>CM048853.1:13580754-15980754 GCA_026545225.1 Cornus controversa | reverse complement strand
GAGTGGATTATGTCTCCAAGTGGGTGGAGGCCATTGCAACTCGAACCAATGATCACAAGGTGGTAATCAAATTCATGCATGAGAATATTCTGAGTCGATTTGGAATTCCTCGAGCCTTGATCAGTGATGGTGGTACTCACTTTTGCAATAAATTCTTGAGAGGTCTGCTTGCTAAATATTCAGTGACACATAAGGTGGCAACGCCTTATCATCCTCAGACAAGTGGGCAAGTAGAGCTGTCCAATCGAGAAATTAAGCATGTTCTCGAGAAGACAGTGAGACCGGATAGAAGAGATTGGTCATTGCGACTGAGTGAAGCACTATGGGCGTATCGGACTGCTTACAAGACCCCTATCGGTATGTCACCATATCGGTTGGTGTATGGGAAAGCATGTCATCTTCCGGTAGAGATTGAGCACAAGGCACTTTGGGCAATTCAAAAATTTAATTTCGATGCAAAAAGAGCTGGGGAAGAGAGGAAGTTGCAATTGAATGAATTAGAAGAGTTTAGACGTGATGCTTATGAAAGTTCATGAATTTACAAAGAGAGGACGAAAGCATTTCATGATCGACATATCTCACGAAAGTCCTTCTCTCCAGGTGATAAAGTGTGGCTCTTCAATTCCAAGCTTCGGTTGTTTCCCGGAAAATTGCGTTCAAGGTGGGATGGACCATTCCAAGTGATTTCAGTTTTTCCTCATGGTGCCGTGGAAATTCGAAGCTTTCGAGATGACACTTTGATGAAAGTTAATGGCCAAAGGTTGAAGCATTGTGTGGAAGGATGTGTGCCAAGAATAGACGTAGAGTCCGTCGACTTGACGGATCCCGTCTATCCGACTTAATCCCTTCGGAGAGTCAATCGTCTCCTACGGATGTTAAATTGTAGGTTCTGTATGTATTTCTATATTTTATTTCCTTTAGTCTTCTTTAATTTTAATTTTTCGTTTTAGTTTTCTTAAGTTTTTCTTCAATTCTAGTTGCGTTTTAAAGTTTTTTCTTTGAGTTTTTGATGTATAAGTTGCTTCCGGAGGATGCCAAGAGGTGTACCGAGGTATTTGGACTCAAGACGGGTGAAAAATCGTGCTCTCGGTCGACCTTGGGCGATGGAGACTCAAAATTATCAAGGTTCGGTCGAACTTGGGCGATGGAGGGTCAAACAGGTCTTCAGGAGGGGGATCGATCGCCCCAATTGAGGGGGATCGATCGCCCCTCCATATTTTGTAAGGATGATCACCACCAGGTGGGCGATTGATCGCCCATCCTTGGGGGGATCGATCGCCCAAGGCAATTTTTGGGCTGGCCGAGACCATCTTCTATATAAAGACTCCTTCTCCAAGTTTAAAGCTACTCCATGCATCCTAAGCCTCTTTGAACTCCAATTCAAGTCCTACATCATCCGAAAAACTAATTTATTCAATTAGTGATTATTATACAAGAATTCAACATTGATCAACATCAACTTCAACATCAAATTGGATCAAAAATCACTAGTTCTCAAAGGAAGCTCTCACTTTTTCAAGTTCAACATCAAAGTAAGTGAAGTTTTTCCTTGAAGAAATTGTTCAAATCTTTTTGAGGGCTTTTGAAGACCAAGTTTGGGGGATCAATTTGGTGCATTCATTTGTTCGATTTGGGTGGAAAAATTGCCGAAAAAAGGAGGTTGAAGGTTACAAAAGAATTGTGCACACCAAGTGTTCGATTTAATTCCTCAACCACACTTTTTCTACTTCTATGGCACCAAAGAGAGCAAGTCACCAAGGTGCTTCAAGTTCACGTAATCCTCGCCGAGCGAGGCATGATCCGACCACAGGTTCTTCATGATCTCGCTGAGAAGGTATTCAAGAGAGATGGCATCCAAGGGCGTTGAACTTTGAAACAACGTTTGACATAGCCGAACTTATGGTATGTTTCCCGAGACACGATGGGGGATTTCTGACATCCGTCGTCGTTGGTCGGCATCCATTTTTGTTCCACTCTCATCTACTATTTACCCGAGGCTTGTCAAGTTATTTTATCAGAATTTAATGCCGACACCTGATGAGCGGGATGTGCTTACTTCTTCCGTAGATGGAACAATAGTTCGGGTAGACATATCATCCATTGCCATTGCCATGGGTTGTCCTCATGAGTGCCCAGCTGATTTATCTCATATCTATACTCCTTTACCCGACGAGTTGTCAGTGGGTAATGTGGTTGCACGTTTGTGTGCCAACCAATTTTCCGGGCTGAAAAGGAATGCAGCTTCTAAATCTTCAATGCCAAATCATTTATGGTTCCTTGACGTTGTTCTACTCAAGAATGTATGTCCAATTGGACATAAAACCGAGAGACGTCAAGAGTTCCTCAGATCATTATATGCCATACATTTTGGGCATTAGCTGTCATTTCCACAGATTATCTGGGGCCAGATGAAGAAGTTTTACTCCAAGGTTGTAGCCAAGGCACCAGATAGTGCAAGTGACTGGGAGTTTCCATTCCCTACTATTATTCACCAGTTGCTTGTGGCACAGGGGTATGCAGTCCATGAGGACGAGCTTGCCTTTCCACGTGATCTTCATTATGGCACGCATGACTGGAACCTGAGTCGATCTCATATGCACCAGAGAGTCATAGCGGCGCCTGGTGAGGTATCTCGGTTGGCCCAGGGAGGAGAGCATATAGATATACCACCACCGGTGGAAGATCCATAGGAGATGGGGGCAGAGGAAGAAGAGGTGCATGCACAGGCTGGTGGCCATGATTATCAATATTTAGAAGGGCAGATTGCTGGGTTGACAGCCCAATTTGGCACCTTACAGACAGAGGTATCCACATAGTTTGAAGAAATGAGAACAGAGATGGCGGATCACTTTCATGACACTCGCCAAGAGAAACTAGAGATGAGGAGGATGATGCGTGCACTGATGCGTCAAGCAAACTTGGATCGAGATGCTCAGTCACCACCACATCCTTGACAGGGAGGTAACCATCTTTTGTATTTTATTTTATTTTTAGTTTTTATTTTGCTTTTTATTTTTCTTTTTTGTAGATTAGATTCTTATTATAAAAAAATAAAAAAAATAAAAATTTTTTTTTTTGAAAAAAATTGAAAAATGAAAAATGAAAAAAAAATATTTTATTTTTTTTGGATTTTCCTCTTTCATATTTATTTTCACCCATACTATTTCACTTGATCTTTGGGGTATACTGGTCTGTTTTGACCGGTTTTAACATCCAAGTTTGGGGGAGTGCTTTCATTGCCTTCATGCTAGTGGTGTACTCTATTTTTTTTCCACTACTTCGGATTTTTGGTAACATTGTTCTTACTCTTCTCTATGCTTTAATTGATAGTACATTGAGGACAATGTACAGTTTAAGTTTGGGGGTGAGGCGATGCCTATTTGATTGCTTTAATGCAATATGGGGGGAAATTTGTGTGAAATTCTTTTTGTATTAGGATTTTATTTTATTTTATTTTCTTGGTTTGCTTTTTATTTTATTTGGTTTTGTTTTTAGATAGAATGTTTTGACATTATTCAAAGGATTAATACCTTATGTAGGTGCATAACTTGCAATTTTTGAGTATGTTTTAAATTTTTGGAAACTATGGTTTAAATTAAGTGGTTTTAATCATGGTTTGCAATAACATGCTTTGGAGTGATTAATTTTAGTTTCCTTACATGCACAGACACACTAGCAGAATTTTATGGGGTATAAACTTTGGTTTTGAGTTATTGAGTTACATATGCTTGATATTAATTAGTATCTCTTGAGAATGAGTACCGATGATGTGTTTTACTTGACTTCAATGAAAAAGAAAAAAAAAGAAAAAAAAGAAGAAAAAAAGTGATGAGTAAGCAAATCAATTTGATCTTTTTCATGAGTAACCGGGCCTCTATGCCTCAGGAAGCACGGAGTGTTCGCGTCAAAAGTGAAAGGGTGAGAAAAGATGAGCATTGGTTGTCTTGATTTGTAGCCTGACTGATTCGAGTAATTAGGTCTTCGGGGTATCTTAAAGCCTAGTGCCCTAAAGCCATCTGGTTTGGGAGTCATTGACTGAAAGATTGCTACATGGATCTTTCAGAAAGCTTAATAGATCAAGACATTGCACAACCAATAAAGCAATGAAAAAAAAAGAATTGAAGAAAAAAAAATGAAAAAGTCATGTATTCATGTTGGGAAGTATGATTTCAATAAGGGGAGCTAGTGAGTTGAAGGGGTATGTGCCTTAATAGATTCAGAGCTTGGTTATGCTACATGAGATGATTGCTAGTTCACTTTACATGAGGGAGCTAGGGTTAATTATTTTGAAATATGTTGATGTGAATTATGCATGAGGACCATTGATTTGAATTATAGAATTTGAAAGTTTGAAATTATTCTTGAATGTAAGTTTGTAACTATATATTGTAATCTTCTTCTTGAATTAATGTTGAAACAGAATTTTGAATGTTTGTGGGTAACATTTCTGGAAACCCTCACGAGACTATACTCGTCCACTAGGGGGAACCTAGGGGTTTAAAGGCTTGTTGCATATGCTAAATCCAATCGTTTCTCCCACGAAAGTGGAGTTGGGTAGTTTAGTTAGTATTTGTTAGTTTCTTTGTTTTAGTTTTGTTTTATTCTATTGCTAAGGGACTAGCAATATGTAAGTTTGGGGGTGTGATCGGCGTTGAATGTTACGCATTCTAGCCTCTTAACTTATGTATTTTATTCTCTTAGTGATAGATTATTTTGTGATTTTACTTTATTTTAGTGTTTTCTGTATTTTCAGGGCCTTAATGATTATTTCAGTTAAAACCAAGCTTTTGGGCTTTGAAAGAAGACATCCAAGATGGTGAGATGAAGCCTACATCAAGGAGATTCACTCAACCATTTATTTCAACTCAATTCAGCCCAAGAAAGAGGTCCAAGAGAATTACAGCTGCTTAAGAAGGTTTCGGGCCTGAAGCCCAAATCTGCGCATAATACAGTCTTAATCCCGTTTTGGAAAACGGACCAAAAGTCTTATTTCCGAGCCTCAAATCAACATAATTCTCATTCAAGGTTAAACGGAATTTGATTCTGCACACTTTTGTATTTCACGAAAATTCCGTAAATCGGACTTCTAGTGGGTCAAAAGTTGGGCCGAAGTCAGCAGGAAAAACCCACCTGATTAGTGCTGCGGGAAACCCTAATTTATTCCTAATTGGATTAGGACTTTGGTGTATTCTCTTGGGGAATAAAGTGAAGACTTGGAGGCAGAGTTGAGGGAGCTTACGGAGAGATTAGACAGAGAGAGTCTGAGAGGGCTGAAGAGAACAGAAACATATTTGCAGAGCCATTGGAGAACGAAGTCATACGCGTAATTCAGAAAGATGATGTCTTCTTCCTCAACAGTTGAAGCTTCTTCTTCTACCATGAGCGGCTAGTTCATCCACTAGGGTTTTGATGTAGCCCTAACAAAGCATCAATGGTTTGATTGTTTTAATTATTGGGGACCTTTATATACATGCATAGATTGTGTAATTCAGAGGATTCTTATTATAGAATTGAGCAATAAAAGTCTTGTAAATTCAATCTCAATGATTTCTTATCTTGTCTTACATATTTAGTTGTTATTGAACTCAATCTCTCTTATTTTCTGTGATCATGAGAGAGATTATTACACAATGGTAATCACTGAATATATTGTTATGAGCTTTGATGGATTATGCCTAGAGAAGATGAACCATACTGCACCCTAGATTAGAGTAGTTAGGCAGATGGCCCATGCCAATCGAAGATAGTCCATGGCTTAGCCTTAATCATATGTTATCTTCTTGACGGATGAAGGTGAGCTTGTAGCCACCAACACCACTTATGCATGATGTAATTCCCCTATAGTGGACTCAATTGACCATTGATTGTGGAGTTAGTGGTGAAGTCAAACGCCCTAGATTTCTCTCCTATTATCTTCATTATCTTGTTTACTTTGGTTTATTTTATTTTATCTTTTTAATTAGTTTAAAAATCAGAATTCTTTTTCTCTTAAATTTAATTAGAATTAATTCCGTATTCCAACTCATCAGACCATAATCCCTGAGGTACGATACCCCTTCCTTTCGATAGCCCTATTCTGCAAGGAATTCGTTCCATTGCGAAGTGTGAAAATTTTTAATTGATATACTTTTTGAGTCACACTCACACACGAATCAATTTTTGGCGCCGTTGCCGGGGATTATCTATTTGATTGATTGGATTTTACAGAATTAGTTTTAATTGGATTTTTAGTTTAGAAAATTTTTATATTTTATTTTTAATTTTGTTTTTGTTTTCTTTTCAGGTGCTCTTGGTAAATTATATGCAAGGTCATCGTTCTGTAGCTGATCCTTTGATACCTCTTGATCCGAAACCTGAACGTACTCTTAGACAACAGAGGAACATCCCTGTTGATACAATTGGGCAAGAGGAAGAAATAATTGAAGACATGGCAGAAGAGAGGAATAACAACCTTGTTCCTAATGCTGATGGAGAAAGAGCTAGATTGCTTAGGGACTACTATGTTCCTGAGACATATACCTCACCAGCAGGTTTTCAACTGCCCAATGTCACAGCACAGAATTATGAGATCAAGTCGAGCATTATTCAGATGCTGCCATCTTATTTTGGGCTAACTCAAGAAGACCCTTACAAGCATCTGGATGACTTCATTGAAGTGTGCTCAACCACAAAAATTCACAACTTCTCTGAAGATGCTTTCAGAATGAGACTTTTTCCATTCTCTCTGAAAGACAAAGCAAAGTATTCGTTCAACTCTCTACCGGCTGGTTCTATCACGACTTGAACTCAGATGCAACATAAGTTTCTCAAGAAGTATTTTCCGATAGGGAAGACCAATCAGTTCAGACGTGCTATTACTGATTTCTCCCAACATGAGGGGGAACAATTTTATGAGACATGGGAAAGATTCAAGGACCTTCTTAGGAAGTGTCCCCATCATCAAGTTCCTAAGTGGCAACTAGTGCAGAGTTTTCATGAAGGGCTGACAGAAGCCAACAGACAGATGGTTGATGCGTCGTGTGGAGGTACTTTTATGTTGAAGAGTGAAGAAGAGGCATGGACCTTATTTGAAAATCTTAGTGATAACTCTCTACAACATGTGTCCTCTACTCGTTCTAGCAGACCTGCCACTACCAGGAAAACTGATGGAATTTATGAGGTTGGTGCTTCAGAAGCTATGCCAACTAACATTGATTTAATTGCACAGAAGGTAGCAGCAATTATGGCTGCCAATCAAACTCCTTCTGCTTCAAAATATTCATTGCTAGGCCCTTGTGAATTTTGCTCTAGTCCTATGCATAATGTGAGCAATTGTCCTTCGGTGGGGCAATTTTCTGATATTCAACATGAGCAAGTTCAAGCTACTTTCACTGGACCAATGAATCCTCCACGAGGTAATACTTACAATCCCACATGGAGGAATCATCCTGGTTTTTCTTACAGTAATCAAGGGGCAGCAATGCAACCATCATATCAACCTAGGACTTTTGTGCCTCAACAACAATATCAAACACAAAGTCCTATGGCCCAAAGAATTTCTGCTATTGAAGACAAGCTGACTCTTACCTTGTCTAAATTTGACAAGCTTGATTCTCTCATAGAGACAGTGCAAGCTACTGCAGCAACAGTACAATCTACAGTTCAGCTAGTGCACTCGCATTCTCAATCCATTGCCAAACTGGAATCTCAGTTTGGACAGCTTGCAACTTCATTATGCAGAAGAGAAGAAGGGAAGCTCCCTAGTCAACCAATTGCTAATCCAAGAGGGATGCAAGCTTCCACAAGCAACCCACACCATGAGCAAGTCCAAACTATTACCACTTTGAGAAGTGGGAAAATAATTGACAATAAAGTGGGTGATAAGAAAGAAGAAGAAAAAGTGACCACAAGTCCAAGTGCTGAAATTCCTTATGAGCCCAAGGCTCCTTTCCCACAACGTTTCCTAGAAGCATCTAAATTGGGGAAGCAAGGGGACAAGCTGCATGACATGATGGAGGTATTTCGCCAAGTGAAGATTAATTTGCCACTCCTTGATGCCATCAAGCAAATTCCTCCTTATGCAAAATTTTTGAAGGACTTGTGCACTCAGAAAAGGCGTTCTAAAAGCCATGTGCCAAAGAAAGTGATGCTGCCACAACAAGTAAGTTCAATAATTCAGCAGTGTACTCCTCCCAAGTACAAAGATCCTGGTGCTCCAACTATCTCATGCATTATTGGGGAGCACCATGTGGATAAAGCTCTTCTCGATTTGGGTGCAAGTGTGAATTTGCTACCCTATTCAGTCTACTTACAATTGGGCTTGGGAGAATTGAAGCCTACCTCGGTGGTATTACAATTTGCAGATAGATCAACAAAGCAACCCCGAGGAATCATAGAAGATGTGCTCATTAAAGTGGACAAGTTCTACTTTCCTGTTGATTTCATTGTGCTTGACACTGAGCCGGTTCACAATCTGAAGAGGCACATTCCTGTGATCCTTGGTCGACCTTTCTTAGCTACTGCTGATGCTTGCATAAATTGTAGGTCAGGGATCATGGATATTTTATTTGACAATATGAAGGTTAAACTTAATATTTTCAACGCTGTTGAGAATCCTCCAGATCAGACTGATGTTTTCTTCATGGACTCTGAAGATGTGATTGAATCTACAAATGAAATAAGGGTGCAAGAAGAACAGAAGGAAAAGAAGGAGTTTGAAGATCAAATTTCTACCATGGTGGTTACTTCTATATGCACTACACTTTCCAAAACACTTTAGAGGGAGCAATTGTATGGAGTATCCGACAACTCCACACCATGGTATGCAAATATTGTGAACTATTTAGCCACGGGAAAAGTGCCAAGAGACTGGACCAAGCGAGAACGTGATCGATTCTTCTCTAAAGTTCATCATTACTTTTGGGATGATCCAGAGTTATTTAAATATTGTCCAGATCAGATTATTCGGCGATGTGTCCCAGACCATGAGTTTCAAGATATTCTCAAGTTCTGCCATTCATTGGCATGTGGAGGCCACTTCAGCGCAAGGAAGACAGCAGCAAAGGTACTTCAATGTGGATTCTTTTGGCCTTCTCTGTTTCACGATGCATATGTTTTCTGTAAGACTTGTGATCGTTGTCAAAGATTGGGTTCAATGTCGAGGCGTGATATGATGCCAATGAGCCCCATTCTGGTGGTGGAGATTTTTGATGTTTGGGGAATTGATTTTATGGGACCTTTTCCACCTTCTTTTGGTTACGAATACATTCTGGTTGGAGTGGATTATGTCTCCAAGTGGGTGGAGGCCATTGCAACTCGAACCAATGATCACAAGGTGGTAATCAAATTCATGCATGAGAATATTCTGAGTCGATTTGGAATTCCTCGAGCCTTGATCAGTGATGGTGGTACTCACTTTTGCAATAAATTCTTGAGAGGTCTGCTTGCTAAATATTCAGTGACACATAAGGTGGCAACGCCTTATCATCCTCAGACAAGTGGGCAAGTAGAGCTGTCCAATCGAGAAATTAAGCATGTTCTCGAGAAGACAGTGAGACCGGATAGAAGAGATTGGTCATTGCGACTGAGTGAAGCACTATGGGCGTATCGGACTGCTTACAAGACCCCTATCGGTATGTCACCATATCGGTTGGTGTATGGGAAAGCATGTCATCTTCCGGTAGAGATTGAGCACAAGGCACTTTGGGCAATTCAAAAATTTAATTTCGATGCAAAAAGAGCTGGGGAAGAGAGGAAGTTGCAATTGAATGAATTAGAAGAGTTTAGACGTGATGCTTATGAAAGTTCATGAATTTACAAAGAGAGGACGAAAGCATTTCATGATCGACATATCTCACGAAAGTCCTTCTCTCCAGGTGATAAAGTGTGGCTCTTCAATTCCAAGCTTCGGTTGTTTCCCGGAAAATTGCGTTCAAGGTGGGATGGACCATTCCAAGTGATTTCAGTTTTTCCTCATGGTGCCGTGGAAATTCGAAGCTTTCGAGATGACACTTTGATGAAAGTTAATGGCCAAAGGTTGAAGCATTGTGTGGAAGGATGTGTGCCAAGAATAGACGTAGAGTCCGTCGACTTGACGGATCCCGTCTATCCGACTTAATCCCTTCGGAGAGTCAATCGTCTCCTACGGATGTTAAATTGTAGGTTCTGTATGTATTTCTATATTTTATTTCCTTTAGTCTTCTTTAATTTTAATTTTTCGTTTTAGTTTTCTTAAGTTTTTCTTCAATTCTAGTTGCGTTTTAAAGTTTTTTCTTTGAGTTTTTGATGTATAAGTTGCTTCCGGAGGATGCCAAGAGGTGTACCGAGGTATTTGGACTCAAGACGGGTGAAAAATCGTGCTCTCGGTCGACCTTGGGCGATGGAGACTCAAAATTATCAAGGTTCGGTCGAACTTGGGCGATGGAGGGTCAAACAGGTCTTCAGGAGGGGGATCGATCGCCCCAATTGAGGGGGATCGATCGCCCCTCCATATTTTGTAAGGATGATCACCACCAGGTGGGCGATCGATCGCCCATCCTTGGGGGGATCGATCGCCCAAGGCAATTTTTGGGCTGGCCGAGACCATCTTCTATATAAAGACTCCTTCTCCAAGTTTAAAGCTACTCCATGCATCCTAAGCCTCTTTGAACTCCAATTCAAGTCCTACATCATCCGAAAAACTAATTTATTCAATTAGTGATTATTATACAAGAATTCAACATTGATCAACATCAACTTCAACATCAAATTGGATCAAAAATCACTAGTTCTCAAAGGAAGCTCTCACTTTTTCAAGTTCAACATCAAAGTAAGTGAAGTTTTTCCTTGAAGAAATTGTTCAAATCTTTTTGAGGGCTTTTGAAGACCAAGTTTGGGGGATCAATTTGGTGCATTCATTTGTTCGATTTGGGTGGAAAAATTGCCGAAAAAAGGAGGTTGAAGGTTACAAAAGAATTGTGCACACCAAGTGTTCGATTTAATTCCTCAACCACACTTTTTCTACTTCTATGGCACCAAAGAGAGCAAGTCACCAAGGTGCTTCAAGTTCACGTAATCCTCGCCGAGCGAGGCATGATCCGACCACAGGTTCTTCATGATCTCGCTGAGAAGGTATTCAAGAGAGATGGCATCCAAGGGCGTTGAACTTTGAAACAACGTTTGACATAGCCGAACTTATGGTATGTTTCCCGAGACACGATGGGGGATTTCTGACATCCGTCGTCGTTGGTCGGCATCCATTTTTGTTCCACTCTCATCTACTATTTACCCGAGGCTTGTCAAGTTATTTTATCAGAATTTAATGCCGACACCTGATGAGCGGGATGTGCTTACTTCTTCCGTAGATGGAACAATAGTTCGGGTAGACATATCATCCATTGCCATTGCCATGGGTTGTCCTCATGAGTGCCCAGCTGATTTATCTCATATCTATACTCCTTTACCCGACGAGTTGTCAGTGGGTAATGTGGTTGCACGTTTGTGTGCCAACCAATTTTCCGGGCTGAAAAGGAATGCAGCTTCTAAATCTTCAATGCCAAATCATTTATGGTTCCTTGACGTTGTTCTACTCAAGAATGTATGTCCAATTGGACATAAAACCGAGAGACGTCAAGAGTTCCTCAGATCATTATATGCCATACATTTTGGGCATTAGCTGTCATTTCCACAGATTATCTGGGGCCAGATGAAGAAGTTTTACTCCAAGGTTGTAGCCAAGGCACCAGATAGTGCAAGTGACTGGGAGTTTCCATTCCCTACTATTATTCACCAGTTGCTTGTGGCACAGGGGTATGCAGTCCATGAGGACGAGCTTGCCTTTCCACGTGATCTTCATTATGGCACGCATGACTGGAACCTGAGTCGATCTCATATGCACCAGAGAGTCATAGCGGCGCCTGGTGAGGTATCTCGGTTGGCCCAGGGAGGAGAGCATATAGATATACCACCACCGGTGGAAGATCCATAGGAGATGGGGGCAGAGGAAGAAGAGGTGCATGCACAGGCTGGTGGCCATGATTATCAATATTTAGAAGGGCAGATTGCTGGGTTGACAGCCCAATTTGGCACCTTACAGACAGAGGTATCCACATAGTTTGAAGAAATGAGAACAGAGATGGCGGATCACTTTCATGACACTCGCCAAGAGAAACTAGAGATGAGGAGGATGATGCGTGCACTGATGCGTCAAGCAAACTTGGATCGAGATGCTCAGTCACCACCACATCCTTGACAGGGAGGTAACCATCTTTTGTATTTTATTTTATTTTTAGTTTTTATTTTGCTTTTTATTTTTCTTTTTTGTAGATTAGATTCTTATTATAAAAAAATAAAAAAAATAAAAATTTTTTTTTTTGAAAAAAATTGAAAAATGAAAAATGAAAAAAAAATATTTTATTTTTTTTGGATTTTCCTCTTTCATATTTATTTTCACCCATACTATTTCACTTGATCTTTGGGGTATACTGGTCTGTTTTGACCGGTTTTAACATCCAAGTTTGGGGGAGTGCTTTCATTGCCTTCATGCTAGTGGTGTACTCTATTTTTTTTCCACTACTCCGGATTTTTGGTAACATTGTTCTTACTCTTCTCTATGCTTTAATTGATAGTACATTGAGGACAATGTACAGTTTAAGTTTGGGGGTGAGGCGATGCCTATTTGATTGCTTTAATGCAATATGGGGGGAAATTTGTGTGAAATTCTTTTTGTATTAGGATTTTATTTTATTTTATTTTCTTGGTTTGCTTTTTATTTTATTTGGTTTTGTTTTTAGATAGAATGTTTTGACATTATTCAAAGGATTAATACCTTATGTAGGTGCATAACTTGCAATTTTTGAGTATGTTTTAAATTTTTGGAAACTATGGTTTAAATTAAGTGGTTTTAATCATGGTTTGCAATAACATGCTTTGGAGTGATTAATTTTAGTTTCCTTACATGCACAGACACACTAGCAGAATTTTATGGGGTATAAACTTTGGTTTTGAGTTATTGAGTTACATATGCTTGATATTAATTAGTATCTCTTGAGAATGAGTACCGATGATGTGTTTTACTTGACTTCAATGAAAAAGAAAAAAAAAGAAAAAAAAGAAGAAAAAAAGTGATGAGTAAGCAAATCAATTTGATCTTTTTCATGAGTAACCGGGCCTCTATGCCTCAGGAAGCACGGAGTGTTCGCGTCAAAAGTGAAAGGGTGAGAAAAGATGAGCATTGGTTGTCTTGATTTGTAGCCTGACTGATTCGAGTAATTAGGTCTTCGGGGTATCTTAAAGCCTAGTGCCCTAAAGCCATCTGGTTTGGGAGTCATTGACTGAAAGATTGCTACATGGATCTTTCAGAAAGCTTAATAGATCAAGACATTGCACAACCAATAAAGCAATGAAAAAAAAAGAATTGAAGAAAAAAAAATGAAAAAGTCATGTATTCATGTTGGGAAGTATGATTTCAATAAGGGGAGCTAGTGAGTTGAAGGGGTATGTGCCTTAATAGATTCAGAGCTTGGTTATGCTACATGAGATGATTGCTAGTTCACTTTACATGAGGGAGCTAGGGTTAATTATTTTGAAATATGTTGATGTGAATTATGCATGAGGACCATTGATTTGAATTATAGAATTTGAAAGTTTGAAATTATTCTTGAATGTAAGTTTGTAACTATATATTGTAATCTTCTTCTTGAATTAATGTTGAAACAGAATTTTGAATGTTTGTGGGTAACATTTCTGGAAACCCTCACGAGACTATACTCGTCCACTAGGGGGAACCTAGGGGTTTAAAGGCTTGTTGCATATGCTAAATCCAATCGTTTCTCCCACGAAAGTGGAGTTGGGTAGTTTAGTTAGTATTTGTTAGTTTCTTTGTTTTAGTTTTGTTTTATTCTATTGCTAAGGGACTAGCAATATGTAAGTTTGGGGGTGTGATCGGCGTTGAATGTTACGCATTCTAGCCTCTTAACTTATGTATTTTATTCTCTTAGTGATAGATTATTTTGTGATTTTACTTTATTTTAGTGTTTTCTGTATTTTCAGGGCCTTAATGATTATTTCAGTTAAAACCAAGCTTTTGGGCTTTGAAAGAAGACATCCAAGATGGTGAGATGAAGCCTACATCAAGGAGATTCACTCAACCATTTATTTCAACTCAATTCAGCCCAAGAAAGAGGTCCAAGAGAATTACAGCTGCTTAAGAAGGTTTCGGGCCTGAAGCCCAAATCTGCGCATAATACAGTCTTAATCCCGTTTTGGAAAACGGACCAAAAGTCTTATTTCCGAGCCTCAAATCAACATAATTCTCATTCAAGGTTAAACGGAATTTGATTCTGCACACTTTTGTATTTCACGAAAATTCCGTAAATCGGACTTCTAGTGGGTCAAAAGTTGGGCCGAAGTCAGCAGGAAAAACCCACCTGATTAGTGCTGCGGGAAACCCTAATTTATTCCTAATTGGATTAGGACTTTGGTGTATTCTCTTGGGGAATAAAGTGAAGACTTGGAGGCAGAGTTGAGGGAGCTTACGGAGAGATTAGACAGAGAGAGTCTGAGAGGGCTGAAGAGAACAGAAACATATTTGCAGAGCCATTGGAGAACGAAGTCATACGCGTAATTCAGAAAGATGATGTCTTCTTCCTCAACAGTTGAAGCTTCTTCTTCTACCATGAGCGGCTAGTTCATCCACTAGGGTTTTGATGTAGCCCTAACAAAGCATCAATGGTTTGATTGTTTTAATTATTGGGGACCTTTATATACATGCATAGATTGTGTAATTCAGAGGATTCTTATTATAGAATTGAGCAATAAAAGTCTTGTAAATTCAATCTCAATGATTTCTTATCTTGTCTTACATATTTAGTTGTTATTGAACTCAATCTCTCTTATTTTCTGTGATCATGAGAGAGATTATTACACAATGGTAATCACTGAATATATTGTTATGAGCTTTGATGGATTATGCCTAGAGAAGATGAACCATACTGCACCCTAGATTAGAGTAGTTAGGCAGATGGCCCATGCCAATCGAAGATAGTCCATGGCTTAGCCTTAATCATATGTTATCTTCTTGACGGATGAAGGTGAGCTTGTAGCCACCAACACCACTTATGCATGATGTAATTCCCCTATAGTGGACTCAATTGACCATTGATTGTGGAGTTAGTGGTGAAGTCAAACGCCCTAGATTTCTCTCCTATTATCTTCATTATCTTGTTTACTTTGGTTTATTTTATTTTATCTTTTTAATTAGTTTAAAAATCAGAATTCTTTTTCTCTTAAATTTAATTAGAATTAATTCCGTATTCCAACTCATCAGACCATAATCCCTGAGGTACGATACCCCTTCCTTTCGATAGCCCTATTCTGCAAGGAATTCGTTCCATTGCGAAGTGTGAAAATTTTTAATTGATATACTTTTTGAGTCACACTCACACACGAATCAATTTTTGGCGCCGTTGCCGGGGATTATCTATTTGATTGATTGGATTTTACAGAATTAGTTTTAATTGGATTTTTAGTTTAGAAAATTTTTATATTTTATTTTTAATTTTGTTTTTGTTTTCTTTTCAGGTGCTCTTGGTAAATTATATGCAAGGTCATCGTTCTGTAGCTGATCCTTTGATACCTCTTGATCCGAAACCTGAACGTACTCTTAGACAACAGAGGAACATCCCTGTTGATACAATTGGGCAAGAGGAAGAAATAATTGAAGACATGGCAGAAGAGAGGAATAACAACCTTGTTCCTAATGCTGATGGAGAAAGAGCTAGATTGCTTAGGGACTACTATGTTCCTGAGACATATACCTCACCAGCAGGTTTTCAACTGCCCAATGTCACAGCACAGAATTATGAGATCAAGTCGAGCATTATTCAGATGCTGCCATCTTATTTTGGGCTAACTCAAGAAGACCCTTACAAGCATCTGGATGACTTCATTGAAGTGTGCTCAACCACAAAAATTCACAACTTCTCTGAAGATGCTTTCAGAATGAGACTTTTTCCATTCTCTCTGAAAGACAAAGCAAAGTATTCGTTCAACTCTCTACCGGCTGGTTCTATCACGACTTGAACTCAGATGCAACATAAGTTTCTCAAGAAGTATTTTCCGATAGGGAAGACCAATCAGTTCAGACGTGCTATTACTGATTTCTCCCAACATGAGGGGGAACAATTTTATGAGACATGGGAAAGATTCAAGGACCTTCTTAGGAAGTGTCCCCATCATCAAGTTCCTAAGTGGCAACTAGTGCAGAGTTTTCATGAAGGGCTGACAGAAGCCAACAGACAGATGGTTGATGCGTCGTGTGGAGGTACTTTTATGTTGAAGAGTGAAGAAGAGGCATGGACCTTATTTGAAAATCTTAGTGATAACTCTCTACAACATGTGTCCTCTACTCGTTCTAGCAGACCTGCCACTACCAGGAAAACTGATGGAATTTATGAGGTTGGTGCTTCAGAAGCTATGCCAACTAACATTGATTTAATTGCACAGAAGGTAGCAGCAATTATGGCTGCCAATCAAACTCCTTCTGCTTCAAAATATTCATTGCTAGGCCCTTGTGAATTTTGCTCTAGTCCTATGCATAATGTGAGCAATTGTCCTTCGGTGGGGCAATTTTCTGATATTCAACATGAGCAAGTTCAAGCTACTTTCACTGGACCAATGAATCCTCCACGAGGTAATACTTACAATCCCACATGGAGGAATCATCCTGGTTTTTCTTACAGTAATCAAGGGGCAGCAATGCAACCATCATATCAACCTAGGACTTTTGTGCCTCAACAACAATATCAAACACAAAGTCCTATGGCCCAAAGAATTTCTGCTATTGAAGACAAGCTGACTCTTACCTTGTCTAAATTTGACAAGCTTGATTCTCTCATAGAGACAGTGCAAGCTACTGCAGCAACAGTACAATCTACAGTTCAGCTAGTGCACTCGCATTCTCAATCCATTGCCAAACTGGAATCTCAGTTTGGACAGCTTGCAACTTCATTATGCAGAAGAGAAGAAGGGAAGCTCCCTAGTCAACCAATTGCTAATCTAAGAGGGATGCAAGCTTCCACAAGCAACCCACACCATGAGCAAGTCCAAACTATTACCACTTTGAGAAGTGGGAAAATAATTGACAATAAAGTGGGTGATAAGAAAGAAGAAGAAAAAGTGACCACAAGTCCAAGTGCTGAAATTCCTTATGAGCCCAAGGCTCCTTTCCCACAACGTTTCCTAGAAGCATCTAAATTGGGGAAGCAAGGGGACAAGCTGCATGACATGATGGAGGTATTTCGCCAAGTGAAGATTAATTTGCCACTCCTTGATGCCATCAAGCAAATTCCTCCTTATGCAAAATTTTTGAAGGACTTGTGCACTCAGAAAAGGCGTTCTAAAAGCCATGTGCCAAAGAAAGTGATGCTGCCACAACAAGTAAGTTCAATAATTCAGCAGTGTACTCCTCCCAAGTACAAAGATCCTGGTGCTCCAACTATCTCATGCATTATTGGGGAGCACCATGTGGATAAAGCTCTTCTCGATTTGGGTGCAAGTGTGAATTTGCTACCCTATTCAGTCTACTTACAATTGGGCTTGGGAGAATTGAAGCCTACCTCGGTGGTATTACAATTTGCAGATAGATCAACAAAGCAACCCCGAGGAATCATAGAAGATGTGCTCATTAAAGTGGACAAGTTCTACTTTCCTGTTGATTTCATTGTGCTTGACACTGAGCCGGTTCACAATCCGAAGAGGCACATTCCTGTGATCCTTGGTCGACCTTTCTTAGCTACTGCTGATGCTTGCATAAATTGTAGGTCAGGGATCATGGATATTTTATTTGACAATATGAAGGTTAAACTTAATATTTTCAACGCTGTTGAGAATCCTCCAGATCAGACTGATGTTTTCTTCATGGACTCTGAAGATGTGATTGAATCTACAAATGAAATAAGGGTGCAAGAAGAACAGAAGGAAAAGAAGGAGTTTGAAGATCAAATTTCTACCATGGTGGTTACTTCTATATGCACTACACTTTCCAAAACACTTTAGAGGGAGCAATTGTATGGAGTATCCGACAACTCCACACCATGGTATGCAAATATTGTGAACTATTTAGCCACGGGAAAAGTGCCAAGAGACTGGACCAAGCGAGAACGTGATCGATTCTTCTCTAAAGTTCATCATTACTTTTGGGATGATCCAGAGTTATTTAAATATTGTCCAGATCAGATTATTCGGCGATGTGTCCCAGACCATGAGTTTCAAGATATTCTCAAGTTCTGCCATTCATTGGCATGTGGAGGCCACTTCAGCGCAAGGAAGACAGCAGCAAAGGTACTTCAATGTGGATTCTTTTGGCCTTCTTTGTTTCACGATGCATATGTTTTCTGTAAGACTTGTGATCGTTGTCAAAGATTGGGTTCAATGTCGAGGCGTGATATGATGCCAATGAGCCCCATTCTGGTGGTGGAGATTTTTGATGTTTGGGGAATTGATTTTATGGGACCTTTTCCACCTTCTTTTGGTTACGAATACATTCTGGTTGGAGTGGATTATGTCTCCAAGTGGGTGGAGGCCATTGCAACTCGAACCAATGATCACAAGGTGGTAATCAAATTCATGCATGAGAATATTCTGAGTCGATTTGGAATTCCTCGAGCCTTGATCAGTGATGGTGGTACTCACTTTTGCAATAAATTCTTGAGAGGTCTGCTTGCTAAATATTCAGTGACACATAAGGTGGCAACGCCTTATCATCCTCAGACAAGTGGGCAAGTAGAGCTGTCCAATCGAGAAATTAAGCATGTTCTCGAGAAGACAGTGAGACCGGATAGAAGAGATTGGTCATTGCGACTGAGTGAAGCACTATGGGCGTATCGGACTGCTTACAAGACCCCTATCGGTATGTCACCATATCGGTTGGTGTATGGGAAAGCATGTCATCTTCCGGTAGAGATTGAGCACAAGGCACTTTGGGCAATTCAAAAATTTAATTTCGATGCAAAAAGAGCTGGGGAAGAGAGGAAGTTGCAATTGAATGAATTAGAAGAGTTTAGACGTGATGCTTATGAAAGTTCATGAATTTACAAAGAGAGGACGAAAGCATTTCATGATCGACATATCTCACGAAAGTCCTTCTCTCCAGGTGATAAAGTGTGGCTCTTCAATTCCAAGCTTCGGTTGTTTCCCGGAAAATTGCGTTCAAGGTGGGATGGACCATTCCAAGTGATTTCAGTTTTTCCTCATGGTGCCGTGGAAATTTGAAGCTTTCGAGATGACACTTTGATGAAAGTTAATGGCCAAAGGTTGAAGCATTGTGTGGAAGGATGTGTGCCAAGAATAGACGTAGAGTCCGTCGACTTGACGGATCCCGTCTATCCGACTTAATCCCTTCGGAGAGTCAATCGTCTCCTACGGATGTTAAATTGTAGGTTCTGTATGTATTTCTATATTTTATTTCCTTTAGTCTTCTTTAATTTTAATTTTTCGTTTTAGTTTTCTTAAGTTTTTCTTCAATTCTAGTTGCGTTTTAAAGTTTTTTCTTTGAGTTTTTGATGTATAAGTTGCTTCCGGAGGATGCCAAGAGGTGTACCGAGGTATTTGGACTCAAGACGGGTGAAAAATCGTGCTCTCGGTCGACCTTGGGCGATGGAGACTCAAAATTATCAAGGTTCGGTCGAACTTGGGCGATGGAGGGTCAAACAGGTCTTCAGGAGGGGGATCGATCGCCCCAATTGAGGGGGATCGATCGCCCCTCCATATTTTGTAAGGATGATCACCACCAGGTGGGCGATCGATCGCCCATCCTTGGGGGGATCGATCGCCCAAGGCAATTTTTGGGCTGGCCGAGACCATCTTCTATATAAAGACTCCTTCTCCAAGTTTAAAGCTACTCCATGCATCCTAAGCCTCTTTGAACTCCAATTCAAGTCCTACATCATCCGAAAAACTAATTTATTCAATTAGTGATTATTATACAAGAATTCAACATTGATCAACATCAACTTCAACATCAAATTGGATCAAAAATCACTAGTTCTCAAAGGAAGCTTTCACTTTTTCAAGTTCAACATCAAAGTAAGTGAAGTTTTTCCTTGAAGAAATTGTTCAAATCTTTTTGAGGGCTTTTGAAGACCAAGTTTGGGGGATCAATTTGGTGCATTCATTTGTTCGATTTGGGTGGAAAAATTGCCGAAAAAAGGAGGTTGAAGGTTACAAAAGAATTGTGCACACCAAGTGTTCGATTTAATTCCTCAACCACACTTTTTCTACTTCTATGGCACCAAAGAGAGCAAGTCACCAAGGTGCTTCAAGTTCACGTAATCCTCGCCGAGCGAGGCATGATCCGACCACAGGTTCTTCATGATCTCGCTGAGAAGGTATTCAAGAGAGATGGCATCCAAGGGCGTTGAACTTTGAAACAACGTTTGACATAGCCGAACTTATGGTATGTTTCCCGAGACACGATGGGGGATTTCTGACATCCGTCGTCGTTGGTCGGCATCCATTTTTGTTCCACTCTCATCTACTATTTACCCGAGGCTTGTCAAGTTATTTTATCAGAATTTAATGCCGACACCTGATGAGCGGGATGTGCTTACTTCTTCCGTAGATGGAACAATAGTTCGGGTAGACATATCATCCATTGCCATTGCCATGGGTTGTCCTCATGAGTGCCCAGCTGATTTATCTCATATCTATACTCCTTTACCCGACGAGTTGTCAGTGGGTAATGTGGTTGCACGTTTGTGTGCCAACCAATTTTCCGGGCTGAAAAGGAATGCAGCTTCTAAATCTTCAATGCCAAATCATTTATGGTTCCTTGACGTTGTTCTACTCAAGAATGTATGTCCAATTGGACATAAAACCGAGAGACGTCAAGAGTTCCTCAGATCATTATATGCCATACATTTTGGGCATTAGCTGTCATTTCCACAGATTATCTGGGGCCAGATGAAGAAGTTTTACTCCAAGGTTGTAGCCAAGGCACCAGATAGTGCAAGTGACTGGGAGTTTCCATTCCCTACTATTATTCACCAGTTGCTTGTGGCACAGGGGTATGCAGTCCATGAGGACGAGCTTGCCTTTCCACGTGATCTTCATTATGGCACGCATGACTGGAACCTGAGTCGATCTCATATGCACCAGAGAGTCATAGCGGCGCCTGGTGAGGTATCTCGGTTGGCCCAGGGAGGAGACCATATAGATATACCACCACCGGTGGAAGATCCATAGGAGATGGGGGCAGAGGAAGAAGAGGTGCATGCACAGGCTGGTGGCCATGATTATCAATATTTAGAAGGGCAGATTGCTGGGTTGACAGCCCAATTTGGCACCTTACAGACAGAGGTATCCACATAGTTTGAAGAAATGAGAACAGAGATGGCGGATCACTTTCATGACACTCGCCAAGAGAAACTAGAGATGAGGAGGATGATGCGTGCACTGATGCGTCAAGCAAACTTGGATCGAGATGCTCAGTCACCACCACATCCTTGACAGGGAGGTAACCATCTTTTGTATTTTATTTTATTTTTAGTTTTTATTTTGCTTTTTATTTTTCTTTTTTGTAGATTAGATTCTTATTATAAAAAAATAAAAAAAATAAAAATTTTTTTTTTTGAAAAAAATTGAAAAATGAAAAATGAAAAAAAAATATTTTATTTTTTTTGGATTTTCCTCTTTCATATTTATTTTCACCCATACTATTTCACTTGATCTTTGGGGTATACTGGTCTGTTTTGACCGGTTTTAACATCCAAGTTTGGGGGAGTGCTTTCATTGCCTTCATGCTAGTGGTGTACTCTATTTTTTTTCCACTACTCCGGATTTTTGGTAACATTGTTCTTACTCTTCTCTATGCTTTAATTGATAGTACATTGAGGACAATGTACAGTTTAAGTTTGGGGGTGAGGCGATGCCTATTTGATTGCTTTAATGCAATATGGGGGGAAATTTGTGTGAAATTCTTTTTGTATTAGGATTTTATTTTATTTTATTTTCTTGGTTTGCTTTTTATTTTATTTGGTTTTGTTTTTAGATAGAATGTTTTGACATTATTCAAAGGATTAATACCTTATGTAGGTGCATAACTTGCAATTTTTGAGTATGTTTTAAATTTTTGGAAACTATGGTTTAAATTAAGTGGTTTTAATCATGGTTTGCAATAACATGCTTTGGAGTGATTAATTTTAGTTTCCTTACATGCACAGACACACTAGCAGAATTTTATGGGGTATAAACTTTGGTTTTGAGTTATTGAGTTACATATGCTTGATATTAATTAGTATCTCTTGAGAATGAGTACCGATGATGTGTTTTACTTGACTTCAATGAAAAAGAAAAAAAAAGAAAAAAAAGAAGAAAAAAAGTGATGAGTAAGCAAATCAATTTGATCTTTTTCATGAGTAACCGGGCCTCTATGCCTCAGGAAGCACGGAGTGTTCGCGTCAAAAGTGAAAGGGTGAGAAAAGATGAGCATTGGTTGTCTTGATTTGTAGCCTGACTGATTCGAGTAATTAGGTCTTCGGGGTATCTTAAAGCCTAGTGCCCTAAAGCCATCTGGTTTGGGAGTCATTGACTGAAAGATTGCTACATGGATCTTTCAGAAAGCTTAATAGATCAAGACATTGCACAACCAATAAAGCAATGAAAAAAAAAGAATTGAAGAAAAAAAAATGAAAAAGTCATGTATTCATGTTGGGAAGTATGATTTCAATAAGGGGAGCTAGTGAGTTGAAGGGGTATGTGCCTTAATAGATTCAGAGCTTGGTTATGCTACATGAGATGATTGCTAGTTCACTTTACATGAGGGAGCTAGGGTTAATTATTTTGAAATATGTTGATGTGAATTATGCATGAGGACCATTGATTTGAATTATAGAATTTGAAAGTTTGAAATTATTCTTGAATGTAAGTTTGTAACTATATATTGTAATCTTCTTCTTGAATTAATGTTGAAACAGAATTTTGAATGTTTGTGGGTAACATTTCTGGAAACCCTCACGAGACTATACTCGTCCACTAGGGGGAACCTAGGGGTTTAAAGGCTTGTTGCATATGCTAAATCCAATCGTTTCTCCCACGAAAGTGGAGTTGGGTAGTTTAGTTAGTATTTGTTAGTTTCTTTGTTTTAGTTTTGTTTTATTCTATTGCTAAGGGACTAGCAATATGTAAGTTTGGGGGTGTGATCGGCGTTGAATGTTACGCATTCTAGCCTCTTAACTTATGTATTTTATTCTCTTAGTGATAGATTATTTTGTGATTTTACTTTATTTTAGTGTTTTCTGTATTTTCAGGGCCTTAATGATTATTTCAGTTAAAACCAAGCTTTTGGGCTTTGAAAGAAGACATCCAAGATGGTGAGATGAAGCCTACATCAAGGAGATTCACTCAACCATTTATTTCAACTCAATTCAGCCCAAGAAAGAGGTCCAAGAGAATTACAGCTGCTTAAGAAGGTTTCGGGCCTGAAGCCCAAATCTGCGCATAATACAGTCTTAATCCCGTTTTGGAAAACGGACCAAAAGTCTTATTTCCGAGCCTCAAATCAACATAATTCTCATTCAAGGTTAAACGGAATTTGATTCTGCACACTTTTGTATTTCACGAAAATTCCGTAAATCGGACTTCTAGTGGGTCAAAAGTTGGGCCGAAGTCAGCAGGAAAAACCCACCTGATTAGTGCTGCGGGAAACCCTAATTTATTCCTAATTGGATTAGGACTTTGGTGTATTCTCTTGGGGAATAAAGTGAAGACTTGGAGGCAGAGTTGAGGGAGCTTACGGAGAGATTAGACAGAGAGAGTCTGAGAGGGCTGAAGAGAACAGAAACATATTTGCAGAGCCATTGGAGAACGAAGTCATACGCGTAATTCAGAAAGATGATGTCTTCTTCCTCAACAGTTGAAGCTTCTTCTTCTACCATGAGCGGCTAGTTCATCCACTAGGGTTTTGATGTAGCCCTAACAAAGCATCAATGGTTTGATTGTTTTAATTATTGGGGACCTTTATATACATGCATAGATTGTGTAATTCAGAGGATTCTTATTATAGAATTGAGCAATAAAAGTCTTGTAAATTCAATCTCAATGATTTCTTATCTTGTCTTACATATTTAGTTGTTATTGAACTCAATCTCTCTTATTTTCTGTGATCATGAGAGAGATTATTACACAATGGTAATCACTGAATATATTGTTATGAGCTTTGATGGATTATGCCTAGAGAAGATGAACCATACTGCACCCTAGATTAGAGTAGTTAGGCAGATGGCCCATGCCAATCGAAGATAGTCCATGGCTTAGCCTTAATCATATGTTATCTTCTTGACGGATGAAGGTGAGCTTGTAGCCACCAACACCACTTATGCATGATGTAATTCCCCTATAGTGGACTCAATTGACCATTGATTGTGGAGTTAGTGGTGAAGTCAAACGCCCTAGATTTCTCTCCTATTATCTTCATTATCTTGTTTACTTTGGTTTATTTTATTTTATCTTTTTAATTAGTTTAAAAATCAGAATTCTTTTTCTCTTAAATTTAATTAGAATTAATTCCGTATTCCAACTCATCAGACCATAATCCCTGAGGTACGATACCCCTTCCTTTCGATAGCCCTATTCTGCAAGGAATTCGTTCCATTGCGAAGTGTGAAAATTTTTAATTGATATACTTTTTGAGTCACACTCACACACGAATCAATTTTTGGCGCCGTTGCCGGGGATTATCTATTTGATTGATTGGATTTTACAGAATTAGTTTTAATTGGATTTTTAGTTTAGAAAATTTTTATATTTTATTTTTAATTTTGTTTTTGTTTTCTTTTCAGGTGCTCTTGGTAAATTATATGCAAGGTCATCGTTCTGTAGCTGATCCTTTGATACCTCTTGATCCAAAACCTGAACGTACTCTTAGACAACAGAGGAACATCCCTGTTGATACAATTGGGCAAGAGGAAGAAATAATTGAAGACATGGCAGAAGAGAGGAATAACAACCTTGTTCCTAATGCTGATGGAGAAAGAGCTAGATTGCTTAGGGACTACTATGTTCCTGAGACATATACCTCACCAGCAGGTTTTCAACTGCCCAATGTCACAGCACAGAATTATGAGATCAAGTCGAGCATTATTCAGATGCTGCCATCTTATTTTGGGCTAACTCAAGAAGACCCTTACAAGCATCTGGATGACTTCATTGAAGTGTGCTCAACCACAAAAATTCACAACTTCTCTGAAGATGCTTTCAGAATGAGACTTTTTCCATTC
This sequence comes from Cornus controversa, assembly GCA_026545225.1. Lineage (NCBI taxonomy): Eukaryota > Viridiplantae > Streptophyta > Magnoliopsida > Cornales > Cornaceae > Cornus > Cornus controversa. The sequence continues at coordinate 15,955,525 of CM048853.1, read as the reverse complement.
TCTCTGAAAGACAAAGCAAAGTATTCGTTCAACTCTCTACCGGCTGGTTCTATCACGACTTGAACTCAGATGCAACATAAGTTTCTCAAGAAGTATTTTCCGATAGGGAAGACCAATCAGTTCAGACGTGCTATTACTGATTTCTCCCAACATGAGGGGGAACAATTTTATGAGACATGGGAAAGATTCAAGGACCTTCTTAGGAAGTGTCCCCATCATCAAGTTCCTAAGTGGCAACTAGTGTAGAGTTTTCATGAAGGGCTGACAGAAGCCAACAGACAGATGGTTGATGCGTCGTGTGGAGGTACTTTTATGTTGAAGAGTGAAGAAGAGGCATGGACCTTATTTGAAAATCTTAGTGATAACTCTCTACAACATGTGTCCTCTACTCGTTCTAGCAGACCTGCCACTACCAGGAAAACTGATGGAATTTATGAGGTTGGTGCTTCAGAAGCTATGCCAACTAACATTGATTTAATTGCACAGAAGGTAGCAGCAATTATGGCTGCCAATCAAACTCCTTCTGCTTCAAAATATTCATTGCTAGGCCCTTGTGAATTTTGCTCTAGTCCTATGCATAATGTGAGCAATTGTCCTTCGGTGGGGCAATTTTCTGATATTCAACATGAGCAAGTTCAAGCTACTTTCACTGGACCAATGAATCCTCCACGAGGTAATACTTACAATCCCACATGGAGGAATCATCCTGGTTTTTCTTACAGTAATCAAGGGGCAGCAATGCAACCATCATATCAACCTAGGACTTTTGTGCCTCAACAACAATATCAAACACAAAGTCCTATGGCCCAAAGAATTTCTGCTATTGAAGACAAGCTGACTCTTACCTTGTCTAAATTTGACAAGCTTGATTCTCTCATAGAGACAGTGCAAGCTACTGCAGCAACAGTACAATCTACAGTTCAGCTAGTGCACTCGCATTCTCAATCCATTGCCAAACTGGAATCTCAGTTTGGACAGCTTGCAACTTCATTATGCAGAAGAGAAGAAGGGAAGCTCCCTAGTCAACCAATTGCTAATCCAAGAGGGATGCAAGCTTCCACAAGCAACCCACACCATGAGCAAGTCCAAACTATTACCACTTTGAGAAGTGGGAAAATAATTGACAATAAAGTGGGTGATAAGAAAGAAGAAGAAAAAGTGACCACAAGTCCAAGTGCTGAAATTCCTTATGAGCCCAAGGCTCCTTTCCCACAACGTTTCCTAGAAGCATCTAAATTGGGGAAGCAAGGGGACAAGCTGCATGACATGATGGAGGTATTTCGCCAAGTGAAGATTAATTTGCCACTCCTTGATGCCATCAAGCAAATTCCTCCTTATGCAAAATTTTTGAAGGACTTGTGCACTCAGAAAAGGCGTTCTAAAAGCCATGTGCCAAAGAAAGTGATGCTGCCACAACAAGTAAGTTCAATAATTCAGCAGTGTACTCCTCCCAAGTACAAAGATCCTGGTGCTCCAACTATCTCATGCATTATTGGGGAGCACCATGTGGATAAAGCTCTTCTCGATTTGGGTGCAAGTGTGAATTTGCTACCCTATTCAGTCTACTTACAATTGGGCTTGGGAGAATTGAAGCCTACCTCGGTGGTATTACAATTTGCAGATAGATCAACAAAGCAACCCCGAGGAATCATAGAAGATGTGCTCATTAAAGTGGACAAGTTCTACTTTCCTGTTGATTTCATTGTGCTTGACACTGAGCCGGTTCACAATCCGAAGAGGCACATTCCTGTGATCCTTGGTCGACCTTTCTTAGCTACTGCTGATGCTTGCATAAATTGTAGGTCAGGGATCATGGATATTTTATTTGACAATATGAAGGTTAAACTTAATATTTTCAACGCTGTTGAGAATCCTCCAGATCAGACTGATGTTTTCTTCATGGACTCTGAAGATGTGATTGAATCTACAAATGAAATAAGGGTGCAAGAAGAACAGAAGGAAAAGAAGGAGTTTGAAGATCAAATTTCTACCATGGTGGTTACTTCTATATGCACTACACTTTCCAAAACACTTTAGAGGGAGCAATTGTATGGAGTATCCGACAACTCCACACCATGGTATGCAAATATTGTGAACTATTTAGCCACGGGAAAAGTGCCAAGAGACTGGACCAAGCGAGAACGTGATCGATTCTTCTCTAAAGTTCATCATTACTTTTGGGATGATCCAGAGTTATTTAAATATTGTCCAGATCAGATTATTCGGCGATGTGTCCCAGACCATGAGTTTCAAGATATTCTCAAGTTCTGCCATTCATTGGCATGTGGAGGCCACTTCAGCGCAAGGAAGACAGCAGCAAAGGTACTTCAATGTGGATTCTTTTGGCCTTCTCTGTTTCACGATGCATATGTTTTCTGTAAGACTTGTGATCGTTGTCAAAGATTGGGTTCAATGTCGAGGCGTGATATGATGCCAATGAGCCCCATTCTGGTGGTGGAGATTTTTGATGTTTGGGGAATTGATTTTATGGGACCTTTTCCACCTTCTTTTGGTTACGAATACATTCTGGTTGGAGTGGATTATGTCTCCAAGTGGGTGGAGGCCATTGCAACTCGAACCAATGATCACAAGGTGGTAATCAAATTCATGCATGAGAATATTCTGAGTCGATTTGGAATTCCTCGAGCCTTGATCAGTGATGGTGGTACTCACTTTTGCAATAAATTCTTGAGAGGTCTGCTTGCTAAATATTCAGTGACACATAAGGTGGCAACGCCTTATCATCCTCAGACAAGTGGGCAAGTAGAGCTGTCCAATCGAGAAATTAAGCATGTTCTCGAGAAGACAGTGAGACCGGATAGAAGAGATTGGTCATTGCGACTGAGTGAAGCACTATGGGCGTATCGGACTGCTTACAAGACCCCTATCGGTATGTCACCATATCGGTTGGTGTATGGGAAAGCATGTCATCTTCCGGTAGAGATTGAGCACAAGGCACTTTGGGCAATTCAAAAATTTAATTTCGATGCAAAAAGAGCTGGGGAAGAGAGGAAGTTGCAATTGAATGAATTAGAAGAGTTTAGACGTGATGCTTATGAAAGTTCATGAATTTACAAAGAGAGGACGAAAGCATTTCATGATCGACATATCTCACGAAAGTCCTTCTCTCCAGGTGATAAAGTGTGGCTCTTCAATTCCAAGCTTCGGTTGTTTCCCGGAAAATTGCGTTCAAGGTGGGATGGACCATTCCAAGTGATTTCAGTTTTTCCTCATGGTGCCGTGGAAATTCGAAGCTTTCGAGATGACACTTTGATGAAAGTTAATGGCCAAAGGTTGAAGCATTGTGTGGAAGGATGTGTGCCAAGAATAGACGTAGAGTCCGTCGACTTGACGGATCCCGTCTATCCGACTTAATCCCTTCGGAGAGTCAATCGTCTCCTACGGATGTTAAATTGTAGGTTCTGTATGTATTTCTATATTTTATTTCCTTTAGTCTTCTTTAATTTTAATTTTTCGTTTTAGTTTTCTTAAGTTTTTCTTCAATTCTAGTTGCGTTTTAAAGTTTTTTCTTTGAGTTTTTGATGTATAAGTTGCTTCCGGAGGATGCCAAGAGGTGTACCGAGGTATTTGGACTCAAGACGGGTGAAAAATCGTGCTCTCGGTCGACCTTGGGCGATGGAGACTCAAAATTATCAAGGTTCGGTCGAACTTGGGCGATGGAGGGTCAAACAGGTCTTCAGGAGGGGGATCGATCGCCCCAATTGAGGGGGATCGATCGCCCCTCCATATTTTGTAAGGATGATCACCACCAGGTGGGCGATCGATCGCCCATCCTTGGGGGGATCGATCGCCCAAGGCAATTTTTGGGCTGGCCGAGACCATCTTCTATATAAAGACTCCTTCTCCAAGTTTAAAGCTACTCCATGCATCCTAAGCCTCTTTGAACTCCAATTCAAGTCCTACATCATCCGAAAAACTAATTTATTCAATTAGTGATTATTATACAAGAATTCAACATTGATCAACATCAACTTCAACATCAAATTGGATCAAAAATCACTAGTTCTCAAAGGAAGCTCTCACTTTTTCAAGTTCAACATCAAAGTAAGTGAAGTTTTTCCTTGAAGAAATTGTTCAAATCTTTTTGAGGGCTTTTGAAGACCAAGTTTGGGGGATCAATTTGGTGCATTCATTTGTTCGATTTGGGTGGAAAAATTGCCGAAAAAAGGAGGTTGAAGGTTACAAAAGAATTGTGCACACCAAGTGTTCGATTTAATTCCTCAACCACACTTTTTCTACTTCTATGGCACCAAAGAGAGCAAGTCACCAAGGTGCTTCAAGTTCACGTAATCCTCGCCGAGCGAGGCATGATCCGACCACAGGTTCTTCATGATCTCGCTGAGAAGGTATTCAAGAGAGATGGCATCCAAGGGCGTTGAACTTTGAAACAACGTTTGACATAGCCGAACTTATGGTATGTTTCCCGAGACACGATGGGGGATTTCTGACATCCGTCGTCGTTGGTCGGCATCCATTTTTGTTCCACTCTCATCTACTATTTACCCGAGGCTTGTCAAGTTATTTTATCAGAATTTAATGCCGACACCTGATGAGCGGGATGTGCTTACTTCTTCCGTAGATGGAACAATAGTTCGGGTAGACATATCATCCATTGCCATTGCCATGGGTTGTCCTCATGAGTGCCCAGCTGATTTATCTCATATCTATACTCCTTTACCCGACGAGTTGTCAGTGGGTAATGTGGTTGCACGTTTGTGTGCCAACCAATTTTCCGGGCTGAAAAGGAATGCAGCTTCTAAATCTTCAATGCCAAATCATTTATGGTTCCTTGACGTTGTTCTACTCAAGAATGTATGTCCAATTGGACATAAAACCGAGAGACGTCAAGAGTTCCTCAGATCATTATATGCCATACATTTTGGGCATTAGCTGTCATTTCCACAGATTATCTGGGGCCAGATGAAGAAGTTTTACTCCAAGGTTGTAGCCAAGGCACCAGATAGTGCAAGTGACTGGGAGTTTCCATTCCCTACTATTATTCACCAGTTGCTTGTGGCACAGGGGTATGCAGTCCATGAGGACGAGCTTGCCTTTCCACGTGATCTTCATTATGGCACGCATGACTGGAACCTGAGTCGATCTCATATGCACCAGAGAGTCATAGCGGCGCCTGGTGAGGTATCTCGGTTGGCCCAGGGAGGAGACCATATAGATATACCACCACCGGTGGAAGATCCATAGGAGATGGGGGCAGAGGAAGAAGAGGTGCATGCACAGGCTGGTGGCCATGATTATCAATATTTAGAAGGGCAGATTGCTGGGTTGACAGCCCAATTTGGCACCTTACAGACAGAGGTATCCACATAGTTTGAAGAAATGAGAACAGAGATGGCGGATCACTTTCATGACACTCGCCAAGAGAAACTAGAGATGAGGAGGATGATGCGTGCACTGATGCGTCAAGCAAACTTGGATCGAGATGCTCAGTCACCACCACATCCTTGACAGGGAGGTAACCATCTTTTGTATTTTATTTTATTTTTAGTTTTTATTTTGCTTTTTATTTTTCTTTTTTGTAGATTAGATTCTTATTATAAAAAAATAAAAAAAATAAAAATTTTTTTTTTTGAAAAAAATTGAAAAATGAAAAATGAAAAAAAAATATTTTATTTTTTTTGGATTTTCCTCTTTCATATTTATTTTCACCCATACTATTTCACTTGATCTTTGGGGTATACTGGTCTGTTTTGACCGGTTTTAACATCCAAGTTTGGGGGAGTGCTTTCATTGCCTTCATGCTAGTGGTGTACTCTATTTTTTTTCCACTACTCCGGATTTTTGGTAACATTGTTCTTACTCTTCTCTATGCTTTAATTGATAGTACATTGAGGACAATGTACAGTTTAAGTTTGGGGGTGAGGCGATGCCTATTTGATTGCTTTAATGCAATATGGGGGGAAATTTGTGTGAAATTCTTTTTGTATTAGGATTTTATTTTATTTTATTTTCTTGGTTTGCTTTTTATTTTATTTGGTTTTGTTTTTAGATAGAATGTTTTGACATTATTCAAAGGATTAATACCTTATGTAGGTGCATAACTTGCAATTTTTGAGTATGTTTTAAATTTTTGGAAACTATGGTTTAAATTAAGTGGTTTTAATCATGGTTTGCAATAACATGCTTTGGAGTGATTAATTTTAGTTTCCTTACATGCACAGACACACTAGCAGAATTTTATGGGGTATAAACTTTGGTTTTGAGTTATTGAGTTACATATGCTTGATATTAATTAGTATCTCTTGAGAATGAGTACCGATGATGTGTTTTACTTGACTTCAATGAAAAAGAAAAAAAAAGAAAAAAAAGAAGAAAAAAAGTGATGAGTAAGCAAATCAATTTGATCTTTTTCATGAGTAACCGGGCCTCTATGCCTCAGGAAGCACGGAGTGTTCGCGTCAAAAGTGAAAGGGTGAGAAAAGATGAGCATTGGTTGTCTTGATTTGTAGCCTGACTGATTCGAGTAATTAGGTCTTCGGGGTATCTTAAAGCCTAGTGCCCTAAAGCCATCTGGTTTGGGAGTCATTGACTGAAAGATTGCTACATGGATCTTTCAGAAAGCTTAATAGATCAAGACATTGCACAACCAATAAAGCAATGAAAAAAAAAGAATTGAAGAAAAAAAAATGAAAAAGTCATGTATTCATGTTGGGAAGTATGATTTCAATAAGGGGAGCTAGTGAGTTGAAGGGGTATGTGCCTTAATAGATTCAGAGCTTGGTTATGCTACATGAGATGATTGCTAGTTCACTTTACATGAGGGAGCTAGGGTTAATTATTTTGAAATATGTTGATGTGAATTATGCATGAGGACCATTGATTTGAATTATAGAATTTGAAAGTTTGAAATTATTCTTGAATGTAAGTTTGTAACTATATATTGTAATCTTCTTCTTGAATTAATGTTGAAACAGAATTTTGAATGTTTGTGGGTAACATTTCTGGAAACCCTCACGAGACTATACTCGTCCACTAGGGGGAACCTAGGGGTTTAAAGGCTTGTTGCATATGCTAAATCCAATCGTTTCTCCCACGAAAGTGGAGTTGGGTAGTTTAGTTAGTATTTGTTAGTTTCTTTGTTTTAGTTTTGTTTTATTCTATTGCTAAGGGACTAGCAATATGTAAGTTTGGGGGTGTGATCGGCGTTGAATGTTACGCATTCTAGCCTCTTAACTTATGTATTTTATTCTCTTAGTGATAGATTATTTTGTGATTTTACTTTATTTTAGTGTTTTCTGTATTTTCAGGGCCTTAATGATTATTTCAGTTAAAACCAAGCTTTTGGGCTTTGAAAGAAGACATCCAAGATGGTGAGATGAAGCCTACATCAAGGAGATTCACTCAACCATTTATTTCAACTCAATTCAGCCCAAGAAAGAGGTCCAAGAGAATTACAGCTGCTTAAGAAGGTTTCGGGCCTGAAGCCCAAATCTGCGCATAATACAGTCTTAATCCCGTTTTGGAAAACGGACCAAAAGTCTTATTTTCGAGCCTCAAATCAACATAATTCTCATTCAAGGTTAAACGGAATTTGATTCTGCACACTTTTGTATTTCACGAAAATTCCGTAAATCGGACTTCTAGTGGGTCAAAAGTTGGGCCGAAGTCAGCAGGAAAAACCCACCTGATTAGTGCTGCGGGAAACCCTAATTTATTCCTAATTGGATTAGGACTTTGGTGTATTCTCTTGGGGAATAAAGTGAAGACTTGGAGGCAGAGTTGAGGGAGCTTACGGAGAGATTAGACAGAGAGAGTCTGAGAGGGCTGAAGAGAACAGAAACATATTTGCAGAGCCATTGGAGAACGAAGTCATACGCGTAATTCAGAAAGATGATGTCTTCTTCCTCAACAGTTGAAGCTTCTTCTTCTACCATGAGCGGCTAGTTCATCCACTAGGGTTTTGATGTAGCCCTAACAAAGCATCAATGGTTTGATTGTTTTAATTATTGGGGACCTTTATATACATGCATAGATTGTGTAATTCAGAGGATTCTTATTATAGAATTGAGCAATAAAAGTCTTGTAAATTCAATCTCAATGATTTCTTATCTTGTCTTAGATATTTAGTTGTTGTTATTGAATTCAATCTCTCTTGTTTTCTGTGATCATGAGAGAGATTATTACACAATGGTAATCACTGAATATATTGTTATGAGCTATGATGGATTATGCCTAGAGAAGATGAACCATACTGCACCCTAGATTAGAGTAGTTAGGCAGATGGCCCATGCCAATCGAAGATAGTCCATGGCTTAGCCTTAATCATATGTTATCTTCTTGACGGATGAAGGTGAGCTTGTAGCCACCAACACCACTTATGCATGATGTAATTGCCCTATAGTTGACTCAATTGACCATTGATTGTGGAGTTAGTGGTGAAGTCAAACGCCCTAGATTTCTCTCATATTATCTTCATTATCTTGTTTACTTTGGTTTATTTTATTTTATCTTTTTAATTAGTTTAAAAATCAGAATTCTTTTTCTCTTAAATTTAATTAGAATTAATTCCGTATTCCAGCCCTATTCTGCAAGGAATTCGTTCTATTGCGAAGTGTGGAAATTTTTAATTGATATACTTTTTGAGTCACACTCACACACGAATCACCCCACAATTTAAAATGCATGTGTGCGAATTTGTGCGGGTAAGAACAAATTCAGGGCAAGAACCATGCGTATTCATATTTGGACAAAAATATAGACCATTCTAGCCTATTACATAGCTTGCAAAAGTGCGGGTATTTACAATGTTAAAGTTCTTAATTACCTGCTGCATTTACCTCGGACATTTATTCGAATGATCTTCCTTTAAAAAGGCAAGATATCATAGCAAGCGTGCAAAAATTTCAAGAAAAAGAAAGAAAGAAAAACTGCTCTACAATGACAATTAATACAAAGACTGAACATTGCATGCATATGCAAGTGGTATAGCATACCGCACCCCCAAACTTAGACACAACATTGCCCTCAATGCTTGAACAAGAAGAACAAGGAAAGAAATTACCGGGACTGCAGAATGCGACAAAAATGGCATTCCAACATGAGCGGTCATCCTGCGAATCAGAGAAACCTGCATGGAACACCAACTGGATACCACGAGCATTAAAAGGAACAAAAAGTATATATGAAAAGAACATAATAAAAGAATCATGTACAAGTGCACAATGCCAAGATCACTACATATCCAAGGCTCTGAACTGGTGTTTCCCAATTAACTAAGAGGTCTATGCAATAAGATATTGACCATCCAGGCATGCTAACGTATAGCATGCAAAGGGGCTGCCTTTCTTTATTAACGCCATACTGCGTTGAAGCAATCTCAACAGTATTGGGAATTTAAACCAGGCGGTAATAAATGAAAATCATCAACTGAATCGCATATAACAATTAGGCAAGTGGTACTACATACATAGTCAAAGTATAGAGAGCAGAGATATTGGCAGAAAGCAAAAATAAAGACAGTAAATAAAACACATGCTAGAAAAGAAAGGATAACTGTATTCCATATATGTGAAAATGAGTTTCAGTACAAAGTGTACATGCAGCTGGAATACTCAAAAACGAACATGGCCAACATGGCCTATCAAAAAGCAAATAAAGAAAAATAACAGAAAGTAAAGCAGAAAATACAAATAAATACAGCTACTCTAGGGCGGGTGGTGGTGGTGGTGGCTCGGTGGGTGGAGTAGAGGCGGAGGTGGAAGCTTAGCAGGCAAATAGGAATTGCAGGTCCTGCCGGAAGGCCCGGAACTCATCTAAGATCGCCCTCTGACCCTACGCCAGAGACGTAATGTCCGTCCTAATAGCCTCCAGCTGACCTTGCGTCACCTGGACGTGCTCCTCAAAACCCTGCTGGAGCCGCTCAACGTCAGCTGCCAGGCAGGAGTAGCCAGTCGCCAAGATCTCATGTCGCTCTGCGGCAATATCCATATCATCATCCCCCAGCTCCTCATCAGATGCCTCACCCTCTGCGGGTGCATCCTCATCCATCTCCACTAGGGCATCCATGTCCATATCCTCTGGTGGATCACCCTAGTGGTCCTGTCGCTCCAAGTGTCACCTCACCCGCTCCCACTGAGTAGGTGTGTAGTGAGCAGGTGGTGCTAGCTGGATGTCAGTATCACTGACCAGTATGTTGGCACGGCTGAGGAAGGCTGCGACCAAGAAAGGAAAGGGAAGCCGCCAACTCGCTGCTCGCCTCATGCTTTTGTTGACAAGGCCATCCTAGATTTTGAACATCTACCCCCAAATCAGCGACGGGACAGAAAACCAAGTGCCCATGTGGAAAGCATACAGGCAACGTAGAAGGTCACCCCTGCGCTCTGCCACATGCTGTAAAGGACACGCGTTCTTGATGAGAATGGTGTCCAGGAACCATAATACACTCGGGCACATCGATTTGGACGTGCAATTGTGACTGGGAGTGGTAAACACCCCACCACACATGTCCATCACGATGGAGAACAACGTCATGTCTGCTGAAAACTCAGCCCTGTAGATCGGCCGACCGTCATGGTCAACCATGTCTGGAGGCTGCTGGTGAGGAATGCCGAGCATCTGTGCGATCTGGCTCGGCATGATAGTAATCGTCGTGCCGCCTACGACCGTCTCCAGTGTGTCCGGCTCGGTGCAGGAATAGGTCATGTGCTCATAAAAGAGCTACACCAAGTGCTCGTGCGCCACATCAGTAGGTGGCACACATAATCGGTCGAGGCGACGCCTCCTGAGCTCTGCTACAGCCCATGAGCAATCAGGACACATCTCGTACTCTCTCAGCTCAAAACGCTGCTCGGGGTGGAACTTCCATGTCCGAAAGGCTCACCCGGGCACATCTCTAACAGCACCGGGAGCATTCTTCACACGCGCCATCGACCCGGAATAGTCTGTACTTATTCTAAAAATTAAAGTAAATAGAAAGAAAATAAAATGAATACTAAACTAAGAATAAAAATTAAAAAGGAGGTTCTAGTCTATGGTGCCGACACATGCTTTCCAAGATACGCTCGAATCGACTCGACTAGGTCTACTCGGAATCTGATGTGGCTAAACTCGGATTAAATTGTAAGCTTAATTTTTGCCCTTTTTTTTATCAAAATATAATTTAACCACTCGAAAGAGCACGAATCTTTGTAGATAAGGTTCTATATAGAGGGTATCGATCCCACGAGGACTAGTTGCACTTGTCTTAAAGAAAGATTAATTCTACTTTAATCCTAAAAACAGGTTTTCGAATTTTTGATTATAAACTATTGCATGAATGAAATGACAATAAAATTAAAGAGTAAAGTTGGGAGAGAGAACTAGGGTTGGTTTCCATCACAAGCCATTCAAATGTTCATAAGTGTAGCAAGCATGGGATTCATTAATTAAGTGCCTAACAATGTCATTAGGCTTGTGACCTCAATGACATATCAAAAGATCAATGTGTGTGCTAACCTATCATAATCCATCTTCAACAAGCATAGCTCTTCAACCTAACTAACTACCTAGTTACCCTACTCTCTAAGTGAACACTACATGCATCCAAACTACCTTGTCTTGGCATGGTCTATACAAGCAAACATCACACATTCATTTAAACACCATTATCTAGCCATCATTTGCACTTCTTGTGGAATATGCAAATATTGTGCATTCAAGTGACAAAATCTACTCTAAGACAAGAATAAATTCCAAATCAAATGAATATATATAAGAAATGTATTTGTGTACATATTCACTAGGCTAAATAATCAACATTTAACTACAAATCCCCAAGTGCTACGAAAATGAACAAGTTTACATGGCTAGGTGTGTCAACCACACCCTAGTAGAGGAGTTAGTTGGTCATGGCAGCCTTGCACCCTTCCATTGATGAAGAAAGTGAAGCTTCTTGGTCTGGTTCAGCTCCTCTTCTTCCTCTCCCGAAGGTCTCTCCTTGGATGGTCTGATGTATGTTGAGAGATATATGTGAGATATGAGAGATATGGCCCTTTTTGTGTGCTTTTTGGGTTCCTTTTCAACCTTGGGGGCCCACCATATATATATCCCTTGTATCAAGAAGGTCCCCAAGGGTCTTGTTCAAGTCAGATAATCCCCCTAAGTCGTGCAAAAAGGGGGATTTTGTTGCAAGTGGGAGAGCAGGTGAGCAAGTGGCCAAGTGGGTTCTGTAGAATCTCGATCAATCGAGATTGAATCTCGATTGATCGAGATTTCGATCAATCAAAATGAGATCTCGATCAATCGAGATCTCGATTGATCGAGATCAACATCTCGATTGATTGAGATGCCTTTGGCTGTAATTCTGACTTTTTCTCTTCAGTTGCAAATAACTTCAAACTTTGCTCCATTTACTCTAATACCTGCAATACATCAAAAATACAAAAATACCGTAAACATATCTCGGTAAACGCAAAAATGAAATTAACATAAGCAATAAAGAGGGTTCAAATGCATAGAATTGAACACTTATCACACCCCCAAACTTACATATTGCTAGTCCCTTAGCAATACGATATTACAAAAATAAAATTAACTATATTATACAAAAGTTGAATCATGCTCAGTCACCACTAGATAAAGGGCAATCATCCGTTCATTTCGCGTTTGGCAAATGCAACAAGTATTACAGAACTATGTGGTCATTAGCAAAAATGGACTCGCACAAGCTATAAATAAACGACGGTCCCCACATAATGGCCAGTCCGAACAAATATACCAATTCCGACCCCAAAATCCTCTTTGAAAAGTGAACATGCATTCTAACGCTTGGCTTTTGTCATATTTGGAGAAGAAAACAAACAAATCTATTTTTAAGAGAAAAACTCATTGAAAACGCTCGACACCGCTGTTCATTATCGTAAAACATTCATGATTGCTCATGTACGGATGACCGTGCAATGCTTAGCTCTTTTTGCTTTCTTGTAAGCCCATGTAGCGGCATTGGGCCAATGACTCCCAAACCAATTGATTTTAGGGCATCAGGTGAAGAAACACCCCTCGGACTTAATAACCGAGCTTACAAGGCGATGAGCTTAAGCAAGCCACCCGTTTATTACTGCTCAACCTTGCACACTTATACGCGAATAATCCCTACTTTGAGGCATAGAAATCCGGTTTATTGAGTGAGAAGGCTTATTGCAAATTTTCTCTTTTTCTCTCTTTTTTTTTTTTTACAACAACTGGAAGAACTTATTCTTTAAGTTGTTCAGATAAAAACAGAAATTTACAAAATTCTCCCTCAGACTTATACCCCACAGTTTAAAATGCATGTGTGCGAATTTGTGCGGTTAAGGACAAATTTAGGGCAAGAACTGTACGTGCTCGTATTTAGACAAAAATGTAGACCGTTCTAGCCTACTATATAGCTTGCAAAAGTGCGGGTATTTACAATGTTAAAGTTCTTAACTACCTAGTGCATTTACCTCGGACATTTATTCAAATGATCTTCCTTTAAAAAGCAAGACATCATAGCAAGCATGCAAAAATATCAAGAAAACTGCTCTACAATGACACTCAATACTAAGACTGAACATTGCATGCATGTGTAAGTGGTATAGCATACCGCACCCCCAAACTTATATGCAACATTGTCCTCAATGTTTGGACAAGAAGAACAAGGAAAGAAGTTACCGGGATTGCTGAATGCGACAAAAATGGTATTCCACAGTAGCGGTCATCCTGCAAATAAGAAAAACCTGCACAGAACACCAACTGGATACCACGAGCATTAAAAGGAACAAACAGTAGATAAACAGAACATAATGAAGTAATTATGCACAAACAGACAATGCCAATATCACTGTATATCTAAGGGTCCGAACTGGTGTTTCCCAATTGTCTAAGAGGTCTATGCGATAAGATATTGACTATCCAGGCACGCTAACGTATAGCATGCAAAGGGGCTGCCTTTCTTTATTAACGCCATACTGTGTTGAAGCAATCTCAACAGTATTGGGAATTTAAACCAGGCGGTAATAAACGGAAGTCATCAACTGAATCGCATATAACAAGTAGACAAGTGGTACTACATACATAGTCAAAGTATAGAGAACAGAGATATTGACAGAAAGCAAAAATAAAGACAGTAAAGATAACACATGGTAGTACAGAAAAAAGAAAAATAACTGAATTCCATAAATGGGAAAATGAGTTTAGTACACGGTGCACATGTATGTGGAATACTCAAAAAGAAACTAAAAATGAAAGAAAACATGGCCAACATGGCCTATCAAACATAAAGAAAGAACAGGAAATACAGAAAGTAAAACAGAAAAAAAAAACGTAAAAACAGCTACTCGAGGGCGGGTGGTGGTGGTGGTGGCTCGGTGGGAGCAGAAGTGGAGGTGGAAGCTCGTCCTGCAAACAGGAACTGCAGGTCCTGCCGGAAGGCTCGGAACTCGTCGAGAATCGCCCTCTGACCCTGAGCCAGAGAAGAAATGTCCGAACGAATGCCCTCCAGCTGACTCTGCGTCACCTGGACATGCTCGTCAAAACCCTGCTGGAGCCGCTCAACATCAGCCGCCAGGCAGGAATAGCCTATCGCCAGGATGTTGTGCCGCTCTGCAGCCATATCCATCTCCTCCTCCTCCATCTCCTCATCCTCAGACCCATCCCCTGTAGGCTCTCCCTCCTCCATCTCCACCGAGGCATCCATATCTACATCGTCTGGAGGATCGCCCTGGTGGTCCTGTCGCTCTAAGTGTCGCCTTACCCACTCCCACTAAGAAGATGTGAAGCGGGTGGGCGGTGACAACTGGATGTCAGTATGACTGACCGGTATACTGGCACGACTAAGAAAAGCTGCGACCAGGAAAGGAAAGGGAAGCCGCCAGCTCGCTGATCGCCTCATCCTCTTGTTGACGAGGCCATCCCAGACTTTGTACATCTGCCCCCAGATCAGTGATGGGGCAGAAACCCACGTGCCCATGTGGAAAGAATAAAGGCAACGGAGGAGGTCGCCCCTACACTTTGCCACGTGCTGCAGGGGACACGCGTTCTTGATGAGAACGGTGTCCAGGAACCACAGTCTGCTCGGGCACATCGATTTGGACGTGCAGTTGTGATTGGGCGTGGTAAACGCCCCACCACACATGCCCATCACGATGGAGAACAGCATCGTGTCTGCTGGAAGTGCAGCCCTGAAAAGTGGTCGACCGTCCTGGTCAACCATGTCTGGCGGCTGCTGGTGAGGAATGCCGAGCATCTGTGCAATCCGGCTCGGCGTAATCGTAATAGTCATGGTGCCCACTATCGTCTCTAATGTGTCCGGCGCTGTGCAGGAGTAGGTCATGCGCTCATAGAAGACCTGCACTAAGCGCTCGAGTGCCACGTCAGTAGGAGGCACACATAGTCGGTCGAGGCGACGCCTCCTGAGCTCGGCGATAGCCCACGCGCTATCGGGACGCGTCTCGAACTCTACTAAATCAAAAATCTACTCCGAGTGAAACTTTCGAGATCGAAGGCTCGCCCGGGCACTTCTCTAACTGAATCGGGGGCATTCTTCACCCTCGCCATGATCTCGGAGCAATCTGCACGTTATTCCAAAAAGTACGTAAATAAAAAGAAAATAAAAGGAATGATAAACTAAGAATAAAAATAAAAGAATAAAAATGAAAATGAGGCCCTACTCCATGGTGCTGACATGAGTTCAAAAAGTCACTCTGCAAAGAGGCAGCGCAAGCGGATGCAACCGAAACGAAGAGTCGTGGTCGCAAACCATGCAGAAAGCATTTGAAACAGAGAGAATGCAAAATCTCACTCCTACATGAATTCCTACCCCCAAAAACGCACAAAATCTCATTACGAATATCGCAAATGCACCAATCCCACCCAACATCATCTAACTATGTTTATTAAGCCGTAGAACTATCAAAAATAGCGAGAAAGGATGCAAAATGTAGCCATGCATCACTTACCTCGAGAGGAAGATGATTCGTGTGTGAGTGTGACTCAAAAAGTATATCAATTAAAAATTTCCACACTTCGCAATAGAACGAATTCCTTGCAGAATAGGGCTATCGAAAGGGGTGTCGAACCTCAAGGACTATGGTCTGATTGAGTTAAATTGTTAGGACTAATTCTAATTAAATATAAAAGAAATAAGTTGCTGATTTTTATATCTAAATTATCTAATGAAGCAATTGAACAAAAGCAAGAAAAACTAAGGAGTGTAGAGAATATAAGATAAGTCTAGGGTAATTGATTTCACCACTAACTTCACAATCAATGGTCAATTGAACTAACTATGGGGCATCATATCATGCATAAGTGGTGTCGGTGGCTACAAGCTCACCTTCATCCGTCAAGAAGATAACATATGATTAAGGCTAAGTCATGGACTATCTTCGATTGGCATGGGCCATCTGCCTAACTACTCTAATCTAGGGTGCAGTATGGTTCATCTTCTCTAGGCATAATACATCAAAGCTTTTAATGATATATTTAATGAAAACCATTGTGTAATAATCACTCTCATGATCACAGAAAATAAGAGGGACGAGTTCAATAACAACAATCAAGTATCTAAGACAAGATAAGAAATCATTGAAACTGAATTTATAAGACTTTTATTGCTCAATTCTATAAGAATCCTCTAAATTACACAATCTATGAATGAATACAAAAATCCCCAATAATTAGAACAATCAAACCAGTGATGTTTAGTTAGGGCTCCATCAAAACCCTGGTGGCTGAACTAGCCGCTCATGATACGCCTTCTTCTCCAATGATTCTCTATTCTAAAAGCTCTTCAAAGCTGCTGCCAAGCCTCCCCAATACAACCCTAATTTTTCACTTTAAATAGCCAAGAGAATACATCAAAGTCCTAATCCAATTAGGAATTAATTAGGTTTTCCCGCAGCACTAATCAGGTGGGTTTTTCCTGCTGACTTCGGCCCAACTTTTGACCCACTAGAAGTCCGATTCACGGAATTTCTGTGAAATACAAAAGTGTGCAGAATCTAATTTCGTTCAACTTACGCTTATGTCGATTTGAGGCTCGAAAATAAGACTTCTGGTCTGTTTTCCAAAATGGGATTAAGACTGTATTATGCACAGATTTGGGCTTCAGGCCCGAAACCTTCTTAAGCAGCTGTAATTCTCTTGAACCTCTTTCTTGAGCTGATTTGAGTTGAAATAAATATTTGAATGGATCCCTTTGATGTAGGCTTCATCTAACCATCTTGCATGTCATCTTTAAAAGCCCAAAATCATGGTTTTAACTGAAATAATCATTAAGGCCCTGAAAATACAGAAAACACTAAAACGAAGTAAAATCACAAAATAATCTATCACTAAGAGAATAAAATACATAAGTTAAGAGGCTAGAATGCGTAACATTCAACGCCGATCACACCCCCAAACTTACATATTGCTAGTCCCTTAGCAATAGAATAAAACAAAACTAAAACAAAGAAACTACTAAACACTAACTAAACTACCCAACTCCATTTTCGTGGGAGAAACGATTTCATTTAGCATATGCAACAAGCCTTTAAACCCCTAGGTTCCCCCTAGTGGACGAGTATAGTCTCGTGAGGGTTTCCAGAAATGTTACCCACAAACATTCAAAATTCTGTTTCAACATTAATTCAAGAAGAAGATTACAATACATAGTTACAAACTTGCATTCAAGATTAATTTCAAATTTCTAAATTCCATAATTCAAATCAATGGTCCCCATGCATAATTCACATCAACATATCTCAAAATAACCAACTCTAGCTCCCTCGTGAAAAGTGAACTAGCAGTCATCTCATGTAGCATAACTCAGCTCTGAATATATTAAGGCACATACCCCTTCAACTCACTAGCTCCCCTTATTGAAATCATACTTCCAAACATGAATACATGACTTTTCAATTTTTTTCATCATTCTTTTTTTTCATTGCTTTATTGGTTGTGCAATGTCTTGATTTATTAAGCTTTCTGAAAGATCCATGTAGCAAGCTTTCAGTCAGTGACTCCCAAACCAGATGGCTTTAGGGCACTAGGCTTTAAGATACCCCGAAGACCTAATTACTCGAATCAGTCAGGCTACAAATCAAGACAACCAATGTTCATCTTTTCTCACCCTTTCACTTTTGACGCGAACACTCCGTGCTTCCTGAGGCATAGAGGCCCGGTTACTCATGAAAAGGATCAAATTGATTTGCTTATTCATCATTTTTTTTTTTCATCTCTTCTTTTTCATTGAAGTCAAGTAAAACACATTATCGGTATTCATTCTCAAGAGATACTAATTAATATCAAGCATATGTAACTTAATAACTCAAAACCAAAGTTTATACCCCATAAGACTATGCTAGTATGTTTGTGTATGTAAGGAAACTAAAATTAATCATCCCAAAGCATGTTATTGCAAACCATGATTAAAACCACTTAATTTAAATCACAGTTTCCAAAAATTTAAAACATACTCAAAAATTGCAAATTAAGCACCTACATAAGGTATTAATCCCTTGAATAATGTCAAAACATTCTATCTAAAAATAAAACAAAAGAAAATAAATAACAAACTAAGAAAATAAAATAAAATAAAATCCTAATACAAGAAGAATTTCACAAATTTTCCCCATATGCAATAAAGCACATAAATAGGCATCGCCTCACCCCCAAACTTAAACTGTACATTGTCCTCAATGTACACCCAATCAAAGCATAGAGAAGAGTAAGAACGATATTACCAGGAATCCGGAGAAGTAGTGGCAAGAAAATAGAGCACACCAAGTTGTATGAAGGCAATGAAAGCACACCCCCAAACTCGAATGTTTCAACCTGTCAAAACAAACCACTCCGAAAAAATCAAGGAGAAGGTGGTGCCGAAGCATCTAAGTCATGGCCGGAATGTTGCATCAAAATCAACCAACTAATCCACAATTAATTTGCAATGTCCTCCCCCAAACTTGTAGCACAAAACCCCTCAAAGAAATCTCCTCACTTCCACGATGAATGCACACCTCTTGTGAAGAAGGAAATATGAAAAAGTTGAAATTTTAATGATGAAGGAGAATAAAAAGTTGTAATTGATGATGATGGTGATGAATGATGATGATCAAGTAGGTGTATGGAAATAAAAATGGAAGATTTTAGAGTGTATATTGATGTAGGAGAGGCACCAAGGCTTAAATTTTCCAAGTGGGAGCAATGAGGCATGAAAGGGGCCTTAAAATAGCAAAATTGAAGCAGATTGGCCTGTGGGGGGGCTGGGGCGATCGATCCCCCTAGGGCTGGGCGATCGATCGCCCAGCTGGTTGGTCTCCCAGCTTGGGGAAAAATGGGGGCGATCGATCCCCCCTTGGTTGGACGATCGATCCCCCCAGCTGATGCTTGTGAAGCCTCCATCACCCAGGGTCGACCGGGACATGTATTTTTGGAGTCTCTATCTCCCAAGGTCGACCGAGAGCTCGTTTTTTCACCCGTCTTGAGTCCAAATACCTTGGTACACCTCTTGGCATCCTCCGGAAGCAACTTATACATCAAAAAACTCAAAGAAAATACATTAAAACACACCTAATAATGGAAGAAAAATAAAGAAAAACATAAACTAAAAATTAAAAAAAATAAAATAAAATAAAAAAATAAAAGAAAACTAAAGAAATTAAAGGATAGAAATACATACAAATCCTACAATTTAACGTCCGTAGGAGACGGTCATCGACTTCAATTGAAAGTTCACCCAATGCCACACCTCTTGAGGAGATTTAACTTCGTCCCTCCTATATGATCCTCACCTCCTTGTGTTGAACTCAAAGTAACTGGAATTGTCTCATTGGCTTCAAAAAACACATCTCTTTGCCTTGACGGAAGATGTTTCAATTCAACCCGTGGAGGAGACTCTAATGATGGCATCGGAGGAGTGCTAGAAAGAATAGGCAATGGCTCAATCGGAATCCTCCAAGGTGGAGTATTTTTCATCGCCACTACATCAAGTAAATCATTCACCCCCTCAATGGGCTTCTCAACATCATGTGATAGAGTAACCGGATCAACTTCTTCCACATAATCATCAAAGTCATCCATGAAGAAACAATCACTCTCATCTAGAGGATGTTGAATGACATTAAAAGTATTCAAGTTCACCTTAGCCTCATGAGAAATTTTATCATTAGGACTCTTTGTCACCTCTTCTTCATCAAGCTTCTTCTCCCCCACCTTGTTGTCACTTATTTCTCCATTTCTAAGAGTGGTGATGGCTGGAAATTTTTCATGGTGTGGGTTGCTCAAAGAAGAAATATTGTCAAGGACATGAACCCCTCTTGGGTTGGCAACTGGTTGGCTTGGTAGTTTCCCCTCCTCTCTTCTACTGAAGGTATTGACAAGTTATCCAAACTGAGATTCCAGTTTGGCAATCGACTGAGAGTGAGAGTGAACCAGTTGAACAGTGGATTGAAGTGTTGCTGCAGTAGCTTCCACCATCTCAACAATAGAGTCAAGCTTCTCAAGTTTTTCTAGGACAATTGTCATCTTGTCCTCAATGGCTGAATACCTCTGTGCCATAGGAACTTGTTCTTGATATAATTGTGAAGGCACATAGTTCTGAGGTTGAAAAGTGGGCTGAATTGTTGCCCCTTGCTCTTGTGAAAGATTAACAAACTGCCCAATAGAAGGGCAATTATTCACATGATGCATAGGACTCGAGCAAAAATCACATGGCTCAAAAATAGGAGGATATGAAGATTGATTAGGAACTTGACTAGCCGCCATGAGTTGCACCACTCTCTGTGCCACAGCATCTACAATGGTAGACATAGCATCTGCAGAACCAATCTCAAAAATATCATCTGTCCTCCTTGTATTGAATGGTCTGCTCAAATGAGATGAAGACACATGTTGTAAAGAATTGTCACTGAGGTTCTCGAACAAAGTCCAAACTTCCTCTTCACTTTTTAACATAAAAGTGCCCCCACATGATGTATCCACCATATGTCTGTTACCTTCTGTCAGTCCCTCATAGAAACACTGCACTAACTGCCACATTGGAACTTGATGATGAGGACACTTCCTAAGAAGGTCCTTGAATCTCTCCCATGCCTCAAAAAATTGTTCCCCCTCAAATTGAGAGAAACCAGTGATAGCTCGTTTGAATTGATTGGTCCTCCCTATCGAAAAATATTTCTTCAAGAACTCATGTTGGATTTGAGTCCATGTAGTGATAGAGCTCGCCGGTAGAGATCTGAACCAATACTTGGCCTTCTCCTTTAGAGAGAATGGAAAGAGTCGCATCCGAAAAACATCTTCTAAGAAGTTATGAATTTTTGTTAATGAGAAAACTTCTAAATATTAATCCAAGTGCTTGTACAGATCCTTATGAGTCAACCCAAAATAGGATGGTAACATATGAATGATATTGGGCTTGATCTCATAGTTCTGTGCAGTGACATCAGGCAATTAAAATCAGCTGGTGAATTATAAGTCTCTGGGACATAGTAGTCTCTAAGCAATCTCGCTCTTTCCACAACAGCATTACCACGCACACCATCCATGATGTAAATAATCTCTTCCCCTTGCTCAATGGTATGGTGATTGAAGTACCGGAAAGAAAAAAAATAAACAAAAGAAAATAAATTAGATTAGTAGCAAAAATAAAAATTCTAAACTAAAAAAAAAAACAAATAAAAAAATTAAAACAAAACAAATTAGTACTACAAAAGAAAAAAATTAAATGAAAAGAAAAGAAAAGAATCAAATAAAATAAAAATAACATAAAAAATCAAATAAAAGAAAAAAAAAATTTCCTAAACTAAAAATCCAATTAGAACTAATTCTAAAAATCCAAACAATCAAATAGACAGTCCCCGACAACGGCGCCAAAAATTGATTCGTGTGTGAATGTGACTCAAAAAGTATATCAATTAAAAATTTTCACACTTCGCAATAGAACGAATTCCTTGCAGAATAGGGCTATCGAAAGGGGTGTCGAACCTCAAGGACTATGGTCTGATTGAGTTGAATTGTTAGGACTAATTCTAATTAAATATAAAAGAAATAAGTTGCTGATTTTTATATCTAAATTATCTAATGAAGCAATTGAACAAAAGCAAGAAAAACTAAGGAGTGTAGAGAATATAAGATAAGTCTAGGGTAATTGATTTCACCACTAACTTCACAATCAATGGTCAATTGAACTAACTATGGGGCATCATATCATGCATAAGTGGTGTCGGTGGCTACAAGCTCACCTTCATCCATCAAGAAGATAACATATGATTAAGGCTAAGTCATGGACTATCTTCGATTGGCATAGGCCATCTGCCTAACTACTCTAATCTAGGGTGCAGTATGGTTCATCTTCTCTAGGCATAATCCATCAAAGCTTTTAATGATATATTCAATGAAAACCATTGTGTAATAATCACTCTCATGATCACAGAAAATAAGAGGGACGAGTTCAATAACAACAATCAAGTATCTAAGACAAGATAAGAAATCATTGAAACTGAATTTATAAGACTTTTATTGCTCAATTCTATAAGAATCCTCTAAATTACACAATCTATGAATGAATACAAAAATCCCCAATAATTAGAACAATCAAACCAGTGATGTTTAGTTAGGGCTCCATCAAAACCCTGGTGGCTGAACTAGCTGCTCATGATACGCCTTGTTCTCCAATGATTCTTTATTCCAAAAGCTCTTCAAAGCTGTTGCCAAGCCTCCCCAATACAGCCCTAATTTTTCACTTTAAATAGCCAAGAGAATACATCAAAGTCCTAATCCAATTAGGAATTAATTAGGTTTTCCCGCAGCACTAATCAGGTGGGTTTTTCCTGCTGACTTCGGCCCAACTTTTGACCCACTAGAAGTCCGATTCACGGAATTTCTGTGAAATACAAAAGTGTGCAGAATCTAATTTTGTTCAACTTACGCTTATGTCGATTTGAGGCTCAGAAATAAGACTTCTGGTCTGTTTTCCAAAACGGAATTAAGACTGTATTATGCACAGATTTGGGCTTCAGGCCCGAAACCTTCTTAAGCAGCTGTAATTCTCTTGAACCTCTTTCTTGAGCTGATTTGAGATGAAATAAATATTTGAATGGATCCCTTTGATGTAGGCTTCATCTAACCATCTTGCATGTCATCTTTAAAAGCCCAAAATCATGGTTTTAACTGAAATAATCATTAAGGCCCTGAAAATATAGAAAATACTAAAACGAAGTAAAATTACAAAATAATCTATCACTAAGAGAATAAAATACATAAGTTAAGAGGCTAGAATGCGTAACATTCAACGCCGATCAGAAGAAGATGAACGGCACAAACAAAAGAAGTCCCACTCGCAGCCGCGAAGAGATGAGCATGAGTGTGCTCGCGGTGATCTCGGACTACGGCGAACGGCGGTGGATGGTCAGGAATGGAGGATCAAGCGCGGGATGGCTCTTGCAAAGACTCTGGATCACACGGAGGAAGGAAAGAAGTCAGATGGTTTTTTAAAATGAGAGGGAAGTCCAATGATTTAAATAAGAGTTCGGCTCATGTGCAGGCATCGCGTGCATCTCGATTGATCGAGATGTGCATCTCGATTAATCGAGATTTCGATTAATCAAAATCTCACTTCGATCAATCGAGATCAGCTTCGATCGATCAATAGAGATTTCTTCAATGAATCGATACTTTTATTTTGATCAATCGAAATTTTCTTTCGATCAATCGAGATTTTCTTTCGATCAATCAAAGACCAATCGAAGTGCTATCGAAGAATACTACCTCTCGGGACTTTTGGATTTGCAATTCTCTGCAATTTTTTGATCAATCGAGACTGAAATCTCGATCAATCGAAATCTCGATTGATCGACATCCTGGCTTCGATCAATCGAAATGCTCAAAAATAGTCAGCTTGAATTATGCTTTAGGGACTTGGATTTTTGGGAATTAGATACTACATTGCTTAGATACAAACTTTAACTTGGATTAAAGGGACATCATGGAAGCATGATAGCTACCATGGCTACGCCACCTTACACGTCTATGGCATGACGTTCGGATCGGCTCACGAGTCAAAATATATGGGATTCGTCAAAGTGACGACATCCACGTATTCGGTGGTAACTTGGTCATCCACGCATACTTTTAAGCGCTGCCCATTTACTTTGAACCACGAGCCGTCTTTCAAGTCCTTTAATTCCACCGCTCCATGGGGAGCGACGGAATTAACCAAAAATGGACCATCCCAACGGGAGCGAAGTTTTCTGGGAAACAAATGGAGGCGTGAGTTGTATAACCATACTTTTTGGCCCAGCGAAAATGTTTTGACTTGAATATTACGATCATGAAAGGCTTTGGACTTTGCCTTATAGATTTTAGCGTTGTCATACGCGTCATGTCGCAATTCTTCCAATTCATTTAATTGAAGCTTTCGATTAGATCCGGCCTTTTGCATGTCAAAATTGAAAGTTTTGGTGGCCCACATAGCTTTATGCTCCAATTCTACCAGAAGATGACACGCTTTTCCATAAACTAGCCGATAAGGTGACATTCCAATGGGAGTTTTATATGCGGTTCGGTATGCCCATAATGCATCGTTTAGTCGCAATGACCAATCTTTCCGGTCAGGCCGAACAGTTTTCTAAAGAATGTTCTTAATCTCCCTATTGGATACCTCTACTTGGCCACTAGTTTGAGGATGGCATGGGGTGGCTACTTTGTGTGTGACGGAGTATTTGGTAAGCAAGGTTCGAAGGAACCGGTTACAGAAATGTTTACCTCCGTCACTGATGATGGCTCGAGGCGTACCAAACCGGCTAAAAATAATAGCTTGAATGAACTTAACCACGACTGTGTGATCATTGGTTTTGGTAGCAACGGCCTCTATCCACTTAGATACGTAGTCCACCGCCACAAGTATGTACTCATGACCAGTAGAAGGTGGGAATGGTCCCATGAAGTCAATACCCCACACATCAAATATCTCAACAATAAGAATAGGGTTAAGAGGCATCATGTCCTTCCGAGACATCGCGCCGAGGCGCTGACATCACTCATAAGAGCGGCAGAATGAATATGTATCCCGATGAAGTGTTGGCCAGAAAAATCCACATTGAAGAATTTTTGTGGCTGTTTTCTTAGCACTAAAATGTCCCCCACAAGCGAGTGTATGATAAAAGTTGAGAATGCTTTGGAATTCACTGTTAGGTACACACTTACGAATTATTTGATCGGGGCAATATTTGAACAATTGAGGATCGTCCCAATAATATGATCGTGATTGGGAGAGAAAACGATCCTTCTCTTGTTTGGTCCAAGAAGATGGTATTTTACCGATTGCCAAGTAATTAACCGCATCTGCATACCAAGGGGTACTCTCTTGAGAAATAGCAAAGAGTTGTTCATCCGGGAAGGATTCACAAACTGGAATGGAATTATGGAGGGATTCAACAAGAATTCTAGAAAGGTGGTCAGCCACCACATTTGCAGTTCCCTTTTTGTCCCTAATTTCAAAATTGAACTCTTGCAACAAGAGTATCCATCGGATCAACCTAGGCTTGGTGTTTTTTTTAGACAAAAGATGCCGGAGGGCAGCATGGTCCGAATAGACAATGACCTTTGAACCTAATAAATAAGCTCGAAACTTGTCTAATGCAAATACTACCGCAAGCAACTCCTTTTCCGTTGTGGTATAATTGATTTGAGCCTCGGAAAGGGTTTTACTTGCGTAGTAAATGACATGTGGCAGTTTGTCTACTCGTTGCCCTAAGACCGCACCCATGGCATAATCGGACGCATCACACATGATCTCAAATGGGAGAGCCCAATTTGGAGGGATTAGAATTGGGGCGGTTGTGAGCATGGTGCAGAGTTTTTCAAAAGTGTTAAGGCACTCTTCATCAAAGGTAAAGCAAGATTCTTTTTCAAGAAGGCGACACAAAGGCCGAGAGATCTTGTTAAAATCTTTGATGAAACGGCGATAAAAGCCCGCATGCCCCAGGAATGAACGAATCTCTCTCACCGTTGATGATGGAGGAAGTTTAGAAATGAGCTCAACCTTGGCTTTATCAACCTCTATTCCTCTCTTAGACACAATGTGCCCTAGGACGATACCCTCTTGAACCATAAAGTGGCTCTTTTCCCAACTAAGAATGAGGTTGGTCTCTCGACATCGTTTGAGAACACTGGATAGATTTTGGAGGCATGATTCAAATGAAGGCCCAAAAATGGAAAAATCATCGATGAATACTTCCAAGAATTTTTCCACCATGTCCGAAAAGATAGACATTATACACCGCTGAAAAGTTGCCGGTGCATTGCACAACCCAAAGGGCATGCGTCTATAAGCAAATGTGCTGAAAGGACATGTAAAGGTGGTTTTCTCTTGGTCCCTCGGGTCTATAGCAACCTGATTATAGTCGGAGTATCCATCTAAAAAGCAATAAAAACTTTGCCCTGCTAATCTCTCCAATATTTGATCAATGAATGGGAGGGGGAAATGATCTTTCCGAGTGGCAGAATTTAATTTCCTATAATCTATGCACACTCTCCAGCCCGTGGTGGTGCATTGGGGAACTAATTCACCCTTTTCATTTGGTTGCACCGTAATACCTGACTTCTTTGGAACCACTTGAGTGGGACTAACCCACTTGCTATCTGAGATGGGGTAAATAATTCCCGCATCTAGTAACTTCACCACCTCCTTCATTACAACGTCCTTCATATTTGGATTTAATCGACGTTGTGCCTCCCTTGAGGTCTTTGCATCCTCTTCCAAGTGTATGCGGTGCATACAAATAGAAGGGTCTATTCCCTTAAGATCTGCCACACTCCATCCTATTGCTTCCTTGTGCTCTTTTAGCACTTTGATGAGTTTCATCTCTTGATCATTGGTGAGATTGGAAGCAATAATGACTGGAAGGGTCTCATTAGCGCCTAAGAAAACATACTTGAGTGTAGCCGGTAGAGGCTTGAGCTCAAGTTGTGGGGGAGAAATTAGAGAAGGAGTTTGGGAAGTTTCGGACAAAGGAGGCAAGGGTTCCCTTGGAACTCTCCATTTAGGCACGTCCATGACAGTGTTGACATCGAGCATTGAGTTGACTTCACAAATAGATTGCTCAATGTCAAAATCATCATAGTTGAAGTGATTTAGGCATGCCTCTAAAGGATCCTTGGAAAGAATGGAAGGAAGTGCTTCTTGAACTAAGTCTTCCACTACATCGACACAAAAGCACTCACTTTCGTCGTCGGATGTGTGGTGGGAAGCATTGAAGATGTTCAAGCGGACTTTCATATTCCCGAAAGAGACGTCTGATAAGTGTTCAATTCTATGCATTTGAACCCTCTTTATTGCACATGTTAGTTCTATTTTTGCGTTTACCGAGATATGTTTACGGTATTTTTGTGTTTTTGATGTCTTGCAGGTATTGGAGTAAATGGAGCAAAGTTGGAAGCTTTCTGCAGTCAAGAGAAGAAATCAGAAAATGCAGCCAAGGCATCTCGATCAATCGAGATGTTGATCTCAATTAATCAAAATCTCGATTGATCGAGATCTCATTTCGATTGATCAAAATCTCGATCAATCGAGATTCAATCTCGATCAATCGAGATGCTGCAGAGCCCACTTAGCCACTTGCTCACCTGTTCTCCCACTTGCAACAAAATCCCCCTTTTTGCACGACTTAGAGGGATTGTCTGACTTGAACAAGACTTTTGGGGGCCTTCTTGATACAAGAGATATATATAATGATATATATATATATATGGTGGGCCCCAAGGTGGAAAAAGAAGCCCAAAAAGCACCAAAAGCCACATATATCTCATATCTCTCAAGAGATCAGGGGAAGAAGAAGAGAGACATTCGGGAGAGGAAGAGGAGAAGCTGAACCAGACCAAGAAGCTTCACTTTCTTCATCAATGGAAGGGTGCAAGGGAACCATGAGCAACTAACTCTTCTACTAGGGTGTTGGATTCAACCCCTAGCCATGTAAACTTGTTCATCTTTGTAGCTCTTGGGATTTGTAATTAAATGTTGATTATTTAGCCTAGTGATTATGTACACAAATACATCTCTTATATATATTCATTTGATATGGAATTTATTCTTGTCTTAGAATAGATTTTGTCACTTGAATGCACAACATTTGCATATTCCACAAGAAGTGCAAATGATGGTTAGATAATGGTGTTTAAATGAATGTGTGATGTTAATTTGTATAGACCATGCCAAGACAAGGTAGTTTGGATGCATGTAGTGTTCACTTAGAGAGTAGAGTAATTAGGTAGTTAGTTAGGTTGAAGAGCTATGCTTGTTGAAGATGGATTATGATAGGTTAGCACACACATTGATCTTTTGATATGCCATTGAGGTCACAAGCCTAATGACATTGTTAGGCATTTAATTAATAAATCCCATGCTTGCTACACTTATGAACATGTGAATGGCTAGTGGTGGAAACCAACCCTAGTTCTCTCTCCCAACTTTAAACTCTTACTTTTCTTGTCATTTCATTCATGCAATAGTGTCTAAACATAAATTCAAAAATCTGTTTTCCGAATTAAAGTAGAATTAATCTTCCTTCAAGACAATTGCGACTAGTCCTCGTGGGATCGATACCCTCTATATAGAACCTTATCTACAAAGATTCGTGCTCTTGCGAGTGGTTAAATTATATTTTGATAAAAAGGGAAAAATTAAGCTTACAATATAATTTAGTTTCAACCACATCAATGTCCATCACTCCGGTACGGCAGTTAACGCAGGCGTTTGCCGTGGCCAAGAATGGACGACCTAGAATGATAAGAATATGCCGATTTAGATTTTGGACCGGTTCTGTGTCAAGGACTACGAAGTCCACCAGAAAATAGAATTTGTCCACTTGAATGATTACATCCTCAATTATGCCACGTGGTTACTTCACCGAGCGGTCGGCAAGTTGAAACACAACCGTGGTATGTTTGAGTTCTCCCAAACCTAGTTGTTGGTAAACTGAGAATGGAAGCAAATTGACACTAGCCCCTAAATCAAGAAGTGCCTTTTCAAAAGATTGATTTTCGATGGTGCACGAAATGGTCAGAGCACCCAGATCTTTGAATTTAGGAGGGGCTTGGTGTTGGAAAATGGATCTTATATGCTAAGTTAGGAGGACTTTCTTATGAGCATTATTCCTAGATTTGCGCTTTTGAGTGCACAAGTCCTTCAAAAAATTAGCATAGGAGGGAATTTGTCGAATAGCATCAAGGAGAGGGAGATTGATCTTTACTTGTTTGAAGATCTCCATCATGTCTTGAATTTTCTCTCCTTGTTTCCCAAAATGAGAAGGTTCCTTCAATCTTTGAGGAAAAGGAACCGGAGATTCAAAAGAAGTGTCAAGATTTGGAATTGATGATGACACAACTTCACTTGCCTTTCCTTTTGGATTTAAAGGGATGTTATGCACATTTGGATTTAAAGGACACACTTTTGGATTTAAATGGGATTCTTTTGGATTTGCGGATTGCTCATTGAATTCCTTCTTCTCTTCCTCCCCTACCTTAGAATTGATGATTTTACCACTCCTTAAGGTGGTGATTGATTGAACTTGCTCCGAAGGAGCATTACAAGTTGAAGATGATGGATCCTCAATCGTATGAACACCCTTAGGATTTGCCACCGGTTGACTTGGCAACTTACCTTCCTCCCTTCTATTCAAGGCATTAGCTAGTTGCCCGATTTGAGCTTCTAACCTAGCCATAGATTGAGCATTAGCTTCAAGCTTAGCGATTGATTGAGAATGAGTTTGCAATAATCGGGTATTAGCCTCAAGATTGCTTATCACTCTTTATTCAAAGCCTTGGCTTCTCGGAGGAGGTGGTGGTTGTTGGTAATTAGATCTTTGATGGTAGGGTTGAGGATTCGGCCTATAATGAGGCTGTTGAGATTGGGAATTAAAAGAATTTTGCCCTTGACAAGAGGGACTTGATTCTTGAGGTTTCCATGAAAAAGCCGGATGGTTCTTGTAACCAGGATTGTACGTGTTTGAATATGGATCATTCATTTGTTTAGAGTACAAGGCATTCGCTTGCTCTTGAGCATAATCGAGAGATTGCCCGGCTATAGGACAATCTCGCACGAAATGTGAAGTACTATAGCAAAACGAACAACCTTCCTAATTTTGAACAGGTTGGCTTGGAGTAGGCAGCCCATTTTTCATGATTAAATCCATTTTTCGGGATAGGGCTTCTACTTGCATGGCAACCTCATCTACCTGGGAAATTTCATGCACTTCTCTACAAGGTTGGGTGGCCTTCCCTTTCCTAGTGGAGGAGCGTTGAGCTGAATTGTTACTTAGGGTTTGAAAAAGTTTCCATGCCTCATCGGGGCTTTTCAAAAGGTATCCACCCCCACACGCGGAGTCTATCATTTGTCTATTTTGCTCACTCACCCCATCATAAAAACTTTGCACTAGCTGCCATTTTGGGACAGCATGATGCGGACAAGATTTAAGAAGGTCTTTTAATCTCTCCCACGTCTCATGAAATTGTTCTTGGTCAATTTGGGTGAATCCGGTGATTGCTCGCCGAATATCACTTGTCTTACCCATTGGGAAGTATTTTTTCAAAAACTCTATTTGCATCTCCGCCCAAGAATGGATTGAGTTAGGTTCTAAAGAATTGAACCAACTTCTTGCTTTATCTTTTAGGGAGAAGGGGAACATACGCAGCTTTAGATCATCCTTCGTAAAGTGTGGTACACGAATAGTGGAACACACCGAAAGGAAGTAATCTAAGTGCCGGTATGGATCCTCATTAGGGAAACCATGGAAGCTATTAAGAAGATTGATGGTGGAGGACTTTATTTCGAATTAATTTGCCGCTACATCCGAAAATTGGATACATGAAGGTACTTCAAATGTAGTCGGAAGGTAAAAGTCCATAAGCAACTCTCCTTGAGGAGGTGGAGGTGGAGGTGGTTGTTCATGATTAAAAGGAGGTAGTCCGGGAGGTTGTCTTTCATTTGGATCCATGTTTTCAGTCCTAGGCAATATAGGGTCCCTAGAGGTTCCTCTACGTTGTCTAAGTGTTCTTTCAAGTTCAATATTACACGGAAGCAATGGAAGTGACAAGGACCGTCTACCTAGCATGCATTAATAGTAGAACAACACCTCAATACACAAAAATAAACAATAATATATACAAAAGAATGAAAGAACTAAAACTACTAATTTTAGATTTTATACTCACAAAGGGTTCCAACTTTGATCCTTTTAGATGCCCGCTATGTGGTATACCTAAAATCAAGAAGTTTGAGCAATAAGAACAAAATATATACAAAAAGAATGAAAGAATTTCTAGCCTAAGAATTAAACCAGATTTAATCTTTCAATGGCGACAATTACACCGTAGTCCCCGGCAACGGCGCTAAAATTTTGATGTGGCTAAACTCGGATTAAATTGTAAGCTTAATTTTTTCCCTTTTTTATCAAAATATAATTTAACCACTCGCAAGAGCACGAATCTTTGTAGATAAGGTTCTATATAGAGGGTATCGATCCCACGAGGACTAGTTGCACTTGTCTTAAAGAAAGATTAATTCTACATTAATCCTAAAAACAGGTTTTCAAATTTTTGATTATAAACTATTGCATGAATGAAATGACAATAAAATTAAAGAGTAAGGTTGGGAGAGAGAACTAGGGTTGGTTTCCACCACTAGCCATTCACATGTTCATAAGTGTAGCAAGCATGAGATTCATTAATTAAGCGCCTAACAATGTCATTAGGCTTGTGACCTCAATGACATATCAAAAGATCAATGTGTGTGCTAACCTATCATCATCCATCTTCAACAAGCATAGCTCTTCAACCTAACTAACTACCTAGTTACCCTACTCTCTAAGTGAACACTACATGCATCCAAACTACCTTGTCTTGGCATGGTCTATACAAGCAAATATCACACATTCATTTAAACACCATTATCTAGCCATCATTTGCACTTCTTGTGGAATATGCAAATGATTTGCATTCAAGTGACAAAATCTACTCTAAGACAAGAATAAATTCCAAATCCAATGAATATATATAAGAAATATATTTGTGTACATATTCACTAGGCTAAATAATCAACATTTAACTACAAATCCCCAAGTGCTACAAAAATGAACAAGTTTACATGGCTAGGTGTGTCAACCACACCCTAGTAGAGGAGTTAGTTGGTCATGGCAGCCTTGCACCCTTCCATTGATGAAGAAAGTGAAGCTTCTTGGTTTGGTTCAGCTCCTCTTCTTCCTCTCCCGAAGGTCTCTCCTTGGATGGTCTGATGTATGTTGAGAGATATATGTGAGATATGAGAGATATGGCCCTTTTTGTGTGCTTTTTGGCTTCCTTTTCAACCTTGGGGGCCCACCATATATATATATATCAATATATATATCCCTTGTATCAAGAAGGTCCCCAAGGGTCTTGTTCAAGTCAGACAATCCCCCTAAGTCGTGCAAAAAGGGGGATTTTGTTGCAAGTGGGAGAGCAGGTGAGCAAGTGGCCAAGTGGGTTCTGCAGAATCTCGATCAATCTCGATTGAATCTCGATTGATCAAGATTTCAATCAATCGAAATGAGATCTCGATCAATCGAGATCTCGATTGATCGAGATCAACATCTCGATTGATCGAGATGCCTTTGGCTGCAATTCTGATTTTTTCTCTTCAGCTGCAAATAACTTCAAACTTTGCTCCATTTACTCTAATACCTGCAATACATCAAAAACACAAAAATACCGTAAACATATCTCGGTAAACGCAAAAATGGAACTAACATAAGCAATAAAGAGGGTTCAAATGCATAGAATTGAACACTTATCAGAATCGAAAACATGCCAATTGTGAAATGCACGGGAGGTACAATGTAGATTCGAGAGCAAAAATAACGCTTATTGATAAGTGTTCAATTCTATGCATTTGAACCCTCTTTATTGCATATGTTAGTTCCGTTTTTGCGTTTACCGAGATATGTTTACGGTATTTTTGTGTTTTTGATGTATTGTAGGTATTGGAGTAAATGGAGCAAAGTTGGAAGCTTTCTGCAGTCAAGAGATGAAATCAGAAAATGTTGCCAAGGCATTTCGATCAATCGAAATTTGGATTTCGATCAATCAAAATTTCGATTGATCGAAATCTCGATCAATCGAAATGCAATTTCGATCAATCGAAATGCTGCAGAGCCCACTTGGCCACTTGCTCACCTGCTCTCCCACTTGCAACAAAATCCCCCTTTTTGCACGACTTAGGGGGATTGTCTGACTTGAACAAGACTTTTGGGGGCCTTCTTGATACAAGAGATATATATAATGATATATATATATATATGGTGGGCCCAAAGGAGCCAAAAAGCATACAAAAAGCACCAAAAAGCCACATATCTCATATCTCTCAAGACACATAAGAAGATCAGTAGAGAGACCTTCGGGAGAGGAAGAGGATAGCTGAACCAGACCAAGAAGCTTCATTCTCTTCATCAATGGAAGGGTGCAAGGCAACCATGAGCAACTAACTCTTCTACTAGGGTGTTGGTTTCAACCCCTAGCCATGTAAACTTGTTCATCTTTGTAGCTCTTGGGACTTGTAATTAAATGTTGATTATTTAGCCTAGTGATTATGTACACAAATACATTTCTTTTATATATTCATTTGATATGGAATTTATTCTTGTCTTAGAGTAGGTTTTGTCACTTGAATGCACAACATTTGCATATTCCACAAGAAGTGCAAATGATGGCTAGATAATGGTGTTTAAATGAATGTGTGATGCTAGTTTGTATAGACCATGCCAAGACAAGGTAGTTTGGATGCATGTAGTGTTCACTTAGAGAGTAGAGTAAGTAGGTAGTTAGTTAGGTTGAAGAGCTATGCTTGTTGAAGATGGATTATGATAGGTTAGCACACACATTGATCTTTTGATATGTCATTGAGGTCACAAGCCTAATGACATTGTTAGGCATTTAATTAATGAATCCCTTGCTTGCTACACTTATGAACATGTGAATGGCTAGTGGTGGAAACCAACCCTAGTTCTCTCTCCCAACTTTACTCTTTAATTTTATTGTCATTTCCTTTATGCAATAGCCTTAAACACAAAACCAAAAACCTGTTTTTTTAGAATTAAAGTAGAATTAATCTTTCTCTATGACAATTAACGACTAGTCCTCGTGGGATCGATACCCTCTACATAGAACCTTATCTACAAAGATTCGTGCTCTTGCGAGTGGTTAAATTATATTTTGATAAAAAGGGCAAAATTAAGCTTGCAATATAATTTAGTTCCGACCACATCAAAATTTTGGCACCGTTGCCGGGGACTACGGTTTAATTGTCGCCATTGGAAGATTAAATCTGGTTTAATTCTTAGGCTAGAAATTCTTTCATTCTTTTTTTGTATATATCTTGTTCTTGCATCTCAAACTTCTTGATTTTAGGTATACCACATTGCGGGCATCTAAAAGAATTCAAATTGGAACCCTTTGTGAGTATAACTTCAAAAACTTGGTGGTTTGAATCATTCACATTCTTTTGTATATATGATTGTTACTTTGTGTGTAGAGGTGCTGTTCAATTGTTAATGCATGCTAGGTAGACGGTCATTGTCACTTCCTTTGCTTCCTTGTAATAGTGAACTTGAACGAACACTTAGACAACGTAGAGGAACCTCTAGGGACCCTATTTTGCCTAGAACTGAAAACATGGAACCAAATGAGAGACAACCTCCCGGTCTACCTCCTTTTAATCATGAACAACCGCCTCCACCACCACCTCCTCAAGGAGAGTTGCTTATGGACTTTTACCTTCCGACTACATTTGAAGTACCTTCGTGTATTCAATTTCCGGATGTAGCGGCAAATCAATTTGAAATAAAGTCCTCCACCCTCAACCTTCTTAACAGCTTTCACGGTCTTCCTAATGAGGATCCATACCGGCACTTAGATTACTTCTTTTCCGTGTGTTCCACCATTCGTGTAGCACACTTTACGAAAGATGATCTAAAGCTACGTATGTTTCCATTTTCCCTAAAAGATAAGGCTAGAAGTTGGTTCAATTCCCTAGAACCCAACTCAATCCATTCTTGGGCGAAAATGCAAATAGAGTTCTTAAAAAAATACTTCCCAATGGGTAAGACAAGTGATATTCGGCGAGCAATCACCGGATTCACCCAAATTGACCAAGAACAATTCCATGAGACGTGGGAGAGGTTAAAAGATCTGTTAAAATCTTGTCCGCATCATGCTGTCCCAAAATGGCAGCTAGTGCAAAGTTTTTATGATGGGGTGAGTGAGCAACATAGACAAATGATAGACTCCGCGTGTGGGGGTGGGTACCTCTTGAAAAGCCCCGATGAGGCATGGAAACTCTTTCAAACCCTAAGCAACAATTCAGCTCAACGCTCCTCCACTAGGAAAGGGAAGGCCACCCAACCTTGTAGAGGAGTGCATGAGATTTCACGGGTAGATGAGGTAGCCATGCATGTAGAAGCCTTGTCCCGAAAAATGGATTTAATCATGAAAAATGGGCTACCTATTCCTAACCAATCTGTCCAAAATCAGGAGGGGTGTTCGTTTTGCTATAGCACTTCGCATTTTGTGCGAGATTGTCCTATTGCTGGGCAATCTCCCGATTATGCTCAAGAGCAAGCGAATGCCTTGTACGCTAAACAAATGAATGATCCATATTCGAACACGTACAATCCTGGTTACAAGAATCATCCGGCTTTTTCATGGAAGAATCAAGAATCAAGTCCCCCGTTCCAAGGGCAAAATTCTTTTAATCCCCAATCTCAACAGCCTCATTATAGGCCAAACCCTCAACCTTACAATCAAAGATCAAATTACCAACAACCACCACCTCCTCCAAGAAGCCAAAGCTTTGAAGAACGAGTGATAAGCAATCTTGAGGCCAACACCCGCTTATTGCAAACTCACTCTCAATCAATCTCTAAGCTTGAGGCCAATGCTCAATCTATGGCTAGGTTAGAAGCTCAAATCGGGCAACTAGCTAATGCCTTAAACAGAAGGGAGGAAGGTAAGTTGCCAAGTCAATCGGTGGCGAATCCCAAGGGTGTGCATTTGATTGAAGATCCATCATCTTCAACTTGTAATGCTCCTCCAGAGCAAGTTCAATCAATCACAACCTTGAGGAGTGGAAAAATCATTAACTCCAAGGTAGGGGAGGAAGAGAGAAAGGAATTTCAAGAGCAACCTAAAAATCCAAAAGAATCCCAATTAAATCCAAAATTGTTTCCGTTAAATCCAAATTTGCAAAATACCCCTTCAAATCCAAAAGGAAAGGCAAGTGAAGTTATGTCACCATCGATTCCAAATCTTGACACCTCTTATAAACCTCCGGTTCCTTTTCCTCAACGATTAAAGGAACCTTCTCATTTCGGGAAGCAAGGAGAGAAAATCCAAGACATGATGGAGATCTTCAAACAAGTAAAGATCAATCTCCCTCTCCTTGATGCTATTCGACAAATTCCCTCCTATGCGAAATTCTTGAAGGACTTATGCACTCAAAAGCGCAAATCTAGGAATAATGTTCCTAAGAAAGTCCTCTTAACTGAGCACATAAGCTCCATTTTCCAACACCAAGCCCCTCCTAAATTCAAAGATCCGGGTGCTCCGACCATTTCGTGCACCATCGGAAATCAATCTTTTGAAAAAGCACTTCTTGACCTAGGGGCTAGTGTCAATTTGCTTCCATTCTCAGTCTACCAACAACTAGGTTTGGGGGAACTCAAGCATACCACGGTGGTGTTGCAACTTGCCGACCGTTCGGTGAAGCAACCACGTGGCATCATTGAGGATGTCATCATTCAAGTGGACAAATTCTATTTTTCGGTGGACTTCATAGTCCTTGACACGGAACCGGTCCAAAATCCGAATCATCATATTCCTATCATTCTAGGTCGTCCATTCTTGGCTACGGCAAACGCTTGCGTTAATTGCCGTACTGGAGTGATGGACATCTCTTTTGGGAATATGAAAGTCCGCTTGAACATCTTCAATGCTTCCCACCACACACCCGACGATGAAAGTGAGTGCTTTTGTGTCGATGTTGTGGACGACCTTGTTCAAGAAGCACTTCCTTCTATTCTTTCCACGGACCCTTTAGAGGCATGTTTAAATCATTTTAACTATGACGATTTTGACATTGAGCAATCCATATGTGAAGTCAATTCCATGCTCGATGTTAATACTGTCATGGATTTGCCTAAGTGGAGAGTGCCGAGAGAACCCTTGCCCCCTTTGTCCAAAACTCCCCAAACTCCTTCTTTAATTTCCCCACCACAACTTGAGCTCAAGCCTCTTCCAGCTACACTCAAGTATGTTTTCTTGGGCGCAAATGAGACCCTTCCAGTCATTATTGCTTCCAATCTCACAAATGCTCAAGAATTGGAACTCATAAAGGTGCTCAAAGAGCACAAAGAAGCAATAGGATGGAGTGTGGTAGATCTTAAGGGAATAGACCCTTCTGTTTGTATGCATCGCATACACTTGGAAGAGGATGCTAAGACCTCAAGGGAGGCACAACGTCGATTAAATCCAAATATGAAGGACGTTGTCATGAAGGAGGTGGTGAAGTTACTAGATGCGGGGATCATATACCCCATCTCTGATAGCCAGTGGGTTAGTCCCACTCAAGTGGTCCCAAAGAAGTCTTGTCACGCCCCGATTCCTGAGGCCCGGAAACTGAGGTGTGAACCCCGTGAGATCACCCTCACGACATAACCTCCACCTGATCATACAATTCAATTTCCTATTATTTTTACGAAAATTGGGCATGACCCATTCTAAATAATCAGCTCCTGGCATATTACACCTGCTTTACAATTCATATGGACACTTCTGGGCACGTGTCCCCCCAGCATTTATATCTAACAGTAAATATGGACACTTCTGGGCCCGTGTCCCCCCAATATTTCTACAACATGCATAAACAATCATAAATATACATGCCTCAGTCCTTGAATGTCCGTATTAAATACATACATCACATGAATAAATACAACTGAAGGAACTGAATCTACGTAATCGCCTCATACATTTAATCCAAATGTAATACATCTATCTATCCAAAATCCTGAACATAAATTAGATTCTAAGGAATCTAATTACTACCTCTGTAACTGATGCTATCAGTTTCCCCAACTGACTCCAAAACCAGCAACACCTGCAAAACCTGGGAGGGGGTGAGCTCAAAGGCCCAACAAGGTATGTAGAACCATACTATCACTGCTGCAGCAGGTCGATCCTCACAGATTCTCAAAAATATACTTATGCACTTAAATATATCACAATATTTAAGACCATGCTCTACCTAGCATGCATGAACCAATGATGTATATGGCTACTCTAGCACACATGAACATACAAAATCCACAACACATGATTTTTGAAATCATTTGCAACATGCTTGAAAGCAGTAACCATTCCGCACCAATATGTATATACAACATATATGTCAAAGCCTTTACATGACCAATGTAAATCATCTACCACATTTCCTACTCGACAAGTAGCAATCCCAAATGCAATGAAGATGCATTTAAACAGGAAAACATGCTTAACAGATAAACACATAAGCATAAATGTATTTTTCACCTTCCACGGTCATAATCCGATACATAGGACAAGCATCAAAGCTTGCACATACTCTCACTCTCGGTCCTCATCCGATACCCCACATGATTGGCCCGCTCCGAGGATCATGTGACCTA
The DNA here is from genome assembly GCA_026545225.1 of Cornus controversa. Lineage (NCBI taxonomy): Eukaryota > Viridiplantae > Streptophyta > Magnoliopsida > Cornales > Cornaceae > Cornus > Cornus controversa. Next base: position 15,916,844 of record CM048853.1, on the reverse strand, counting down.
GGACAACTCCGATAACCATCCTATGACCTTGACCTACTCCGCCAACGTCATACTTCCGGGGCAATATTTTGGTTTGCCCATTGGTGATTAGACCATATCAGCACCGTCACCAATTATTTGTGTACTCAAGGTGATTAGACCATATCAGCACCGTCACCGAGTATTGGGTAACTCGAAGTGGTTAGACCATATCAGCACCGCCACTGAGCTTATTTTGACTCAAGATGATTAGACCATATCAGCACCGTCACCGAGTCTTAGATGGTTCAAGGTGGTTAGACCATATCAGCACCGCCACCGAGTATTTACCTACTCCAAGGTGGATAGACCACTGTCACCGAGTATTTACCTACTCCAAGGTGACATAACCGCTCCAACGCCCTCACCGTGACCGAGTATTGACCTACTCTGGGTGATTTGCCTACTTTATGACCACAACCATACCCGAGTATTAACCTACTCTAGGTAATTCAACCACACTTCCCCGTTTCCTCACAACGGCCCCATATATGCATTTCAAACATATAACTACCGAACATTCAATGTTCATGTCTCACAATGCCTAAGCTAGTTAAAAGGACATAGCATGCATTTCATATATCAACCCATGCCTATGAATACTAAAAAGAAGTATTTAGCATGCTTCTCATCACATTCCAACATATATAGCACATACATGTGCAAAACCCGCATAATACCTCACATATGCAAACACTTCAACTTAGCACATTTTTGTCATGCTATAACCAATGCATACTTTCGATATATGTAAACATAGCTAGCATGCATCTCATATCCACATTCCCACACATAGCCACGTATGTGTCAAATCATGCATATAAGTCACATATGCACCTACGCTAGCATAAATATAGTCATGCTCTCATTCAATGCATGTATTCACTACAAGTAGCTAGCATGCATTCCAATCACAATATATATACACATATATATATTACATCACCCACATATGCATCAAGAACATATTAAACGCTTAGCACATTTCATACTTTTCAAATGCTCGCCATAAGTTATATTCAACTTAGCATGTATTTCTACCACTGCAACCATATATATATAATCACATATATATATATATCTATATACTGAACATCGTGCATATAAGTCACATATGCATACAATATAACACATAGCTAAACAGATATTATTTAGCAAACTTTTCATAAATTTTAATCTATACATACATGCATACCACGATGCAAATAGATGATAAATCTAACATGTTATCGCTTCCCAAACCCGCACATACATATACACACACACACACATATGTATATCCTCTCATCTCTTATGTATGCACAACGTCCACCTATACCCACATATACATAAGCACCTGTATATATAGGTATATACACATACCACATATGATTAAATTAATAACATATGTAAATTACTCAACGTAAATAAAAAGTACGTAAGAGGTAGAGGCAAGAATCAACTTGCCTTAGGTCCCGCTCTCAACCGGTTCGTGCCTGCAAAGCGGTCCATTTCCAAGTCTGGTCCAGTCCTGTGTCAAAGCCCACACAACAATCCTCTGAACCATCTCCTTGCTCTTTCTAATTTTCGATCCAACCCAAAACACGAGCCATAACATCCTGTTATGCAAGACCCTCAAGCCAACACCGAGGCCGGCATCATCAAACCATCCAATCGAAGTTCCAAGTTTCGGCATTATTGTCGACCCCAAAGCCGAACTCATCAAATCAGAACTGTGGCTGTTACTCCTAGCAACCCCCATGAAATGCCCAGCTGAGACCAACTGAGACCTTCTGATATTCAACCCCCGTAGTTACCTCTTCACGGCTCAACCATGAAACCATCCATTCGGCAGCTAGCCTCTAACCGGCCTCTAACCGGCCACTAACCGAAATCAACCACAAACCTATACATTTGTAGACCTCCAACATTGCAGCCCAAAATATGGTTGCTCAAACAACCCCAACAACTACATACTAGACAGTCCACAACCAAATACAACCTAGCTATCTGCCGAGTCTCATCCCAAATCCCAATCGAGAAATACCACCATAGAAGCCCAAAATTAACCCCATCGACTCACCTCCGGACATCGGAACAGGTTGTCACCACCACTGTCGCTACCAGCCACGACCGCCGAGAAGAAACCCAAAACTCAGCCAAATCGAAACCCCATCAACACCTCGGTCAAGCCACACACGACCCAGTCCGTGGAACCACCCAAAGACCCAGCCATTTCCGGCCACCACTCAGCCAAGTCGAACCACCAACGTCAGCCCAGCCGCTGCCGTGAACCGAGCCCATCACCGACTGACCGAAGCCTCAAACCTCAGCCGCGAAGGCTCAGCTGAAGCCACCGTCGGCACCAGCCATGGCCAAACCCACCACCGTGACCTCCGTGACCACCACCATCCGGCCGCCACAACCGAAACCACCCGAAAACCCACCGTGATCGGACCCCCATGGAACCAGCCGAAGCCCCCTTCGCGAACGTCTCGGCCGAACCGGGCCACCCCGCGTCACCGGGCAACACCACCGTGGGCAACCACGGTCGCCGTCGATGCCTCTGCCGGAGACGACCCCCACCGCCGCTGATCGGGCCGCCGGAGCCGATCTCCCGATCTCTCTCTCTCCTCGGCTTCTCTCTCCCCGATCTCCTTTTCTCTCTTCTTTCTTCTTTTCTTTTCTTTTCTTTTTTTTTTCTTCTCTTTCTTTTTAAATAAAAATCCCACCTTTAACACACACCACACAATCCTCACACACATATATGTATATAAACATTATTTATATATATACACATTACATCACACAATACATGTATTCACATGTATTTTCCCACACCTACCTACAATTATGTATATGCACCCACATTTCTTTATAATTGCATATGAGCCCACCCTATATTTATAATTTAATATAAATATTGGCACCATATATATATATATATAGATATATATATATATATACATATACACACACCTTCCACTTGTATGAAAACATAAATGTTCATACCCTTTCCGGAATTTTAATTAATCCAAAAAAAATCAATTCGGCCCAAAATCATCCGGGACCGGTCAAAATATTCCGGTCCTTACAACCTCCCCTCCTTCAAGGAATTTCGTCCTCGAAATTAGCATAGTCATGGTCTTTCCAAAACCAATCTTACTAGACGTCATTCTCGCCAATGATCGTCACTTTCCCTTTCCACATACCATAGGCGCTACACTTGCAACACCTAACTCACAACTCTCAAGTCTGGCACAATCAATGCGTCCCAACTGCCGTAAGGCAATATAACCGCTTCCGTGACATGGTTGGGCAACTCCGAACCCCATGTTCGGTTCACTTTCACTTTCCTCCGAAGCACTTGCTTCCTAGAGTCCACAGTCTCTACCTCAAGACCTATCTAGTCTGTCTCTATCTCTAGTCTAAGGCAACACCTTTGACTAATCATTCCAATCACTCACAGTGATACTTCCCTATAATCCGGGATCATCAATACTCAAAGTCATTGTTTCATTATCAACCATGACTTCCAATCTCTAGCATATCATTCCCGGGCTTAGTCCAATATCCTGGGCATCATCACAACACAAACCACGTCAATCCAGTGCACATCACAAGCGCACTCACCAGCAAGGCACATGACAGTGTACTCGCCGATACAAACCACATAAACAGCGTACTTGCCGCAGCAAGCCACATAATCCTGCCCAGTCTCATAGACTACAATCCCACTGGAATCCAATGCCAAGTCCAGGATCTCACATCCCACTAGTTTCACAATCTCATTATTCAAGAGGAGAAACATTTACCCTTTTTCATCCTTCACACCAAGGAGCCAGTTGACAATTAGAGAGAATTCCTTTCATATCAGCACTTCACTTTAGACAACCCTTACCAATGAAAGTTTGAGGTCACCTACAGTAGCCAAATAGCAGCCATACAGCGGCCGCAGCCCACTGCGTCTACACGCCCACTGCGTCCACCTCTCCCCTTCACGGTAAGAAATTATCCTCACTTCAGATACCATATGTTAGGATCCTCATCCACTATCAACCCTTCCTTCTCTTAGCATCATACCCACACTATGATCCAACTGCACCAATTATGCGCATATCACAGCACACCACTGAGGTCAAGGCACATAAGGAGTGCACTTGTCAAAACAAATCATCCAGTCCTGCCCATTTTTGGTGGACTACATTCCATTGTCATTTAGTGCAAAAATTTGGGTTTTACATACCCTTAACTTCACAATCTCATTTCCTAAGGAATGAATCCAATTTACTCACTCATCCATTAATCCTAACGGACGTTTCCGGCTTTTCGGGTATTTATCCATTCCTTTCCAGCATCTCCTTTGAGACTCCAAGATCCTGACTGCTTCGTCTAGGACCCCACAATTCCTTCCATGCATCACTATTGCAATAATTACAACACAAATCTAAATCACCAAACTCTTGGTTTGGAAAACTACAAGGTAATTCACACCTTCCTCAACAATTCCAGACTCATACTTTCAAAGTATATCACTACCTGTCTATTTCAACATCACAGCCCACTCGGGTTCAAACCTCTACTCAGGTTCACAAATCCTTAAAACCAGGACTTCTAGGTGACTACATGTCACTACTAACCATGCAACGCAAAATGCAACACAAAAGGGTAATGCACAGTCACATGAATCACATATACCACATAGCACATAACACACAACATGCTAATCAAATAAACACATACTATGCATGATATGACATATGATGCATAAATCAATACCCTAGCCCATGGGCTAACACTAGGAAAATACCCCTGACCATACACGGTCCCGGTACTTCCTCTGCCTGAGCAAGTGTGTAAAACACGGCCCAGTCTCCCCCTAGTACATACACATACTAGAATACCAAATCTAGAGTGGTTCAAACCAACCTACTCTCATCCTCTATACTCATTGGTAAACACCTACCAATTTATCCACATCTGTAGTCGAAGACAGTATCCTTGACTATCTACACCAATCACTTTCAGTGACCTATCTCTACTATTGGGAATTCTTTATCTGTCGTCATCTAGACGAAACAACTCAACATCCACAAGAGCCAGCGTATTGTAAGAGAAACGCTAATCCAAGAAAAATGTCTAGCTAGGCCATTTTTCCCAGTTAGCCCAACTCCGGCAATATGCCTTCCTTGTATCCCGTCTTAGTCTCAATTGCCAACCTCGGCAATACACTTACTAACAACACATCATAAGTCCCTAAGTATTTCTAAGGACTTAAACACTCGCAAACTTCCTTGCGGTATCTCTTCATTGCTCACTAATGAGACTTAATCACCAAATCCAAAGGTCTAAACTCAACCAATTCTGGGAGTTATTACCAATCAAAATCTGTTTCACACACCAACACTTTGATCTTTCATTGGGATTGCTCAAACCGAGCAAGTTATTCCACTACCATCCATAGGTAATCGAACCTATCATTTAGACAACTACTGACCATTGCCTATCTCCAAACCATCACCTGATTTGACCATCCGTCCTTAGGTATTCGAACCTACGACTTTGATACCCTAGGTTTTCAAACCTAATGCCTTAACAGCAATCCAGAGTCCCTCAAATCTTACCCGTCGCCCCTAGGTATTCCAACCTAGTGCTCTCATAGCATTCTGGTATTAGGTACATAATCCAACCTTCTCAACCATACACGTGATATGTCCATCACCCGTCGTCCCTAGGTATTCCAACTTAGAGCTCTGATACCATTCTGTCATGCCCCGATTCCCGAGGCCCAGAAACCGAGGTGTGAACCCCGTGAGATCACCCTCACGACATAACCTCCACCTGATCATACAATTCAATTTCCTATTATTTTTACGAAAATCGGGCATGACCCATTCTAAATAATCAGCTCCTGGCATATTACACCTGCTTTACAATTCATATGGACACTTCTGGGCACGTGTCCCCCCAGCATTTATATCTAACAGTAAATATGGACACTTCTGGGCCCGTGTCCCCCCAATATTTCTACAACATGCATAAACAATCATAAATATACATGCCTCAGTCCTTGAATGTCCGTATTAAATACATACATCACATGAATAAATACAACTGAAGGAACTGAATCTACGTAATCGCCTCATACATTTAATCCAAATGTAATACATCTATCTATCCAAAATCCTGAACATAAATTAGATTCTAAGGAATCTAATTACTACCTCTGTAACTGATGCTATCAGTTTCCCCAACTGACTCCAAAACCAGCAACACCTGCAAAACCTGGGAGGGGGTGAGCTCAAAGGCCCAACAAGGTATGTAGAACCATACTATCACTGCTGCAGCAGGTCGATCCTCACAGATTCTCAAAAATATACTTATGCACTTAAATATATCACAATATTTAAGACCATGCTCTACCTAGCATGCATGAACCAATGATGTATATGGCTACTCTAGCACACATGAACATACAAAATCCACAACACATGATTTTTGAAATCATTTGCAACATGCTTGAAAGCAGTAACCATTCCGCACCAATATGTATATACAACATATATGTCAAAGCCTTTACATGACCAATGTAAATCATCTACCACATTTCCTACTCGACAAGTAGCAATCCCAAATGCAATGAAGATGCATTTAAACAGGAAAACATGCTTAACAGATAAACACATAAGCATAAATGTATTTTTCACCTTCCACGGTCATAATCCGATACATAGGACAAGCATCAAAGCTTGCACATACTCTCACTCTCGGTCCTCATCCGATACCCCACATGATTGGCCCGCTCCGAGGATCATGTGACCTAGGACAACTCCGATAACCATCCTATGACCTTGACCTACTCCGCCAACGTCATACTTCCGGGGCAATATTTTGGTTTGCCCATTGGTGATTATACCATATCAGCACCGTCACCAATTATTTGTCTACTCAAGGTGATTAGACCATATCAGCACCATCACCGAGTATTGGGTAACTCGAAGTGGTTAGACCATATCAGCACCGCCACTGAGCTTATTTTGACTCAAGATGATTAGACCATATCAGCACCGTCACCGAGTCTTAGATGGTTCAAGGTGGTTAGACCATATCAGCACCGCCACCGAGTATTTACCTACTCCAAGGTGGATAGACCACTGTCACCGAGTATTTACCTACTCCAAGGTGACATAACCGCTCCAACGCCCTCACCGTGACCGAGTATTGACCTACTCTGGGTGATTTGCCTACTTTATGACCACAACCATACCCAAGTATTAACCTACTCTAGGTAATTCAACCACACTTCCCCGTTTCCTCACAACGGCCCCATATATGCATTTCAAACATATAACAACCGAACATTCAATGTTCATGTCTCACAATGCCTAAGCTAGTTAAAAGGACATAGCATGCATTTCATATATCAACCCATGCCTATGAATACTAAAAAGAAGTATTTAGCATGCTTCTCATCACATTCCAACATATATAGCACATACATGTGCAAAACCCGCATAATACCTCACATATGCAAACACTTCAACTTAGCACATTTTTGTCATGCTATAACCAATGCATACTTTCGATATATGTAAACATAGCTAGCATGCATCTCATATCCACATTCCCACACATAGCCACGTATGTGTCAAATCATGCATATAAGTCACATATGCACCTACGCTAGCATAAATATAGTCATGCTCTCATTCAATGCATGTATTCACTACAAGTAGCTAGCATGCATTCCAATCACAATATATATACACATATATATATTACATCACCCACATATGCATCAAGAACATATTAAACGCTTAGCACATTTCATACTTTTCAAATGCTCGCCATAAGTTATATTCAACTTAGCATGTATTTCTACCACTGCAACCATATATATATAATCACATATATATATATCTATATACTGAACATCATGCATATAAGTCACATATGCATACAATATAACACATAGCTAAACAGATATTATTTAGCAAACTTTTCATAAATTTTAATCTATACATACATGCATACCACGATGCAAATAGATGATAAATCTAACATGTTATCGCTTCCCAAACCCGCACATACATATACACACACACACACATATGTATATCCTCTCATCTCTTATGTATGCACAACGTCCACCTATACCCACATATACATAAGCACCTGTATATATAGGTATATACACATACCACATATGATTAAATTAATAACATATGTAAATTACTCAACGTAAATAAAAAGTACGTAAGAGGTAGAGGCAAGAATCAACTTGCCTTAGGTCCCGCTCTCAACCGGTTCGTGCCTGCAAAGCGGTCCATTTCCAAGTCTGGTCCAGTCCTGTGTCAAAGCCCACACAACAATCCTCTGAACCATCTCCTTGCTCTTTCTAATTTTCGATCCAACCCAAAACACGAGCCATAACATCCTGTTATGCAAGACCCTCAAGCCAACACCGAGGCCGGCATCATCAAACCATCCAATCGAAGTTCCAAGTTTCGGCATTATTGTCGACCCCAAAGCCGAACTCATCAAATCAGAACTGTGGCTGTTACTCCTAGCAACCCCCATGAAATGCCCAGCTGAGACCAACTGAGACCTTCTGATATTCAACCCCCGTAGTTACCTCTTCACGGCTCAACCATGAAACCATCCATTCGGCAGCTAGCCTCTAACCGGCCTCTAACCGGCCACTAACCGAAATCAACCACAAACCTATACATTTGTAGACCTCCAACATTGCAGCCCAAAATATGGTTGCTCAAACAACCCCAACAACTACATACTAGACAGTCCACAACCAAATACAACCTAGCTATCTGCCGAGTCTCATCCCAAATCCCAATCGAGAAATACCACCATAGAAGCCCAAAATTAACCCCATCGACTCACCTCCGGACATCGGAACAGGTTGTCACCACCACTGTCGCTACCAGCCACGACCGCCGAGAAGAAACCCAAAACTCAGCCAAATCGAAACCCCATCAACACCTCGGTCAAGCCACACACGACCCAGTCCGTGGAACCACCCAAAGACCCAGCCATTTCCGGCCACCACTCAGCCAAGTCGAACCACCAACGTCAGCCCAGCCGCTGCCGTGAACCGAGCCCATCACCGACTGACCGAAGCCTCAAACCTCAGCCGCGAAGGCTCAGCTGAAGCCACCGTCGGCACCAGCCATGGCCAAACCCACCACCGTGACCTCCGTGACCACCACCATCCGGCCGCCACAACCGAAACCACCCGAAAACCCACCGTGATCGGACCCCCATGGAACCAGCCGAAGCCCCCTTCGCGAACGTCTCGGCCGAACCGGGCCACCCCGCGTCACCGGGCAACACCACCGTGGGCAACCACGGTCGCCGTCGATGCCTCTGCCGGAGACGACCCCCACCGCCGCTGATCGGGCCGCCGGAGCCGATCTCCCGATCTCTCTCTCTCCTCGGCTTCTCTCTCCCCGATCTCCTTTTCTCTCTTCTTTCTTCTTTTCTTTTCTTTTCTTTTTTTTTTCTTCTCTTTCTTTTTAAATAAAAATCCCACCTTTAACACACACCACACAATCCTCACACACATATATGTATATAAACATTATTTATATATATACACATTACATCACACAATACATGTATTCACATGTATTTTCCCACACCTACCTACAATTATGTATATGCACCCACATTTCTTTATAATTGCATATGAGCCCACCCTATATTTATAATTTAATATAAATATTGGCACCATATATATATATATATAGATATATATATATATATACATATACACACACCTTCCACTTGTATGAAAACATAAATGTTCATACCCTTTCCGGAATTTTAATTAATCCAAAAAAAATCAATTCGGCCCAAAATCATCCGGGACCGGTCAAAATATTCCGGTCCTTACAACCTCCCCTCCTTCAAGGAATTTCGTCCTCGAAATTAGCATAGTCATGGTCTTTCCAAAACCAATCTTACTAGACGTCATTCTCGCCAATGATCGTCACTTTCCCTTTCCACATACCATAGGCGCTACACTTGCAACACCTAACTCACAACTCTCAAGTCTGGCACAATCAATGCGTCCCAACTGCCGTAAGGCAATATAACCGCTTCCGTGACATGGTTGGGCAACTCCGAACCCCATGTTCGGTTCACTTTCACTTTCCTCCGAAGCACTTGCTTCCTAGAGTCCACAGTCTCTACCTCAAGACCTATCTAGTCTGTCTCTATCTCTAGTCTAAGGCAACACCTTTGACTAATCATTCCAATCACTCACAGTGATACTTCCCTATAATCCGGGATCATCAATACTCAAAGTCATTGTTTCATTATCAACCATGACTTCCAATCTCTAGCATATCATTCCCGGGCTTAGTCCAATATCCTGGGCATCATCACAACACAAACCACGTCAATCCAGTGCACATCACAAGCGCACTCACCAGCAAGGCACATGACAGTGTACTCGCCGATACAAACCACATAAACAGCGTACTTGCCGCAGCAAGCCACATAATCCTGCCCAGTCTCATAGACTACAATCCCACTGGAATCCAATGCCAAGTCCAGGATCTCACATCCCACTAGTTTCACAATCTCATTATTCAAGAGGAGAAACATTTACCCTTTTTCATCCTTCACACCAAGGAGCCAGTTGACAATTAGAGAGAATTCCTTTCATATCAGCACTTCACTTTAGACAACCCTTACCAATGAAAGTTTGAGGTCACCTACAGTAGCCAAATAGCAGCCATACAGCGGCCGCAGCCCACTGCGTCTACACGCCCACTGCGTCCACCTCTCCCCTTCACGGTAAGAAATTATCCTCACTTCAGATACCATATGTTAGGATCCTCATCCACTATCAACCCTTCCTTCTCTTAGCATCATACCCACACTATGATCCAACTGCACCAATTATGCGCATATCACAGCACACCACTGAGGTCAAGGCACATAAGGAGTGCACTTGTCAAAACAAATCATCCAGTCCTGCCCATTTTTGGTGGACTACATTCCATTGTCATTTAGTGCAAAAATTTGGGTTTTACATACCCTTAACTTCACAATCTCATTTCCTAAGGAATGAATCCAATTTACTCACTCATCCATTAATCCTAACGGACGTTTCCGGCTTTTCGGGTATTTATCCATTCCTTTCCAGCATCTCCTTTGAGACTCCAAGATCCTGACTGCTTCGTCTAGGACCCCACAATTCCTTCCATGCATCACTATTGCAATAATTACAACACAAATCTAAATCACCAAACTCTTGGTTTGGAAAACTACAAGGTAATTCACACCTTCCTCAACAATTCCAGACTCATACTTTCAAAGTATATCACTACCTGTCTATTTCAACATCACAGCCCACTCGGGTTCAAACCTCTACTCAGGTTCACAAATCCTTAAAACCAGGACTTCTAGGTGACTACATGTCACTACTAACCATGCAACGCAAAATGCAACACAAAAGGGTAATGCACAGTCACATGAATCACATATACCACATAGCACATAACACACAACATGCTAATCAAATAAACACATACTATGCATGATATGACATATGATGCATAAATCAATACCCTAGCCCATGGGCTAACACTAGGAAAATACCCCTGACCATACACGGTCCCGGTACTTCCTCTGCCTGAGCAAGTGTGTAAAACACGGCCCAGTCTCCCCCTAGTACATACACATACTAGAATACCAAATCTAGAGTGGTTCAAACCAACCTACTCTCATCCTCTATACTCATTGGTAAACACCTACCAATTTATCCACATCTGTAGTCGAAGACAGTATCCTTGACTATCTACACCAATCACTTTCAGTGACCTATCTCTACTATTGGGAATTCTTTATCTGTCGTCATCTAGACGAAACAACTCAACATCCACAAGAGCCAGCGTATTGTAAGAGAAACGCTAATCCAAGAAAAATGTCTAGCTAGGCCATTTTTCCCAGTTAGCCCAACTCCGGCAATATGCCTTCCTTGTATCCCGTCTTAGTCTCAATTGCCAACCTCGGCAATACACTTACTAACAACACATCATAAGTCCCTAAGTATTTCTAAGGACTTAAACACTCGCAAACTTCCTTGCGGTATCTCTTCATTGCTCACTAATGAGACTTAATCACCAAATCCAAAGGTCTAAACTCAACCAATTCTGGGAGTTATTACCAATCAAAATCTGTTTCACACACCAACACTTTGATCTTTCATTGGGATTGCTCAAACCGAGCAAGTTATTCCACTACCATCCATAGGTAATCGAACCTATCATTTAGACAACTACTGACCATTGCCTATCTCCAAACCATCACCTGATTTGACCATCCGTCCTTAGGTATTCGAACCTACGACTTTGATACCCTAGGTTTTCAAACCTAATGCCTTAACAGCAATCCAGAGTCCCTCAAATCTTACCCGTCGCCCCTAGGTATTCCAACCTAGTGCTCTCATAGCATTCTGGTATTAGGTACATAATCCAACCTTCTCAACCATACACGTGATATGTCCATCACCCGTCGTCCCTAGGTATTCCAACTTAGAGCTCTGATACCATTCTGTCATGCCCCGATTCCCGAGGCCCAGAAACCGAGGTGTGAACCCCGTGAGATCACCCTCACGACATAACCTCCACCTGATCATACAATTCAATTTCCTATTATTTTTACGAAAATCGGGCATGACCCATTCTAAATAATCAGCTCCTGGCATATTACACCTGCTTTACAATTCATATGGACACTTCTGGGCACGTGTCCCCCCAGCATTTATATCTAACAGTAAATATGGACACTTCTGGGCCCGTGTCCCCCCAATATTTCTACAACATGCATAAACAATCATAAATATACATGCCTCAGTCCTTGAATGTCCGTATTAAATACATACATCACATGAATAAATACAACTGAAGGAACTGAATCTACGTAATCGCCTCATACATTTAATCCAAATGTAATACATCTATCTATCCAAAATCCTGAACATAAATTAGATTCTAAGGAATCTAATTACTACCTCTGTAACTGATGCTATCAGTTTCCCCAACTGACTCCAAAACCAGCAACACCTGCAAAACCTGGGAGGGGGTGAGCTCAAAGGCCCAACAAGGTATGTAGAACCATACTATCACTGCTGCAGCAGGTCGATCCTCACAGATTCTCAAAAATATACTTATGCACTTAAATATATCACAATATTTAAGACCATGCTCTACCTAGCATGCATGAACCAATGATGTATATGGCTACTCTAGCACACATGAACATACAAAATCCACAACACATGATTTTTGAAATCATTTGCAACATGCTTGAAAGCAGTAACCATTCCGCACCAATATGTATATACAACATATATGTCAAAGCCTTTACATGACCAATGTAAATCATCTACCACATTTCCTACTCGACAAGTAGCAATCCCAAATGCAATGAAGATGCATTTAAACAGGAAAACATGCTTAACAGATAAACACATAAGCATAAATGTATTTTTCACCTTCCACGGTCATAATCCGATACATAGGACAAGCATCAAAGCTTGCACATACTCTCACTCTCGGTCCTCATCCGATACCCCACATGATTGGCCCGCTCCGAGGATCATGTGACCTAGGACAACTCCGATAACCATCCTATGACCTTGACCTACTCCGCCAACGTCATACTTCCGGGGCAATATTTTGGTTTGCCCATTGGTGATTATACCATATCAGCACCGTCACCAATTATTTGTCTACTCAAGGTGATTAGACCATATCAGCACCGTCACCGAGTATTGGGTAACTCGAAGTGGTTAGACCATATCAGCACCGCCACTGAGCTTATTTTGACTCAAGATGATTAGACCATATCAGCACCGTCACCGAGTCTTAGATGGTTCAAGGTGGTTAGACCATATCAGCACCGCCACCGAGTATTTACCTACTCCAAGGTGGATAGACCACTGTCACCGAGTATTTACCTACTCCAAGGTGACATAACCGCTCCAACGCCCTCACCGTGACCGAGTATTGACCTACTCTGGGTGATTTGCCTACTTTATGACCACAACCATACCCAAGTATTAACCTACTCTAGGTAATTCAACCACACTTCCCCGTTTCCTCACAACGGCCCCATATATGCATTTCAAACATATAACAACCGAACATTCAATGTTCATGTCTCACAATGCCTAAGCTAGTTAAAAGGACATAGCATGCATTTCATATATCAACCCATGCCTATGAATACTAAAAAGAAGTATTTAGCATGCTTCTCATCACATTCCAACATATATAGCACATACATGTGCAAAACCCGCATAATACCTCACATATGCAAACACTTCAACTTAGCACATTTTTGTCATGCTATAACCAATGCATACTTTCGATATATGTAAACATAGCTAGCATGCATCTCATATCCACATTCCCACACATAGCCACGTATGTGTCAAATCATGCATATAAGTCACATATGCACCTACGCTAGCATAAATATAGTCATGCTCTCATTCAATGCATGTATTCACTACAAGTAGCTAGCATGCATTCCAATCACAATATATATACACATATATATATTACATCACCCACATATGCATCAAGAACATATTAAACGCTTAGCACATTTCATACTTTTCAAATGCTCGCCATAAGTTATATTCAACTTAGCATGTATTTCTACCACTGCAACCATATATATATAATCACATATATATATATCTATATACTGAACATCATGCATATAAGTCACATATGCATACAATATAACACATAGCTAAACAGATATTATTTAGCAAACTTTTCATAAATTTTAATCTATACATACATGCATACCACGATGCAAATAGATGATAAATCTAACATGTTATCGCTTCCCAAACCCGCACATACATATACACACACACACACATATGTATATCCTCTCATCTCTTATGTATGCACAACGTCCACCTATACCCACATATACATAAGCACCTGTATATATAGGTATATACACATACCACATATGATTAAATTAATAACATATGTAAATTACTCAACGTAAATAAAAAGTACGTAAGAGGTAGAGGCAAGAATCAACTTGCCTTAGGTCCCGCTCTCAACCGGTTCGTGCCTGCAAAGCGGTCCATTTCCAAGTCTGGTCCAGTCCCGTGTCAATGCCCACACAACAATCCTCTGAACCATCTCCTTGCTCTTTCTGATTTTCGGTCCAACCCAAAACACGAGCCATAACATCCTGTTATGCAAGACCCTCAAGCCAACACCGAGGCCGGCATCATCAAACCATCCAATCGAAGTTCCAAGTTTCGGCATTATTGTCGACCCCAAAGCCGAACTCATCAAATCAGAACTGTGGCTGTTACTCCTAGCAACCCCCATGAAATGCCCAGCTGAGACCAACTGAGACCTTCTGATATTCAACCCCCGTAGTTACCTCTTCACGGCTCAACCATGAAACCATCCATTCTGCAGCTAGCCTCTAACCGGCCTCTAACCGGCCACTAACCGAAATCAACCACAAACCTATACATTTGTAGACCTCCAACATTGCAGCCCAAAATATGGTTGCTCAAACAACCCCAACAACTACATACTAGACAGTCCACAACCAAATACAACCCAGCTATCTGCCGAGTCTCATCCCAAATCCCAATCGAGAAATACCACCATAGAAGCCCAAAATTAACCCCATCGACTCACCTCCGGACATCGGAACAGGTTGTCACCACCACTGTCGCTACCAGCCACAACCGCCGAGAAGAAACCCAAAACTCAGCCAAATCGAAACCCCATCAACACCCCGGTCAAGCCACACACGACCCAGTCCGTGGAACCACCCAAAGACCCAGCCATTTCCGGCCACCACTCAGCCAAGTTGAACCACCAACGTCAGCCCAGCCGCTGCCGCGAACCGAGCCCATCACCGACTGACCGAAGCCTCAAACATCAGCCGCGAAGGCTCAGCTGAAGCCACCGTCGGCACCAGCCACGGCCAAACCCACCACCGTGACCTCCGTGACCACCACCATCCGGCCGCCACTACCACAAACCACCCGAAAACCCACCGTGATCGGACCCCCATGGAACCAGCCGAAGCCCCCTTCGCGAACGTCTCGGCCGAACCGGGCCACCCCGCGTCACCGGGCAACACCACCGTGGGCAACCACGGTCGCCGTCGACGCCTCTACCGGAGATGACCCCCACCGCCGCTGATCGGGCCGCCGGAGCCGATCTCCCGATCTCTCTCTCTCCTCGGCTTCTCTCTCCCCGATCTCCTTTTCTCTCTTCTTTCTTCTTTTCTTTTCTTTTCTTTTCTTTTCTTTTTTTTTTCTTCTCTTTCTTTTTAAATTAAAATCCCACCTTTAACACACACCACACAATCCTCACACACATATATGTATATAAACATTATTTATATATATACACATTACATCACACAATACATGTATTCACATGTATTTTCCCACACCTACCTACAATTATGTATATGCACCCACATTTCTTTATAATTGCATATGAGCCCACCCTATATTTATAATTTAATATAAATATAGGCACCATATATATATATATATAGATATATATATATATATATACATATACACACACCTTCCACTTGTATGAAAACATAAATGTTCATACCCTTTCCAGAATTTTAATTAATCCAAAAAAAATCAATTCGGCCCAAAATCATCCGGGTCCGGTCAAAATATTCCGGTCCTTACAAGTCTGGTATTACGGTGCAACCTAATGATAAGGGTGAATTAGTTCCCCAACGCACCACCATAGGATGGAGAGTGTGCATTGATTATAGGAAATTAAATTCAGCCACTCGGAAAGATCACTTCCCCCTCCCATTCATTGATCAAATATTGGAGAGATTGGCCGGGCAAAGCTTTTATTGCTTTTTGGATGGATATTCCGGCTATAATCAGGTTGCTATAGACCCGAGGGACCAAGAGGAAACCATCTTTACATGTCCCTTCGGCACATTTGCTTATAGACGCATGCCCTTTGGGTTGTGCAATGCACCGGCAACTTTTCAACGGTGTATGATGTCTATCTTCTCGGACATGGTGGAAAAATTCTTAGAAGTGTTCATGGATGATTTTTCCGTTTTTGGACCTTCATATGAATCATGCCTCCAAAATCTAGCTTGTGTTCTCAAAAGATGTCAAGAAACCAACCTAATTCTTAGTTGGGAAAAGAGTCACTTTATGGTTCAAGAGGGTATTGTCCTAGGGCATATTGTGTCAAAGCGAGGAATAGAGGTTGATAAAGCCAAGGTTGAGCTCATTTCCAAACTTCCTCCACCATCCACGGTGAGAGAGATTCGTTCATTCCTTGGGCATGCGGGCTTTTATCGCCGTTTCATCAAAGACTTTAGCAAGATTTCTCGGCCTTTGTGTCGCCTTCTTGAAAAGGAGTCTTGCTTTACCTTTGATGAAGCGTGCCTTGACGCTCTTGAAAAACTCCGCATCATGCTTACAACCGCTCCAATTCTAATCCCTCCAAATTGGGCTCTCCCATTTGAGATTATGTGTGATGCATCCGACTATGCCATGGGTGCGGTCTTGGGGCAACGAGTAGACAAACTGCCACATGTCATCTATTACGCAAGTAAAACCCTTTCCGAGGCTCAAATCAATTATACCACAACGGAAAAGGAATTGCTTGCGGTAGTATTTGCATTAGACAAATTTCGAGCTTATTTATTAGGTTCAAAGGTCATTGTCTATTCGGACCATGCTGCCCTCCGGCATCTTTTGGAGAAAAAGGACACTAAGCCTAGGTTGATCCGATGGATACTCTTGTTGCAAGAGTTCAATTTTGAGATTAGAGACAAAAAGGGAACTGAAAATGTGGTAGCTGACCACCTTTCTAGAATTCTTGTTGAATCCCTCCACAATTCCATTCCAGTTTGTGAATCCTTCCCGGATGAACAACTCTTTGTCATCTCTCAAGAGAGTATCCCTTGGTATGCGGATGTGGTTAATTACTTGGCAACCGGTAAAATACCATCTTCTTGGACCAAACAAGAGAAGGATCGTTTTCTCTCCCAATCACGATCATATTATTGGGACGATCCTCAATTGTTCAAATACTGCCCCGATCAAATAATTCGTAAGTGTGTACCCAACAGTGAATTCCAAAGCATTCTTAAATTTTGTCATACACTCGCTTGTGGGGGACACTTTAGTGCTAAGAAAACCGCAGCAAAAATTCTTCAATGCGGATTTTTCTGGCCGACACTTCATCGGGATGCATATTCATTCTGCCGCTCTTGTGAGCGATGTCAGCGCCTCGGCGCGATGTCTCGGAAGGACATGATGCCTCTTAACCCTATTCTTGTCATTGAAATATTTGATGTGTGGGGCATTGACTTCATGGGACCATTTCCACCCTCTACTGGTCATGAGTACATACTTGTGGAGGTGGACTACGTATCTAAGTGGATAGAGGCCGTTGCTACCAAAACCAATGATCACGCAGTCGTGGTTAAATTCATTCAAGCTAACATTTTTAGCCGATTTGGTACGCCTCGGGCCATCATCAGTGACGGAGGTAAGCATTTCTGTAACCGGTTCCTTCGAACCTTGCTTCTCAAATACTCCGTCACACACAAAGTAGCCACCCCCTACCATCCTCAAACTAGTGGCCAAGTAGAAGTATCCAATAGGGAGATTAAGAACATTCTTCAGAAAACTGTTCGGCCTGACCGGAAGGATTGGTCATTGCGACTAAACGACGCATTATGGGCATACCGAACCGCATATAAAACTCCCATTGGAATGTCACCTTATCGGTTAGTTTATGGCAAGGCGTGCCATCTTCCGGTTGAATTGGAGCATAAAGCTATGTGGGCCACCAAGACCTTCAATTTTGACATGAAAAAGGCCGGCTCTAATCGAAAGCTTCAATTAAATGAATTGCGACATGACGCGTATGAGAATGCGAAAGTCTATAAGGCAAGGTCCAAAGCCTTTCATGATCATAATATTCGAGTCAAAGCATTTTCGCCGGGCCAAAAAGTTTGGTTGTACAACTCGCACCTCCATTTGTTTCCCGGAAAACTTCGCTCCCGTTGGGATGGTCCATTTTTGGTTAATTCCGTCGCCTCCCCACGGAGCGGTGGAATTGAAGGACTTGAAAGATGGCTCGATGTTCAAAGTAAATGGGCAGCGCTTAAAAGTGTGCGTGGATGACCAAGTCACCATCGAATACGTGGATGTCGTCACTTTGACGGATCCCGTGTATTTTGACTCGTGAGCCGATCCGGACGTCGCGCCATAGACGTGTAAGGTGGCGAAGCCATGGTCGCTCTCAAGCTTCCATGGTGTCCCTTTTATCCAAAGTAGGTTTGTATCTAAGCAGTGGAGTATCTAATTCCCAAATATCCAAGTCCCTGAAGCATATTTTGAACTGACTGTTTTTGAGCATTTCGATTGATCGAAACCAAGATTTTGATCAATCGAACATTTCGATTAATCGAAACTTTGGTTTCGATTGATCAAAAAATTGCAGAGATTTGCCAAGTCCAAAGTCCCGAGAGGTGATATTCTTCGATTGCACTTCGATGGGTCTTCGATCGATCGAAACTTTCGATTGATCGACATGGGATTTCGATTGATCGAACTAAAAGTTCGATTGCATCAATTAAATGTTCGATTGATCGAAGTAAAAATGTGATTTAGAGAAGGAATGTTCGATTGATCGAAGAGACAATCTCGATCCATCGAAGTTAGTTTCGATTGATCGAAGCAAGATTTTGATCAATCGAAATTTCGATTGATCGAAATGCACGCGGAGCCTGCACGTGAGCCGAAAATCTATTTAAACCGTTGGGCTTCCCTCCCATTTTAAAAGACCATCCGACTTCTTCTCTCCCTCTGTGCGATCCAAGCCTTCTCCAAGCACTCCCGAGCACTCGATCTTCCATTCCTGATCATCCGCCGCCATCCGACGCAGTCCGATCCGCCGCTAGCATCTGCGCGATCTTCTCTTCGCGGCTGCGCGTGGAGTTTTCTTCGGTTGAGCCGTTCATCTTCTTCCTCACGAGGTAAGTGATGCATGGCTACTTTTTGTTTATTCTCTCGCCATTTTTGATAGTTTTACAGCGGAATAAACATAGTTAGATCATGTTGGGGTGGATGGTTGCGATTGCGATGTCTGAATCGAGTTTTTGTGGGTTTCGGGGGGGGGTAGGAATTCAAGCAGGAGTGGGATTTGGCATTTTCTTCATTTCAAACGCTTAGTGTTCGATGTATAACCGCGGCACCTTCGTTTCGGTTGCGCCCGTTCACATTGCCTCTTCGAGTGCAACTTTTTGCGTTTTTGCCAGTACCTTAGACTAGGACTTCATTTTTATTTTTATTCTTTTAGTCTAGTAGTAGTTTAACTTTCTTCTGATTCATCTTTTATTTACGTACCTTTTGGAATCCAGTGCAGACTGTTCCGAAGCGATGGCGAGAGTGAAAAACGCCGCCGGTGTTGCTCGTGACGTGCCCGGGCGAGCCTTCCGGTCTCGGAAGTTCCACCCGGAGCAGGTTTTTGACTTAGCCGAGTTTGAGAGGCGTCCCGACACCGAGTGGACGGTTGCCGAGCTCAGGAGGCGTCGCCTCGACCGGCTATGTGTGCCTCCCACCGACATGGCACACGAGAGCCTAGTGCAGGTCTTTTACGAGCACATGATGTACTCCTGCACAGCGCCAGATACACTCGAGACTACCGTGGCTACTGTCACGATCACGATTACGCCGAGCCGGATTGCTCATATGCTCGGTATTCCTCACCAGCAGCCGCCGGACATGGTTGGCCCGGACGGTCAGCCACTCTATAGTGCCGCGCTCCCAGCAGATACCACGCTCTTCTCGATAGTGATGGACATGTGTGGCGGGGCGTTTACCACGCCCAACCACAACTGCACGTCCAAGTCGATGTGCCCGAGCAGATATTGGTTCCTGGACACCGTTCTCCTCAAGAACGCGTGTCCGTTGCAGCACGTGGCCGAGCGCAGGGGTGACCTCCTCAGTTGCCTCTATGCTTTCCATACGGGCGCTTGGTTTTCTGTCCCATCGCTTATCTGGGGGCAGATGCACAAAGTTTGGGATGGCCTCGTCAACAAGAGGAAGAGGAGAGCAGCGAGTTGGCGTCTTCCCTTTCCATTCCTGATCGCCGCTTTTCTCAGCAGTGCCAGTATACCGGTCAGTCGGACTGACATTCAGTTGGCACCGCCCGCCCGTTTCACATCTACTCAGTGGGATCGGGTGAGGCGACACTTAGAGCGACAGGACCATCAGGGTGATCCACTAGACGATGTAGATATGGATGCCCCGGTGGGGATGGATGAGGGAGAGCCAGCAGGGGTTGAGACAGAGGACGAGGAGATGGAGGAGGAGGAGATGGATGTCGCTGCAGAGCGGCATGATATCTTAGCGACAGGCTATTCCTGCCTGGCAGCTGACGTAGAGCGGCTCCAGCAGGGTTTTGACGAGCACGTCCAGGTGACGCAGAGTCAGCTGGCGGGTATTCGGACGGACATTTCTTCTCTGGTGCAGGGCCAGAGAGCGATCTTAGATGAGTTCCAAGCCTTCCGGCAGGATCTGCAGTTCCTGTTCGCAGGTCGAGCCTCCACCTCCACTTCTGCTCCCACCGAGCCACCACCACCACCACCTGCCCTCGAGTAGCTGCACTTTATTCACCTTTTATGCTTTACTTTCTGCATTTTTCTTTCTTTATTTTTTATAGGCCATGTTGGCCATGTTTAGTTTCTTTTTGCGTATTCCACCTACATGTACACTTTGTACTGAACCGCATTTTCATCTGTCTGGAATACATTTATATTTTCTTTTATGGCATGTGTTATCTTTACTTTCTTTTCTTTTTGCTTTCTGTCAATTTATCTGTTCTCTATCCTTTGACTATGTATGTAGTACCACTTGTCTAATTGTTATATGCGATTCAGTTGATGATTTCCGTTTATTACCGCCTGGTTTTAATTCCCAATACTGTTGAGATTGCTTCAACACAGTATGGCGGTAATAAAGAAAGGTAGCCCCTTTGCGTGCTATACGTTAGCGCGCCTGGATAGTCAATATCTTATCGCATAGACCTCTTAGACAATCGGGAAACACCAGTTCAGACCATTAGATTTACAGTGATATTGGCATTGTCTGTTTGTGCATAAGTATTTCATTATGTTCTATTTATCTATTTTTTTGTTCCTTGTAATGCTCGTGGTATCCAGTTGGTATTCTGTGCAGATTTTTCTATTTACAGGATGCCCGCTGCTGTGGACTTCTATTTTTCTCGCATTCTGCCATCCCGGTAACTTCTTTCCTTGCTCTTCTTGTCCAAGCATTGGGGACAATGTTGCATATAAGTTTGGGGGTGCGGTATGCTATACCACTTGCATATGCATGCAATGTTCAGTCATTATATTGAGTGTCATTGTAGAGCAGTTTTTTTTCTGTGATATTGTTGCATGCTTGCTATGATGTCTTGCTTTTTAAAGGAAGATCATTCGAATAAATGTCCGAGGTAAATGCAGCAGGTAGTTAAGAACTTTAACATTGTAAATACCCGCGCTTTTGCAAGCTTGATAGTAAGCTAGAATGGTCTACATTATTGCCCAAACTCGAGCACGTACAATTCTTGCCCTAAATTTGTCCTTAACCGCACAAATTCGCACACATGCAGTTTAAATTGTGGGGTATAAGTCTGAGGGAGAATTTTTGAAAATTTCTGTTTTTATCTGAACAGCCTAAAGAATAAGTTCTTCCGGTTGTTGTAAAAAAAAAAAGAAAAAAAAAAAAGAAGAAATAAAAAGAGAAAATTATGCAATAAGCCTTCTCACTAAATAAACCGGATTTCTATGCCTCAAAGCAGGAAATATTCGTGTAAAAGTGTGTAAGGTTGAGCAGTAATAAGCGGATGGCTTGCTTACGCTCATCGCCTTGTAAGCTCGGTTATTAAGTCCGAGGGGTGCTTCTTCGCCTAATGCCCTAAAACCAATTGGTTTGGGAGTCATTGGCCCAATGCCGCTACATGGGCTTGCAAGAAAGCAAAAAGAGCTAAGCATTGCACGGTCATCCGCACATGAGCAATCATGAATATTTTGTGATAATGAAACAGCCGGGTTGAGCATTTTCAATGAGTTTTTCTCTTAAAAACAGATTTGTTCGTTTTCTTCTCCAAATATGACAAAAGCCACACGTTAGAATGCATGTTCACTTTTCAAAGAGGATTTTGGGGTTGGAATTGTTATAGTTGTTCGGGCTGGCCAGTATGTGGGGACTGTCGTTCATTTATAGCTTGTGAAAGTCCATTTTTGCTAATGACCACATAGTTCTGTAATACTTGTTGCATTTGCCAATTGTGAAATGAATGGATGAGCGCCATTTATCTAGTTGATGACTGAGCATGATTAAACTTTTGTATAAGATAGTTGATTTCATTTTTGTAATATTGTATTGCTAAGGGACTAGCAATATGTAAGTTTGGGGGTGTGATAAGTGTTCAATTCTATGCATTTGAACCCTCTTTATTGCATATGTTAGTTCCGTTTTTGCGTTTACCGAGATATGTTTACGGTATTTTTGTGTTTTTGATGTATTGCAGGTATTGGAGTAAATGGAGCAAAGTTGGAAGCTTTCTGCAGTCAAGAGATGAAATCAGAAAATGTTGCCAAGGCATTTCGATCAATCGAAATTTGGATTTCGATCAATCGAAATTTCGATTGATCGAAATCTCATTTCGATTGATCGAAATCTCGATCAATCGAAATGCAATTTCGATCAATCGAAATGCTGCAAAGCCCACTTGGCCACTTGCTCACCTGCTCTCCCACTTGCAACAAAATCCCCCTTTTTGCACGACTTAGGGGGATTGTCTGACTTGAACAAGACTTTTGGGGGCCTTCTTGATACAAGAGATATATATAATGATATATATATATATGGTGGGCCCAAAGGAGCCAAAAAGCATACAAAAAGCACCAAAAAGCCACATATCTCATATCTCTCAAGACACACAAGAAGATCAGTAGAGAGACCTTCGGGAGAGGAAGAGGATAGCTGAACCAGACCAAGAAGCTTCATTCTCTTCATCAATGGAAGGGTGCAAGGCAACCATGAGCAACTAACTCTTCTACTAGGGTGTTGGTTTCAACCCCTAGCCATGTAAACTTGTTCATCTTTGTAGCTCTTGGGACTTGTAATTAAATGTTGATTATTTAGCCTAGTGATTATGTACACAAATACATTTCTTTTATATATTCATTTGAT
This sequence comes from Cornus controversa, assembly GCA_026545225.1. Lineage (NCBI taxonomy): Eukaryota > Viridiplantae > Streptophyta > Magnoliopsida > Cornales > Cornaceae > Cornus > Cornus controversa. The sequence goes on along the minus strand of CM048853.1, from coordinate 15,892,543 downwards.
ATGGAATTTATTCTTGTCTTAGAGTAGGTTTTGTCACTTGAATGCACAACATTTGCATATTCCACAAGAAGTGCAAATGATGGCTAGATAATGGTGTTTAAATGAATGTGTGATGCTAGTTTGTATAGACCATGCCAAGACAAGGTAGTTTGGATGCATGTAGTGTTCACTTAGAGAGTAGAGTAAGTAGGTAGTTAGTTAGGTTGAAGAGCTATGCTTGTTGAAGATGGATTATGATAGGTTAGCACACACATTGAACTTTTGATATGTCATTGAGGTCACAAGCCTAATGACATTGTTAGGCATTTAATTAATGAATCCCTTGCTTGCTACACTTATGAACATGTGAATGGCTAGTGGTGGAAACCAACCCTAGTTCTCTCTCCCAACTTTACTCTTTAATTTTATTGTCATTTCCTTTATGCAATAGCCTTAAACACAAAACCAAAAACCTGTTTTTTTAGAATTAAAGTAGAATTAATCTTTCTCTATGACAATTAACGACTAGTCCTCGTGGGATCGATACCCTCTACATAGAACCTTATCTACAAAGATTCGTGCTCTTGCGAGTGGTTAAATTATATTTTGATAAAAAGGGCAAAATTAAGCTTGCAATATAATTTAGTTCCGACCACATCACTTATGAATATGTCGCTCCTCTAGCTCTCAACGAAGCAGTGTAAGCGGATGCAACCGAAACAACGGGGCCGCGGTTGCAAACCATAAATCAAGCATTCGAAACAAAAAATATGCAGCATCTCACCCATACATGCATTCCTACCCCTGAAACCCACAAGATCCCAATATGAACATGGTGAATGCAACCCACTCTCACTTACTCATCTGTATATGCTCATTACGCCAAAAAACTAACAGGAATGGCGGCAAAGCAATCAAAATATAACCATGCATCACTTACCTTAAGAAGAAGATGAGGATCGGTGCAAGAAGATGAAGTCCCAAGACGCAGCCGCGAAGAGACGAACGTGCGCGTATACGCGGAGAGCACGGACTACGGTGAACGACGGTGGATAGTCCGAAATGATCGAACAAGGGTTGGACGGTGCTCGGGGAAGCTTTGGATGTCTCGGAGAAGAGGAGGAAGTTGGATGGTCTTGGGAAGAATCGTAAAAATGAGAGGGAGCCCAGCAGTTCGAATAAATAAGTCGCTCAAGTGCAGGCAGCGCGTTGATCTCGATTGATCAAGATGTACATCTCGATCAATCGAGATTTCGAACAATCAAAATCCTGGCTTCGATCAATCGAGATCAAATCTCGATCAATCAAAATCCTTGCTTCGATCAATCGACATTAATGTCGATTGATCGAGGACCTATCGAAGTGCTATCGAAGTAAACCATCTCTCGGGACTTTGATCTTTGCAATAGTGCTCCAACATCTCTACATTATTTCGATCGATCGAGACCAAGATCTCGATCAATCAAAATCTCGATTGATTGAGATCCTTGTTTCGATCAACTGAAATGCTCAAAAGTAGTCAGCTTGAGTTATACTTCATGGACTTGGACTTATGGGACTTAGATACATGATTACTTAGATACAAAAGTTACTTTGGATTAGAGAGACATCATGGAAGCATGATAGCTACCATGGCCGCGCCACCTTACACGTCTATGGCATGACGTCAGAATCAGCTCACGAGTCAACATACACGGGATCCATCAAAGTGACGATATCTATGCACTCCGTGGTAACTTGGTCATCCACGCACAATTTCAAGCGCTGCCTGTTCACTTTGAACAACGATCCATCTTTCACGTCCTTCAATTCCACTGCTCCATGGGGAGCAACAGAATTAACCAAAAACGGACCATCCCAACGGGAGCGAAGTTTTTCGGGAAACAAATGGAGGCGTGAGTTGTACAACCATACTTTTTGGCCCAGAGAAAACGTTTTAACTAGGATATTGCGATCATGAAAGGTTTTTGACTTTGCCTTATAGATTTTAGCGTTCTCATACGCGTAATGTCGCAATTCTTCCAATTCATTTAATTGAAGCTTTCGATTAGATCCGGCCATTTGCATGTCAAAATTGAAAGTCTTGGTGGCCCACATAGCCTTGTGCTCCAATTCAACTACAAGATGGCACGCTTTGCCATAAACCAACTGGTAAGGTGACATTCTAATGGGAGTTTTATAAGCAGTTCGGTAAGCCCATAATGCATCATTTAGTCACAATGACCAATCTTTTCGGTCAGGCTGAACTGTTTTCTCAAGAATGTTCTTAATCTCCCTATTGGATACTTCCACTTGGCCACTAGTTTGCAGATGGTATGGGGTGGCTACTTTGTGTGTGACAGAGTATTTGGTAAGCAATGTTCGAAGGAACCGGTTACAGAAATGTTTACCTCCGTCACTGATGAGGGCTTGAGGTGTACCAAAACGGCTAAAGATATTGGCTTGAATAAACTTAACCATGACTGCGTGGTCATTGGTTTTGGTAGCAACGGCCTCTATCCATTTAGAAACGTAGTCCACTGCCATAAGTATGTACTCATGACTAGTAGAGGGTGGAAAAGATCCCATGAAGTCAATGCCCCACACATCAAATATCTCAACAATAAGAATAGGGTTGAGAGGCGTCATGTCCTTCCGAGACATCGCACCAAGGTGCTAACATCTCTCACACGAGCGGCAAAATGAGTATGCATCCTAATGAAGTGTTGGCCAAAAAAACCCGCATTGAAGAATTTTTGCTGCAGTTTTCTTAGCACTAAAGTGTCCCCCACAAGCAAGTGTATGACAGAATTTAAGAATGCTTTGGAATTCACTATTGGGTACACATTTTTGGATTATTTGATCGGAGCAATACTTGAATAATTGAGGATCGTCCCAATAATATGATCGTAATTGGGAGAAAAACTGATCCTTTTCTTGCTTGGTCCAAGAAGATGGAATTTTACCGATTGCCAAGTAGTTGACAATGTCCGCATACCAAGGGATACTCTCTTGAGAGATTACAAAGAGTTGTTCATCATGAAAGGATTCACAAACTGGAATGGAGTCATGGAGGGATTCAACAAAATCGGTGACACAAAAGCCGAGAGATCTTGCTAAAGTCTTTGATAAAACGGCGGTAAAAGCCCGCATGCCCAAGGAAAAAATGAATCTCTCTCACCGTTGATGGTGGAGGAAGTTTGGAAATAAGTTCGACCTTGGCTTTATCCACCTCAATTCCTCCCTTAGACACAATGTGCCCTAGGACAATACCCTCTTGAACCATAAAATGACTCTTTTCCCAACTGAGGATTAGATTGGTCTCTTGACATCGTTTGAGCACACAGGATAGATTTTGGAGACATGATTCAAATGAAGGTCCAAACACGAAAAAATCATCCATGAACACTTCCAAGAAATTTTCCACCATATCCGAAAAGATAGACATCATACACCGTTGAAAAGTTGCCGGTGCATTGCACAACCCAAAGGGCATGCGTCTATAAGCAAATGTGCCGAAAGGACATGTAAAGGTGGTTTTCTCTTGGTCCCTCAGGTCTATAGCAACCTAATTATAACCAGAATATCCATCTAAGAAGCAATAAAAACTTTGACTGACTAATCTTTCTAATATTTGATCAATGAATGGAAGAGGGACCATCCCGTGGTGGTGCGTTGGGGAACTAATTCACCCTTATCATTTGGTTGCACCGTAATACCGGACTTCTTAGGAACCACCTGAGTGGGACTAACCCACTTACTATCTGAGATGGGGTAAATGATTCCCTCATCTAGTAACTTCACCACTTTCTTCATTACAACGTCCTTCATATTTGCATTTAATCGACGTTGTGCCTCTCTTGAGGTCTTTACATCTTTTTCCAGGTGTATGCGGTGCATACAAATATAAGGATCTATTCCCTTCAGATCTGCCACACTCCATCCTATTGCTTCCTTGTGCTCTTTTAGCACTTTTAGAAGTTCCATCTCTTGATCATTGGTGCGATTGGAAGCAATAATGACTGGAAGGGTCTCATTATTGCCCAAAAAAACATACTTGAGTGTAGCCGGCAGAGGCTTGAGCTCAAGTTGTGGTGAGGAAATTAGAGAAGGAGTTTGGGAAGTATTGGACAAAGGAGGCAACAGTTCTCTTGGAACTCTCCATTTAGGCAAGTCCATGACAGTCGTGACATCGAGCATTGAATTAACTTCACAAATGGATTGCTCAATGTCATAATCATCACAGTTGAAATGACTTAGGCATGCCTCTAGAGGATCCTTAGAAAGAATGGAAGGAAGTGCTTCTTGAACAAGGTCTTCCACTACATCAACACAAAAGCACTCACTTTCGTCGTCGGATGTGTGGTGAGAAGCAATAAAGATGTTCAAATGGACTTTCATATTCCCGAAATCCATCACTCTGGTACGGCAATTAACGCAAGCGTTTGTCGTAGCCAAAAATGGACGACCTAGAATGATAGGAATATGTCTATTTGGATTTTGGACCGATTCCGTGTCAAGGACTATGAAGTCCACTGGAAAGTAAAATTTGTCCACTTGAATTATCACATCCTCAATGATACCACGCAGTTGCTTCACTGAGCGGTTGGCAAGTTGCAACACAACTGTGGTAGGCTTAAGTTCCCCCAAACCTAATTGTTGGTAAACTGAGAATGGAAGCAAATTGACACTAGCCCCTAAATCAAGAAGTGCCTTTTCAAAAGCTTGATTTTTGATGGTGCATGAAATAGTTGGAGCACCCGGATCTTTGAATTTAGGAGGGGCTTGGTGTTGGAAAATGGAGCTTACTTGCTCAGTTATGAGGACTTTCTTAGGAACATTATTCCTAGAATTGTACTTTTGAGTGCACAAGTCCTTCAAGAATTTAGCATAGGAGGGAATTTGCCGGATTGCATTAAGGAGAGGGAGATTGATCTTTACTTGTTTGAAGATCTCCATCATGTCTTGAATTTTCTCCCCTTGCTTCCCAAAAGGAGAAGGTTCCTTCAATCTTTGAGGAAAAGGAATCGGAGGTTCAAAAGAAGTGTCATGTCACGCCTCGAAACCCAAAAATTGAAGTGTGAACTCCGTGAGTTCACCCTCACGATATAACCATCACTTGATCATACAACCTCAATTTCCTATTATTTTCCTGAAAATTGGGCATGACCCATTCTAATAAATTAGATCTTGGCATGTTATACCTGCTTTACAATTCATATGGACATTTCTGGGCACGTGTCCCCCCAGTATTTATATCTAACAATAAACATGGACACTTCTGGGCACGTGTCCCCCCAGCATTTCTACAACATGCATAATACAATCAAAAGTATACATCTCTCAGTCCTTGAATGTCCGTATTATATACATACATCTCATGAAAAAAAAATAATTGAAGGAACTGAATCAACATAATCACTTCATACATTTAATGCAAATGTAATGCGTCTATCTACCCATTATCCTAGACATACATTAGATTCTAAGGAATCTAGACTCTACCTCTGCAACCGGTGCTGTCAGTCCCCTAACTGACTCTGTAATTAGCAATACCTGCAAAACCTGGGAGGGGGTGAGCTCAAAGGCCCAACAAAGTATGTAGAACCATACTATCACCGCTGCAGCAGGTCGATTGTCACGCCCCGATTTCCGACACCCGGTTAGGAGCGAAGGAAACGGGGGTGAATCCGTAATTTCACCTCAAGTTCCCACACCTTAATCTCATTATAATCATTTCTATTTTGGAAGCATTCTATATGCACACCCTTCAAGTGGCATTAGATCATCAAAGGCCCTTGTAATTGATTTTCACCTTTGGTTCCACACATATAAACCACTAAGTTCTGGACCTCAACTTTTTACACAGATGGAATTTGATTATGAAACCTGCACCATTGGATAGAGCTTTCAAAAATACTTAATTTCAAAAAAAAACACGCTCAATTCCGATTTAAAACGAAGAAATTACATCAAAACGAAGTTTGGACAATTTTTGAACCTTGCTGTGAATAGTAATCTCGATCAATCGAGATTGGATCTGGATCAATCGAGATTCATCTCGATTAATCGAGATTTTGACCCCATCAATCGAAGAAAACACCCCCTCGGTACTTTGGACCTGCAATATTTCGATCAATCGAGATTGGGGCTTCGATTAATCGAAATAAAGCTCAAAAATTCATAAAATCTCGCAACCATTTCGATCAATCGAGATGGGCATCTCGATTAATCGAAATGCACTGCCCAGATTCTCCTAGACACCTATATAAGATCAAATTGAACCCAAATCTCAACCAAACCACCTTAGATCATTCATAACTCATATAAATCATCTACCATTGATATAAAATCATACTCACACATCAACCTATACATTTGAATCTCAAATCTTGCATAATCATAGAAAATTCATCCTAAGTTCACCATGCACATAAAATTCAGGTGAACCAAACCATCCTCATTTTTCCAAAGGTGATCTTCATTAACCCAACCATACAATCTAACTTATACATTGAGATCCTACAACCATAATTCCAACGTAAATCCACAACTCTAAACATTGATATCCACGAAATTAAGATACAAGAGACAAAAGAATACATTCATCCATTTAAATTCCAAATCCATACATAATCCATGGGACCATACATATAAGAATTTAAATGGCCCTTTTTGCATACATTCAACAAGTCTCAAATGAAGGAAGCCATTGCACATACATTTCTCAAAAATCACTTTCCTACAAGTGTGGCACTTACATTTGGATTTCACATACATAAGAAGGTACAAATGTAAAGGCAACACCACAACCATTGTCTACATGCCACAAGCCGGCATGGACATTTATCTACATCTCAAAAGAGCAAAAGTCCAAAAATAAGCTCAACATATCCATAGAGCTAATCATGCTTCATCTTCCATTAGCGCCTTATCTGAAAATGTTTATATAAATATGGGGTGAGCACACTGCGGCTCAGTAGGAATGATCCACCCAACCCCACTCTAACTCAGGCGGCCATGCATGGATGCATATGAAATCCCTACATGTCTACATGACAAGTATACATGCTTTTAACCCATAAATAAACACGTTTTTCAAATCATGCGTGATGCTTCACATCTCAATGCATTTACATACATATATATATATAAATATATATATATCCAATTGAGCAAGCCACAATATATATATATATATATATAACTCACGCCACATAAATCCGAAAATCACTTCAATGGGGACTAGCTTATCACTCCATCCATCGTAAGGGTCTCTTCGGCACCCAAACTCTACTTGTGCTTTATCGGGTTACTAATCCGAAGGGAGCACCTCCTCTTTGCCAAGTTTTGGGTCTTTCACCCTAGGCACCATTCCCTCACCTTAATTCTCAATGTTGTCACGCCCCAAAAACTCGCTTTTCACATAGTCCACATAATCACATCAATGCACTTATTCCACACCATGAATGCATTTTTTTTGTCAAATCAATGCATTTTCCTTTCCCTCAAGATTGTCACAATGCCATCACACTCATATCATGAAAATCATCATGCTTATGTATTTAACAAGGAAAATCATATCTTTCATGCACAAGTCTATAAAAACTCACATTTTCCGTCAAGAACATTTATAGTCTCATTTGCACATACATAACAAATATAAGTTCTAACCAACATGCTAGACATTTATACATGCATAATCACATTGGTATACTTATATACACATATACATAACCCTAAACTCAAGAAATCCCAATCTATCTTTCATGTCACAAGTATGTGACCTATAGAATCAAAGTAAAGATGAGTCTAGCACCCCTACCTCAAATTTCGTCACATAAATCCAGAAATCACTTCAATGGGGACTAGCTTATCACTCCATCCATAGTAAGGGTCTCTTCGGCACCCAAACTCTGCTTGTGCTTTATCGGGTTACTAATCCGAAGGGAGCACCTCCTCTTGGCCAAGTTTTGGGTCTTTCACCCTAGGGACCATTCCCTCACCTTAATTCTCAATGTTGTCACGCCCCAAAAACTCGCTTTTCACATAGATCACATAATCACATCAATGCACTTATTCCACACCATGAATGCAATTTTTTTGTCAAATCAATGCATTTTCCTTTCCCTCAAGATTGTCACAATGCCATCACACTCATATCATGAAAATTATTATGCTTATGTATTTAACAAGGAAAATCATATCTTTCATGCACAAGTCTATAAAAGCTCACATTTTCCATCAAGAACATTTATAGTCTCATTTGCACATACACAACAAATATAAGTCCTAACCAACATGCTAGACATTTATACATGCATAATCACATTGGTATACTTATATACACATATACATAACCCTAAACTCAAGAAATCCCAATCTATCTTTCATGTCACAAGTATGTGACCTATAGAATCAAAGTAAAGATGAGTCTAGCACCCCTACCTCAAATTTCCAAGCTTTGAATTCAACTTTGAGAAATTCCAGCTTTCTCAACTTCACAAAATGGAGACTTTGATCGGTTCAAACCGATGCCCTTGATGTCCCCTACACACTTTCCTTCTTCAAGATCTTCCAAATCACACCTTAAGGCCCTCAAACTCTAGAGAGAAGGGAGAGAGATGAAGTGGGATACGTAGAGAGAGAGAGAGATCTGTAAAATGAAATGTCTTAGACCCTTTCTGATATTTATCTCAACCCTAGGGGCGCGAAATGACCATTTTACCCCTAACCACTTAATGTACCTTCCCGAGCTCGGAATTAATTCCCGAAAACTCCGTTGGACTCGAAATCACTTCCTTAACACTCTAAACATTTCATTTAGTCCATAACCAAAAGTGAAATTTCCCGAATTTTTCGGACCCACTTAACCTAATCCCGGGCCCCCGTTGACCAAAATGTTAAACTTTTTCAAAAGTTTCCAAAACTTTCCAAAACCATATTCTAACCTTCTAAACATGTTCCCCGCATCCAAAACATGTTAAATATCATTTAAAATGCTTTTAAATTAATAAATGATAAAAATTAAAAAACTGGCCAAAATTGGGCACAGTCTCTACCTCGATCCTCATATATTCTCAAAAATATACATGCACTTAAATATATCACAATATTTAAGACCACGCTCCTCCTAGCATGCATGAACCAATAATGTATATGGCTACTCTAACACATATGAACATACAAAATCAACTGCACATGACTTATGAAAATCATTTAGATCATGCTCAAAAGCAATACATATCCAACATCAATATGTATATAGAACATATATGTCAAAACATTTACATAAACAATGTAAATAAACAAACATCTCCTACTCATCAAGTAGCACATCTCCAATGCAATATAGATGCATTTAAACAAAAAAAAAAAATGCTTAACAGATAAACATATAAGCATAAAGGTATTTTCACCTTCCACAGTCATAATCCACTACATAATACAAGCATCTAGGCTTGCATATACTCTCACTCTCAGTCCTCATCCGATACCCCACGTGATTGGCCCGCTCCAAGGATCATGTGACCTAGGACAACTCCGATAACCATTCTATGACCTGGACCACTCCGAAAAGTCATTCTACCCTGGCAATGTATAGGATTGCCATTATGTGAGGGGACAGCTCCGAGGCACACATTCGTTGGACATACTCCGAATTCCAGGCATGAAGCCTAAGCATGGCGGGTCCAGTCCGAGGGCTATACGTATTGGACATACTCCGATGGCAATATATTGGTTTGCCAAATTGTGAGGGGGCAACTCCGAAGCTCACTAATGTTGGACACACTCCGATTCTAGGCATAAAGCCTTTGTATGGCGGGTCCAGTCCGAGGGCCATACGTAGTGGATAACTATACCACTTCTCGTGACACGGTTGGGCCACTCCGAAGTCCCGTGTACCCCTTTTTGCGTTAATTTTTTTGCAACCTTCTATATATGTAATGTAGATGCATACGTAATCAATCATTTTATTTTATGCTATCTCAATGCACCAGCTAGTATTAAGGTACCTAGCATGCATTTCTCTCTACATAAACCCACATATAACCATGTATGTGTCATTTCCCTCCCATATATACAATATAGATGCATATATACATAGCATAATATTTTCATGCATCAACCCATGCTTATGAACACTAAAAAGAAGTATTTAGCATGCTTTCCATTACATTCCAACACATATACCACATATATGTTCAAAACCCGCATAACACCTCATATATGCCAACAAGTTCAACTTTGCACATTTTTATCATGCTATAACCAATGCACACATTTGATATATGAATAAGGCTAGCATGCATTTCATATCCACATTCCTACATATAAACACATATATGTCACATCCTGCATATAGTCACATATGCATGTACACTAGCATAAACATAATCATGCTTCAACTCAAGACATGCATTTACTACAAGTAACTAGCATACTTCTCATTCACAATATATAATCACATAGATATTCCGTCACCATATATGTATTAAGAACATATAGAACACCTAGCATATCATAATCATGCTTTGCAAATGCCCGCCAAAAGTTATATTCATACTTAGCATGCATTTCTACCACAGCACCCATATATATAATCACATATATATATTGAACATCATGCATAAGAGCCACATACGCATACAAGACAACACATAGCTAAACATGTATTATTTAGCATGCTTTTTACATGATTTCAATCAATACCATACATGCATATTATGATGCAAAGAAGCATTTAAATTTAAACATGCTTTCACGTCCCAAACCCACATATATATATATACACACATATATATATTTTTTTCACTCACATCCCACGCATACACAATGTCCACCTTTATACATATATATATGCACACATATATGTATATATATACAACCGCCACATATGCATATGCAAATTAATCAATATACTTAAGGTATATACGTAGGAGATAGAGGCAAGAATCAACTTGCCTTATGTCCCGCTCTCCAATGAACCCGCGTCTGCAAGGCGGTCTATACCAACCCCGGTCCAATCTTGTGTCCAAGTCACATTTGAACCGATTTCCTTTCCATTTTATTTCCATGCTTGGTTCAATTTAAACATGGCAACCCAATCATCCAATTTGTTGCAGGTCCAACTAACCTGACCCAAATTGATCATAACCAATTTCAGCCCATTTCTATCCACTTTCCGAGCCAATGCCATCCACAATCCAATATGAAATCAAATGGAAACCAAACCCAAATTTAAATTCAACCCAACTCCAAGGTCCAAGCTTGCTATTAATGAGGGCCCGAATCACAAACCATTATTTTCAAGCCCAATATACAATGTAGACCCATATAAATAGGCAGACCAAAAATAATTATCTAGCCCAAACCATCATTATCCAAACACTAAGTTTATACAACAAATCCAATCTCATGAACAAGGCCCAACCCAAGCTGCCAAAACCATCATCTGCCAAACAGCCCACATTTATCTTCTAAATTTTACACAGCTGAAGCCAACCATGAGCAGACCCATAATCGGCCATCCGCTGCCACCACCTTGGACCACCATGCCTCAACCATGCGAAGCCCAACCAAAACCCAGCTACAACCGAAACCCAAACCAATTCAATTTCCAATACCAAGTTGTCACCTTCCAAACTTTACATGTGAACCACCACTAGCCACCATCAGCCGAAGCTTTGCACTACCTCCATCAACAATCGAACCCAGCTAAAATCATGCCCAGCCACCAGCAGAATTGCAAGGACCGAAATTATTTTGACCGATTCCGGGCGATTTTGGACCGGACCGAGTTTTTTTTTTCGAATAAATTAAAATTCGGAAAGTTGTTATATATATATATATATATATATATATATATGGAATTATATATATATATGAAGATGGAAGATATAGTTATATATATATATGGGAATATATATATATATTTTGTTACATGATGAGAGTGTGTGTGTATATATATATATATATATACATACATATACGGAGACATAAATATAAATATATATGCACATGGTGGGTCTATATGTAATTATAGACAAGTAAAGAGGGACCTTTATATTTATATAGGTAAGTGTGAGGAAATACATGTGAATACATGTATTGTGTGTTATATATATATATTATATATATATATAATGAGTGGATCTCATTTGATAGAGAAAAGAGGATAAGAAATGAGGAGAAGAGAAGAAGTGGTCAGCCGAAGAGAAAAGAAGAAAAGAAAAGAAAGAAAGAAAAAGAAGAAAGAAAAGAAAAGAAAAGGAAAAGAAGAAAAGGAAAAAGAAGAGAGAGAAGGAGAAGTCGGGGAGAGAGAGAGAAGCCGAGGAAGGAGATCAGGGAAAGAGAGAGAGAGGCCGCAACGGCGGCAGGTGGGATCGGTCCCGGCGGCCCTAGCAGCGGCGGCGGGGGCCGTCTTTGGCAGTGGAGCTCGCGGGTTGGAGGAGGTGCGCGTGGTGGCTCAGTTCGGCTAAGCCGTTCATGAAGGGGGTTCTCACGGCTGGGTTTTCTGTTGGTTCCGGCGACTCTAGCAGCGGCGATGGAGGTATTTTCGGCAGTGGGTTCGGACGGCGGTATGGGGCTGTGTTTGGTCCGATTTTAGGGCTGAACTCGGCTGAGTTCGGCTTGACTCGGCTGTAGCTGTTTGACGGGGCAACGATGGTCGCGACAGTGGCCGTTCTGGCGTGGTTGTGGCTGGGCACGGCTGGGTCTGTTCACGGCGGTAGTGGCTGGCCGTGATGGTGCCGATGGGACTGACTGGCTTGAGTCGTTGGGTTCGTTGAGGTGAGTCAATTGGGTCTAATTGTTTTGAGAATTTTTGGTGGCCATGAAAGATGGATTTGTTTCCATTTTTTTTTTGGGTAGTTGAGGCTTCAGATGGTGTCTCGGCCCGACCATGGTGGTGGCTGAAGATGGGTTCTTTGCTAGTGAGGTTGGTTCGGCTTGAGTAGGTTTTTGGGTGGCTGGAATTAGCTACCGAAAGTTGTAGGGACTGTTGGGTGCTCGCTATTAGGTCTGGTAGCGGCTGTTTTGTGGTTGTTTGAGGATGCACATGGTGGTTCATGTGGCGTGGACTGCTTGGGTTCATGTTGGGTTTTGATTGCAGTTGGTTCTGAGTTTAGTTTGGTGGCACGGGGAGGTTATGGTAGCAGCCATGGATGACATTGGCTGGGTTGTGCGTGTGGATTATACTTGGCCGGATCTCTTCAGCATCAATGGTTGGGCTATGGTTCTCGGGTGAGTCTCGGGGTGGGGCTCGGTTGTGTATGGTGATGGTGGCTCACAGTTTTGGGCTTGGTGGCGAGCAGTTTGGTTCAACCATGGTGCGTTGATGGATTATTGGACTGCAATATTTAAAATGGTCCAAGAATGGAGATTAAAAGGAAGCGAAGTGGTCCGATAGATTGTTCGTGTGGACTTCGACACAGGATTGAATCGGGCTTGGAAACAGGCCGATTTGCAGGCACGGACCGAGGAAAGTGGGACTTAAGGCAAGTTGATTCTTGCCTCTATCTCTTACGTATATTTTATTTACGTTGGGAAATTTACATATGTTATCAATTTGATCATATGTGGCATGTGTATATACATATATATATATATAGATATAGGTGCTTATATATATGTGTGTATAGATGGATGTCGTATATACATGGGATGTGAGGATGTATATATATGTGTGTGGGTTTGGGGAGCGATGACATGTTAAATTAAATCACTTTTTGCATCGTGATATGCATGTTTTGTATTGATTGAAATCATGTAAAAAGCATGCTAAATAATACCTATTTAGCTAGTGTGGTCTTGTATGCATATGTGGCTCTTATACATGATATTCAATATATATATATATATATATGTGATTATATATATGGTTGCAGTGGTAGAAATGCATGCTAAGTATGAATATGACTTTTAGCGGGCATTTGCAAAGCATGATTATGATATGCTAGGTGTTCTATATGTTCTTAATACACATATGGTGATGGAATATATATGTGGTTATATATGTTGTGAATGGAAAGCATGCTAGTTACTTGTAGTAAATGCATGTCTTGAGTGGAAGCATGATCATATTTATGCTAGTATAGGTGCATATGTGACTATGTGTAGGATGTGACACATATATGTGTTTATATGTGGGAATGTGAATGTGAGATGCATGCTGGCTTCATATATATATATATCGAATGTATGCATTGGTTATAGCATGATAAAAATGTGCTAAGATTGAAGTGTTTTGCATATGTGAGGTGTTACGCAGGTTTTGAACATGTATGTGCTACATGTGTTGGAATATGGTGAAAAGCATGCTAAATACTTCTTTTTAGTGTTCATAAGCATGGGTTGAAGCATGAAAATATTATGCTGTGTATATATGCATTCATATTGCATGTATAGGTGGGAAATGACACATACGTGGTTATATGTGGGTTTAGGTAGAAAGAAATGCATGTTATGTACTTATATACTAGCTGGTGCATTGGGATAGCATAAAATAAAATGCTGGATTACATATGCATCCATATTGCATATATGGGAGGTTGCGGGAAAACTAATGCAAAAAGAGGTGCACGGGACTTCGGAGTGGTCCAACCGTGTCACGAGAAGTGGTATAATCATCCACTACGTATGGCCCTCGGAGTGGACCCGCCATACAAAGGCTTTATGCCTAGAATCGGAGTGTGTCCAACATTAGTGAGTTTTGGAGTTGCCCCCTCACAATTTGGCAAACCAATATATGGCCCTCGGAGTGGACCTGCCATGCTCAGGCTTAATGCCTGGAATTCAGAGTATGTCCAACGAATGTGAGCCTCGGAGCTGTCCCCTCACATAATGGCAATCCTGTACATTGCCATGGTAGAATGACCTTTCGGACTGGTCCAGGTCATAAGATGGTTATCAGAGTTGTCCTAGGTCACATGATCCTCGGAGCGGGCCAATCATGTGGGGGTATCGGATGAGGACCGAGGGTGAGAGTATATGCAAGCCTTGATGCTTGTATTATGTATCGGATTATGACCGTAGAGGGTGAAAATACCTTTATGCTTATGTGTTCATCTGTTAAGCATGTTTTTCTGTTTAAAAGCATCTGTATTGCATTTGAGACGTGCTACTTGACGAGTAGGAGATGTAGTAGTTGATTTACATCGTTTATGTAAATGTGTTGTTATATATGTTCTACGTACATATTAGTGCTGAATGTTTACTGCTTTCAAGCATGTTGAAAATGATTTCTAAAATCATGTGTAGTGGATTTTGTATGTTCATATGTGCTAGAGTAGCCATATACATCATTGGTTCATGCATGCTAGGTAGAGCATGGTCTTAAATATTGTGATATATTTAAGTGCATGTATATTTTTGAGAATATGTGAGAATCGACCTGCTGTAGCGGTGATAGTATGGTTCTACATACCTTGTTGGGCCTTTGAGCTCACCCCCTCCCAGGTTTGTAGGTATTGCTGATTTCGAAGTCAGTTAGGGGGATCGGTAGTCCCAGTTACAGAGGTAGTAAGTAGATTCCTTAGGATCTAATGTATGTCCAGGATAGTGGATAGATAGATGCTTTACATTTGGATTAAATGTATAAAGTGATTGCGTAGTTTCAGTTCCTTCAGTTGTATTTTATTCATGTGATGTATGTATATAATACGGACATTCAAGGACTGAGACATGTATATTTTTGATCATATTATGCATGTTGTAGAAATGCTGGGGGGACACGTGCCCAGAAGTGTCCATTTTTATTGTTTAGATATAAATGCTGGGGGGACACGTGCCCAGAAGTGTCCATATGAATTGTAAAGCAGGTGTAACATGCCAAGAGCTGATTATTTAGAATGGGTCATGCCCGATTTTCGTGAAAATAATAGGAAATTGAGGTTGCATGATCAGGTGATAGTTATGTCGTGAGGGCGATCTCACGGGGTTCACACCTAGGTTTTCGGGCCTCGGGAATCGGGGCGTGACAAGAACATCCAACATCACCCACTTCAATCACAAACTGTCCGAAAGCCCATCGTCGAAACCAAACGTGGCCATTTCGACCGTGCACCACCACCGTGATCTGCTAAATTGGCCACCACCAGCAGCCATGAGCCTCCAATCAACATACCCAAACAGAATCCATTTAAAAACCAAACCCAACCAACCAGCAACTGAACCCAACGACTCACCGTAATAGATCTACCAGCCGAAGCCCCATCGAAGAGTCCAACCGAGAGAGAGGGACAACCACCCAATCAGTAAGAACCACCCTCCTTGGCATTGCCACCACCGCCACGGACCCAGCCACCGTGAGCGTCACCTCCTTCGGTCTGACCCTCCATCGAACTAGCGAACCCAACCCAAAGTCAGACCCAAAGACCGAGAAATCGGACTCCGCAACAGCCCATTGCCACCGGGTCGTGACCACCGTGAACGACGACAGCCACTGTCGGTGCCAGAACCGTCGTCTCTCTCTCTAGCCATCTCGGTTCTCTCTCTCCTTCCCGATTTCTCTTTCTCTCTCTACCTTTCCCTTTCTTCTTCTTTTCCTTTTTCTTTTCTTTTCTTTCTTTTCTTCTTCTCCTTTTCTTTTCTTTTCTTTTCTTTTTCTTTTCTTTTCTTTCTTTCTTTTTCCTTCTTCAGCCGAGACCACACTTGGTCTCTTCTCCTTTCATTTTGGTCCACACTTTCTACTACTTATCCTCCTCCACATGATTCATATATATATATATATATATATATATATATATATAATATGCTACACAATACATATATCCCATGTATTTTTATCTCACATAATTCCAATATACCTACTTAATACACATGTGTATGTACATACTTACACTCACCCACACATATATAGTTAATTATATATGTGCACCTCATTTATTGTATAATCACATACCGGCCCACTATATATATATATATACTCTATCTATATATACATATTTCTACACCTTTGAGAAATTTAATTAATCCAAAAAAATTTTAATCCGGTCCAAATTCACCCGAAACCGGTCAAAATTATTCGGTCTTTACAACCTCCCCTCCTTCAAGGAATTTTGTCCTCGAAATTAGCATAGTCATGGTCTTTCCAAAACTAATCCATGCATAACGTTATTCTCGCCAATAATCATCACTTTCTTTCTCCACATACCCTAGGCGCTACACTTGTAACACCTAACTCATAACTCTCAAGTCTTGCACAACAGTGCATCTCGACTAGTCTAAAGCAGTATAACCACGGGATGGTCTAGCTAATGTGAGTGGGTAACTCCGAGACAATCACAAGTTGCATGGACGATTCCGAATGATCAAACCTAGTGGATAATTAACCACTTCCGTAACATGGTTGGACAACTCCGAACCCCATGTACGATTCACTTTTACTTTCCTCCGAAGCACTTTCTTCCTAGAGTCCACAGTCTCTACCTCAAGACCTATCCAGTCCATCTCTATCTCTAGTCTAAGGCAACGCCTTTGACTAATCATACCAATCACTCACAGTGATACATCCCTATCATCTGGGATCATCAATACTCAAAGTCATTCTATCATTGTCAAACATGACTTTCAATCTCTGGCATACCATTCCCAGGCTTAGTCCGACATCCTGGGCCTCATCACAACACAAACCACGTCAATCCAGTGCACCTCACAAGTGCACTCACCAGCAAGGCACATGACAGTGCACTCACCGATACAAACCACATAACAATATTCTCGCCGCAGCAAGCCACATAATCCTGCCCAGTCTCATAGACTACAACCCACTGGAATCCAATGTCCAGTCCAGGATCTCACATCCCACTGATTTCACAATCTCATTATTCAAGGAATGAATCTCACTTACCCGTCCACTAATCCTAACGGACATTTTTGACTTCTCAGGTATTTATCCATTCCTTTCCAGCATCTCACTTGAGACCCCAAGATCCTGACTGCTTCGTCTAGGACCCCACAAGTCTTTCCATGCATCACTATTGCATTAATCAGCACCTAGGCATTATGATGCATCGCCAATGCATCATCAAAGTCATCACATGTCCGCTGACTCCAAGAATTAGGTCAATTCCGAGTCCTCAATCATTGTGCAATGATTACAACCCAAATCTAAATCACCAACTCTTGGTTTGGAAAACTACAAGGTACATCACACCTGTCACGCCCCGATTCCCGAGGCCTGGAAACCAAGGTGTGAACCCCGTGAGATCACCCTCATGACATAACCATCACCCGGTCATACAACCTCAATTTTCCATTATTTTTACGAAAATTGGGCATGACCCATTCTAAATAATCAGCTCCTGGCATGTTACACCTGCTTTACAATTCATATGGACACTTCTGGGCACGTGTCCCCCCAGCATTTATATCTAAACAATAAAAATGGACACTTCTGAGCACGTGTCCCCCCAGCATTTTTACAACATGCATAATATAATCATAAATATACATGTCTCAGTCCTTGAATGTCCGTATTATATACATACATCACATGAATAAAATACAACTGAAGGAACGGAATCTACACAATCGCTTTATACATTTGATCCAAATGTAAAGCATCTATTTATCCACTATCCTGGACATACATTAGATTCTAAGGAATCTACTTACTACCTTTGCAACCGGTGCTGTCAGTCCCCTAACTAACTCTGAAATCAGCAATACCTGCAAAACCTGGGAGGGGGTGAGCTCAAAGGCCCAACAAGGTATGTAGAACCATACTATCACCGCTGCAGCAGGTCGATCCTCACATATTCTCAAAAATATACATGCACTTAAATATATCACAATATTTAAGACCATGCCCCACCTAGCATGCATGAACCAATGATGTATATGGCTACTCTAGCACATATGAACATACAAAATCCACTACACATGATTTTAGAAATCATTTTCAACATGCTTGAAAGCAATAAACATTCAGCACCAATATGTATATAGAACATATATGTCAACACATTCACATAACCGATGTAAATCAACTACTACATCTCCTACTCGTCAAGTAGCACATCTCAAATGCAATATAGATGCATTTAAACACAAAAAACATGCTTAACAGATAAACACATAAGCATAAAGGTATTTTCACCTTCCACGGTCATAATCCGATACATCATACAAGCATCTAGGCTTGCATATACTCTCATTCTCGGCCCTCATCCGATACCCCACATGATTGGCCCGCTCCGAGGATCATGTGACCTAAGACTACTCCGATAACCATCTGATGACCTGGACCACTCCGAAAGGTCATTCTACCCTGGAAATGTATAGGATTGCCATTATGTGAGGGACAGCTCCGAGGCTCACATTCGTTGGACATACTTTGAATTCCAGGCATTAAGCCTAAGCATGGCGGGTCCACTCCGAGGGCCATACTTGTTGGACACACTCCGCTGGTAATATATTGGTTTGCCGAATTGTGAGGGGGCAACTCCTAAGCTCACAAATGTTGGACACACTCCGATTCTAGGAATAAAGCCTTTGTATGGCGGGTCCACTCTGAGGGCCATACGTAGTGGATAATTATACCACTTCTTGTGACACGTTGGACCACTCCGAAGTCCCGTGCACCTCTTTTAGTGTTAATTTTCCTGCAACCTCCCATATATGCAATGTGGATGCATACGTAATCCAGCATTTTATTTTATGCTATCCCAATGCACCAGCTAGTATATAAGTACATAGCGTGCATTTTTTTCTACCTAAACCCACATATAACCACGTATGTGTCATTTCCCTCCTATACATGCAATATGAATTCATATATACACAACATAATACTTTCATGCTTCAACCCATGCTTATGAATACTAAAAAGAAGTATTTAGCATTCTTTTCATCACATTCCAACACATATAGCCCATACATGTTCAAAACTCGCATAATATCTCACATATGCAAAACACTCCAACTTTAGCACATTTTTATCATGCTATAACCAATGCATACATTCAATATATATAAAAAAGCTAGCACGCATCCCGTATCCACACTACCACATATAAACAAATATATGTCACATCCTGCATATAGTCAGATATGCATATACACTAGCATAAACATGATCATGCTTCCACTCGAGACATGCACTTATTACAAGTAACTAACATGTTTTCCATTCACAACATATATAACCACATATATATTCCGTCACCATATATGTATTAAGAACATATAGAACACCTAGCATATCCTAATCTTGCTTTACAAATGCCCGCCAAAAGTTACATTCATACTTAGCATGCATTTCTACCACTGTAACCATATACATAATCACACATATATATATATATACTAAACATCATGCATAAGAGCCACATATGCATACAAGACAACACATAGCTAAACAGGTATTATCTAGCATACTTTTTATAGACTTTAATCTATACATACATGCATATCACAATGCAAATAGGCGATAAATTTAACATGTTATCGCTCCCAAACCCACACATACATATATATATACACACGCATATATATATCCTCTCACATCCCATGTATGTACAACATCCACCTATACCCACATATATATACGCACCTATATATACATGTATATACACATACCACATATGATCAAATTAAGACATATGTAAATTACTCAACGTAAATAAAATATACGTAAGAGATAGAGGCAATAATCAACTTGCCTTAGGTCCCGCTTTTACTGTGCCCGCGCCTGCAAAGCGGTCCATCTCCAAGTCCGGTCCAGTCCTGTGTCAAGGCCGACACAAACACCCATTTTCTTTTTGCTAGTTTCAATGCTTGGTCCAACCTACGATCAAAGCCTATACGATTAATCCCACCAGGCTGGTCCAAACACAAATCAATAAATAGGCTCCCAAATTAAATTGGTCCAATCCCACACTATTCAACCCCCGTGAACTACCATCTTCCTCACCAACCGTGAGCGAATCTATTCCCGACATTGGAGCTGCCGCAAGCCCCACCCGAAACCATCATGAACAACAATAAATGACCAAGAAGGTCCATCAAAACAAGCTGTCCGAACAGCCGTGAGGAACCACCATCGGGCCACCCAAAACTGCCATTTCCAATCGCGGATCAGTCGTGCCAAACAAGGCCTTCAACCGCGCTGCACTTCCACCACCAAGGCCGAGCAAAACCCCAACCAATTTCAGCCACCGCAGGCTGTCCAAACTGAACCTGCAAGCTATACCTAACACGGTCCACCACAACCAAAAGCCACCCATGGCTGCGACACCAAAAATCCAACCTTCACCTTTTTCATTCATCCAAACTCAAACTGATCATCATCTTTGATGTGACAGCCAACACCATGGTCGGAATAACTCCACCCAAGTCCATAAAACCGAGCACCAACAGCCCGAACCGAAGCCCCTAATCTAACCAAACACGACCCAGTCGTGCTCAACCGAACCACCGAGCAACACCACCAGCAAACCACCGCGAGCCACCGTCACCAGCTCACCGCCAGTGAACCCACGCCGTCACCAACACTCGCCGGAACCAACAAGCTCCAACGTGTCACAAACAACCAAGAACAAGAAAACCCAACTGAACCAACCCACAACACCACCACCGTCGCTACCAGCCACGGCCGCCGAGAAGGAACCCAGCACAGATCACCACCGAGTGCCGGTGCTGCCATCCACGGCCGAACAAACCCCAATCGCTACCACAAACCCCCGAACCAACCACCGAAACCCACCATCTTCAATCAGTCACGCCACCACGGACCACCTGTCCGAACGACACGACCGAACCCAACGGTGCTCACGCCGGAGCAGCTACCGCCGAACGGACCTACGAGCTGCCGGAGCACTGTCGAGCTCCTCCCCCTTCTCGGTTTCTCTCTCCCGATCTCACTCGGTTTCTCTTTCTCTCTCTCCCCGACTTCTCCTTCTCTCTCTTCTTTTCCTTTTCTTTTTCTTTCTTCTTTTCTTTTCTTTTTCTCTTTTCTTTCTTCTTTTCCTCCTATTCGGCTGACCACACATGTGGTCTTCTCTCTTCCCCTTTATTTTGGTCCACATGTATATATATTTATATATATATATGTGTGTATAATACCATATACACTATTGACCCTCTTTATGCACAAAATCACAAATGTGCATCTCCATGTATTCAAAATTACATAAAGCCCCCCATATATTTATAATTAAATATAAATATAGGCACTATATATATATATATAGATATATATATATATACATATACATACACCTTACACTTGTATGGAAATCTCTATATCCACACTTTTCCGAATTTTTAATTAATCCGAAAAAATTTAATCTGGTCAAAATTCACCCGAAATCGGTCAAAATAATTCCGGTCCTTACAACAGCTTTCTCAACAATTCTAGACTCATACTTTCAAAGTCTATCACTACATGTCTATTTCAACATCCCAGTCCACTCGGGTTCAAACCTCTACCCAGGTTTACCAATCCTCAAAACTAGAACTTCTAGGTGACTACATGTCACTACTAGCCATGCAACGCAAAATGAAACACTAGAGTGCAATGTTCAGTTACATGAATCATATATATCACATAGCATATAACACACAACATGCTAATCAAATAAACACATACCATGCATGATATGACATATGATGCATAAATCAATACCCTAGCCCTCGGGCCAATACTAGGAAAATACCCCTGACCATACACGGTCCCAGTACCTCCTCTGCCAAAGTAAGTGTGAAAATGCCGCCCAGTCCCTCTAGTACACACACATACTAGAACACAAAATCTAAAGTAGTTCAAACCAACCTACTCTCATCCTTTGTACTCATTGGTAAACACATACCAATCCATTCACCTTTACAGTCTAATGTAGTATCCTTGACTATCTACACCAATCACTTTCAGTGACATATCCTTACTATAGGAAATCTTTTATCCATCATCATCCGGACGAAATAACTCACATCCACAAGAGCTGGCGTATTGTAAGAGAAGCGCTAATCCAAGAAAAATGTCTGGCCAGGCCACTTTTCCCAGTTAGCCCAACTCCGGCAACGTGCCCTCCTTGTATCCCATCTCAATCTCAATTGCCAACCTCGGCGAAACACTCATCACTCTCATAAGTCCCTAAGTATCTCTAAGGACTTAAACACTCGCAATATCCCTTGCGGTATCAGTTCGTTACTCACTAACAAGACTTAATCACCAAGTCTAGGGTCTAAACTCAACCAATTCTTGGAGTTATTACCAATCGAAACTAGTTTCACGCACCAACACTTTGATCTTTCATTAGGATTGCTCAAACCGAGCAAGTCATTCCACTATCATCCGTAGGTAATCAAACCTATCATCTAGACAACTATCAACCATTGCCTATCTCCAAACCACCACGTGATTTGATCCTCCGTCCTTAGGTATTCGAACCTACGACTTTGATACCCTAGGTTTTCAAACCTAATGCTTTAACAGCAATCCAGAGTTCCTCAAGTCCTCAATCCTTACCCGTCGCCCTAGGTATACCACCCTAGTGCTCTAATAGATACCATTCTGGTATCAGGTACATAATCTAACCTTTTCAACCAAACACACAATATCTCCATTCCCGTCGTCCCTAGGTATTCCAACTTAGTGCTCTGATACCATTCTGTCACGTCTCAAAACCCGAACCGCCGGGACTCCCCCGGACTGACCCAAATCCCGAGGTGCGAACCCGTTCACTCAACTTGTGAACGACCTTAACCACACTCCTGCTACTGTATCAAGCTCTGATACCATTCTGTCACGCCCCGAATCCTGAGTCCCAAAAATCAAAGTGTGAACCCCGAGAGATCACCCTCACGATATAACCATCACCTGATCATACAACCTCAATTTCCTATTATTTTCCCAAAAATTGGGCATGACCAATTCTAATAAATCAGATCTTGGCATGTTATACCTGCTTTACAGTTCATATGGACACTTCTGGGCACGTGTCCCCCCAGCATTTATATCTAACAATAAAACTGGACACTTCTCGGCACATGTCCCCCCAGCATTTCTATAACATGCATAATACAATAAAAAATATACATGTCTCAGTCCTTGAATGTCCGTATTATACACATACATCTCATGAAAAAAAAACAATTGAAGGAACTGAATCAACATAATCACTTCATACATTTAATCCAAATGTAATGCGTCTATCTACCCATTATCCTAGACATACATTAGATTCTAAGGAATCTAGACTCTACCTCTGCAACCGGTGCTGTCAGTCCCCTAACTGACTCCGTAATCAGCAATACCTGTAAAACCTGGGAGGGGTGAGCTTAAAGGCCCAACAAGGTATGTAGAACCATACTATCACCGCTGCAGCAGGTCGATCCTCACATATTCTCAAAAATATACATGCACTTAAATATATCACAATATTTAAGACCATGCCCCTCCTAGCATGCATGAACCAATAATGTATATGGCTACTCTAGCACATATGAACATACAAAATCAACTACACATGACTTATGAAAATCATTTAGATCATGCTCAAAAGCAATACACATCCAACATTAATATGTATATAGAACATATATGTCAAAACATTTACATAAACAATGTAAATAAATAACCATCTCCTACTCATCAAGTAGCACATCTCCAATGCAATATAGATGCATTTAAATAAAAAAAAACATGCTTAATAGATAAACACATAAGCATAAAGGTATTTTCACCTTCCACGGTCATAATCTGCTACATAATACAAGCATCTAGGCTTGCATATACTCTCACTCTCGGTCCTCATCCGATACCCCACATGATTGGCCCGCTCCGAGGATCATGTGACCTAGGACAACTCCGATAACCATCCTATGACATGGACCACTCCAAAAGGTCATTCTACCCTGGCAATGTATAGGATTGCCATTATGTGAGGGGACAGCTCCAAGGCTCACATTTGTTGGACATACTCTGAATTCCAGGCATGAAGCCTAAGCATGGCGGGTCCACTCCGAGGGCCATACGTATTGGAAATACTCTGATGGTAATATATTGGTTTGCCAAATTGTGAGGGGGCAACTCCGAAGCTCACTAATGTTGGACACACTCCGATTCTAGGCATAAAGCCTTTGTATGGCGAGTCCACTCCGAGGGCCATACGTAGTGGATAATTATACCACTTCTCGTGACACGATTGGGCCACTCCGAAGTCCCGTGTACCCCTTTTTGTGTTAATTTTCCCGCAACCTTCTATATATATAATGTAGATGCATACGTAATCAATCATTTTATTTTATGCTATCTCAATGCACCAGCTAGTATTAAGGTACCTAGCATGCATTTCTCTCTACATATAACCACGTATGTGTCATTTCCCTCCCATATATACAATATAGATGCATATATACATAGCATAATATTTTCATGCATCAACCCATGCTTATGAACACTAAAAAGAAGTATTTAGCATGTTTTCCATCACATTCCAACACAAATACCACATATATGTTCAAAACCCGCATAACACCTCATATATGCCAATATATTCAACTTAGCACATTTTTATCATGCTATAACCAATGCAGATATTCGATATATAAATAAGGCTAGCATGCATTTCATATCCACATTCCCACATATAAACACATATATGTCACATCCTGCATATAGTCACATATGCATGTATACGAGCATAAACATAATCATGCTTCAACTCAAGACATGCATTTACTACAAGTAACTAGCATGCTTCTCATTCACAATATATAATCACATATATATTTTGTCACCATATATGTATTAAGAACATATAGAACACCTAGCATATCATAATCATACTTTGCAAATGCTCGCCAAAAGTTATATTCATACTAAGTATGCATTTCTACCACAGCACCTATATATATAATCACATATATATATTGAACATCATGCATAAGAGCCACATACGCATACAAGACAACACATAGCTAAACATGTATTATTTAGCATGCTTTTTACATGATTTCAATCAATACCATACATGCATATTATGATGCAAAGAAGCATTTAAATTTAAACATGCTTTCACGTCCCAAACCCACATATATATATATACACACATATATATATTTTTTTCACTCACATCCCACGTATACACAATGTCCACCTTTATACATATATATATGCACACATATATGTATATATATACAACCGCCACATATGATTACATTAAGAGCATATGCAAATTAATCAATATACTTAAGGTATATATGTAGGAGATAGAGGCAAGAATCAACTTGCCTTAGGTCCCGCTCTCCAATGAACCCGCGTCTGCAAGGAGGTCCATAGCAACCCCGGTCCAATCTTGTGTCCAAGTCACATTTGAACTGATTTCCTTTCCATTTTATTTCCATGCTTGGTTCAATTTAAACATGGCAACCCAATCATCCAATTTGTTGCAGGTCCAACTAACCTGACCCAAATTGATCCTAACCAATTTCAGCCCATTTCTATCCACTTTCCGAGCCAATGCCAACCACAATCCAATATGAAATCAAATGGAAACCAAACCCAAATTTAAATCCAACCCAACTCCAAGGTCCAAGCTTGCTATTAATGAGGGCCCGAATCACAAACCATTATTTTCAAGCCCAATATACAATGTAGACCGATATAAATAGGCAGACCAAAAATAATTATCTAGCCCAAACCATGATTGTCTGATAGGCGTTGAATGTTACGCATTCTAGCCTCTTAACTTATGTATTTTATTCTCTTAGTGATAGATTATTTTGTGATTTTACTTTGTTTTAGTGTTTTCTGTATTTTCAGGGCCTTAAGGATTATTTCAGTTAAAATCGTGATTTTGGGCTTTTAAAGATGACATGCAAGATGGTTAGATGAAGCCTACATCAAAGGGATCCATTGAACTCCATATTTTAACTCAAATCAGCCCAAGAAAGAGGTCCAAGAGAATTACAGCTGCTTAAGAAGGTTTCGGGCCTGAAACCCAAATTTGCGCATAATACAGTCTTAATTCTCGCGTAAGGTTGAACAAAATTTGATTTTGCACACTTTTGTATTTCACAAAAATTCCATAAATCGGACTTATAGTGGGTCAAAAGTTGGGCCGAAGTCAGCAGGAAAAACCCACCTAATTAGTGCTGCGGGAAACCCTAATTTATTCTTAATTGGATTAGGACTTTGGTGTATTCTCTTGGGGAATAAAGTGAAGACTTGGAGGCTGAGTTGAGAGAGTTTTTACACACAGAGATTGGAGAGTCTGAGAGGGCGGAGAAGAGAACAGAAACATATTCGCAAAGCCATTGGAGAACAAAGTCATACGCAGAATTCAGAAAGATGATGTCTTCTTCCTCAACAGTTGAAGCTTCTTCTTCTACCATGAGCGGCTAGTTCATCCACTAGGGTTTTGATGTAGCCCTAACAAAGCATCAATGGTTTGATTGTTTTAATTATTGGGCACCTTTATATACATGCATAGATTGTGTAATTCAGAGGATTCTTATTATAGAATTGAGCAATAAAAGTCTTGTAAATTCAATCTCAATGATTTCTTATCTTGTCTTAGATATTTAGTTGTTGTTATTGAACTCAATCTCTCTTGTTTTCTGTGATCATGAGAGAGATTATTACACAATGGTAATCACTGAATATATTGTTATGAGCTTTGATGGATTATGCCTAGAGAAGATGAACCATACTGCACCCTAGATTAGAGTAGTTAGGCAGATGGCCCATGCCAATCGAAGATAGTCCATGGCTTAGCCTTAATCATATGTTATCTTCTTGACGGATGAAGGTGAGCTTGTAGCCACCAACACCACTTATGCATGATGTAATTCCCCTATAGTTGATTCAATTGACCATTGATTGTGGAGTTAGTGGTGAAGTCAAACGCCCTAGATTTCTCTCATATTATCTTCATTATCTATTTATCTTTGGTTTATTTTATTTTATCTTTTTAATTAGTTTAAAAATCAGAATTCTTTTCTTAAATTTAATTAGAATTAATTCCGTAGTCCAACTCATCAGACCATAATCCCTGAGGTACGATACCCCTTCCTTTCGATAGCCCTATTCTGCAAGGAATTCGTTCTATTGCGAAGTGTGGAAATTTTTAATTGATATACTTTTTGAGTCACACTCACACACGAATCAATTTTTGGCGCCGTTGCCGGGGATTATCTATTTGATTGATTGGATTGTACAGAATTAATTTTAATTGAATTTTTAGTTTAGGAATTTTTTTTTTTTTAATTTTTATATTTTTTTTAATTTTGTTTTTGTTTTATTTTTAGATACTAACTTGTTTTATTTTTATTTTTTTTATAATTTTTATATTTGTTACTAATTTGTATTATTTTATTTTTGTTTTCTTTTGAGGGACTTCAATCACCATACCATTGAGCAAGAGGAAGAGATTATTTACATCATGGATGGTGTGCATGGTAATAATGAGGACAACAATATTGTGCCTAATGCTGTTGTGGAAAAAGCGAGATTGATCAGAGACTACTATGTCCCAGAGACTTATAATTCACCAGCTGATTTTCAATTGCCTGATGTCACTGCACAAAACTATGAGATCAAGCCCAATATCATTCATATGTTGCCATACTATTTTGGGTTGACTCATGAGGATCTGTACAAGCACTTGGATGAATTTTTAGAAGTTTGCTCATTAACAAAAAATCATAACTTCTCAGAAGATGCTTTTCGAATGCGACTCTTTCCATTCTCTCTAAAAGAAAAGGCGAAGTATTGGTTTAGATCTCTATCAGCGAGTTCTGTCACTACATGGACTCAACTGCAAAATGAGTTTTTGAAGAAATATTTTTCGATAGGGAGGACCAATCAATTCAGACGAGCTATCACTGGTTTCTCTCAATTTGAGGGAGAATAATTTTTTGAGGCATGGGAGAGATTCAAGGACCTTCTTAGGAAGTGTCCTCATCATCAAGTTCCAATGTGGCAGTTAGTGCAGTGTTTCTATGAAGGGCTAACTGAAGGTAACAGACAGATGGTAGATGTATCATGTGGGGGTAATTTTATGTTAAAAAGTGAAGATGAAGCATGGACTTTGTTCGAGAATCTCAGTGACAATTCTTTACAACATGTGTCTTCATCTCGTTTGAGCAGACCATTCAATACAAGGAGGACAGATGATATTTTTAAGATTGGTTCTGCGGATGCTATGTCTACCATTGTGGATGCTGTGTCACAGAGAGTGGTGCAACTCATGGCAGCTGGTCAAGTTCCTAATCCATCTTCATATCCTCCTATGTTTGAGCCATGTGATTTTTGCTCAAGTCCTCTGCACCATGTGAATAATTGCCCTTCACTTGGGCAGTTTGTCGATCTTCCACAAGGACAAGGGGCAGCAATACAGCCCACTTTTCTGCCTCAAAACTATGTGCCTCCACAACCATATGAAGCACAAGTTCCTATGCCACCAAAGAGTTCAGCTCTTGAAGATAAGATAATGCTTGCCCTAGCAAAACTTGACAAGCTTGACTCTATTGCTGAAGTACTTCAATCCACTGCTCAATTGGTACATTCTCACTCTCAATCAATTGCCAAACTGGAATCTCAGTTTGGACAACTTGCCAATGCTTTGAGTAAAAGAGAAGAGGAAAAGCTACCAAGTCAACCCATTACCAATCCTAGAGGGATGCATGATTCTTTGAGCAACCCACATCTTGAGGAGGTTCAAGCCATCACCACTTTGAGAAGTGGAAAAGTAATTGATAACAAGGTGGGGGAGAAGAAGAATGATCAAGAAAAAGTGACCACAAGTCCAATTGCTGAAATTCCTTATGAGCCCAAGGCTCCTTTCCCACAACGTTTCCTAGAAGCATCGAAATTGGGGAAGCAAGGGGACAAGCTGCATGACATGATGGAGGTATTTCGCCAAGTGAAAATTAATTTGCCACTCCTTGATGCCATCAAGCAAATTCCTCCTTATGCAAAATTTTTGAAGGACTTGTGCACTCAGAAAAGGCGATCTAAAAGCCATGTGCCAAAGAAAGTGATGCTGCCACAACAAGTAAGTTCAATAATTCAGCAGTGTACTCCTCCCAAGTACAAAGATCCTGGTGCTCCAACTATCTCATGCATTATTGGGGAGCACCATGTGGATAAAGCTCTTCTTGATTTGGGTGCAAGTGTGAATTTGCTACCCTATTCAGTCTACTTACAATTGGGCTTGGGAGAATTGAAGCCTACCTCGGTGGTATTACAATTTGCAGATAGATCAACAAAGCAACCCCGAGGAATCATAGAAGATGTGCTCATTAAAGTGGATAAGTTATACTTTCCTATTGATTTTATTGTACTTGACACTGAGCCGGTTCACAATCCGAAGAGGCACATTCCAGTGATCCTTGGTTGACCTTTCTTAGCTACTGCTGATGCTTGCATAAACTGTAGGTCAGGGATCATGAATATATCATTTGGCAATATGAATATCAAGCTTAATGTGTTCAATGCTATACAACACCCCCCAGATCAGAGTGATGTGTTGATAGGCGTTGAATGTTACGCATTCTAGCTTCTTAACGTATGTATTTTATTCTCTTAGTGATAGATTATTTTGTTATTTTACTTCGTTTTAGTGTTTTCTGTAT
Organism: Cornus controversa; assembly: GCA_026545225.1. Lineage (NCBI taxonomy): Eukaryota > Viridiplantae > Streptophyta > Magnoliopsida > Cornales > Cornaceae > Cornus > Cornus controversa. The sequence goes on along the minus strand of CM048853.1, from coordinate 15,862,000 downwards.
TTTCAGGGCCTTAATGATTATTTCAGTTAAAATCGTGATTTTGGGCTTTTAAAGATGACATGCAAGATGGTTGGATGAAGCCTACATCAAAGGGATCCATTGAACTCCATATTTTAACTCAACTCAGCCCAAGAAAGAGGTCCAAGAGAATTACAGCTGCTTAAGAAGGTTTCGGGCCTGAAGCCCAAATCTGCGTTTAATAAAGTCTTAATCCTGTTTTGGAAAACGGACCAGAAGTGTTATTTTCGAGCTTCAAATCGACATAATTCTCGCGTTGGGTTGAACGAAATTCGATTCTGCACACTTTTGTATTTCATGGAAATTCCGTGAATCGGACTTCTAGTGGGTAAAGTTGGGCCGAAGTCAGCAGGAAAAACCCACCTGATTAGTGCTGCGGGAAAACCTAATTAATTCCTAATTGGATTAGGACTTTGATGTATTCTCTTGGCTATTTAAAGTGACAAATTAGGGCTGTATTGGGGAGGCTTGGCAGCAGCTTTGAAGAGCTTTTGGAATAGAGAATCATTGGAGAACAAGGCGTATCATGAGCGGCTAGTTCAGCCACCAGGGTTTTGATGGAGCCCTAACTAAACATCACTGGTTTGATTGTTCTAATTATTGGGGATTTTTGTATTCATTCATAGATTGTGTAATTTAGAGGATTCTTCTTATAGAATTGAGCAATAAAAGTCTTATAAATTCAGTTTCAATGATTTCTTATTTTGTCTTAGATACTTGATTGTTGTTATTGAGCTCATCCCTCTTGTTTTCTGTGATCATGAGAGTGATTATTACACAATGGTTTTCATTGAATATATCATTAAAAGCTTTGATGGATTATGCCTAGAGAAGATGAACCATACTGCACCTTAGATTAGAGTAGTTAGGCAGATGGCCCATGCCAATCGAAGATAGTCCATGACTTAGCCTTAATCATATGTTATCTTCTTGACGGATGGAGGTGAGCTTGTAGCCACCGACACCACTTATGCATGATATGATGCCCCATAGTTAGTTCAATTGACCATTGATTGTGAAGTTAGTGGTAAAATCAATTACCCTAGACTTATCTCTCTACACTCCTTAGTTTTTCTTGCTGTTATTCAATTGCTTCATTAGATAATTTAGATATAAAAATCAGCAACTTATCTCTTTTAAATTTAATTAGAATTAATTCTGTATATCCAACTCAGTCAGACCATAGTCCTTGAGGTTCGACACCCCTTTCGATAGCCCTATTCTACAAGGAATTCGTTCTATTGCGAAGTGTGGTAATTTTTAATTGATATACTTTTTGAGTCACACTCACACACGAATCAATTTTTGGCGCCGTTGCCGGGGACTGTCTATTTGATTGTTTGGATTTTTAGAATTAGTTCTAATTGGATTTTTAGTTTAGGAAATTTTTTTTTTGCTACTAATCTAATTTTTTTTATTTTTTTTCTTTTCCGGTGCTTCAATCACCATACCATTGAGCAAGAGGAAGAGATTATTTACATCATGGATGGTGTGTGTGGTAATAATGTGGACAACAATATTGTGCCTAATGCTGTTGTGGAAAAAGCGAGACTTCTCAGAGATTACTATGTCCCAGAGACATACAATTCACCAGCTGATTTTCAATTGCCTAATGTCACTGCACAGAACTATGAGATCAAGCCCAGTATCATTCAGATGTTGCCATCCTACTTTAGGCTGACTCATGAGGATCCGTACAAGCACTTGGATGATTTTATAGAAGTTTGCTCATTAACGAAAATTCACAACTTCTCAGAAGATGCTTTTCGGATGCGACTCTTTCCATTCTCTCTAAAGGAGAAGGCCAAGTATTGGTTCAGATATCTACCGGCAGGTTCTATCATTACTTGGACTCAAATGCAAAATGAGTTTTTGAAGAAATATTTTCCGATAGGGAGGACCAATCAATTCAGACGTGCTATCACTGGTTTCTCTCAATTTGAGGGGGAACAATTTTTTGAGGCATGGGAAAGATTCAAGGACCTTCTTAGGAAGTGTCCTCATCATCAAGTTCCAAAGTGGCAGTTAGTGCAATGTTTTTATGAGGGACTGACAGAAGGTAACAGACAAATGGTAGATGCATCATGTGGGGGCACTTTTATGTTAAAAAGTGAAGATGAAGCATGGACTTTGTTCGAGAATCTCAGTGACAATTCTTTGCAAAATGTATCTTCATCTCGTTCGAGCAGACCAACCCATTCAAGGAAGGCAGATGATATTTTTGAGATTGGTTCTGCAGATGCTATGTCTACCATTGTGGATGCTGTGTCACAGAGAGTGGTGCAAATCATGGCAACTGGTCAAGTTCCTAATCCATCTCCATACCCTCTTATATTTGAGCCATGTGATTTTTGCTCTAGTCCTATGCACCATGTCAATAATTGTCCTTCACTTGGGCAATTTTTTGATCTTCAAAAAGAGCAAGGGGCAGCAATTCAGCCCACTTTTCAACCTCAGAACTATATGCCTTCACAATCATATCAAGAACAAGTTCCTATGCCACAAAGAATTTCTGCTATTGAAGACAAGATGACAATTGTCCTAGCAAAACTTGAGAAGTTTGACTCTATTGTAGAGACAGTGCAAGCTACAGCAGCAACACTTCAATTCACTGCTCAACTGGTTCATTCTCATTCTCAATCGATTGCCAAACTGGAATCTCAGTTTGGACAACTTGTCAATTCCGTGAGTAAAAGAGAAGAGGAGAAACTACCAAGCCAACCAGTTGCCAACCCAAGAGGGGTTCATGTCCTTAGCAATATTTCTTCTTTGAGCAACCCACACCATGAACAATTTCAAGCCATCACCACTCTTAGAAGTGGAGAAATAAGTGACAACAATGTGGGGGAGAAGAAACTTGATGAAGAAGAGGTAACCAAGAGTCCTAATGATAAAACTTCTCATGAGCCTAAGGTGAACTTGAATACTTTTAATGTCATTCAACATCCTCTAGATGAGAGTGATTGTTTCTTCATGGATGGCTTTGATGATTATATTGAAGAAGTTGATCCGGTTGCTCTATCACATGATGTTGAGAAGTCTATTGAGGGGGTGAATGATTTACTTGATGTAGTGGCCATAAAAAATACTCCACCTTGGAGGATTCCAATTGAGCCATTGCCTATTCTTTCTAGCACTCCTCCGATGCCATCATTAGAGTCTCCTCCACGGGTTGAATTGAAACATCTTCCATCAAGGCAAAGAGATGTGTTTTTCGAAGCCAATGAGACAATTCCGTTTACTTTGAGTTCGACACAAGGAGGTGAGGATCATATAGGAGGGACAAAGTTAAATCTCCTCAAGAGATGTGGCATTGGGTGAACTTTCAATTGAAGTCGATGATCGTCACCTACGGACGTTAAATTGTGGGACTTGTATGTATTTCTATCCTTTAATTTCTTTAATTTTTTTTATTTTTATTTTATTTTATTTTATTATTTTTAGTTTATATATATATTTTTTCTTTCTTTATTTTTCTTCCATTATTAGGTGTGTTTTAATGTGTTTTCTTTGAGTTTTTGATGTATAAGTTGCTTCTCGGGGATGTCAAGAGGTGTACCGAAGTATTTGGACTCAAAATGGGTGAAAAAGAGAGGTCTCGGTCGACCTTGGGCGATGGACCCTCCAAAAATTGCATTCCCGGTCGACCTTGGGCGATAGACGCCAAAAGAGCTCGAGCAGGGGGGATCGATCGCCCCTTTGAAGGGGGATCGATCGCCCCATTTTTCTTCTCTACATGGACAGCAACCAGCTGGGCGATCGATCTCCCAGCCCTAGGGGGATCGATCGCCCAGCCCCTGAAGGCCCAATTTGATCCTTTTTGTCTATTTTCAGACCCCCCCTCTGTGGCCTACTTGCTCCCACTCGAAAATACATCACTTGGTGCCTCTTTGTGCTTGTCCAACATCAAAATATATTTTAAAATCTTCCAATTTTATTTCCATAACACTCCTTGATCATCATCATTCATCACCATCATCATCAATTCCAACTTTTTCTTCTCTATTATCATCAGAGTCTCAACTTTTTCATCTTTTCTTCTTCAAAGGAGGTGTGGTTTATTTTTGCAAAATTGGTTGGATTTCTTTGAGGGGTTTTAAAATACCAGTTTGGGGGAAGACATTGCGCATTGATTGTGGACTACTCGGTTGACCCAGATTCTCCGGCACCACCTTCTCCTTAATTTTTCGGAGGTAACTATCTTTTGTATTTTTAGTTTTATTTTTTAATTTTTAATTTTATTTTCTTTATTTTATTTTTCATTTTGTTTTTTATTCAGTTTCAAAAAAAAAAAAAAAAAAATTCATATTTATTTTCACCCATATTATTTCACTTGGTCTTTGGGGGAGAGTGGTCTGTTTTGACAGGTTGTCACATCCAAGTTTGGGGGAGTGCTTGCATTACTTTCATGCTCTTGGTTTGCTATATTTTCTTGCCACTACCTCTCCGGATTCCTGGTAATATCGTTCTCACCCTTCTCTATGCTTTTATTGGGTGTGTACATTGAGGACAATGTACAGTTTAAGTTTGGGGGTGAGGCGATGCCTATTTTTGTGCTTTATTGCATTATGGGGGGAAATTTGTGTGAAATTCTTCTTGTATTAGGATTTTATTTTATTTTATTTTCTTAGTTTGTTTTTTATTTTATTTTATTTTGTTTTTAGATAGAATGTTTTGACATTATTTAAGGGATTAATACCTTATGTAGGTGCTTAACTTGTAATTTTTGAGTATGTTTTAACTTTTTGGAAACTATGGTTTGAATTAAGTGGTTTTAATCATGGTTTGCAATAACATGTTTTGGAGTGATTGATTTTAGTTTCCTTACATGCACAGACACACTAGCATAGTCTTATGGGGTATAAACTTTGGTTTTGAGTTATTGAGTTACATATGCTTGATATTAATTAGTATCTCTTGAGAATGAGTACCGATAATGTGTTTTACTTGACTTCAATGAAAAAGAAAAAAGAAAAGAAAAAAAAAAGTGATGAATAAGCAAATCAATTTGATCCTTTTCATGAGTAACCGGGCCTCTATGCCTCAGGAAGCACGGAGTGTTCGCGTCAAAAGTGAAAGGGTGAGAAAAGATGAGCATTGGTTGTCTTGATTTGTAGCCTGACTGATTCGAGTAATTAGGTCTTCGGGGTATCTTAAAGCCTAGTGCCCTAAAGCCATCTGGTTTGGGAGCCACTGACTGAAATCTTGCTACATGGATCTTTCAGAAAGCTTAATAAATCAAGACATTGCACAACCAATAAAGCAATAAAAAAAAAAGAAAAAAAAAGTGAAAAAGTCATGTATTCATGTTTGGAAGTATGATTTCAATAAGGGGAGCAAGTGAGTTGAAGGGGTATGTGCTTTAATATATTCAGAGCTGAGTTATGCTACATGAGAGGACTGCTAGTTCACTTTACACGAGGGAACTAGGGTTGATTATTTTGAGATATGTTGATGTGAATTATACATGGGGACCATTGATTTGAATTATGGAATTTGAAAGTTTGAAATTATTCTTGAATGCAAGTTTGTAACTATATATTGTAATCTTCTTCTTGAATTAATGTTGAAACAGCATTTTGAATGTTTGTGGGTAACATTTCTGAAAATCCTCACGAGACTATACTCGTCCACTAGGGGGAACCTAGGGGTTTAAAGGCTTGTTGCATATGCTAAATGCAATCGTTTCTCCCACGAAAGTGGAGTTAGGTAGTTTAGTTAGTTTCCTTTGTTTTAGTTTTGTTTTATTCTATTGCTAAGGGACTAGCAATATGTAAGTTTGGGGGTGTGATAGGCGTTGAATGTTACGCATTCTAGCTTCTTAACGTATGTATTTTATTCTCTTAGTGATAGATTATTTTGTTATTTTACTTCGTTTTAGTGTTTTCTGTATTTTCAGGGCCTTAATGATTATTTCAGTTAAAATCGTGATTTTGGGCTTTTAAAGATGACATGCAAGATGGTTGGATGAAGCCTACATCAAAGGGATCCATTGAACTCCATATTTTAACTCAACTCAGCCCAAGAAAGAGGTCCAAGAGAATTACAGCTGCTTAAGAAGGTTTCGGGCCTGAAGCCCAAATCTGCGTTTAATAAAGTCTTAATCCTGTTTTGGAAAACGGACCAGAAGTGTTATTTTCGAGCTTCAAATCGACATAATTCTCGCGTTGGGTTGAACGAAATTCGATTCTGCACACTTTTGTATTTCATGGAAATTCCGTGAATCGGACTTCTAGTGGGTAAAGTTGGGCCGAAGTCAGCAGGAAAAACCCACCTGATTAGTGCTGCGGGAAAACCTAATTAATTCCTAATTGGATTAGGACTTTGATGTATTCTCTTGGCTATTTAAAGTGACAAATTAGGGCTGTATTGGGGAGGCTTGGCAGCAGCTTTGAAGAGCTTTTGGAATAGAGAATCATTGGAGAACAAGGCGTATCATGAGCGGCTAGTTCAGCCACCAGGGTTTTGATGGAGCCCTAACTAAACATCACTGGTTTGATTGTTCTAATTATTGGGGATTTTTGTATTCATTCATAGATTGTGTAATTTAGAGGATTCTTCTTATAGAATTGAGCAATAAAAGTCTTATAAATTCAGTTTCAATGATTTCTTATTTTGTCTTAGATACTTGATTGTTGTTATTGAGCTCATCCCTCTTGTTTTCTGTGATCATGAGAGTGATTATTACACAATGGTTTTCATTGAATATATCATTAAAAGCTTTGATGGATTATGCCTAGAGAAGATGAACCATACTGCACCTTAGATTAGAGTAGTTAGGCAGATGGCCCATGCCAATCGAAGATAGTCCATGACTTAGCCTTAATCATATGTTATCTTCTTGACGGATGGAGGTGAGCTTGTAGCCACCGACACCACTTATGCATGATATGATGTCACGCCCCGATTCCCGAGGCCCGGAAACCGAGGTGTGAACCCTGTGAGATCACCCTCACGACATAACCTCCACCTAATCATACAATTCAATTTTCTATTATTTTTACGAAAATCGGGCATGACCCATTCTAAATAATCAGCTCCTGGCATATTACACCTGCTTTACAATTCATATGGACACTTCTGGGCACGTGTCCCCCCAGCATTTATATCTAACAGTAAATATGGACACTTCTGGGCCCGTGTTCCCCCCAATATTTCTACAACATGCATAAACAATCATAAATATACATGCCTCAGTCCTTGAATGTCCGTATTAAATACATACATCACATGAGTAAATACAATTGAAGGGACTGAATCAATATAAGCCTCTCCATACATTTAATCCAAATGTAACACGTCTATCTATCCAATATTCTGGACATACATCAGATTCTAAGTAATCTAAACACTACCTCTGTAACCGGTGCTGTCAGTTTCCCCAACTGACTCCAAAACCAGCAATACCTGCAAAACCTGGGAGGGGGTGAGCTCAAAGGCCCAACAAGGTATGTAGAACCATACTATCATCGCTGCAGCAGGTCGATCCTCACATATTCTCAAAAATATACATGCACTTAAATATATCATAATATTTAAGACCACGCTCTACCTGGCATACATGAACCAATGATGTATATGGCTACTCTAGCACATATGAACATGCATAATCCACAACACATAAGTTTAGAACTCATTTTCAACATGCTTGAAAGCAATGAACATCAGGCATCAATATGTATGTAGAACATATATGTCAAAGCATTTACATGAGTAATGTAAATCATCTACCACATTTCCTACTCGACAAGTAGCAATCCCAAATGCAATGAAGATGCATTTAAACAGGAAAACATGCTTAACAGATAAACACATAAGCATAAATGTATTTTTCACCTTCCACGGTCATAATCCGATACATAGGACAAGCATCAAAGCTTGCACATACTCTCCCTCTCGGTCCTCATCCGATACCCCACATGATTGGCCCGCTCCGAGGATCATGTGACCTAGGACAACTCCGATAACCATCCTATAACCTTGACCTAATCCGCCAACGTCATACTTTCGGGGCAATATTTTGGTTTGCCCATTGGTGATTAGACCATATCAGCACCGTCACCAATTATTTGTCTACTCAAGGTGATTAGACCATATCAGCACCGTCACCGAGTATTGGGTAACTCAAAGTGGTTAGACCATATCAGCACCGCCACTGAGCTTATTTTGACTCAAGATGATTAGACCATATCAGCACCGTCACTGAGTCTTAGATGGTTCAAGGTGGTTAGACCATATCAGCACCGCCACTGAGTATTTACCTACTCCAAGGTGGATAGACCACTGTCACTGAGTATTTACCTACTCCAAGGTGACATAACCGCTCCAACGCCCTCACCGTGACCGAGTATTGACCTACTCTGGGTGATTTGCCTACTTTATGACCACAACCATACCCGAGTATTAACCTACTCTAGGTAATTCAACCACACTTCCCCGTTTCCTCACAACGGCCCCATATATGCATTTCAAACATATAAACACTAAGCATTCAATTTTGTGCTTCACAATGTACAAGCTAGTTTTAAGAAAACATAGTGTACATTTCATCTCCGCATAACCACACATATAATTACCTATACATGTAAACCCACGTACAATCACGTATGTATCATTTCCCTCCTATACATGCAATATGGATGCATATATACACAGCATAGTACTTTCATGCTTCAACCCATGCTTATGAATACTAAAAAGAAGTATCTAGCATGCTTCTCATCATATCCCAACACATATAGCACATACATGTCCAATACCCGCATAACACATCACATATGCCAACAATTTCAACCCTAGCACTTATTTATCATGCTATAACCCATGCATGCATTTTCTATAAACAGATAGCATGCATTTCATTCCCGTAAACCCACATGTAATCACGTACATGTCAAATCATGCATATAAATCACATATGCACCTACGCTAGCATAAATACAGTCATGCTCTCATTCAATGCATGTATTCATTACAAGTAGCTAACATGCATTACAATCACAATATATATATACACATATATATTACATCACCCACATATGTATCAAGAACATATAAAACACTTAGCACATTTCATGCTTTTTAAATGCTCGCCAAAAGTTAAATTCAACTTAGCATGCATTTCTACCACTGCAACCATATATATATATATATATATAATCACATACATATATATACATTCTGAACACCATGCATTAGAACCACATATGCATACAAGACAACACAGAGCTAAACAGGTATTATTTAGCATGCTTTCCATAGACTTTAATCTATACATACATGATTATCACAATGCAATTAGGCGATTAATCTAACATGTTATCGCTTCCCAACCCGCACATACATATATATACACACACACACATATGTATATCCTCTCACATCCCATGTATGCACAACATCCACCTATACCCACATATATATATAAGCACCTATATATATATGTATATACACATACCACATATGATTAAATTAATAACATATGTAAATTACTCAACGTAAATAAAAAGTACGTAAGAGGTAGAGGCAAGAATCAACTTGCCTTAGGTCCCGCTCTTACTGTGCCCGCGCCTGCAAAGCGGTCCATCTCCAAGTCCGGTCCAGTCCCATGTCAAAGCCCACATGACAATCCTCTGAACCATCTCCTTGCTCTTTCTGATTTTCGGTCCAACCCAAAACACGAGCCATAACATCCTGTTATGCAAGACCCTCAAGCCAACACCGAGGCCGGCATCATCAAACCATCCAATCGAAGTTCCAAGTTTCGGCACTATTGTCGACCCCAAAGCCGAACTCATCAAATCAGAACTGTGGCTGTTACTCCTAGCAACCCCCATGAAATGCCCAGCTGAGACCAACTGAGACCTTCTGATATTCAACCCCCGTAGTTACCTCTTCACGGCTCAACCATGAAACCATCCATTCGGCAGCTAGCCTCTAACCGGCCACTAACCGAAATCAACCACAAACCTATACATTTGTAGATCTCCAACATTGCAGCCTAAAATATGGTTGCTCAAACAAACCCAACAGCTACATACTAGACAGTCCACAACCAAATACAACCCAGCTATCTGCCGAGTCTCATCCCAAATCCCAATCGAGAAATACCACCATAGAAGCCCAAAATTAACCCCATCGACTCACCTCTGGACATCGAAACAGGTTGTCACCACCACCGTCGCTACCAGCCACGGCCGCCGAGAAGAAACCCAAAACTCAGCCAAATCGAAACCCCATCAACACCCCGGTCAAGCCACACACGACCCAGTCCGTGGAACCACCCGAAGACCCAGCCATTTTCGGCCACCACTCAGCCAAGTCGAACCACCAACGTCAGCCCAGCCGCTGCCGTGAACCGAGCCCATCGCCGACTGACCAAAGCCTCAAACCTCAGCCGCGAAGACTCAGCTGAAGCCACCGTCGGCAACAGCCACGGCCAAACCCACCACCGTGACCTCCGTGACCACCACCATCCTGCCACCACAATCGGAACCACCCGAAAACCCACCGTGATCGGACCCCCATCGAACCAGCTGAAGCCCCCTTCGCGAACGTCTCGGCCGAACCGGGCCACCCCGCGTCACCGGGCAACACCACCGTGGGCAACCACGGTCGCCGTCGACGCCTCTGCCGGAGACGACCCCCGCCGCCGCTGATCGGGCCGCCGGAGCCGATCTCCCGATCTCTCTCTCTCCTCGGTTTCTCCCTCCCCAATCTCCTTTTCTCTCTTCTTTTCCTTTTCTTTTTCTTTCTCCTTTTCTTTTCTTTTCCTTTTCTTTTTCTTCCCTTTTTCGGCTGACCACTACTTGGTCTTTCTTCTCTTTCTTTTTGAATTAAAATCCCACCTTTAACACACACCACACAATCCTCACACACATATATGTATATAAACATTATTTATATATATACACATTACATCACACAATACATGTATTCACATGTATTTTCCCACACCTACCTACAATTATGTAAATGCACCCACATTTCTTTATAATTGCACATGAGCCCACCACATATTTATAATTTAATATAAATATAGGTACTATGTATATATATATTTAGATATATATATACATATACATACACCTTCCACTTGTATGGAAATATATCCACACCCTTTCCGGAATTTTAATTAATCCGAAAAATTTTAATTCCGGTCAAAATTCACTCGAAATCGGTCAAAATAATTCTGGTCCTTACAACCTCCCCTCCTTCAAGAAATTTCGTCCTCGAAATTAGTATAGTCATGGTCTCTCCAAAACCAATCATTACCAGACGTCATTCTCGCCAATGATCGTCACTTTCCCTTTCCACATACCTTAGGCGCTACACTTGCAACACCTAACTCACAACACTCAAGTCTGGCACAATCAGTGCGTCTCAACTGCCGTAAGGCAATATAACCATGGAATGGTCTAGCTAATGTGAGTGGGCAACTCCGACAGTCACAAGTTGCATAGACGATTCCGAATGATCAAACCTAGTGGATAATTAACCACTTCCGTAACATGGTTGGGCAACTCCGTACCCCATGTATGGTTCACTTGTTTCCTAGAGTCCCCAGTCTCTACCTCAAGACCTACCCAGTCCATCTCCATCTCTAGTCTAAGGCAACACCTTTGACTAATCATTCCCATCACTCACAGTGAAACTTCCCTATAATCCGGGATCATCAATACTCAAAGTCATTGTTTTATTATCAAACATGACTTTTAATCTCTGGCATACCATTCCCGGGCTTAGTCCAATATCCTGGGCATCATCACAACACAAACCACATCAATCCAGTGCACATCACAAGCGCACTCACCAGCAAGGCACATGACAGTGTACTTGCCGATAAAGAAAACATAACCAGCGTACTTGCCGCAGCAAGCCACATAACCCTGCCCAGTCTCATAGACTACAACCCACTGGAATCCAATGCCAAGTCCAGGATCTCACATCCCACTAGTTTCACAATCTCACTATTCAAGAGGAGATCCATTTCCCATTTTCATCTTTCACACCAAGGAACCAATTGATAGTTAGAGAGAATTCCTTTCATATCAGCACTTCACTTTAGACAACCCTCACCAATGAAAGTTTGAGGTCACCTACAGTAGCCAAACAGCAGCCATACAGTGGCCGCAGCCCACTGCGTCTACACGTCCACTGCGTCCACCTCTCCCCTTCACGGTAAGAAATTATCCTCACTTCAGATACCATATGTCAGGATCCTCACCCACTATTAACCCATCCTTCTCTTAGCATCATATCCACACTATGATCCAACTGCATCAAACATGTGCATATCACAGCACACCACTGAGGTCAAGGCACATAAGGAGTGCACTTGTCAAAACAAATCATCCAGTCCTGTCCATTTTTGTGGACTACATTCCATTCCTTTCCAGCATCTCACTTGACACTCCAAGATCCTGACTGCTTCATCTAGGACCCCACAAATCCTTCCATGCCTCACTATTGCATTAATCAGCCAAACTCTCAGTTTGGAAAGTCCCAAGGCAAATCATGTCCTTCTTCATCAACAATTCCAGACTCATACTTTCAAAGTATATCACTACCTGTCTATTTCAACATCACAGCCCACTCAGTTTCAAACCTCTACCCAGGTTCACCAGTTCTCAAAACCAGAACTCTCTAGGTGACTACATGTCACTACTAGCCATGCAACGCAAAATGAAACACTAAAGTGCAATGCTCAGTTACATGAATCACATATACCACACAGCATATAACACACAACATGCTAATCAAATAAACACATACTATGCATGATATGACATATGATGCATAAATCAAAACCCTAGCCTTCGGGCTAATACTAGGAAAATACCCCTGACCATACACGGTCCTGGTACCTCCTCTGCCTGAGCAAGCGTGTAAAACACGGCCCAGTCCCCCTAGTATATACACATACTAGAATACAACATCTAGAGTGGTTCAAACCAACCTACTCTCATCCTCTGTACTCATTGGCAAACACCTACCAATCTATCCACCTCTGTAGTCCAAGGTAGCAACCTTGACTATCAATTCCAATCACTTTCAGTGACATATCCCTACTATTGGGAATTCTTTATCCACCGTCATCCGGACGAAACAACTCAACGTCTACAAGAGTCGGCGTGTTGTAAGAGAAACGCTAATCCAAGAAAAATGTCTGGCCAGGCCACTTTTCCCAGTTAGCCCAACTCCGGCAACATGCCTTCCTTGTATCCCATCTCAATCCCAATTGCCAACCTCGGCAATACACTTACCAACAACACATCATAAGCCCCTAAGTATTTCTAAGGACTTAAGCACTCGCAAACTTCCTTGCGGTATCTCTTCATTGCTCACTAATGAGACTTAATCACCAAATCCAAAGGTCTAAACTCAACCAATTCTGGGAGTTATTACCAATCAAAACTAGTTTCACACACCAACACTTTGATCTTTCATTAGGATTGCTCAAACCGAGCAAATCACCCCACTACCGTCCATAGGTAATCAAACCTATCATCTAGACAACTATCAACCATTGCCTACCTCAAAATCAACACGTGATTTAACCAACCGTCCTTAGGTATTCGAACCTACGACTTTGATACCCTAGGTTTTCAAACCTAATGCTTTAACAGCAATCCAGAGTTCCTCAAATCCACAACTCTATCCTGTCGCCCCTAGGTATTCCAACCTAGTGCTCTCATAGCATTCTGGTATTTGGTACATAATCCAACCTTCTCAACCATACACATGATATGTCCATCACCCGTCGTCCCTAGGTATTCCAACCTAGTGCTCTGATACCATTCTGTCATGCCCCGATTCCCGAGGCCCGGAAACCGAGGTGTGAACCCCGTGAGATCACCCTCACGACATAACCTCCACCTGATCATACAATTCAATTTTCTATTATTTTTACGAAAATCGGGCATGACCCATTCTAAATAATCAGCTCCTGGCATATTACACCTGCTTTACAATTCATATGGACACTTCTGGGCACGTGTACCCCCAGCATTTATATCTAACAGTAAATATGGACACTTCTGGGCCCGTGTTCCCCCTAATATTTCTACAACATGCATAAACAATCATAAATATACATGCCTCAGTCCTTGAATGTCCGTATTAAATACATACATCACATGAATAAATACAATTGAAGGGACTGAATCAATATAAGCCTCTCCATACATTTAATCCAAATGTAACACGTCTATCTATCCAATATTCTGGACATACATCAGATTCTAAGTAATCTAAACACTACCTCTGTAACCGGTGCTATCAGTTTCCCCAACTGACTCCAAAACCAGCAATACCTGCAAAACCTGGGAGGGGGTGAGCTCAAAGGCCCAACAAGGTATGTAGAACCATACTATCACCACTGCAGCAGGTCGATCCTCACATATTCTCAAAAATATACATGCACTTAAATATATCATAATATTTAAGACCACGCTCTACCTGGCATACATGAACCAATGATGTATATGGCTACTCTAGCACATATGAACATGCATAATCCACAACACATAAGTTTAGAACTCATTTTCAACATGCTTGAAAGCAATGAACATCAGGCATCAATATGTATGTAGAACATATATGTCAAAGCATTTACATGAGCAATGTAAATCATCTACCACATTTCCTACTCGACAAGCAGCAATCCCAAATGCAATGAAGATGCATTTAAATAGGAAAACATGCTTAACAGATAAACACATAAGCATAAATGTATTTTTCACCTTCCACGGTCATAATCCGATACATAGGACAAGCATCAAAGCTTGCACATACTCTCCCTCTCGGTCCTCATCCGATACCCCACATAATTGGCCCACTCCGAGGATCATGTGACCTAGGACAACTCCGATAACCATCCTATGACCTTGACCTAATCCGCCAACGTCATACTTTCGGGGCAATATTTTGGTTTGCCCATTGGTGATTAGACCATATCAGCACCGTCACCAATTATTTGTCTACTCAAGGTGATTAGACCATATCAGCACCGTCACCGAGTATTGGGTAACTCAAAGTGGTTAGACCATATCAGCACCGCCACTGAGCTTATTTTGACTCAAGATGATTAGACCATATTAGCACCGTCACCGAGTCTTAGATGGTTCAAGGTGGTTAGACCGTATCAGCACCGCCACCGAGTATTAACCTACTCCAAGGTGGATAGACCACTGTCACCGAGTATTTACCTACTCCAAGGTGACATAACCGCTCCAACGCCCTCACCGTGACCGAGTATTGACCTACTCTGGGTGATTTGCCTACTTTATGACCACACCCATACCCGAGTATTAACCTACTCTAGGTAATTCAACCACACTTCCCCGTTTCCTCACAACGGCCCCATATATGCATTTCAAACATATAAACACTAAGCATTCAATTTTGTGCTTCACAATGTACAAGCTAATTTTAAGAAAACATAGTGTACATTTCATCTCCGCATAACCACACATATAATTACCTATACATGTAAACCCACGTACAATCACGTATGTATCATTTCCCTCCTATACATGCAATATGGATGCATATATACGCAGCATAGTACTTTCATGCTTCAACCCATGCTTATGAATACTAAAAAGAAGTATCTAGCATGCTTCTCATCACATCCCAACACATATAGCACATACATGTCCAATACCTGCAAAACACATCACATATGCCAACAATTTCAACCCTAGCACTTATTTATCATGCTATAACCCATGCATGCATTTTCTATAAACAGATAGCATGCATTTCATTCCCGTAAACCCACATGTAATCACGTACATGTCAAATCATGCATATAAATCACATATGCACCTACGCTAGCATAAATACAGTCATGCTCTCATTCAATGCATGTATTCATTACAAGTAGCTAACATGCATTACAATCACAATATATATATACACATATATATTACATCACCCACATATGTATCAAGAACATATAAAACACTTAGCACATTTCATGCTTTTTAAATGCTCGCCAAAAGTTAAATTCAACTTAGCATGCATTTCTACCACTACAACCATATATATATATATATATATATATAATCACATATATATATATACTTTCTGAACACCATGCATAAGAACCACATCTGCATACAAGACAACACAGAGCTAAACAGGTATTATTTAGCATGCTTTCCATAGACTTTAATCTATACATACATGCTTATCACAATGCAATTAGGCGATTAATCTAACATGTTATCGCTTCCCAACCCGCACATACATATATATACACACACACACATATGTATATCCTCTCACATCCCATGTATGCACAACATCCACCTATACCCACATATATATATAAGCACCTATATATATATGTATATACACATACCACATATGCTTAAATTAATAACATATGTAAATTACTCAACGTAAATAAAAAGTACGTAAGAGGTAGAGGCAAGAATCAACTTGCCTTAGGTCCCGCTCTTACTGTGCCCGCGCCTGCAAAGCGGTCCATCTCCAAGTCCGGTCCAGTCCCATGTCAAAGCCCACATGACAATCCTCTGAACCATCTCCTTGCTCTTTCTGATTTTCGGTCCAACCCAAAACACGAGCCATAACATCCTGTTATGCAAGACCCTCAAGCCAACACCGAGGCCGGCATCATCAAACCATCCAATCGAAGTTCCAAGTTTCGGCACTATTGTCGACCCCAAAGCCGAACTCATCAAATCAGAACTGTGGCTGTTACTCCTAGCAACCCCCATGAAATGCCCAGCTGAGACCAACTGAGACCTTCTGATATTCAACCCCCGTAGTTACCTCTTCACGGCTCAACCATGAAACCATCCATTCGGCAGCTAGCCTCTAACCGGCCACTAACCGAAATCAACCACAAACCTATACATTTGTAGATCTCCAACATTGCAGCCTAAAATATGGTTGCTCAAACAAACCCAACAACTTCATACTAGACAGTCCACAACCAAATACAACCCAGCTATCTGCCGAGTCTCATCCCAAATCCCAATCGAGAAATACCACCATAGAAGCCCAAAATTAACCCCATCGACTCACCTCTGGACATCGGAACAGGTTGTCACCACCACCGTCGCTACCAGCCACGGCCGCCGAGAAGAAACCCAAAACTCAGCCAAATCGAAACCCCATCAACACCCCGGTCAAGCCACACACGACCCAGTCTGTGGAACCACCCGAAGACCCAGCCATTTCCGGCCACCACTCAGCCAAGTCGAACCACCAACGTCAGCCCAGCCGCTGCCGTGAACTGAGCCCATCGCCTACTGACCAAAGCCTCAAACCTCAGCCGCGAAGACTCAGCTGAAGCCACCGTCGGCAACAGCCACGACCAAACCCACCACCGTGACCTCCGTGACCACCACCATCCGGCTGCCACAACCGGAACCACCCAAAAACCCACCGTGATCAGACCCCCATCGAACCAGCCGAAGCCCCCTTCGCGAACGTCTCGGCCGAACCGGGCCACCCCGCGTCACCGGGCAACACCACCGTGGGCAACCACGGTCGCCGTCGACGCCTCTGCTGGAGACGACCCCCGCCGCCGCTGATCGGGCCGCCGAAGCTGATCTCCCGATCTCTGTCTCTCCTCGGTTTCTCTCTCCCCGATCTCCTTTTCTTTTTCTTTCTCCTTTTCTTTTCTTTTCCTTTTCTTTTTCTTCCCTTTTTCGGCTGACCACTACTTGGTCTTTCTTCTCTTTCTTTTTGAATTAAAATCCCACCTTTAACACACACCACACAATCCTCACACACATATATGTATATAAACATTATTTATATATATACACATTACATCACACAATACATGTATTCACATGTATTTTCCCACACCTACCTACAATTATGTAAATGCACCCACATTTCTTTATAATTGCACATGAGCCCACCACATATTTATAATTTAATATAAATATAGGTACTATGTATATATATATTTAGATATATATATACATATACATACACCTTCCACTTGTATGGAAATATATCCACACCCTTTCCGGAATTTTAATTAATCCGAAAAATTTTAATTCCGGTCAAAATTCACTCGAAATTGGTCAAAATAATTCCGGTCCTTACATATGATGCCCCATAGTTAGTTCAATTGACCATTGATTGTGAAGTTAGTGGTAAAATCAATTACCCTAGACTTATCTTATATTCTCTACACTCCTTAGTTTTTTTTGCTGTTATTCAATTGCTTCATTAGATAATTTAGATATAAAAATCAGTAACTTATCTCTTTGAAATTTAATTAGAATTAATTCTGTATATCCAACTCAGTCAGACCATAGTCCTTGAGGTTTGACACCCCTTTCGATAGCCCTATTCTACAAGGAATTCGTTCTATTGCGAAGTGTGGTAATTTTTAATTGATATACTTTTTGAGTCACACTCACACACGAATCATGTGTTCTGCATGGATGATATTGATGAATGTGTAGAGGAATTTGTTTCATCCTCTATATCTCAAAACTCCCTGGAGGTATGTAAGTCTCTTTATGACTTTGAGAACATTAATGATGAAGGGTTGTGTGAAGAAGTGCATGCTATGCTGGAAGTGGATGCTATTCAGAATACTCCACCATGGAGAATTCCAATTGAGCCACTACCTTTTCTCTCTAGCACTCCCCTAGTGCCTTCATTGGAGTCCCCTCCAGAATTAGAATTGAAGCCCTTGCCTGACAAATTGAAGTATGTATTCTTGGGGGCACAGAAAACTCTTCCTGTTATAATTGCCTCTGATCTGACAGAAATTCAAGAGAAGAGCTTAGTAGAGGTTTTATACCAACATCGTGAAGCAATTAGATGGAGTGTTGCTGATCTTAAGGGCATTGATCCCTCGATTTGCATGCACAAACTTCATCTGGAAGAAGGATGTAAGCCAACCAGAGAGGCACAGAGGCGACTGAACCCCAACATGAAGGAGGTGGTAAAGAAAGAGGTTGTCAAGTTACTTGATGCAGGTATCATTTATCCAATTTTTGACAGTACATGGGTGAGTCCAACACAAGTGGTTCCAAAGAAGTCTGGTCTTACCATTGTCCTTAACTCTATGGGAGAGCTTGTTCCACAACGTACTGCCACAGGTTGGCGTGTTTGCATTGATTACAGAAAGCTCAATTCTATGACAAGGAAGGATCACTTCCCTCTTCCATTCATTGATCAAATACTTGAAAGGTTAGCTGGTCAGAGCTATTATTGCTTTCTGGATGGCTACTCTGGTTATAACCAAGTAGCTATGGATCCGGAAGATCAAGAGAAGACAACTTTCACGTGTCCCTTTGGTACTTTTGCTTATCGTCGTATGCCTTTTGGATTATGTAATGCTCCAGCTACATTCCAGAGGTGTATGATGGCCATTTTTTCTGACATGGTGGAAAAATTCTTAGAGGTGTTCATGGATGACTTCTCTATTTTTGGATCATCCTTTGAACACTGTTTGAGCAATTTATCACTTGTGCTTCAAAGGTGCCGAGAACGGAATTTGGTACTTAGTTGGGAGAAGAGCCATTTTATGGTGAAAGAAGTATTGGGTCATATTGTTTCAGAGAGGGGCATTGAAGTTGATAAAGCAAAGATCGACCTAATTGCAACTCTGCCTCATCCAACTTCGGTAAGGCAAGTTCGATCTTTCTTAGGCCATGCCGGGTTCTATAGAAGATTCATCAAAGATTTCAGTAAAGTGGCTCGACCATTGTGCCATTTGTTATCTAAAGATGTTCCCTTTATCTTTGATGAAGATTGTGTGAAAGCTTTTGAAAAGCTTCGGTCTCTGTTATCCTCTGCACCAATTATGCAGTCTCCAAAATGGGTTTTACCTTTTGAAATCATGTGTGATGCCTCTGATTATGCAGTGGGAGCAGTGTTGGGACAGAGAGAAGAAAAACGACCACACGTCATCTACTACGCTAGTAAGACTCTCTCTGATGCCCAACTCAATTATACCACCACAGAGAAAGAGCTTCTAGCTGTAGTATTTGCCTTGGACAAGTTTCGTTCTTATTTATTGGGGTCCAAGGTGGTTGTCTACTCTAATCATGCAGCATTGAGACACTTATTGGCAAAGAAAGAAACCAAACTGCATCTTATTCGGTGGATTTTATTGCTGCAAGAATTTGATTTAGAGATAAAAGACAAAAAGGGGACGGAGAATGTGGTTGCGGATCATTTATCTCGGATTGAGTTTGAGCCGGTGATCGATGCATTACCTATTCGAGACTCATTCCCGAATGAGCAATTGTTTGGAATTGCTTTGATGAAAGTTAATGGCCAAAGGTTGAAGCATTGTGTGGAAGGATGTGTGCCAAGAAGAGACGTAGAGTCCGTCGACTTGACGGATCCCGTCTATCCGACTTAATCCCTTCGGAGAGTCAATCGTCTCCTACGGACGTTAAATTGTAGGTTCTGTATGTATTTCTATATTTTATTTCCTTTAGTTTTCTTTAATTTTAATTTTTAGTTTTAGTTTTCTTAAGTTTTTCTTCAATTCTAGTTGCGTTTTAATGATTTTTCTTTGAGTTTTTGATGTATAAGTTGCTTCCGGAGCATGCCAAGAGGTGTACCGAGGTATTCGGACTCAAGACGGGTGAAAAATAGTGCTCTCGGTCGACCTTGGGCGATGGAGACTCAAAAATATCAAGTCTCGGTCGAACTTGGGCGATGGAGGGTCAAACAAGCCTTCAGGAGGGGGATCGATCGCCCCAATATATTTTTTGAAGATCCCCACCAGCAGGTGGGCGATCGATCACCCATCCTAGGGGGGATCGATCGCCCAGGCCCATGGAGGGGCTGCCCGAATTTTTAAGGCCTATAAAGGCCACTTATTCTCCTATGTTGCTACCACATGCATCCTAAGTCTCTTTGAACTCCAATTCAAGTCCTACATCATCCGAAAGATTATTTTCTTCAATTGGTGATTATTATACAAGAATTCAACATTGATCATCATCAACTTCAACAACAAATTGGATCAAAAATCACTAGTTCTCAAAAGAAGATCTCACTTTTTCAAGTTCAACATCAAAGTAAGTGAAATTTTTCTTTAAAGAATTTATTCAAATCTTTTTGAGGGCTTTTGAAGACCAAGTTTGGGGGATCAATTTGGTGCATTCATTTGTTTGATTTGGGTAAAAAAATTGCCGAAAAGAGGTGGTTGAAGGGTACAAGTTAATTGTGCACGCCAAGTGTTCGATTTAATTTCTCAACCACACTTTTCCTACTTCTATGGCACCGAAAAGAGCAAGTCACCAAGGTACTTCAAGTTCACGTAATCCTCGCCGAGCGAGGCATGATCCGACCACAGGTTCTTCACTATCTCGCCGAGAAGGTATTCAAGAGAGATGGCATCCAAGGGCTTTGAACTTTGAAACCACGTTTGACATAGCCGAACTTTATGGTATGTTTCCCGAGACACGATGGGGGATTTTTGACATCCGTCGTCGTCGGTCAGCATCCATTTTTGTTCCACTCTCATCTACTATTTAGCCGAGGCTTGTCAAGGTATTTTATCAGAATTTAATGCCGACACCTGATGAGCAGGATGTGCTTACTTCTTCCGTAGATGGAACAATAGTTCGGGTGGACATGTCATCCATTGCCATTGCCATGGGTTGTCCTCATGAGTGCCCAGCTGATTTATCTCATATCTATACTCCTTTACCCGACGAGTTGTCAGTGGGTAATGTGGTTGCACGTTTGTGTGCCAACCAATTTTCCGGGCCGAAAACAAATGCAGCTTCTAAATCTTCAATGCCAAATCATTTATGGTTCCTTGACGTTGTTCTACTCAAGAATGTATGTACAATTGGACATAAAATCGAGTGACGTCAAGAGTTCCTCAGATCATTATATGCCATACATTTTGGGCATTGGCTGTCATTTCCACAGATTGTCTGGGGCCAGATGGAGAAGTTTTATTCCAAGGTTGTAGCCAAGGCACCAGACAGTGCAAGTGACTGGGAGTTTCCATTCCCTACTATTATTTACCAGTTGCTTGTGGCACAGGGGTATGCAGTCTATGAGGATGAGCTTGCCTTTCCACGTGATCTTCATTATAGCACGCATGACTGGAACCTGAGTCGATCTCATATGCATCAGAGAGTCATAGCAGCGCCTGGTGAGGTATCTTGGTTGGCCCAGGGAGGAGAGCATATAGATATACCACCACCGGTGGAAGATCCAGAGGAGATGGAGGCAGAGGAAGAAGAGGTGCGTGCACAGGCTGGTGGCCATGATTATCAATATTTAGAGGGGCAGATTGCTGGGTTGACAGCCCAGCTTGGCACCCTACAGACAGAGGTCTCCACACAGTTTGGAGCAATGAGAACAGAGATGGCAGATCACTTTCGTGACACTCGCCAAGAGCAACTAGAGATGAGGAGGATGATGCGTGCACTGATGCGTCAAGCAAACTTGGATCTAGATGCTCAGTCACCACCACACCCTTGACAGGAAGGTAACCATCTTTTGTATTTTATTTTATTTTTAGTTTTTATTTTTCTTTTTGTAGTTAGGATTTTATTAAAAAAAAAAAAATTAAAATTGAAAAATGAAAAAAAATATTTTATTTAGGATTTTTCTCTTTTATATTTATTTTCACCCATACTATTTCACTTGATCTTTGGGGTATAGTGGTCTGTTTTGACAGGTTTTAACATCCAAGTTTGGGGGTGTGCTTTCATTGCCTTCATGCTAGTGATGTACTCTATTTTCTTTCCACTACTCCGAATTTCTGGTAATATCGTTCTTACTCTTCTCTATGCTTTTATTGAGTGTACATTGAGGACAATGTACAGTTTAAGTTTGGGGGTGAGGCGATCCCTATTTGATTGCTTTAATGCAATATGGGGGGAAATTTGTGTGAAATTCTTTTTGTATTAGGATTTTATTTTATTTTATTTTTTCTTAATTTGTTTTTTATTCTATTTTGTTTTATTTTTAGATAGAATGTTTTGACATTATACAAGGGATTAGTACCTTATGTAGGTGCATAACTTGCAATTTTTGAGTATGTTTTAAATTTTTGGAAACTATGGTTTAAATTAAGTGGTTTTAATCATAGTTTGCAATAACATGTTTTGGGGTGATTAATTTTAGTTTCCTTACATTCACAAACACACTAGCATAATCTTATGGGGTATAAACTTTGGTTTTGAGTTATTGAGTTACATATGCTTGATATTAATTAGTATCTCTTGAGAATGAGTACCGATGATGTGTTATACTTGACTTCAATGAAAAAAAAAAGAAAGAAAAGAAGTGAAAAAAAAAGAAAGAAAAAAAAAGTGATAAATAAGCAAATCAATTTGATCTTTTTCATGAGTAACCAGGCCTCTATGCCTCAGGAAGCACGGAGTGTTCGCGTCAAAAGTGAAAGGGTGAGAAAAGATGAGCATTGGTTGTCTTGATTTGTAGCCTGACTGATTCGAGTAATTAGGTCTTCAGGGTATCTCAAAGCCTAGTGCCCTAAAGCCATCTGGTTTGGGAGTCACTGACTGAAAGCTTGCTACATGGATCTTTCAGAAAGCTTAATAAATTAAGACATTGCACAACCAATAAAGCAATGAAAAAAAAAAGGAATGAAAAGAGAAAAAATGATGAAAAAGTCATGTATGCATGTTGGGAAGTATGAGTTCAATAAGGGGAGCTAGTGAGTTGAAGGGGTATGTGCCTTAATATATTCAGAATTTGGTTATGCTACATAAGATGATTGCTAGTTCACTTTACACGAGGGGACTAGAGTTGATTATTTTGAGATATGTTGACGTGAATTATGCATGGGGACCATTGATTTGAATTATGAAATTTGAAAGTTTAAAATTATTCTTGAATGCAAGTTTGTAACCATGTATTGTAATCTTCTTCTTGAACTAATGTTGAAACAGAATTTTGAATGTTTGTGGGTAACATTTCTGGAAACCCTCACGAGACTATACTCGTCCACTAGGGGGAACCTAGGGGTTTAAAGGCTTGTTGCATATGGTAAATGCAATCGTTTCTCCCACGAAAGTGGAGTTAGGTAGTTTAGTTAGTATTTAGTAGTTTCTTTGTTTTAGTTTTGTTTTATTCTATTGCTAAGGGACTAGCAATATGTAAGTTTGGGGGTGTGATAGGCGTTGAATGTTATGCATTCTAGCCTCTTAACTTATGTATTTTATTCTCTTAGTGATAGATTATTTTTTGATTTTACTTTGTTTTAGTGTTTTCTGTATTTTCAGGGCCTTAAGGATTATTTCAGTTAAAACCGTGATTTTGGGCTTTTAAAGATGACATGCAAGATGGTTAGATGAAGCCTACATCAAAGGGATCCATTGAACTCCATATTTTAACTCAAATCAGCCCAAGAAAGAGGTCCAAGAGAATTATAGCTGCTTAAGAAGGTTTCGGGCCTGAAGCCCAAATCTGTGCATAATACAGTCTTAATCCCGTTTTGGAAAACGGACCAGAAGTCTTATTTCGGAGCCTCAAATGGACATAATTCTCGCGAAAGGTTGAACAAAATTTGATTCGGCACACTTTTGTATTTCACGAAAATTCCGTAAATCGGACTTATAGTGGGTCAAAAGTTGGGCCGAAGTCAGCAGGAAAAACCCACCTGATTAGTGCTGCGGGAAACCCTAATTTATTCCTAATTGGATTAGGACTTTGGTGTATTCTCTTGGGGAATAAAGTGAAGACTTGGAGGCTGAGTTGAGAGAGTTTTTACACACAGAGATTGGAGAGTCTGAGAGGGCGGAGAAGAGAACAGAAACATATTCGCAAAGCCATTGGAGAACAAAGTCATACGCAGAATTCGGAAAGATGATGTCTTCTTCCTCAACAGTTGAAGCTTCTTCTTCTACCATGAGCGGCTAGTTCATCCACTAGGGTTTTGATGTAGCCCTAACAAAGCATCAATGGTTTGATTGTTTTAATTATTGGGCACCTTTATATACATGCATAGATTGTGTAATTCAGAGGATTCTTATTATAGAATTGAGCAATAAAAGTCTTGTAAATTCAATCTCAATGATTTCTTATCTTGTCTTACATATTTAGTTGTTGTTATTGAACTCAATCTCTCTTGTTTTCTGTGATCATGAGAGAGATTATTACACAATGGTAATCACTGAATATTTTGTTATGAGCTTTGATGGATTATGCCTAGAGAAGATGAACCATACTGCACCCTAGATTAGAGTAGTTAGGCAGATGGCCCATGCCAATCGAAGATAGTCCATGGCTTATCCTTAATCATATGTTATCTTCTTGACGGATGAAGGTGAGCTTGTAGCCACCAACACCACTTATGCATGATGTAATTCCCCTATAGTTGATTCAATTGACCATTGATTGTGGAGTTAGTGGTGAAGTCAAACGCCCTAGATTTCTCTCATATTGTCTTCATTATCTATTTATCTTTGGTTTATTTTATTTTATCTTTTTAATTAGTTTAAAAATCAGAATTCTTTTCTTAAATTTAATTAGAATTAATTCCGTAGTCCAACTCATCAGACCATAATCCCTGAGGTACCATACCCCTTCCTTTCGATAGCCCTATTCTGCAAGGAATTCGTTCTTGATTCGTGTGTGAGTGTGACTCAAAAAGTATATCAATTAAAATTTTCCACACTTCGCAATAGAACGAATTCCTTGCAGAATAGGGCTATCGAAATGAATGGGTATCGTACCTCAGGGATTATGTTCTGACGAGTTGGAACACAGAACTAATTCTAATTAAATTTATAAGAAAAGAATTCTGATTTTTAGCTAATTAAAAAGATAAAATAAAATAAATCAAAGGTAAACAGATAATGAAGATAATAAGAGAGAAACCTAGGGTGTTTGACTTCACCACTAACTCCACAATCAATGGTCAATTGAATCAACTATAGGGGAATTACATCATGCATAAGTGGTGTCGGTGGCTACAAGCTCACCTTCATCCGTCAAGAAGATAACATATGATTAAGGCTAAGCCATGGACTATCTTCGATTGGCATGGGCCATCTGCCTAACTACTCTAATCTAGGGTGCAGTATGGTTCATCTTCTCTAGGCATAATCCATCAAAGCTCATAACAATATATTCAGTGATTACCATTGTGTAATAATCTCTCTCATGATCACAGAAAACAAAAGAGATTGAGTTCAATAACAACAACTTAATATCTAAGACAAGATAAGAAATCATTGAGATTGAATTTACAAGACTTTTATTGCTCAATTCATTAATAAGAATCCTCACAATTACACAATCTATGCATGTATATAAAGGTCCCCAATAATTAAAACAATCAAACCATTGATGCTTTGTTAGGGCTACATCAAAACCCTAGTGGATGAACTAGCCGCTCATGGTAGAAGAAGAAGCTTCAACTGTTGAGGAAGAAGACATCATCTTTCTGAATTACGCGTATGACTTCGTTCTCCAATGGCTCTGCAATATGTTCTGTTCTCTTCAGCCCTCTCAGACTCTCCAATCTCTGTGTAAGTTCTAATCTCTCTTCAGCCTCCAAGTCTTCCCTTTATTCCCCAAGAGAATACACCAAAGTCCTAATCCAATTAGGAATTAATTAGGGTTTCCCGCAGCACTAATCAGGTGGGTTTTTCCTGCTGACTTCGGCCCGACTTTTGACCCACTAGAAGTCCGATTTACGGAATTTTCGTGAAATACAAAAGTGTGCAGAATCAAATTTCGTTCAACCCTACGCGGAAATAATGTCGATTTGAGGCTCGGAAATAAGACTTCTGGTCCGTTTTCCAAAACGGGATTAAGACTGCATTATGCGCAGATTTGGGCTTCAGGCCCGAAACCTTCTTAAGCAGCTGTAATTCTCTTGGACCTCTTTCTTGGGCTGATTTGAGTTGAAATAAATGGTTGAGTGAATCTCCTTGATGTAGGCTTCATCTCACCATCTTGGATGTCTTCTTTAAAAGCCCAAAAGCTTGGTTTTAACTGAAATAATTATTAAGGCCCTGAAAATACAGAAAACACTAAAACAAAGTAAAATCACAAAATAATCTATCACTAAGAGAATAAAATACATAAGTTAAGAGGCTAGAATGCGTAACATTCAACGCCGATCACACCCCCAAACTTACATATTGCTAGTCCCTTAGCAATAGAATAAAACAAAACTAAAACAAAGAAACTACTAAATACTAACTAAACTACCCAAACTCCACTTTCGTGGGAGAAACGATTGCATTTAGCATATGCAACAAGCCTTTAAACCCCTAGGTTCCCCCTAGTGGACGAGTATAGTCTCGTGAGGGTTTCCAGAAATGTTACCCACAAACATTCAAAATTCTGTTTCAACATTAATTCAATAAGAAGATTACAATACATAGTTACAAACTTGCATTCAAGAATAATTTCAAACTTTCAAATTCTATAATTCAAAGCAATGGTCCCCATGCATAATTCACATCAACATATCTCAAAATAATTAACTCTAGCTCCCTCGTGTAAAGTGAACTAACAATCATCTCACGTAGCATAACCTAGCTCTGAATATATTAAGGCACATACCCCTTCAACTCACTAGCTCCCCTTATTGAACTCATACTTCCCAACATGCATACATGACTTTTTCATCATTTTTTTCTTTTCATCCCTTTTTTTTTTATTGCTTTATTGGTTGTGCAATGTCTTGATTTATTAAGCTTTCTGAAAGATCCATGTAGCAAGCTTTCAGTCAGTGACTCCCAAACCAGATGGCTTTAGGGCACTAGGCTTTGAGATACCCCGAAGACCTAATTACTCGAATCAGTCAGGCTACAAATCAAGACAACCAATGCTCATCTTTCCTCACCCTTTCACTTTTGACGCGAACACTCCGTGCTTCCTGAGGCATAGAGGCCCGGTTACTCATGAAAAGGATCAAATTGATTTGCTTATTCATCACTTTTTTCTTTTTTTTTTTCACTTCTTTTCTTTCTTTTTTCATTGAAGTCAAGTATAACACATCATTGGTACTCATTCTCAAGAGATACTAATTAATATCAAGCGTATGTAACTCAATAACTCAAAACATAGGTTTATACCCCACAAGATTATGCTAGTGTGCCTGTGCATGTAAGGAAACTAAAATTAATCACTTCAAAACATGTTATTGCAAACCATGATTAAAACCACATAATTTAAACCACAGTTTCTAAAAATTTAAAACATACTCAAAAATTGCAAGTTATGCACCTACATAAGGTATTAATCCCTTGAATAATGTCAAAACATTCTATCTAAAAATAAAACAAAATAAAATAAAAAAACAAACTAAGAAAATAAAATAAAATAAAATCCTAATACAAAAAGAATTTCACACAAATTTCCCCCCATATTCCAATAAAGCACACAAATAGGCATCGCCTCACCCCCAAACTTAAACTGTACATTGTCCTCAATGTACACCCAATTGAAGCATAGAGAAGGTAAGAACGATGTTACCAGGACCAAGGAGTAGTGGCAAGAAAATAGAGCACATCACTAGCATGAAGGCAAGGCAAGCACACCCCCAAACTTGGATGATTCAACCTGTCAAAACAAACCACTATACCCCAAAGATCAAGTGAAAATAGTATGGGTGAAAATAAATATGAAAGAGAAAAATCCGTAAAAAAAAAAAAAAAAATATTTTTTTTATTTCATTTTTCAAAAATTTTTTTTTTCATAATAAAAATCTAACTACAAAAAGAAAAATAAAAAGAAAAATAAAGACTAAAAATAAAATAATATACAAAAGATGGTTACCTTCCTGTCAAGGCTGTGGTGGTGACTGAGCATCCGGATCTAAGTTTGCTTGGCGCATCAGTGCACGCATCATCCTCCTCATCTCTAGTTGCTCTTGGCGAGTGTCACGAAAGTGATCCGCCATCTCTGCTCTCATTGCACCAAACTGTGTGGAGACCTCTGTCTGTAAGGTGCCAAACTGGGCTGTCAACCCAGCAATCTGCCCTTCTAAGTATTGATAATCATGGCCACCAGCCTGTGCATGCACTTCCTCTTCCTCTGCCTCCATCTCCTCTGGATCATCTACCGGTGGTGGTACATCTACATGCTCTCCTCCTTGGGCCAACCGAGATACCTCACCAGGCGCTGCAATGACTCTCTGGTGCATATGAGATCGACTCAAGTTCCAGTCATGCGTGCCATAATGAAGGTCATGTGGAAAGGCAAGCTCGTCCTCGTGGACTGCATACCCCTGTGTTACAAGCAACTGGTGAATAATAGTAGGGAATGGGAACTCCCAGTCACTTGCACTGTCTGGTACTTTGGCCACAACCTTGGAATAGAATTTCTCCATCTGGCCCCAGACAATCTGTGGGAATGACAGCCAATGCCCAAAATGTATGGCATATAAGGCTCTGAGGAACTCTTGACGTCTTTCGGTTTTATGTCCAATTGGACATACATTCTTGAGTAGCACAGCGTCAAGGAACCATAAATGATTTGGCATTGAAGACTTTGAAGCTGCATTCCTTTTCGGCCCAGAAAATTGGTTGGCACACAATCGTGCAACCACATTGCCCACCGACAACTCGTCGGGTAAAGGAGTGTAGATATGAGATAAATCAGCTGGGCATTCATGAGGACAACCCATGGCAATGGCAATGGATGACATGTCAACTCGAACTATTGTTCCATCTACGGAAGAAGTAAGCACATCCCGCTCATCAGGTTTTGGTATTAAGTTTTGATAAAATACCTTGACAAGCCTCGGGTAAATAGTAGATGAGAGTGGAACAAAAATGGATGCCGACCGACGACGACGGATGTCGGAAACCCCCCACCGTGTCTCGGGAAACATACCATAAAGCTCGGCTATGTCAAACGTTGTTTCATAGTTCAACGCCCTTGGATGCCATCTCTCTTGAATACCGTCTCGGCGAGATCGTGAAGAACCTGTGGTCGGATCATTCCTCGCTCGGCGAGGATTACGTGAACTTGAAGCATCTTGGTGACTTGCTCTCTTTGGTGCCATAGAAGTAGAAAAAGTGTAGTTGAGGAATTAAATCGAACACTTGGTGTGCACAATTCTTTTGTAACCTTCAACCTCCTTTTTTCGGCAATATTTCCACCCAAATCGAACAAGTAATTGCACCAATTTGATCCCCCAAACTTGGTCTTCAAAAGCCCTCAAAAAGATTTGAACAATTTCTTCAAGGAAAAACTTCACTTACTTTGATGTTGAACTTGAAAAAGTGTGAGCTTCCTTTGAGAACTAGTGATTTTTGATCCACTTTGATGTTGAAGTTGATGTTGATCAATGTTGAATCCTTGTATAATAATCACTAATTGAAGAAATTAGTTTTCCGGATGATATAGGACTTGAATTGGAGTTCAAAGAGGTAGAAGATGTAAGTAGTAGCAACCAAATAGGATAAGGAGTCCATTTATAGAGCAAACTTTCGGCCAGCCCCTCTATACCCTTGGGCGATCGATCCCCTTTGGAGTGGGCGATCGATCGCCCACCTGCTGGTGGGGATCTTCAAGAATTCCCATGGGGCGATCGATCCCCCTGGACTGGGGCGATCGATCCCCCCCCTGAAGGCCTGTTTGACCCTCCATCGCCCAAGTTCGACCGAGACTTGATATTTTTGAGTCTCCATCGCCCAAGGTCGACCGAGAGCACGATTTTTCACCCGTCTTGAGTCCGAATACCTCGGTACACCTCTTGGCATCCTCCGGAATCAACTTATACATCAAAAACTCAAAGAAAAAACATTAAAACACAACTAGAATTGAAGAAAAACCTAAGAAAACTAGAATCAAAAATTAAAATTAAAGAAAACTAAACGAAATAAAGTATAGAAATACATACAAAACCTACTATTTAACGTCCGTAGGAGACGATTGACTCTCCGAAGGGATTAAGTCGGATAGATGGGATCCGTCAAGTCGACGGACTCCACGTCTCTTCTTGGCACACATCCTTCCACACAATGTTTCAACCTTTGGCCATTAACTTTCATCAACGTGATTCCAAACAATTGCTCATCCGGGAATGAGTCTCGAATTGGTAGTGCATCGATCACCGGCTCAAACTCGATTCGAGATAAATGATCTGCAACCACATTCTCCGTCCCCTTTTTGTCTTTTATCTCCAAATCAAATTCTTGCAGCAATAAAATCCACCGAATAAGACGCGGTTTGGTTTCTTTCTTTGCCAATAAATGTCTCAATGCTGCATGATCAGAATAGACAACCACCTTGGATCCTAATAAATAAGAACGAAACTTGTCCAAGGCAAACACTACAGCTAGAAGTTCTTTCTCTGTGGTTGTATAATTGAGTTGAGCATCAGAGAGAGTCTTACTAGCGTAGTAGATGACATGTGGTCGTTTCTCTTCTCTCTGTCCCAACACGGCTCCCACTGCATAATCAGAGGCATCACACATGATTTCAAAAGGTACAGCCCATTTTGGAGACTGCATGATTGGTGCCGAGGATAACAGAGATCGAAGCTTTTCAAAAGCTTTCACGCACTCGTCATCAAAGATAAAGGGAACATCTTTAGATAACAAATGGCACAATGGTCGAGCTACTTTACTGAAATCCTTGATGAATCTTCTATAGAACCCGGCATGGCCTAAGAAAGATCGAACTTGCCTTACCGAAGTTGGATGAGGCAGAGTTGCAATTAGGTCGATCTTTGCTTTATCAACTTCAATGCCCCTCTCTGAAACAATATGGCCCAATACAATACCTTCTTTCACCATAAAATGGCTCTTCTCCCAACTAAGTACCAGATTCCGTTCTCGGCATCTTTGAAGCACAAGTGATAAATTGCTCAAACAATGTTCAAAAGATGATCCAAAAACAGAGAAATCATCCATAAACACCTCCAAGAATTTTTCCACCATGTCAGAAAAGATGGCCATCATACACCTCTGGAATGTAGCCGGAGCATTACATAATCCAAAAGGCATACGACGATACGCAAAAGTACCAAAGGGACAAGTGAAAGTGGTCTTCTCTTGATCTTCTGGATCCATAGCTACTTGGTTATAACCAGAGTAGCCATCCAGAAAGCAATAATAACTCTGACCAGCTAACCTTTCAAGTATTTGGTCAATGAATGGAAGGGGGAAGTGATCTTTCCTTGTCGTAGAGTTGAGCTTTCTGTAATCAATGCAAACACGCCAACCTGTGGCAGTACGTTGTGGGACAAGCTCTCCCATGGAGTTAGGGACAATGGTAAGACCAGATTTCTTTGGAACCACTTGTGTCGGACTCACCCATGTGCTATCAGAAATTGGATAAATGATTCCTGCATCAAGTAGCTTGACCACCTCTTTCTTTACCACCTCCTTCATGTTGGGGTTCAACCGCCTCTGAGCCTCTCTAGTTGGCTTACATCCTTCTTCCAAATGGATTTTGTGCATGCAAATTGAGGGATCAATGCCCTTAAGATCAGCAACACTCCATCCAATTGCTTCCCGATGTTGGTATAGAACCTCTACTAAGCTCTTCTCTTGAATTTCTGTCAGATCAGAGGCAATTATAACAGGAAGAGTTTTCTGTGCCCCCAAGAATACATACTTCAATTTGTCAGGCAAAGGCTTCAACTCTAATTCTGGAGGGGACTCCAATGAAGGCACTAAGGGAGTGCTAGAGAGAAAAGGTAGTGGCTCAATTGGAATTCTCCATGGTGGAGTATTCTGAATAGCATCCACTTCCAGCATAGCATGCACCTCTTCACACAAACCTTCATCATTAGTGTTTCCAAAGTCATAAAATGACTTACATACCTCCAGGGAGTTTCGAGATATAGAGGATGAAACAAATTCCTCCACACATTCATCAATATCATCCATGGAGATCACATCACTCTGATCTGGAGGGTGTTGGATAGCATTGAACACATTAAGCTTGACATTCATGTTGCCAAAGGAAATATCCATGATCCCTGACCTACAATTTATGCAGGCATCAGCAGTAGCTAAGAAAGGTCGACCAAGGATCACAGGAATGTGCCTCTTCGGATTGTGAACCGGCTCAGTGTCAAGTACAATGAAATCAACAGGAAAGTAGAACTTGTCCACTTTAATGAGCACATCTTCTATGATTCCTCGGGGTTGCTTTGTTGATCTGTCTGCAAATTGTAATACCACCGAGGTAGGCTTCAATTCTCCCAAGCCCAATTGTAAGTAAACTGAATAGGGTAGCAAATTCACACTTGCACCCAAATCAAGAAGAGCTTTATCCACATGGTGCTCCCCAATAATGCATGAGATAGTTGGAGCACCAGGATCTTTGTACTTGGGAGGAGTACACTGCTGAATTATTGAACTTACTTGTTGTGGCAGCATTACTTTCTTTGGCACATGGCTTTTAGAACGCCTTTTCTGAGTGCACAAGTCCTTCAAAAATTTTGCATAAGGAGGAATTTGCTTGATGGCATCAAGGAGTGGCAAATTAATCTTCACTTGGCGAAACACCTCCATCATGTCATGCAGCTTGTCCCCTTGCTTCCCCAACTTAGATGCTTCAAGAAAACGTTGTGGGAAAGGAGCCTTGGGCTCATAAGGAATTTCAGCACTTGGACTTGTGATCACTTTTTCTTCTTCTTTCTTCTCACCCACCTTATTGTCAATTATTTTCCCACTTCTCAAAGTGGTAATGGCTTGAACTTGCTCATGGTGTGGGTTGCTTGTGGAAGCTTGCATCCCTCTTGGATTAGCAATTGGTTGACTAGGGAGCTTCCCTTCTTCTCTTCTACTTAATGAAGTAGCAAGCTATCCAAACTGAGATTCCAGTTTGGCAATGGATTGAGAATGCGAGTGCACTAGCTGAACTGTAGATTGTACTGTTGCTGCAGTAGCTTGCACTGTCTCTATAAGAGAATCAAGCTTGTCAAATTTAGACAAGGTAAGAGTCAGCTTGTCTTCAATAGCAGAAATTCTTTGGGCCATAGGACTTTGTGTTTGATATTGCTGTTGAGGCACAAAAGTCCTAGGTTGATATGATGGTTGCATTGCTGCCCCTTGGTTACTGTAAGAAAAACCAGGATGATTCCTCCATGTGGGATTGTAAGTATTACCTCGTGGAGGATTCATTGGTCCAGTGAAAGTAGCTTGAACTTGCTCATGTTGAATATCAGAAAATTGTCCCATTGAAGGACAATTGCTCACATTATGCATAGGACTAGAGCAGAATTCACACGGGCCTAGCAATGAAGAATTTGAAGCAGAAGGAGTTTGATTGGCAGCCATGATTGCTGCCACCTTCTGTGCAATTAAATCAATATCAGTTGGCATAGCTTCTGAAGCACCAACCTCAAAAATCCCATCAGTCTTCCTGGTAGTGGCAGGTCTGCTAGAACGAGTAGAGGACACATGTTGTAGAGAGTTGTCACTAAGATTTTCAAATAAGGTCCATGCCTCTTCTTCACTCTTCAACATAAAAGTACCTCCACATGACGCATCAACCATCTGTCTGTTGGCTTCTGTGAGCCCTTCATGAAAACTCTGCACTAGTTGCCACTTAGGAACTTGATGATGGGGACACTTCCTAAGAAGGTCCTTGAATCTTTCCCATGTCTCATAAAATTGTTCCCCCTCATGTTGGGAGAAACCAGTGATAGCACGTCTGAACTGATTGGTCTTCCCTATCGGAAAATACTTCTTGAGAAACTCATGTTGCATCTGAGTCCAAGTCGTGATAGAACCAGCCGGTAGAGAGTTGAACCAATACTTTGCTTTGTCTTTCAAAGAGAATGGAAAAAGTCTCATTCTGAAAGCATCTTCAGAGAAGTTGTGAATTTTTGTAGTTGAGCACACTTCAATGAAGTCATCCAGATGCTTGTAAGGGTCTTCTTGAGTCAGCCCAAAATAAGATGGTAGCATCTGAATAATGCTGGACTTGATCTCATAATTCTGTGCTGTGACATTGGGCAGTTGAAAACCTGCTGGCGAGGTATATGTCTCAGGAACATAGTAGTCCCTAAGCAATCTAGCTCTTTCTCCATCAGCATTAGGAACAAGGTTATTATTCCTCTCTTCTGCCATGTCTTCAATTATTTCTTCCTCTTGCACAATGGTATCAACAGGGATGTTCCTCTGTTGTCTAAGAGTACGTTCAGGCTCAGGATCAAGAGGTATCAAAGGATCAGCCACAGAACGACGACCTTGCATATATTACTAAAAGCACCTGAAAAGAAAACAAAAACAAGAATAAAAATAAAATATAAAAATTTCCTAAACTAAAAAAAATCCAATTAAAACTAATTCTGTAAAATCCAATCAATCAAATAGATAATCCCCGGCAACGGCGCCAAAAATTGATTCGTGTGTGAGTGTGACTCAAAAAGTATATCAATTAAAATTTTCCACACTTCGCAATAGAACGAATTCCTTGCAGAATAGGGCTATCGAAATGAATGGGTATCGTACCTCAGGGATTATGTTCTGACGAGTTGGAACACAGAACTAATTCTAATTAAATTTATAAGAAAAGAATTCTGATTTTTAGCTAATTAAAAAGATAAAATAAAATAAATCAAAGGTAAACAGATAATGAAGATAATAAGAGAGAAACCTAGGGTGTTTGACTTCACCACTAACTCCACAATCAATGGTCAATTGAATCAACTATAGGGGAATTACATCATGCATAAGTGGTGTCGGTGGCTACAAGCTCACCTTCATCCGTCAAGAAGATAACATATGATTAAGGCTAAGCCATGGACTATCTTCGATTGGCATGGGCCATCTGCCTAACTACTCTAATCTAGGGTGCAGTATGGTTCATCTTCTCTAGGCATAATCCATCAAAGCTCATAACAATATATTCAGTGATTACCATTGTGTAATAATCTCTCTCATGATCACAGAAAACAAAAGAGATTGAGTTCAATAACAACAACTTAATATCTAAGACAAGATAAGAAATCATTGAGATTGAATTTACAAGACTTTTATTGCTCAATTCATTAATAAGAATCCTCACAATTACACAATCTATGCATGTATATAAAGGTCCCCAATAATTAAAACAATCAAACCATTGATGCTTTGTTAGGGCTACATCAAAACCCTAGTGGATGAACTAGCCGCTCATGGTAGAAGAAGAAGCTTCAACTGTTGAGGAAGAAGACATCATCTTTCTGAATTACGCGTATGACTTCGTTCTCCAATGGCTCTGCAATATGTTCTGTTCTCTTCAGCCCTCTCAGACTCTCCAATCTCTGTGTAAGCTCTAATCTCTCTTCAGCCTCCAAGTCTTCCCTTTATTCCCCAAGAGAATACACCAAAGTCCTAATCCAATTAGGAATTAATTAGGGTTTCCCGCAGCACTAATCAGGTGGGTTTTTCCTGCTGACTTCGGCCCGACTTTTGACCCACTAGAAGTCCGATTTACGGAATTTTCGTGAAATACAAAAGTGTGCAGAATCAAATTTCGTTCAACCCCACGCGGAAATAATGTCGATTTGAGGCTCGGAAATAAGACTTCTGGTCCGTTTTCCAAAACGGGATTAAGACTGCATTATGCGCAGATTTGGGCTTCAGGCCCGAAACCTTCTTAAGCAGCTGTAATTCTCTTGGACCTCTTTCTTGGGCTGATTTGAGTTGAAATAAATGGTTGAGTGAATCTCCTTGATGTAGGCTTCATCTCACCATCTTGGATGTCTTCTTTAAAAGCCCAAAAGCTTGGTTTTAACTGAAATAATTATTAAGGCCCTGAAAATACAGAAAACACTAAAACAAAGTAAAATCACAAAATAATCTATCACTAAGAGAATAAAATACATAAGTTAAGAGGCTAGAATGCGTAACATTCAACGCTGATCAGTTCTATTGCGAAGTGTCGAAATTTTTAATTGATATACTTTTTGAGTCACACTCACACACGAATCATTGTCCAAACACTAAGTTTATACGACAAATCCAATCTCATGAACAAGGCCCAACCCGAGCTGCCAAAACCATCATCTGCCAAACAGCCCACATTTATCTTCTTCATTTTACACAGCTGAAGCCAACCATGAGCAGACCCATAATCAGCCATCCACTGCCACCACCTTGGACCACCATGCCTCAACCATGCGAAGCCCAACCAAAACCCAGCTACAACCGAAACCTAAACCAATTCAATTTCCAATACCAAGCTGTCACCTTTCAAACTTTATATTTGAACCACCACTAGCCACCATCAGCCGAAGCTTTGCACCACCTCCATCAACAATCGAACCCAGCTGAAATCATGCCCAGCCGCCAGCTGAACATCCAACATCACCCACTTCAATCACAAACTATCCGAAAGCCCATCGTCGGAACCAAACATGGCCATTTCGACCCCGCACCACCACCGTGGTCTGCTGAACTGGCCACCACCACTAGCCATGAGCCTCCAATCACCATACCCAAATAGAATCCATTCAAAAACCAAACCCAACCAACCAGCAACTAAACCCAACGACTCACCATAACAAATCTACCAGCCGAAGCCCCATCGGAGAGTCCAACCGAGAGAGAGGGACAACCACCCAATCAGCAAGAACCACCCTCCTCGGCACGGCCACCACCGCCATGGACCCAGCCACCGTGAGCGTCACCTCCTTCAGTCTGACCCTCCATCGAACCAGCGAACCCAACCCAAAATCAGACCCAAAGACCGAGAAATCGGACTCCGCAACAGCCCACTGCCACCGGGTCGTGACCACCGTGAACGATGGCAAGCACTGTCGGCGCTGGAACCGTCGTCTCTCTCTCTAGCCATCTCGGCTCTCTCTCTCCTTCTCGATTTCTCTTTCTCTCTCTACCTTTCCCTTTCTTCTTCTTTTCCTTTTTCTTTTCTTTTCTTTCTTTTCTTCTTCTCCTTTTCTTTTCTTTTCTTTTCTTTTTTTTTTCTTTTCTTTCTTTCTTTTTCCTTCTTCAGCCGAGACCACACTTGGTCTCTTCTCCTTTCATTTTGGTCAACACTTTCTACTACTTATCCTCCTCCACATGATTCACTTATATATATATATATATATGCTACACAATACATGTATCCCATGTATTTTTATCTCACATAATTTCAATATACCTACTTAATACACATGTGTATGTACATACTTACACTCACCCACACATATATAATTAATTATATATGTGCACCTCATTTATTGTATAATCACATACCGGCCCACTATATATATATATATATATATACTCCATCTATATATACATATTTCTGCACCTTTTAGAAATTTAATTAATCCAAAAAAATTTTAATCAGGTCCAAATTCACCCGGAATCGGTCAAAATTATTCCGGTCTTTACATGTCAAGATTTGATATAGATGGCGACACAAGTTCACTTGCCTTTCCTTTTGGATTTTGTGGGCCTTTGTTCAAATTTGGATTTGAAGGAAACAAATATGGATTTGATTGGGATTCTTTTGGATTTTTGGATTGTTCTTTGAATTCCTTTTCTTTTTCTTCCCCAACCTTGGAATTTATGATTTTACCACTCCTTAAGGTGGGGATTGATTGAATTTGCTCCGGCGGAGCATTATAAGATGAAGATGATGGATCTTCAATCACATGAACACCCTTAGGATTTGCCACCGGTTGACTTGGCAACTTACCTTCCTCTCTTCTATTCAAGGCATTAGCTAGTTGCCCGATTTGAGCCTCTAACCTAGCCATGGATTGAGCATTAGCTTCAAGCTTAGAGATTGATTGAGAGTGGGTTTGCAACAAGCGAGTATTAGCCTCAAGATTGCTTATCACTCTTTCTTCAAAGCCTTGGCTTCTCGGAGGAGGTGGTGGTTGTTGGTAGTTGGATCTTGGATGGTAAGGTTGAGGATTTGGCCTATACTAAGGCTATTAAGATTGAGAATTAAAGGAATTTTGCCCTTGAAAAGAGGGACTTGGTTCTTGAGATTTCTATGAAAATGTCGGATGATTCTTGTAACCAGGATTGTAGGTATTTGAATATGGATCATTGATCTGTTTAGAGTACAAGACATTCGCTTGCTCATGAGCATAATCGGGAGATTGATTGGCAATAGGGCAATCTCGCACATAATGTGAAGTGCTATAGCAAAAAGAGCACCCTTCCTGATTTTGAACAGGTTGGCTTGGAGTAAGCAACCCATTTTTTATGATTTGGTCCATTTTTCGGGTTAAGGCTTCTACTTGCATGGCAACCTCATCTACCCTTGAAATCTCATGCACTCCTCTACAAGGTTGGATGGATTTTCCTTTCCTAGTGGACGAGCGTTGAGCTGAATTATTACTTAGGGTTTGAAAAAGTTTCCATGCCTCATCCGGGCTTTTCAAAAGGTATCCACCTCCACAAGCGGAGTCTATCATTTGCCTATGTTGCTCACTCACCCCATCATAAAAGCTTTGCACTAGCTGCCATTTTGGGACATCATGGTGTAGACAAGATTTAAGAAGATCTTTTAATCTCTCCCAAGTCTCATGAAATTGTTCTTGATCAATTTGGGTGAATTCGGTGATTGCTCGCAGAATATCACTCGTCTTTCCCATTGGGAAGTATTTTTTTAAGAATTCAATTTGCATTTCCGCCCAAGAATGGATCGAGTTAGGTTCTAAGGAATTGAACCAACTTCTAGCTTTATCTTTTAGGGAGAATGGAAACATATGAAGCTTTAGATCATCCTCCATAAAGTGTGGTACTCGAATGGTAGAACACACAGAAAGGAAGTAATCTAAATGCCGGTATGGATCTTCATTTGGGAGACCATGGAAGCTATTAAGAAGATTGACGGTGGAGGACTTTATTTCGAATTGAGTTGCCGCTACATCTGAAAATTGAATACACGAAGGTACTTCAAATGTAGTCGAAAGATAAAAGTCCATAAGCAATTCTCCTTGAGGAGGAGGAGGTGAAGGTTGTTGTTCATGATTAAAAGGAGGTAGTCCGAGAGGTTGTCTCTCATTTGGTTCCATGTTTTCAGTCCTAGGCAATATAGGGTCCCTAGAGGTTCCTCTACGTTGTCTAAGTGTTCTTTCAAGTTCAATATTAAACGGAAGCAAATGAAGTGACAATGACCGTCTACCTAGCATGCATTAATAATAGAACAACACCTCAATACGCAAAATAAACAACAATATATACAACAAAAAAAATTATTCAAATCACTAATTTTAGACTTTATACTCATAAAGGGTTCCAACTTTGATCCTTTAAAATGCCCGCTATGTGGTATACCTAAAATCAAGCAATTCGAGAGATAAGAACAAGATATATACAAAAAAAGAATGAAAGAATTTCTAGCCTAAGAATTAAACCAGATTTAATCTTTCAATGGCGACAATTTAACCGTACTCCCCGGCAATGGCGCCAAAATTTTGATGTGGCTAAACTTGAATTATATTGTAAGCTTATTTTTTTGCCCCTTTTATCAAAATATAATTTAACCACTCGCAAGAGCACGAATCTTTGTAGATACGGTTCTATATAGAGGGTATCGATCCCACGAGGACTAGTCGTAATTGTCTTAAAGAAAGATTAATTCCACTTTAATCCTAAAAATGAGGTTTTGATTTTTGTTTATAAAACTATTGCATGAATGTAAAAATAATAAATTTAAAGAGTTAAAAGTTAGGAGAGAGAACTAGGGGTGATTTTCACCACTAGCCATTCACATGTCCATAAGTGTAGCAAGTTTGGGATTCATAAATTAAATGTCTAACAATGTCATTAGGCTTGTGACCTCAATGACATATCAAAAGATTAATGTGTGTGCAACCTATCATAATCCATCTTCAACAAGCATAGCTCTTCAACCTAACTAATTACCCTACTCTCTAAGTGAACCTAAATGCATCCACAAGATAGCCATCATTTAAACACCATTACTTAGCCATCATTTGCCCTTCTCGTGGAAGAAACAAATGTTATGCATTCACAAGATAGATTCTACTCTAAGACAAGAATAAAACCAACATCAAATGAATATATATAAGAGATGTAAAAGTGTACATTGTCACTAGACTAAATAATCAACAATTACATATAAATCCCAAAATGCTACAAAAATAAACAAGTTTACATGGCTAGGGGTATCAACCACACCCTAGTAGAGAAGTTAGTTGGTCACGGCAGCCTTGCACTCTTCCATTGATGGAGAAAATGAAGTTTCAAGGTCTGGTTCAGCTCTTTCTTCTCCTCTCCCGAATCTCTCTTCTTGTATGTCTGATGTGTATGAGATATATGAGAGAATTGGCCTCCTTGTGTGCTTTATGGCCTCCTTTTCAACCTTGGGGCCCACCATATATATATATATATATCAATATATATACCAACTATATCAAGAATGTCTCCAAAAGTCTTGTTCAAGTCAGACAATCCCTCTAAGACGTGCAAAAAGGGGGATTTTGTTGCAAGTGGGATGAGCAAGTGAGCAAGTGGGCAAGTAGGTCTGCAGAATCTCGATCAATCGAAATGGGAATCTCGATTGATCGAGATTTCGATCAATCAAAATCAAGTCTTGATCAATCGAGATCTCGATTGATCAAGATCAACATCTCGATTGATCGAGATGCCTTAGCTGTAATTCTGAGCTTTGCTCTTCAGTTACAGATGGCCTCCAACATTGCTCCTTTTGGTACAAAACCTGCAATACGTCAAAAACACAAAAATACCGTAAATGTATCTCGGTAAACGTAAAAATGGGACTAACATATGCAATAAAGAGGGTTCAAATACATAGTATTGAACACTTATCAATAATGCGATAACAAATCCACCCCGAGTATGATATTATATGAATTCATGTCTAGGACCAATAGGTCTGCCAAGAACCTGAGATTGCCAATGCCTATAGTGACTTGACTACAATGTTCCCGTAATACTGTACTAACTCCAAATGGTTTAGTTATAGTAAGTGGAGAACTACACGACTGAGTAAGTATACTCGATATCCTAACAAATGACTGAGACACAAAAGAGTGAGATGCCTCAATATCAAATAAGAACAAGATCAAAGTTACCCTTTATCAGAACCTACCCTCGATCGCCTAAGGAGTCTGCTCATCATAAGGCATGACGTTATTGAATAGATTGCCCTGCTATTTTCATTTTTCTTTTCCACTATCTGGCTAGCAGAGTATCTATCATTTCATTTCTCCCTTTTCATTTCCTATAATCCCTCCTTATTTGACAGTGCTGCAACGCAGCATCAACCACTTGAGTGTAAATGGAATAAGCTAGATTACCCACAATGACCTGTCGAGTAATCTAAATCAATCCCTTCACAAAATAGCTCACCTTCTTCTATTCAATGTTCACCTCCTCAGGTGCAACAAAGATAAATTGGTGAACTCCTGCTCCGACCTTGCGATTGTCCTGTCTTTCTTCTGTAAGTCCAGGAATTCCCTCATGTGAAAGAGTTTTGAATCCTTCCCAACTGCTAGGATGTTCCACTAGTAATGGAACATACGCCATTCGCAGTGGTTGCTCTGGTGGCTACTGATTCTAAAGAGCAGTCGACACTCCTGTACCTACAGCCTAAGCGATCATGGCTGCCAAATCGAGAGGAATTTCAACATTTCCATCCTGAACATTATCCTGACCTTAGTTGTGCTTCGCCTTCCTCCTCCTATGGGGTGACATCTAAATAAGACCCCAATAATAGACTAAGATGTATAAAGTATAATGAATCCACTACTTAGATTTTATTTATTAGAATACGCAATGCGGAAGATACCTTACGACGGACCCTACAGACTCGAGGATACTTGAACCTAGAATGCTCTAATACCAAATGAAATACCCCCAAAAAATTTCGCGCATGAGGTGGCCAGTCTCATACACAAAACCTGAGGAATGTTAACAACTGATAGCAATAAGCATAGAAGACAGAAGACAGAAATAAAATAACTACTAAAAGTTGAACAGAAAATCCCATTGAATTGAAATAATTGATAAATAAATAATTATATGTCGGGTAATACAATTTGGAAGTCCCATAACCTAAGGACCACTTAACCAGAATGAACAAAAGTTTAAGACTTTAATTTAAAACCAACAACCAAAACCTTTAAATGAGTTCATAGTTTGACTCCTGAATAATAAGAGAGGTTCCTACCTTGTGACTGATGAGAGTAGATGTCTGTCATAACCAGCCCTAGTACTTTATCCTCGCGGGAAAAACTGTCTGGGACCTGAAATATCAACAAAGTGGGTTAAACCCACGAGCAAGTTCTATCTACTACATCCCAATCAGAGAACCAATATACATACCCTCAATGTGAGGGACACAAGAGATAAATAAAGGTGCAAACATTCAGATTATTCATTATTTAGTTCATGTTTTCAAAGGTAAAAATCATCTTATACATTATCCCAAC
Organism: Cornus controversa; assembly: GCA_026545225.1. Taxonomy (NCBI): domain Eukaryota; kingdom Viridiplantae; phylum Streptophyta; class Magnoliopsida; order Cornales; family Cornaceae; genus Cornus; species Cornus controversa. Next base: position 15,818,673 of record CM048853.1, on the reverse strand, counting down.
AACCCTTATTATTTGAAAATGAACACCTTCTTTAAGTTAAAAAAAAAAAAGAAACATATGCATGCATATTATTAAATCTATGCAATCATGATATGCCAAATATAATGTATGGATACCTTATTAGGTATAGGTGATCCTGACATGCCGGGTAATCCTTACATGCCAAATTAAATGTATAGATACCTTATTAGGTATGGGCGATCCTTACACACCGGCCAATCCTTACATGCCAAATAAAAATGTATAGATACCTTATTAGGTATGGGCGATCCTAACACACCGGGGCCAAATAAAAAATGTATAGATGCATTCCCAATATGAAATATAAAATAAACAAGGTGCATTATGATTTAAATTTGCACAAACTAGTAATTTAAATTATCCGACATGAAATTATCACTGTAAGACAAATCGTTCACAGGTAAACTATAATCAAGTATTTAATGGTGTAAGTGTCAAAAATCTGAACACGAAACACACTTTAAATTTGGTAGTAGTTTCAAGTATTAAAGAACAAATACTCAACAGATCTTGTCAATATATTTCTATTTTATTTCACTTCAAAGATTTTTCTCTCCTTTTTTACAATGGAGTCTTTCTCCTTTTATACTACTTTCTCGAGCATGAGGTGGCATGATAATGATGAACTCGTCTTTAACCATTATCTTCAGTTGTCTTTATCTTTGATGAGTAGATCGATCATGTCATCCGAAGCAGGAGGTGGTTTTGTGGGCGTTGTGTCGTACCGGTATTGGTCTATGTTTATTTTATTATTTTGGGCTTGCATTTAACGATGTTGGACTTGTGTTACCAGTGATTTTCCTTTTTGGGCTTTACCTATTTTGGGCATGTTTGGGCCCGATTGGGCCTGTTTGGGCCTTTATTATTTTGGTTGTTTGGGCCAGTTAGGGCCTTTATTATTTTGGCCCACAAATGGGCATTTATATCCTTAAAGGAAAATACATTCAAATAATCAAATAACCCAAGCATCCGTTATAGAAGCAATTTCTCAATCCAACGTCTAATACACTCAAATCAACGAGGGAGTCTAAACCTAACTCTTATCTAGGTTTCTGGGCCTATTCTTCTTCTAAGAACCCTATTAAATCATTCTGGAATTTTTGGAAATTTTAAAAAATATTTTTCTAGCAAAAAGAAAATAAAACAGAATCTAAGGGATACGTTTACAACCAACATAATCACAAGGGAGTCTCATCTTCACATGAAATTTAAAACACAGGTGCATTTTAATCCTATAACGTTACCTAAATGTTTCTAGAATTTTAAAATATTTTCTAAAAAACTAAAAGAAGGTGAAAACCCAACTTTTACACACTTTAAAAATTAATTTAACACCAAGAAAAAATCATTTTGAGATGAAAATTTAAACCCAAGTTTATTTAACCTCCAAAAAGTTACAATAAAAATTTGGGAATTTGTGGAGTTATAAAAGTATTTTCTAAAATTACAGAAAGTGAAAAAACCCAACTTCTGGACACTTTAAAAATCAATTGAAAAACAAGGGAATATTATTTTAAGTTGAAAATTTAAACCCAAGTGTAGCTAGCCTCGAGAAAGTTATAGTAAAAATTTGGGAATTTTTGAAACTTTTGAAGTAATTTCTAAAATTAAAGAAGTTGAAAAACCCAGTTTTTAGACACTTTAAAAATCAATTTAAAAACAAGGAGAAATCATTTTGACATGAAATTGAAAACCCAAGCTCCTTAAACCCCCAGGAAGTTGACATAAAATTTTGGGAATTTTTTTGAATTATAAAAGTATTTTTAAAAAATGATTTTTTGAATTTTCAAGTTTTTCCAAAAATTTCAAAAATTCAAAACAAATACCAAAATAATTTGGAATGGGCCCATATAGGACCCAGAGGTGGGCCCCTACGAGTGGGACCAAAAAATAAATTTTTGATCACGGGCAGTCACCGGCGCCGATCGCACGCGCTCCCACACACCAGCGGCGCATGTGGTGGTTTCTTTTTTTTTTCTTTTCTTCTTCCCTCACCTGAAGCTCCCACGTTCAACAATGGTGGCCGGACTTTCTGACCATTTTTTAGTCACCTCCGGACACCGAATCGCGCTTATGAATATACCATTGAACTCGTCTCGATCTAAGCTACGCATTGGTACCAAATTCACGCCCTCTTGTGGCCTAAATCAAAAGCGCCCAATTTCAAGTTTCAAAAATCTAAAATTTCAAAGTCAGATTCTCATCAATCTACCCAACGGTTCACAACCAAATTTTCAAGGATTGTTCTAGGAAGCAAGATCTAACTATTGACCAGAACAAAAACCCTCAAAAATGATAAACACAGTAGACCCAAATTTCATGTTCGTACACACACACACACACACATATATATATATATATATATATACACCCGCCTATATAGTCATATATACATGTATATACACCCGCCTATACAGTCATATATACATGTATATACATATGCAAAAATACCCTAAAACAGTTTCAAAACTCCAAAATCTTCATGTTTAATTCACAGAATTATTCTTAGCATGCAAAATCATTTAATTTCAAAATTAATTGCATACAAATTTCTAGCAACTTGTCTATACAATTAATATATATATTATACATATATTCCAGCAACAAGTATATACAAATAATATATATGTATACAGTTTCAAAGGGGAAGAGAAGAGTTCAAACTTGCCTCTTTGATGATTTAACAACCCGTTCACCCGATCATTCCTTCACTCCCTTCTCTCTTTCGTTTACTCTCTTGGTTTCTGTGCATACATTAAACGACAAAAACCCTAGTCTCATATTTTCTTTTGTCCTAATTATTTTTATTCTATTATTATTTTTCTAAAAACTAAAATGAATAAAAAAATAAATAAAAGAATTATGATAATATAACCATAACTCTGGTCCATCAACTTAAGCATACCCTTAGCCCAACCATTCTAGCCCAGATTTCTCCCTAGGCCAATCCAAAGCATTTAAAAATTTAAATAAGACAGTACATGATCAATAAACAATTCACATAAAATGGTAAAAAAATAAAAGTAGAGAATTTCACATGAAATAATTCGAATCTATAAAGACAAAAAAATTCACATAAAATGATAAACAGAAATCAAACTTATCAATTCACATGAAATGATAAAACGGCTATAAAGGAAAAACAACTCACATAAAATAATAAAAGTAGAGGCAAGGCATTCCACATGAATCAATAAAATAATATAAAGTAATTCAAATTTCTAAAAATAATTGCCGCCCAAATTTTCAGGGTATTACAACTATGGTTGCCAATAATAGACTTCCTAAGCTATGGGACACGTATTCATTCTATTTAGATTTATGAAGCAAGCAAATCCTCAATGCTCTAGCTATTGCATATATAATATATGCATGTTGGAAGAGAAGAAAAACAAGATTCATGCTCCTTTAGAGCTCATTTGGACCTAGGCATTACCTGAACCTTTTCAGTTACTCAATACCCTGATAAGGTATGCAAAATTGAGTAGCATCTCTTTGGAACATATGCAGAATTCTATTTGAATTAATTTTAGTGAATATTCAACTATAATGTGCTGCTGAACTATCTGGGATTCGTTTCAGTATATCGTTGGGGTTATTGTTTGGTTCAATGCTAAAAGCTCAGCTTAAAATGCATGAGGATATGGGTTCAAGCCCGAGAGTAACTACTTTGCACAAAAATATGCCAAACGTCATGTTTGTCTCTAGTTCCCCCCTTAAGAACCCAACATAGTAGAACCGTATTAGGTAATGACCTTTTTTATTCAACTACACATTGTGGCATGGTGGCAAAAGCATTTGTAGAAGTGGGGTGGGGGGTTTAGGTCAGTTCTTATTCATAATTCCTCGCTCTCCACAAAAAAGAATATGTATATAATTATTATCTCAGGACTTTTACGTATTATTTTTTATTTTTTGAAATTCTTGACTTGTGACATTTATGGATACTTTTGCACAGAACATATGGATATGAGTGGACTATGATGTTAGAAAATTGATGCAGAATCACAACTTGCCTAAGGCTTCGGAGAGATTTTACTGATTTTTTTGAGTCATTCTTAATACAGATATTTGATCACAAACATAGCAATTCCAAAATATAAAGAGTCACTGTGGCATTTCTGGGACCTACTTTGTTGAGTCATTGTCTTTGTGAAATTGTCAGTTTGAAGGGAAAAACACAAACAAAATGATGTAGGAGCATTCGAGTCAGATGATGTTGAGCTGTCAGACAACACGTTGATGGTACTGAAATACCTTGAGTTGGTAGATCAGCACAAAGATGGCAGGAAACCGTGACCTTGTCACTAATTAGGGTAATTTTGGATGCGCTTCAGTATTTTGGCCATAACTTTGGCTACATGTGTCAAAATCGCCTTTATGACCACAATTCGGAAAGCTTGGTTCGGCGCGCACGTCATGGGCACCCAACTATGCTGGGTGTATATTTTTTCAAGGCCAAAATCCATTGTTTTTTTCTCTGAATCCCTAATTTTAGTTATTTCTTTCCTTTTTTAGTAATATTTATTGTGTTGATTAGGAAGAGATTCTGGGCTTGATTTGGGCCAGATTTCTGGCAACTTCCTTCTTTTATTTCGTATTTTATTTTGGCATGATTTTTGAAAACCTGCTATTTTTGGTAATGTTGACGAAGTTCAGCTATATAGCCCGACTTGTAGGTTGATTCTAAGATACTTTTGATTTTGAATAATAATTTGAATACCAGAGACTTTTCTCTGAGTTTCTTGGGTAATTCTCGTGCATTCTTTCTGTTTATTTTATGTTGCCATTAGCCTACAGAATAATCACTATTCTGTCCGGCGTCACAAAATGCTCCACCAATCATAAAGGATCATTGTTCTTAAGTTGAAAGGAGATCGGGACCAATGAACTAAAATGCTCCACCGATCATAAAGGAACATTGTTCTTCTATTGAAAGGAGATCGGGACCAAGGAACCAAATTTACTTTAATTGGGTGAGTAACAGCGAATTCGTTTACTGGTATATACTTTATAGAATTCTTAGAATAGGATAGAGATGCAATCACCCCATGCAGGTGGTAGCATCCAAGGTGGACATCCCAATTGATATTCGTTGTTGCAGATGATTATGTGCTTCACATTTTTGTAATTCTTTGTATTGGTGGTCTTATTTTTGGCCTACTGTCAAATTTCAACAATTAAAACTTTAAAAGAGTCATTCAAATTTTTATACTTCAGGATGGTTTGATGAGCCATTCAATTAATAATACTTGTTTGAGTATGAGAGTAGTCATTTTAAGCAAAATAATGTCAAATGGTTATTGTTTATTTCAGAGTCACCCCTCTCATCATCGTATGTAGGTGAGAGTAGCACTAGGTAATAATTTTAAATTAAAATACTTGTACACTCATCTTTGACCAAATCTACAAAGGAGATGTGATCTCTTTGTAGACATACGAAATTTTTGATGGTCTAATCACCGTCTGATCGGTCAAGAAGTCAAACATTCTCGGTCAATTAAATTGTATGATTGCGGGTCCCATTAACGGACACGTGTCAAAATTTTGAAGGTCCAAGCCTTCAAACAAATATGTCACAATTCAAATTTAAATTTGAATTTATTTCCATATAAAAGGAGACAAAATCCCTTTATTTATGGAAGTTGGCACAATTAAGGGGGAGTTACCAAATTAAACCCCCACCCTTTGGCCTATAAATACAAGGCCACCCTACACATTCAGGGGACACAGACAAAGAGTTCAAGAGAACACAAAAGCTCTGCTGAACCTCTACCTCAACCAACACTCGAAGTTCTGAAGACGAAGAACATCAAACACGTCACACAAGTATCGTTCTACTTCAAAGACCTTCAACCCTCGAAGTTCTAAAGATGAAGAACATCCAACACGCCACACAAGTGCCATTCTTCATCGAAGACCTTCAATCCACCATTCGAGATCAAGCTCTATTGGCCCTCAATCGAAAATCCAGTCAAGCCTTCCTCAATCCTGAAGTTTTGAAGAAAGCTCATCACAATTGGTTCAAGAACAAGCTTTCGAAGCCCTTGTACCGAACATCAAGGAGATTGAATCAGAGGAAGATTCTTTGTTATAAAAGAATCGACCATAGAGAATTGTACCCATTTTCTGAAATTAATAAAATTGATTGTTTGTTACTCATTTTCGTTCCTAGATCTTCGGACACGAAATTTGTATGTACAAATTTCTGGCACGCCCGGTGGGACCTCTCTGCCTCTCATCTCTATCTCCTTAATCAAATTGTCAACGATTTTCCTCGCTTGCATCGATGGCCCCCAAGAAGGTTCAGCTCGATCAAGGCTCAAAGAGTGTTGTCAAGAACGTTGCCATTGCAACAATCAACAACTCTCTCGTTAAGAAGGACAGCAAAAATATTATGGCTCCATCAAATGGTAGTAACACCTCTACTGGACCAATAACTCGCAGCAAAACAATGGCAACTACTTCTCTAGCACAGAAACAAAGTCAGGCGGATGTCAACTCGATCAAGCCTACAAGTACAAAAGCTCATCAGCCATTTATCACTCTCGAGTCCTTGAGGATGATGAACTTCAACACCACAAGTCTTGAAGAAGTTCCTCCAATTTCTGATGGCTCTTTTTTGAAAGACATGTCACCGCGCTCATCTCGTTCTATATCGGATTCTCATTCGAGTACGGGATTGCGCTCAGTTTCCTCCCCTAGATCTCCGAGAGAGTTAATTTCTCCAAGGTACTTAGATTCCCAAACGCAATCACAATCAACCAATATGCAAGTTATGATGACCGATACAGCATCGATAGAAGAACAACTTGCGACCATGGCTCGCGCTATTGAAAAGCTCACTAAAACCGTTGAAGAAAAAGACTTACAGATTGCTGCCTTCATGAATAGGTTGGAAGCTCAAAAATCTAAGGAGTTAAGTGAAGAACTCTCACACCCACCCGGTTTCACACCACAAGGGGCCATGGCAAACAAGACTCACCATGTAAGCGCATCCGAGCAAAGGGCAAATCATCCCAGTTTTGCTCCCTCTATCGCTTCGTTGTCTGTTCAACAACTGCAAGACATGATCGCTAATACGATCAGGTCACAGTATGGTGGTATTTCTCAAAGCTCGCTCATGTACTCGAAGCCTTACACGAGGTGAATTGACAACATAAGGATGCCAGCTGGGTATCAACATCCCAAGCTTCAACAATTCAATGGAAAGGGCAACCCTAAACAACACATCGCTCATTTTGTCAAAACTTGCAATAATGCCGGAACTGAGGGTGATCTTCTGGTAAAACAGTTTGTCCATTCCCTAAAAGGAAATGCCTTCGATTGGTACACTGACTTGGAAGGTGACTCAATCGATAGTTGGGAGTAGATGGAGCGAGAGTTCTTAAATTGCTTTTAGAGTACTCGTCATACCGTGAGCATGATGGAACTCACCAATACTAAATAATGGAAGGATGAACCTATTACAGATTATATTAACAGGTGGCGTGCACTCAGTTTAGACTGCAAGGACCGACTCTCAGAAATTTCCAGTTTCGAGATGTGCATGCAGGGTATGCATTGGGGACTCCTCTACATCCTTCAAGGCATCAAACGTCGTTCAATTGAAGAGCTGGCTACACGTGCACATAACATGGAAATCAGCATCAATGCTCATGCTGGAAAGAACCCTTCTATCTTGGAGCAACATAAGGACAAGAAGGAAGGAAAGAAAGACAATAAGCTATTAAAGAAGGTATCCAAGGAGACTATGGCCGTCACGGCTGTTCCATTGAAGATCTTTGCAAAACAAAAAGAGTAAAGAGGAGGTCAGGCAAAGCAAATTCCAAGAGAAAGAAAAACCTCATCCCACACTCAAGGAGTTAAAGAAAAAGGAGTACCCATTCCCAGACTCTGATGTACTTGGTATATTAGAATTTTTGCTCGAAAAGAAAATAATTGAACTCTCAGAATGCAAACGCCCAGAGGAGATGGGATGAGTAAATACTACAAGTATCACCGTATTGTCAGTCATCCAACTGAGAAGTGCTTCATATTCAAAGAATTAGTTATGACCTTAGCAAAACAAGGGAAGATTCTTTTGGACGGGGATGAAATGGCCGAATCAAATCATGCTACCGTTACGTCTGAATTTCTTAACTTGACTGGTACCAAGATTATCCAGTTTGGTTTGTTAGAGCCAGTGATTGTCCCAGTGCCACTTACAAAGCTATCTAGACAAGAAGAAGAAGGATGGACTCTTGTGACAAGAAAGAAGTAGCGAAAGCAATATACTTCTTCGACGTAACCTGCTCATTCCAATAGGGGCAAAGAAGAGAGAAGCGTCAACATCGTCACCCTCAAAAACTAGCTCAGAAGAGACAGACAATCATTGAAAATGACCAAGTAGATGAATTTTCATACAATGGTTCTCGCAAGCTCGCTACTTTACGAGATTTTTTCCCAATTGGATATTTTAGCGATGATCAAATTCAAACTATTTACACAGTAATTGTTGCTGAAACTGACTGGCAGAGTGGAGAAGAAGATTCTGAAGAGGAAACTCAAGCCCTGGAAGGTAATGACGAGCGAGTCCCTACTGTGACTTGTGCCTTTTGTTGTGTAGCAATCACTTTCACTGATGAGGATCTTCAACTAGGGTCAAAGCCACTTTATCGACCACTCTTCGTTTCTGGATATATTCGGGAACAGAAAGTCACTCGGATCCTCATTGATGGAGGTTCTGCAGTGAACATCATGCCAAAATCTACTATGAAGAATCTTGGCCTCACGGTTGATGAGTTGGCTCAAAGTCGTCTAATTATTCAAGGCTTTAATCAAAGAGGGCAGAGAGCAATCGAAATGATTCGGGTCCACCTCACCATTGGGGAGTTAAATACTAAAACTTTATTCCATGTCATTAACGTAAAGGCCTCCAACAACATGTTCCTAGGGAGACCTTGGGTCCATGGAAATGGTATATAGTCCCTTCCACATTGCATCAATGTTTCAAATTTTACAGGAATGGTGTGAAGGTTGTGTTTGCAGATGATAAGCCATTCGCTGAGGTGGAATCACATTTTGCAAATGCCAAGTTTTACTTGAACGCTGATACACCAATAGAAGTTCTTCCATCAGAAATTCCTTCGACAAGAAAACCTAAAAGTAAAGAAGTTCTAGTTCATTCTGAAGGAACTCTTGATTATGATAGTAAGAAGTCTATAGCTGTTACACAAGAGTCTGGGTCATCTTTAAAAACTTCCAAAGGTAAATCAATTTTCAAATATGTGCCAAAGTCTCAGAGAAAAGAGGGGCAATCACCATTTGTTGAGCTTGACGAGACAAAGGAAGTGAAGGCGAAACCCACTTATGCTATGGTAGAAAATGTTATGCATGTACTTAATGAGGATTTTATAATTCCTGTCATGAAGCTGAAGAAATCTAGAATTACAAAACCGTCACTGAAAGGATTTGTCTTTGGCTCTCATGACTCAACAAAACAAAAATTGCTCCCTCATAAAAGAACTGAAGAAGGATTCGATCCAGATGCATACAAGCTCTTGGCTAATTTAGGATATGACTTTGAAAATTCAACAACGCTTGGGCAACTCAGTCCCGAAGTCATGGGTGAGAAGGTGCATGGCCTTAATGAAACACAGAAGAAGTTGCGTCAACAAGGGTATAAAATCAGTTTGCCTAAAACTGGCTTAGGATTCACGCCAACTGAGCCTGTCCGAGTCTCTATAAGAAGAAAGGAAAAGTAAGAAATTACACAATACATTAGTGTTGAAGAAGTTGAAGAGAATGAGGACCAAGTACCTGCTTCACGGACTTCAGTCTTTGATTGGATCGGAGCCCCAAATCCCCATACTTCGATATTTGAAAGGTTGAATATGCCTGGCCAAACAAATAGATCATCTCCTTATACCAACCATTCTCCTCGGGCTTCAGTATTCAGTAGGTTAGATACCCCTACTTAGAATGGAGAAGTTCTAAATTCTCAGCCACGAAACTCTGTATTTTCTCGGATTAAAGGCACAAGCTCCACACTTGAGGAAAGAAGTAATGAGGTAAGTCAAGAAAAGATTGAGCTCAAATCAGAGAAGGATGATGATGTTCGAAACCTAATTCCATCATGAATAAAGCGTAAAGTGGATTTAGAAATTAACATTGATGAAGTACTAAAAGTCAAAAGACGAACCATCATATGCATGGGGCATTCTAACCAAGAAGACCAAACAAAGGTTATAGAGGAAACAATTTATGCTACTTCACACCATATCACAGTGGAGGAAGAAGATTTAAATTCTGATTCACAAGATGAAGAAGTCAAGGAAGCACCTCCAACACTTGAAGACGGGGGGCAATCTACTGTTGATCAACTTAAGGAAATAAACTTGGGTTCGTTTGAAGAGCCTAAACCAATTTTCGTCAGTGCACTCTTAAGCCCTCCAGAGGAAAAAGAATATGTCAAATTATTATCTGAATTGTAGAGACCGTGACCAATTTTGGTCGATTTTGCATTTTTCGCATTACAATTGCCATAAATGCATTTTGAGTGCTGTTTAACATGTTTTGAGTGTGGGAAACATGTTTGGGAAATGTTTTTAAGGTTTTGGAAATTTTTCAGGAGAATTGGAGAAGTTTGACTTTTTGGTCAAACCGGGGCCCGGGAGTTTTCGGAATCGAAAAAGGAGTCCGGGAGGGTACGTTAAGTGGCCCAGGGGCATTTTGGTTTTTTTGCAAGCCCTAGATATTTTAAATATCAGTGGTAGAGATATTCAGCCATATCTCACGCCCCTTTCTCTCTCTAAAGTTCTCCATCTTCAAAGCTCTCCATTCTCTCTACATTTCAAACCCGTTCGGCTTGGATTCAAGACCCGCCGAAGGAGGGAGATACGTAGGGGACGGCTAAGGCTTCCATTTGAACCGAACAAAGTCATCTTTCGACAAGGTAGACTCTGCTGGAAAATTGGTGAAGTGCTTGGAAGGCCTTCATTTTTGAGGTAGGGGTTCTTCTTCTCTTCTAATTGTGGATTCTAGGGTTTCGGGTGAAGAAGAGAGGTGTAGGTTGCGTGATGTGGCTAAACTCGGATTATATTGTAAGCTTAATTTTGCCCTTTTTATCAAAATATAATTTAACCACTCGCAAGAGCACGAATCTTTGTAGATAAGGTTCTATATAGAGGGTATCGATCCCACGAGGACTAGTCGTAATTGTCTTAAAGAAAGATTAATTCCACTTTACTCCTAAAAATAAGGTTTTGAATTTTTGTTTATAGAACTATTGCATGAATGTAATGACAATAAAAGTAAAGAGTTTAAAGTTGGGAGAGAGAACTAGGGTTGGTTTCCACCATAGCCATTCACATGTTCATAATTGTAGCAAGCATGGGATTCATTAATTAAATGCCTAACAATGTCATTAGGCTTGTGACCTCAATGACATATCAAAAGATCAATGTGTTTGTCCACCTATCATAATCCATCTTCAATAAGCATAGCTCTTCAACCTAACTAACTATCTAATTACCCTACTCTCTAAGTGAACCTACATGCATCCAAGCTACCTTATCTTGGCATGGTTTATACAAACAAAGAAAACACATTCATTTAAACACCATTATCTAGCCATCATTTGCACTTCTTGTGGAATATGCAAATGTTGTGCACTCAAATGACAAAATTTACTCTAAGACAATAATAAACTCCATATCAAATGAATATATAGAAGAAATGTATTAGTGTACATGATCACTAGGCTAAATAATCAACATTTAATTACAAATCCCAAGTGCTACAAAAATGAACACGTTTACATGGCTAGGGGCTTCAACAACACCCTAGTATAGAAGTTAGTTGCTCACGGTTGCCTTGCACTCTTCCATTGATGGAGAAGATGAAGCTTCTTGGTCTGGTTCAGCTCTTTCTCCTCTCTCCCGAAAGTCTCTCCCTCTAATGGTCTGATGTGTGTTGAGAGATATATGAGATATGTGGCTTTTTGGTGCTTTAAGGCTTCCTTTTTCAACCTTGGGGCCCACCATGTATATATATATATCAATATATATATCCCTTGTATCAAGAAGGTCCCCAAGGGTCTTGTTCAAGTCAGACAATCCCCCTAAGTCGTGCAAAAAGGGAGATTCTGTTGCAAGTGGGAGAGCAGGTGAGCAAGTGGGCAAGTGGTATCTGCCGAATCTCGATCAATCGAAATTGAATCTCAATTGATCGAGATTTCGATCAATCGAAATAAGATCTCGATCAATCGAGATCTCGATTGATCGAGATCAACATCTCGATTGATCGAGATGCCTTTGGCTGCATTTCTGATTTATGGCTTTCAACTGCAAATAGCCTCAAACTTTGCTCATTTCACTACAAGACCTGCAATACATCAAAAACACAAAAATACCGTAAACATATCTCGGAAAACGTAAAAATGGAACTAACATATGCAATAAAGAGGGTTCAAATGCATAGAATTGAACACTTATCACACCCCCAAACTTACATATTGCTAGTCCCTTAGCAATGCAATATTACAAAAATGAAATTGACTATCTTATACAAAAATTTAATCATGCTCAGTCATCACTAGATAAAGGGCGATCATCCGTTCATTTCACATTTGGCAAATGCAACAAGTATTACAGAATTATGTGGTCATTAGCAAAAATAGACTTCCACAAGCTATAAATAAACGACGGTCCCCACATAATGGCCAGTCCGAACAAACATATCAATTCCGACCCCAAAATCCTCTTTGAAAAGTGAACATGCATTCTAACACACAGCTTTTGTCATATTTGGAGAAGAAAACGAACAACTCTGTTTTTAAGAGAAAAACTCATCGAAAATGCTCAACACCGTTGTTCATTATCACAAAACATTCATGATTGCTCATGTGCGGATGACCGTGCAATGCTTAGCTCTTTTTGCTTTCTTGTAAGCCCATGTAGCGGCATTGGGCCAATGACTCCCAAACCAATTGGTTTTAGGGCATTAGGTGAAGAAACACCCCTCGGACTTAATAACCGAGCTTACAAGGCGATGAGCTTAGCAAGCCACCCGCTTATTACTGCTCAACCTTGCACACTTATACGCGAATACTCCCTGTTTTGAGGCATAGAGATCCGGTTTATTGAGCGAAAAGGCTTATTGTAAATTTTTCTCTTTTTCTCTTTTTTTTTTTTTTTTTTTTTTTAACAACAACTGGAAGAACATATTCTTTAAGTTGTTCAGATAAAAACAAAAATTTACAAAATTCTCCCTCAGACTTATACCCCACAGTTTAAAATGCATGTGTGCGAATTTGTGCGGTTAAGGACAAATTTAGGGCAAGAACCGTACATATTCATATTTGGACAAAAATGTAGACCGTTCTAACCTATTACATAGCTTGCAAAAGTGCGGGTATTTACAATGTTAAAGTTCTTAACTACCTGCTGCATTTACCTCGGACATTTATTCAAATGATCTTCCTTTAAAAAGCAAGACATCATAGCAAGCATGCAAAAATATCAAGAAAACTGCTCTACAATGACACTCAATACTAAGACTGAACATTGCATGCATGTGTAAGTGGTATAGCATACCGCACCCCCAAACTTATATGCAACATTGTCCTCAATGTTTGGACAAGAAGAACAAGGAAAGAAGTTACCGGGATTGCAGAATGCGACAAAAATGGTATTCCACAATAGCGGTCATCCTGCAAATAAGAAAAACCTGCACAGAACACCAACTGGATACCACGAGCATTAAAAGGAACAAAAAGTAGATAACAAGAACATAATAAAATAATTATGCACAAACGGACAATGTCAAGATCACTGCATATCTAAGGGTCTGAACTGGTGTTTCCCAATTGTCTAAGAGGTCTATGCGATAAGATATTGACTATCCAGGCATGCCAACGTATAGCATGCAAAGGGGCTGCCTTTCTTTATTACCGCCATACTGCGTTGAAGCAATCTCAACAGTATTGGGAATTTAAACCAGGCGGTAATAAACGGAAATCATCAACTGAATCGCATATAACAATTAGGCAAGTGGTACTACATACATAGTCAAAGTATAGAGAATAGATATATTGACAGAAAGCAAAAATAAAGACAGTAAAGACAACACATGGTATAAAAGAAAAGATAACTGTATTCCATAGATGAAAATGAGTTCAGTACAAAGCGTACATGGATGTGGAATACTCATAAAAACTAAAAATGGCCAACATGGCCTATCAACAACAAAGAAAGAAAAATACATAAAGTAAAATAGACAGTGCAACTATATAGAGCTACTCGAGGGCGAGTGGTGGTGGTGGTGGCTCGGTGGGAGTAGAAGTGGAGGTGGAGGCTCGTCCTACAAACAGGACCTGCAGGTCCTGCCGGAAGGCTCGGAACTCGTCTAGAATCGCTCTCTGACCCTGTGCCAGAGAAGAAATGTCTGATCGAATGCCCTCCAGCTGACTCTGCGTCACCTGGACGTGCTCCTCAAAACCCTGCTGGAGCCGCTCAACATCAGCTGCGAGGCAGGAATAGCCAGTTGCCAGGATGTCATGCCGCTCTGCAGTAATATCCATCTCCTCCTCCTCCATCTCCTCATCATCGGACCCATCCCCTGCAGGCTCTCCCTCATCCATCTCCACCAGGGCATCCATATCTACATCGGTTGGTGGATCGCCCTGGTGGTCATGTCGCTCTAAGTGTCTCCTCACCCGCTCCCACTGAGTAGATGTGAAGCGGGTGGGCGGTGCCAACTGAATGTCAGTACCACTGACCGGTATACTGGCACGACTAAGAAAAGCGGTGACCAGGAAGGGAAAGGGAAGCCGCCAGCTCGCTGATTGCCTCATCCTCTTATTGATGAGGTCGTCCCAGACTTTGAACATCTGCCCCCATACCAGCGATGGGACAGAAAACCACGTGCCAGTGTGGAAAGCGTAGAGGCAACGGAGGAGGTCACCCCTACGCTCTGCCACATGCTGCAGGGGACACGCGTTCTTGATGAGAACGGTGTCCAGGAACCACAATCTGCTCGGGCACATTGACTTGGACGTGCAATTGTGACTGGGCGTGGTAAACGCCCCGCCACACATGTCCATCACGATGGAGAATAGTGTCGAGTCTGCTGGAAGGGCAGCCCTGTAAAGCAGTTGACCGTCCTGGTCAACCATATCTGGTGGCTGCTGGTGAGGGATGCCAAGCATCTGTGCAATCCGGCTCAGCGTAATCGTAATCGTCGTGGTGCCCACGACCGTCTCTAATGTGTCCGGCGCTATACAGGAGTAAGTCATGCGCTTGTAGAAGACTTGCACTAAGCGCTCGTGTGCCACGTCAGTGGGAGGCACACATAGACGGTCGAGGTGACGCCTCCTGAGCTCGGCGACAGTCCACGCGCTATTGGGACGCGTCTCAAACTTTGTCAAATCAAAAATCTGCTCCGGGTGAAACTTTCGAGACCGGAAGGCTCGCCCGGGCACGTCTCGAACAGAACTGGGGGCATTCTTCACCCTCGCCATGATCTCGGAGCAGTCTGCACTTTATTCCAAAAAAATTACGTAAATAAAAGATAAAATAAGAGGAATTCTAAACTAAGAATAAACTAAAAGAAGAAAAAAAATGAAAATGAGGTCCTAGTCCATGATGCTGACAAGAATTCAAAAAGTTGCTCTCAAAGAGGCAGTGTAAGCGGATGCAACCGAAACGAAGGTGCCGCGGTTGCAAACCATACATTTAGCATTTGAAACAAAGAGAATGCAATATTTCCCCCATAGATGAATTCTTACCCCCCCGAAAGTCCGCAAAATCCCATTATGACTATCGCAATTGCACCAATCCAACCTGACACCATTTGTCTATGTTTATTATGCCGTAAAACTATCAAAAATAGTGAGAAAGTACGCAAAATGTAGCCATGCATCACTTACCTCAAGGTGAAGAAGATGAACGGCACATGAAGGTGAAAACCCAACTCGTAGCCGCGAAGAGAAGAGCGTGCGAGTGCTAGCGGCGATCTCGGACTATGTCGAACGGCGGTGGATGATCGGGGATGGAAGAACACGGGGTGACAGTGCTCGGGGAAACTCTGGATCGCTCGGAGAAGAGAAGGAAGTCAGATGGTTTGAGGAAGAAATGTGGAAATGAGAGGGAAGCCCAACAGTTTAAATAAGACTTCGGCTCACGTGCAGGCATCGCGTGCATCTCGATTGATCGAGATGTACATCTCGATTAATCGAGATTTTGATTAATCGAAATCCCCTTCGATCAATCGATATTCTTCCTTCGATCAATCGAAATTTCTTCACTAAATCGAGATTTTTCCCTCGATCAATTGAGACTTTACTTCGATTAATCGAGATTTTACTTTGATCAATCGAAATCCCATTTCGATCAATCGAAATTTTGATCGATCGAGGACCTATCGAAGTGCTATCGAAGAATACTACCTCTCGGGACTTTGGATTTGGTAACTCTCTGCAATTTTTCGATCAATCGAGACTGAAATCTCGATCAATCGAAATCTTGATTGATCGAGATCTTGGTTTCGATCAATCGAGATGCTCAAAAATAGCCAGCTTAAGTTATGCTTCAGGGACTTGGACTTTTGGGACTTAGATACTAAATTACTTAGATACTAAACCTACTTTGGATTTAAAAAGGGACATCATGGAAGCATGATAGATACCATGGCTACGCCACCTTACACGTCTATGGCACGACGTCCGGATCAGCTCACGAATCAAAATATACGGGATCCGTCAAAGTGACGACATCCACGTATTCGGTGGTAACTTGGTCATCCACGCATACTTTTAAGCACTGCCCGTTTACTTTGAACAACGAGCCATCTTTCAAGTCCTTCAATTCCACCGCTCCGTGGGGAGCGACGGAATTAATCAACAGAGGAAAGGGTTCTCTAGGAACTCTCCAATTAGGCACATCCATGACAGTATTGACATCGAGCATTGAGTTAACTTCACATATGGATTGCTCAATGTCAAAATCATCATAGTTGAAGTGATTTAGGCATGCCTCTAAAGGATCCTTGGAAAGAATAGAAGGAAGTGCTTCTTGAACAAGGTCTTCCACTACATCGACACAAAAGCACTCACTTTCGTCTTCGGATGTGTGGTGGGAAGCATTGAAGATGTTCAAGTGGACTTTCATATTCCCGAAAGAGATGTCCATCACTCCGATACGGCAATTAACGCAAGCGTTTGCCGTGGCCAAGAACGGACGACCTAGAATGATAGGAATATGTGATTCGTGTGTGAGTGTGACTCAAAAAGTATATCAATTAAAAATTTCCACACTTCGCAATAGAACGAATTCCTTGCAGAATAGGGCTATCGAAATGAATGGGTATCGTACCTCAGGGATTATGGTCTGATGAGTTGGAATACGGAACTAATTCTAATTAAATTTATAAGAAAAGAATTCTGATTTTTAAACTAATTAAAAAGATAAAATAAAATAAATCAAAGTAAACAAGATAGTGAAGATAATAGGAGAGAAACCTAGGGTGTTTGACTTCACCACTAACTCCACAATCAATGGTTAATTGAATCAACTATAGGGGAATTACATCATGCATAAGTGGTGTCGGTGGCTACAAGCTCACCTTCATCCGTCAAGAAGATAACATATGATTAAGGCTAAGCCATGGACTATCTTCGATTGGCATGGGCCATCTGCCTAACTACTCTAATCTAGGGTGCAGCATGGTTCATCTTCTCTAGGCATAATCCATCAAAGCTCATAACAATATATTCAGTGATTACCATTGTGTAATAATCTCTCTCATGATCACAGAAAACAAAAGAGATTGAGTTCAATAACAACAACTAAATATCTAAGACAAGATAAGAAATCATTGAGATTGAATTTACAAGACTTTTATTGCTCAATTCCTTAATAAGAATCCTCACAATTACACAATCTATGCATGTATATAAAGGTCCCCAATAATTAAAACAATCAAACCATTGATGCTTTGTTAGGGCTACATCAAAACCCTAGTGGATGAACTAGCCGCTCATGGTAGAAGAAGAAGCTTCAACTGTTGAGGAAGAAGACATCATCTTTCTGAATTACGCGTCTGACTATGTTCTCCAATGGCTCTGCAATATGTTTCTGTTCTCTTCAGCCCTCTCAGACTCTCCAATCTCTGTGTAATCTCTGTCTAATCTCCTCCTCCTCAACTCAGCCTCCAAGTCTTCACTTTATTCCCCAAGAGAATACACCAAAGTCCTAATCCAATTAGGAATAATCAAGAAGACGATTACAATACATAGTTACAAACTTGCATTCAAGAATAATTTCAAACTTTCAAATTCTATAATTCAAATCAATGGTCCTCCTGCATAATTCACATCAACATATCTCAAAATAATCAACTCTAGCTCCCTCGTGTAAAGTGAACTAGCAATCATCTCATGTAGCATAACTCAGCTCTGAATATATTAAGGCACATACCCCTTCAACTCACTAGCTCTCCTTATTGAAATCATACTTCCAAACATGCATACATGACTTTTCATTTTTTTTCAATTCTTTTTTTTTCATTACTTTATTGGTTGTGCAATGTCTTGATCTATTAAGCTTTCTGAAAGATCCATGTAGCAAGCTTTCAGTCAGTGACTCCCAAACCAGACGGCTTTAGGGCACCAGGCTTTAAGATACCCCGAAGACCTAATTACTCGAATCAGTCAGGCTACACATCAAGACAACCAATGCTCATCTTTTCTCACCTTTTCACTTTTGACGCGAACACTCCGTGCTTCCTGAGGCATAGAGGCCCGGTTACTCATGAAAAGGATCAAATTGATTGTTTATTCATCATTTTTTTCTTTCTTTTTTTTTCTTTTTTTTTTTCATTGAAGTCAAGTATAACACATCATCGGTACTCATTCTCAAGAGATACTAATTAATATCAAGCATATGTAACTCAATAACTCAAACCAAAGTCAATAACCCATAAGATTATGCTATTGTGTCTGTGCATTTAAGGAAACTAAAATTAATCACTCCAAAGCATGTTATTGCAAACCATGATTAAAACCACATAATTCAAACCATAGTTTTCAAAAATTTCAAACATACTCAAAAATTGCAAGTTATGCACCTACATAAGGTATTTAATCCTTTGAATAATGTCAAAACATTCTATCTAAAAATAAAAATAAAAACATAAAAAACAAACTAAGAAAATAAAATAAAATAAAATCCTAATACAAAAGAATTTCACACAAATTTCCCCCATATGCAATAAAGCACATAAATAGGCATCGCCTCACCCCCAAACTTAAAATGTACATTGTCCTCAATGGACACCCAATTAAAGCATAGAGAAGAGTAAGAACGATATTACCGGGATCATGGAGTAGCGGAAAGAAAATAGAGTACATCACGAGTACGAAGGCAATGCAAGCACACCCCCAAACTTGGATGTTAAAACCTGTCAAAACAAACCACTATACCCCAAAGATCAAGTGAAAATAGTATGGGTGAAAATAAATATGAAAGAGAAAAATTCTAAAAAAAAATATTTTTTCATTTTTCCATTGTTTTTTTTTTTTTTTTTTTTTTTGAGATTGAATCTAACTTCAAAAAGAAAAATAAAGAGAAAAATAAAAGCTAAAAATAAAATAAAATACAAAAGATGGTTACCTTCCTGTCAAGGATGTGGTGGTGACTGAGCATCCGGATCCAAGTTTGCTTGGCGCATCATCCTCCTCATCTCTAGTTGCTCTTGGCGAGTGTCACGAAAGTGATCCGCCATCTCTGCTCTCATTGCACCAAACTGTGTGGAGACCTCTGTCTGTAGGGTGCCAAACTGGGCTGTCAACCCAGCAATCTGCCCTTCTAAATATTGATAATCATGGCCACCAGCCTGTGCATGCACTTCCTCTTCCTTTGCCTCCATCTCTTCTGGACCATCCACTGGTGGTGGTATATCTACATGCTCTCCTCCCTGGGCCAACCGAGATACCTCACCAGGCGCCGCTATGACTCTCTGGTGCATATGAGATCGACTCAGGTTCCAGTCATGCGTGCCATAATGAAGATCACGTGGAAAGGCAAGCTCGTCCTCATGGACTGCATACCCCTGTGCTACAAGCAACTGATGAATAATGGTAGGGAATGGAAACTCCCAGTCACTTGCACTGTCTGGTGTCTTGGCCACAACTTTGGAATAGAATTTCTCCATCTGGCCCCAGACAATCTGTGGGAATGACAGCCAATGCCCAAAATGTATAGCATATAAGGCTCTGAGGAACTCTTGACGTCTTTCGGTTTTATATTCAATTGGACATACATTCTTGAGTAGCACAGCGTCAAGGAACCATAAATGATTTGGCATTGAAGACTTTGAAGCTGCATTCCTTTTCGGCCCGGAAAATTGGTTGGCACACAATCGTGCAACCACATTGCCTACCGACAACTCGTCGGGTAGAGGAGTATAGATATGAGATAAATCAGCTGGGCATTCATGAGGACAACCCATGGCACTGGCAATGGATGGCATGTCCACTCGAACTATTGTTCCATCGACGGAAGAAGTAAGCACATCCCGCTCATCAGGTGTCGGCATTAAGTTCTGATAAAATACCTTGACAAGCCTCGGGTAAATGGTAGATGAGAGTGGAACAAAAATAGATGCCGACCGACGACGACGGATGTCAGAAATCCCCCACCGTGTCTCGGGAAACATACCATAAAGCTCGGCTATGTCAAACGTTGTTTCATAATTCAACGCCCTTGGATGCCATCTCTCTTGAATACCGTCTCGGCGAGATCGTGAAGAACCTGTCGTCGGATCATGCCTCGCTCGGCGAGGATTACGGGAACTTGAAGCATCTTGGTGACTTGCTCTCTTTGGTGCCATAGAAGTAGAAAAAGTGTGGTCGAGGAATTAAATCGAACACTTGGCGTGCACAATTAACTTGTACCCTTCAACCTCCTCTTTTCGGCAATTTTTTTCACCCAAATCGAACAAGTAAATGCACCAAATTGATCCCTCAAACTTGGTCTTCAAAAGCCCTCAAAAAGATTTGAACAATTTCTTCAAGGAAAAACTTCACTTACTTTGATGTTAAACTTGAAAAAGTGTGAGCTTCCTTTGAGAATAGTGATTTTTGATCCAATTTGATGTTGAAGTTGATGTTGATCAATGTTGAATTCTTGTATAATAATCACTAATTGAAGAAATTAGTTTTCCAGATGATGTAGGACTTGAATTGGAGTTCAAAGAGGTCTAGGATGCAAGTGGTAGCAACATAGGAGGAGTGGGTGTCCATATATAAGGAGGATTCTCGGCCAGCCCTTCAATACCCTTGGGTGATCGATCCCCCTTGGATTGGGCGATCGATCGCCCACCTGCTGGTGGGGATCCTTGAGAAAATACATGGGGCGATCGATCCCCCTTGGCTGGGGCGATCGATCCCCCTCCTGGAAGCTTGTTGGATCCTCCATCGCCCAAGGTCGACCGAACCTTGATAATTTTGAGTCTCCATCGCCCAAGGTCGATCGAGAGCACGATTTTTCACCCGTCTTGAGTCCAAATACCTCGGTACACCTCTTGGCATCCTCCGGAAGCAACTTATACATCAAAAACTCAAAGAAAAAAACATTAAAACGCAACTAGAATTGAAAGAAAAAGTAAGAAAACTAAAACTAAAACTTAGAATCAAAGAAAACTAAAGAAATTAAAGGATAGAAATACATACAAAACCTACAATTTAACGTCCGTAGGAGACGATTGACTCTCCGAAGGGATTAAGTCGGATAGACGGGATCCGTCAAGTTGACGGACTCCACGTCTCTTCTTGGCACACATCCTTCCACACAATGTTTCAACCTTTGGCCATTAACCTTCATCAAAGTATTATTTCGAAAGCTTCGAATTTCCACGGCACCATGAGGAAAAACCGAAATCACTTGGAATGGTCCATCCCACCTTGAACGCAATTTTTCGGGAAACAACCGAAGCTTGGAATTGAAGAGCCATACTCTATCACCTGGAGAGAAGGACTTTCGTGAGATATGTCGATCATGAAATGCTTTCGTCCTCTCTTTGTAAATTCGTGAACTTTCATAAGCATCACGTCTAAACTCTTCTAATTCATTCAATTGCAACCTCCTTTCTTCCCCAGCTCTTTTTGCATCGAAATTGAATTTTTGAATTGCCCAAAGTGCCTTGTGCTCGATCTCTACTGGAAGATGACATGCTTTCCCATACACCAACCGATATGGTGACATACCGATAGGGGTCTTATAAGCAGTCCGATACGCCCATAGTGCTTCGCTCAGTCGCAATGACCAATCTCTTCTATCCGGTCTCACTGTCTTCTCGATAACATGCTTAATTTCTCGATTGGACAGCTCTACTTGCCCACTTGTCTGAGGATGATAAGGCGTCGCCACCTTATGTGTCACTGAATATTTAGCAAGCAATCCTCTCAAGAATTTATTGCAAAAGTGAGTACCACCATCACTGATCAAGGCTCGAGGAATTCCAAATCGACTCAGAATATTCTCATGCATGAATTTGATTACCACCTTGTGATCATTGGTTCAAGTTGCAATGACCTCCACCCACTTGGATACATAATCCACTCCAACCAGAATATATTCGTAGCCAAAAGAAGGTGGAAAGGGTCCCATAAAATCAATTCCCCAAACATCAAAAATCTCCACCACCAGAATGGGGCTCATTGGCATCATATCACGCCTCGACATTGAACCCAATCTTTGACACCGATCATAAGTCTTACAGAAAACATATGCATCGTGAAACAGAGAAGGCCAAAAGAATCCACATTGAAGTACCTTTGCTGCTGTCTTTCTTGCAATGAAGTGGCCTCCACATGCCAATGAATGGCAGAACTTGAGAATATCTTGAAACTCATGGTCTGGGACACATCGCCGAATAATCTGATCTGGACAATATTTAAATAACTCTGGATCCTCCCAAAAGTAATGATGAACTTTAGAGAAGAATCGATCACGTTCTCGCTTGGTCCAGTCTCTTGGCACTTTACCCGTGGCTAAATAGTTCACAATATCTGCATACCATAGTGTGGAGTTGTCGGATACTCCAAACAATTGCTCCCTCTGAAGTGTTTTGGAAAGTGTAGTGCATACAGAAGTTATCACCATGGTAGAAATTTGATCTTCAAACACCTTCTTCTCCTTCTATTTTTCTTGCACCCTTATTTCATCTGTAGATTCAATTACATCTTCAGAGTCCATGAAGAAAACATCAGTCTGATCTGGAGGATTCTCAACAGCATTGAAAATATTAAGTTTAACCTTCATGTTGCCAAAGGAAATATCCATGATCCCCGACCTACAATTTATGCAAGCATCAGCAGTAGCTAAGAAAGGTCGACCAAGGATCACAGGAATGTGCCTCTTCGGATTGTGAACTGGCTCAGTGTCAAGTACAATGAAATCAACAGGAAAGTAGAACTTGTCCACTTTAATGAGCACATCTTCTATGATTCCTCGGGGTTGCTTTGTTGATCTGCCTGCAAATTGTAATACCACCGAGGTAGGCTTCAATTCTCCCAAGCCCAATTGTAAGTAAACTGAATAAGGTAGCAAATTTACACTTGCACCCAAATCAAGAAGAGCTTTATCCACATGGTGCTCCCCAATAATGCATGAGATAGTTGGAGCACCAGGATCTTTGTACTTGGGAGGAGTACACTGCTGAATTATTGAACTTACTTGTTGTGGCAGCATTACTTTCTTTGGCACATGGCTTTTAGAATGCCTTTTCTGAGTGCACAGTCCTTCAAAAATTTTGCATACGGAGGAATTTGCTTGATGGCATCAAGGAGTGGCAAATTAATCTTCACTTGGCAAAAGGCCTCCATCATGTCATGCAGCTTGTCCCCTTGCTTCCCCAACTTGGATGCTTCAAGAAAACGTTGTGGGAAAGGAGCCTTGGGCTCATAAGGAATTTCAGCACTTGGACTTGTGATCACTTTTTCTTCTTCTTTCTTTTCACCCACCTTATTGTCAATTATTTTCCCACTTCTCAAAGTGGTAATGGCTTGAACTTGCTCATGGTGTGGGTTGCTTGTGGAAGCTTGCATCTCTCTTGAATTAGCAATTGGTTGACTAGGGAGCTTCCCTTCTTCTCTTCTACTCAATGATGTAACAAGCTGTCCAAACTGAGATTCCAGTTTGGCAATGGATTGAGAATGCGAGTGCACTAGCTGAACTGTAGATTGTACTGTTGCTGCAGTAGCTTGCACTGTCTCTATAAGAGAATCAAGCTTGTCAAATTTAGACAAGGTAAGAGTCAGCTTGTCTTCAATAGCAGAAATTCTTTGGGCCATAGGACTTTGTGTTTGATATTGCTGTTGAGGCACAAAAGTCCTAGGTTGATATGATGGTTGCATTGCTGCCCCTTGGTTACTGTAAGAAAAACCAGGATGATTCCTCCATGTTGGATTGTAAGTATTACCTCGTGGAGGATTCATTGGTCCAGTGAAAGTAGCTTGAACTTGCTCATGTTGAATATCAGAAAATTGCCCCATTGAAGGACAATTGCTCACATTATGCATAGGACTAGAGCAAAATTCACAAGGGCCTAGCAATGAAGAATTTGAAGCAGAAAGAGTTTGATTGGCAGCCATAATTGCTGCTACCTTCTGTGCAATTAAATCAATATCAGTTGGCATAGCTTCTGAAGCACCAACCTCAAAAATCCCATCAGTCTTCCTGGTAGTGGCAGGTCTGCTAGAACGAGTAGAGGACACATGTTGTAGAGAGTTGTCACTAAGATTTTCAAATAAAGTCCATGCCTCCTCTTCACTCTTCAACATGAAAGTACCTCCACATGACGCATCAACCATCTGTCTGTTGGCTTCTGAATAAGATGGTAGCATCTGAATAATGCTGGACTTGATCTCATAATTCTGTGCTGTGACATTGGGCAGTTGAAAACCTGCTGGCGAGGTATATGTCTCAGGAACATAGTAGTCCCTCAGCAATCTAGCTCTTTCTCCATCAGCATTAGGAAGAAGGTTGTTATTCCTTTTTTCCGCCATGTCTTCAATTAATTCTTCCTCTTGCACAATTGTATCAACGGGGTTGTTCCTCTGTTGTCTAAGAGTACGTTCAGGCTCAGGATCAAGAGGTATCAAAGGATCAGCCACAGAACGACGACCTTGCATATATTTGCCAAAAGCACCTGAAAAGAAAACAAAAACAAAATTAAAAATAAAATATAAAAATTTCCTAAACTAAAAATCCAATTAAAACTAATTCTGTAAAATCCAATCAATCAAATAGATAATCCCCGGCAACGGCGCCAAAAATTGATTCGTGTGTGAGTGTGACTCAAAAAGTATATCAATTAAAAATTTCCACACTTCGCAATAGAACGAATTCCTTGCAGAATAGGGCTATCGAAATGAATGGGTATCGTACCTCAGGGATTATGGTCTGATGAGTTGGAATACGGAACTAATTCTAATTAAATTTATAAGAAAAGAATTCTGATTTTTAAACTAATTAAAAAGATAAAATAAAATAAATCAAAGTAAACAAGATAGTGAAGATAATAGGAGAGAAACCTAGGGTGTTTGACTTCACCACTAACTCCACAATCAATGGTTAATTGAATCAACTATAGGGGAATTACATCATGCATAAGTGGTGTCGGTGGCTACAAGCTCACCTTCATCCGTCAAGAAGATAACATATGATTAAGGCTAAGCCATGGACTATCTTCGATTGGCATGGGCCATCTGCCTAACTACTCTAATCTAGGGTGCAGCATGGTTCATCTTCTCTAGGCATAATCCATCAAAGCTCATAACAATATATTCAGTGATTACCATTGTGTAATAATCTCTCTCATGATCACAGAAAACAAAAGAGATTGAGTTCAATAACAACAACTAAATATCTAAGACAAGATAAGAAATCATTGAGATTGAATTTACAAGACTTTTATTGCTCAATTCCTTAATAAGAATCCTCACAATTACACAATCTATGCATGTATATAAAGGTCCCCAATAATTAAAACAATCAAACCATTGATGCTTTGTTAGGGCTACATCAAAACCCTAGTGGATGAACTAGCCGCTCATGGTAGAAGAAGAAGCTTCAACTGTTGAGGAAGAAGACATCATCTTTCTGAATTACGCGTCTGACTATGTTCTCCAATGGCTCTGCAATATGTTTCTGTTCTCTTCAGCCCTCTCAGACTCTCCAATCTCTGTGTAATCTCTGTCTAATCTCCTCCTCCTCAACTCAGCCTCCAAGTCTTCACTTTATTCCCCAAGAGAATACACCAAAGTCCTAATCCAATTAGGAATAAATTAGGGTTTCCTGCAGCACTAATCAGGTGGGTTTTTGCTGCTGACTTCGGCCCGACTTTTGACCCACTAGAAGTCCGTTTTATGGAATTTTCGTGAAATACAAAAGTGTGCAGAATCAAATTTCGTTCAACTCAACGCGTAAATAATGTCGATTTGAGGCTCGAAAATAAGACTTCTGGTCCGTTTTCCAAAACGGGATTAAGACTGCATTATGCGCAGATTTGGGCTTCAGGCCCGAAACCTTCTTAAGCTGCTGTAATTCTCTTGGACCTCTTTCTTGGGCTGATTTGAGTTGGAATAAATGGTTGAGTGAATCTCCTTGATGTAGGCTTCATCTCACCATCTTGGATGTCTTCTTTAAAAACCCAAAAGCACGGTTTTAACTGAAATAATCATTAAGGCCCTGAAAATACAGAAAACACTAAAACAAAGTAAAATCACAAAATAATCTATCACTAAGAGAATAAAATACATAAGTTAAGAGGCTAGAATGCGTAACATTCAACGCCTATCAATATGTCGATTTGGATTTTGGACCGGTTCCGTGTCAAGGACTATGAAGTCCATCGGAAAGTAGAATTTGTCCACTTGAATGCTTACATCCTCAATTATGCCACGTGGTTGTTTCACCGAGAGGTCGGCGAGTTACAACACAACTGTGGTATGCTTGAGTTCCCCCAAACCTAGTTGTTAGTAAACTAAGAATGGAAGCAAATTGACACTAGCCCCTAAATCAATAAGTGCCTTTTCAAAAGATTGATTTCTGATGGGGCACGAAATGGTCGGAGCACCCGGATCTTTGAATTTAGGAGGGGCTTGGTGTTGGAAAATGGAGCTTATGTGCTCAGTTAAGAGGACTTTCTTAGGAACATTATTCCTAGATTTGCGCTTTTGGGTGCACAAGTCCTTCAAGAATTTAGCATAGGAGGGAATTTGCCGAATAGCATCAAGGAGAGGGAGATTGATCTTTACTTGTTTGAAGATCTCCATCATGTCTTGGATTTTCTCTCCTTGCTTTCCAAAATGAGAAGGTTCCTTCAATCTTTGAGGAAAAGGAACCGGAGGTTCAAAATAAGTGTCAAGATTTGGAATTGATGACGACACAACTTCACTTGCCTTTCCTTTTGGATTTAATGGGATGTTATGCACATTTGGATTTAACGGAAACAGTTTTAGATTTAATTGGGATTCTTTTGGATTTTTGGGTTGCTCTTGGAATTCCTTTCTCTCTTCCTCCCCTACTTTGGAATTGATGACTTTACCACTCCTTAAGGTGGTGATTGATTGAACTTGCTCCGGAGGAGCATTACAAGATGAAGATGATGGATCCTCAATCACATGAACACCCTTAGGATTCGCCACCAGTTGACTCGGCAACTTACCTTCCTCCCTCCTATTCAAGGCATTAGCTAGTTGCCCGATTTGAGTTTCTAACCTAGCCATAGATTGAGCATTAGCTTCAAGCTTAGCGATTGATTGAGAATGAGTTTGCAATAAGCGGGTATTAGCCTCAAGATTGCTTATCACTCTTTCTTCAAAGCCTTGGCTTCTCGGAGGAGGTGGTGGTTGTTGGTAATTGGATCTTTGATGGTAAGGTTGAGGATTTGGCCTATATTGAGGCTATTGAGATTGGGAATTGAAAGAATTTTGCCCTTAAAAAGAGGGACTTGATTCTTGAGGTTTCCATGAAAAAGCCGGATGGTTCTTGTAACCAGGATTGTACGTATTTGAATATAGATCATTCATTGGTTTGGAGTACAAGGCATTCGCTTACTCTTGAGCATAATCGGGAGATTGCCCGGCAATAGGACAATCTCGCACGAAATGTGAAGTACTATAGAAAAATGAACATCCTTCCTAATTTTGAACAGGTTGGCTCGGAGTAGGCAGCCCATTTTTCATGATTAAATCTATTTTTCGGGATAGGGCTTCTACTTGCATGGCAACCTCATCTACCCGTGAAATTTCATGCACTCCTCTACAAGGTTGGGTGGCCTTCCCTTTCCTAGTGGAGGAGCGTTGAGCTGAATTGTTGCTTAGGGTTTGAAAAAGTTTTCATGCCTCATCGGGGCTTTTCAAAAGGTATCCACCCCCACACGCGTAGTCTATCATTTGTCTATGTTGCTCACTCACCCCATCATAAAAACTTTGCACTAGCTGCCATTTTGGGACAGCATGATGCGGACAAGATTTCAGAAGATCCTTTAATCTCTCCCACATCTCATGAAATTGTTCTTGGTCAATTTGGGTGAATCCGGTGATTGCTTGCCGGATATCACTTGTCTTTCCCATTGGGAAGTATTTTTTCAAGAACTCTATTTGCATCTCCGCCCAAGAATGGATTGACTTAGGTTCTAATGAATTGAACCAACTTCTAGCTTTATCTTTTAGGGAAAATGGGAACATACGCAGCTTTAGATCATCCTCCGTAAAGTGTGGTACACGAATAGTGGAGCATACAGAAAGGAAGTAATCTAAGTGCCGGTATGGATCCTCATTAGGGAGACCATAGAAGCTATTAAGAAGATTGATGGTGGAGGACTTTATTTCGAATTGATTTGCTACTACATCCGGAATTTGAATACATGAAGGTACTTCAAATGTAGTCGGAAGGTAAAAGTCCATAAGCAACTCTCCTTGAGGAGGTGGAGGTGGAGGTGGTTGTTCATGATTAAAAGGAGGTAGTCCGGGAGGTTGTCTCTCATTTGGGTCCATGTTTTCAGTCCTAGGCAAGATAGGGTCCCTAGAGGTTCCTCTACGTTGTCTAAGTGTTCTTTCAAGTTCAATATTACAAGGAAGCAATGGAAGTGACAAGGACCGTCTACCTAGCATGCATTAATAGTAGAACAACACCTCAAAACGAAAAACAAACAATAATATATACAAAAAAAATGAATGAACTCAAACCTACTAATTTTAGACTTTATACTCACAAAGGGTTCCAACTTTGATCCTTTTAGATGCCCGCTATGTGGTATACCTAAAATCAAGAAATTTGAGCAATAAGAACAATAATATATACAAAAAGAATGAAAGAATTTCTAGCCTAAGAATTAAACCAGATTTAATCTTTCAATGGCGACAATTACATCGTAGTCCCCGGCAACGGCGCCAAAATTTTGATGTGGCTAAACTCGGATTATATTGTAAGCTTAATTTTGCCCTTTTTATCAAAATATAATTTAACCACTCGCAAGAGCACGAATCTTTGTAGATAAGGTTCTATATAGAGGGTATCGATCCCACGAGGACTAGTCGTAATTGTCTTAAAGAAAGATTAATTCCACTTTAATCCTAAAAACAAGGTTTTGAATTTTTGTTTATAAAACTATTACATGAATGTAATGACAATAAAAGTAAAGAGTTTAAAGTTGGGAGAGAGAACTAGGGTTGGTTTCCACCACTAGCCATTCACATGTTCATAATTGTAGCAAGCATGGGATTCATTAATTAAATGCCTAACAATGTCATTAGGCTTGTGACCTCAATGACATATCAAAAGATCAATGTGTTTGGCATAGCTCTTCAACCTAACTAACTATCTAATTATCCTACTCTCTAAGTGAACCTACATGCATCCAAGCTACCTTATCTTGGCATGGTTTATACAAACAAACAAAACACATTCATTTAAACACCATTATCTAGCCATCATTTGCACTTCTTGTGGAATATGCAAATGTTGTGCACTCAAATGACAAAATCTACTCTAAGACAAGAATAAACTCCATATCAAATGAATATATAGAAGAAATGTATTAGTGTACATGATCACTAGGCTAAATAATCAACATTTAATTACAAATCCCAAGTGCTACAAAAATGAACATGTTTACATGGCTAGGGGCTTCAACAACACCCTAGTATAGAAGTTAGTTGCTCACGGTTGCCTTGCACTCTTCCATTGATGGAGAAGATGAAGCTTCTTGGTCTGGTTCAGCTCCTTCTCCTCTCTCCCGAAAGTCTCTCCCTCTAATGGTCTGATGTGTGTTGAGAGATATATGAGATATGTGGCTTTTTGGTGCTTTAAGGCTTCCTTTTTCAACCTTGGGGCCCACCATGTATATATATATATCAATATATATATCCCTTGTATCAAGAAGGTCCCCAAGGGTCTTGTTCAAGTCAGACAATCCCCCTAAGTCGTGCAAAAAGGGAGATTTTGTTGCAAGTGGGAGAGCAGGTGAGCAAGTGGACAAGTGGTATCTGCCGAATCTCAATCAATCGAAATTGAATCTCGATTGATCGAGATTTTGATCAATTGAAATAAGATCTCGATCAATTGAGATCTCGATTGATCGAGATCAACATCTCGATTGATCGAGATGCCTTTGGCTGTATTTCTGATTTATGGTTTTCAACTGCAAATAGCCTCAAACTTTGCTCCTTTCACTACAAGACCTGTAATACATCAAAAACACAAAAATACCGTAAACATATCTCAGAAAATGTAAAAATGGAACTAACATATGCAATAAAGAGGGTTCAAATGCATACAATTGAACACTTATCATTGCGTTTCACATGCTTTAGGATGGTGAGAGGTGTGGAAAGTTATATTTTCTTCTTCTCTAGACTCTTATCTTTTCACAATTGTGTATATTGTGTTGGTGGTAGCATGTGAGTTTGAAGCATGTGAGTGTAAGAAATTGATACATAGGCTTTATGTGTTCAATTTGGTGTATATGTGGAAAAATGTGTACCAAGTGTCATATATGTGATTATATATGAAAATGTGGTTGTTGAATGCATGTTAGTTCTATGTGCTAAAATTATGCATTGAATGTAGCATGAGTAAAATATGCTAATTTTGAAGTTGTATGCATATGAGATGATATATGCATGTGTTATACATATATGTGCTATATGTGGTGTGTGGTGATGGAAAACATGCTTGTTACTTCTTTTTAGTATCAATGAGCATGAGTTGTGCATGAAAATAAAATGCCATGTGTTTATGCATTCATATTGCATATGTGGGGAGTTGAGGGAAAAATGACGCAAATGAGGTGCACAGGGCTTCGGAGTGGTCCAACCGTGTTGTGAGATGTGGTAAAATTATCCACTACGTATGGCCCTCGGAGTGGACCCGCCATACCAAGGCTTAATGCCTAGGATCGGAGTATGTCCAATACTAATGACCTTTCGGAGTTGTCCCGATCATAGGATGATTATCGAAGGATGTCCATGACTTGTGAGCCTCGAAGTTGCCCCCTCACTCTATGGCAATCATGTATATTGCTATGGTAGAATGACCTTTCGGAGTTATCGCAGTCATTGGATGGTTATCGGAGGTGTCCAAGGTTACATGATCTTCGAAGCGGGCCAATCATGTGGGGTATCGGATGAGGACCGAGAGAGTGAGCATTTACTTTTCTTAATGCTTGTATGTTTGAACATGTTGTACATGAATCGTGAAATATGCAATCCTCTTTAATTGCATTTGTTGATGTGTTGTGAGATTGTGGACGTGGCATGTAGTGTATTCATATGCATTCCATGTAGGTCGTGTCGGGTCGGCACTTATCAGGGTTGGGGAACCTTTACTGAGCCGCAGTGGTGCTCACCCCTTTATTATAAACTCTTTTACAGATAAAACACCAATGACGGATGGGACGTGAGTGTCCAAGTGGAACACTAGTGGTGGTTTTGCTATCTTTTGGATTTTTATGCATTTTTGTGGCTATCCATGCCGGCTTGTGGCATGTGACTTCCTTTTTAGTCGTGGTTGTACTTTGGACGAATGTAATTTGGATGTATGTATAGGATTTTAAACTTGTTGGGTGTGGAGAGACAATGGTTTAATATATGTAATGCCCATGGCGGCACTTAATTTATTTTGATGATGTTTCCATTGTGAATGAGTTGTGTTCGTGAAAGAAATGATTCATTTTGGTGTATGAATTCAATTATGAATATGATCTTGAGTGTGAGATTGGTGTTAGAACCTTTCATTTATGTTATTAATCATGTATGAGGGGTTCTAGGATGATAGAAAGTTGATTGGGTTCCAATTGGATCATGTATAGGGTTGTTGGAAGTCCTAGGAGGTGCATCTCGATCGAGATTTAATCTCGATCAATCGAGATGCCTATTTCGATCAATCGAAGTCCCCATTTCGATTGATCGAAAGGGTGATGATTTATGGTTATTTTTAGAGTCCAGAAAAGAGGAATTTCGATCAATCGAGACCCCCATCTTGATCAATCGAGATATTGCAGGTCTGGGGTCCCGAAAGGGTGAAAATCTCGCTTGAATTTCGATTAATCGAGATTTCATCTCGATCAATCGAGGTTACTATTCACAGTTTTTTTCAAAATTTCATTTCGATGTAATTTCTTCATTCTAGATCGGAATTGAGCGTGGTTTTTTTTTTAACTTGAGTATTTTTGGATTCTCTATCCAATGGTGTAGGCCTCAGTTCCAGATTCCAAACACAGAAATTTTTGAGGCTCAAAAATGAGAGATTCTCAAAGGTGTGGCCAAGTGAATGTTCACTAAGGCGTGTGATTTGACATAGGGCCCATGGGGATTGGTTAAGATGGATTTGAGTGCATTCATATTAACCTCTGGTTTCCCGGGAGTCAGGGGATTCGGGGCGTTACAGAGTGGTATCAGAGCTCTAGGTTGGAATACCTAGGGACGAAGGGTAAGACTTGATTTAGTGATGACTTGAGGTTAAGGATCGGAACATGAAGATTTTGACTTGAGATTGTAAATTGCTTATGTGGGACTTGATTTATTCTTAAGATTTCTTAACAAGCTTTTGTGGATTAAATAGACATGGCATGTGTAAGAATGATGGAATTTGACTAAGTATGAATGCTTGGACTTAAAATTTTTCTTGTTGTGCATATAGAAAGAAATGCCTCCAAGAAGAGCGCGAGACATTGGCGCTGATGCTCCTCAGGAGCCAACTGATGGAACGCAATTTATGCGTGACATGGCTGATACTATGAGAAGAATGGCTAGGGAAGCCAGAGAAGAGGAGGTTCAGGCATTGCCTAGGGTTGCCTTGAGCGGCCAAATGGTGGCAATGAAGGAATATGTGAAATTTAAGCCGCCTACCTTTGATGGCGCGCATGATCCACTTGTGGCTGAGAGTTGGATTGACCAAACTCACAAACTCATGGTTGCTCTTGCAATCGATGAGGATTTGAAAGTGGGAGTAGCGGCGCTTCACTTACAAGGAGAAGCAGATCGGTGGTGGCAATTCATCGGGAATATCCACAACACCGAGACTATGGACTGGGAAACCTTTAAGGGTTTATTCTTTGACAAATTCTTTTCGGCTTCGGTGAAAGACCGGATGAGGCAAGAGTTCATAGACTTAGTCCAAGGGGACTTGGATGTGATGGGGTACGAGACCAAGTTTACATCTTTGGCTCGCTTTGCCCCGGAGATGGTAGCTAATGAAGAGCTAAAGGTGAAAAAGTTTGTGAAAGGACTGAAAACCTCTATCAGAAAGAGGGTGTCCATTTTGGGTTTGAGGACCTACAGTGAGGTGGTTGATAGAGCCTTGGTGGCTGAGGAGGATGACAGAGACACTCAGAGGTTGTGGGACTCTAGACAGCAAGCTAAGGGTACGGGTACCTCTTCGAGTGGTAATAGGAGGAAAAGAAATAGGGAGGGCAGATCAGGTTCACAGGGGCAGCAGCAGACTCGCCCAGTACCTTCATTGTCCTTACCTACTGGATCTGCACGATCCACAGTTGTGTGCTATCATTGCCAGCAGTCTGGCCATTTTCGTTCTGAGTGCCCTCAAAGGCAAATAGTGGCATCTGTCCTGGTGGTTTCGGTGGGGGAACGGGTATGCTTTCATTGCAAGCAATTCGACCATGTTAGGGCCAACTGTCCACAGAGACAAAGTACACCGAGTGGTATGGGGACTCAGCAGAGGGCTGGACAGACAGCTACGGTACAGTCCGGTTTCAGGACATTACCGCCACCTCATCCAGCATATTCTGTACAGGGATCTCGGGTAGCGAGAGGTTCCACGCCTGCTTCTAGTCAGCAATCAAGGTTACAGGGGACTGGTCAGCAGTCACGGGGCCGTGTGTTCATGCTTGCTCCAATAGAGGATGTACCAGGATCGTCAGTGGTCAGAGGTATTTTCCTGGTTTCTAGCTCGTGGGCTAGGGTGTTGATAGATTCAGGTGCATCACATTCATTCATATCTGTTACATTTGCATGTGCCTTGGGGCTGCGGGTGTCATCACTGGAGTCACCATTGTCCATTGATACACCAGTTGGGGGTAGGGTTACCCTGGATAGAGTGTGTCGGTCTTGCGAGATCGAGGTTGCTGGGCGTCGACTAGTGTTCGACTTTGTGTTGCTAGACATGACCACTTTCGATGTCATTCTAGGCATGGACTAGCTATCTACATTTAGAGCCACGATTGATTGTCTCCGTAGGAGAGTGACAGTGTGCACACCCGAGGGTGATTGCTTTTATTTTGTGGGAGAGCGGGATGATTTCTACGTTTCGTCTCTACTTGGTTCCGGTGTGAGGGACAGGGTTGGATATTTCCTAGCTAGCTTGTTAGCCGAGGAGGATGAGATTGTGACCAGTGGAGGATTTCCACCGGTGGTTAGAGAGTTTGTAGATGTGTTCCCAGAGGACTTGACAGAGTTACCTCCGATGAGAGATGTTGTGTTTAGCATTGATCTTGCTCCTGGTACCGCGCCTATCTCTATGGCACCATACCGGATGGCACCAGCAGAGTTGATGGAGTTGAAAGATCAGTTGCAAGAATTGTTGGATAAGGGATTTGTATGACCTAATACATCACCTTGGGGAGCTCCGGTCCTATTTGCTA
The DNA here is from genome assembly GCA_026545225.1 of Cornus controversa. NCBI lineage: Eukaryota > Viridiplantae > Streptophyta > Magnoliopsida > Cornales > Cornaceae > Cornus > Cornus controversa. Next base: position 15,783,504 of record CM048853.1, on the reverse strand, counting down.
AAAAGAAGGACGGATCCTTACGGTTATGCATAGACTACCGTAAGTTGAACCAAGCAACGATTAAGAACAAGTATCCTTTGCCAAGGATAGATGAATTGTTTGATCAGCTTAAGGGTTCGACTTGTTTTTCGAAGATCGACTTGAGGTCGGGGTATTACCAGTTGAGGGTAAGGGAAGAGGACATTTCGAAGACAGCTTTTCGAACTAGATATAGCCACTATGAGTTTCTAGTGATGCCATTTGGTTTGACGAACGCACCAGCAGCGTTCATGGATTTGATGAACCGGATATTCAGGGAGTACTTGGATAGGTTTGTGGTAGTCTTCGTGGATGACATTCTTGTGTATTCTTCTTCTATCGAGGAGCATAAGATCCATTTGAGGATAGTGTTACAGATATTGAGAGAGCACCGTTTGTATGCCAAATTCAAAAAATGTGAATTTTGGCTAACGGAGGTAAAGTTCCTAGGACACGTGGTGTCGGAAGGAGGAGTATCGGTAGACCCTTCTAAGATAGAAGAGGTAATGGATTGGGAGAGGCCTAAGAGCGTATTCGAGATACGTAGCTCCTTGGGGTTGGCAGGATATTACCGGCGTTTCGTGAAAGACTTTTCAAAGTTAGCGGTGCCGATGACCAAACTTACTCATAAAGGAGTTAAGTTTGAGTGGAATGAGGCTTGCAAGCATTCCTTTATGGAATTGAAGCGTAGATTGACTAGTGCTCCAATATTGATTATTCCCGAGAGCGATTTGGGTTATGTCATCTACTGTGATGCTTCATAGGATGGTTTGGGATGTGTATTGATGCAAACCGAGAGGGTTGTTGCATATGGTTCCCGACAGTTGAAGATCCATGAGCAGAATTACCCGACTCATGACTTGGAGTTGGCGGCGGTAATTTTTGCTTTGAAGACGTGGAGGCATTATCTCTACGGAGAGAAGTTTGATGTTTTCTCCGATTATAAGAGTTTGAAATACCTTTTTACACAAAAGGACTTGAATATGAGACAAAGGAGATGGGTTGAATACATGGAAGACTACAACTTTGATCTTCAGTATCACCCGGGGAAGGCTAATGTGGTTGCCGATGCATTGAGTAGGAAATCACATGGTACTTTGGCTAGCATCGCCATTCGTGAATGGAAGATGATAGAAGACATCTCAGAAATGGGATTGTGCTTTAGTGAGAGTGATGGACATGCCACTTTGTTCACACCTGTAGCGCAACCAACTCTAGTGAGTAGGGTGGTTGAGGAGCAGAGGCATGACATAGAGTTAGAGAGCATTCGCACTCGGATTACGGGTAGCGAGGTAGTGGAGGATTGGGTTATCCATTCAGACGGAGGTTTGAGGTTCAGAGGCAGAATGGTTGTTCCATTGGCTTGTAGGGATGAGGTCCTGAGGGAGTTTCATAGCTCCAGACTTGCAGTACATCCTGGTGGTACCAAGATGTACCACAACCTTCGTAGACAGTATTGGTGGAAGGGCATAAAAAAGGACGTCGCACGGTTTGTGGCGAGGTGTCTCACTTGTCAACAAGTGAAGGCCGAGCATCAGAGACCGGCAGGTTTGTTACAACCCTTACCGGTAGCTATGTGGAAGTGGGAACACGTCACTATGGACTTTGTGACGGGGTTACCTAGGACACGGAAGAGTCATGATGCGGTTTGGGTCAGTGTGGATAGGTTGACCAAGGTGGCTCATTTCCTTCCTATTCGAGTGACAGATGATGTGGATACCCTTAGTCGGTTGTATATTGATCAGATTGTGAGACTACATGGAGTACCTGTTTCCGTTATGTCTGATCGGGATCCGAGATTCACTTCACAATTTTGGCAAAGTTTTCAGGCTGCACTTGATACGGACCTCCATTTCAGTACAGCTTTCCATCCTCAGACAGATGGTCAGTCAGAGCGTACTATACAAATTTTGGAGGATATGCTTAGAGCATGTGCCCTTGATTTTTGAGGCAGTTGGGAGGATCACCTTCCATTAGTGGAGTTTGCATATAATAATAGCTACCAAGCTAGTATTGAGATGGCTCCATTTGAGGCCTTGTACGGTAGACCTTGTAGGTCACCAGTTTGTTGGACAGAGGTTGGTGAAACAGTGGCTTTGGGGCTAGATATAGTCAGAGAAACTACAAAAAAGATTAAGATTATACGGCAGCGTTTGCTTACGGCTCAGAGTCGTCAGAAAAGCTATGCTGACAGAAGGCGGAGGCCTTTAGCATTTGAGGTGGGGGACCATGTCTTCTTGAAAGTCTCACCACGATGGGGTTTGATGAGATTTGGGCGTAGCGGAAAGCTAGCCCCACGATTTATCGGTCCATTCGAGATATTGGATCGTGTGGGTGAGGTTGCATACCGCTTGGCATTGCCACCGCAATTGTCAAGTGTACACAATACTTTCCACGTTTCGATGTTGAGAAAGTATGAGCCGGATCCTTCACATGTGTTAGATTAGACAGGTCTTGAGGTGGAGGAGGATGTGTCTTACGAGGAGAGACCGGTACAGGTTTTGGATGCTAGGGAGCAAGTGCTTCGGGGCAAGACTATTCCATTGGTTAAAGTCCTTTGGAGACATCACGGAGTCGAGGAGGCTACGTGGGAGCGAGAAGAAGTCCGCTCAAAATACCCCGAGTTGTTTTCTACTTGAGGTATGTTTCTAATTTTGGGGACGAAATTCCCTTAAGGGGGGGAGGCTGTAGAGACCGCGACCAATTTTGGCCGGTTTTGCATTTTTCGCATTATAATTGCCATAAATTCATTTTGAGTGCTGTTTAACATGTTTTTAGTGTGGGAAACATGTTTGGGAAATGTTTTTAAGGTTTTGGGAAGTTTTCGGGAGAATTGGAGAAGTTTGACTTTTTGGTCAAACCGGGGCCCGGGGTGCGACTTAAGTGGGCCGGGAATCCGAAAAATTTTCAAAAATATTTATTTTTGGGAATGGCTGAGATGAAATGTTTAGAGAGTAGAGGAAGTGATTTCGAGACCGTAGTTTTTCGGAATCGAAAAAGGAGTCCGGGAGGGTACGTTAAGTGTCCCAGGGGCATTTTGGTCTTTTTGCAAGCCCTAAATATTTTAAATATCAGTGGCAGAGATATTCAGCCATATCTCATGCCCCTTTCTCTCTCTAAAGTTCTCCATCTTCAAAGCTCTCCCTTCTCTCTACATTTCAGACCCATTCGGCTTGGATTCAAGACCCGCCGAAGAAGGGAGATACGTAGGGGACGGCTAAGGCTTCCATTTGAACCAAACAAAGTCATCTTTCGGCAAGGTAGACTCTGCTAGAAAATTGGTGAAGTGCTTGGAAGGCCTTCATTTTCGAGGTAGGGATTCTTCTTCTCTTCTAATTGTGGATTCTAGGGTTCCGGGTGAAGAAGAGAGGTGTAGGTTGCGTTTCACATGCTTTACGATGGTGAGAGGTGTGGAAAGTTATATTTTCTTCTTCTCTAGAGTCCTATCTTTTCACAATTGTGTATATTGTGTTGGTGGTAGCATGTGGGTTTGAAGCATGTGAGTGTAAGAAATTGATACATAGGCTTTATGTGTTCAATTTGGTGTATATGTGGAAAAATGTGTACCAAGTGTCATATATGTGATTATATATGAAAATGTGGTTGTTGAATGCATGTTAGTTCTATGTGCTAAAATTATGCATTGAATGTAGCATGAGTAAAATATGCTAATTTTGAAGTTGTATGCATATGAGATGATATATGCATGTGTTATACATATATGTGCTATATGTGGTGTGTGGTGATGGAAAACATGCTTGTTACTTCTTTTTAGTATCAATGAGCATGAGTTGTACATGAAAATAAAATGCCATGTGTTTATGCATTCATATTGCATATGTGGGGAGTTGCGGGAAAAATGACGCAAATGAGGTGCACGGGGCTTCGGAGTGGTCCAACCGTGTTGTGAGATGTGGTAAAATTATCCACTACGTATGGCCCTCGGAGTGGACCCGCCATACCAAGGCTTAATGCCTAGGATCGGAGTATGTCCAATACTAATGACCTTTCGGAGTTGTCCCGGTCATAGGATGATTATCGGAGGATGTCCATGATTTGTGAGCCTCGGAGTTGCCCCCTCACTCTATGGCAATCATGTATATTGCTATGGTAAAATGACCTTTCGGAGTTGTCCCAGTCATTGGATGGTTATCGGAGGTGTCCAAGGTTACATGATCTTCGGAGCGGGCCAATCATGTGGGGTATCGGATGAGGACCGAGAGAGTGAGCATTTCCTTTCCTTAATGCTTGTATGTTTGAACATGTTGTACATGAATCGTGAAATATGCAATCCTCTTTAATTGCATTTGTTGATGTGTTGTGAGATTGTGGACGTGGCATGTAGTGTATTCATATGCATTCCATGTAAGTCGTGTCGGGTCGGCACTTATAAGGGTTAGGGAACCTTTACTGAGCCGCAGTGGTGCTCACCCCTTTATTATAAACTCTTTTACAGATAAAGCGCCGATGACGGATGGGACGTGAGTGTCCAAGTGGAACACTAGTGGTGGTTTTGCTATCTTTTGGATTTTTGTGCATTTTTGTGGCTATCCATGCCGGCTTGTGGCATGTGACTTCCTTTTTAGTCGTGGTTGTACTTTGGACGAATGTAATTTGGATGTATGTATAGGATTTTAAACTTGTTGGGTGTGGAGAGACAACAATTTAATATATGTAATGCCCATGGCGGCACTTAATTCATTTTGATGATGTTTCCATTGTGAATGAGTTGTGTTCGTGAAAGCAATGATTCATTTTGGTGTATGAATTCAATTATGAATATGATCTTGAGTGTGAGATTGGTGTTAGAACCTTTCATTTATGTTATTAATCATGTATGAGGGGTTCTAGGATGATAGAAAGTTGATTGGGTTCCAATTGGATCATGTATAGGGTTGTTGGAAGTCCTAGGAGGTGCATCTCGATCGAGATTTAATCTCGATCAATCGAGATGCCTATTTCGATCAATCGAAGTCCCCATTTCGATTGATCGAAAGGGTGATGATTTATGGTTATTTTTAGAGTCCAGAAAAGAGGAATTTCGATCAATCGAGACCCCCATCTTGATCAATCGAGATATTGCAGGTCTGGGGTCCCGAAAGGGTGAAAATCTCGCTTGAATTTCGATTAATCGAGATTTCATCTCGATCAATCGAGGTTACTATTCACAGTTTTTTTCAAAATTTCATTTCGATGTAATTTCTTCGTTCTAGATCGGAATTGAGCGTGGTTTTTTTTGAACTTGAGTATTTTTGGATTCTCTATCCAATGGTGTAGGCCTTAGTTCCATATTCCAAACACATAAAGTTTTGAGGCTCGAAAATGAGAGATTCTCAAAGGTGTGGCCAAGTGAATGTTCACTAAGGCGTGTGATTTGACAAAGGGCCCATGGGGATTGGTTAAGATGGATTTGAGTGCATTCATATGCGAGAATTGGGTTAAGCTTTCGCGGTGAATGAGGGTAATGAGGGTCCATTGGGACTAATGGACGGGTTAACCTCCGATTTCCCGGGAGTCGGGGGATTCGGGGCGTTACATGAATATAGAGGCATCTTTGCCTGGACTTACAAAGAAATGCCAGGTCTTGAGCCAAAGATTGCAGTCCATAACCTCGTGGTTAAGCATAGCACGCGTCCAATCAAATAATCTTAACGTTTCTTCAGGCTTGATCTTATCCCAAAGATTGAGGAAGAAATTAACAAACTTATCGATGCAGGCTTCATCCGAGAAACTTTCTTGTAGATTACGGAAGAAAATCGCTTGGCAAACGCACTAGCTAACTTGGCAACCACAATGGCAGTAGGGGAGGATGAGGCAATTACGGTTCCAGTATGTCAACGATGGGTACTACCACAATTACTCGAAGGCCAATTAGAAGAAATAAATGCAATCTCTGTTTCGATTGTTGAGATCGAGGACTGGAGACAACCCATCATCAATTACTTGGAACATGGGAAACTTCCTGAAGACCCTCTGATCGGCATCAAATGTTACGCATTCTAGCCTCTTAACTTATGTATTTTATTCTCTTAGTGATAGATTATTTTGTGATTTTACTTCGTTTTAGTGTTTTCTGTATTTTCAGGGCCTTAATGATTATTTCAGTTAAAACTAGGATTTTGGGCTTTTAAAGATAACATGCAAAAGGGTTAGATGAAGCCTACATCAAAGGGCTCCATTCAACTCCATAATTTAACTCAAATCAGCTCAAGGAAGAGGTCCAAGAGAATTACAGCTGCTTAAGAAGGTTTCGGGCCTGAAGCCCAAATCTGCGCATAATACAGTCTTAATCCTGTTTTGGAAAATGGACTAGAATTATTATTTTTGAGCGTCAAATCAACTTAATTCTCACTTAAGGTTAAACGAAATTTGATTCTGCACACTTTTGTATTTCACGAAAATTCCGTGAATCGGACTTTTAGTGGGTCAAAAGTTGGGCCGAAGTCAGCAGGAAAAACCCACCTGATTAGTGCTGCGGGAAAACCTAATTAATTCCTAATTGGATTAGGACTTTGATGGATTCTCTTGGCTATTAATAGTGATGAATTAGAGCTGTATAGAGGAGGCTTTGGCAGCAGCTTTGAAGAGCTTTTGGAAGTGGAGAATCATTGGAGAACAAGGCGTATCATGAGCGGCTAGTTCAACCACCAGGGTTTTGATGTAGCCCTAACTAAATATCATTGGTTTGATTGTTCTAATTATTGGAGATTTTTGTATTCATTCATAGATTGTGTAATTTAGAGGATTCTTATTATAGAATTGAGCAATAAAAGTCTTATAAATTCAGTTTCAATGATTTCTTATCTTGTCTTAGATACTTGATTGTTGTTATTGAACTCGTCCCTCTTGTTTTCTGTGATCATGAGAGTGATTATTACACAATGGTTTTCACTGAATATATCATTAAAAGCTTTGATGGATTATGCCTAGAGAAGATGAACCATACTGCACCCTAGATTAGAGTAGTTAGGCAGATGGCCCATGCCAATCGAAGATAGTCCATGACTTAGCCTTAATCATATGTTATCTTCTTGACGGATGAATGTGAGCTTGTAGCCACCGACACCACTTATGAATGATATGATTCCCTATAGTTAGTTCAATTGACCATTGATTATGAAGTTAGTGGTGAAATCAATTACCCTAGATTTATCTTATATTCTCCACACTCCTTAGTTTTTCTTGCTTTTGTTCAATTGCTTCATTAGTTAATTTAGAATTAAAAATTAGAATTTATTTCTTTTAAATTTAATTAGAATTAGTCCTAACAATTCAACTCAATCAGACCACAGTCCTTGAGGTTCGACACCCCTTCCTTTCGATAGCCCTATTCTGCAAAGAATTCGTTCTATTGCGAAGTGTGATAATTTTTAATTGATATACTTTTTGAGTCACACTCACACACGAATCACCCTCGTCACAGAACTGAGATACATCGAAGAGCTCCCCAATTCATCTTTTACAAAGATACATTGTTTCGATGTTCATACAAAGGTATTTTCCTTCGTTGTCTCGGAGAAGAAGAAGCAACTCATGCAATGGAAGAAACACATTCAGGGGTCTGTGGGGTTCACCAGTCAGGTCCTAAGCTTCACTTTCGAGTAAAGAGGATGGGGTACTATTGGCCAACCATGGTTAAAGATTGTATGGATTATGCTAAAAGATGTCAAGCCTGTCAATTCCATGCCAATTTCATACACCAGCCACCTGAAGTGTTGCACCCTACAATTGTGTCCTAGCCATTTGATACATGGGGACTAGACGTAGTTGGACCTTTCCTAAAATCTTCTAAAGGTCATTTATACATCCTTGCAGCAACCAATTATTTTTCAAAGTGGGCTGAAGCAATCCCAGTCAAGGAAGTGAAAAAAGAGACAGTGGTGGACTTCATAAAAGGAAACATTATCTTTCGATATGGTGTTCCTCATCACATCATAACTGACAATGGATTACCCTTCAAAAATAGTTTGGTGACCAATTTATGTGAAAGATTTGGTTTTAAGCAACATAAGTCTTCAATGTACAATGCGCCAGCAAATGGACAAGCAGAAGCTTTCAATAAAACTCTTTGTGATTTGCAGAAAAAGGTAGTCTCTAAATCTAAAAAGGACTGGCATGAAAGAATGGGAGAGGCTCTTTGGGCATATCAAACAACATATCGTACTCCAACCCAAGTAACACCGTATTCTCTAGTTTATGGTGTTGAAGCGGTTCTCCCACTTGAGCAACAAATTCCCTCTTTGAGGATTGCCATACAAGAAGGACTGACAAATGAAGAAAATGTCAAATTTCATCTTCAAGAGTTGGAAGCATTGGATGAAAGAAGACTTAAGGCTCAACAGCAATTAGAGTGTTTACCGAGCTCGACTCTCAAGTGCCCTCAATAAAAGAGTTCGTCAACGATCCTTTTAAGTTGGTGATTTGGTGCTTGCTGTGCGAAGACCCATTATCACCAGCCATCGTATGGGTAACAAATTTACATCCAAATGGGATGGACCATATGTGGTGCGAGAAGTCTACACCAATGGCGCCTACAAAATTGTTGATGAAGATGGGATTAGAGTTGGGCCTATCAATGCCAAATTCCTAAAGCAATATTACCCATAAACAATGGAATGATTGCTCCTGATCACACGAGACTAAACTCCACTATGCTCCTGGCCCGCATGAGCTAAAACTGTGTACGGCCCCAAAAAAAAAATTTGTTTTATTTCCTTTATCCGAACTACGTAAGTGACTTGATCCCGTTAAGGGGTACGTAGGTAGCTTGGAAGTTTGTTCCAAGTTCAGTCACTTAAAAAAAAAAACTGTGTTAATATTACTCTTGGCCCGCAAGAGTATAAAAGGTGAATGACTAAATAAATAAAACTGTCTTGTAAAAAAAAAAAGTTCTTTTATTATTAAAAAAAAAAAAAAAAAAGACATGATAATTCTGCAAGAGTTTGTTGAATGCATAACATAAAATCATCATTCATAACAAAACAATATATAAAAGAGAAAAAATTAAGACAACCAATGTAACTCTAGGATCTCCTCTTGCTCTTTCTTCAACAACTTCTCTAAAGTGCTTACAACACCACGATCACGATCAGAGATGATAGGAATCTCTTCAATTGCATTCTTTTCATTTTTGATGCTAGCAATGACATCTTTCCTCTGAGAGATTCGTGAATTAGCCTCCAAAATTAAAGCCTCGTGCTTCTCAATTCGAGCAAGTAAAATCTGTAACTCCTTCGTATCGTGGAGAAAATCTGCTTAAAGTTTTTGAACATGTGCCACATCTGCGCTATCTGAAGAAAGGGCCTCGTTAAGGCATGAGTCGATGTGAGCCAAGCGTTGGGAGTGTACTTCTTCAGTCAAGGCCTGGGCACACCTCGACTTAACATCATTGTATTCTTCTGCACTCTGTAAATATAAGTTGACCCTCTCCTGAAACTCAGAACAGTCCACGAAAAGTGAGAAAATCTCATCAAAAAGTTCACTAACTCTTGATTTAAGTAATGGTGCTTTGGAAAACTCCGTCTTCCTTAGCATCCTTTTGAGGTTGTTTCCTAAAGATAAGGTCGATTGACGTCTGATTCCAGAAATCACACTTGTCACATCATAGGTAGGTGCCTCAGAAAAGGTGGCTTGGTGTGATTCTTGAATGTTCACTTGGGGTATCACATTCTCTACTACTGTCTTCTCATATGCCTGACCTTGAATCCCATGTCCAGTAGAAGAATCATGAGGATGAGGGTCTATTAATGCTTTTCCAGAATCGTGAAGGGAAGATGTGACATCTGCTAAAGAATATGGGGTGTTTCCTTTTCTGATTGCCAACTCCAAAGAGGAAGGGCCTTGGACAGACTCCTCGCCAGCAAAATACTTTATAGCAAGATTAGCCTCCTTTAACATCATTTCATCATCATTAACCTTCAAAAAAAAATGTCATAAGTTAAAAGAGCAACCAAAAATAAAATAAAATAAAATAAATAATAATAATAAATAAATAAAAAGAAACCTGTTGGTTTGCAATCTGAAATGGCGTTAAACCACTAGGAACCCCATCAAAGTAATTCGCAAAATCAGGGAGGATGTTCTTTGCTGAGGAAGTGTGATCTGCATCATCCACTGCATGCTTCCAATTGCAATCATCATCACCTCTCATTCCTTCAATCCTACTCACCATGGTTCGAGGACGCCGCGGTAAATTATGAGGAAAATTTTCACCAGTACGAGATTCAGAGGCAGCATCTGAGATTTGCTTAACAGACTCATCTATTGTGTGCTCATCAATCATACCTCTTTTACACTTGTTTGGCTTGTCATTGGGAGATGCATGATATTTATTGTGCCCTAAAGTTTTTGACTTCTCAATGTATGATTCTTTGTGCACCTTAGACCACCAAGCGATATAGTCTTTGGTAACTGAAAAATATTTGAGATTTGTACATTCAGGAATTAATATTGACGATCGAGTCTCATACCGAGTGAATGATATCCAAAACTTCAAAACATCAGCCAAACTACTGATTCGTATATCCAGTTTCAATTTTCCAGGGAGGTCTTGATGAAATCCAAAATGTCTACTGAATCTGTGGAGATTGTAAAGTTTTATAACATGGGTTCCTCCTCTTCGTAAGGTCAAACAACCAGAGTGAAGGCTAGAAAAATACTCAAAATATGGAATAGAAATCTTATCATCATCAACTAGGAGTTTCCTTTGTTGAAGTTCCATGGCTAAACGATGCATAATTACACCCCCACATGATTTAATCAAGGATTGTGCCTCGGACTCATCAAAGTTTTTTGCTGATGCTTCCCCAGAATATTTAACCATATAAGGTGAGAGTTGAATATCCGAATGAAAATGCGTTTTAAAATATTCACCTAACCATCCATAGACATAGTGGATAGGGAATATGACAGTGACGCTCCCAGACTCGGAAGATGAAGCAATCTCATTCAAACCTTGGTATATACTTGCCAAAATAAGGACAGAAAGGCAAAATTTATCCCTATGTGCCATCATACTTGCAATTTTGAAGACCCCTGGACGAATCATACCACCAGGTGCAGCTGGTAGGATGAATCGGTTTAACTAGCAAGCTAAGAAAGCAGCCAAATATGTCTTTTCTTGAGCTTCTTTTCCAACTATGAGATAAACAAAAACCCCTTCTCCTTGGCATGATCTTTTTTGGACAGGACCAATGATTCCAATAGGGTTGTGCATCTCTCTAGGTCATTGAGTCTTGTTCCTTGTCTTCTTTACAGGAGGCTTCTTATATTTTGTGGGACCCTTAAACCTAAAAGGTCACCCAGTCATGGATTCTCACAAAAGGCTCTCCCTTGTCCCTCTTGCAAAGGCTATGAAATGCTATAAACAAATACCGACAGCTCGGTGGAAGAAGTGGCTTGCCATCACCTCCAATTTTAGAAAACTCCTCTGCATTGGGAACAACTTCATCGTAAAACTTTCCATCAAATGGAAGGCCACCTATCTTGTACAAATCCCAAAGGGAAATAGATAATTCTCCAATGAAAGTATGAAGTGTCTTAGTTACAGGGCACCAAGACTCCAAAAATGCTTTGAGAATGTTTCCATGACGATCGTATGAAGAAAGTGAGGCATAAATAGCATCATACAACCTCATTTTCTTAAGGAAATCTCAATGGTGGCCCAAGATATCCTCTGACCATTCCCAATAACCATTCACAAAGGATAGATCTCCCACAAGCTTGAACGATGCGTTCCACTTCGCTTCTTGTGACTGCATTTTGTGTCCTACTAGTTGAAACTGGTTTATTGCATTCACTGATCTATCATGATGAGAAGACTGCAATGTCAATGCCTGAGGAGTTGATGTCATTTCTAGATCCTCCATTGGGCCCATGTTTGAAAGCTCGTAAGGAAATTCACTTGACCACCAAGTTGGATGGAGAGAATTATCTGGGCGGGGAACTTTTAAAGCATATGGCCCTATAAGAGGTTTGTGGACGTCAAAAGTTGTCCCTTTCTCAATTAGGTCACTTCTTTTTTCAGTGATAGTCACGGTCCCTTCTTTGAAGCGTCGGAAATAAGCCATATTGCAATGCGATCTCTACAAAAGGAAATAAAATGTTGGGTTTACAAGTAATCATACGTTAATTTGATTATAATGTTCAAATGCATGAGCCTATAATACAGCCTCAACACCAAATAAACCTAGTGTAAAAAAATTGACCAGATTGCAGTCGAGGCTTCGCAGATGACCTGTAGTATATGACAAAGTCTAGGTACAGAAAATCGTGTCAGATTGCAGTCAAGGCTCCGCGAATGACCCGTAGTACATGACAATGTCAATGCACAAAAAATCGTGTCAATAACAGTCGAGCCTCTGCGGGTGACCTGTAGTACCAGACCAAGTCATATATACAGAAAACCGTGTCAAATTGTAGTAAAGCTTTTGCAAGTGACCGGGAACCCGTAGTACATGACAATGTGCACAAAGAACCAGTTCAATTGTTGAGACTCGCGAGTGACCCGTAGTATATGACAAAGTCTAGGTACAGAAAATCGTGTCAGATTGTAGTCAAGGCTCCGCGAGGGACCCATAGTACATGACAATGTCAATGCACAAAAAACTGTGTCAATAGCAGTCGAGCCTCCACGGGTGACCCGTAGTACCAGACCAAGTCGTATACAAAAAACTGTGTCAGATTGTAGTAAAGCTTTCGCAAGTGACCAGGAACACCGGGCGAGCTTGGTGAAACAGATTGCATCTCATGAAGTGAAAGTCATAAAGATAAGAGGACTGCTAAATTGAGTCATAAAGAAAAGATAGGGTTTTAGTATTGTACTTACGTATCAGAAGTGTTGGTGCATTCAAGAGGAGCTCTTGTGTGTCAAGTTTGGAATTGAAGGAACCTGATATTAATTGAATCTAAATCATGTCATGAAGCCAATTCAAGAATAGCAGTATGTACATGATGAAGATTTACTAAGTATAAAAGTGATCCTCAAGGCGCTAAAGTCAAGATATGATTTTTTTTTTTTAAAATCGCAAAATCATGAATGTCTTTGTACATATAAAGATGAGGTGGCAATTATTGTGTAGATGGTATCAAAATAATTCAGGTGAAAAAAAAATCAATCAGTTATGGGAAATTCATGCATGTCTTAATTACTGTGCAGATAGTATTAATAAGACGTGCATAAAAATAAAATAAAAATCGTGTGGCTTGTGTGTTCTTGATTCGTGTGTGAGTGTGACTCAAAAAGTATACCAATTAAAAATTTCCACACTTCGTAATAGAACGAATTCCTTGCAGAATAGGGCTATCGAAAGGGGTATCGTACCTCAGGGATTATGGTCTGATGAGTTGGAATACGGAACTAATTCTAATTAAATTTATAAGAAAAGAATTCTGATTTTTAAACTAATTAAAAAGATAAAATAAAATAAATCAAAGTAAACAAGATAGTGAAGATAATAAGAGAGAAACCTAGGGTGTTTGACTTCACCACTAACTCCGCAATCAATGGTCAATTGAATCAACTATAGGGGAATTACATCATGCATAAGTGGTGTCGGTGGCTACAAGCTCACCTTCATCCGTCAAGAAGATAACATATGATTAAGGCTAAGCCATGGACTATCTTCGATTGGCATGGGCCATCTGCCTAACTACTCTAATCTAGGGTGCAGTATGGTTCATCTTCTCTAGGCATAATCCATCAAAGCTCATAACAATATATTCAGTGATTACCATTGTGTAATAATCTCTCTCATGATCACAGAAAATAAGAGGGATTGAGTTCAATAACAACAACTAAATATCTAAGACAAGATAAGAAATCATTGAGATTGAATTTACAAGACTTTTATTGCTCAATTCTATAATAAGAATCCTCACAATTACACAATCTATGCATGTATATAAAGGTCCCCAATAATTAAAACAATCAAACCATTGATGCTTTTTTAGGGCTACATCAAAACCCTAGTGGATGAACTAGCCGCTCATGGTAGAAGAAGAAGCTTCAACTGTTGAGGAAGAAGGCATCATCTTCATGAATTATGTGTATGACTATGTTCTCCAATGGCTCTGCAATATGTTTCTGTTCTCTTCTCAGCCCTCTCAGACTCTCCAATCTCTGTGTGTGTTCTTCAACTCAGCCTCCAAGTCTTCACTTTATTCTCCAAGAGAATACACCAAAGTCCTAATTCAATTAGGAATAAATTAGGGTTTCCCGCAGCACTAATCAGGTGGGTTTTTCCTGCTAACTTCGGCCCAACTTTTGACCCACTAGAAGTCTGATTTACGGAATTTTCATGAAATACAAAAGTGTGCAGAATCAAATTTCGTTCAACCTTACGCTAGAATTATGTCGATTTGAGGCTCGGAAATAAGAATTCTGGTCCGTAATCCAAAACGGGATTAAGACTGCATTATGCGCAGATTTGGGCTTCAGGCCCGAAACCTTCTTAAGTTGCTGTAATTCTCTTGGACCTCTTTCTTGGGCTGATTTGAGTTGAAATAAATGGTTGAGTGAATCTTCTTGATGTAGGCTTCATCTCACCATCTTAGATGTCTTCTTTCAAAGCCCAAAAACTTGGTTTTAACTGAAATAATCATTAAGGCCCTGAAAATACAGAAAATACTAAAACAAAGTAAAATCACAAAATAATCTATCAGTAAGAGAATAAAATACATAAGTTAAGAGGCTAGAATGCGTAACATTCAACGCCGATCACACCCCCAAACTTACATATTGCTAGTCCCTTAGCAGTAGAATAAAACAAAACTAAAACAAAAGAAATTACTAAATACTAACTAAACTACCCAACTCCACTTTCGTGGGAGAAACGATTGCATTTAGCATATGCAACAAGCCTTTAAACCCCTAGGTTCCCCCTAGTGGACGAGTATAGTCTCGTGAGGGTTTCTAGAAATGTTACCCACAAACATTCAAAATTATGTTTCAACATTAATTCAAAAAGAAGATTACAATACATAGTTACAAACTTGCATTCAAGAATAATTCCAAACTTTCAAATTCTATAATTCAAATCAATGGTCCCCATGCATAATTCACATCAACATATCTCAAAATAATCAACTCCAGCTCCCTCGTGTAAAGTGAACTAGCAATCATATCATGTGGCATAACCAAGCTCTGAATATATTAAGGCACATACCATTTCAACTCACTAGCTCCCTTTATTGAAATCATACTTCCAAACATGAATACATGACTTTTTCATTTTTTTTTTTTTAATTCTTGTTTTTTTTCATTGCTTTATTGGTTGTGCAATGTCTTGATCTATTAAGCTTTCTGAAAGATCCATGTAGCAAGCTTTCAGTCAGTGACTCCCAAACCAGATGGCTTTAGGGCACTAGGCTTTAAGATACCTTGAAGACCTAATTACTCGAATCAGTCAGGCTACAAATCAAGACAACCAATGCTCATCTTTTCTCACCCTTTCACTTTTGACGCGAACACTCCGTGCTTCCTGAGGCATAGAGGCCCGGTTACTCATGAAAAGGATCAAATTAATTTGCTTATTCATCACTTTTTTTTCACTTCTTTTCTTTCTTTTTTTCATTGAAGTCAAGTATAACACATCATCGGTACTCATTCTCAAGAGATACTAATTAATATCAAGCATATGTAACTCAATAACTCAAAACCAAAGTTTATACCCCCTAAAATTATGCTAGTGTGTCTGTGCATGTAAGAGAACTAAAATCAATCACTCCAAACATGTTATTGCAAATCATGATTAAAACCACATAATTCAAACCATAGTTTTCAAAAATTTCAAACATACTCAAAAATTGCAAGTTATGCACCTACATAAGGTATTAATCCTTTGAATAATGTCAAAACATTCTATCTAAAAACAAAATAAAATAAAATAAAAAACAAACTAAGAAAATAAAATAAAATAAAATCCTAATACAAAAAGATTTTCACACCAATTTCCCCCCATATACAATAAAGCACAAAAATAGGCATCGCCTCACCCCCAAACTTAAACTGTACATTGTCCTCAATGTACTACCAATCAAAGCATAGAGAAGAGTAAGAACGATGTTACCGGGATCATGGAGTAGTGGAAAGAAAATAGAGTACATCACTAGTACGAAGGCAATGCAAGCACAC
This sequence comes from Cornus controversa, assembly GCA_026545225.1. Classification (NCBI taxonomy): domain Eukaryota; kingdom Viridiplantae; phylum Streptophyta; class Magnoliopsida; order Cornales; family Cornaceae; genus Cornus; species Cornus controversa. The sequence continues at coordinate 15,767,354 of CM048853.1, read as the reverse complement.
CCCCAAACTTGGATGTTTCAACCTGTCAAAACAAACCACTATACCCCAAAGATCAAGGGAAAATAATATGGGTGAATAAATATGAAAGAGAAAAATCCTAAAAAAAAATAAAATATTTTTTCATTTTTCATTTTTTTTTTTTAATAAAAATCTAACTAAAAATAAATAAATAGAAGAATAAAAGCTAAAAATAAAATAAAATACAAAAGATGATTACCTTCCTGTCAAGGATGTGGTGGTGACTGAGCATCCGGATCCAAGTTTGCTTGGCGCATCAGTGCACGCATCATCCTCCTCATCTCTAGTTGTTCTTGGCGAGTGTCACGAAAGTGATCCGCCATCTCTATTCTCATTGCACCAAACTGTGTGGAGACCTCTGTCTGTAGGGTGCCAAACTGGACTGTCAACCCAGCAATCTGCCCTTCTAAATATTGATAATCATGGCCACCAGCCTGTGCATGCACTTCCTCTTCCTCTGCCTCCATCTCCTCTGGATCTTCCACCGGTGGTGGTATATCTACATGCTCTCCTCCCTGGGCCAACCGAGATACCTCACCAGGCGCCGCTATGACTCTCTGGTGCATATGAGATCGATTCAGGTTCCAATCATGCGTGCCATAATGAAGATCACGTGGAAAGGCAAGCTCGTCCTCATGGACTGCATACCCCTGTGACACAAGCAACTGGTGAATAATAGTAGGGAATGGAAACTCCCAGTCACTTGCACTGTCTGGTGTCTTAGCCACAACTTTGGAATAGAATTTCTCCATCTGGCCCCAGACAATCTGTGGGAATGACAGCCAATGCCCAAAATGTATAGCATATAAGGCTCTGAGGAACTCTTGACGTCTCTCGGTTTTATGTCCAATTGGACATACATTCTTGAGTAGAACAGCGTCAAGGAACCATAAATGATTTGGCATTGAAGATTTAGAAGCTGCATTCCGTTTTAGCCCTGAAAATTGGTTGGCTCACAAACGTGCAACCACATTACCCACTGACAACTCATCGGATAAAGGAGTATAGATATGAGATAAATCAGCTGGGCATTCATGAGGACAACCCATGGCAATGGCAATGGATGACATGTCCACTCGAACTATTGTTCCATCGACGGAAGAAGTAAGCACATCCCGCTCATCAGGTGTCGGCATTAAGTTCTGATAAAATACCTTGACAAGCCTCGGGTAAATGGTAGATGAGAGTGGAACAAAAATGGATGCCGACCGACGACGATGGATGTCGGAAATCCTCCATCGTGTCTCGGGAAACATACCATAAAGTTCGGCTATGTCAAATGTTGTTTCGAAATTCAACGCCCTTGGATGCCGTCTCTCTCGAATACCTTCTCGGCGAGATCGTGAAGAACCTGTGGTCGGATCATGCCTCGCTCAGCGAGGATTACGTGAACTTGAAGCACCTTGGTGACTTGCTCTCTTTGGTGCCATAGAAGTAGAAAAAGTGTGGTTGAGGAATTAAATCAAACACTTGGTGTGCACAATTCTTTTGTAACCTTCAACCTCCTCTTTTCGGCAATTTTTCCACCCAAATCGAACAAATGAATGCACCAAATTGATCCCCCAAACTTGGTCTTCAAAAGCCCTCAAAAAGATTTGAACAATTTCTTCAAAGAAAAACTTCACTTACTTTGATGTTGAACTTGAAAAAGTGAGAGCTTCCTTTGAGAACTAGTGATTTTTGATCCAATTTGATGTTGAAGTTGATGATGATCAATGTTGAATTCTTGTATAATAATCACTAATTGAAGAAATTAGTTTTCCGGATGATGTAGGACTTGAATTGGAGTTCAAAGAGGTCTAGGATGCAAGTAGTAGCAACATAGGAAGATAAGTGGCCTTTATAGGCCTTAAAAATTCGGGCAGCCCCTCCATGGGCCTTGGGCGATCGATCCCCCCAAGGATGGGTAATCGATCGCCCACCTGCTGGTGGGGATCTTCAAAAAAATCATTGGGGCGATCGATCCCCCTTGGCGGGGGCGATCGATCCCCCTCCCGAAGGCCTGTTTGACCCTCCATCGCCCAAGTTCGACCGAGCCTTGATATTTTTGAGTCTCCATCGCCCAAGGTCGACCGAGAGCACTATTTTTCACCCGTCTTGAGTCTGAATACCTCGGTACACCTCTTGGCATCCTCCGAAAGTAACTTATACATCAAAAACTCAAAGAAAAACCATTAAAACGCAACTAGAATTGAAGAAAAACTTAAGAAAACTAAGACTAAAAATTAAAATAAAAAAAAAACTAAAGGAAATAAAGTATAGAAATACATACAGAACCTACAATTTAATGTCCGTAGGAGACGATTGACTCTCCGAAGGGATTAAGTCGGATAGACGGGATCCGTCAAGTCGACAGACTCCACGTCTCTTCTTGGCACACATCCTTCCAAACAATGTTTCAACCTTTGGCCATTAACTTTCATCAAAGTGTTATCTCGAAAGCTTCGAATTTCCACGGCACCATGAGGAAGAACCGAAATCACTTGGAATGGTCCATCCCACTTTGAACGCAATTTTTTGGGAAACAACCGAAGCTTGGAATTGAAGAGCCACACTTTATCACCTGGAGAGAAGGACTTTCGTGAGATATGTCGATCATGAAATGCTTTCGTCCTTTCTTTGTAAATTCGTGAACTTTCATAAGCATCACGTCTAAACTCTTCTAATTCATTCAATTGCAACTTCCTCTCCTCCCCAGCTCTTTTTGCATCGAAATTGAATTTTCGAATTGCCCAAAGTGCCTTGTGCTCAATCTCTACTGGAAGATGACATGCTTTCCCATACACCAACCGATATGGTGACATACCGATAGGGGTCTTATAAGCAGTTCGATACGCCCATAGTGCTTCGCTCAGTCGCAATGACCAATCTCTTCTATCCGGTCTCACTGTCTTCTCAAGAACATGCTTAATTTCTCGATTGGACAGCTCTACTTGCCCACTTGTCTGAGGATGATAAGGTGTCGCCACCTTATGTGTCACTAAATATTTAGCAAGCAAACCTCTCAAGAATTTATTGCAAAAGTGAGTACCACCATCGTTGATCAAGGCTCGAGGAATTCCAAATCGACTCAGAATATTCTCATGCATGAATTTGATTACCACCTTGTGATCATTGGTTCGAGTTGCAATGGCCTCCACCCACTTGGAGACATAATCCACTCCAACCAGAATATATTCGTAGCCAAAAGAAGGTGGAAAGGGTCCCATAAAATCAATTCCCCAAACATCAAAAATCTACACCACCAGAATGGGGCTCATTGGCATCATATCACGCCTCGACATTGAACCCAATCTTTGGCACCGATCACAAGTCTTACAGAAAACATATGCATCGTGAAACAGAGAAGGCCAAAAGAATCCACATTGAAGTACCTTTGCTGCTGTCTTTCTTGCACTGAAGTGGCCTCCACATGCCAATGAATGGCAGAACTTGAGAATATCTTGAAACTCATGGTCTGGGACACATCGCCGAATAATCTGATCTGGACAATATTTAAATAACTCTGGATCCTCCCAAAAGTAATGATGGACTTTAGAGAAGAATCGATCACGTTCTCGCTTGGTCCAGTCTCTTGGCACTTTTCCCGTGGCTAAATAGTTCACAATATCTGCATACCATGGTGTGGAGTTGTCGGACACTCCAAACAATTGCTCCCTCTGAAGTGTTTTGGAAAGTGTAGTGCATACAGAAGTTACCACCATGGTAGAAATTTGATCTTCAAACACCTTCTTCTCCTTCTATTTTTCTTGAACCCTTATTTCATTTGTAGATTCAATCACATCTTCAGAGTCCATGAAGAAAACATCAGTCTGATCTGGAGGATTCTCAACAGCATTGAAAATATTAAGTTTAACCTTCATATTGCCAAATGAAATATCAATGATCCCTGACCTACAATTTATGCAAGCATCAGCAGTAGCTAATAAAGGTTGACCAAGGATCACAGGAATGTGCCTCTTCGGATTGTGAACTGGCTCAGTGTCAAGTACAATGAAGTCAACAGGAAAGTAGAACCTGTCCACTTTAATGAGCACATCTTCTATGATTCCTCGGGGTTGCTTTGTTGATCTGTCTGCAAATTGTAATACCACCGAGGTAGGCTTCAATTCTCCCAAGCCCAATTGTAAGTAAACTGAATAGGGTAGCAAATTCACACTTGCACCCAAATCAAGAAGAGCTTTATCCACATGGTGCTCCCCAATAATACATGAGATAGTTGGAGCACCAGGATCTTTGTACTTGGGAGGAGTACACTGCTGAATTATTGAACTTACTTGTTGTGGCAGCATTACTTTCTTTGGCACATGGCTTTTAGAACGCCTTTTCTGAGTGCACAAGTCCTTCAAAAATTTTGCATAAGGAGGAATTTGCTTGATGGCATCAAGGAGTGGCAAATTAATCTTCACTTGGCGGAACACCTCCATCATGTCATGCAGCTTGTCCCCTTGCTTCCCCAATTTAGATGCTTCAAGAAAACGTTGTGGGAAAGGAGCCTTGGGCTCATAAGGAATTTCAGCACTTGGACTTGTGGTCACTTTTTCTTCTTCTTTCTTCTCACCCACCTTATTGTCAATTATTTTCCCACTTCTCAAAGTGGTAATGGCTTGAACTTGCTCATGGTGTGGATTGCTTGTGGAAGCTTGCATCCCTCTTGGATTAGCAATTGGTTGACTAGGGAGCTTCCCTTCTTCTCTTCTGCATAGTGAAGTAGCAAGCTGTCCAAACTGAGATTCCGGTTTGGCAATGGATTGAGAATGCGAGTGCACTAGCTGAACTGTAGATTGTACTGTTGCTGCAGTAGCTTGCACCGTCTCTATGAGAGAATCAAGCTTGTCAAATTTAGACAAGGTAAGTGTCAGCTTGTCTTCAATAGCAGAAATTCTTTGGGCCATAGGACTTTGTGTTTGATATTGCTGTTGAGGCACAAAAGTCCTAGGTTGATATGATGGTTGCATTGCTGCCCCTTGGTTACTATAAGAAAAACCAAGATGATTCCTCTATGTGGGATTGTAAGTATTACCTCGTGGAGGATTCATTGGTCCAGTGAAAGTAGCTTGAACTTGCTCATGTTGAATATCAGAAAATTGCCCCACCGTAGGACAATTGCTCATGTTATGCATAGGACTAGAGCAAAATTCACAAGGGCCTAGCAATGAAGAATTTGAAGCAGAAGGAGTTTGATTGGCAGCCATGATTGCTGCCACCTTCTGTGCAATTAAATCAATATCAGTTGGTATAGCTTCTGAAGCACCAACCTCAAAAATCCCATCAGTCTTCCTTGTAGTGGCAGGTCTGCTAGAACGAGTAGAGGACACATGTTGTAGAGAGTTATCACTATGATTTTCAAATAAGGTCCATGCCTCTTCTTTACTCTTCAACATAAAAGTACCTCCACATGACGCATCAACCATCTGTCTGTTGGCTTCTGTGAGCCCTTCATGAAAACTCTGCACTAGTTGCCACTTAGGAACTCGATGATGGGGACACTTCCTAAGAAGGTCCTTGAATCTTTCCCATGTCTCATAAAATTGTTCCCCCTCATGTTGGGAGAAACCAGTGATAGCACGTCTGAATTGATTGGTCTTCCCTATCGAAAAATACTTCTTGAGAAACTCATGTTGCATCTGAGTCCAAGTCGTGATAGAACCAGCCGGTAGGGAGTTAAACCAATACTTTGCTTTGTCTTTCATAGAGAATGGAAAAAGTCTCATTCTGAAAGCATCTTCAGAGAAGTTATGAATTTTTGTAGTTGAGCACACTTCAATGAAGTCATCCAGATGCTTGTAAGGGTCTTCTTGAGTCAGCCCAAAATAAGATGGTAGCATCTGAATAATGCTGGACTTGATCTCATAATTCTGTGCTGTGACATTGGGCAGTTGAAAACCTACTGGCGAGGTATATGTCTCAGGAACATAGTAGTCCCTCAGCAGTCTAGCTCTTTCTCCATCAGCATTAGGAACAAGGTTGTTATTCCTCTCTTCTGCCATGTCTTCAATTAATTCTTCCTCTTGCACAATTGTATCAACAGGGATGTTCCTCTGTTGTCTAAGAGTACATTCAGGCTCAGCATCAAGAGGTATCAAAGGATCAGCTACAGAACGACGACCTTGCATATATTTACCAAAAGCACCTGAAAAGAAAACAAAAACAAAATTAAAAATAAAATATAAAAATTTCCTAAACTAAAAATCCAATTAAAACTAATTCTGTAAAATCCAATCAATCAAATAGATAATCCCCGGCAACGGCACCAAAAATTGATTCGTGTGTGAGTGTGACTCAAAAAGTATACCAATTAAAAATTTCCACACTTCGCAATAGAACGAATTCCTTGCAGAATAGGGCTATCGAAAGGGGTATCGTACCTCAGGGATTATGGTCTGACGAGTTGGAATACGGAACTAATTCTAATTAAATTTATAAGAAAAGAATTCTGATTTTTAAACTAATTAAAAAGATAAAATAAAATAAATCAAAGTAAACAAGATAGTGAAGATAATAAGAGAGAAACCTAGGGTGTTTGACTTCACCACTAACTCCGCAATCAATGGTCAATTGAATCAACTATAGGGGAATTACATCATGCATAAGTGGTGTCGGTGGCTACAAGCTCACCTTCATCCGTCAAGAAGATAACGTATGATTAAGGCTAAGCCATGGACTATCTTCGATTGGCATGGGCCATCTGCCTAACTACTCTAATCTAGGGTGCAGTATGGTTCATCTTCTCTAGGCATAATCCATCAAAGCTCATAACAATATATTCAGTGATTACCATTGTGTAATAATCTCTCTCATGATCACAGAAAATAAGAGGGATTGAGTTCAATAACAACAACTAAATATCTAAGACAAGATAAGAAATCATTGAGATTGAATTTACAAGACTTTTATTGCTCAATTCTATAATAAGAATCCTCACAATTACACAATCTATGCATGTATATAAAGGTCCCCAATAATTAAAACAATCAAACCATTGATGCTTTGTTAGGGCTACATCAAAACCCTAGTGGATGAACTAGCCGGTCATGGTAGAAGAAGAAGCTTCAACTGTTGAGGAAGAAGGCATCATCTTCATGAATTATGCGTATGACTATGTTCTCCAATGGCTCTGCAATATGTTTCTGTTCTCTTCTCAGCCCTCTCAGACTCTCCAATCTCTGTCTGTGTTCTTCAACTCAGCCTCCAAGTCTTCACTTTATTCTCCAAGAGAATACACCAAAGTCCTAATCCAATTAGGAATAAATTAGGGTTTCCCGCAGCACTAATCAGGTGGGTTTTTCCTGCTGACTTCGGCCCAACTTTTGACCCACTAGAAGTCCGATTTACGGAATTTTCGTGAAATACAAAAGTGTGCAGAATCAAATTTCGTTCAACCTTCATGAGAATTATGTCGATTTGAGGCTCGGAAATAAGAATTATGGTCCGTAATCCAAAACGGGATTAAGACTGCATTATGCGCAGATTTGGGCTTCAGGCCCGAAACCTTCTTAAGCTGCTGTAATTCTCTTGGACCTCTTTCTTGGGCTGATTTGAGTTGAAATAAATGGTTGAGTGAATCTTCTTGATGTAGGCTTCATCTCACCATCTTGGATGTCTTCTTTCAAAGCCCAAAAACTTGGTTTTAACTGAAATAATCATTAAGGCCCTGAAAATACAGAAAACACTAAAACAAAGTAAAATCACAAAATAATCTATCACTAAAAGAATAAAATACATAAGTTAAGAGGCTAGAATGCGTGACATTCAACGCCGATCAGTTCTGTTGACAAGGGACTACATCTCTGATTAGAAGTTCTCCATCTCAACTTGCAGCGACACTGGGGCGACTCTTACATCAACTGCAGTGAAGAAAGGAGGACTCTCAACTAGTGATGTAGTAGCACAATACAAATATAAGAATACTGTAATTGATGTTAAAGTTGATATAGAATTAAACATTTCAACAACTTTAACTTTCAATGAGATTGTCCCATCAACAAAGACTATTGCTTCTTTCAAACTGCTAGATTACGACTCTAGCAAGTCAGAGGTTCACTAATTCCATCATCATTCAACCATTCACCACCATGAACAATAGACAAATGAGTGCAACAGTTGATGATGAAAGATTACCAAAGCTGATCCAAATTTATACCAAAAGGAACATTAGACATGAGTGCAATATATATATATATTCAAGTTGCAGAGAATGTGACGTCTTCGTCATTCACTTCACTCAAAATTTTTGTCAAAGTTGGTTTTTTATTGCCTGTTAAAAAAAAATCCTTTCCATTCTTCCAATAATTTCTCTCTCTAAAGTCTGAAACCACGAAAGGTCCATGCTTCGACTAGATCGACAATGTCTTCGGCATTTAAAAAAAAAAATCAGAAGAAAAGTTGCAAAAGTAAACCAATAGTGAACTACTTTTTTTTGTGAGCATTACAAGTCCATATTTGTCTTGGAAAAGAAAGGCAGTTCATGAAAATTTATGTTGATTAATCTTTGACCACATCTACAAGTATATATGTGCATGGGTTAATGCATTCTACTTGTATGAGTACATGTGTATATGGATATTTATAATGAAAGAGACCCAGATCAGCATAATTTGCTTTACTATCCCATATGGGTTGATTCTGGTTTGTGGTGGAATAATTGGTATATCAAGAAAGGGAGAACAACTTCATTGGCTGGTAGTCGGGATTGTTGCTTATCTTAGTTGGCTATCTCAGACTTGAAGCTTTTCATAATAATAATAATAATAATAATAATAATAATAATAAAAAAGACTCATACCTTGTCTTGATTCTCAAGACGGTTATTGGTGTGATCAGCGCGCTCATGACAACCACCGCCTAAACCTTTACCACCCACGTATCAACCTCCAGTACCGCCTTAGATTCCGCGACCCACCACGCGGCACACAGTGGCACCTTGCTGTTGGAGAAAAGTGTTAAGATCCCACCATGCAACTTGAAGTACAGGGAGTACACCGTGCAAGGAACCCAAGGGATTTTGAATAAATTGAAAGGAAAAGAAGAAAGAAAAAGAGGAAAATCTATTTGTGATCAATAGTCTGGCACATAAAAAAAAATTATAATAAAGAACACTAGTGCCTCAATGAGGATGGCACCCAAGAACATACAGAAAGTTCAATACAAGAAAACTGTTCTCTCGACTTAGGATTTTCAAGCACATTGAGGAGATGATTTTAAGTCACAATAATTGACATGTTTTGCCTAAAGACTAGGCAAAGGATCTGCCATGACAAGAGGAAAAGAATCACCCATTGCTTAAAATAAATTATTTAAGCAATGTCTAATCAGGAATGACTTCATATAAAATATATATATATATATATTGGAATGGTTCTAATTGCTTCTTTGTGCCTATACAAATCAATTTTTTTGGGTTGCCCGCTATAAAGAGAGACGATTTCTTTCCATACAAGATATGGTCTAACTTCTCTTCTTTACACTCGGCATGGTTAGAATTAAGGTGCTGTGATGGAGGCAAAATTGTCCTTTACCCTTGCTAAAATTTTGGAGATGTGTAAATTTATGGTTAATGATCCAACTGGAGGAAATTTTCAAATGGTAAAAAAAAAAAGGAAAGGCTCATGCACACTATCATAGGAAGCTTTGATTGTAATAATAATAAATTGGAGTTGATATGTAATGGAAATGCAAGGAATGTGATCATGGGGTCGACTCAACTTTCCTTTTTCCTCCAATCTTTCTAATACATGCCATATGTGAGGAAGAGCAAAGATATTTATGAAGATATCTCGGTTCATTCCCGCCAGACTTGTGCAAACCTCCAATCTTCAACATGAGGAAGCCCAAACATCCCACTGTGGGCCACGCATGAGCTTGCATGGAAGTCTCAAATAAATGGGAATAAGTCACAACTTCAAGCTATACCAAAAAAAAAAATATATATATATATATATAAAAGGGAAATGCTAAACGTCATGAAAATTTATCATAAATTGCCTTCATGAATGATGTGGCAAGTGATAATACCATTGACATTCCGTGTATGGGGGAATTCCACCAATATTAACTCACCATTTAATTGCCACATCATTCAAGATAAAAATTCATGAAATATTTTCATGACGTGTAGCATTGCTCTAAAAAAAAAGGAGGCGGGGGCATGAAGTCACGATTTCTGTGTAAAGTTGCTAGAAGTGTTGAAAATTTGTATCAAGGTTCAATTGATGGAAAGTTGTCCAGCACATGCAGGAATACATCCTTATCAATCAAGCAAGTAAAGTGATATATATTACTGCCAATACACTCGCATATCTCCCTTGCTTGGAAAGAAAATCATAAGAGAATAAAAATAAAATAAAATAAAATAAAAAAACTTGTAGTATATGAATGGTCCATTTACTTGTTTTCCTATGAACTTTACCTTTAAGAACAAAGGCAAAGTTGTTTGAAGATCCATTACCAGAATTGGGGTGGTGTGATGGAGGCAAATTATCATTTACACTTGCTAAAATTTGGGGATTTACATGGCTATGGTCAAGGATCCAATTGAAGACAACTTTTTAAATTTTAGAAATGGAAAGGCTCGTACACACAGTCATTGGAAGCTTTGATTGTATTTTTTTTAAGGCAAAGAAATATCATTATAGTCTTGATATTATCTTCGAAACTCAAGACTCAAAAAAAAAAAAATATATATATATATATATATATATATATATATTAATTGCACAAGATTGTTTATTCTCTCACATTGCCAAACATGTTCATGCAAAATAAATAAATAAAGAGCAAGTTTGAGCAAAGAAGAAACTTCAAGTCTCGTCTCTCATGCACAACAACCATGCATGTCATCGAGTCTTAAAGTGGGGGCAATTTGTAGACATATGAAATTTGTGATGGTCTAATCACCGTCTGATCGGTCAAGAAGTCAAACATTCTTGGTCAATTAAATTGCATGATTGCGGGTCCCATTAACAGACACATGTCAAAATTCTGAAGGTCTAGACCTTCAAACAAATGTGTGACAATTCAAATTTAAATTTGAATTTATTTTCATATAAAAGGAGACAAAATCCCTTTATTTATGGAAGTTGGCACAATTAAGCGGAGTTACCAAATTAAACCCCACCCTTTGGCCTATAAATACAAGGCCACCCAACACATTCAGGGGACACAGACAAAGAGTTCAAGAGAACACAAAAGCTCTGCTAAACCTCTGCCTCAACCAACACTCGAAATTCTGAAGACGAAAAACATCAAGCACGCTACACAAGTGTCGTTCTACTTCAAAGACCTTCAACCCTCGAAGATCTGAAGACGAAGAACATCCAGCACGCCACACAAGTGTCATTCTTCGTCGAAGACCTTCAATCCACCGTTCGAGATCAAGCTCTATCGGCCCTCGATCGGAAATCCAATCAAGCCTTCCTCAATCCTGAAGTTTTGAAGAAAGCTCGTCACAATTGGTTCAAGAACAAGGTTTCGAAGCCCTTGTACCGAACATCAAGGGGATTGAATCAGAGGAAGATTCTTTGTTATAAAAGAATCGACCACAGAAAATTGTACCAATTTACTGAAATTAATAAAATCGATTGTTTGTTACTCATTTTCGTTCCTAGATCTTCGGACACCAAATTTGTGTACACTCTTCATGCATTTCATTTTTTCTCCTTTTCCTTGTTATATTGTGTTTGCCAGAATTATTAAAGATTGAAAACTATAACCCTAGCATGGTGTGAACTATTGAGAACCTATATCACTAAGCCAGTAGCCCAGCCAATATAACCTCTCCTATAGTTGGGCATTTGTGGGTGTGTGTGAGCATTTACCAGAATTCAAGCTGTGTCTGAACAGGTGCCAGAGTTCACCAAATTGTACCCAAATGGTCCCATTCTCAGTTCAGGTTGTTTCATATGCATCCCCAGATACATGTCTATGCTGCACCTTTTTTTTAATGATAAGTAGCCTGGACCTTTTGTTTTGCAGTAAGCAGTATTCATTACCTACTGCATTGACACAGAGGGATTCAGAAAATATTTGTTGGGGAAAAAAGAGAATGACTCTTTCAATGAAAAAAATGAAAAACCTGTGAGGTCTTGAGTGAGCTAGCGCCATCAGTCTCACACGGAGAGGCTGTCAGCCGGCCATGCTATGGTACACAAAATTTATAACCTCTTCTATTCACTTACATTAGCCACCAATTAAATGTTTAAATTCTAGTTTGGATGATTTATTAATTACTTCTATTGTATTTGAATAAAATACCACATGTTTTGGAAATCTTGGTATATTTTGTTAGCGCATGGTTGTTAATTATACTTCCCGAGCTGCTACGTATTGTAGGTTTCATTAGCTTTGGTTTTATTTAGTCAGCATAACACTCGACTCGAAACTGGAAGGGAACTAGAGAATGATTCATGTGCCTTCTGAGCTCACTCAACCATTTAACTCTACAATGAGGTAGGTGATTCTTCTATCATCTTTTCAAAACACAGGCAGGCTACACTAGAATCATTTTTTGTTAATATGCAGGTTCGATGTGTCAAAGCCATTGCAACATATATGGTCACAGAGAGACTCTGCTATTTTATCATTGGGCTCATTTCTTGAATAAGTGTGTGCTCTACTTTTTTATCTTCTCAGATCAAAATAATAGCAGCAATATAACTGCCAGAATTTGCAGAGTTTACATTAGTTGACAAGGTTATTTTAATTTTTATCATCAAACTGATTTGTATATTTTAACTATAGCCTAGGCTGTCTGGAAGGCTATTATTGTATTCACAACTAGCTTTTCTGTAAATGTTTGCTTTTATCAGTAATTTACATTTGTTCCTTTATGAAAGATGAACAACTATGTTTGTTGTAATTTTCATTTCATTAACTTGACTTAAGGGGATATAAATAATATGCTGGTATGCTCTGAAAATTTAGAAGATACATTGCCCTCAATGGGTCAATTGTGATTGTGATCCACACAAAGGAAAAGTTGTTTTCTTCATAAGTTAGTAATTTTATAGATTGTAGATCAATCATCTAATATATCATAATTGAAGGTTCTGAGAATATATTTTAGTCTTTTGTTAATCCCATGTCAAGTATAATTCAAGTTGGTTTGGATTCAACTCATGAATTTCAACTCATACTCGAGTTGTCCATTTTACGAGTTTAGAAAATTAAATTTGAATTAAGCTCCATTTTGGATAACAGCCCGACATTATTTTTGAATTAGTAAAAATATTATTTGAAAATATATATATTATTGTATAAGTCATTTATATATTTTTATATTTTAGTATATTTAATCAATATAAGAAAATTTTCAAAATTACAGAAATGCTTCCTTGGTGAAAATTGATTATCGAAGAGACTTTTCCTGCCACTGCCAAGTTAGCTACTAACAAGAAAATATTACAAAATTTACTCCAAAGCCCAAAATTGTTGCAGCTCATTATTGAAATTTTCTTTTAGATTCACAATAATTACAACACAAATTAAACGTAGAGCTACAATCAATTCCAATTTTATAACCATTTCACAATAATTCCAACACAAATTAAACGTAGACTTACAATTAATTCCAATTTTACAATTTTATAACCATCAAACAATAAATCATGAAAGAGAATCTTAAACAGTTACGGGCGTTTTAGCCAATTATTACCAAAAGTCCAAATTTATTATGATTTTCACTCAAATTCAGCATTCGATCATTCACATCTCAATTTATCGTAAAAGAGAAAATGAAAAAATAAAAAAAATAACAAAGCTTACCCAAATACTTAACTGGTCGTGATTTATTAAAAAACTTGTTGAAATTTTCATAATTCTAGATAATTTCATCACACAATCATAACCACCATCTTAATTTAATCACAAAACAATATTAAAAATATTTATCATCATAAGCTATTTAAAACTTTTTTCCTTACTAGTTTTTCCACAAGTTCAATACACTAACCCGATAATGACTTGAGGTATGTATAGTAACTTTGGTTGAATGATATTCACCCACTTACCTTTAAAAAAAATGTTCATAATCATTTTTTTTTACTATTTTATTTGAATTGGTTAGTCATGTTTTTCTATTTTTGGTTTAACCAAAAAATAGCTTTTGCTATAAAAAGTTGTGAATCCCAAGTACCAGCCCGTGATGTGTTGGGTAAATTAATCATTAAAAGACATTATTTTGTTTTTCAAAAAATAAACAAATTATTAATACCAAAAACTTGAGCTGTTATTTATCCACCAAATTCAATTTTCATCTTGAAGAATCTGTAATTTTATCAATCATTCACGAATTAATGCAATAAAAGATCACATACTTCTTCAAAATAAAATCTCCATGTTCTGTCTTTCTCTTCCTTTTATATTAGTTTTATAGTTGGTCATTCATGAAATTCAAAACTTAAAAAATTATCCGCCACATGTTCAGCTGGCTCTGACTCTCATACCACTCGCTTCATCATATATATGGTATGATATTGTTCACATTAGCCGAATCTGTATAGTTTTGTTCTTATATTTTATTTCAAAAAATCTCATCAAATTGAAGAGAACACATCACATAAAAGTACATTTTCTTCGCCGATAATTTAGACATATGGCAAATATTACCGACCTAAATTTTATCACTTAATTTGTATGTGACCAAAAAAAGTAAATAAATGCTGTAATTTGAGAAATTAGAATATTTTTTTTGATTGTTGATATATTTTTAGGTAGTAATATATAACATTGTAGGTGCATATTTCTAGGTCCTTGGCACATTCTTTTGTCCTCTTCCAAGAAAGTTCCTCTGCTTGACTAAAGCCTGACTCTAGTAAAGCATGATGTGTGTGTGTTTGTGGAATCCATTAATGTCTCCAACTTCCTTTTCACGATGGTTTTTCTTTTCATTAATCCGAAGTAGCTTTCCAATGTCCCAATTTTATTTTATTTTTATTTTTGGATAAGGGTACTTAATTTGTCTCATGTTAATTAGCAGCATCAATAGTAGACTTCTGTGCAATTTACCATTAAGCTTTACTTCATCTTTTTTAACCTGAATATTGAATATAGAAGAGGCTTTTAATTCACAACTAGTGCCTCTCTCTCTGTCTCTCTCTCTCTCTCAAACTTTACTTTCATTGAGACTTGAATGTGTATCTATATATATATATATATATATATATCCATTATACACTTAGATTTCCTATATATCCATTATACACTTAGATTTCCGGATTGCATTTGCCCTGTGTGGTCCACATAAATTAGTGATAAAATTATCTTTCTAATAAAAACGAACAGCATATGTGAGAGTCAGGACCTCAAACGCACTGTCGCTGTTGATGGAAAGGAGTGTGAGAATCTTAAAGGATTTTGGCCAATTATTACAATACTTTTTCAAAAACAAAAAATATATATATGATTCCCACTCAAGTCATTATTCACATCTTAATTTAATTTATAAAAAAAAAAAAAAGAAGAAAAAAAAAACAAAACTTATCCAAATACTTACGTGCTTTATTAGAAAATGTATTAATAAAAATAATAAAATCTACCTAATTACTTAACTCGTGGTGCTTTTTTGGAAAATTTGTTGAAATCTCCGTTATACTCGGACAATTTCAGCACACAATCATACTCCCCCACACTATATAACATTTGAAACATTCATCATCATTCGTTAAAAATATTATTTTAATTTTTCTCAATTTTAAGTCACTCATAAGTTCAATACATTCACCTGTTAATGTTCTTATATTCAAGGCTCATATTTTAATGTTTTTTACTATTTTTATTTATTCTATTAGAATGAGAATTCAACATTTGAAATAACTTTTCCAAAACCCTTATTGATTGTGACCTACTATCAGAATTTAGATTATTTTTCAAAATTTTCTTGATCATTTCTCTAACTTTCGTTATAAAAAGTTGTGAACTGAGTACCATCCCTAATTAAAGTATTGGATACATTGATTATTAAAAAGACACCGTTTTGTACTCTTTTTATTAACCCAAAAAGTAATTAAGATATTGAAATTAAAAAAAGAGCTGCTATTTTTCCACCAAATTTCATTTGTGAGTTCAATTTGATATGTAATTTTACCTACCATTCACTAATTAATGCAATCAAAATCAATTACTACTCTTCTAAGGATTTTTCCTACTTTCTGGTCTGTTATTTTTCTTTTTCTTTTTGTTTTTAATTATTGATCATTCATTAATTTTGGACTTAATACATGAAAGTTGATCTGCTCTGCTCTTTACTCAACAAAAGAAAAAGAACATGACCGAAGCCTTGGTGGTTGGAGCACTTGTCTCAGCTTCCTTTGATGTGCTATTTGATCAGCTGGCTTCTCCCGAGTTCAAATATAATGTATAGATACCTTATTAGGTATTGGCGATCTTGACACGCCTGACAATCCTGGCATACGAAATATAATGTATAGATATCTTATTAGGTATTAGGCGATCCTGACGCGCTTGGCAATCCTGACATGCCAAATATAATGTATAGATACCTTATTAGGTATTAGCAATCCTAACATGCCTGGCAATCCTGACATGCCAAATATAATGTATAGATACCTTATTAGGTATTGGCGATCCTAACACGCCTGACAATCCTGACATGCCCGAATTTTTAAAGAGAAATCTAAGATGTGAAAAACAAATAAAAAAAATTTAAAATAAAACAAAGGAAGAAAGGGAAATCTAAAGTCTCCAAATAGTTCATTTATACATAAAGTCTTGTACAAATGCTATTACATTAGAAAATAATATTAAATATATTTCTTCCATACAAATTCTCAAAAATATACAATATTTCAAAAACTAGACAGAAGTAAATTTTAATGGTCCCACATTGCTACCTCTTCGACCGGTACTACCAAGTCTTGTAAATTGTCCCCATGTCAGCAACCTAACCTGCAAAGTCTGGGAGGGGGTGAGCTCAAAGCTCAACAAGGATATGCTGAACAATCTTTCATTGTCGCAGCAAATTGACTTTTGCGTCATAATCTCAAAATAATTTAATGTATATATAAATAAGTAAATACCATCCAATATTACAATTTAATCCTAGAACATTTAACATTCAATGAATTTAAATCGACAAAAATATATCGGCAAGTACAAGCAATCATATACAATTTGTGCACATAATCTGACATAATATAAATGCACTAATTATACATCCACAAGTACAAATAACAATTACCATTGTATACATAAAATGACTTAATTTAAATGCAAAATTTAGTCAACGAGCACATTTAATTGTACAAAAAAGTTAACTAGCATACACATGTACATTAAAAAATAATGCACATAAAACAATACACCAATTGCACTGAAGAATCAAAACACGTGAATAAATTACAACACAATCACCTTTATCAACCACGATTTAAATTGCAAAAACATAATTTAAAATAAAGCAATTTACATCACGTAAATAAATTATTACAAAAGCACCCTTATCAACCAAGATTTAAATTGCAAAACATAATTTCAAATCAAGCAGTTTAAATCACCATGTCCATAATCATCAATATATATATATATATATATATATATATATATATATTCATACACATAATAATTTTCAATATATATATTGTTATATATATATACACATTTAATGCAAGTAAGTATTTAAAAATACTAACACATCGAATTTATATATATATATATTTATATATATAAATTCTATACACATTAAATCACGTATGCACCTATATATAAAACATACGTAAATTAAATATAGGCGAATAGGAGAAAAGAGCAAGTATCAACTTGCCTCGAGTTTTTATCCGGAAATCCATATTGTCCATAACTGCTCCAGAATCCAAAGCCCAATAAGAAGTCCCCATTTTTAAATGAGATTGGGCCTATACCCAATTCTAGCCCAGTTCAAATATTTAAGCCCATAGTCAAAGTCACCTCAACCCAAATTCATCAACCCAAAACATACAATTAATTTCTATGCATCAAATCAAACCCATAATTCAGCCTAAACTGAAACCAGCCCCCCATGAGGTAAACCCATCAATGTGATAAGTGTTCAATTCTATGCATTTGAACCCTCTTTATTGCATATGTTAGTTCCGTTTCTACGTTTACCGAGATATGTTTACGGTATTTTTGTGTTTTTGATGTATTGCAGGACTTGTAGTGAAAGGAGCAAAGTTTGAGGCTTGTTGCAGCTGAAGAGAAAAGTTAGAAATTGCAGCCAAGGCATCTCGATCAATCGAGATGTTGATCTCGATCAATCGAGATCTCGATTGATCGAGATCTCATTTCGATTGATCGAAATCTCGATCAATCGAGATCCAATCTCAATTGATCGAGATTCTACAGAAGCCACTTGCCCACTTGCTCACCTGCTCTCCCACTTGCAACAAAATCCCCCTTTTTGCACGACTTAGGGGGATTGTCTGACTTGAACAAGACCCTTGGGGACCTTCTTGATATAAAGGGTGTATATATTGATATATATATATATATATGGTGGGCCCCAAGGTTGAAAAAGGAGCCTTAAAGCACAAAGAAGCCACATATCTCTCATATATCTCTCACACACATCAGATTATCCAAGGAGAGACATTCGGGAGAGGAAGAGGAGAAGCTGAACCAGACCAAGAAGCTTCATCTTCTTCATCAATGGAAGAGTGCAAGGCAACCATGAGTAACTAACTTCTATACTAGGGTGTTGTTGAAGCCCCTAGCCATGTAAACATGTTCATTTTTGTAGCACTTGGGATTTGTAATTAATTGTTGATTATTTAGCCTAGTGACCATGTACACTAATACATTTCTTTTATATATTCATTTGATGTTGAGTTTATTCTTGTCTTAGAGTAGATTCTTTCATGTGAATGCACAACATTTGCATATTCCACAAGAAGTGTAAATGATGGCTAGATAATGATGTTTAAATGAATGTGTTGTGTTTGTTTGTATAAACCATGCCAAGATAAGGTAGTTTGGATGCATGTAGGTTCACTTAGAGAGTAAAGTAATTAGATAGTTAGTTAGGTTGAAGAGTTATGCTTGTTGAAGATGGATTATGATAGGTGGACAAACACATTGATCTTTTGATATGTCATTGAGGTCACAAGCCTAATGACATTGTTAGGCATTTAATTAATGAATCTCATGCTTGCTACACTTATGAACATGTGAATGGCTAGTGGTGGAAACCAACCCTAGTTCTCTCTCCCAACTTTACTCTTTAATTTTATTGTTATTACATTCATGCAATAGTTTTATAAACAAAAACTCAAAACCTTGTTTTTAGGATTAAAGTGGAATTAATCTTTCTTTAAGACAATTGCGACTAGTCCTCGTGGGATCGATACCCTCTATATAGAACCGTATCTACAAAGATTCGTGCTCTTGCGAGTGGTTAAATTATATTTTGATAAAAAAGGCAAAATTAAGCTTACAATATAATCCGAGTTTAGCCACATCACAATGCTATCCAATTCAATATATAAATTATATATATACACATGCACACACTATTCATGTTCTTCACCAAACAAAGAACCCGAAGCTAAACAGCCGCAATGGCAGCACCACCTAAAACCAAACCCACAAGTTGTCGAACCCATTTTTCATCCAAACAAGACCATCAATTCATAGCACCGCCGCTACCCAAAGCTGCCACTATCATGGTCGCCACGAACCTCCGCCGACCACCCACCTTGGCCTGCTATGAGTCACCCATAGTCGCCACCACGAGATGCCGAGAAAACCCAATAGCCACCTCTAACGACCATCAAGCTACCACATTCAGCCAGCCATCAACCACCAAACTCACCACCCATGAAGCTTTAATGACCCAAACCATGAGCCAAATGCCTTGTCAGCACCACCAGCCGATAGCCCACCTTGAGCCGAGCCATCCTAGCACCAGCACCATTCCTCCATCGCTGGAACGGCCACCCAAAATAGGTTGCCCGAACA
This sequence comes from Cornus controversa, assembly GCA_026545225.1. Classification (NCBI taxonomy): domain Eukaryota; kingdom Viridiplantae; phylum Streptophyta; class Magnoliopsida; order Cornales; family Cornaceae; genus Cornus; species Cornus controversa. The sequence continues at coordinate 15,747,389 of CM048853.1, read as the reverse complement.
TATGTCGGTGCCACCGCCAGCTACCATCAGGCACCTTCAGCAGCCCAAGGAAGCCACCATGGCCGAGACCTCCTTCCTCTCTCTTCCCTCTCAATTTCTCTCTCTAGAACCAGTGATGTTCTCCCTCTCACTTCCTCTCTCTAGCGGCTCCTCTCTTAAAAACTACCAAAACCTTATTCTTTTTTTTTTTGAGATTCTAATCAAATCCTCAATAAATCCAAGAGGAAAAAATACGAATACTTAGCCCATATTAAAATACACTAACCCACACATAAACAATTATACTCCACCCCAAATTTAATATTTCAACCCAAATTCTCCCTAGCCCAATCCGAAAAAGAATAAAGAATAAAGAAAAAAAACAGAAAATACAAAAGTCTAGTCCAACCTAAAAAAAATAAATAAAATAAAACAACCTAAAACATTTAGCATTTAAGACACCCAATAACAATTTAAACTAGTAAAATATTTAACATTTAAAACACTCAATCAACAATTTAAATAATTAGAAAAACACCAAATTAAAATTATGTAACCTCAAAATTACAGGGTATTACATTGCCCTTAGCTGTAAAATCACTTGGAGGTCTCTTGCGGTCTAAACAATATATTAAGGATTGAAAAAAAATATTTAAAAGCGAGATATGGGATTTGGAGAGCGACATTTATCTGGCTCTACGGATAAGCTATCACTGTCTCCCTTCACAATTAAAGCGATGCTTCGCATATTGTTCGAAGTTTCCTAAAGATTACAAATTTGAAAAGGAAAAGTTAGTCCTCTTATGGATAGCCGAAGATCTTGTGCAGTGGTCGAAAAGCAGTCAATCAATGGAAGATGAAGGTAACTAGTACTTTGGTGAACTATTATCAAGGTCTTTCTTTCATTGATTAACTAAAAGCAATTCCTATTTTGTAATGCATGACATAGTCCATGATTTAGTTTAACGAATATCTAGTAAGTTCTGTTTAAGGTTGGATGATGATAAGCCACTTGATCATGTAATACTCCGCTCCAACACATGATATCATATTTTCCGCTTTGGGGCATAGCCCGCATGGTTTTGCTCTTGGGTTTTACCCCAAAAGGCCTCAAACCATTTTGAAGAGAACATACTACATATAAGCACATCCCCTTTTCCATACCCAGGTAATGTGGGATTGAGCACCCTATACCCTATCAATGTGGTAGGCTGGTAGCTCGTCCAGTGTCTCTTCTTTGCACCCACCCACATCACACTCATCCACAAGGGTTAATACAATCCACCCCCCTACGAGGCCTGACGTCCTCGTCGGCACACTTCCAACTTGGTTCAGATTCTGATACCAACTGTAATACCCCGCTCCAACATATGGTATGATATTATCCGCTTTAGGCCATAACCCCGCAGGGTTTGGCACTTGGGTTTTACCCCAAAAGGCCTCATACAATTTTGAAGAGAAAATACTATATATAAACACATCCCCTTTTCCACACCCAGGCGATGTGAGATTGAGCACCAGTACCCTATCAGTGTGGTAACTCGCCTAGTGTCTTTTCTTTGCACCCACCCACATCAATCCCATCGTAGCTCGCTCAGTATCTCTTCAAGGTGATGTACTAGGTCGTACAAATCCCTTATCCAATAATTCTTGCAATTGATATTTCAACTCCATCAACTCTGTTGGTGCCATTGAGATAGGCGCGGTACCAAGAGTAAGATCAATGCTAAACACAACAACTAAGATAGGCGCGGTACCTTGCAGAATAGGGCTATTGAAAGGGGTGTCGAACCTCAGGGATTATAGTCTAAATGAGTTGAAATACAGAATTAATTCTAATTAAATTTAGAAAGAAAAGAATTCTGATTTTTATATTTAAACCAATTAAAAAGCAAAATAAAATAAAGCAAAGGAAATAGAGAGTGTGGATAATATGAGATACATCTAGGGCATTTGACTTCACCACTAACTCCACAATCAATGGGCAATTGAATTAACTATGGGAAATTATATCATGCTTAAGTGGTGTCGGTGGCTACAAGCTCGCCTTCATCCATCAAGAAGATAACATATGATTAAGACTAAGCCATGGACTATCTTCGATTAGCATGGGTCATCTGCCTAACTACTCTACTCTAGGGTACAGTATGGTCCATCTTCTCTAGGCATACTCCATCAAAGCGTATAATGATATATTCAGTGATTACCATTGTGTAATAATCATTCTCATAATCACAAAAGATAAGAGAGATTGAGTTCAATAATAATAACTAAATATCTAAGACAAGATAAGAAATCATTGAAACTAAATTTATAAGACTTTTATTGTTCAATTCTACAATAAGAATCCTCTAAATTACACAATCTATGCATATATATAAAGGTCCCCAATAATTAAAATAATCAAAGCATTGATGCTTAGTTAGGGCTACATCAAAACCTTAGTGGATGAACTAGCCGCTCATGGTAGAAGAAGAAGCTTCAACGGTTGAGGAAGAAGGCATCATCTTCATGGATTACGTGTAAGACTTCATTCTCCAATGATTCTCCACTCCAAAGCTCTGCAAAGTATGTTTTCAATTATATTCAAAGGCTCTCCAAGCTCTCTAAACTCTCTTCAAAATAGCCTTTAATTCACTACTTTATGCACCAAGAGAATACACCAAAGTCCTAATCCAATTAGGAATTAATTAGGTTTTCCCCCAGCACTAATCAGGTGGGTTTTTCCTACTGAGGTTCGGCCCAACTTTTGACCCACTAGAAGTTTGATTCACGAAATTTTTGTGAAATACAAAAGTGTGTAGAATCAAATTTCGTTGAACCTATTAGAAATTTAGTCGATTTGACACTCGAAAATAAGACTTCTGGATCATTTTCCAAAATGGGGTTAAAATTGTATTAAGCGCAGAATTGGGCTTCAGGCCCGTAACCTTATTAAGCAGCTGTAATTCTCTTGGACCTCTTCCTTGGGTTGATTTGAATTAAAATATTAAGTTGAATGGATCCATTTGATGCAGACTTCATTTAACCCTCTTGTATGTCATCTTTAAAAGCCCAAAATCATGATTTTAACTGAAATAATCATTAAGGTCCTGAAAATACAAAAAATACTAAAACGAAGTAAAATCACAAAATAATTTATCACTAAGAGAATAAAATATGCAAGTTAAGAGACTATAATGCGTAACATTCAACGAACTAGAAACCAGGAAAATACCTCTGACCACTGATGGTCTTGGCATGTCCTCTGCCGGAGGGAGTGTGACAACACGGCCCTGTGTCTGCTGACCCTGCGGGCTAGTCCCCTATAAGCCTGACTACTGACTAAAAGCAAGCGTAGGAGCCCTCGCTACCCGAGATCCCTGAACTAACGGTGTTGGCTGAGGTGGTAGTAGTGCCCTAAAGCCTAACTGAACTGCAACTGTCTTTACCGACCTTTGCTGAGATCCTGCACCACTCGGTGTCCCCTGCCTATATGGGCAGTTGGCCCCAACATGACCGGGCTGCTTATAGTAATAGCATGCCCTATCCACTGTCAGTACTGTTGGTACTACTGCGTGCCTCTAAAGGCACTCACTACGATAATGGCCAGATTACGGGCAATCAAAGCACACAAACATAGATAATGTAGATCTGGTAGGCAAGGTCAATGAAGGTGTCGGGCGAGCTTGCTGCTGCCCCTGAAAGTTAACTGCCTCCCTATTCCTCTTCCTTCCCTGATTACCCAAAGATGACCCCGCATTCTTTGCTTACTGCTTAGAGTCCTATATCGTTTGGGTATCTCTATCATCTTCTTCCGCCACTAACGCTCTGTCAACAACCTCATTGTAAGTTCTCAAACCTAGAATGGACACTGATAAGTGTTCAATTCTATGCATTTGAACCCTCTTTATTGCATATGTTAGTCCCATTTCTACGTTTACCAAGATATGTTTACGGTATTTTTATGTTTTTGATGTATGGCAGGTCTTGTAGTAAAAGGAGCAAAGTTTGAGGCTATTTGCAGCTGAAGAGAAAAGTCAGAAGTGCAGCCAAGGCATCTCGATCAATCGAGATGTTGATCTCGATCAATCGAGATCTCGATTAATCAAGATCTTACTTTTTTGTAGCATTTTAGGATTTGTAATTAAATGTTGATTATCTAGTCTAGTGACAATGTACACTTATACATTTCTTATATATATTCATTTGAAGTGGAGTTTATTCTTGTCTTAGAGTAGATTTTGTCATATGAATGCACAACATTTGCATATTCCACAAGAAATGCAAATGATGGCTAGGTAATGGTACTTTAAATGAATGTATAGTGCTTGCTTGAATAAACCATGCCAAGATAAGGTAGTTTGGATGCATGTAGGTTCACTTAGAGAGTAGGGTAATTAGGTAGTTAGTTAGGTTGAAGAGCTATGCTTGTTGAAGATGGATTATGATAGGTTGACACACACATTAATCTTTTGATATGTCATTGAGGTCACAAGCCTAAATATTTGCATATATTGGGGCCGTTGTGAGGAAACGGGGAAGTGTGGTTGAATTGCCTAAAGTAGGTCAATACTCGGAGAGGGCGTTGGAGTGGTTACGTCACCTTGGAGTAGGTAAATACTCGGTGACGGTGGTTTGCTCACCTTGAAGTAGGTAAATACTCGGTGACGGTGGTTTGCTCACCTTGGAGTAGGTAAATACTCGGTGATTGTGGTTACTCACCTTGGAGTAGGTAAATACTCGGTGAGAATTCAAGAAAGGGGGCCAAGTCACCTTGGAGTAGGTAAATACTCGGTGACGGTGGTCTATCCACCTTGGAGTAGGTAAATACTCGGTGGCGGAGTTGGGATGGTGTGGAAAAGTGTATCGGTTTCATGATTTGGTCAAGAATCATGTTGGGATGTCGGGTTGAGTCTGAGAGAGAAACAAGTGTTTGATTGTTGTCTTCATTTGAATTATGAAGCATGATATGTGTTTAATGCATCCCTATATATATATATATGCATTGTTGTGAGTGAACATGATGTATGTTGAATGATATGTGAAATGTTGTGACATGCATCCATGTAGGTCATGTCGGGTCGGCACTTTGGTGGGTTGGGGTATTTCTACTGAGCCGCAGTGGTGCTCACCCCTTTATTATAAACTCTTTTTATAGATAAAGCGCCGATGACGGATGGGACATGAGTGTCCAAGTGGAACTCTAGTGGTGTTTATGCTATCTTTTGGATGTTTAGCATTTTGTGGCTATCCATGCCGGCTTGTGGCATGTGACTTCCTTTTTAGTTGTGATTGTACTTTGGACATATGTACTTTTGATGTTTGTATGGGATTTTAAACTTGTTGGGTGTGAAAAGACAACGGTTTAATTTATGTAATGCCCATGGTGGCACTTAATTCATTTGATGACGTTTCCCTTATGAATGAATGGTGTTTGTGGAAGAGAATGGTTCATTTTGGTGTATGAATTCAACTATGAATGCGATCTTGAGAGTGAGATTGATGTTGGAACCTTTCATTTATGTTTTTAATCATGTATGAGGGGTTCTAGGATGATAGAATGTTGATTGGGCTCCAAATGGATATTGTTGGAAGTCCCAGGAGGTGCATTCCGATCAATCGAAATGCCTATTTCGATCAATCGAAACCCCCATTTCGATTGATCAAAAGGGTGATGATTTATGGTGATTTTTAGAGTCCAGGTAAGGGGAATTTCGATCAATCGAAACCCCCATCTCGATCAATCGAAATATTGCAGGTCTGGGGTCCCGAGAGGGTGAAAATCTCGCTAGAATTTTGATTAATCGAGATTTCATCTCGATCAATCGAGATTCCATCTCGATCAATCGAAATTACTATTCACAACTTTTTCCAAAACTTCATTTCGACGTAATTTCTTCGTTTTAGATCGGAATTGAGTGTAGTTTTTTTTGAACTTGAGTATTTTTGGATGCTCTATCAAATGGTATAAGACTCAATTCTAGATTCCAAACACAGAAATTTTTGAGGCTCAAAAGTGAGTGATTCTCAAAGGTGTGGCCAAGTAAATATTCACTAAGGTGTGTGATTCGACATAGGGCCCATGGGGATTGGTTAGGATGGATTTGTGTGCATTCATATGCAAGAATTGGGTTAAGCTTCTACGGTGAATGAGGGTAATGAGGGCCTATTGGGCTAAATAGACAATTTAACCTCCGGTTCTCCGAGAGTTAGAAATCGGGGAGTTATAGCATGGTATCAAACCTTGATACTAATGCATGAGTGAAACTGAGATTGTTCACGGGGTTGAGTGAACGGGTTCACACTCGGGATTCGGGGTTGGTCCGGGGGAATCCCGGTGGTCCGGGTTTCGGGGCGTGACATGACAAGTACAAGGTTCAGGCTGACAACCACCGTCGTCAAGTACTTTTTGATGTTAGTGATTTTGTTTGGGCGGTATTAACTCGTAATCGTTTTCCTATTAGAGAGTATAATAAGCTTAAGGAGCGGAAGATTGGTCCCTATGAGATCCTGCAGAAGATCAATGATAACATCTACAGATTGCGCCTCCCCAGTCATTTGAAGACTTCTGATGTCTTTAATGTGAAATACTTGAGTCGTTGTTTTATGGATTCCGATGAAGCTATTGTGAACTCGAGGATGAGTTCTTTACAACCCGGGGTGACTGATGCAGGAGGATCCGAGTCGAATGATGCTGAGTTATCAGATGACACGTCAATGGCGCTATAATACCTTGAGTTGGCAGATCAGTGAAAATATGACAGGAAGTCATGATATTTTTCCTAATTAGGGCAGTTTTGGGTGCGTTTCGGTATTTTGGCCATAACTTTGGCTACGAGTATCAGAATCGCTCATATGACCCCAATTCAGAAAGCTCTCTTTGGCGCGCACGTTGTGGACACCAAGCTACACTAGGTACATATTTTTTCAAGGTCAAAATCAATTATTTTCCCTTTTGAATCCCTAGTTTTAGTTATTTCTTTCCTTTTATAATAATATTTCTTTTGTCGTTTAGGAAATGATTCTGAACTCGATTTGGGCCACATTTTTGGTAGATTACTTCTTTTATTATGTATTTCATTTTGGCATGATTATTGAAATTTTGCTATTTTTGATAAAATTCCGATAATGACAATTTTCAGCTATATAGCCCGGCTTGTGGGCTGATTTTTGGAAAACTTTTGATTTTGAATATTGAATTGAATAGCAGAAGATTTTCTCTGAGTTTTAAGCGATTCTCTTGTGTTCTTCCCTATGAATTACCTGTTGACACTAGCCTACAGAATAATCACTATTCTGTCTGGCATCATAAAGTCAATGTAAATTACCCAAATGGAGTAAGTAAATTAGACCAAAACAAGATGAGACTTTTCGGTATCATGAGAAGCAAGACTTGAATCATGCATGATGTTAGAGTGAGTATATAGCTTGAGATTTGTTCAGCCTATTTTAGTGTTCTTTGTTTTGGGTTATATAGCCTTGTATGATTGTATCTTAGTCTGGTTTTCGTTATTCTAATTATCTAACTAAAAAAAAACAAAAACAAAAAAAGACTTAGGCCATACATGGTTCCAGAGCAGTAAGGTCCATTTTGGCGAATCATGGTTTTGAAATAATGCAATCAAAACATTAGCAATCTTTTCTTAATAACTCAAAAACACAAATACAACAGACATATGATCAACCAACAAAAAAAAAAAAAAGAGTGCAGTTCTTTTATTGGCAGCCTCAGAGGCATTACTACTACTGTCTGTTGTCACTTTGTGGTGGAGTTTTTGTCGGCCAAAGGCATTTACCTAAGCACTGGCGACGGCAATGTCTGGGGTTTTGGTGCTTTGTAAGGAAACTTGGAGTCAGTATGTGTTGTTCCTTCTCCTTTGAGAAAATTCATGTACCACAGAGCTGAGGCTTTGGGGTGTCTCCCACAGTTATTCTTGTAATCCACATAGATGAGCCCGAAACGAGTAAGGTAACCATCACCCCATTCGAAATTGTCCATCAGAGACCAAACAAAGTATCCCTTTACGTTAACCTTAGCACTGTACGTACGTACAAAAATCAAAGTCATATATATATATACATATATAATATGTACTAAAATATAATAACTAAAACTATATATCACAATTAATTTTCATTATTTATTCTAAACTTAATTTCTATAAATATTGTAACAAAGCAATTAAATCATTATAAAATAGAAGTTTTCTCCCAGACTTACTTTATTGCTTCTTTAATTTGAATAAGATGAGTTTGGATGAAGATTTTCCTCAACTTGTCATTGTAAACATCCGAAAGTAATGGTGAGGCATTCATAGCATACTTGTCGCTGACCCCTACAACACAAGACAAATGGAAGTATTTAATTAACTTCATATATATATATATATATATAGATATGTATCGTAGTAATGGCTAGTTCATTAATCTATTTCAAAATTATACATTTAAGTTAGTTAACCTTGCCAAATATTGCCAACTACTTAAAATAAATAAATTTAAGACTTACCATTCTCCGTAATGTAAATAGGTACATCACCATACTTTTTCTTTACGTTTATCAAAACATTATGAATCCCTTCTGGGCAGACATGAAGCCAAGAATTTGCCTGCAACAATATCACATTGATTAATTGTTAATAGAAAAAAGTACTGATTAAATATATATTGTTGATTAATATTCTATTAATAAATAAAAATGCTTATATATATATATATATATATATATATATATGCTATTCATTGGTGGAGTTAAAATATCATCACTGATCTTAATTTCAAACCATGAAACCGCCTTACTTTTCAATGTAACTCTGATTGACTCAATTAAAAGTTACTCACTAAACTTGAAAGCTTACCTTATCACCAATTAATTGACCATTCCACCAACCTACAAGTAATATATATCATTGATAATTTTAGTTAGTATGGAATTAAATTAGAAGTTCAGAATTAAGTATTAACTAGAATTAATTTAGAACTAATTACCAGTAAATAAAATATTATAGCGCGGATGAAATTCAGTTGGTTCTTCGTAATCAGGTAAATCTTGAAAACCGTCATAAAGACCGTCATGATGATCCATATCATATTTCTTTTTGTCGAGTGCATAATATCCAGTATAGTAGTTTATTCCAAAGAAATCACATGATCCTTTTAACAACTTTTGCTCATTCTTAGTGAAATCTGGGAGATTTGGCACTCCATCTTTCATGCACTTTGGATATTCCCCTTTCGTCAATGGTTCCATAAACCTGAAGAACAAAATGGATGAATCAAACTTAGAACCTACAATCATGCAAGTAATTGAGCTACGGGTTGTTGTAAAAATGAAGCATGCACATGTGTGTGTACATACACACATACTCACCATCCTAACATGAAATCAGTTGCTCTTTCCCCTGCGTCTCCGTGACCTTCAGGAGTCTTAAACCAGTGACAAATATTCACAATCCCGATCTTGCCATTTTGAACTTTCTATAAACATTCAATATTATTTAATTAATCACAACAGTTTTCGGACTGATATACATGAACATCATAATTATATGTATATTCTATTCATTTTGCACTTACGTAGATTAAATACTAAACGTCATGAAATTATTTTATGAATTTGTATCATGAATGATGTGACAGGTAACGTGGAGAGTTAGTATTGGTGAGATTCAGTGATAATATCATGGGACTATGTGTATGGGAGAATCCCACCAATACTAACTCTCCACGTTACCTGTCATATCATTTATGTTACAAATTAATGAAATAATTTAATGACGTGTAGCATTGCTCAGATATATATTATATTATATTAATGATAGTAGAGCTAGAAGATAAACACAAACTTTAATTAATTAAGTGGATGTTGCATGGAGACTAACCTGATAATTATTCTTGTACAAAGCTGCTGCATTTGCATGAGCAAGAAGTAGGTTATGCGTCACGGTATAAATGTTCAATTGACTCCTCAATGGCCACGGATAAGATCCACCCGGTGCGTGGACACATTTGCTATGCCCATAAATACAATAGGTCCATGGTTCATTAAGCGTGATCCAATTCTTTACACGATCACCGAATTCCCAAAAGCAAAGGTTTGCATACTGACAAAAATCATTCCTGTTGATGGATCAATATTAATTATTTTATTTTCTTAAAGATATGTAATCCATATTAATTGTTAATTAATTAAACACTAATACCCTCAAAATAAGAACAAGAAACAAAAGGCCATGTCATATTATTTACAATCTAATTCGATCTCATACACGCACTTTGAGTCTCAATTATTTTTGCCTTGCTTCATAAGAATAGTGTTGGTCGGTCACATAAATTTTCTTTTTTTGTTGTTTTTTTTTTTTTTTTTTTTTTACTGGTTTTCTATTAGATTTAATTTCTTTAAAATTCGTTTTTAATTTCATCACCCAACTCATGAATGTGTTTATTTTAAAACTTAGGGAGTACATAAATCCCGTTTATGCCACTTACACAATTTGATCACTTGAGAAACCTCCGTACTCATCTTCTAAGGCTTGAGGAAGATCCCAGTGGAAGAGAGTCACAAAAGGCGTTATACCTGTGCATGCGCACGCGCACATATATATATATATATACAAACATTATGAGATGACATCATTAAACTATATTAGCAAGTTGAAGCAGTAAAAAAAATTAGAAAGGAATTCAAGCTGATTCATGACCGTTTTGTAAGAGCTCGTTTATGAGATTATTGTAGTACTCGATTCCTTCCCTGTTGACTCCACCCCTTATCTTTCCACCTGATAAATAACCACAATATTATCATATATATATATATATATATATATATATATATATATACACATACATATGTATGGTCTCAAATTTTTAATCAGTTGATTTTTTTTATGATGGAGTCATCGACTTCCTTCCATAAATACAAAAAGACAAGAAAGATCATTATTACTTACTTGGCAATATTCTAGACCATGAAATTGATATTCTGTAGGCATTAAGACCCAGGTTCTTCAATATTTGCACGTCTTCCTACAACATGGTTAGAGATCGAAAAAAGTTTAGGTTAAATCTTCTTGTAGAATTTATTAAATCATCTAGTATAAATAATATTCAGACTTAATGTATGACTGTATTTTGTGGTGAATTTTCTTAACTGATGATTGGATTAACTAGCTAATGACTTAATTACATGGTGTAAATTGGCAACTTGAAAAGAAGCATATATGTACCTTGTATAGATGATAAGAGTCGTTGGCCACATCTCCAGTACTACGGTCTCCAATCTTTTCTGTGATTTTATGATAAATATTGTCAAGACATGAAGATGTCACATGCAGTATCCTTAGCAGAAACTCAACTACAAATGTATATATATAATGTCTCAACAATTTAAAAAAAAACAAACAAACACCTGTGTGTGTATATGTATATTACACCCAAAAAAAAAAAAAAACAATAGCAACCATATACTACGTGTGTGTTCTCAGTTACTTTAAAAAAATTATTGGATAAATAGATTTTTGTACAGTGTCTGTGAATTTTTTTTCCAATTTAATTTACAAGCTTGTCTTCAAGCTAGCTGGGTGAATGTGGTGTTCTTTGCCATATTGGAGTTGCTTCACTAGCATCTACATATATGCATCGTTTCATTGTCCCTCATTTTGTTTCATAGCTTCATTAGAAGATTCAATGGTGGTTTGCTAGTGCCTTGTAATTGTCACATATTTTAAATTTTAATTGCAGAGCTAGGTTCAGGAGTACTGGCTAGTCATGGAGGATTCCAATGCAATTCCGTGTTGATGCTTTCAAATGTTAAATTTGAATGCTAGATAAAGATACCCATTGCATGAAAAATTAGTTTTATACTAGCTTTCAGATATTTTATGTGACTTTTAATGGGGGTGGAGAGAGAGACCAGGGTGTTGATCCGTAAAAGTGTCCCAGACACTAAGGCCTCTGCCACCTTCTCTTGCTGCACCTTCAACCTGAAAGAAATCAAACGAAACAAAAATTGAATCGACACACATGCATGCATGATATGCGTGTATAATAAAGAAGAATTTAATACACAATGTTGTTTATGGTAAACACTAACCGATCTTTTTATAATTATCTTTAACTATATTATAGAAAGTAACATAAATTTATTACAATAAAATATCTATATACTATCTAAAAAGTTTATCAAATCTTTTTATATATATATATAGGTTAAGGTAAGACTTTAATTAATTAGGAAGGTTTTATATATTTAAATACCTACTTCACATAAACTGAAAAGTAAAATAATTAAGTTAAAGGTGACGCAATATGCAATACCTGATGTGAAGCTGATCCTGCTCCAAAGATAAAATCTTTAGGAAAATCGCTACGTTTTATTTCAAGTGATAAATTTTTTTCAGATGGAATACAATTTGTGGAAGTTGTGGAAGGCGCAGTGAGGACAGAAGGAATGGTGGTTGAGTATCTCATAATTAGAGGATTGACATAACTCCTCCTAGCAGTCAGGACAGTGCTGGTGGTGATGGAATATCCCATTACAGAAGGGCAAGTTAAACTCCTCTGAGGAGCATTCGAGACAAGGCAGATTGGATGACTCGAAAGGGTTGCCATGACAATACAACTTGATGGAATGGTTTATTTTTCAAATTTGATTTCTAGGTACCCCAAAGCTTCTTCCTTGTGTTGGTTTATATAGTGCATGGGATCCCTAGATGACCCCACACTGTTATTGGGAAGGAGGACCACCATTAAAATAATTGCCCACAACTTGAAAAAGACTACCAATCTTTTTCCTAACAATAGAAGGCATTTGTTGTGGTGTGTGCAAGTGTTTACCGAACAATAGAAGGCATGTGTAAGTGTTTTGTTGTGGTGCGTGTAAGTGTTTACCGAACAATAGAATGCATTTGTTGTGATGTGTGCAGGTGTTTATCTAACAGTAAAAAGAAAAAAAGAAAAAGTGTGTCCAATGTTTTATGGAACCATCTTTTTTATCTCCGGTGAGTTGCCATACTCTTCACTCCCAAAGTCTAGGTCCCATTTTCCAAAGACACAAAACATTACCATACACCACAAGAATATATAAAATCAAATTATAATTTTCCAAGCCAATTATTTATATTTTCGATCATGTCACAGAAGTAGGTACAGTACATACTTCTGTACTTTAACAGTAAAATTAAAAAGAAAAAAACACTATTCACTAGTTTGATACTTGAATCTCACCTAAGAAAAGTAGAAAGCACACGTTAACATCCACACACGCACACTAATTAGTAATAATTACCTTTGATGTTGGGTATTTTCTTGTTTTTTGTTTTTTTTTCTTGTTAAATGCAATAGGCCATAGTGTTGAAATTATACTCATGAACATTAAATTTGTTTTTCAAAAAATGAGTTGTAAGCCCAAATAAATAGTGAAAAACAAAAAAAAAATTAAGATGATTTCTTAGGGTGTAAGATTCTAACTTTTTAACCGATTCTAGCGAGAGCTAATGTAATTGTCTATAATTGATGGGATATGAAGTTATACTTGTTTGTCTTATTGAACCTATAATATAATATTTTTATATTGTTGAATTGTATTATTTCAACTTTATTAGATGGAATTTAATTCGAATCACTGGTATCTTAGTTTCTATGATGAGAAGGAATAGTTGAGTAAGTTAATTTATAGAGAAATCGTCCTTGTTATTGTTATATATAAGAGTTTTATACCCTCTTCACCTAAGAACAACTCTAAGATATATATACGCCACTAAAGACTAAACTAAAGGTATTGAAAAGGTTTTAATAACTCCTCTTCTATTATTAAAGTATTCATGACTCTACATGTTAAGTTTTAGTTTAAAAATCAAACAAGCGAGAGATTCTTCATGGGTTCCGATCAATTGGGATTTTAATACTATTATCCATTTTGCAAACTTAGGTGACGGCAAGGACAATTGTTCACGTGATAGGAGAAGGTGAGTCATATGTTTTGGACAACTATTCCCTTGAAGTCCTATCGTCCGGAGGTTGAGGGTTGAATTCTCTTACAATAATTCAAGGAAAAAAATTTGGTAATTGCTCAGTACGACTATCTCTAAAATAATTGTCAAGTACATATGAACACTTGTGACGCATAATGGAGTCCTCTAATAGTCTTGACATCATCATGATCGAAAATAAATAATTTAATATGCACTCCTGAAACACATCGACAGCTCACCAACCCATTGGAAGGTTTGCACTCTTACAAACACTCACGGGCCTAACGAGGGGATGCCCCAATTGGAATAAATTTTTAATACTGAAAATTATTTCAACTTGATAGATAGAAAAAGTTAAACTTCTTATGATATTTGAATTAAAGGTGTGGACACTCTAGAGTGACTAGGACTATTTTGAAGTGTCAATCAATATCAATATCAATATCACTGTCACTGTCACTGTCACTGTCACTAGATTATTTTGAAGTGCCGATAAATATGAATGTCAATATCACTTTCCGTATTATAATCAATAATGGAGTCTGTTTGGCAATCTGAAGTTTATTCATCTTGAAGTGTTAATCAGTATTACTATCTGTATGATAATCAATAATGATTTCGGTTGTGCTTGATTTTTTACACATAAAACACTTTTAAAGAATTCATAAAACTATTTTAAGATAATTATAAAAAGACAGTTTTTAAGTATAAACCGTTTTATAATGAGTTTTCTTAACCAAATAGAATTTATATACAGTTACAGACAACTGAATCAAATTGACCGTTCTTTATGTCCAAAAGCAAGAAAAATTCTTACCATTGCTAAGCAAAAATAATGTAATTAATTAACTTTTTGCTACTTAGTCCAAGAGTTAGGAAAGCTAAAATAGACTTGCCTGTTGCCCAAGAGTTTATGTAGCCTGATTATGAGATCATCCTCATCAACTCCAAAGTCACCTCGCCTGATGTTTGGACGAAGATAGTTTAACCATCTTAGTCTACAGCTCTTAGGACAACAATTGTGCCCTGCCATAGTCAAAACCAGTCACTAAGAATACTCCAAATATATATATATATATATATATATATATATATATATATATATATTTCAATGCTTTTTTCATTAAAACTGATCTCGTATATATTTTTTTCCCGATGCATTTTCCGTGCATGTCCTTGGTCAATTAGAGGAAAATTATTTCTCATAGCAGTTTGTTAGGTTTCCTACAGCTGCAACTCCATGTGTTGTTCTCTGAAGCGCGCTCCAAGAAAGCACGAAGAATAGAAATCTTCTTACTTGTGCTATGGTTTGAAACAGTCTACTTTTTGAGGGCAAAAAAAAGAGAAGAAATAATCTACTTTTCTTGGAGGAAATTCAAACGAATAATTAATTGCATTTGGTTGTACCTATGGCCATGCCACAGATTTATAACCCCAATGTAATACTTTGTTTGTCAATATTAAGACAAGTTTGCTGATTTATAACCCCAATGGTCCAATTTCATACATTGGCATTAAGTGAACAGGTGTCAGTCAGTTTTTCCAAACCCTCATTCACTTTCCACAAAACATAAATATTGTATGCATAGTTTTCTTCCAAGATAAGAAGACAAGTTGGAAAATGACGTGTAAGGCATTTCTCATGGATAGGGTTCTTTGTTTTTTCTCCCTTTTTAGGAAAACAAATAAAAAAACCCACTGCAGGAGAGCTCGAGATCCAAATTTTCCACGACTCTTAAACTTGAAAGATATAAATTAACAGAATAGATTTTAATGCTTTACTTCCTCCTTTGATATTTTATGGAGAAGCGCGTCTGTGCAGTATTTTCGGGAAAAAAAATTCAGTGACAAAAATTATAAAAAAATTTGTTTAACAATAATTTTAAATTCAAGAAAAAGTAATTAGTAATCAAACTTATAAAATAATTAATAATAAGTAACCATTTCTTGTTGGATTTATTATATCATATGGAAGGAATTTTTTTTTGGCATTCACAGTGACATTAAATCTTTTGAAGTAGATGTGACACTAGACTAGACTTGATGTTATTGTTATAACGTTTATGTGATATGATGATATGATGTTTATGCGACATGATGCGCCTGAATTATCAGTTCACACTGAAGAGAGACACAAGTTGTTAATACGAACTAAATAAGTAATATTAACAAATAATGACGGCCCACGCAATTATGACATATTTTGTGTTTAGTTAAAAGAATGTATTTAACGACATGTGCATCCAAGTTGTAATATGTGGCTCGTTTATCTTTTTATAGTACTTTTTACCAACAGTGATTTTATTTTATTACTCTTTTAATTTGATTAAATATTGGGATAAGACAATAAAAAAATTACAAAATAATAATCGTCATAATATATATACAACAAATAATATATAAATGTTTTGTCATGATATTTTATTAGTATTTGTATTATACTCCTATAATATGTATATATGCGTATAATATGTATATATGCAGGTATTTGGGTTTTTTTTTTAGCTGAAATTTTAATCACATTATACTTACACATATCACGTACTAAATATTCTTTTCAATCTCGTATTTTACTATGACGGATAAAAAAAAAAATGGAAACTACAACTAGGTTGAGTTAGGAGTGCTAAATAACAAACGCATTTTAAAAATTCATTTTTCACATAAATTGAAATAGGCAAAAATAATTACACAGGTAGTGAAAATTTTTGTCCACCTCCAAACTCTTATCTCAAAATTATAAAACTATTCTTATTTAATCAAATAACCATATTGAAGAAGTTTGTTATAACTATCACTCAAACGAGTTATTCCTTCACTTGCATACAGATTGCTACAAATTGTTGATTGTACTTTTGTCTCACGATAAAGACAATTCATTGCAATAACCACCAAAATAGTGACTAATACTTATAAACTTAAATTGACTTTGATATATATATATATATATATATATATACTCTTATCTCAAAATTATAAAACTATTCTTATTTAATCAAATAACCATATTGAAGAAGTTTGTTATAACTATCACTCAAACAAATTATTCCTTCACTTGCGTACAAATTGCTACAGATTGTTGATTGTACTTTTGTCTCACGATAAAGACAATTCATTGCAATAACCACCAAAATAGTGACTAACACTTATAAACCAAAATAGTGACTAACACTTATAAACTTAAGATTATAAGTGTTAGTCACTATTTTGGTGGTTATTGCAAAGGTATATATAGTCACGCCCCGAACTATATATATACTTCTTACCATACAAGTAATATCTTCTTACTTTGATTGCAAAAAATCACCGCCGCTAACTCCAAGTCGTGTGTCGAGTAATTCTGTTCGTGTATTTTCAATTACCTTAAACCATACGCCACTATTGTAACGACCCGGATTATTTTTGGCCAAATTCGGATGATTTTTGGACCGGTTTTAAATTTTTTTCCGAATTAATTAATTTCAGAAGGATGTGAGAATATATATATATATACATGGAATTAAATATATATATAGAGAGAGAGAGAGACAGAGACAGAGAAAGTATATGCGTGGGATTATATTGTATGGACGGAGGACGCATATATATATATATATATATATATATATATATATATATATAGGTTGGATATATTTATATATAATTATAAATATATGAAAATGCATGTATGTAGTTATGCATGTGTAGAGAGAAATGTATTTATGCACATGTGGGTATTATGTGTATGTATATAAGTATACATGTAAATCATGTGGAGGAGAGGGGACAAAAATGTGTGGACCAAAAGAAAAAGAAAAAGAAAAGAAGAAGAGAAGAGACCAAGTGTGGTCTCGGCTGAATAGGAAAAGAAGAAAAGAAAGAAAAAGAAAGAAAAGAAAAGGAAAAGAGGAGGGAAGAAAGGGAAAGGTAGAGAGAGAGAGAAATCGAGAAAGAAAGAGAGAGCTAAGATGGCTAGAGAGAGAGAGGAGCTGCGACGGTGGCAGCTAAGTTGCTCGCGGTGGAGCTGCAGCTGGGCGACAGTGATGGTGGGAGATGACGGGCTTGGATCGCTGGGTCCGTGGCGGTGGTGACCGTGGCAAGGAGTGTCACGCCTCGATTCTCGAGGCCTGAAAACCGAGGTGTGAACCCTGTGAGATCACCCTCACGACATAACCATCACCTGATCATACAACCTCAATTTTCTATTATTTTTACGAAAATTGGGCATGACCCATTCTAAATAATCAGCTCTTGGCATGATATACCTGCTTTCAATTCAAATGGACACTTCTGGGCTCGTGTCCCCCCAGCATTTATATCTAAACAATAAAAATGGACACTTCTGGGCACGTGTCCCCCCAGCATTTATATCTAAACAATAAAAATGGACACTTCTGGGCACGTGTCCCCCCAGCATTTCTACAACATGCATAATATAATCAAAAGAATACATGTCTCAGTCCTTGAATGTCCGTATTATATACATACAACACATGAATAAAATACAACAGAAGGAACTAAATCTACACAATCGCTTTATAAATTTAATCCAAATGTAAAGCATCTATCTATCCACTATCCTAGACATACATTAGATTTTAAGGAATCTACTTACTACCTCTGCAACCGGTGCTGTCAGTCCCCTAACTAACTCCAAAACTAGCAATACCTGCAAAACCTGGGAGGGGGTGAGCTCAAAGGCCCAACAAGATATGTAGAACCATACTATCACCGCTGTAGCATGTCGATCCTCACATATTCTCAAAAATATACATGCACTTAAATATATCACCATATTTAAGACCATGCTCTACCTAGCATGCATGAACCAACGATGTATATGGCTACTCTAGCACATATGAAAATACATAATCCACTATACATGATTTTAGAAATCATTTTCAACATGCTTGAAAGTAGTAAACATCAGGCATCAATATGTATATAGAACATATATGTCAACACATTTACATAACCGATGTAAATCAACTATCACATCTACTACTCGTCAAGTAGCAGCCTCAAATGCAATGAAAATGCATTTAAAACATACAACAAGCGCAAAAGCAATAGATATCCAACATGTATCATGTTCTGTCACACACAACGCATATATAAGAATGCGTTAAACACAAAGCATGCTTCACAATAGAAAATGTAAGCAAGTTCACACACTTTTTTCTCTCTCGGACTCAACCCGATATCCTAACATAATTCCCAACCAATCATGTGATCGAGACACTTTCCACACAATTTTGGAACTTACATCACCGAGAACATCGGTCCTACCAGGTGATGAGATAATTTCAGAATACACCACTGAGAACATCGGTCCTACCAAGTGATGAGAAGATTTCAGAATACATCACTGAGAACATCGGTCCTACCAAGTGACGAGACTGTTTTAACATGCATCACCGAGAACATCGGTCTTACCAGGTGATTAGATCATTTTAATATGCACCACCGAGAACATCGGTCCTACCAGGTGATGAGACCACATCGACACCGTGACCCAGTATTGACCTACTCTGGGTGATTTGTCCACTTTATGACCACAACCATAACCGAATATTGACCTACTGTAGGTTATTCAACCACACTTTCCCATTTTCTCACAACGGCGTCATATATGCATTTCGAGCATATAACAACTGAACATTCAATGTTCATGCCTCACAATTCCTAAGCTAGTAAAAAGAACATAGCATGCATTTCTTTCCACATAAACCCACATATAACCACGTATGTGTCATTTCCCTCCCATACATGCAATATGGATGCATATATACACAGCATAATATTTTCATGCTTCAACCCATGCTTATGAATACTAAAAAGAAGTATTTACCATGCTTTTCGTCACATTCTAACACATATAGCACATACATGTTCAAAACCTGCATAATACCTCACATATGCAAAACACTTCAACTTTAGCACATTTTTATCATGCTATAACCAATGCACACATTCGATATATATATATATAAAGCTAGCATGCATCCCGTATCCACACTACCACATATAAACACATATATGTCACATCCTACATATAGTCATATATGCATATATACTAGCATAAACGTAATCATCCTCTCACTCAAGGCATGCATTCCCTACAAGTAACTAGCATGCTTTTCGTTCACAATATATAACCACATATATATTCCGTCACCATACATGTATTAAGAACATATAGTACACCTAGCATATCATAATCATGCTTTACAAATGCCCGCTAAAAGTCATATTCATACTTAGCATGCATTTCTACCACTGCACCCACACATATATATATCATCATGTATATATATATATATATAACATCATGCATAAGAGCCACATATGCTTACAAGATAACACATCGCTAAACATGTATTATTTAGCATGCTTTTCATAGACTGTAATCTATACCATACATGCATATCACAATGCAAGGAAGCATTTAATTTTAACATGCTTTCGTATATCAAATGTGTATATATATATATATGTACACTCCTATATATATATATATATACTCACATCCTACGTACATACTCACATATATACTATGGCCACACTTACATATATATATAAGCACCTATATATATATAAATATCACATATGAGCAATTAAAGAACATATGTAAAAAAAATTAACCGACATAATAAAATATTTGTAAGAGATAGAGGCAAGAATCAACTTGCCTTAGGTCCCGCTTTCGCCAAGTCTGCGCTTGCAAAGCGGTCCTGACCCGATCTCGATCCAGTCTCGTGTCCAAGTCACATATGAACCAACTTCAGCCCATTTCAATCCACTTTCCCAGCCAATGCCAACCACAATCCAATATGAAATCAATTAGAAACCAAACCCAAATTTAAATCCAACCCAACTCCAAGGTCCAAGCCCGTTATTAATGAGGGCCCAAATCACAAACCATTACTTTCAAGTCCAATATACAATGTAGACCCATAAATTTGTAGATCCCCTACATTGCAGCCACAAACCAGCCACTACGACTGTCAAGCCCAATCTCGAACACCATCAAACCGACATCAACCGAAGACCCAAAATCAAGCCCACCGTGACTACCAAAATAGGCCACAAACCCCAGCCAAACCCAGCTGCAACAGCCGAGAACTACCACTGCCGGCACCAACTCCACCGGAAACAACCAAGGAGAAACCAACTTGGAACAACCCAAAAACTGGACCAAACATGGCCCCGTAAATCGACCCAAACACGACCCAGTCGTGCTCAACCCGAACAACCGAGCAACACCACCGGCAGACCACTGCGAGCCAGGGACCATGGCTGTCCAACATAGCCGAGCACCACGTCAGCACCGTCGCAGTCCGAATCCCCCACCGAACCAACAAATCCAAGGACCGAGGAACCCATCGATGACACCTCTACCGGAGACGGCCCCCGCCGTCGCTGCTAGGGCCACCGGGACCGATCCCATCTACCGCTGTCGCGGCCTCTCTCTCTCTTTCCCCGATCTCCTTCCTTGGTTTCTCTCTCTCCCCCCGATCCCGACTTCTCTCTCTTCCTCTTCTTTTCTTTTTCTTTTCTTTTCTTTCTCTCCTTTTCTTTTTCTTTTCTTTTCTCTTTTTCTTTCCCAGCCGAGACCACACTTGGTCTCTTCCTTCACTTTATCTTTTTGAATCCAATTTAATTGGTATCACATGTTCCCTCAGCCACTCACAGCCACATATGAATAATGCATAAAATATATACATATATATTTGTATCACATGGGCATCTAATACACATATTATATATATATACACTATAGTACACGGTATAAAATAGAATCCATACTAAGTTTTCAAAAGATTTGGAGATGTTTGACTTCTTGGTCAAACCAGGGCCCGGGATGCGACTTAAGTGGGCCCGGGAATCCAAAAAATTCTCAAAAATATTTATTTTGGGGAATAGCTTAAATGAAAATTTTAGAGTGTTAAGAAAGTGATTTCAAGTCCAACGGAGTTTTCGGGAATTAATTCCGATGTCGGGAAGGTACATTAAGTGGCCTGGGGATAAAATGGTCATTTTGCACCCCCTAGGGTTGAGATAAATATCAAAAAGGGTCTGGGATATTTCATTTTACAGATCTCTTTCTCTCTCTACCTCTCTTACTTCATCTCTCTCCTTTCTCTCTAGATTTTAGGTCACTTAAGGTGTGATTTGTAAGATCCCGAAGAAAGAAAGTGTATAGGGGACATCAAGGGATTCGGTTTGAACCGATTAAAGTCACCATTTCATGAAGTTGAGAAAGCTGAGATTTCTCAAAGTTGGATTCAAAGCATAGGATTTGAGGTAGGGGTGCTAGACTGATCTTTACTTTGATTCTATAGGTCACATAATTGTGACATGAAAGATAGGTTGAGATTTCATAAGTTTAGGGTTTGGTGTATATGAATATATATATATATATATATATATATGAAAATGTGAATTTATGCACATGGATATGTTTAACATGTTAGTTAGGACTTATCTACGTTGCATATGTGAAGTTGAGACTAGAAATGTTTTTTAATGAAATTGTGTTCATTTGGTGAAAACATAGAAAATCTGAGTTTCTATTTAGAATTGTGCATGAAAGATATAATTTTCTTGAAAAATGCATACGCATGATGATTTTCATGATATGAGTGTATTGGCATTGTGACAAGCTTGGGATGAGAAGGAAAAATGCACTATTTTGATAAAAGCATTGCATTGTGTGGATTTTGTGCATTTCTTTGATAAGTATACATTATGTGAAAAGCTAGGTTTTTGGGGCATGTGTGAGAATTAATAAGGGTATTGAACTCTAGGGTGCAAGACCCAAAACTTGGCCAAGCGGGTGTCGCTTCCTGATTCGTGTGTGAGTGTGACTCAAAAATATATCAATTAAAAATTTCCACACTTTGCAATAGAACGAATTCCTTGCAGAATAGGGCTATCGAAAGGGGTATCGTACCTCAGGGATTATGGTCTGACGAGTTGGAATACGGAATTAATTCTAATTAAATTTATAAGAAAAGAATTATGATTTTTAAACTAAATTAATTAAAAAGGAAAATAAAATAAATCAAAGTAAACAAGATAGTGAAGATAATAAGAGAGAAATCTAGGGTGTTTGACTTCACCACTAACTCCACAATCAATGGTCAATTGAATCAACTACAGGGGACTTACATCATGCATAAGTGGTGTCGGTGGCTACAAGCTCACCTTCATCCGTCAAGAAGATAACATATGATTAAGGCTAAGCCATGGACTATCTTCGATTGGCATGGGCCATCTGCCTAACTACTCTAATCTAGGGTGTAGTATGGTTCATCTTCTCTAGGCATAATCCATCAAAGCTCATAACAATATATTCAGTGATTACCATTGTGTAATAATCTCTCTCATGATCACAGAAAACAAGAGAGATTGAGTTCAATAACAACAACTAAATATCTAAGACAAGATAAGAAATCATTGAAACTGAATTTACAAGACTTTTATTGCTCAATTCTATAATAAGAATCCTTTGAATTACACAATCTATGCATGTATATAAAGGTCCCCAATAATTAAAACAATCAAACCATTGATGCTTTGTTAGGGCTACATCAAAACCCTAGTGGATGAACTAGCCGCTCATGGTAGAAGAAGAAGCTTCAACTGTTGAGGAAGAAGACATCATCTTTCTGAATTACGCATATGACTTTGTTCTCCAATGGCTCTACAATATGTTTCTGTTCTCTTCCCAGCCCTCTCAGACTCTCCAATTTCTGTTATCTCTCTCTCTAATCTCTCTGTAAGCTCTCTTAACTCAGCCTCCAAGTCTTTACTTTATTCCCCCAGAGAATACACTAAAGTCCTAATCCAATTAGGAATAAATTAGGGTTTCCCGCAGCACTAATCAGGTGGGTTTTTTCTGCTGACTTCGGCCCAACTTTTGACCCACTAGAAGTCCGATTCACGAAATTTTCGTGAAATACAAAAGTGTGCAGAATCGAATTTCGTTCAACCGAACGCAAGAATAATGTCAATTTGAGGCTCGAAAATAATACTTCTGGTCCGTTTTTCAAAACGGGATTAAGACTGTATTATGCGCAGATTTGGGCTTCAGGCCCGAAACCTTCTTAAGCAGTTGTAATTTTCTTGGACCTCTTCCTTGGGCTGATTTGAGTTGAAATAAATGGTTGAGTGAATCTCCTTGATGAGGCTTCATCTCACCATCTTGGATGTCTTCTTTAAAAACCCAAAAGCACGGTTTTAACTGAAATAATCATTAAGGCCCTGAAAATACAGAAAACACTAAAACAAAGTAAAATCACAAAATAATCTATCACTAAGAGAATAAAATACATAAGTTAATAGGCTAGAATGCGTAACATTCAACGCCTATCACACCCCCAAACTTACATATTGCTAGTCCCTTAGCAATAGAATAAAACAAAACTAAAACAAAGAAACTAACAAACACTAACTAAAATACCCAACTCCACTTTCGTGGGAGAAACGATTGCATTTAGCATATGCAACAAGCCTTTAAAACCCTAGGTTCCCCCTAGTGGACGAGTATAGTCTCGTGAGGGTTTCCAGGAATGTTACCCACAAACATTCAAAATTCTGTTTCAACATTAATTCAAGAAGAAGATTACAATATATAGTTACAAACTTGCATTCAAGAATAATTTCAAACTTTCAAATTCCATAATTTAAATCAATGGTCCCCACACATAATTCACATCAACATATCTCAAAATAATCAACTCTAGTCCCCTCGGGTAAAGTGAACTAGCAATCATCTCATGTACCATAACCAAGCTCTGAATATATTAAGGCACATACCCCTTCAACTCACTAGCTCCCCTTATTGAAATCATACTTCCCAACATGGATACATGACTTTTCTTTTTTTTTCAATTCTTTTTTTTTCATTGCTTTATTGGTTGTGCAATGTCTTGATCTATTAAGCTTTCTGAAAGATCCATGTAGCAAGCTTTCAGTCAGTGGCTCCCAAACCAGATGGCTTTAGGGCACTAGGCTTTAAGATACCCCGAAGACCTAATTACTCGAATCAGTCAGGCTACAAATCAAGACAACCAATGCTCATCTTTTCTCACCCTTTCACTTTTGACGCGAACACTCCGTGCTTCCTGAGGCATAGAGGCCCGGTTACTCATGAAAAGGATCAAATTGATTGCTTATTCATCACATTCTTTTTTTTTTTTTTTCTTTTCTCTTTGAAGTCAAGTAAAACACATCATCGATACTCATTCTCAAGAGATACTAATTAATATCAAGCATATGTAACTCAATAACTCAAAACCAAAGTTTATACCCCACAAGATTATGCTAGTGTGTCTGTGCATGTAAGGAAACTAAAATTAATCACTCCAAAACATGTTATTGCAAACCATGATTAAAACCACATAATTTAAACCACAGTTTCCAAAAATTTAAAACATACTCAAAAATTGCAAGTTATGCACCTACATAAGGTATTAATCCTTTGAATAATGTCAAAACATTCTATCTAAAAACAAAACAAAAATAAAAATAAAATAAAATAAACAAACTAAGAAAATAAAATAAAATAAAATCCTAATACAAGAAGAATTTCACACAAATTTCCCCCATATGCAATGAAGCACAAAAATAGGCATCGCCTCACTCCCAAACTTAAACTGTACATTGTCCTCAATGTACACCCAATTAAAGCATAGAGAAGAGTAAGAACAATGTTACCAGAAATCTGGAGTAATGGAAAGAAAATAGAGTACATCACTAGCATGAAGGCAATGAAAGCACTTCCCCAAACTTGGATGTTAGAACCTGTCAAAACAAACCACTATACCCCAAAGATCAAGTGAAATAGTATGGGTGAAAATAAATACGAAAGAGAAAAAATCCTAAAAAAAAAAAAATATATATTTTTTTTCCATTTTTCAAATATTTTTTTTCTTAAAAAAAAAAAATCTAACTACAGAAAGAAAAATAAAATTAAAAAGAAAAATAAAAACTAAGAATAAAATAAAATACAAAAGATGGTTACCTTCCTGTCAAGGATGTGGTGGTGACTGAGCATCTCGATCCAAGTTTGTTTGGCGCATCAGTGCACGCATCATCCTCCTCATCTCTAGTTGCTCTTGGCAAGTGTCACAAAAGTGATCCGCCATCTCTGTTCTCATTGCACCAAACTGTGTGGATACCTCTGTCTGTAGGGTGCCAAACTGGGCTGTCAACCCAGCAATCTGCCCCTCTAAATATTGATAATCATGGCCACCAGCCTGTGCATGCACCTTCTCTTCCTCAGCCTCCATCTCCTATGGATCTTCCACCGGTGGTGGTATATCTATATTCTCCCCTCCCTGGGCCAAACGAGATACCTCACCAGGCACCGCTATGACTCTCTGATGCATATGTGATCGGCTCAAATTCCAATCATGTTTCCATAATAAAGATCATGTGAAAAGGCAAGCTCGTCCTCTTGGACTGCATACCCCTGTGCCACAAGCAACTGGTGAATAATAGTAGGGAATGGAAACTCCCAGTCACTTGCATTGTCTGGTGCCTTGGCTACAACCTTGGAATAAAACTTCTCCATCTGGCCCCAGACAATCTGTGGGAATGACAGCCAATGCCCAAAATGTATGGCATATAAGGCTCTGAGGAACTCTTGACGTCTTTCAGTTTTATGTCCAATTGGACATACATTCTTGAGTAGAACAGCGTCAAGGAACCATAAATGATTTGCATTGAAGACTTGGAAGCTGCATTCCTTTTCGGCCCAAAAAATTGGTTGGCACACAAACGTGCAACCACATTACCCACTGACAACTCGTCAGGTAGAGGAGTATAGATATGAGATAAATCATCTGGGCACTCATGAGGACAACCCATGGCAATGGCAATGGATGACATCTCCACTCAAACTATTGTTCCATCTACGGAAGAAGTAAGCACATCCCGCTCATCAGGTGTCGGCATTAAGTTCTGATAAAATACCTTGACAAGCCTCGGGTAAATAGTAGATGAGAGTGGAACAAAAATGGATGCCGACCGACGACGACGGATGTCGGAAATCCCCCATCGTGTCTCGGGAAACATACCATAAAGTTCGGCTATGTCAAACGTGGTTTCAAAGTTCAACGCCCTTGGATGCCATCTCTCTTGAATACCTTCTCGGCGAGATCGTGAAGAACCTGTGGTCGGATCATGCTTCGCTCGGCGAAGATTATGTGAACTTGAAGCACCTTGGTGACTTGCTCTCTTTGGTGCCATAGAAGTAGAAAAAGTGTGGTTGAGTAATTAAATCGAACACTTGGTGTGCACAATTCTTTTGTAACCTTCAACCTCCTTTTTTTCGGCAATTTTTTTTTCCAAATCGAACAAGTGAATGCACCAAATTGATCCCCCAAACTTGGTCTTCAAAAGCCCTCAAAAAGAATTAAATAAATTCTTCAAAGAAAATCTTCACTTACTTTGATGTTGAACTTGAAAAAGTGAGAACTTCCTTTGAGAACTAGTGAATTTTGATCCAATTTGATGTTGAAGTTGATGGTGATCAATGTTGAATTCTTGTTTAATAATCACCAATTGAAGAAAATAATCTTTCGGATGATGTAGGACTTGAATTGGAGTTCAAAGAGGCTTAGGATGCATGGAGTAGCTTTAGAATTGGAGAAGGAGTCTTTATATAGGGGATAGTCTCGGCCAGCCCACAAAATACCTTGGGCGATCGATCCCCCCAAGGATGGGCTATTGATCGCCCACCTGCTGGTGGTACTCCTCATGGAAAATCATGGGGCGATCGATCCCCCTCCTCTGGGGCGATCGATCCCCCTCCTGGATGCTTGTTGAACCTCCATCGCCCAAGGTCGACCGAGACTTGATATTTTTAAGTCTACATCGCCCAAGGTAGACCAAGAGCACTATTTTTCACCCATCTTGAGTCCGAATACCTCGGTACACCTCTTGGCATCCTCCGGAAGCAACTTATACATCAAAAACTCAAAGAAAAAATATTAAAACGCAACTAGAATTGAAGAAAAACTTAAGAAAATTAAAACTAAAAATTAAAATTAAAGAAAACTAAAGGAAATAAAGTATAGAAATACATACAGAACCTACAATTTAACGTCCGTAGGAGACGATTGACTCTCCGAAGGGATTAAGTCGGATAGATGGGATCCGTCAAGTCGACGGACTCTACGTCTCTTTTTGGCACACATCCTTCCACACAATGCTTCAACCTTTGGCCATTAACTTTCATCAAAGTATTATCTTGAAAGCTTCAAATTTCCACAGCCCCATAAGGAAAAACCAAAATCACTTGGAATGGTCCATCCCACCTTGAACGCAATTTTCCGGGAAACAACCGAAGCTTGGAATTGAAGAGCCACACGTTATCACCTGGAGAGAAGGACTTTCGTGAGATATGTCGATCATGAAATGCCTTCGTCCTCTCTTTGTAAATTTGTGAACTTTCATAAGCATCACGTCTAAACTCTTCTAATTCGTTCAATTGCAACTTCCTCTCTTCCCCAGCTCTTTTTGCATCGAAATTGAATTTTCGAATTGCCCAAAGTGCCTTATGCTCAATCTCTACTGGAAGATGACATGCTTTCCCATACACCAACCGATATGGTGACATACTGATAGGGGTCTTGTAAGCAGTTCGATATGCCCATAGTGCTTCACTCAGTCGCAATGACCAATCTCTTCTATCCGGTCTCACTGTCTTCTCAAGAACATGCTTAATTTCTCGGTTGGACAGCTCTACTTGCCCACTTGTCTGAGGATGATAAGGTGTTGCCACCTTATGTGTCACTGAATATTTAGCAAGCAGACTTCTCAAGAATTTATTGCAAAAGTGAGTACCACCATCACTGATCAAGGCTCGAGGAATTCCAAATCGACTCAGAATATTCTCATGCATGAATTTGATTACCACTTGTGATCATTGGTTCGAGTTACAATGGCCTCCACCCACTTGGAGACATAATCCACTCCAACCAGAATGTACTCGTAGCCAAAAGAAGGTGGAAAAGGTCCCATAAAATCAATTCCCCAAACATCAAAAATCTCCACCACCAGAATGGGGCTCATTGGCATCATATCATGCCTCAACATTTAACCCAATCTTTGACACCGATCACAAGTCTTACAGAAAACATATGCATCGTGAAACAGAGAAGGCCAAAAGAATCCATATTGAAGTACCTTTGCTGCTGTCTTCCTTGCACTGAAGTGGCCTCCACATGCCAATGAATGGCAGAACTTGAGAATACCTTGAAACTCATGGTCTGGGACACATCGCCGAATAATCTGATCTGGACAATATTTGAATAACTCTGGATCCTCCCAAAAGTAATGATGAACTTTAGAGAAGAATCGATCACGTTCTCGCTTGGTCCAGTCTCTTGGCACTTTTCCCGTGGCTAAATAGTTCACAATATCTGCATACCATGGTGTGGAGTTGTCGGACACTCCAAACAAATGCTCCCTCTGAAGTGTTTTGGAAAGTGTAGTGCAAATAGAAGTTACCACCATGGTAGAAAATTGATCGTCAAACATCTTCTTCTCCTTCTGTTTTTCTTGCACCCTTATTTCATTTGTAGATTCAGCCACATCTTCAGAGTCCATGAAGAAAACATCAATCTGATCTGGAGGATTCTCAACAGCATTGAAAATATTAAGCTTAACCTTCATGTTGCCAAATGAAATATCCACGATCCCCAACCTACAATTTATGCAAGCATCAGCAGTAGCTAAGAAAGGTCGACCAAGGATCACTGGAATGTGCCTCTTCGAATTGTGAGCCGGCTCAGTGTCAAGTATAATGAAATCAACAGGAAAGTAGAACTTGTCCACTTTAATGAGCACATCTTCTGTGATTCCTCGGGGTTGCTTTGTTGACCTGTCTGCAAATTGCAATACCACCGAGGTAGGCTTCAATTCTCCCAAGCCCAATTGTAAGTAGACTGAATAAGGTAGCAAATTGACACTTGCATCCAAATCAAGAAGTGCTTTATCCATATGGTGCTCCCCGATAATACATGAGATAGTTGGAGCACCAAGATCTTTGTACTTGGGAGGAGTACACTGCTGAATTATTGAACTTACTTGTTGTGGCAGCATCACTTTCTTTGGCACATGGCTTTTAGAACGCCTTTTCTGAGTGCACAAATCCTTCAAAAATTTAGCATAAGGAGGAATTTGCTTGATGGCATCAAGGAGTGGCAAATTAATCTTCACTTGTCGAAACACCTCCATCATGTCATGCAGCTTGTCCCCTTGCTTCCCCAATTTAGATGCTTCTAGGAAACGTTGTGGGAAAGGAGCCTTGAGCTCATAAGGAATTTCAGCACTTGGACTTGTGGTCACTTTTTCTTTTTCTTTCTTCTCACCCACCTTATTATCAATTATTTTCCCACTTCTCAAAGTGGTAATGGCTTGAACTTGCTCATGGTGTGGGTTGCTTGTGGAAGCTTGCATCCCTCTTGGATTAGCAATTGGTTGACTAGGGAGCTTCCCTTCTTCTCTTCTACTCAATGAAGTAGCAAGCTGTCCAAACTGAGATTCCAGTTTGGTAATGGATTGAGAATGCGAGTGCACTAGCTGAACTGTAGATTGTACTGTTGCTGCAGTAGCTTGCACTGTCTCTATAAGAGAATCAAGCTTATCAAATTTAGACAAGGTAAGAGTCAGCTTGTCTTCAATATGAGAAATTCTTTGGGACATAGGACTTTGTGTTTGATACTGCTGTTGAGGCACAAAAGTCCTAGGTTGATATGATGGTTGCATTGCTGCCCCTTGATTACTGTAAGAAAAACCATGATGATTCCTCCATGTGGGATTGTAAGTATTACCTCGTGGAGGATTCATTGGTCCAGTGAAAGTAGCTTGGACTTGCTCATGTTGAATATCAGAAAATTGCCCCACCGAAGGACAATTGCTCACGTTATGCATAGGACTAGAACAAAATTCGCAAGGGCCTAGCAATGAAGAATTTGAAGCAGAAGGAGTTTGATTGGCAGCCATGATTGCTGCTACCTTCTGTGCAATTAAATCAATATCAGTTGGCATAGCTTCTGAAGCACCAACCTCAAAAATATATCAATTAAAAATTTCCACACTTCGCAATAGAACGAATTCCTTGCAGAATAGGGCTATCGAAAGGGGTATCGTACCTCAGGGATTATGGTCTGACGAGTTGGAATACGGAATTAATTCTAATTAAATTTATAAGAAAAGAATTATGATTTTTAAACTAAATTAATTAAAAAGGAAAATAAAATAAATCAAAGTAAACAAGATAGTGAAGATAATAAGAGAGAAATCTAGGGTATTTGACTTCACCACTAACTCCACAATCAATGGTCAATTGAATCAACTACAAGGGAATTACATCATGCATAAGTGGTGTCGGTGGCTACAAGCTCACCTTCATCCGTCAAGAAGATAACATATGACTAAGGCTAAGCCATGGACTATCTTCGATTGGCATGGGCCATCTGCCTAACTACTCTAATCTAGGGTGCAGTATGGTTCATCTTCTCTAGGCATAATCCATCAAAGCTCATAACAATATATTCAGTGATTACCATTGTGTAATAATCTCTCTCATGATCACAGAAAACAAGAGAGATTGAGTTCAATAACAACAACTAAATATCTAAGACAAGATAATAAATCATTGAGTTTGAATTTACAAGACTTTTATTGCTCAATTCTATAATAAGAATCCTCTGAATTACACAATCTATGCATGTATATAAAGGTCCCCAATAATTAAAACAATCAAACCATTGATGCTTTGTTAGGGCTACATCAAAACCCTAGTGGATGAACTAGCCGCTCATGGTAGAAGAAGAAGTTTCAACTGTTGAGGAAGAAGACATCATCTTTCTGAATTACGCGTATGATTTTGTTCTCCAATGGCTCTGCAATATGTTTCTGTTCTCTTCCCAGCCCTCGCAGCACAATCAGGTGGGTTTTTCCTGCTGACTTCGGCCCAACTTTTGACCCGCTAGAAGTCCGATTGACGGAATTTTCATGAAATACAAAAGTGTGTAGAATTGAATTTCGTTCAACCTTACACGAAAATAATGTCGATTTGAGGCTCGAAAATAAGACTTCTTGTCCGTTTTTCAAAACAGGATTAAGACTGTATTATGCGCAGATTTGGGCTTCAGGCCCGAAACCTTCTTAAGTAGTTGTAATTCTCTTGGACTGCTTCCTTGGGCTGATTTGAGTTGAAATAAATGGTTGAGTGAATCTCCTTTATGTAGGCTTCATCTCACCATCTTGGATGTCTTCTTTAAAAGCCCAAAAACTTAGTTTTAACTGAAATAATCATTAAGGCCCTGAAAATACAGAAAATACTAAAACAAATTAAAATCACAAAATAATCTATCACTAAGAGAATAAAATACATAAGTTAAGAGGCTAGAATGCGTAACATTCAACGCCTATCACTTCCGTCGGATTGAATTAGTTGACTGGTTGCTTTCTATAAGTTGACTAATGTTGGCAGTGTATTTTAGAGCTTTCTAAAGTAGCAAATTAGTCAACTGATGGACTTCATAAGTTAATTAATAAGTCGACTAATGTAGATTTTCAAAATGTTGAAATAGGCATAACTTGGTCGTTTCAAATCCGAATGAACTGATTCTTTTTTTGAAATTGAGTATTTTAAAATTATCTATCCAATGGTAAGGGATTTAATATCATGTTCCAGTCACATGGGGAGTTAAGTTCTGAAAACTTTGGAGTTATGTTATTATAGCTTGGTATGAGGCTCTTTGGGGTTTGTTGTGGTTGAGGTTGAGTTAGCACCTTCTTGTACAAGAAAGAGTTAAGCTTCCGCAGTAATTAAGATTATGGAGAGTTCATTAGTGATTGATGAGGTGATGTGGCGGGATGAGAATCAAGTCACCTTTGGGTTCTCGGGAACAGAAATCGGGGTGTGGCACAGTCTCTGTGGGTTCGACCCTACTCACCACTTTACTAATTTTAGTAGAGTATTTGTAGGTATTTATAAATTCTCTTTTGTCGAGGTGTAAAACAATAATGACAATATTACATATTATTTTATCACGTTTTTACGCCAGAACAAAATGGCGTCGTTGCCGGGAACATCTAAAACGGTTGTATTGTTAAGCTTAAAGATTAAGTTTAGTTTAATTATAAATTAGGACTTGTTCATATTTTTTGTTTATAATTTATTTTTTGTATTTTCGCGATCCTATCATGTTCTGTGTGACCCTTCGAATGTAAAAGGAATGTATCTAAATATTTTTTGAATGTATCTGAGTGTGTGAGTTGTGATTTTGAGGATTAAACAAAAAATTTCAACACTTGGGACAATTTTACAAAATATAGTCGTAAGGCTCTTCGATGCATTGAAGTACCAACTTCGATGCATTGATCCTTAGATGCATCGAAATGACCATTTCGATGCATCGATCTTTAAATGTCCCATTTCCATTCCTTTTCCAGCACCTTTTGCACCTTGTTCTGATACATGTTTGATGCATCGAAACATGTACTTTGATGCATCGAAGTACAAAAAAAAAAAAAAATTTCATTGTCATTTTGTTTTTATTTCTTTT
This sequence comes from Cornus controversa, assembly GCA_026545225.1. Lineage (NCBI taxonomy): Eukaryota > Viridiplantae > Streptophyta > Magnoliopsida > Cornales > Cornaceae > Cornus > Cornus controversa. The sequence goes on along the minus strand of CM048853.1, from coordinate 15,713,884 downwards.
CAACCACAATGCTCATGGTATTATGTTGGTGATTAATGCAGGTCTTTCTATTCGCAATGCCAAATACTTGGTTGTCTGCCATATCTATTGAGAAATGTCGTACCGGTAATATTGTTCTTTTATTTTTGATTTTTATGCTGAAACATTGAGGACAATGTTTACTTTAAATTTGGGAGTAGAGCATTCATTTTATTTCATTTATGTATAGTTAATTTTTTTCCTTCCAATTTTTAGCTTTTCATTATAGTGAGGACGTCATGTTTTTTTTAGATGTTCAAATTCATTATCAAAGCCACAAGGGTATTTATTTAAGTACTTTAATCTTTGCATAAATTTTGCCAAAAAGAATCATCATTTCCATTCCAAAATGGTCCACATTGTTGTTGAATTTTAAAATGCGGTATAGTATGATTCTAAATGTTCCTCGAACTGCACAAATGCACACGTACATTTTAATTGTGGGGTATACGTCGTATGGAGAGTTTTGAAAATTTTTATTTTTATTTGAACAGCTTGGAGAATGATTTCCATTGGCATTCTATTTTTATGTTAAATAAAAAATAAATAAATAAAAAAGAGAAAAAGAAAAAGAAAAGAAAGTTGCAATAAGCTTTCTCACTCAATAAACCGAGCTTTTGTGCCTCAGGAAGCATGGAGTGTTCGCATCTAAAAAGTGTGCAAGGTGGAGCAATAAAGAAACAGTTGGCTCGTTTATATTCGAAGCCTAGTAAACTCAATTATTAAGTTCTTCAGAGTGTCTTTTCACCTAATGCCCTAAAATGTCCAGTTTGGGAGTCATTGACCCAACGCTGCTACATGGGCTTGCTAGAAAGCTTAAGAGACTTAGACATTGCGCAGCCACTTGCACATAAGCTTTTGTAAATATTTTACATTTTAATGGTATGTTTGTGTGATCTTTTTCAAAAAGTTTATCTTTTAAAGATGAGAATTGTATTTATTCTCCAATTGCGACAATAAGCCACTCATTTAAATGTATGTTCACTTTTCAAATAGGACATTTTGGATTGCACCTACATTCTTATTAAATATTGAGCAATGTGTGGGGACTGTTTTTATATTCATGATTCTAACATTTTTAGATTTTGTAAGTACTTGTTGTGTGCATCATTTGTGGTAGAAAATTTTGAATTCCATTTGGACGGAGCAATATGAAATTGCAAGCATGTTTGTGGGTAACATCTCTATTAAATCCAATGAGACTTCACTCATCGACTAGATGTGTCTAGGGGTTTAAAAGGCTTGTTGCATTTGCTAAATATAGCCGTGTTTCCCACAAAAGCAGAAGTAGAGTAGTTGTTTTATTTTATTTCATTTTGAATTGCTAAGGGACTAGCAATATCTAAGTTTGGGGGTGTTATAAGTGTTGAAAGTTATATATTCTCGCGCCTTTACTTATATATTTTGATCTCATAGCTGCACATATTGTATAGTTTGTTTACGTGTCTTTATGTTTTTGATGATTTCAGGTTCAAACTCAAAATTTGGTGTAATTAGACTCTTTTATTAGTTCAACAATGCATTCCTATTTTCTATCATACTTCATGAAAAGTCTACATCAAGGAATAATGAATGGCGTGTCAAGACCGGGGTCAGAAAGTTAGAAAGTTGAAGGTCTGCTGAAGAAGGAAAATTGATGCATCGAACTCCCTACTTCGATGCATTACAGCTTCAATGCAGCAAAGTCCCTACTTCGACGCATTGCCCGAACTTGCTGAAGATATTTTTCTGCAAATATTTTCTCCACTTGCCAATTGTCTAATTTTTCTTGGATAAAGCCTTGCACGAAATTTCTCTGATATTTTGAGCCTCAGATCAGTTATATAGCTAGAGAATATGTAATAGATAGATATAACACAATTCTTGTAATAGAGAGCATATATAGAATTCTAGAGAGAGAAAGTGAAGTTCTAGAGAGGGAAAGCTTCAAAGAGGGCTTTGTAAGGCCTTGAAGACCTTTTTGAGCATGCAATCATCTCTCTCTATGGACTACTTCCGCCCACTATGATCAACTAATCCTTCTGTAAGGTTTTGACAAACCCTAACTTTGTAACTATGTTCTAACTTCAATGAATTGGGGATTTTTATGTACTTTGTGTATTTGTCTTTTGCCTTAAGCCTTATATAAATACAAGCTTAAAACCCCACATTGATATAGATAAGAGGTGCCTAAAAATTGTTTGGATTCCAGCACAAGAAAGTGAGGACAAAATAGGGGGGACACTCTTAGAGCTCCTCAAGAGATGTGGTATAGGGTGAACCATCCATCAAAAGTAGTAGTTAGGAAGTGTGTGTTTTTCTTTTCATTTGTTTTTATTTATTTTTGCTTTTGTTTAAGTTAATTTTTCTTTGTTTTAATTATTATTTGTGTTTGTTTTTCATTTTGTTGCATTCTTTTTTATTTTTATTTTATTATTTTTTTTTTCTTTTAATATGCGTGGTGTGTAGTTGCATTTTTGATGACAGGTTCTTGCATCCAAGTTTGGGGGGATGGCCAACCCTTATTCATGTGAATGCTTTGCCAAATTTTACATTTCTACCACTACGATAATATTGTTCTATCACTTACCATACGCTTTATATTTTGTTACACATTGAGGATAATGTGTGATTCAAGTTTGGGGGTAAGGAAGAACACTTTTGTTTGTTTATTTTTTTATTTATTTTAGGTTGTTTTGTTTTCAGTTTAGATATATTAACACCAATCAAGAGTTTAATACTTTATGTAGGTTCTTGACTTGCAATTGTAGAGTATGTGTAAAATTTCTAGAAACTATGGTTTGAATGCAGTGGTTTAAGTCGTTATTTGCATTGACATGACTTGGAGTGGTTGATTCTAGTTCTTTTCACAATTCACATGCACACTAGTTGAGTTAGTGGGGTTTGTACTTGGCTTTGAGTATCAATTATGTGTGCTGAATATAAGTCGGTATCCCTTGAGATTAAACATTCTAAACATGTTACACTTGTAAAAAAAACAAAAAAACAAAAAAAAAAAATTAAAATAATAATCCTATGGTTTGTGGCCCTTTTGGTTCGAGTTATTAGGTCCCTCGAGGTATCTTGAAACCTGGTGCCCTAAAGCCATTTGGTTTGGGAGTCGCAGGCTGAAAGCTTGCTACATGAACCAATTCGAAAGCCTAATAAACCTAGGCATTGCGTTATTGGTTAGTCTATGGTTTGTGGCCGTTTTGATTCGAGTTATTAGGTCCCTTGAGGTATCTTGAAACCTGGTGCCCTAAAGCCATTTGGTTTGGGAGTCACAGGCTGAAAACTCGCTACATGGATCAATTCAAAAGCCTAATAAACCTGGGCATTGCACAACCATATTAAAAAAAAAAAATTGCATGTGTTCATGTTTTGAGTGATACATTCAATAAGGGGATCCAATAAATTGAAGGGACTTATAATTGCTCACTCAGGGTCGGGTTAAACCACACTGATGAATGCTAGTTCACTTGTCACGAGGGGGCTAGAGTTGGTTTCTTTGAGTTGTGTTGTTGTAAATTTTGTATGATAACCATTGTTTTGAATTATGGGATTTAGGGATTTGAAAGTATTCTTAAAAGCGAGTCTTTTAATTGCATTTTGTAGTCTTCGTCTTGATTAATGTTTGAGACAGCAATTTTGGCATGTTTGTGGGTAACATCTCTGGAAACCCTCACGAGACTTTACTCGTCCACTAGGGGTAACCTAGGGGTTTAAAAGGCTTATTGCATATGCTAAATGCAATCGGATCTCCCACGAAAGAGGAAGTAGTTTAGTTGTTTTATTTCATTTTTAGTTGTGTATTGCTAAGAGACTAGTAATATGTAAGTTTGGGGGTGTGATAAGTAATGAATATTGCATATTCAATGCCCTTAAAATTATATGAATTAGTGTCTTAGTAATATTTATTTCATGTTTTTATTAATAATTTTAATATTTTCAGGATTTCTGGTGGTTAAGGGTAATTCTAATTAATAATGGTGCAATAGGGCTACAGATGGTGTTAGGCCTATTCACATTGAAGATTGGGCCAATTCAGGCCTAAAAAGTCTTGGACCCATTTTGGTATTCAGACCATAACTCCATACACGATTGTCAAAATGACCCAAACTCCATGAGGGTTGAAGGAAATTCAATTCTGCACAATTTCATATTTCATGAAAATGTCTTAAAACGGACGTTTTCATCAACTTTCTGCCATATTTGCGCAGCTGCCACTTTTTGGGCGCAAATGCCACTTTGTGAGGAGCAAGTGCCATTTTCTTATGCGCACTTGCCACTTTGGGAAGGCCAGGTGTCCCGTGGGTTTGGTTTCGCAAAGTAGAAATGATGAAACGAAGGAAACTAGGATATTCTGGAGGGGGGAAGCAGAGAGAGATATATAGAGGCGATTCGTGACGATACGGGCAAGACGACGGCGACTTCATCATCGTTCAAGCCTGAACCTCCGATCATGAGTGGCTAAACACCATTCCGGGGAAGTGATGTAACCCTAACCTGTCTTTCAATGTTTTAAATTGCATATTAATTTGGGGATGATTTACTATGTGCATTGATTGTATAACCGAGACGTAAACAATAGCTGTGCGATTGCTTTCAATTTGAATGTATTGATTCATTGCATTTTTATTCTTGTTCTTGTAGAATGGATCCAATTTTGCAATGGTTAGGGTTTGTTCTTTTCAATTTCTGTGATTTCGTTAAGACAGGTTATACAATAGTTTTCATAGATCATTCAATTTAGGGTTTTTATAATTCGTACTAAGCGAAGATGGGTTATCATATCATTAGTTAGTCTGATGTATAGGCCATGCTAAGTGAAGACGAGTTATGCTTAATTGTATGTTGAATGAATCCTCTTGATAGAACTGAATTTGGCTTGTAGCCATTCTTTTCTGAATGCATAGATTAAACATCCCAAATTAATACAACTGTCATTGTCAGAAGGTTAGTGGTGAAGTCAATTCCCAGGACCCTCTCTCCAGTGTCTACCATTTATTTATGTTGTATTTCATTTCATTTAATTTCAGTACCTTAGAATTAAAACCAAAATAAATTCCCTTTCAATTAAATTAGACAAGATCTTGATAGCTTAACAATGAAACCAACGCAGTCTCTGTGGGTTCGACCCCTACTCACTACTTTACTAATTTTAGTAGAGTACTTGTAGGTTTTTATAAATTCTCTTTTGTCGAGGTGTAAAACAACGATGACATTATTCCATATTATTTTATCTCATTTTGCACTTCGAACAACATTGATTTCGCTACAATTAGTTAAGTGGGTAGGTAAGGAAATCAAGTGACACTAATTTCGCTACAAGTAAGTAATTAGGTAATTAGGGAAATCACTCTTTTTGAAGATAAATTATAGTATATTAAGGTGTGTGTATTCTCTTGGCGACGTCGTTGTAGATGGGACTTGTCAATGCATCATTCAGTACACATTTACATAAATTTTTTGGTTTATTATAAGTCTTACATGTTTATGAGGCTAGTGACGAAGTTTGAACCACTCTTTATCTCTCTAAATTCTATCTTTAATTTATGTTTTTATTTTATGTCATTTAAATTTTAGCACTTTATCATAAAAACACAAAAACAAATTCGTTTGAATTAAATTAGACGAGATCTTTATGACTTAATAACCAACCAAATGCAACCTCTGTGGGTTTGACCCCTATTCACCACTTTACTAATTTTAGTAGAGTCTTTATAGGTATTTATAAATTCTCTTTTGTCGAGGTGTAAAACAACAACGATAATATTACATATTATTTTATCACGTTTTAACACCCAAACAATACCCAACCCTAGGTATGCCATTTTTGCAAAGATGGAATTCAAGAGAAGTAGAAAACACAACTTCCCCACCCCTCTCACCATCCTAAGTAGGCAAAATACCACTTCTAACTCTCCTCTTCACCCGAAATCCTAGAATCGACAAATAAAAGAAAAGAAGAACCCCTACTTCAAAAATGAAGGGCTTCCAAGCACTTCTTAAAATTCCAGCAATATCAACCTTTCCGATCTGCCCTAGCCATCCCCTACGTATCTCCCTTGTTCGACAAATTCCAATTCCAAGCCTCAAGCCTTCAAAAGCTAAAGAGAAGGTAGAGGGAAAAAGAAGAGAGAGAGAGAGCAGCTGTGTGAGAATGAGAAATATGAAATATCTCTATAGGATCTAAAATTTTAAGGTCTCTAGGCTGCGAAAAGACCAAAATACCCCCGGGCAACTTAACGCCCCTTCTTGGACTCCGTTTTCGATTTTAAAAATTCCTACGGCCTCAAAATCACTTCCTCAACTCTCTAAAATTTTTATCTAAGCCATTCCCAAAAGTAATCATTTTCAAGAATTTTTTGAATTCCCGGGCCCACTTAAGTCGCACCACAAGACCCGATTTGACCAAAAAGTCAAGCTTCTCCAAATCTTTTGAAAACTTACCAAAACCTTTATAACACTAATGAAACATGTTTCCCACACTCAAACATGTTAAACACTACTAAAAATTCATTTATGACAATTATTATACGAAAAATGCAAAATCGGCCAAATTTGGTCACGATCTCTACAGATATCATTTCCAAGAGATAAATATTTGTCTCCTTTCTTGGGCAACAATGTACTAAATGATATGTTTCCAAGCTTGAGATAATTAAGGGTGTTGTCTCTGACCCACTATAAGATTTCTGAATTGCTTGACCCAATTCAAAATTTGATACATGTACGCTATTTGGATCTATCTAAGACAGGAATTCAAAGGTTGCCTAATTCAGTAACAACCTTGTGCAATTTATAAACATTAGATTTGTAATATTGTAATGATCTCATTGAGTTACTTGGAAATATGAGGAAACTAATAAACTTGCATCATCTTGATATTAGGGAAACGAGATTGACTAAAATGCCAACGCAAATGAATAGATTGAAAGATTTCCAACATTTAACAAATTTTGTAGTTGGCAAAGATGGTGGGTTAAGCATCAGTGGATTGAAGGACCTTTGTCAACTTCAGGGGAAACTCCGCATCTTAGAGCTTCAAAATGTATCAAGTGGTCTAGATGCATTGAGGCCAATCTGAAAGGAAAGGAGCACCTTGAAGGGTTAGAGTTGAAATGGGGTGGCGATACTAATGATTTAGAAAAAGAAAAAAATGTACTTGACAAATTACAACCACACATAAGAGTTAAGGATCTCCACATCATTAAGTATGGGGGCACAAGATTTCTGGATTGGTTTGAGAAAGCTCTTTGTTTCGTGACATCGTGTCCTTAGATCTTTTAGATTGCGCAAATTGCTCTTCTTTGTCAGTGATTGGGCAGCTGCCCTCTCTAAAAAATCTAATAATTAAAGGAATGAAAGCAATAAGGAAAGTGGGTGAAAAGTTATATGGGAATGGTTCTTCTTCTTCTTGTAAGAAACCATTTCAATCTCTGGAGACACTAAGCTTTGAAGGAATGTTAGAGTGGGAGGAATGGCATGCATTAGGGGCCAAAGAGTTCTCCCGGCTTTTAGAGCTTTCTGTAGTTAATTGTCCAAAGTAAAGCAGTGAATTATCCATCCGCTTCCCATCTCTAAGGAAGCTTGAAATTTTAAGATGTGACCAACTCGAATCCTATCAAGTTAGGCTATTGTTGCAAGGGCTTCCTTCTATTCAGGAGTTGAAGATTTCAAGGATGCTTAAGTTGATAGAACTGCCGCAAAACTAGTCTTCTCTTCAAAAATTGAAGATTTCAGAGATGCCAAACTTGAAGGAATTGCCATAACAGCTGCAACACCTGTCTTCCCTTCAGAAATTGTGAAATACCCCCACAAGATTTTGCGCATGAGGTGGCTAGTCTCATACACAAAACCTGAAAGATACTAACAACTAATAGCAACAAGCATATAGATCAAAAGATAGAATGAAATAAATTCTAAAAGCAGAATAGAAAGTCCCTCTGAATCAAAATCAACATTAAATAAATAAGTACGTGTCTAGTAATATAATTTGGAAGTCCCATAACCCAAGGATCCCTTAACCAGAAAGAACAAAAGTTTGAACCTTAAATTAAAACCAACAATCAAAATCTAAAAAGAATTCACAGTTTGAACTTGGAGAAGAGAATAAGTTCCTACTTTGAAACTGATGAGAGAGAGAAGATATCTGCCACAACCCAAACCCTAAAACTCAACAAAGTGGGTTAAACCCACGAGCAAGTCCTATCTACTACATCTCAATCAGAGAACCAATATACATACCCTCACTATGAGAGACACAAGAGGAATATATAGATATAACATACAAGTCATTATTTCAAAACAACAGTCATCCTTTATAATGTTCCATCAAAACCCTTATCAAACAGAAGTGAACACATTATTTAAGTTCAGAAGAAAGAAACATAAACATGTATAATATAAATTTTAAGCAATCCTAACATGCCACCATTTTTATCCTTTGATACCTTAATAGATGTTGGCAATCATAACATGCCCATGGCAATCCATACATGTCTCCTTTAACTTTAGATACCTTAATAGGTATTGGAAATCCTAACATGCCCCTGTAAATCCTTACATGCCTCCCAACCCAACTTACAACATGAAATAAAATAAGGTGCATAACCATTAAAATTGCACAAAATGAAATGATGTAAATTATCGGATATGCAATCATCACAATAAGACAACCCATTAACAAACAAATTAAAACCATGTATCATGAAAATTTATAATTTCAAAGGAAAGTACTGTCAAAGAGTAAAATAATACAATTATCCATTTAGGAGCAAATACCCAACCAACCATCCTGTCACGCCCCGGTTTTCGACACCCGGTTAGGAGCGAAGGAAATGGAGGTGAATCCATAATTTCACCTCAAGTTCCCACACCTTAATCTCATTATAATCATTTCTATTGCAGAAGCATTTGTTATGCACACCTTTCAAGTGGCATTAGATCATCAAAGGCCCTTGCAAATGATTTTCACCTTTGGTTCCATACATATAAACCACTAAGTTCTGGACCTCAACTTTTTACACAAATGGAATTTGATTCTAAAACCTACACCATTGGATAGATCTTTCAAAAATACTCAAGTTCAAAAAAAACCACACTCAATTCCAATTTAGAACGAAGAAATTACATCGAAACGAAGTTTGGACAATTTTTGAACCTTGCTGTGAATAGTAATCTCGATCAATCGAGATTCATCTCGATTAATCGAGATTTTGACCCCATTAATCGAAGAAAACACCCCCTCGGTACTTTGGACCTGCAATATTTCGATCAATCGAGATTGGGACTTTGATTAATCGAAATAAAGCTCAAAAATTCATAAAATCTCGCAACCATTTCGATCAATCGAGATGGGCATCTCGATTAATTGAAATGGACATTTCGATTAATCGAAATGCACTGCCCAGATTCTCCCAAACACCTATATAAGATCAAATTGAACCCAAATCCCAACCAAACCACCTTAGATCATTCATATCTCATATAAATCATCTACCATTGATATAAAATCATACTCACACATCAACCTATAAATTTGAATCTCAAATCTTGCATAATCATGGAAAACTCAACCTAAGTTCACAATGCACATAAAATTCAAGTGAACCAAACCATCCTCATTTTTCCAAAGGTGATCTTCATTAACCTAACCATACAATCTAATTTATACATTGAGATTCTACAACCATGATTCCAACATAAATCCATAACTCTAAACATTTATATCCACGAAATTAAGATACAAGAAACAAAAGAATACATTCATCCATTTAAATCCCAAATCCATACATAATCCATGGAACCATACATAGAAGAATTTAAATGGCCCTTTTTGCATACATTCAACAAGTCTCAAATAAAGTTAGCCATTATACATACATTTTTCAAAAATCACTTTCCTACAAGTGTGGCACTTACATTTGGATTTCACATACATAAGAAGGTACAAATGTAAAGGCAACACCACATCCATTGTCTACATGCCACAAGCCGGCATGGATATTTATCTATATCTCAAAAGAGCAAAAGTCCAAAAATAAGCTCAACATATCCATAGAGCTAATCATACTTCGTCTTCCATTGGCGCCTTATTTGAAAAAGTTTATATAAATGGGGGGGGGGGTGGCAACACTGCGGCTCAGTACGAATGATCCACCCAACCCCACTCTAACTCAGGCGGCCATGCATGGATGCATATGAAATCTCTACATGTCTACATGACAAGTATACATGCTTTTAACCCATAAACAAACACGTTTTTCAAATCATGCGTGATGCTTCACATCTCAATGCATTTACATACATATATGTATATATATCCAATTGAGCAAGCCACAATATATATACATATATAACTCACGCCACATGAATTCGAAAATTAATTCAATTGAGGACTTCGCTTATCACAATCAGTAGTAAGGGTCACGTTGGGACCACATACTCTGCTCACGCTCTTCGGGCTACTAACCCGACGAAAGCAATACCCGCTTGGCCAAGTTATGGGTCTTGCACCCTAGAATTCAATACCCTTATTAATTTTTACACATGTCCCAAAAACTTCGCTTTTCATATAATGTACACTTATCAAATAAATGCAGAAAATCCACACAATGCAATGCTTTTGTCAAAACAATGCACTTTTCTTTCTCATCTCAAGCTTGTCACAATGTCAACATACTCATACCATGAAAATCATCATGCTTATGCATTTCATAAGAAAAATTATATCTTTCATGCACAAGTCTATAAAACTCACATTTTTCATATTTTCACCAAATGATCACATTTTTCATCAAGAACATTCATAGTCTCATTTGCACATACACAACACATATAAGTTCTAACCAACATGCTAGACATTTATATATGCACAATCACATTGGTATACATATATACACATATACATAACCCTAAACTCAAGAAATCCCAATCTATCTTTCATGTCACAAGTATGTGACCTATAGAATCAATATAAAGATGAGTCTAGCACCCCTACCTCAAATTCCCAAGCTTTGAATCCAACTTTGAGAAATTCCGGCTTTCTCAACTTCGCGAAATGGAGACTTTGATCGGTTCAAACTGATGCCCTTGATGTCCCCTACCTCTTTCCTTCTTCAAGATCTTCCAAATCACACCTTAAGGCCCTCAAACTCTAGAGAGAAGGGAGAGAGATGAAGTGGGATACGTAGAGAGAGAGAGCGATCTATAAAATGAAATGTCTTAGACCCATTTTGATATTTATCTCAACCCTAGGGCGCGAAATGACCATTTTACCCCTAGCCACTTAATGTACCTTCCCGAGCTCGGAATTAATTCCCGAAAACTCTGGGTTGGACTCAAAATCACTTCCTTAACACTCTAAATATTTCGTTTAGTCCATAGTCAAAAATAAAATTTTCCAAATTTTCCAGACCCACTTAAACTCATCCCGGGACCCCCGTTGAGCAAAAAGTCAAACTTCTTCAAAAGACCCCAAAACTTCCCAATACCATATCCAACCTTTTAAACACGTTCCCCGCATTCAAAATAGGTTAAATATCATTTAAAATATGTTTAAAGCAATAAATGACAAAATTTTGAAAAATTGGCCAAAATTGGGCACGGTCTTTACAACCTCCCAACCTTATAAGAATTTCGTCCTCGAAATTAGAATGTACCTCAAGTGATGAACAACTCAGGATACTTTGAGCGGACTTCTTGTTCTCGCTCCCATATAGCTTTTTCCACCCCGTGATGCCTCCAAAGCACCTTAACCAATGGAATGGTCTTTCCCCGAAGTACTTGTTCTCTAGTGTCCAAAATTTGAATTGGTCTTTCCTCGTATGACATATCCTCCTCCACCTCAAGGTCTGCCCAATCGAGTACATGTGAAGGGTCTGGCCCATACTTCCTCAACATAGACACATGAAAAGTGTTGTGCACACTTGACAATTGCGGTGGCAATGCCAAGCGATAAGCAACCTCTCCTAATCGATCCAAAATCTCAAATGGTCTGATGAACCGTGGCGCTAGCTTGCCACTACGACTGAAAGCCAAAGGTCGCCTCCTTCTATCGGCATAGCTTTTCTGACGACTCTGGGCGGTAAGCAATCTTTGCCGAATTACCTTGATCTTTTCCGTAGTTTCCCAAACTAAATTTGATCCCAAAGAAACTGTCTCTCCAACCTCAGTCCAACAAATAGGTGACCTACATGGTCTACCATACAAGGCCTCAAATGGAGCCATCTCAATGCTAGCTTGATAGCTATTATTGTATGCAAACTCCACCAAAGGAAGGTGATCCTCCCAACTACCCCAAAGATCAAGTACACACGACCGCAACATATCCTCCAAAATCTGTATAGTACACTCAGACTCATCATCCGTCTGGTGATGAAAAGCCGTACTAAAGTGAAGGTCCGTATCAAGTGCTGCCTGGAAACTCTGCCAAAACTGAGATGTAAATCGCGAGTCTCTATCTAAAACAATAGAAACTGGCATGCCATGAAGTCTAAGGATTTGCTCAATATACAATCTACTGAGAGTATCCACATCATCGGTCACTCTAATGGGAATAAAGTGAGCCACCTTCGTTAATCTGTCAACGACTACCCAAACTGCATCGTGGCCCTTCCTCGACCTTGGAAGTCCCGTCACAAAGTCCATAGTGACATGCTCCCATTTCCACATAGCCACAGGCAATGGCTGCAACAACCCTGCCGGTCTCTGATGCTCGGCCTTCACTTGTTGACAAGTGAGGCACCTCGCCACAAACTGAGCTACATCATTTTTTATACCTTTCCACCAATACTATCGGCGTAGGTTATGATACATCTTGGTACCACATGGATGTACTGCTAGCCTCGAGTTGTGAAACTCTTTCAAGATCTCATCTCGACAAGCTAAGGGAACAAACATTTTCCCCTTGAATCTCATGCTCTCATCTGAATGGATTGTCCATCCATCCACCACTTCACCACCCAAAATATGTGTGCGAATGGTCTCAACCTCACTATCCTTCCTCTGCTCTTCAATCACTCCACTCACAAGAGTTCGTTGAGCGATAAGAGTAAATAACATTGTCAGCCCCTCATCCTCACTGAAATATAATCCCATTTTTGAGATATCTTCCATCATCTTCCACTCCCGTATGGCTAAGCTCGCTAAGCTACCACGTGACTTTCTACTCAATGCATCTGCTACCACATTGGCCTTTCCCAGATGATATTGCAAGTCGAAGTCATAATCTTCCATGTATTTCATCCACCTCCGTTGCCTCATATTCAAATCCTTTTGTGAGAAAAGGTATTTGAGACTTTTGTGATTCGAAAACACTTCAAACTTCTCACCATACAAATAATGTCTCCACACCTTAAGTGCAAAGATCACGATTGCCAATTCCAAGTCGTGTGTCGAGTAATTTTGTTCGTGCGTCTTCAACTGCCTTGAACCATACGCCACTACTTGTTCGGTTTGCATTAGCACATATCCCAAACTAAGTCGTGAAGCATCACAATAAATTGTATACCCCAACCCACATTCTGGAATGATCAAAATTGGAGCCGAAGTCAACCGGCCCTTCAATTCCATGAATGCATGCTCACAAGCATCATCCCACACAAACTTCACTCCTTTTCGGGTAAGCTTTTTCATTGGTGCTGCCAACCGTGAAAAGTCCTTCACAAACCTCCGATAATACCCGACCAATCCTAAGAAACTACGTATCTCAAATACGCTCTTAGGTCTTTCCCAACTCATCACCGCTTCTATCTTGGATGGATCTACGGAAACCCCTCCTTTGGACACAACATGCCCAAGGAATTTCACTTCCGCTAGCCAAAATTCACATTTCTCATATTTGGCATATAATTGATGTTCTCTTAAGAGTTGCAACACAATCCTCAAGTGACTCTCGTGCTCCTCTTCCGAAGATGAGTACACTAGGATGTCATCAACAAATACACCCACAAACTTGTCCAGATAAGCATTGAACACTCTATGCATTAGGTCCATGAATGCTGCCGGTGCATTCGTCAAACCAAACGGCATAACCAAAAACTCGTAGTGTCCATATCGTGTGCAAAAGGTAGTCTTTGGAATGTCCGCCTCTCTAATCCCCAACTAATAATAGCCTGATCTCAGGTCTATCTTTGAGAAACACCTCGAACCCTTAAGTTGATCGAACAAGTCATCTATCCTTGGCAAGGGATACTTATTTTTGATCGTTACCCGATTCAACTTCCTATAGTCAATGCAAAGTCACAAAGACCCGACCTTCTTCTTAGCAAAAAGAACCAGAGCTCCCCAAGGTGAAGTACTAGGACGTACAAATCCCTTGTCTAGTAGCTCTTGCAATTGGTCCTTTAGCTCTTTTAACTTAGCCGGTGCCATTCGATATGGTGCCATCGAAATGGGTGTGGTACCCAGAGCAAGATCTATGGCAAACTCCACTTCCCGTTTCGGAGGCAACTGTGTCAAGTCCCCCAAAAATACATCCATAAATTCACACACCACACGAGAAAACTCTCCAAGTGTCTCATCATTACCCTCAACTAGTAGGCTCGCTAAGAAATGCCCAAGCCCTCTCTGATCACTCGAACCATGCAAAGATGACAAGTAAAAGTCATCCCGCTCCCCCACAAAACATATACTATCACCTTTTGGTGTATATAAGGTCACTCTACCTCGATAACAATCAATGTTGGCTCTATAAGTCGATAGCCAATCCATACCCAAGATCACATCAAAACTAGACATCTCAAGAATGATGAAATCGAACACTAATCGATGTCCTAAACTCTCGATCTCGCAAGATCGGCACACATCGCTCAAAACCACTATACCACCAACTGGCGTATCAATGGATAAAACTGAGTCCAAAGATGACACCTCCAACCCCAAAGCACAAGCAAATGCATATGATATGAATGAATGTGATGCACCCGAATCCACTAACACCCTAGCCCACGAGCTAGATATAAGAAATATACCTCAGACCACTGACGGCCCTGCTGAGGTCTCTCCTGGAGCAAGAGTAAAGACACGGCCTGGGGTCCTCTGGCCCTGCTGTCCTGTACCCTGATATGAAGACTAAAGACTAGGAGCACTAGACGCGACTCCTCTAGCTGGTGCCCATGAACTCTGAACTGACGGCACCATCTGTGGCTGTGGCAATGCCCTAAAGCCTGACTGTGAAGTCGTAGGCTGTGCAGGACGCTGTTGTGAGCCAACACCACTCTGTGTACCCCTCTTCTGTGGGCAATTCCAACTAATGTGCCCCATCTGTTGACAGTGGAAGCACTTCTTGGCCGTCACAGGAGTATTATGCTTCTGAGTGCATTCTGCCACTTTGTGTCCCAGTTTCTGGCATTTATAGCAAACTACCTTAGGTCGTGTGGTCCCAGTAGGCACAGCCACTGATGGTGTAGATTGGGTTTGTTGTTGCCCTTGGGAGAATGACCCACCATCCTTTCTCTTCCTTCCTGTACGGTTGTCTGAAAGAGGCCCCACGTTTCTCATTTGGTTCCTTGCCTCCCTCTTCTTTCGATTATCAATATCAAGTTCCTCAGCCACTAGTGCCCTCTCCACTACCACTGCATAACTAGTCAGTCCCAAGACTGCCACCTTATCTCTTATAAATGTTCGAAGATCCCTTATGAACTGTTTTATCTTCAGCTCCTCCGTTGGTATTATCTCTCTAGCAAAATGAGCCAAGGAAGTGAATTTGGCCTTGTATTCCATCACCGTCATCGAGTCTTGTGTTAACTCATAAAATTCCCTTCTTAGATTGTCCTTCACTATCATTAGAAAGTACTTCTCAAAGAAGAGTACTTGAAACATGTCCCAATCCATCGTCTCGATGTCATGGTAGTTTTCAGTGAATTTCCACCAACGACTGGCATCATCTATTAGATAGTGAGTGGCCACCTTCACCCTCAAGTATTCATCTATTTCAAGCACAGTAAGGAGCTTGACAATCTCATCCAACCAGTTTTCTGCCACCATGGGATCGGATCCCCCTGAATAGGTTGGCGGATTGTGCTTCTTGATATGCCCCAATGCCATTATCATTCGGCTAGGAGGAGCTGCTCTTGGTTGAGCTTGTGTCTCCTCCTGGGTTTTCCTTTGAGTTTCCCTTGCAATTTGCCGCATGGCAGTGACCATATCGTGCATAAATTATCCTCCATCTGTGGGAGCTACTGGTGGCACTTCCCCACGAGCTCTACGTGGTGGCATTCTTCTGCATAAATGACAAGAAGATACCCAAAAATTCAAAGCATGAATGCCATGTCCAATTTACTTCATGCATACTCAACATACTTATATACTTCATAAGTAGCATATCATATCAAACAAACAAGCACATAAAATTTTCTGTGTAACATGCATTTAACCTTAGCTTACACTCAAAACCTCAAATCTAGGGTCAGAACCTAAATTTCAAAGTCCCATGCATCATTGATGTCCTTCAATCCAACATGTGGCTTAACTATTTCCCGTCGTCCGTATGTATTCAAACCCGGTTAAGCTCTGATATCAAGTTGTCACGTCCCGATTTCTGACACCCGGTTAGGAGCGAAGGAAATGGGGGTGAATCTGTAATTTCACCTCAAGTTCTCACACCTTAATCTCATTATAATCATTTCTATTGCGGAAGCATTCTATATGCACACCCTTCAAGTGGCATTAGATCATCAAAGACCCTTGCAAATGATTTTCACCTTTGGTTCCATACATATAAACCACTAAGTTCTGGACCTCAACTTTTTACACAGATAGAATTTGATTCTGAAACCTATACCATTGGATAGAGCTTTCAGAAATACTCAATTTACAAAAAAACCACACTCAATTCCGATTTAGAACGAAGAAATTACATCGAAACGAAGTTTGGACAATTTTTGAACCTTGCTGTGAATAGTAATCTCGATCAATCGAGATTCATCTCGATTAATCGAGATTTTGACCCCATTAATTGAAGAAAACACCCCCTCGGTACTTTGGACCTGCAATATTTAGATCAATCGAGATTGGGACTTCAATTAATCGAAATAAAGCTCAAAAATTCATAAAATCTCGCAACCATTTCGATCAATCGAGATAGGCATCTCGATTAATCGAAATGGGCATTTCGATTAGGATTGGGTTATCTGAAGATCCTTTTCCTTTTCCTTTGTCTAAGGAAAATCTTGGGGGTAGAACTGGAGGTGGTATCCTGGGTTCTCTAATCGAAATGCACTGCCCAGATTCTCCCAAACACCTATATAAGATCAAATTGAACCCAAATCCCAACCAAACCACCTTAGATCATTCATATCTCATATAAATCATCTACCATTGATATAAAATCATACTCACACATCAACCTATACATTTGAATCTCAAATCTTGCATAATCATGGAAAACTCATCCTAAGTTCAGAATGCACATAAAATTCAAGTGAACCAAACCATCCTCATTTTTCCAAAGGTGATCTTCATTAACCTAACCATATAATCTAATATATACATTGAGATTCTACAACCATGATTCCAACATAAATCCACAACTCTTGTCACGCCCCGGTTTCCGACACCCGGTTAGGAGCGAAGGAAACGGGGGTGAATCCGTAATTTCACCTCAAGTTCCCACACCTTAATCTCATTATAATCATTTCTATTGCAGAAGCATTCTATATGCACGCCCTTCAAGTGGCATTAGATCATCAAAGGCCCTTGCAAATAATTTTCACCTTTGGTTCCATACATATAAACCACTAAGTTCTGGACCTCAACTTTTTACACAGATGGAATTTGATTATGAAACCTACACCATTGGATATATCTTTCAAAAATACTCAATTTCAAAAAAAATCATGCTCAATTCCGATTTAAAACGAAGAAATGGCATCGAAACGAAGTTTGGACAATTTTTGAACCTTACTGTGAATAGTAATTTCGATCAATCGAAATTGGATCTCGATCAATCGAAATTCATCTCGATTAATCGAGATTTTGACCCCATCAATCGAAGAGAACACCCTCTCGGTACTTTGGACCTGCAATATTTCGATTGATCGAAGTTGGGACTTCGATTGATCGAAATAAAGCTTAAAAATCCATAAAAACTCGCAACCATTTCGATCAATCGAGATGGGCATCTCGATTAATCGAAATGGGCATTTCGATTAATCGAAATGCACTGCCCAGAATTTCTCAAACACCTCTACAAGATCAAACTGAACCCAAATCTCAACCAAACCACCTTAGATCATTCATAACTCATATAAGTCATCTACCATTGATATAATATCATACTCACACATCAACCTATACATTTGAATCTCAAATCTTGTATAATCATAGAAAATTCATCCTAAGTCCACCATGCACATAAAATTTCAAGTGAACCCAACATCCTCATTTTTTTCAAAGGTGATCTTCATTAATCCAACCATACAATCTAACTTGTACATTGAGATCCTACAACCATGATTCCACATAAATCCACAACTCTAAACCTTCATATCCACAAAATTAAGATACAAGAGACAAAAGAATACATTCACCCATTTAGATTCCAAATCCATACATAACCCATGGAACCATACATATAAGAATTTAAATGGCCATTTTTGCATACATTCAACAAGTCTCAAATGAAGGAAGCCATTACACATACATTTCTCAAAAATCACTTTCCTACAAGTGTGACACTTACATTTGAATTTCACATACATAAGAAGGTACAAATGTAAAGGCAACACCACAACCATTGTCTACATGCCACAAGCCGGCATGGACATTTATCTACATCTCAAAAGAGCAAAAGTCCAAAAATAAGCTCAACATATCCATAGAGCTAATCATGCTTCGTCTTCCATTGGCGCCTTATCTGAAAATGTTTAATATAATGGGGTGAGCATCTCAACGGCTCAGTAGAAATGATCCACCCATCCCCACTCTAACCCGTAAGCCATGCATGAATGCACATGCTCATGCATTTTATTTTTTTTTTACCCAAACATCCACGTTTTTCAAATCATGCATGATGCTTCACATAAAATGCAAATACATATGTTTATATATATACATATCAAATTGGACAAGTCACAACTTATATATATATATATATATAACTCACACCAAATCACGTCAAAGGGGCTTTCTCATCACTCCAATAGTAAGGGTCTCTTCGACACCCAAACTCTGCTTGTGCTTTATCGGGTTACTAACCCGAAGGGAGCACCTCCTCTTGGCCAAGTTTTGGGTCTTTCACCCTAGGGGCCTTCCCCTTATCTTAATTTCACACTCATGCCCCAAAATCATCATATAGTGCATATAATCACACCAATGCACATAGTCACACAATGCATGCATTTTTCATCAAATCAATGCATTTTCCTTCCAACTCAAGATTGTCACAATGCTATCACACTCACATCATGAAAATCACTATGTTCATGGATTTTGCTAGAAAATCATATTTTTCATGTTTTCATCAAGCAAACACATTTTTCACCAAAAGCATTATAGTCACATTTGCACATATATACCATGCATAAACCCTAACTAACATGTTGGACACTTATACATGCATAAATCACCATGGTATACATATATATATATATATACATAGACCTAGGTTCAAGAAATCAAAAACTATCTCTTATGATATTTAGAAAGGGACCACAAGATCAAAGTAGAAGTGAGTCTAGCACCCCTACCTCAAATTGGAAGGGCTTCCAATTGATTTTCCCCAATCTCTCAAAACCCAACTTCCTCCGAAATGATTTTTGAACTGATCAATCTCGAGCCCTTGATGTGTAGATCGTTTCTTCCCTCTTCGGTGAAATCAAAATCTCACTCTAAGGCCCTCAAATCTAGTGAAGAAGAAGGAGGAGATGAAGCTTGTATATATATACGTATATATCTCTCTCTCTCAGCTGCTGGGATAAAAATGAGAGAAGAGCTGATCTCTCTTAGTATTTATAGCTAAGTGACCTCCTCTTAATTACTAGTTTGCCATCACCTTTTTGCAAAACCTTCTCGGGCTCATTTTCGGAGTTCTGTAACTCAGATTGACACGAAATCAACTCCGTTGCGCGTCAAATATTTTATTTAAGCTATCCTCAAATTTTGAAGCCATTATGACATTTTTAAAATTTCTGGGCCCACAAGGCCCACGCCCCTAGGTTGACCAAACTCAAAAAAGTCAACTTTTGCCAAAAGTCCCCAAAACTTCCCAAAACCCTATTCCAACCCTCTAAACATGTTCCCCACATTCAAAACATGCTAAACATCATTTTAAAATGCACTTAAAGCAATAAATGACAAAAATTGAAAAACCGGCCAAAATTGGGCACGGTCTCTACCACCTCCCAACCTTATAAGACTTTCGTCCTCGAAATTAGAATTTACCTCAAGTGGTGAACAACTCAGGATACTTTGAGCGGACTTCTTGTTCTCGCTCCCATGTAGCTTCTTCCACACCATGATGCCTCCAAAGCACCTTAACCAATGGAATGGTTTTGCCCCGAAACACTTGTTCTCTGGTGTCCAAAATCTGAATCAGTCTTTTCTCGTATGACACGTCCTCCTCCACCTCAAGGTCTGCCCAATCAAGCACATGTGAAGGGTCCGGTTCATACTTCCTCAACATAGACACATGGAAAGTGTTGTGCACACTTGACAATTGCGGTGGCAATGCCAAGCGATAAGCAACCTCTCCTACTCGATCCAAGATCTCAAATGGCCCGATAAATCGTGGTGCAAGCTTGCCACTACGACCGAACCTCATCAAACCTCTCCGTAGCGAGACCTTCAAAAAGACATGATCTCCCACCTCAAATGCTAGTGGTCGCCGTCTCCTATCGGCATAGCTTTTCTGACGACTCTGAGCCGTAAGCAATCTTTGTCAGATTACCTTGATCTTCTCCGTAGTTTCTTGAACTAAATTCGGTCCCAAAGAAACTGTCTCTCCAACCTCTGTCCAACAGACAGGTGACCTGCACGGTCTACCATACAAAGCCTCAAATGGAGCCATCTCAATGCTAGCTTGATAGCTATTATTGTATGCAAACTCCACCAAAGGAAGGTGATCCTCCCAACTTCCCCGAAGATCAAGTACACATGCCCGTAGCATATCCTCCAAAATTTGTATAGTACGCTCGGACTGACCATCCGTCTGAGGATGAAAAGTCGTACTAAAGTGAAGGTCCGTATCAAGTGCTGCCTGGAAACTCTGCCAAAATCGAGATGTAAATCGCGGGTCTCTATCTGAAACAATAGAAACTGGCACGCCATGAAGCCTAAGGATCTGCTCAATATACAATCTACTGAGAGTATCCACATCATCTGTCACTCTAATGGGAATAAAGTGAGCTACTTTCGTCAATCTGTCAACGACTACCCAAACTGCGTCGTGACCCTTCCTCGACCTTGGAAGTCCCGTCACAAAATCCATAGTGACATGCTCCCATTTCCACATAGCCACAGGCAATGGCTGCAACAACCCCGCGGGTCTCTGATGCTCGGCCTTCACTTGTTGACAAGTGAGGCACCTCGCCACAAACTGAGCTACATCCTTTTTCATACCCTTCCACCAATACTGTCGGCGTAGGTTATGGTACATCTTGGTACCACCTGGATGTACTGCTAGCCTCGAGTTGTGAAACTCTATCAGAATCTCATCCCGACAAGCTAAGGGAACAAACATCTTCCCTTGGAATTTCATGCTCTCATCTGAATGAACTGTCCATCCTTCCACTACTTCGCCACCCAAAATTCGCGTGCGAATAGCCTCAACCTCACTATCCTTCCTCTGCTCTTCAATCACTCTACTCACAAGAGTTGGTTGAGCGATAAGAGTAAATAACACCGCCGGTCCATCATCCTCACTGAAATGTAATCCCATTTCTGAGATGTCTTCCATCATCTTCCACTCCCGTATGGCTAAGCTAGCCAAGCTACCATGTGACTTCCTACTCAATGCATCCGCCACTACATTGGCCTTTCCCGGATGATATTGTAAGTCGAAGTCATAGTCCTCCATATACTCCATCCACCTCCGTTGCCTCATATTCAAATCCTTTTGCGAGAAAAGGTATTTGAGACTTTTATGATCCGAGAACACTTCAAACTTCTCGCCATACAAATAATGTCTCCACACCTTAAGTGCAAAGATCACCGTCGCCAACTCCAAATCATGTACCAGATAATTCTGTTCATGTGTTTTCAATTGCCTCGAACCATACGCCACTACTCGTTCAGTTTGCATTAGCACACATCCCAAACCGAGTCGTGAAGCGTCACAATAAATTGTGTACCCCAACCCACGTTCTGGAATGATCAAAATTGGAGCCGAAGTCAACCGACTCTTCAATTCCATGAATGCATGCTCGCAAGTATCATCCCATACAAACTTCACTCCTTTTCGGGTAAGCTTCGTCATAGGTGCAGCTAGCCTCGAAAAGTCCTTCACAAACCTCCGATAATACCCGGCCAATCCCAAGAAACTACGTATCTCAAATACGCTCTTAGGTCTTTCCCAACCCATCACCTCCTCTATCTTGGATGGATCTACGGAAACTCCTCCTTCCGACACAACATGCCCAAGGAATTTCACTTCCGCTAGCCAAAATTCACACTTCTCGTACTTGGCATATAATTGATGTTCTCTTAAGAGTTGCAACACAATCCTCAAGTGACCCTCGTGCTCCTCTTCCGAAGACGTGTACACTAGGATGTCATCAACGAACACAACCACAAACTTGTCCAAGTAAGCATTGAACACTCTATGCATTAGATCCATGAATGCCGCCGGTGCATTTGTCAAACCAAATGGCATCACCAAAAATTCATAATGCCCGTATCGTGTGCGAAAAGCAGTTTTTGGAATGTCCGCCTCTCTAATCCTCAACTGATAGTAGCCCGATCTCAAGTCTATCTTTGAGAAACACCTCGAACCCTTAAGTTGATCGAACAAGTCATCTATCCTTGGCAAGGGATACTTATTTTTGATTGTTGCCCGATTCAACTTCCTATAGTCAATGCAAAGCCGCAAAGACCCATCCTTCTTCTTAGCAAAAAGAACCGGAGCTCCCCAAGGCGATGTACTAGGGCGTACAAATCCCTTGTCTAGTAGCTCTTATAATTGGTCCTTCAACTCTTTCAACTCAGCCGGTGCCATTTGGTACGGTGCCATAGAAATGGGCGCGGTACCTGGAGCAAGATCTATCACAAACTCCACTTCACGTTTCGGAGGCAACTGTGTCAATTCCCCCGGAAATACGTCCATAAACTCACACACTACACGAGGAAGCTCTCCAAGTGTCTCATCATCACCATCAACAAGTAGGCTTGCCAAGAAATACCCAAGCCCTTTCCGATCACTAGAACCAAGTGGAGACGACAAGTAGAAGTCATCCCGCTCTCCCACAAAATAAATTCTAACACCTTCCGGCGTATGCAAGGTCACTCTTCCCCTGTAACAATCAATGTTGGCTCTATAGGTCGATAGCCAATCCATACCCAAGATCACATCAAAGGTAGACATATCAAGGAGAATGAAATCAAACACTAGTCGATGTCCCAAAATCTCGATCTCGCAAGATCGGCACACATCACTCAAAACCACTCTACCACCAACTGGCGTATCAATGGATAAAACTGATTCCAAAGATGACACCTCCAACCCCAAAGCACAAACAAATGCATATGATATGAATGAATGTGATGCACCTGAATCTACTAAAACCCTAGCCCACGAGCTAGATACAAGAAATATACCTCGGACCACTAACGGTCCTGCTGAGGTCTCTCCTGGAGCAAGAGTAAAGACACGGCCCGGGGTCCTCTGGCCCTGCTGTCCTGTACCCCGATATCCAGACTGCTGACTAGGAGCACTAGACGCAACTCCTCTAGCCGGTGTCCGCGAGCTCTGAGCTGAAGGCACTGTCTGTGGTGGTGGCAATGCCCTAGAACCTGACTGTGAAGCAGTAGGCTGCGCAAGACGCTGCTGTGAACTCATACCACCCTGTGCACTCTTCTTTTGTGGACAATCCCAGCTCATATGCCCCAACTGATGACAATTGAAGCACCTCTTCTCTGCCACTGAAGGAACTTGCCCTTCTGTACACTCAGCCATTCTGTGTCCTGGCTTCTGACAGTTGTAACAAACTATTCTAGATCGTAAGGATCCAGAAGGTATAGCCACGGAAGTCACAGATTGAGTTTGTGGCCCTTGTGAGGATGACTCATTATTCTTTCGCTTCTTCTTAGCACGGTTATCCACAAGAGATCCTGTGGCCTTTGCTTGGTTCTGCGCTTCCCTAATCCTTTGGTTATCATTACTAAACCCCTCAGCTACCAAGGCCCTCTCCACCACTGCTGCATAGTTGGTTAGACCTAGAAGTCCAACTCTATCTCGCAAATACGGTCGTAGGCCCCAAATAAACTGCTTAACCTTCAACCCGTCTGTTGGAATTATTTCCTTGGCAAACCGAGCTAAAGATGTGAATTTAGTCTCGTATTCCATCACTGTCATGTTGCCCTGAGTCAAATTGAGGAATTCTCTCCTCATACTATCCCTTACTGTCATTGGGAAGTACTTCTCAAGGAAGAGTACTTGAAATGTGTCCCAATCCATAACCTCGGTGTCATGGTAATCACCGATGAACTTCCACCAACGACTAGCCTCGTCTACCAAATAGTGCGTGGCCACTTTCACCCTCAATTCTTCCTCTATTTCAAGCACGGTGAGAAGCTTGATAATCTGATCCAACCAATTTTCTGCTACCAT
Source organism: Cornus controversa (assembly GCA_026545225.1). Lineage (NCBI taxonomy): Eukaryota > Viridiplantae > Streptophyta > Magnoliopsida > Cornales > Cornaceae > Cornus > Cornus controversa. The sequence continues at coordinate 15,689,118 of CM048853.1, read as the reverse complement.
GGGATCGGATCCCCCAGAATAGGTTGGTGGATTGTGTTTCTTAAAGTGTCCCAGTGCCGTTATCATTCGGCTAGGAGGAGCTGCTCTTGGTGGAGCTTGTGTCTCCTCTTGAGTTTCCGTTGTGTCTCCCTCGCAATTTGGCGCATGGTAGCGACCATGTCGCGCATGAATTGCTCCCCTCCAATAGGGACCACTTCCGGTGTCACTTCACGAGCTCTTCTTGGTGGCATCCCTCTGTATGGATGACAAGAAGATACTTAAAATTTTCAAAGCATGAATGTCATGTCCAATTCACTTCATGCATACTCAACATACTTATATACTTCATAAGTAGCATATCATATCAAATAAATAAGCACATAAAAATTTTCCATGCAATATGCACTTAATCTACTCCTCATAATTCCATATATGATCCAACCATTTCCCTTCGTCCCTAGGTATTCAAACCCGGTTAGGCTCTGATACCAAGTTGTCACGCCCCGGTTTCCGACACCCGGTTAGGAGCGAAGGAAACGGGGGTGAATCCGTAATTTCACCTCAAGTCCCCACACCTTAATCTCATTATAATCATTTCTATTGTGGAAGCATTCTATATGCACGCCCTTCAAGTGGCATTAGATCATGAAAGGCCCTTGCAAATAATTTTCACCTTTGGTTCCATACATATAAACTACTAAGTTCTGGACCTCAACTTTTTACCCAGATGGAATTTGATTATGAAACCTATACCATTGGATAGAGATTTCAAAAATACTCAATTTCAAAAAAAATCACGCTCAATTCCGATTTAAAACGAAGAAATGGCATCGAAACGAAGTTTGGACAATTTTTGAACCTTACTGTGAATAGTAATTTCGATCAATCGAAATTGGATCTCGATCAATCGAAATTCATCTCGATTAATCGAGATTTTGACCCCATCAATCGAAGAGAACACCCTCTCGGTACTTTGGACCTACAATATTTCAATTGATCGAAGTTGGGACTTCGATTGATCGAAATAAAGCTTAAAAATCCATAAAAACTCGCAACCATTTCGATCAATCGAGATGGGCATCTCGATTAATCGAAATGGGCATCTCGATTAATCGAAATGCACTGCCCAGAATTTCTCAAACACCTCTACAAGATCAAACTGAACCCAAATCTCAACCAAACCACCTTAGATCATTCATAACTCATATAAGTCATCTACCATTGATATAATATCATACTCACACATCAACCTATACATTTGAATCTCAAATCTTGTATAATCATAGAAAATTCATCCTAAGTCCACCATGCACATAAAATTTCAAGTGAACCCAACATCCTCATTTTTTTCAAAGGTGATCTTCATTAATCCAACCATACAATCTAACTTGTACATTGAGATCCTACAACCATGATTCCACATAAATCCACAACTCTAAACCTTCATATCCACAAAATTAAGATACAAGAGACAAAAGAATACATTCACCCATTTAGATTCCAAATCCATACATAACCCATGGAACAATACATATAAGAATTTAAATGGCCATTTTTGCATACATTCAACAAGTCTCAAATGAAGGAAGCCATTACACATACATTTCTCAAAAATCACTTTCCTACAAGTGTGACACTTACATTTGAATTTCACATACATAAGAAGGTACAAATGTAAAGGCAACACCACAACCATTGTCTACATGCCACAAGCCGGCATGGACATTTATCTACATCTCAAAAGAGCAAAAGTCCAAAAATAAGCTCAACATATCCATAGAGCTAATCATGCTTCGTCTTCCATTGGCGCCTTATCTGAAAATGTTTAATATAATGGGGTGAGCATCTCAACGGCTCAGTAGAAATGATCCACCCATCCCCACTCTAACCCGTAAGCCATGCATGAATGCACATGCTCATGCATTTTTTTTTTTTTTACCCAAACATCCACGTTTTTCAAATCATGCATGATGCTTCACATAAAATGCAAATACATATGTTTATATATATACATATCAAATTGGACAAGTCACAACTTATATATATATATATATATATATATATAACTCACACCAAATCACGTCAAAGGGGCTTTCTCATCACTCCAATAGTAAGGGTCTCTTCGGCACCCAAACTCTGCTTGTGCTTTATCGGGTTACTAACCCGAAGGGAGCACCTCCTCTTGGCCAAGTTTTGGGTCTTTCACCCTAGGGGCCTTCCCCTTATCTTAATTTCACACTCATGCCCCAAAATCATCATATAGTGCATATAATCACACCAATGCACATAGTCACACAATGCATGCATTTTTCATCAAATCAATGCATTTTCCTTCCAACTCAAGATTGTCACAATGCTATCACACTCACATCATGAAAATCACTATGTTCATGGATTTTGCTAGAAAATCATATTTTTCATGTTTTCATCAAGCAAACACATTTTTCACCAAAAGCATTATAGTCACATTTGCACATATATACCATGCATAAACCCTAACTAACATGTTGGACACTTATACATGCATAAATCACCATGGTATACATATATATATATATACATAGACCTAGGTTCAAGAAATCAAAAACTATCTCTTATGATATTTAGAAAGGGACCACAAGATCAAAGTAGAAGTGAGTCTAGCACCCCTACCTCAAATTGGAAGGGCTTCTAATTGATTTTTCCCAATCTCTCAAAACCCAACTTCCTCCGAAATGATTTTTGAACTGATCAATCTCGAGCCCTTGATGTGTAGATCGTTTCTTCCCTCTTCGGTGAAATCAAAATCTCACTCTAAGGCCCTCAAATCTAGTGAAGAAGAAGGAGGAGATGAAGCTTGTATATATATACGTATATATCTCTCTCTCTCAGCTGCTGGGATAAAAATGAGAGAAGAGCTGATCTCTCTTAGTATTTATAGCTAAGTGACCTCCTCTTAATTACTAGTTTGCCATCACCTTTTTGCAAAACCTTCTCGGGCTCATTTTCGGAGTTCCGTAACTCAGATTGACACGAAATCAACTCCGTTGCGCGTCAAATATTTTATTTAAGCTATCCTCAAATTTTGAAGCCATTATGACATTTTTAAAATTTCTGGGCCCACAAGGCCCACGCCCCTAGGTTGACCAAACTCAAAAAAGTCAACTTTTGCCAAAAGTCCCCAAAACTTCCCAAAACCCTATTCCAACCCTCTAAACATGTTCCCCACATTCAAAACATGCTAAACATCATTTTAAAATGCACTTAAAGCAATAAATGACAAAAATTGAAAAACCGGCCAAAATTGGGCACGGTCTCTACAACCTCCCAACCTTATAAGAATTTCGTCCTCGAAATTAGAATTTACCTCAAGTGGTGAACAACTCAGGATACTTTGAGCGGACTTCTTGTTCTCGCTCCCATGTAGCTTCTTCCACACCATGATGCCTCCAAAGCACCTTAACCAATGGAATGGTTTTGCCCCGAAGCACTTGTTCTCTAGTGTCCAAAATCTGAATTGGTCTTTCCTCGTATGACACGTCCTCCTCCACCTCAAGGTCTGCCCAATCAAGCACATGTGAAGGGTCCGGTTCATACTTCCTCAACATAGACACATGGAAAGTGTTGTGCACACTTGACAATTGCGGTGGCAATGCCAAGCGATAAGCAACCTCTCCTACTCGATCCAAGATCTCAAATGGCCCGATAAATCGTGGTGCAAGCTTGCCACTACGACCGAACCTCATCAAACCTCTCCGTAGCGAGACCTTCAAAAAGACATGATCTCCCACCTCAAATGCTAGTGGTCGTCGTCTCCTATCGGCATAGCTTTTCTGACGACTCTGAGCCGTAAGCAATCTTTGTCAGATTACCTTGATCTTCTCCGTAGTTTCTCGAACTAAATCCGGTCCCAAAGAAACTGTCTCTCCAACCTCTGTCCAACAGACAGGTGACCTGCACGGTCTACCATACAAAGCCTCAAATGGAGCCATCTCAATGCTAGCTTGATAGCTATTATTGTATGCAAACTCCACCAAAGGAAGGTGATCCTCCCAACTGCCCCGAAGATCAAGTACACATGCCCGTAGCATATCCTCCAAAATTTGTATAGTACGCTCGGACTGACCATCCGTCTGAGGATGAAAAGCCGTACTAAAGTGAAGGTCCGTATCAAGTGCTGCCTGGAAACTCTGCCAAAATCGAGATGTAAATCGCGGGTCTCTATCTGAAATAATAGAAACTGGCACGCCATGAAGCCTAAGGATCTGCTCAATATACAATCTACTGAGAGTATCCACATCATCTGTCACTCTAATGGGAATAAAGTGAGCTACTTTCGTCAATCTGTCAACGACCACCCAAACTGCGTCGTGACCCTTCCTCGACCTTGGAAGTCCCATCACAAAATCCATAGTGACATGCTCCCATTTCCACATAGCCACAGGCAATGGCTGCAACAACCCCGCGGGTCTCTGATGCTCGGCCTTCACTTGTTGACAAGTGAGGCACCTCGCCACAAACTGAGCTACATCCTTTTTCATACCCTTCCACCAATACTGTCGGCGTAGGTTATGGTACATCTTGGTACCACCTGGATGTATTGCTAGCCTCGAGTTGTGAAACTCTCTCAGAATCTCATCCCGACAAGCTAAGGGAACAAACATCTTCCCTTGGAATTTCATGCTCTCATCTGAATGAACTGTCCATCCTTCCACTACTTCGCCACCCAAAATTCGCGTGCGAATAGCCTCAACCTCACTATCCTTCCTCTGCTCTTCAATCACTCTACTCACAAGAGTTGGTTGAGCGATAAGAGTAAATAACACCGCCGGTCCATCATCCTCACTGAAATGTAATCCCATTTCTGAGATGTCTTCCATCATCTTCCACTCCCGTATGGCTAAGCTAGCCAAGCTACCATGTGACTTCCTACTCAATGCATCCGCCACTACATTGGCCTTTCCCGGATGATATTGTAAGTCGAAGTCATAGTCCTCCATATACTCCATCCACCTCCGTTGCCTCATATTCAAATCCTTTTGCGAGAAAAGGTATTTGAGACTTTTATGATCCGAGAACACTTCAAACTTCTCGCCATACAAATAATGTCTCCACACCTTAAGTGCAAAGATCACCGTCGCCAACTCCAAATCATGTACCAGATAATTCTGTTCATGTGTTTTCAATTGCCTCGAACCATACGCCACTACTCGTTCAGTTTGCATTAGCACACATCCCAAACCGAGTCGTGAAGCGTCACAATAAATTGTGTACCCCAACCCACGTTCTGGAATGATCAAAATTGGAGCCGAAGTCAACCGACTCTTCAATTCCATGAATGCATGCTCGCAAGTATCATCCCATACAAACTTCACTCCTTTTCGGGTAAGCTTCGTCATAGGTGCAGCTAGCCTCGAAAAGTCCTTCACAAACCTCCGATAATACCCGGCCAATCCCAAGAAACTACGTATCTCAAATACGCTCTTAGGTCTTTCCCAACCCATCACCTCCTCTATCTTGGATGGATCTACGGAAACTCCTCCTTCCGACACAACATGCCCAAGGAATTTCACTTCCGCTAGCCAAAATTCACACTTCTCGTACTTGGCATATAATTGATGTTCTCTTAAGAGTTGCAACACAATCCTCAAGTGACCCTCGTGCTCCTCTTCCGAAGACGAGTACACTAGGATGTCATCAACGAACACAACCACAAACTTGTCCAAGTAAGCATTGAACACTCTATGCATTAGATCCATGAATGCCGCCGGTGCATTTGTCAAACCAAATGGCATCACCAAAAATTCATAATGCCCGTATCGTGTGCGAAAAGCAGTTTTTGGAATGTCCGCCTCTCTAATCCTCAACTGATAGTAGCCCGATCTCAAGTCTATCTTTGAGAAACACCTTGAACCCTTAAGTTGATCGAACAAGTCATCTATCCTTGGCAAGGGATACTTATTTTTGATTGTTGCCCGATTCAACTTCCTATAGTCAATGCAAAGCCGCAAAGACCCATCCTTCTTCTTAGCAAAAAGAACCGGAGCTCCCCAAGGCGATGTACTAGGGCGTACAAATCCCTTGTCTAGTAGCTCTTATAATTGGTCCTTCAACTCTTTCAACTCAGCCGGTGCCATTCGGTACGGTGCCATAGAAATGGGCGCGGTACCTGGAGCAAGATCTATCACAAACTCCACTTCACGTTTCGGAGGCAACTGTGTCAATTCCCCCGGAAATACGTCCATAAACTCACACACTACACGAGGAAGCTCTCCAAGTGTCTCATCATCACCATCAACAAGTAGGCTTGCCAAGAAATACCCAAGCCCTTTCCGATCACTAGAACCAAGTGGAGACGACAAGTAGAAGTCATCCCGCTCTCCCACAAAATAAATTCTAACACCTTCCGGCGTATGCAAGGTCACTCTTCCCCTGTAACAATCAATGTTGGCTCTATAGGTCGATAGCCAATCCATACCCAAGCTCACATCAAAGGTAGACATATCAAGGAGAATGAAATCAAACACTAGTCGATGTCCCAAAATCTCGATCTCGCAAGATCGGCACACATCACTCAAAACCACTCTACCACCAACTGGCGTATCAATGGATAAAACTAATTCCAAAGATGACACCTCCAACCCCAAAGCACAAACAAATGCATATGATATGAATGAATGTGATGCACCTGAATCTACTAAAACCCTAGCCCACGAGCTAGATACAAGAAATATACCTCGGACCAGTGACGATCCTGCTGAGGTCTCTCCTGGAGCAAGAGTAAAGACACGGCCCGGGGTCCTCTGGCCCTGCTGTCCTGTACCCCGATATCCAGACTGCTGACTAGGAGCACTAGACGCAACTCCTCTAGCTGGTGTCCGCGAGCTCTGAGCTGAAGGCACTGTCTGTGGTGGTGGCAATGCCCTAGAACCTGACTGTGAAGCAGTAGGCTGCGCAAGACGCTGCTGTGAACTCATACCACCCTGTGCACTCTTCTTTTGTGGACAATCCCAGCTCATATGCCCCAACTGATGACAATTGAAGCACCTCTTCTCTGCCACTGAAGGAACTTGCCCTTGTGTACACTCAGCCATTCTGTGTCCTGGCTTCTGACAGTTGTAACAAACTATTCTAGATCGTAAGGATCCAGAAGGTATAGCCACGGAAGTCACAGATTGAGTTTGTGGCCCTTGTGAGGATGACTCATTATTCTTTCGCTTCTTCTTAGCACGGTTATCCACAAGAGATCCCGTGGCCTTTGCTTGGTTCTGCGCTTCCCTAATCCTTTGGTTATCATTACTAAACCCCTCAGCTACCAAGGCCCTCTCCACCACTGCTGCATAGTTGGTTAGACCTAGAAGTCCAACTCTATCTCGCAAATACGGTCGTAGGCCCCAAATAAACTGCTTAACCTTCAACCCTTCTGTTGGAATTATTTCCTTGGCAAACCGAGCTAAAGATGTGAATTTAGTCTCGTATTCCATCACTGTCATGTTGCCCTGAGTCAAATTGAGGAATTCTCTCCTCATACTATCCCTTACTGTCATTGGGAAGTACTTCTCAAGGAAGAGTACTTGAAATGTGTCCCAATCCATAACCTCGGTGTCATGGTAATCACCGATGAACTTCCACCAACGACTAGCCTCGTCTACCAAATAGTGCGTGGCCACTTTCACCCTCAATTCTTCCTCTATTTCAAGCACGGTGAGAAGCTTGATAATCTGATCCAACCAATTTTCTGCTACCATGGGATCGGATCCCCCAGAATAGGTTGGTGGATTGTGTTTCTTAAAGTGTCCCAGTGCCGTTATCATTCGGCTAGGAGGAGCTGCTCTTGGTGGAGCTTGTGTCTCCTCTTGAGTTTCCGTTGTGTCTCCCTCGCAATTTGGCGCATGGTAGCGACCATGTCGCGCATGAATTGCTCCCCTCCAATAGGGACCACTTCCGGTGTCACTTCACGAGCTCTTCTTGGTGGCATCCCTCTGTATGGATGACAAGAAGATACTTAAAATTTTCAAAGCATGAATGTCATGTCCAATTCACTTCATGCATACTCAACATACTTATATACTTCATAAGTAGCATATCATATCAAATAAATAAGCACATAAAAATTTTCCATGCAATATGCACTTAATCTACTCCTCATAATTCCATATATGATCCAACCATTTCCCTTCGTCCCTAGGTATTCAAACCCGGTTAGGCTCTGATACCAAGTTGTCACGCCCCGGTTTCCGACACCCGGTTAGGAGCGAAGGAAACGGGGGTGAATCCGTAATTTCACCTCAAGTCCCCACACCTTAATCTCATTATAATCATTTCTATTGTGGAAGCATTCTATATGCACGCCCTTCAAGTGGCATTAGATCATGAAAGGCCCTTGCAAATAATTTTCACCTTTGGTTCCATACATATAAACTACTAAGTTCTGGACCTCAACTTTTTACCCAGATGGAATTTGATTATGAAACCTATACCATTGGATAGAGATTTCAAAAATACTCAATTTCAAAAAAAATCACGCTCAATTCCGATTTAAAACGAAGAAATGGCATCGAAACGAAGTTTGGACAATTTTTGAACCTTACTGTGAATAGTAATTTCGATCAATCGAAATTGGATCTCGATCAATCGAAATTCATCTCGATTAATCGAGATTTTGACCCCATCAATCGAAGAGAACACCCTCTCGGTACTTTGGACCTACAATATTTCAATTGATCGAAGTTGGGACTTCGATTGATCGAAATAAAGCTTAAAAATCCATAAAAACTCGCAACCATTTCGATCAATCGAGATGGGCATCTCGATTAATCGAAATGGGCATCTCGATTAATCGAAATGCACTGCCCAGAATTTCTCAAACACCTCTACAAGATCAAACTGAACCCAAATCTCAACCAAACCACCTTAGATCATTCATAACTCATATAAGTCATCTACCATTGATATAATATCATACTCACACATCAACCTATACATTTGAATCTCAAATCTTGTATAATCATAGAAAATTCATCCTAAGTCCACCATGCACATAAAATTTCAAGTGAACCCAACATCCTCATTTTTTTCAAAGGTGATCTTCATTAATCCAACCATACAATCTAACATGTACATTGAGATCCTACAACCATGATTCCACATAAATCCACAACTCTAAACCTTCATATCCACAAAATTAAGATACAAGAGACAAAAGAATACATTCACCCATTTAGATTCCAAATCCATACATAACCCATGGAACCATACATATAAGAATTTAAATGGCCATTTTTGCATACATTCAACAAGTCTCAAATGAAGGAAGCCATTACACATACATTTCTCAAAAATCACTTTCCTACAAGTGTGACACTTACATTTGAATTTCACATACATAAGAAGGTACAAATGTAAAGGCAACACCACAACCATTGTCTACATGCCACAAGCCGGCATGGACATTTATCTACATCTCAAAAGAGCAAAAGTCCAAAAATAAGCTCAACATATCCATAGAGCTAATCATGCTTCGTCTTCCATTGGCGCCTTATCTGAAAATGTTTAATATAATGGGGTGAGCATCTCAACGGCTCAGTAGAAATGATCCACCCATCCCCACTCTAACCCGTAAGCCATGCATGAATGCACATGCTCATGCATTTTTTTTTTTTTTACCCAAACATCCACGTTTTTCAAATCATGCATGATGCTTCACATAAAATGCAAATACATATGTTTATATATATACATATCAAATTGGACAAGTCACAACTTATATATATATATATATATATATAACTCACACCAAATCACGTCAAAGGGGCTTTCTCATCACTCCAATAGTAAGGGTCTCTTCGGCACCCAAACTCTGCTTGTGCTTTATCGGGTTACTAACCCGAAGGGAGCACCTCCTCTTGGCCAAGTTTTGGGTCTTTCACCCTAGGGGCCTTCCCCTTATCTTAATTTCACACTCATGCCCCAAAATCATCATATAGTGCATATAATCACACCAATGCACATAGTCACACAATGCATGCATTTTTCATCAAATCAATGCATTTTCCTTCCAACTCAAGATTGTCACAATGCTATCACACTCACATCATGAAAATCACTATGTTCATGGATTTTGCTAGAAAATCATATTTTTCATGTTTTCATCAAGCAAACACATTTTTCACCAAAAGCATTATAGTCACATTTGCACATATATACCATGCATAAACCCTAACTAACATGTTGGACACTTATACATGCATAAATCACCATGGTATACATATATATATATATACATAGACCTAGGTTCAAGAAATCAAAAACTATCTCTTATGATATTTAGAAAGGGACCACAAGATCAAAGTAGAAGTGAGTCTAGCACCCCTACCTCAAATTGGAAGGGCTTCTAATTGATTTTTCCCAATCTCTCAAAACCCAACTTCCTCCGAAATGATTTTTGAACTGATCAATCTCGAGCCCTTGATGTGTAGATCGTTTCTTCCCTCTTCGGTGAAATCAAAATCTCACTCTAAGGCCCTCAAATCTAGTGAAGAAGAAGGAGGAGATGAAGCTTGTATATATATACGTATATATCTCTCTCTCTCAGCTGCTGGGATAAAAATGAGAGAAGAGCTGATCTCTCTTAGTATTTATAGCTAAGTGACCTCCTCTTAATTACTAGTTTGCCATCACCTTTTTGCAAAACCTTCTCGGGCTCATTTTCGGAGTTCCGTAACTCAGATTGACACGAAATCAACTCCGTTGCGCGTCAAATATTTTATTTAAGCTATCCTCAAAATTTGAAGTCATTATGACATTTTTAAAATTTCTGGGCCCACAAGGCCCACGCCCCTAGGTTGACCAAACTCAAAAAAGTCAACTTTTGCCAAAAGTCCCCAAAACTTCCCAAAACCCTATTCCAACCCTCTAAACATGTTCCCCACATTCAAAACATGCTAAACATCATTTTAAAATGCACTTAAAGCAATAAATGACAAAAATTGAAAAACCGGCCAAAATTGGGCACGGTCTCTACAACCTCCCAACCTTATAAGAATTTCGTCCTCGAAATTAGAATTTACCTCAAGTGGTGAACAACTCAGGATACTTTGAGCGGACTTCTTGTTCTCGCTCCCATGTAGCTTCTTCCACACCATGATGCCTCCAAAGCACCTTAACCAATGGAATGGTTTTGCCCCGAAGCACTTGTTCTCTAGTGTCCAAAATCTGAATTGGTCTTTCCTCGTATGACACGTCCTCCTCCACCTCAAGGTCTGCCCAATCAAGCACATGTGAAGGGTCCGGTTCATACTTCCTCAACATAGACACATGGAAAGTGTTGTGCACACTTGACAATTGCGGTGGCAATGCCAAGCGATAAGCAACCTCTCCTACTCGATCCAAGATCTCAAATGGCCCGATAAATCGTGGTGCAAGCTTGCCACTACGACCGAACCTCATCAAACCTCTCCGTAGCGAGACCTTCAAAAAGACATGATCTCCCACCTCAAATGCTAGTGGTCGCCGTCTCCTATCGGCATAGCTTTTCTGACGACTCTGAGCCGTAAGCAATCTTTGTCAGATTACCTTGATCTTCTCCGTAGTTTCTCGAACTAAATCCGGTCCCAAAGAAACTGTCTCTCCAACCTCTGTCCAACAGACAGGTGACCTGCACGGTCTACCATACAAAGCCTCAAATGGAGCCATCTCAATGCTAGCTTGATAGCTATTATTGTATGCAAACTCCACCAAAGGAAGGTGATCCTCCCAACTGCCCCGAAGATCAAGTACACATGCCCGTAGCATATCCTCCAAAATTTGTATAGTACGCTCGGACTGACCATCCGTCTGAGGATGAAAAGCCGTACTAAAGTGAAGGTCCGTATCAAGTGCTGCCTGGAAACTCTGCCAAAATCGAGATGTAAATCGCGGGTCTCTATCTGAAATAATAGAAACTGGCACGCCATGAAGCCTAAGGATCTGCTCAATATACAATCTACTGAGAGTATCCACATCATCTGTCACTCTAATGGGAATAAAGTGAGCTACTTTCGTCAATCTGTCAACGACCACCCAAACTGCGTCGTGACCCTTCCTCGACCTTGGAAGTCCCGTCACAAAATCCATAGTGACATGCTCCCATTTCCACATAGCCACAGGCAATGGCTGCAACAACCCCGCGGGTCTCTGATGCTCGGCCTTCACTTGTTGACAAGTGAGGCACCTCGCCACAAACTGAGCTACATCCTTTTTCATACCCTTCCACCAATACTGTCGGCGTAGGTTATGGTACATCTTGGTACCACCTGGATGTACTGCTAGCCTCGAGTTGTGAAACTCTCTCAGAATCTCATCCCGACAAGCTAAGGGAACAAACATCTTCCCTTGGAATTTCATGCTCTCATCTGAATGAACTGTCCATCCTTCCACTACTTCGCCACCCAAAATTCGCGTGCGAATAGCCTCAACCTCACTATCCTTCCTCTGCTCTTCAATCACTCTACTCACAAGAGTTGGTTGAGCGATAAGAGTAAATAACACCGCCGGTCCATCATCCTCACTGAAATGTAATCCCATTTCTGAGATGTCTTCCATCATCTTCCACTCCCGTATGGCTAAGCTAGCCAAGCTACCATGTGACTTCCTACTCAATGCATCCGCCACTACATTGGCCTTTCCCGGATGATATTGTAAGTCGAAGTCATAGTCCTCCATATACTCCATCCACCTCCGTTGCCTCATATTCAAATCCTTTTGCGAGAAAAGGTATTTGAGACTTTTATGATCCGAGAACACTTCAAACTTCTCGCCATACAAATAATGTCTCCACACCTTAAGTGCAAAGATCACCGTCGCCAACTCCAAATCATGTACCAGATAATTCTGTTCATGTGTTTTCAATTGCCTCGAACCATACGCCACTACTCGTTCAGTTTGCATTAGCACACATCCCAAACCGAGTCGTGAAGCGTCACAATAAATTGTGTACCCCAACCCACGTTCTGGAATGATCAAAATTGGAGCCGAAGTCAACCGACTCTTCAATTCCATGAATGCATGCTCGCAAGTATCATCCCATACAAACTTCACTCCTTTTCGGGTAAGCTTCGTCATAGGTGCAGCTAGCCTCGAAAAGTCCTTCACAAACCTCCGATAATACCCGGCCAATCCCAAGAAACTACGTATCTCAAATACGCTCTTAGGTCTTTCCCAACCCATCACCTCCTCTATCTTGGATGGATCTACGGAAACTCCTCCTTCCGACACAACATGCCCAAGGAATTTCACTTCCGCTAGCCAAAATTCACACTTCTCGTACTTGGCATATAATTGATGTTCTCTTAAGAGTTGCAACACAATCCTCAAGTGACCCTCGTGCTCCTCTTCCGAAGACGAGTACACTAGGATGTCATCAACGAACACAACCACAAACTTGTCCAAGTAAGCATTGAACACTCTATGCATTAGATCCATGAATGCCGCCGGTGCATTTGTCAAACCAAATGGCATCACCAAAAATTCATAATGCCCGTATCGTGTGCGAAAAGCAGTTTTTGGAATGTCCGCCTCTCTAATCCTCAACTGATAGTAGCCCGATCTCAAGTCTATCTTTGAGAAACACCTCGAACCCTTAAGTTGATCGAACAAGTCATCTATCCTTGGCAAGGGATACTTATTTTTGATTGTTGCCCGATTCAACTTCCTATAGTCAATGCAAAGCCGCAAAGACCCATCCTTCTTCTTAGCAAAAAGAACCGGAGCTCCCCAAGGCGATGTACTAGGGCGTACAAATCCCTTGTCTAGTAGCTCTTATAATTGGTCCTTCAACTCTTTCAACTCAGCCGGTGCCATTCGGTACGGTGCCATAGAAATGGGCGCGGTACCTGGAGCAAGATCTATCACAAACTCCACTTCACGTTTCGGAGGCAACTGTGTCAATTCCCCCGGAAATACGTCCATAAACTCACACACTACACGAGGAAGCTCTCCAAGTGTCTCATCATCACCATCAACAAGTAGGCTTGCCAAGAAATACCCAAGCCCTTTCCGATCACTAGAACCAAGTGGAGACGACAAGTAGAAGTCATCCCGCTCTCCCACAAAATAAATTCTAACACCTTCCGGCGTATGCAAGGTCACTCTTCCCCTGTAACAATCAATGTTGGCTCTATAGGTCGATAGCCAATCCATACCCAAGCTCACATCAAAGGTAGACATATCAAGGAGAATGAAATCAAACACTAGTCGATGTCCCAAAATCTCGATCTCGCAAGATCGGCACACATCACTCAAAACCACTCTACCACCAACTGGCGTATCAATGGATAAAACTGATTCCAAAGATGACACCTCCAACCCCAAAGCACAAACAAATGCATATGATATGAATGAATGTGATGCACCTGAATCTACTAAAACCCTAGCCCACGAGCTAGATACAAGAAATATACCTCGGACCAGTGACGATCCTGCTGAGGTCTCTCCTGGAGCAAGAGTAAAGACACGGCCCGGGGTCCTCTGGCCCTGCTGTCCTGTACCCCGATATCCAGACTGCTGACTAGGAGCACTAGACGCAACTCCTCTAGCTGGTGTCCGCGAGCTCTGAGCTGAAGGCACTGTCTGTGGTGGTGGCAATGCCCTAGAACCTGACTGTGAAGCAGTAGGCTGCGCAAGACGCTGCTGTGAACTCATACCACCCTGTGCACTCTTCTTTTGTGGACAATCCCAGCTCATATGCCCCAACTGATGACAATTGAAGCACCTCTTCTCTGCCACTGAAGGAACTTGCCCTTGTGTACACTCAGCCATTCTGTGTCCTGGCTTCTGACAGTTGTAACAAACTATTCTAGATCGTAAGGATCCAGAAGGTATAGCCACGGAAGTCACAGATTGAGTTTGTGGCCCTTGTGAGGATGACTCATTATTCTTTCGCTTCTTCTTAGCACGGTTATCCACAAGAGATCCCGTGGCCTTTGCTTGGTTCTGCGCTTCCCTAATCCTTTGGTTATCATTACTAAACCCCTCAGCTACCAAGGCCCTCTCCACCACTGCTGCATAGTTGGTTAGACCTAGAAGTCCAACTCTATCTCGCAAATACGGTCGTAGGCCCCAAATAAACTGCTTAACCTTCAACCCTTCTGTTGGAATTATTTCCTTGGCAAACCGAGCTAAAGATGTGAATTTAGTCTCGTATTCCATCACTGTCATGTTGCCCTGAGTCAAATTGAGGAATTCTCTCCTCATACTATCCCTTACTGTCATTGGGAAGTACTTCTCAAGGAAGAGTACTTGAAATGTGTCCCAATCCATAACCTCGGTGTCATGGTAATCACCGATGAACTTCCACCAACGACTAGCCTCGTCTACCAAATAGTGCGTGGCCACTTTCACCCTCAATTCTTCCTCTATTTCAAGCACGGTGAGAAGCTTGATAATCTGATCCAACCAATTTTCTGCTACCATGGGATCGGATCCCCCAGAATAGGTTGGTGGATTGTGTTTCTTAAAGTGTCCCAGTGCCGTTATCATTCGGCTAGGAGGAGCTGCTCTTGGTGGAGCTTGTGTCTCCTCTTGAGTTTCCGTTGTGTCTCCCTCGCAATTTGGCGCATGGTAGCGACCATGTCGCGCATGAATTGCTCCCCTCCAATAGGGACCACTTCCGGTGTCACTTCACGAGCTCTTCTTGGTGGCATCCCTCTGTATGGATGACAAGAAGATACTTAAAATTTTCAAAGCATGAATGTCATGTCCAATTCACTTCATGCATACTCAACATACTTATATACTTCATAAGTAGCATATCATATCAAATAAATAAGCACATAAAAATTTTCCATGCAATATGCACTTAATCTACTCCTCATAATTCCATATATGATCCAACCATTTCCCTTCGTCCCTAGGTATTCAAACCCGGTTAGGCTCTGATACCAAGTTGTCACGCCCCGGTTTCCGACACCCGGTTAGGAGCGAAGGAAACGGGGGTGAATCCGTAATTTCACCTCAAGTTCCCACACCTTAATCTCATTATAATCATTTCTATTGTGGAAGCATTCTATATGCACGCCCTTCAAGTGGCATTAGATCATGAAAGGCCCTTGCAAATAATTTTCACCTTTGGTTCCATACATAAAAACTACTAAGTTCTGGACCTCAACTTTTTACCCAGATGGAATTTGATTATGAAACCTATACCATTGGATAGAGCTTTCAAAAATACTCAATTTCAAAAAAAATCACGCTCAATTCCGATTTAAAACGAAGAAATGGCATCGAAACGAAGTTTGGACAATTTTTGAACCTTACTGTGAATAGTAATTTCGATCAATCGAAATTGGATCTCGATCAATCGAAATTCATCTCGATTAATCGAGATTTTGACCCCATCAATCGAAGAGAACACCCTCTCGGTACTTTGGACCTGCAATATTTCGATTGATCGAAGTTGGGACTTCGATTGATCGAAATAAAGCTTAAAAATCCATAAAAACTCGCAACCATTTCGATCAATCGAGATGGGCATCTCGATTAATCGAAATGCACTGCCCAGAATTTCTCAAACACCTCTACAAGATCAAACTGAACCCAAATCTCAACCAAACCACCTTAGATCATTCATAACTCATATAAATCATCTACCATTGATATAATATCATACTCACACATCAACCTATACATTTGAATCTCAAATCTTGTATAATCATAGAAAATTCATCCTAAGTCCACCATGCACATAAAATTTCAAGTGAACCCAACATCCTCATTTTTTTCAAAGGTGATCTTCATTAATCCAACCATACAATCTAACTTGTACATTGAGATCCTACAACCATGATTCCACATAAATCCACAACTCTAAACCTTCATATCCACAAAATTAAGATACAAGAGACAAAAGAATACATTCACCCATTTAGATTCCAAATCCATACATAACCCATGGAACCATACATATAAGAATTTAAATGGCCATTTTTGCATACATTCAACAAGTCTCAAATGAAGGAAGCCATTACACATACATTTCTCAAAAATCACTTTCCTACAAGTGTGACACTTACATTTGAATTTCACATACATAAGAAGGTACAAATGTAAAGGCAACACCACAACCATTGTCTACATGCCACAAGCCGGCATGGACATTTATCTACATCTCAAAAGAGCAAAAGTCCAAAAATAAGCTCAACATATCCATAGAGCTAATCATGCTTCGTCTTCCATTGGCGCCTTATCTGAAAATGTTTAATATAATGGGGTGAGCATCTCAACGGCTCAGTAGAAATGATCCACCCATCCCCACTCTAACCCGTAAGCCATGCATGAATGCACATGCTCATGCATTTTTTTTTTTTTACCCAAACATCCACGTTTTTCAAATCATGCATGATGCTTCACATAAAATGCAAATACATATGTTTATATATATACATATCAAATTGGACAAGTCACAACTTATATATATATATATATATATATATAACTCACACCAAATCACGTCAAAGGGGCTTTCTCATCACTCCAATAGTAAGGGTCTCTTCGGCACCCAAACTCTGCTTGTGCTTTATCGGGTTACTAACCCGAAGGGAGCACCTCCTCTTGGCCAAGTTTTGGGTCTTTCACCCTAGGGGCCTTCCCCTTATCTTAATTTCACACTCATGCCCCAAAATCATCATATAGTGCATATAATCACACCAATGCACATAGTCACACAATGCATGCATTTTTCATCAAATCAATGCATTTTCCTTCCAACTCAAGATTGTCACAATGCTATCACACTCACATCATGAAAATCACTATGTTCATGGATTTTGCTAGAAAATCATATTTTTCATGTTTTCATCAAGCAAACACATTTTTCACCAAAAGCATTATAGTCACATTTGCACATATATACCATGCATAAACCCTAACTAACATGTTGGACACTTATACATGCATAAATCACCATGGTATACATATATATATATATACATAGACCTAGGTTCAAGAAATCAAAAACTATCTCTTATGATATTTAGAAAGGGACCACAAGATCAAAGTAGAAGTGAGTCTAGCACCCCTACCTCAAATTGGAAGGGCTTCTAATTGATTTTTCCCAATCTCTCAAAACCCAACTTCCTCCGAAATGATTTTTGAACTGATCAATCTCGAGCCCTTGATGTGTAGATCGTTTCTTCCCTCTTCGGTGAAATCAAAATCTCACTCTAAGGCCCTCAAATCTAGTGAAGAAGAAGGAGGAGATGAAGCTTGTATATATATACGTATATATCTCTCTCTCTCAGCTGCTGGGATAAAAATGAGAGAAGAGCTGATCTCTCTTAGTATTTATAGCTAAGTGACCTCCTCTTAATTACTAGTTTGCCATCACCTTTTTGCAAAACCTTCTCGGGCTCATTTTCGGAGTTCCGTAACTCAGATTGACACGAAATCAACTCCGTTGCGCGTCAAATATTTTATTTAAGCTATCCTCAAAATTTGAAGTCATTATGACATTTTTAAAATTTCTGGGCCCACAAGGCCCACGCCCCTAGGTTGACCAAACTCAAAAAAGTCAACTTTTGCCAAAAGTCCCCAAAACTTCCCAAAACCCTATTCCAACCCTCTAAACATGTTCCCCACATTCAAAACATGCTAAACATCATTTTAAAATGCACTTAAAGCAATAAATGACAAAAATTGAAAAACCGGCCAAAATTGGGCACGGTCTCTACAACCTCCCAACCTTATAAGAATTTCGTCCTCGAAATTAGAATTTACCTCAAGTGGTGAACAACTCAGGATACTTTGAGCGGACTTCTTGTTCTCGCTCCCATGTAGCTTCTTCCACACCATGATGCCTCCAAAGCACCTTAACCAATGGAATGGTTTTGCCCCGAAGCACTTGTTCTCTAGTGTCCAAAATCTGAATTGGTCTTTCCTCGTATGACACGTCCTCCTCCACCTCAAGGTCTGCCCAATCAAGCACATGTGAAGGGTCCGGTTCATACTTCCTCAACATAGACACATGGAAAGTGTTGTGCACACTTGACAATTGCGGTGGCAATGCCAAGCGATAAGCAACCTCTCCTACTCGATCCAAGATCTCAAATGGCCCGATAAATCGTGGTGCAAGCTTGCCACTACGACCGAACCTCATCAAACCTCTCCGTAGCGAGACCTTCAAAAAGACATGATCTCCCACCTCAAATGCTAGTGGTCGCCGTCTCCTATCGGCATAGCTTTTCTGACGACTCTGAGCCGTAAGCAATCTTTGTCAGATTACCTTGATCTTCTCCGTAGTTTCTCGAACTAAATCCGGTCCCAAAGAAACTGTCTCTCCAACCTCTGTCCAACAGACAGGTGACCTGCACGGTCTACCATACAAAGCCTCAAATGGAGCCATCTCAATGCTAGCTTGATAGCTATTATTGTATGCAAACTCCACCAAAGGAAGGTGATCCTCCCAACTGCCCCGAAGATCAAGTACACATGCCCGTAGCATATCCTCCAAAATTTGTATAGTACGCTCGGACTGACCATCCGTCTGAGGATGAAAAGCCGTACTAAAGTGAAGGTCCGTATCAAGTGCTGCCTGGAAACTCTGCCAAAATCGAGATGTAAATCGCGGGTCTCTATCTGAAATAATAGAAACTGGCACGCCATGAAGCCTAAGGATCTGCTCAATATACAATCTACTGAGAGTATCCACATCATCTGTCACTCTAATGGGAATAAAGTGAGCTACTTTCGTCAATCTGTCAACGACCACCCAAACTGCGTCGTGACCCTTCCTCGACCTTGGAAGTCCCGTCACAAAATCCATAGTGACATGCTCCCATTTCCACATAGCCACAGGCAATGGCTGCAACAACCCCGCGGGTCTCTGATGCTCGGCCTTCACTTGTTGACAAGTGAGGCACCTCGCCACAAACTGAGCTACATCCTTTTTCATACCCTTCCACCAATACTGTCGGCGTAGGTTATGGTACATCTTGGTACCACCTGGATGTACTGCTAGCCTCGAGTTGTGAAACTCTCTCAGAATCTCATCCCGACAAGCTAAGGGAACAAACATCTTCCCTTGGAATTTTATGCTCTCATCTGAATGAACTGTCCATCCTTCCACTACTTCGCCACCCAAAATTCGCGTGCGAATAGCCTCAACCTCACTATCCTTCCTCTGCTCTTCAATCACTCTACTCACAAGAGTTGGTTGAGCGATAAGAGTAAATAACACCGCCGGTCCATCATCCTCACTGAAATGTAATCCCATTTCTGAGATGTCTTCCATCATCTTCCACTCCCGTATGGCTAAGCTAGCCAAGCTACCATGTGACTTCCTACTCAATGCATCCGCCACTACATTGGCCTTTCCCGGATGATATTGTAAGTCGAAGTCATAGTCCTCCATATACTCCATCCACCTCCGTTGCCTCATATTCAAATCCTTTTGCGAGAAAAGGTATTTGAGACTTTTATGATCCGAGAACACTTCAAACTTCTCGCCATACAAATAATGTCTCCACACCTTAAGTGCAAAGATCACCGTCGCCAACTCCAAATCATGTACCAGATAATTCTGTTCATGTGTTTTCAATTGCCTCGAACCATACGCCACTACTCGTTCAGTTTGCATTAGCACACATCCCAAACCGAGTCGTGAAGCGTCACAATAAATTGTGTACCCCAACCCACGTTCTGGAATGATCAAAATTGGAGCCGAAGTCAACCGACTCTTCAATTCCATGAATGCATGCTCGCAAGTATCATCCCATACAAACTTCACTCCTTTTCGGGTAAGCTTCGTCATAGGTGCAGCTAGCCTCGAAAAGTCCTTCACAAACCTCCGATAATACCCGGCCAATCCCAAGAAACTACGTATCTCAAATACGCTCTTAGGTCTTTCCCAACCCATCACCTCCTCTATCTTGGATGGATCTACGGAAACTCCTCCTTCCGACACAACATGCCCAAGGAATTTCACTTCCGCTAGCCAAAATTCACACTTCTCGTACTTGGCATATAATTGATGTTCTCTTAAGAGTTGCAACACAATCCTCAAGTGACCCTCGTGCTCCTCTTCCGAAGACGAGTACACTAGGATGTCATCAACGAACACAACCACAAACTTGTCCAAGTAAGCATTGAACACTCTATGCATTAGATCTATGAATGCCGCCGGTGCATTTGTCAAACCAAATGGCATCACCAAAAATTCATAATGCCCGTATCGTGTGCGAAAAGCAGTTTTTGGAATGTCCGCCTCTCTAATCCTCAACTGATAGTAGCCCGATCTCAAGTCTATCTTTGAGAAACACCTCGAACCCTTAAGTTGATCGAACAAGTCATCTATCCTTGGCAAGGGATACTTATTTTTGATTGTTGCCCGATTCAACTTCCTATAGTCAATGCAAAGCCGCAAAGACCCATCCTTCTTCTTAGCAAAAAGAACCGGAGCTCCCCAAGGCGATGTACTAGGGCGTACAAATCCCTTGTCTAGTAGCTCTTATAATTGGTCCTTCAACTCTTTCAACTCAGCCGGTGCCATTCGGTACGGTGCCATAGAAATGGGCGCGGTACCTGGAGCAAGATCTATCACAAACTCCACTTCACGTTTCGGAGGCAACTGTGTCAATTCCCCCGGAAATACGTCCATAAACTCACACACTACACGAGGAAGCTCTCCAAGTGTCTCATCATCACCATCAACAAGTAGGCTTGCCAAGAAATACCCAAGCCCTTTCCGATCACTAGAACCAAGTGGAGACGACAAGTAGAAGTCATCCCGCTCTCCCACAAAATAAATTCTAACACCTTCCGGCGTATGCAAGGTCACTCTTCCCCTGTAACAATCAATGTTGGCTCTATAGGTCGATAGCCAATCCATACCCAAGATCACATCAAAGGTAGACATATCAAGGAGAATGAAATCAAACACTAGTCGATGTCCCAAAATCTCGATCTCGCAAGATCGGCACACATCACTCAAAACCACTCTACCACCAACTGGCGTATCAATGGATAAAACTGATTCCAAAGATGACACCTCCAACCCCAAAGCACAAACAAATGCATATGATATGAATGAATGTGATGCACCTGAATCTACTAAAACCCTAGCCCACGAGCTAGATACAATAAATATACCTCGGACCACTAACGGTCCTGCTGAGGTCTCTCCTGGAGCAAGAGTAAAGACACGGCCCGGGGTCCTCTGGCCCTGCTGTCCTGTACCCCGATATCCAGACTGCTGACTAGGAGCACTAGACGCAACTCCTCTAGCCGGTGTCCGCGAGCTCTGAGCTGAAGGCACTGTCTGTGGTGGTGGCAATGCCCTAGAACCTGACTGTGAAGCAGTAGGCTGCGCAAGACGCTGCTGTGAACTCATACCACCCTGTGCACTCTTCTTTTGTGGACAATCCCAGCTCATATGCCCCAACTGATGACAATTGAAGCACCTCTTCTCTGCCACTGAAGGAACTTGCCCTTGTGTACACTCAGCCATTCTGTGTCCTGGCTTCTGACAGTTGTAACAAACTATTCTAGATCGTAAGGATCCAGAAGGTATAGCCACGAAAGTCACAGATTGAGTTTGTGGCCCTTGTGAGGATGACTCATTATTCTTTCGCTTCTTCTTAGCACGGTTATCCACAAGAGATCCCGTGGCCTTTGCTTGGTTCTGCGCTTCCCTAATCCTTTGGTTATCATTACTAAACCCCTCAGCTACCAAGGCCCTCTCCACCACTGCTGCATAGTTGGTTAGACCTAGAAGTCCAACTCTATCTCGCAAATACGGTCGTAGGCCCCAAATAAACTGCTTAACCTTCAACCCTTCTGTTGGAATTATTTCCTTGGCAAACCGAGCTAAAGATGTGAATTTAGTCTCGTATTCCATCACTGTCATGTTGCCCTGAGTCAAATTGAGGAATTCTCTCCTCATACTATCCCTTACTGTCATTGGGAAGTATTTCTCAAGGAAGAGTACTTGAAATGTGTCCCAATCCATAACCTCGGTGTCATGGTAATCACCGATGAACTTCCACCAACGACTAGCCTCGTCTACCAAATAGTGCGTGGCCACTTTCACCCTCAATTCTTCCTCTATTTCAAGCACGGTGAGAAGCTTGATAATCTGATCCAACCAATTTTCTGCTACCATGGGATCGGATCCCCCAGAATAGGTTGGTGGATTGTGTTTCATAAAGTGTCCCAGTGCCGTTATCATTCGGCTAGGAGGAGCTGCTCTTGGTGGAGCTTGTGTCTCCTCTTGAGTTTCCGTTGTGTCTCCCTCGCAATTTGGCGCATGGTAGCGACCATGTCGCGCATGAATTGCTCCCCTCCAATAGGGACCACTTCCGGTGTCACTTCACGAGCTCTTCTTGGTGGCATCCCTCTGTATGGATGACAAGAAGATACTTAAAATTTTCAAAGCATGAATGTCATGTCCAATTCACGTCATGCATACTCAACATACTTATATACTTCATAAGTAGCATATCATATCAAATAAATAAGCACATAAAAATTTTCCATGCAATATGCACTTAATCTACTCCTCATAATTCCATATATGATCCAACCATTTCCCTTCGTCCCTAGGTATTCAAACCCGGTTAGGCTCTGATACCAAGTTGTCACGCCCCGGTTTCCGACACCCGGTTAGGAGCGAAGGAAACGGGGGTGAATCCGTAATTTCACCTCAAGTTCCCACACCTTAATCTCATTATAATCATTTCTATTATGGAAGCATTCTATATGCACGCCCTTCAAGTGGCATTAGATCATCAAAGGCCCTTGCAAATAATTTTCACCTTTGGTTCCATACATATAAACCACTAAGTTCTGGACCTCAAATTTTTACACAGATGGAATTTGATTATGAAACCTACACCATTGGATAGAGCTTTCAAAAATACTCAATTTAAAAAAAAATCACGCTCAATTCCGATTTAAAACGAAGAAATGGCATCGAAACGAAGTTTGGACAATTTTTGAACCTTACTGTGAATAGTAATTTCGATCAATCGAAATTGGATCTCGATCAATCGAAATTCATCTCGATTAATCGAGATTTTGACCCCATCAATCGAAGAGAACACCCTCTCGGTACTTTGGACCTACAATATTTCGATTGATCGAAGTTGGGACTTCGATTGATCGAAATAAAGCTTAAAAATCCATAAAAACTCGCAACCATTTCGATCAATCGAGATGGGCATCTCGATTAATCGAAATGGGCATCTCGATTAATCGAAATGCACTGCCCAGAATTTCTCAAACACCTCTACAAGATCAAACTGAACCCAAATCTCAACCAAACCACCTTAGATCATTCATAACTCATATAAGTCATCTACCATTGATATAATATCATACTCACACATCAACCTATACATTTGAATCTCAAATCTTGTATAATCATAGAAAATTCATCCTAAGTCCACCATGCACATAAAATTTCAAGTGAACCCAACATCCTCATTTTTTTCAAAGGTGATCTTCATTAATCCAACCATACAATCTAACTTGTACATTGAGATCCTACAACCATGATTCCACATAAATCCACAACTCTAAACCTTCATATCCACAAAATTAAGATACAAGAGACAAAAGAATACATTCACCCATTTAGATTCCAAATCCTTACATAACCCATGGAACCATACATATAAGAATTTAAATGGCCATTTTTGCATACATTCAACAAGTCTCAAATGAAGGAAGCCATTACACATACATTTCTCAAAAATCACTTTCCTACAAGTGTGACACTTACATTTGAATTTCACATACATAAGAAGGTACAAATGTAAAGGCAACACCACAACCATTGTCTACATGCCACAAGCCGGCATGGACATTTATCTACATCTCAAAAGAGCAAAAGTCCAAAAATAAGCTCAACATATCCATAGAGCTAATCATGCTTCGTCTTCCATTGGCGCCTTATCTGAAAATGTTTAATATAATGGGGTGAGCATCTCAACGGCTCAGTAGAAATGATCCACCCATCCCCACTCTAACCCGTAAGCCATGCATGAATGCACATGCTCATGCATTTTTTTTTTTTTTACCCAAACATCCACGTTTTTCAAATCATGCATGATGCTTCACATAAAATGCAAATACATATGTTTATATATATACATATCAAATTGGACAAGTCACAACTTATATATATATATATATATATATATAACTCACACCAAATCACGTCAAAGGGGCTTTCTCATCACTCCAATAGTAAGGGTCTCTTCGGCACCCAAACTCTGCTTGTGCTTTATCGGGTTACTAACCCGAAGGGAGCACCTCCTCTTGGCCAAGTTTTGGGTCTTTCACCCTAGGGGCCTTCCCCTTATCTTAATTTCACACTCATGCCCCAAAATCATCATATAGTGCATATAATCACACCAATGCACATAGTCACACAATGCATGCATTTTTCATCAAATCAATGCATTTTCCTTCCAACTCAAGATTGTCACAATGCTATCACACTCACATCATGAAAATCACTATGTTCATGGATTTTGCTAGAAAATCATATTTTTCATGTTTTCATCAAGCAAACACATTTTTCACCAAAAGCATTATAGTCACATTTGCACATATATACCATGCATAAACCCTAACTAACATGTTGGACACTTATACATGCATAAATCACCATGGTATACATATATATATATATACATAGACCTAGGTTCAAGAAATCAAAAACTATCTCTTATGATATTTAGAAAGGGACCACAAGATCAAAGTAGAAGTGAGTCTAGCACCCCTACCTCAAATTGGAAGGGCTTCTAATTGATTTTTCCCAATCTCTCAAAACCCAACTTCCTCCGAAATGATTTTTGAACTGATCAATCTCGAGCCCTTGATGTGTAGATCGTTTCTTCCCTCTTCGGTGAAATCAAAATCTCACTCTAAGGCCCTCAAATCTAGTGAAGAAGAAGGAGGAGATGAAGCTTGTATATATATACGTATATATCTCTCTCTCTCAGCTGCTGGGATAAAAATGAGAGAAGAGCTGATCTCTCTTAGTATTTATAGCTAAGTGACCTCCTCTTAATTACTAGTTTGCCATCACCTTTTTGCAAAACCTTCTCGGGCTCATTTTCGGAGTTCCGTAACTCAGATTGACACGAAATCAACTCCGTTGCGCATCAAATATTTTATTTAAGCTATCCTCAAAATTTGAAGCCATTATGACATTTTTAAAATTTCTGGGCCCACAAGGCCCACGCCCCTAGGTTGACCAAACTCAAAAAAGTCAACTTTTGCCAAAAGTCCCCAAAACTTCCCAAAACCCTATTCCAACCCTCTAAACATGTTCCCCACATTCAAAACATGCTAAACATCTTTTTAAAATGCACTTAAAGCAATAAATGACAAAAATTGAAAAACCGGCCAAAATTGGGCACGGTCTCTACAACCTCCCAACCTTATAAGAATTTCGTCCTCGAAATTAGAATTTACCTCAAGTGGTGAACAACTCAGGATACTTTGAGCGGACTTCTTGTTCTCGCTCCCATGTAGCTTCTTCCACACCATGATGCCTCCAAAGCACCTTAACCAATGGAATGGTTTTGCCCCGAAGCACTTGTTCTCTAGTGTCCAAAATCTGAATTGGTCTTTCCTCGTATGACACGTCCTCCTCCACCTCAAGGTCTGCCCAATCAAGCACATGTGAAGGGTCCGGTTCATACTTCCTCAACATAGACACATGGAAAGTGTTGTGCACACTTGACAATTGCGGTGGCAATGCCAAGCGATAAGCAACCTCTCCTACTCGATCCAAGATCTCAAATGGCCCGATAAATCGTGGTGCAAGCTTGCCACTACGACCGAACCTCATCAAACCTCTCCGTAGCGAGACCTTCAAAAAGACATGATCTCCCACCTCAAATGCTAGTGGTCGCCGTCTCCTATCGGCATAGCTTTTCTGACGACTCTGAGCCGTAAGCAATCTTTGTCAGATTACCTTGATCTTCTCCGTAGTTTCTCGAACTAAATCCGGTCCCAAAGAAACTGTCTCTCCAACCTCTGTCCAACAGACAGGTGACCTGCACGGTCTACCATACAAAGCCTCAAATGGAGCCATCTCAATGCTAGCTTGATAGCTATTATTGTATGCAAACTCCACCAAAGGAAGGTGATCCTCCCAACTGCCCCGAAGATCAAGTACACATGCCCGTAGCATATCCTCCAAAATTTGTATAGTACGCTCGGACTGACCATCCGTCTGAGGATGAAAAGCCGTACTAAAGTGAAGGTCCGTATCAAGTGCTGCCTGGAAACTCTGCCAAAATCGAGATGTAAATCGCGGGTCTCTATCTGAAATAATAGAAACTGGCACGCCATGAAGCCTAAGGATCTGCTCAATATACAATCTACTGAGAGTATCCACATCATCTGTCACTCTAATGGGAATAAAGTGAGCTACTTTCGTCAATCTGTCAACGACCACCCAAACTGCGTCGTGACCCTTCCTCGACCTTGGAAGTCCCGTCACAAAATCCATAGTGACATGCTCCCATTTCCACATAGCCACAGGCAATGGCTGCAACAACCCCGCGGGTCTCTGATGCTCGGCCTTCACTTGTTGACAAGTGAGGCACCTCGCCACAAACTGAGCTACATCCTTTTTCATACCCTTCCACCAATACTGTCGGCGTAGGTTATGGTACATCTTGGTACCACCTGGATGTACTGCTAGCCTCGAGTTGTGAAACTCTCTCAGAATCTCATCCCGACAAGCTAAGGGAACAAACATCTTCCCTTGGAATTTTATGCTCTCATCTGAATGAACTGTCCATCCTTCCACTACTTCGCCACCCAAAATTCGCGTGCGAATAGCCTCAACCTCACTATCCTTCCTCTGCTCTTCAATCACTCTACTCACAAGAGTTGGTTGAGCGATAAGAGTAAATAACACCGCCGGTCCATCATCCTCACTGAAATGTAATCCCATTTCTGAGATGTCTTCCATCATCTTCCACTCCCGTATGGCTAAGCTAGCCAAGCTACCATGTGACTTCCTACTCAATGCATCCGCCACTACATTGGCCTTTCCCGGATGATATTGTAAGTCGAAGTCATAGTCCTCCATATACTCCATCCACCTCCGTTGCCTCATATTCAAATCTTTTTGCGAGAAAAGGTTTTTGAGACTTTTATGATCCGAGAACACTTCAAACTTCTCGCCATACAAATAATGTCTCCACACCTTAAGTGCAAAGATCACCGTCGCCAACTCCAAATCATGTACCAGATAATTCTGTTCATGTGTTTTCAATTGCCTCGAACCATACGCCACTACTCGTTCAGTTTGCATTAGCACACATCCCAAACCGAGTCGTGAAGCGTCACAATAAATTGTGTACCCCAACCCACGTTCTGGAATGATCAAAATTGGAGCCGAAGTCAACCGACTCTTCAATTCCATGAATGCATGCTCGCAAGTATCATCCCATACAAACTTCACTCCTTTTCGGGTAAGCTTCGTCATAGGTGCAGCTAGCCTCGAAAAGTCCTTCACAAACCTCCGATAATACCCGGCCAATCCCAAGAAACTACGTATCTCAAATACGCTCTTAGGTCTTTCCCAACCCATCACCTCCTCTATCTTGGATGGATCTACGGAAACTCCTCCTTCCGACACAACATGCCCAAGGAATTTCACTTCCGCTAGCCAAAATTCACACTTCTCGTACTTGGCATATAATTGATGTTCTCTTAAGAGTTGCAACACAATCCTCAAGTGACCCTCGTGCTCCTCTTCCGAAGACGAGTACACTAGGATGTCATCAACGAACACAACCACAAACTTGTCCAAGTAAGCATTGAACACTCTATGCATTAGATCCATGAATGCCGCCGGTGCATTTGTCAAACCAAATGGCATCACCAAAAATTCATAATGCCCGTATCGTGTGCGAAAAGCAGTTTTTGGAATGTCCGCCTCTCTAATCCTCAACTGATAGTAGCCCGATCTCAAGTCTATCTTTGAGAAACACCTCGAACCCTTAAGTTGATCGAACAAGTCATCTATCCTTGGCAAGGGATACTTATTTTTGATTGTTGCCCGATTCAACTTCCTATAGTCAATGCAAAGCCGCAAAGACCCATCCTTCTTCTTAGCAAAAAGAACCGGAGCTCCCCAAGGCGATGTACTAGGGCGTACAAATCCCTTGTCTAGTAGCTCTTATAATTGGTCCTTCAACTCTTTCAACTCAGCCGGTGCCATTCGGTACGGTGCCATAGAAATGGGCGCGGTACCTGGAGCAAGATCTATCACAAACTCCACTTCACGTTTCGGAGGCAACTGTGTCAATTCCCCCGGAAATACGTCCATAAACTCACACACTACACGAGGAAGCTCTCCAAGTGTCTCATCATCACCATCAACAAGTAGGCTTGCCAAGAAATACCCAAGCCCTTTCCGATCACTAGAACCAAGTGGAGACGACAAGTAGAAGTCATCCCGCTCTCCCACAAAATAAATTCTAACACCTTCCGGCGTATGCAAGGTCACTCTTCCCCTGTAACAATCAATGTTGGCTCTATAGGTCGATAGCCAATCCATACCCAAGATCACATCAAAGGTAGACATATCAAGGAGAATGAAATCAAACACTAGTCGATGTCCCAAAATCTCGATCTCGCAAGATCGGCACACATCACTCAAAACCACTCTACCACCAACTGGCGTATCAATGGATAAAACTGATTCCAAAGATGACACCTCCAACCCCAAAGCACAAACAAATGCATATGATATGAATGAATGTGATGCACCTGAATCTACTAAAACCCTAGCCCACGAGCTAGATACAATAAATATACCTCGGACCACTAACGGTCCTGCTGAGGTCTCTCCTGGAGCAAGAGTAAAGACACGGCCCGGGGTCCTCTGGCCCTGCTGTCCTGTACCCCGATATCCAGACTGCTGACTAGGAGCACTAGACGCAACTCCTCTAGCCGGTGTCCGCGAGCTCTGAGCTGAAGGCACTGTCTGTGGTGGTGGCAATGCCCTAGAACCTGACTGTGAAGCAGTAGGCTGTGCAAGACGCTGCTGTGAACTCATACCACCCTGTGCACTCTTCTTTTGTGGACAATCCCAGCTCATATGCCCCAACTGATGACAATTGAAGCACCTCTTCTCTGCCACTGAAGGAACTTGCCCTTGTGTACACTCAGCCATTCTGTGTCCTGGCTTCTGACAGTTGTAACAAACTATTCTAGATCGTAAGGATCCAGAAGGTATAGCCACGAAAGTCACAAATTGAGTTTGTGGCCCTTGTGAGGATGACTCATTATTCTTTCGCTTCTTCTTAGCACGGTTATCCACAAGAGATCCCGTGGCCTTTGCTTGGTTCTGCGCTTCCCTAATCCTTTGGTTATCATTACTAAACCCCTCAGCTACCAAGGCCCTCTCCACCACTGCTGCATAGTTGGTTAGACCTAGAAGTCCAACTCTATCTCGCAAATACGGTCGTAGGCCCCAAATAAACTGCTTAACCTTCAACCCTTCTGTTGGAATTATTTCCTTGGCAAACCGAGCTAAAGATGTGAATTTAGTCTCGTATTCCATCACTGTCATGTTGCCCTGAGTCAAATTGAGGAATTCTCTCCTCATACTATCCCTTACTGTCATTGGGAAGTATTTCTCAAGGAAGAGTACTTGAAATGTGTCCCAATCCATAACCTCGGTGTCATGGTAATCACCGATGAACTTCCACCAACGACTAGCCTCGTCTACCAAATAGTGCGTGGCCACTTTCACCCTCAATTCTTCCTCTATTTCAAGCACGGTGAGAAGCTTGATAATCTGATCCAACCAATTTTCTGCTACCATGGGATCGGATCCCCCAGAATAGGTTGGTGGATTGTGTTTCATAAAGTGTCCCAGTGCCGTTATCATTCGGCTAGGAGGAGCTGCTCTTGGTGGAGCTTGTGTCTCCTCTTGAGTTTCCGTTGTGTCTCCCTCGCAATTTGGCGCATGGTAGCGACCATGTCGCGCATGAATTGCTCCCCTCCAATAGGGACCACTTCCGGTGTCACTTCACGAGCTCTTCTTGGTGGCATCCCTCTGTATGGATGACAAGAAGATACTTAAAATTTTCAAAGCATGAATGTCATGTCCAATTCACTTCATGCATACTCAACATACTTATATACTTCATAAGTAGCATATCATATCAAATAAATAAGCACATAAAAATTTTCCATGCAATATGCACTTAATCTACTCCTCATAATTCCATATATGATCCAACCATTTCCCTTCGTCCCTAGGTATTCAAACCCGGTTAGGCTCTGATACCAAGTTGTCACGCCCCGGTTTCCGACACCCAGTTAGGAGCGAAGGAAACGGGGGTGAATCCGTAATTTCACCTCAAGTTCCCACACCTTAATCTCATTATAATCATTTCTATTGTGGAAGCATTCTATATGCACGCCCTTCAAGTGGCATTAGATCATGAAAGGCCCTTGCAAATAATTTTCACCTTTGGTTCCATACATATAAACTACTAAGTTCTGGACCTCAACCTTTTACCCAGATGGAATTTGATTATGAAACCTATACCATTGGATAGAGCTTTCAAAAATACTCAATTTCAAAAAAAATCACGCTCAATTCCGATTTAAAACGAAGAAATGGCATCGAAACGAAGTTTGGACAATTTTTGAACCTTACTGTGAATAGTAATTTCGATCAATCGAAATTGGATCTCGATCAATCGAAATTCATCTCGATTAATCGAGATTTTGACCCCATCAATCGAAGAGAACACCCTCTCGGTACTTTGGACCTGCAATATTTCGATTGATCGAAGTTGGGACTTCGATTGATCGAAATAAAGCTTAAAAATCCATAAAAACTCGCAACCATTTCGATCGATCGAGATGGGCATCTCGATTAATCGAAATGCACTGCCCAGAATTTCTCAAACACCTCTACAAGATCAAACTGAACCCAAATCTCAACCAAACCACCTTAGATCATTCATAACTCATATAAATCATCTACCATTGATATAATATCATACTCACACATCAACCTATACATTTGAATCTCAAATCTTGTATAATCATAGAAAATTCATCCTAAGTCCACCATGCACATAAAATTTCAAGTGAACCCAACATCCTCATTTCTTTCAAAGGTGATCTTCATTAATCCAACCATACAATCTAACTTGTACATTGAGATCCTACAACCATGATTCCACATAAATCCACAACTCTAAACCTTCATATCCACAAAATTAAGATACAAGAGACAAAAGAATACATTCACCCATTTAGATTCCAAATCCATACATAACCCATGGAACCATACATATAAGAATTTAAATGGCCATTTTTGCATACATTCAACAAGTCTCAAATGAAGGAAGCCATTACACATACATTTCTCAAAAATCACTTTCCTACAAGTGTGACACTTACATTTGAATTTCACATACATAAGAAGGTACAAATGTAAAGGCAACACCACAACCATTGTCTACATGCCACAAGCCGGCATGGACATTTATCTACATCTCAAAAGAGCAAAAGTCCAAAAATAAGCTCAACATATCCATAGAGCTAATCATGCTTCGTCTTCCATTGGCGCCTTATCTGAAAATGTTTAATATAATGGGGTGAGCATCTCAACGGCTCAGTAGAAATGATCCACCCATCCCCACTCTAACCCGTAAGCCATGCATGAATGCACATGCTCATGCATTTTATTTTTTTTTACCCAAACATCCACGTTTTTCAAATCATGCATGATGCTTCACATAAAATGCAAATACATATGTTTATATATATACATATCAAATTGGACAAGTCACAACTTATATATATATATATATATAACTCACACCAAATCACGTCAAAGGGGCTTTCTCATCACTCCAATAGTAAGGGTCTCTTCGGTACCCAAACTCTGATTGTGCTTTATCGGGTTACTAACCCGAAGGGAGCACCTCCTCTTGGCCAAGTTTTGGGTCTTTCACCCTAGGGGCCTTCCCCTTATCTTAATTTCACACTCATGCCCCAAAATCATCATATAGTGCATATAATCACACCAATGCACATAGTCACACAATGCATGCATTTTTCATCAAATCAATGCATTTTCCTTCCAACTCAAGATTGTCACAATGCTATCACACTCACATCATGAAAATCACTATGTTCATGGATTTTGCTAGAAAATCATATTTTTCATGTTTTCATCAAACAAACACATTTTTCACCAAAAGCATTATAGTCACATTTGCACATATATACCATGCATAAACCCTAACTAACATGTTGGACACTTATACATGCATAAATCACCATGGTATACATATATATATATATACATAGACCTAGGTTCAAGAAATCAAAAACTATCTCTTATGATATTTAGAAAGGGATCACAAGATCAAAGTAGAAGTGAGTCTAGCACCCCTACCTCAAATTGGAAGGGCTTCCAATTAATTTTCCCCAATCTCTCAAAACCCAACTTCCTCCGAAATGATTTTTGAACCGATCAATCTCGAGCCCTTGATGTGTAGATCGTTTCTTCCTTCTTCGGTGAAATCAAAATCTCACTCTAAGGCCCTCAAATCTAGTGAAGAAGAAGGAGGAGATGAAGCTTGTATATATATACGTATATATCTCTCTCTCTCAGCTACTGGGATAAAAATGAGAGAAGAGCTGATCTCTCTTAGTATTTATAGCTAAGTGACCTCCTCTTAATTACTAGTTTGCCATCACATTTTTGCAAAACCTTCTCGGGCTCATTTTCGGAGTTCCGTAACTCAGATTGACACGAAATCAACTCCGTTGAGCGTCAAATATTTTATTTAAGCTATCCTCAAATTTTGAAGCCATTCTGACACTTTTAAAATTTCTGGGCCCACAAGGCCCACGCCCCTTGGTTGACCAAACTCAAAAAAGTCAACTTTTGCCAAAAGTCCCCAAAACTTCCCAAAACCCTATTCCAACCCTCTAAACATGTTCCCCACATTCAAAACATGCTAAACATCATTTTAAAATGCACTTAAAGCAATAAATGACAAAAATTGAAAAACCGGCCAAAATTGGGCACGGTCTCTACAACTCTAAACATTCATATCCACGAAATTAAGATACAAGAGACAAAAGAATACATTCATCCATTTAAATCCCAAATCCATACATAATCCGTGGAACCATACATAGAAGAATTTAAATGGCCCTTTTTGCATACATTCAACAAGTCTCAAATAAAGGTAGCCATTATACATACATTTTTCAAAAATCACTTTCCTACAAGTGTGGCACTTACATTTGGATTTCACATACATAAGAAGGTACAAATGTAAAGGCAACACCACAACCATTGTCTGCATGCCACAAGCCGGCATGGACATTTATCTACATCTCAAAAGAGCAAAAGTCCAAAAATAAGCTCAACAAATCCATAGAGCTAATCATACTTCGTCTTCCATTGGCGCCTTATCTAAAAAAGTTTATATAAATGGGGGGGTGAGCAACACTGCGGCTCAGTAGGAATGATCCACCCAACCCCACTCTAACTCAGGCGGCCATGCATGGATGCATATGAAATCGCTACATGTCTACATGACAAGTATACATGCTTTTAACCCATAAACAAACACGTTTTTCAAATCATGCGTGATGCTTCACATCTCAATGCATTTACATACATATATGTATATATATCCAATTGAGCAAGCCACAATATATATACATATATAACTCACGCCACATGAATTCAAAAATCAATTCAACTGAGGACTTCGCTTATCACAATCAGTAGTAAGGGTCACGCTGGGACCACATACTCTGCTCACGCTTTTCGGGCTACTAACCCGACGGAAGCAATACCCGCTTGGCCAAGTTATGGGTCTTGCACCCTAGAATTCAATACCCTTATTAATTTTCACACATGTCCCAAAAACTTCGCTTTTCACATAATGTACACTTATCAAATAAATGCACAAAATCCACACAATGCAATGCTTTTGTCAAAACAATGCACTTTTCTTTCTCATCTCAAGCTTGTCACAATGTCAACACACTCATGCCATGAAAATCATCATGCTTATGCATTTCAGAAGAAAAATCATATCTTTCATGCACAAGTCTATAAAACTCACATTTTTCATATTTTCACCAAATGATCACATTTTTCATCAAGAACATTCATAGTCTCATTTGCACATACACAACACATATAAGTTCTAACCAACATGCTAGACATTTATATATGCACAATCACATTGGTATACATATATACACATATACATAATCCTAAACTCAAGAAATCCCAATCTATCTTTCATGTCACAAGTATGTGACCTATAGAATCAAAGTAAAGATGAGTCTAGCACCCCTACCTCAAATTCCCAAGCTTTGAATCCAACTTTGAGAAATTCTGGCTTTCTCAACTTCATGAAATGGAGACTTTGATCAGTTCAAACTGATGCCCTTGATGTCCCCTACACTCTTTCCTTCTTCAAGATCTTCCAAATCACACCTTAAGGCCCTCAAACTCTAGAGA
Organism: Cornus controversa; assembly: GCA_026545225.1. Lineage (NCBI taxonomy): Eukaryota > Viridiplantae > Streptophyta > Magnoliopsida > Cornales > Cornaceae > Cornus > Cornus controversa. Next base: position 15,653,627 of record CM048853.1, on the reverse strand, counting down.
GAAGGGAGAGAGATGAAGTGGGATACGTAGAGAGACAGAGGGATCTGTAAAATGAAATGTCTCAAACCCATTTTGATATTTTTCTCAACCCTAGGGGCGCGAAATGACCATTTTACCCCTAGCCACTTAATGTACCTTCCCGAGCTCGGAATTAATTCCCGAAAACTCTGTTGGACTCGAAATCACTTCCTTAACACTCTAAATATTTCATTTAGTCCATAGTCAAAAATAAAATTTCCTGAATTTTTTGGACCCACTTAAACCCATCCCGGGACCCCGTTGACCAAAAAGTCAAACTTCTTCAAAAGTCCCCAAAACTTCCCAAAACTATATTCCAACCTTCTAAACACGTTTTCCGCATTCAAAACAGGTTAAATATCATTTAAAGTATGCTTAATGCAATAATTGACAAAATTTTAAAAAATCGGCCAAAATTGGGCACGGTCTCTACACCTCCAATGTACCTAGATCTTCAAGGGAGTCTAAACCTAACTCTAAGCTAGGTTTCTGGGTCTAGTCTGCTTCTAAGAACCCTATTTAAACATTCTTGAATTTTCTAAAAATTTTGGAAATTTTAAAAATATTTTCTAGTAAAAGAAAAATAAAACATAGTTTTAAGGCATACTTTTAAAATCGATAAAACCACGAGGGAAACTCAATTTCACTTGAAATTTAAAATTCAAGTGCATTTTATTCCTATACATTTACCTAAATTTTTTTAGAATTTTTGAAAAATTTAAAAATATTTTCTAAATAAAAGTAGGTGAAAAACCCAATTTTGAGACACTTTAAAAATCAATTTAACCACAAGGGAGGCTAATTTCGACATGAAATCTAAAAACCAAGCTCCTTTAACTTCCAGGAAGTTGAAATAAAATTTTGAGAATTTTTAAAAAATGATTTTTCAAATTTTCAAGATTTTGCAAAAAATATCAAAATAATTCGGTATGGGCCCAAATTGGACCCCAGAGGTGGGCTGCCAGGAGTGGGGCCCAAAATTTGTTTTTTCGACACTTGTCAACACCGGTGCAGGCCAAACAGGCCCCCACGCACTGGCGGTGAGAGTAGGGGACACGCGAAGCTAGTTCTTCTTCCCTAACGCATATGGCAGTGCGCTAAGGGTTTTTTCAGCATCTTCTGACCTCTGGTCACTTTCATTTTTCTACCAATCCTATCCTCTTGATCCCTTCTACCCATTGGTACAAAAAGGCCCATAAAAAATGGCCCGAATCGAAAAGCCCCAATTCACAAGTTCTAGGGTTCTTCGCAAAATTTCAAAATTAAAGCCACAGTCCTCAACGATCTATTTTCCTAAAGATCAAGGGTCGTTTATTGTACAATGACAATACAAAAAGGTTACAAATTGACATCCCTTTGCAACCTAATTCATGAATGTACAATTTCCATACATTAAATATATATGCATATATCTATACTTATATAAGTCTATACTCCTATAATCAGTTAGCATGATAAATCACACGAATCTTATTTAATAGGGAGCAATAGAATATAGCATCAAATTATATAAAATTTTAAATACAAACATAAGCTCAAAACCTAGACTATGTATATAGATTCAAGAGGGAGGAGAAGAATCGAACTTGAATTATTGTCGACCAAAATTCGTCCCTACAATTTGCTCCTTTTCTCCCCTCTGTCTTGCGTTTACACTCTTGGTTTCTGTGCGTAAAATAAACAGCAAAAACCCTAGTCTCCTATTTTATTTTGTTTTATTATTATATTTTTTTCTAGAAAACTAAATAAACTCCAAAATAAAAATAAAAAGAAAAAATAAAAAAAAAATTACAAGCATAAACCCCAGTCCATCAACATAATTATACCCCTAGCCCAACCATTCCAGCCCAACTCGACCCAATTTCACCCATGCCCAGTCTAACCCGAATTTAAATAATAAAAACTCTCTAGAAATCTAAAGCATTTAAAAAAAATAAATCAGACAATACACAATCAAAAAAATAATTCACATGAAATAATAAAAAAATATATAAAGGCAAAGCAATTCATGTGAAATAATAAAATGTATGAAGACCAAACAATTCACATGAAATGATAAAATGTCAAACTTAACAATTCACATGAAATGATAAAAAAATATAAAGGAAAAGCATTTCATATGAAATAATAAAAATGTAAAAAGACAAAACAATTCACATGAAATGATAAAATGTATAAAGCATTTAAATTAAAATGAAGTCAAAATTTTGGGGTATTACAAATTGAAGATCTCAGATGTTCCAAATTTGAAGGAATTGTCGCAGGAGTTGTGCATATTAGTAAATATTGAAAGGTTGAAGATAGAGGGATGCGGGAGAGTTGTGTCATTTTCAGAGGTGGGGTTACCGCCGATGCTCAAGACTCTTGAGATCAAAAGATGTGAAGGTCTATAGTCCCTAGTAGCAGCAACAGCAATAACATCATCAGAGGAGGGGATCAACAATTGCCACCTTGAAGATTTGTGTATCTGGTGTTGTTCATCTCTTGTTGAGGTATCTTTGCCCATCATCGCTACATTGAAAACACTTAACATCCATGAATGTTCATCTCTTATTGAGGTGTCTTTGCCCATCATCGCTACATTGAAAACACTTGACATCTCCTACTGTATGAGAGATTAGAGTTTCCCCTCCTGTCGGAGGAGCATAATTACCACATAACATGTTGTTTTGAGTATAAAGGAAAGCTATGATCTTCTCAAGTCGCTGTCCTTAAGCTTCTTTCCAAAGCTTTGTTCATTGCAAACTAGGGAGTGTATAAATTTGGAAACGCTTTGGATCCGAAATGAGCTTCAAAATCTGGTGGAGCTTAGAATAAGAGATTGCCCAAAAATGATATCCTTTCCCCATGGAGATGGAGATGGAGATGGAATATACGAATTTGAGGACCAGTAATTACAAGAATCTGAAGTCGTTGCTGCAACGAATGCACACCCTCCTCCCATCTCTTCAACAATTTTTTATATTGGACTGTCCAGAAGTTCAATCATTTCCAGATGGAGATTTTCCATCCAACTTAAGTAGACTTTACATCGATAATTGTAGGAAATTGATGAAGGGTCGAATGGGGTGGGGTTTGCAGCAAACATCTCTTCAATATTTCACTATCATGCGTGACAGAGATTAAAAATAAGTGTTGGAGTCATTTCTAAAGGAGTGGCTACTGCCCACCACCCTTACCTCTCTTCAGATTAGAGATCTTCCAAATTTGAAATCATTGAACCACAAGGGCCTTCAACACCTCACCTCTCTCCAAAGTGTCTACATCTGGTCATGCCCTAAGCTCCAGTCCTTGCCAGAAGAGGGGCTGCCCAACTCCCTCTCTTACCTGGAAATAGATTTATGTCCATTGCTGGAACCACGTTGCCAAAGGGAGAAAGGGGATGATTGGTCCAAAATTTTTGAATTCGCCACATAGATATCGGAGGTGAAGAGATCGTAAACTTAGAGTGACACGTATGATTGTTGGATTCGTTGTAGTCCATGTTCCTCAACAAGGGAGACAATAATTACTCCAAAGGTAAATAATAAATGCTCTCATTCCTTTATTAATTTTCTTTTATTCCTAAACTTAGAGTGACACGTACTCATTTTATGTCAGCTTTCAACGTTAAAATGTTCTGATTCCCTTTTTTTTTGTCAAGAATAATCAAACTATTTAGCTAGGCCCCTTTTTTCTAATCAAATCATTTCCCATATTATATTCCCTTCCACTCATCTATCTATTACCATTGTCAGTTGTTCCTTTCTTTGGACCACCTCAAAATATTCATCATCAAATCACATTTACACCATGCCCACATGATCAATTCTCAACTTTAGTTGCTCATATACAAGATTGATGTATGTGATGAGTTCTCAATTTAATTAAAATGAATTCCCAATTTATTTTGTTTTGGCATGCGTTTGCTTTTCTAAATTAACCCACTTATACAAATCTACATTCTTGTGTACACATATATATCTATTGTGATAAAATCATACAAAATTTATTTCCTTTCAAATTCATTTTTTACCTTAATTAATTCAATTCCAGATCATTCCAAACATAAAATAGAATTCCATTTTAATTGCAATCCAATTTTCACTTCAAATCCCAAAAGGATTTGCTTCTAAACACAGGTCAGATTCCTTATTTTTATCAAGAAAAATCATACTTTTTTGGCCCTTTTTCTAAACAAATCATTTGGCATATTAAATTCCACTCAGAAATAATGATGGAATGCAAAGAAATAAAACCATTTTCTTATGATTTAAAGAACAGATTTCCACTACAACTAAACAAGACAAAATTAATGAAATACTCAATTAACTTCTTTTTCATTCTAGCTTTACAAGGATACCAAAACAAGATTCATCTGCCTTTAGAGCTCATTTGGACCTGGGCATTTCCTTAACTTTTGAACTCACTCAATACCATGATAAGGTATGCAAAATTGAGTAGCATCTGTTTGGAACATATGCATAATTCTATTTGAATCAGTTTAAGTGAACATATATTAAAATATAATGTGTTGAACTAGCCGACATTCATTTCAATATATTGTTGGGTCATTGTTTAGTTTAATGCTAAAAGCTCGGCCTGTGGGTTCAAGTCCGAGACTAACTACTTTGAAAAAAAATATGCAAAATGTTATGTTTGTCTCTAGTCCTCCCCTCCTAGAATCCTGCATAACATAACTGTAGGTACAGAAAAGTTGTCACTACACTTCCAGAAAAAATTCTCTCCCTTTTCTCATTCTATCATACTCCTTTATATAGTTTTGAATGTACATAGATTATGCCTGTAATCATTCCACCTTTCCTGGGAATTTGCCTATATTCCTGAAATGATTATCCTCGATTTATTATAGGAATTATGTTACCTGATTCCATAATTGAAGGATGCGTTCACTTTCCTTGTTGCTTTCATCAATTTAATAGCGGGTGACTTGGAGGGTGACTTACTTTATGACGTGGCCGCTATGTGTGAGCTGAGTTGGTGCGTCCACGTGTCATATTTATTTGGGTATTTTTTATTCACTACATTTTGCCCCTAAAAACCGCTTTTGAATTTGGTTGGGTTTCGAAAGGGTTTTTATCATGACTGACGGTTCATCTGGTTTAGCTTGGGTTCCATGCTTGTGGCGGCTGCCGAAATGTCATTTCTTCATAAATGCCCATTTCTTAGCTTTTCTGAAAAATTTTGGTTGTGTCATAGCATTGTCTACTCCGGGTGAATCTACTTTTTCCATTCTCCTTCTCATTTTTCTTTCAAGGTCAGTATTTATCTTCCCCTCTTTCTTACTTTACTTTGGGTATGGATAAGATAAGAAGGGTAGAAATTGTCGATGAATTTGGCCCCCTAGACACTTATCAGACTATTGACGAGTTCTTAGATGAAGGTGACGATGTTTTGATTCCCCTTGGGAATCTTCCTGCTTTATCAGACTCAGTCTCCATTTCTCCCTTAGGGCAACTAGTTCTTGTGGACCAAGCTCATTCAGATTATAAGTTAGGTGAGATTGACCATGACCTGGTTAGGACTCCAATAGATTTGGGGAAACTTTGAATATATTGTGACATCCCGGCAGATGTCACCCTTAGGAACTATCCCCCCAATTTTGACTTTCGATCTACGGAGGGTTTGGGTAAGGATGATATGCTCTTTTCTGCAAGGCATTTTCCAGTTTTTAGGTTTCCCCTTCATCCTTTTTACCATCTTATCCTCAATCAAATGCGCCTGGCCCCTCTATAAGTGAACCCTAATTTTTTTAGGGTTATTTCTAGTGTTCTTGCTCTCATTCATTCTCGAGAGCTTGAATTAGGGTTTGATGACCTTCTCCTCTGCTATCAAGTCTATTTTATAAAAAATGAGGGTAATCACTACCATTTCTTCCCTCAACCTGGCAGATCACTCTGCACTGGTCATCCTTCTTCGGATAAGGGTTGGAAGGCCCAGATCGTGGTCGTTAGGGGAAAGTGGAAAGCATCATCTTCTGATAAATTTCCCATTTCTCAGAAGTTTGGTGGATTAGGTATCTGTCCCTTTGACTTCCCTTCTGACCCTCATTATTATTGCACTATATGTGACATTATACTTTTTAATCAAATTTGATCTTTTGTTAGTGTAGTTAGGGAACTTCTTCCTCGTTCTGAGTTGGCAACTCACCAAAAGACACTCAAGAACAAGGTGTGGAGCAATATTCCAAAGTCTTCTATTTTGCTGAGTTCAGATACCCTCTGAGCTATCTTAGAAAAGGCTTCTGGTGTGAAGATGAAGCTTCCAAAAACTACCCGAACAAAAACAAAGAGGCAGGCTGAAGAGAATGATCTTAGTACTCCCCCGCAGATCGAGAAGTGGAGATAGCGTCTGCTTTGCACTAGAAGCACACGGAAGATGTGGCTGTGGATAAGTCACATTCAACAAAAATGATTGAAATAAAGGAGACTGCCCCACCTTCCAAGTCTCAGAAGGTGATAGCCTCAGCTTCTCCTTCTGCCCTAGGATTTGGGGAGCCTTCAGCTATTAGGATCAATGTTGTGGGGTTCGATGTCCTAAGTTTTTCTATAGTCGAGCCCTCGACTCACCAGATGGTGAAAGCCAATGGTATGCCCCTATCGGTGGAAGACTTCTTTCTTGAAAACTAGGAGGCTATGAAGGCATTCCTGAAGGAGATGTGGCCTCCTAAGGATGTGAAGATGATGTTGGACCTATCTGTGGGAGGTCTTCTAGAGTCTTGTTCAGATGTGGCCCTTAGGGTGAGAAAGAAAATGTTTATACTTCCTTCATAATTTCTTCTGCTGCTTCTTTTAATGATTTGTGTGTCTTTGCAAAACATGTTTGGCGTGATGACTATGTGCAAATTGGTCGAGGAAGCGACCGTCAAAGTGAAAAGAGCTGATGTTTAGACTAGGAAGGCTGAGGTCGACTTCCGTGCTGACATGCGCGAAGCCAATAGTGAAAAGGAAAAGTCCAAGGCTCTACTGTTGGAAAATGAGCAACTTAAGTCTCAACTGGAGGAACTTGCCAAAGGAAAAGAGGAGGCAAAATTTTAGAGGGCATTGGCTGAGTTTAGAGCGTCCGAATCTGAACTGAACGTCAAATCCTTGCAAGATAGGTCGCTAAAGCTAGAGAAAGGTGCCAAGGCAATGTTCAATAGGTTATCCCGCACTATTTAGATTTGAAATGCTGAAGCCTATCACCAAGGATTTGAAGATGCGACGGCACCTAAAGATGACCGATCTTATTGGGGTGGCCCAACTAATTATGATTGGGAGATGAGCTTAACTGGGCCTCCCTACCAGGATCCAGATGAGGGGGATGAGGAAAAGGAGATTGCTAACATCTTTGACGAGGGTGTTGAATACGTTAAGGCTATGATCCCTGAGTAGGCAAGGTCCGTCAATGCCTCGACTGATCCCTCAGCGGGTGTTTCATGATTTTCTTTTCTTCTTTTGTAATACCTTTTGTCACTTTCCTTTTATGAAAGCACTCTTATATAATGAAAGATATTATTTTTTATAATTGAGCAATCATACTTTCAGTTTGTCAAGAAATCCTATTCTCGTCTGATTTTTAACCATAATGGTCTTCAGAAAAATGAATAACATATGTCTGTATAATGAAGTTCATTCTGGGCAATCGGCTGGCCATGCCTTAGCCATATTCATTCATCAAAGACGTTTGAATGGTCATGTTGAAGCCTTTTTTATTCAAACTTGGTGTTCGATTAGCCATACCATGGCCGTCTTCGTTCATCAGAGGCGTTCAGCTAGTCATGCCGAAGCCTTTTTCATTTAAGATTGGCGTTCGGCTGGTCATGCCTTGGCTATATTTATTCATCAGAGGCGTTCAGTTGGTCAGGTCGAAGACTTTCTCATTATCAATGCATTCGGCTAGTCATGACAAAGTCTTTCTCATTCTCAATTGGCATTTGGCTGGCCGTGCCGTTAGCCATAATCGTTCGTCAGAGTCACTGGCATTTAGTTGGCCATGCCTTTGCCATATTCATTATCAGAGGTGTTCGGCTAGTTATGCTGAGGCCTTTTTCATTCACGATTGGCATTTGGCTGGCCATGCCTTTGCCATATTCATTTTCAGAGGCATTCCGCTACTCATACCGAGGCCTTTTTCATTTACGATTGGCATTCGGCTAGCCATGCCTTTGCCATATTCATTATCAGAGGTATTTGGCTAGTTATGCCAAGGCCTTTTTCATTCACGATTGGTATTCAACTGGTCATGCCTTTGCCATATTCATTATCAGACGCGTTCTACTAGTCATGCCAAGGCCTTTTTCATTCATGATTAGCATTCGGCTGGCCATGCCTTTGCCATATTCGTTATCAAAGGCATTCGGCTAGTCATGCCAAGGCCTTTTTCATTCACGATTGGCATTCAGCTAGCCATACCTTTGTCATATTCATTATCAAAAGCGTTTGGCTAATCATGCCGAGGCTTTTTTCATTCACGATTGGCATTCGACTGGCCATGCCTTTGCCATATTCATTAGCAGAGGCATTTGGCTAATCATGTCAAGGCCTTTTTCATTCACGATTGCCATTCAACTAGTCATGCCTTACCATACTCATTCATCTGTGATGTTCGTCTAGTTATGCCAAAAAAAACTTCATTCATAATTCACATTCAGCTGGTTAAGCCTTAGCCAAATTCGTTCATCTGTGACGTTCGGTTGGTTATGCTAAGGCATTTTTCATTCATGATTAGCGTTCGGCTAGTAATGCCTTAGCCAAATTCATAAAAACTTATGAAATGGTTAAGACAGTGGCATTGCACAGTGGTTTTTGCTTCGCTGCACAATCCCACCGTCTTTATGTATGATGGATGGAAAACATTATATAAAATAAACTAGAAGCTTTTATTAATTTGATGTGGGACAAAATGCCCTAAGGATATATGTAATAGCTTTTTAGGTGCATTGCGTTCCAAGGTTTTTTGACTATGGCTTCGTTACCATGTTACCCTTTGTAGTTTGTAAGCTCCTCTCTCGATGACTTCGATTACCTCATATGGTCCTTCCCATTTTGCTGCCAATTTTTTAGTGTTTTGTTCCTTGGTGTTACTAGTTACTTGGCGTAGGACCTAATCACCTGGTTCGAACGTCTGGGGATTTACCATTTTGTTATAGGCCCGATAAAGATTTTATTGGTATGCCATTGTTCTGATCTGCACGGCATCTCTCTTTTCTTCAAGTAGGTCAAGACTGTGCCCTATCTGAATATCATTTTCTCACACATCGAAAGATTCGGTTCTTAAGGTGTGAACTCCAAGCTCGATTGGAACCACAACCTCCATTCCGAAAACCAAGCTGAAAGGACTATTTTCGATTGGCCATCTAGGGGTGGTCCGATAGGCCCAGAGTCCGTTCGATAATTCTTCCAACCAACGACCCTTCCTGTCCTCTAGCTTCTTTCGGATGTTCTCAAAAATAGTTCTATTAATGATTTTGGCATGTCTATTTCCTTGCGGGTACGACCTAGAGGAAAACTTTTGGTTGATCCCATACTTCGCAAAGAACCTCTGAATAAAATGGTTATCCAGGTTTTTCCTGCTATTCATAATTATCGAGTTGGGAACCCCAAATCGGCATATGATATTATTCTAGATGAATTTCTTAACTTGTGAATGGGTTACCGTAGCATAAGCCTCTACTTCTACCCATTTGGTGAAGTAATCCATGGCCAAGAGAACATACTTATTTTTTTATACGGCAGTTGGCAATGGTCCTACTATATCCATTCCCCATTGGGCAAAGGGCCAAGTACTGGTTATCGGATTCAAGTTCCCTGGTGACTTGTGTAACAGTTGGGTGTGCTTTTGGCATTTATTGTAGTTTCTGGAGTACTTCGCCGCATCGCGTGACATGTAGGGCCAGAAATACCCTATTGTCAGAGCTTTGTGGGTTAATGATCGGCCTCCTGAATGGTTCCCGCAAACTCCTTCGTTGATCTCATTCAGGACTTCATTTGTTTCGAATGGTGTTAGAAATCTCAACAATGGCCCCGAGTATGATCTTCTGTAGAGGTGGCTATTGATGATGGTGTACTTTAAAGCCTTCATTCTCCGTTTCCTCAATTCTCCTTTATATTCAAGAAGGATCCCATTCTTTAGGTATGATTCAATTAAGTAAATCCAAATGGGCTCCCTTGGAATCATGAATACCTCCCATGATTTCACAATACTTGGACCCCTTAATTCTTCTATGGAGGATACTCTGGTTAAAGATTCATCCACACTGGAAGCTGAGCAAGCTAACCTATCAGCTACCTTATTTTCCTCACGTGGAATGTGGTTCAGCCTTACTTCATCAAATTCTTTCATGCCCACAAGTATTGTTTCTAATAAGCATTCATCTTGTCTTCTCTAGCCTAGAATTCCCCAATAACTTGATTCACAACCAGCTGCGAATCACTAAACATAGTCAACTTCCTAATTTGCAATGATTTTGCTAGCCGAAGTCCTGCGAGGACAACTTCATATTCTGCCACATTGTTGGAGGCATTGAAATCAAATCATACTGCATGATGCAAAGTAACCATGTCTGGGGTCTTAACCTCAACTCCAGCCCCTGATCGTGTTTGGCTGATGATCCGTCTACATATATCTCCCACTGAGTGGGATCTTCCCCTTCTTCAACTGGTTCATCGTATTCCAATAGGAATTCGGCCAACACCTGACCTTTTCAAGCCGTTCAAGGCTCGAAGAGGATGTCGTAAGCACTGAGATCCATGGCCCACTTCATCATTCTTCCAGTCATGTCTAGTTTCTGAGGATTATCTTGAGTGGTAGATTGGTCGGAACGACTATCGGATGTGTATCAAAATAATGCCTTAGTTTCTTCTTTGCGTGTACCAAGGCTAAGATCAGCTTTTCTGCTTTCAAATATCTATTTTCTGCATCCATCATTGTCTTGCTGGAATAGTATACCGGTTGCTGCTTCCCATTCTCTTCTCGAATCAAGGATACAGTCGTAGATACTTTTGACACTACCGGGTACAAATATAATATCTCCCCAGGCTTCAGTATCGAGAGGATTGGTGCGGAAGTCATATACTCTTTCAGCTTTCTAAGGGCCTTCGATTGGTCTGTTGATAGGCGTTGAATATTACGCATTCTAACCTCTTAACTTATATATTTTATTCTCTTAGTGATAGATTATTTTGTGATTTTACTTTGTTTTAGTGTTTTCTGTATTTTCAGGATCTTAATGATTATTTCAGTTAAAACCGTAATTTTGGGCTTTTAAAGATGACATGCAAGATGGTTAGATGAAGCCTACATCAAAGGGATCCATTGAACTCCATATTTTAACTCAAATCAGCCCAAGGAAGAGGTCCAAGAGAATTACAGCTGCTTAAGAAGGTTTCGGGCTTGAAGCCCAAATCTGCGCATAATACAGTCTTAATCCCATTTTGGAAAACGGACCAGAAGTCTTATTTTTGAGCCTCAAATTGACATAATTCTCGCAAAAGTTGAATGAAATTTGATTCTGCACACTTTTGTATTTCACAAAAATTCCGTAAATCGGACTTCTAGTGGGTCAAAAGTTGGGCCGAAGTCAGCAGGAAAAACCCACCTGATTAGTGCTGCGGGAAACCCTAATTTATTCCTAATTGGATTAGGACTTTGATTATTCTCTTGGCTATTAATAGTGATGAATTAGAGCTGTATTGAGGAGGCTTGGCAGCAGCTTTGAAGAGCTTTTGGAGTGGAGAATCATTGGAGAACAAGGCGTATCATGAGCGGCTAGTTCAGCCACCAGGGTTTTGATGGAGCCCTAACTAAACATTACTGGTTTCATTGTTCTAATTATTGAGAATTTTTGTATTCATTCATAGATTGTGTAATTTAGAGGCTTATTACAGAATTGAACAATAAAAGTCTTATAAATTCAGTTTCAATAATTTCTTATCTTGTCTTAGATACTTGATTGTTGTTATTGAACTCATCCCTCTTATTTTCTGTGATCATGAGAGTGATTATTACACAATGATTTTTATTGAATATATCATTAAAAGCTTTGATGGATTATGTCTAGAGAAGATGAACCATACTGCACCCTAGATTAGAGTAGTTAGGTAGATGGCCCATGCCAATCGAAGATAGTCCATGACTTAGCCTTAATCATATGTTATCTTCTTGACGGATGGAGGTGAGTTTGTAGCCACCGACACCACTTATGCATGATATGATGCCCCATAGTTAGTTCAATTGACCATTGATTGTGAAGTTAGTGGTGAAATCAATTACCCTAGACTTATCTTATATTCTCTACACTCCTTAGTTTTTTTTGCTATTGTTCAATTGCTTCATTAGATAATTTAGATAGAAAAATCAGCAACTTATTTCTTTTAAATTTAATTAGAATTAGTCCTAACAATTCAACTCAGTCAGACCACTGTCCCTGAGGTACGATACCCCTTTCGATAGCCCTATTCTGCAAGGAATTCGTTCTATTGCGAAGTGTGGAAATTTTTAATTGATATACTTTTTGAGTCACTCACACACGAATCAATTTTTGGCACCATTGCCGGGGACTGTCTATTTGATTGTTTGGATTTTTAGAATTAGTTCTAATTGGATTTTTAGTTTAGGAAATTTTTTTTTTATTATTATTTTTCTTTTATTTTTTTTATTTTTGTTTTCTTTTCAATTACTAATTAGTTTTTTTTTATTTTTTAGTTTAGAAATTTTATTTTTGCTACTAATATAATTTTTTTTATTTTTTATTTTTTTCTTTTCCGGTACTTCAATCAACATACCATTGAGCAAGAGGAAGAGAATATTGACATCATGGATGGTGTGTGTGGGAATAATGAGGACAACAATATTGTGCCTAATGCTGTTGTAGAAAAAGCGAGATTGATCCGAGACTACTATGTCCCAGAGACTTATAATTCACCAGCTGATTTTCAATTGCCTAATGTCACAGCACAGAACTATGAGATCAAGCCCAGTATCATTCATATGTTGCCATCTTATTTTGGGTTGACTCATGAGGATCCGTACAAGCACTTGGATGAATTTTTAGCAGTTTGCTCATTAACAAAAATTCATAACTTCTCAAAAGATGCTTTTCGGATGCGACTCTTTTCATTCTCTCTTAAGGAGAAGGCCAAGTATTGGTTCAGATCTCTACCGGCGAGCTCTATCACTACATGGACTCAAATGCAAAATGAGTTTTTGAAGAAATATTTTTCGATAGGGAGAACCAATCAATTCAGACGAGCTACCATTGGTTTCTCTCAATTTGAGGGAGAACAATTTTTTGAGGCATGGGAGAGATTCAAGGACCTTCTTAGGAAGTGTCCTCATCATCAAGTTCCAATGTGGCAGTTAGTGCAATGTTTCTATGAGGGGCTTACAGAAAGTAACAAACAGATGGTGGATGCATCATGTGGTGGTACTTTCATGTTAAAAAATGAAGATGAAACATGGACTTTGTTCGAGAATCTCAGTGATAATTCTTTGCAATATGTGTCTTCATCTCGTTCGAGCAGTCCATCTAATACAAGAAGGACAGATGATATTTTTGAGATTGGTTCTGCAGATGCTATGTCTACCATTGTGGATGCTGTGTCACAAAGAGTGGTGCAACTTATGGCGGTTGGTCAAGTGCCTAATCAATCTTGATATCCTTCTATTTTTAAGCCATGTGATTTTCGCTCGAGTCCTATGCACCATGTGAATAATTGTCCTTCACTTGGGCAATTTTTTTATCTTCCACAAGAGCAAGGGGCAGCAATTCAGCCCACTTTTCAGTCTCAGAACTATGTGCCTTCACAATCATATCAAGAACAAGTTCCTATGGCACAGATGTATTCAGCCATTAAGGACAAGATGACAATTATCCTAGAAAAATTTGAGAAGCTTGACTCTATTATAGAGATAGTGCAAGCCACTGCAGCAACACTTCAATCCACTGCTCAATTGGTACATTCTCACTCTCAATCGATTGCCAAACTGGAATCTCAGTTTGGACAACTTGTCAATGCCGTGAGTAGAAAAGAAGAGGGGAAACTACCAAGCCAACCAATTGCCAATCCAAGAGGGGTTCATGTCCTCAACAATATTTCTTCTTTGAGCAACCCACACCATGAACAATTTCAAGCCATCACCACTCTTAGAAGTGGAGAAATAAGTGACAATAAGGTGGGGGAGAAAAAGCTTGATGAAGAAGAGGTGACAAAGAGTTCTAATGATGAAATTTCTCACGAGCCTAAAGTGAAATTGAATACTTTTAATGTCATCCAACTTCCTCTAGATGAGAGTGATTGTTTCTTTATGGATGGCTTTGATGATTATGTTGAAGAAGTTGATCCGATTGATCTATCTCATGATGTTGAGAAGTCCATTGAGGGGGTAAATGATTTACTTGATGTAGTGGCCATGAAAAATACTCCACCTTGGAGGATTTTGATTGAGCCATTGCCTATTCTTTCTAGCACTCCTCCGATGCCATCATTAGAGTCTCCTCCATGGGTAAAATTGAAACATCTTCGGTTAAGACAGAGAGATGTGTTTTTTGAAGCTAATGAGACCATTCCGATTACCTTAAGTTCAACACAAGGAGGTGAGGATCATATAGGAGGAACGAAGTTAAATCTCCTCAAGAGCTGTGGCATTGGGTGAACTTTCAATTGAAGTCGATGACCGTCTCCTACGGACGTTAAATTGTAGGATTAGTATGTATTTCTATCCTTTAATTTCTTTAGTTTTCTTTTATTTTTATTTTTATTTTATTTTTATTTTTAGTTTATGTTTTTCTTTAGTTTCTTTCAATTCTAGTTGCGTTTTAATATTTTTTCTTTGAGTTTTTGATGTATAAGTTGCTTCCAGAGGATGCCAAGAGGTGTACCGAGGTATTTGGACTCAAGACGGGTGAAAAAACGAGCTCCCGGTCGACCTTGGGCGATAGACCCTCCAAAAATACCCTTCCCAGTCGACCCTTGGCGATAGAGACTCAACAGGCTCCAGCAGGGGGGATCGATCGCCCCTTTGAAGGGGGATCGATCGCCCCCATTTTTCCCCAAGCTGGGAAACCAACCAGCTGGGCGATCGATCGCCCAACCCTAGGGGGATCGATCGCCCCAGCCCTGAATGCCCAATTTGATTCATTTTGTCTCTTTTTGCTCCCTCTTCAATACTTATATGCTCCCACTTGAAAATACATCACTTTGGTGACTTTTTGTGCCTCTCCAACATCAAAATACACTCTAAAAATCTTCCATAACACTACTTGATCATCATCATTCATCACCATCATCATCCATTCCAACTTGATTATTCTCCAGCATTATTAAAGTTTCAACTTTTTCATGTTTCCTTCTTCACAAGAGGTGTGAATTAACTGTGAGAGTGGAGTGATTTCTTTGAGGAGTTTTGTGCTACAAGTTTGGGGGAGGACATTGTTCATTCATTGTGGTCTAGTTGGTTGATTTTGATGCTCCATTCCGGCCATGACTTAGATGCTTCGGCACCACCGTTTCCTTGATTTTTCGAAGGTAAACTATCTTTTGTATTTTTTTTTTTATTTTTATTTTTATTTTTTTTTCTCTTCTTTCTTCTTTATTTTATTTTTCATATTGTTTTTTTTTCTTTCTTCAAAAAAAAAAAAAAAATTTTTTTTTTTAGGATTTTTCTCTTTCATATTTATTTTCACCCATACTTTTTCACTTGATCTTTGGGGTAGAGTGGTCTATTTTGACAGGTTGTCACATCCAAGTTTGGGGGAGTGCTTGCATTACTTTCATGCTCTTGGTTTGCTATATTTTATTGCCAATACCTCTCCGAATTCCTGGTAATATCGTTCTTACTCTTCTCTATGCTTCAATTGGATGTACATTGAGGACAATGTACAGTTTAAGTTTGGGGGTGAGGCGATGCCTATTTGTGTACTCAATGCAATATGGGGCGAAATTTGTGTGAAATTCTTTTTGTATTAGGATTTTTGTTTATTTTATTTTCTTAGTTTGTTTATTATTTTCTTTTGTTTTATTTTTAGATAGAATGTTCTGACATCATTCAAGGGATTAGTACCTTATGTAGGTGCTTAACTTGCAATTTTTGAGTATGTTTTAGATTTTTGGAAAATGTGGTTCAAATTAAGTGGTTTTAATCATGGTTTGCATTGACATTCTTTGGAGTAATTAATTTTAGTTTCCTCACATGCACAGACACACTAGCATAATTTTGTGAGGTATAAACTTTGGTTTTGAGTTATTGAGTTACATATGCTTGATATTAATTAGTATCTCTTGAGAATGAGTACCGATGATGTGTTTTACTTGACTTCAATGAAAAAGAAAAGAAAAAAAGAGAAAAAAAAATATATGTTGATAAGCAAATCAATTTGATCCTTTTTATGAGTAACCGGGCCTCTATGCCTCAGGAAGCACGGAGTGTTCGCGTCAAAAGTGAAAGGGTGAGAAAAGATGAGCATTGGTTGTCTTGATTTGTAGCCTGATTGATTCGAGTAATTAGGTCTTCGGGGTATCTTTAAGCCTAGTGCCCTAAAGCCATCTGGTTTGGGAGTCACTGACTGAAAGCTTGCTACATGGATCTTTCAGAAAGCTTAATAAATAAAGACATTGCACAACCAATAAAGCAATGGAAAAAAAAGAATGATGAAAAAAAAATTGAAAAGTCATGTATTCATGTTTGGAAGTATGATTTCAATAAGGGGAGCTAGTGAGTTGAAGGGGTATGTGCCTTAATATATTCAGAGCTAAGTTATGCTACATGAGAGGACTGCTAGTTCACTTTACACGAGGAGACTAGAGTAGATTATTTTGAGATATGTTGATGTGAATTATGTTTGGGGACCATTGATTTGAATGATGGAATTTAGAAATTTGAAATTATTCTTGAATGCAAGTTTGTAACTATGTATTGTAATCTTCTTCTTGAATTAATGTTAAAACAGAATTTTGAATGTTTGTAGGTAACATTTCTGGAAGCCTTCACGAGACTATACTCGTCCACTAGGAGGAACCTAGGGGTTTAAAGGCTTGTTGCATATGCTAAATGCAATCGTTTCTTCCACGAAAGTGGAGTTGGGTAGTTTAGTTAGTATTTAGTAGTTTCTTTTGTTTTAGTTTTGTTTTATTCTATTGCTAAGGGACTACCAATATGTAAGTTTGGGGGTGTGATAGGCATTGAATGTTACGCATTCTATCCTCTTAACTTATGTATTTTATTCTCTTAGTGATAGATTATTTTGTGATTTTACTTTGTTTTAGTGTTTTCTGTATTTTCAAGATCTTAATGATTATTTCAGTTAAAACCATGATTTTGGGCTTTTAAAGATGACATGCAAGATGGTTAGATGAAGCCTACATCAAAGGGATCCATTGAACTCCATATTTTAACTCAAATCAGCCCAAGGAAGAGGTCCAAGAGAATTACAGCTGCTTAAGAAGGTTTCGGGCCTGAAGCCCAAATCTGCGCATAATACAGTCTTAATCCCATTTTGGAAAACGGACCAGAAGTCTTATTTCTGAGCCTTAAATCGACATAATTTTTGCGAAAGGTTAAATGAAATTTGATTCTGCACACTTCTGTATTTCACAAAAATTTCTTAAATCGGACTTCTAGTGGGTCAAAAGTTGGGCCGAAGTCTGCAGGAAAAACCCACCTGATTAGTGCTGCTGGAAACCCTAATTTATTTCTAATTGGATTAGGACTTTGATGTATTCTCTTGGCTATTAATAGTGACGAATTAGGGCTGTATTGAGGAGGCTTGGCAGCAGCTTTGAAGAGCTTTTGGAGTGGAGAATCATTGGAGAACAAGGCGTGTCATGAGCGGCTAGTTCAGCCACCAGGGTTTTGATGGAGCCCTAACTAAACATCACTGGTTTGATTGTTCTAATTATTGGAGATTTTTGTATTCATTCATAGATTGTGTAATTTAGAGGATTCTTAGTATAGAATTGAACAATAAAAGTCTTATAAATTTAGTTTCAATAATTTCTTATCTTGTCTTAGATACTTGATTGTTGTTATTGAACTCATCCCTCTTATTTTCTGTGATCATGAGAGTGATTATTACACAATGATTTTCATTGAATATATCATTAAAAGCTTTGATGGATTATGCCTAGAGAAGATGAACCATACTGCACCCTAGATTAGAGTAGTTAGGCAGATGGCCCATGCCAATCGAAGATAGTCCATGACTTAGCCTTAATCATATGTTATCTTCTTGACGGATGGAGGTGAGCTTGTAGCCACCGACACCACTTATGCATGATATGACGCCCCATAGTTAGTTCAATTGACCATTGATTGTGAAGTTAGTGGTGAAATCAATTACCCTAGACTTATCTTATATTCTCTACACTCCTTAGTTTTTCTTGCTGTTGTTCAATTACTTCATTAGATAATTTAGATAGAAAAATCAGCAACTTATTTCTTTTAAATTTAATTAGAATTAGTCCTAACAATTCAACTCAGTCAGACCACTGTCCCTGAGGTACGATACCCCTTTCGATAGCCCTATTCTGCAAGGAATTCGTTCTATTACGAAGTGTGAAAATTGTTAATTGATATATTTTTTGAGTCACACTCACACACGAATCATCTGTCCCCAAAAATTCTCACTTCTTCTATCTAATTGTGTCAAATAATGGTTTGTATTTATCCGAGAGATGTGATATGAATCTGTTGAGGCCCACAATTCATCCGGTTAGGATTTGTAGTTCTCGCTGGGTCTTTGGTTCTAAAGTCTGGATCAGAGTTGTCGCTTGTGAAGGACTCATCTCTATTCCTGTTCGGCTGACCATATGACCGGGGAACTGACCCAATGATACTTTGAATATACATTTTAATGGATTTAACTTTAGCAGATGTCTCCTGAGGGTTTCGAATATTTCTTGCAAATATCGTAAATGATCTTGCCTCCTTTTACTTTTGACCACCATATCATCAATGTACACCTCCACGGTCTCATCGATCTATTTTCTGAAGACTCGATTGGTCATCCGCTGATACATTGCCCCCGCGTTCTTCAAGCCAAATGGCATTACATTGTAACAATAGGTTCCTCTTTTAGTGATGAATGAAATTTTCTTTTCATCCCTTGGGTCCATCGGGATCTGATTGTAACCTCAGTACGCATCCAAGAACGTTAGAAGTTTGTATCTAACGTTCGTACCCAGCGGTGGCGTCTACCATCTGGTCTATCTTGGGTAGTGGGTAGTTGTCCTTTGGGCACGCCTTATTTAAGTTGGTGAAGTTGATACACACTCTCCATTTTCCATTTTTCTTTTTCACCACCACCACATTAGATAGCCATTCTGGGTATTTTGCTTCCCTAATAAGATTTTCTTGGAGCATACGATCGACTTCCTCGACTATTATCCTGTTTCTCTCCGGGGCAAACATTCTCTATTTTTGTTTAATAGGAATGCTATTGGGGTTCACGTTCAAAGTATGTTTCGCCAGGTCAAGATCCATACCAAGCATGTCGAGGTGGGTCCAGGCGAATATGTCTTCATTTATTCTCAGTATATCAATCAGTTCAGCTCTCTCCTTTTCCTGTAGAAACATTCCGATGCGTGTGTTCTTTTCTTCACCTGATCCTTCGAGTTGGACTATCTGGAGCGATTTCGTAGGTTGAATATTTCTTGTGGCGTGCTCCTCACGTTATTCTAGCTTCTGCGATTACTATTGGGTTCCTGCCCCCATGTGGGGATTTTCTCTTTTAGGCATGCGCTTGATCGCTAGTGAATAGCATGCCTTTGCCAACACTTGATCGCCACGCAAGTCTACTGTTCCTTTCCCATTAGGGGCCAAGCATCTCATTACTTGATGCAAAGTCGATAGGACTCCGTGCATCATGTGTATCCATCCTCCACTATGATGAGGTTGTATGACGATCAGACATTGGTTATCACAAATTGCTCTCTTAGCATCCTCTAGGCTGCTGTTACTGACAGTGATATTGTTCCAATTGGGTCAAATTTATTTCCATCAAAACCTACCAGCGGGCCCTCTGTTGGCTCGATCCGATCGTTGCCGATTCTTATTCATTCATACACGTCGAGCATCATTATGTTAGCACTTGATCCTGTGTCGATGAGCACTCTTTTTATTTGGCAATTTGTCACTAGTAAGTTGATAACTAGTGGGTCTTCATGGGGGAGTTGTACCCTCATCAAATCTGGATCTCTGAACGTGATTTGAGCGTCAGTTTTCTCACCTTGGATTGAATTGACCTCTCCCAACTTCTATAGTTTCTTGGCTTGGCGAATATAAGATCTGCTCGTGTTTCGCTATTTGCGAGTCGTATAACCATGTATGGTGTTAATCGTCCTTACCGGGTTTAAGTTATGTTTTTCTCCGTGCTCCGGGATCCATCGCCCAGTTTGGCCAGGGAGATCTTTCGCCATGTGCTCGGCCAGCCTCCCCTTGGCTATAATTGCCTCCGTCTGGCCCCTTAGGTTCTGGCACTCATTGGTAGTGTGCCCTTAATCATGGTGAAAGGCACAATGTTTACTTTTTTCCTTGTGCTCATTCGGTGTCCAAATAGGTGAGGGGTTCAGAATACGCCCTGGCTCTTATTTTCATGGTACAGCCTCGCTAGTGTGCACTTCAACATAATACTTTTCTCCTCAATTTTAGGCCATTTTTATGGCTTTGAAGGGCTTGAGTGGGCCCTGCCTCACCCCTTTGATTTAGACCCATTTTCTTTGCATTGGGCGCTGACGCTGATCAGTGCCGATCTCTGTTGACAAAGCGTCTCACCTTCTTTGAGACTCGCCCATCAATCGGGGGGGTTTTCTCACCAAGGATGAGTGAAACTTGGAACCTGGGATCATTACTACTTTGAATGCTTCCACTGTTGTGGTTTGGTCACAGCCATCGATCAAGGACATCTCCAAATTGAATCTAATCAAGAAGGATTTCAACGTCTCCCCATTTAACTATCTCATAGTGAAAAAGGGAAGAGATGGTTTTCTTCTATCGCCTGTTGCCTATATACTGGGCAATGAGGAGTTCGCACAGCTTAGTGAAATTGGAAATAGTGTCGAAGGGTTGTTGCTTGAACTAAGTCAGAGTAGCTCCCGAGAGGCTAGTTGGGAAAATTTTGTACATGAGGCTCTCATCTTCTGCGTGGAACGTCCTTCTCTGTTGTACGTGGAGGAGATGGTCAACGAGATCGGTGGTTCCATCAAAAGTGATGAAATTTGGGAGTACGAATTTCTTCGGATTCAGAGATTTTCTTATTTCTTCCGTAAAAGGGACTGTGCTACTTTGCTGGTAACCTGAGTTGCCAGATCCGCTGGGGTCTGATTCTTCAGGTCCTTGATGTCTGCATTGACCTCCTCTAGCTGTTTGGTTATTGCATCAAAATTAACATCCGATCTGGTGGTTTGGGACTCTGGTTGCTTTGTGGCCCGATCTTCCTCTCGAGTGGAATCGTGTTCCACAAAGGCCTCCCTGTTAGGTGAGGAATTTTTGGGTCATTTTCTTGTGAGCCGAGCTATCTTTTCCTGGAGTAAGTCGTTTCTCCAATTGGATTCCTCCAATTGTTCTTGCATGTCTTGCAAGATATGTTCTTGTGTTTGATTCTATTCTATTGAGTGGTTGTATATGGGTTACTGTTGCCCGGTTATGGTTCTGGAACGTAGCTGTACAGGCATAAATTCCTAAGGAATTTATTAAATGCTTCGTTCCCATAGACGGCACCAAAGTATAGGTACAATAAAGTTGTCACTACACTTCCAGAAAAAATTCTCTCCCTTTTCTCATTCTATCTAACTCCTTTATATAATTTTGAATGTACATAGATTATGCCTGTAATTGTTCCACCTTTGTTGGGAATTTTCCTATATTCACAAAATGATGATCCTTGGTTTATTGTAGGAATTATGTTACCTGATTCCGTAATTGAAGGAAGAGTTTTCACCTTCCTTCTTGCCTTCATCCGTTTAATAGCGGGTGACTTAGAGGGTGACTTACTTTATGACGTGGCCGCCATGTGTGAGCTGAGTTGGTGCGTCCATGTGTCATATCTATTTGGGTATTTTTCATTCACTACAATAACCTTATAGGTAATGACCTTTTTTATTTAACTACACATTGTGGCATGGTGACGAAAGCATTCGTAGGAGTTGGGAAGGTGGGGCATATTATTTTTTTATTTTTTTGAAATTCTTGACTTATGACATTTATGGATACTATTGTGTAGGACATATGAATACAAGTCAACTATGATCTTGGAAAATTGAAGCAGAATTACAAAATCATTGTTCCTGCTCAGGCATTGGAGAGACTTTACTTAGCAAGGATATTTGATCACAAACATAGCGATTCCATAACTTTAACATTTTAGAGACCTACTTCATTGTCCTCGTGAAATTGTTGGCAAGGTTTATGAACTTTCTCTCACATTAGCCACTCAGGTACATGTTTAAGTTCTAGTTTGGATGATTTATTAGCTACTTCTTTTTATTTGATTAAAATTCCACATGTTTGGAAATCTTGGTAAATTTTGTTAAAGAAATGGTTTTTAACTTTACTTCCCAAGCTACGTATTGTAGCTTTCATTAGCTTTGAGTTTTATTCAATCAGCAATCAGCATAACAAAATATTTTATTACTCGCAGCTTGCATGCTGAAAGGGAACTAGAGCATGGTGCCTTTTGAGTTCACATGAACCTAGCCTGATCTAAAGTTGCCAATTTAATTCTACAATGAGGTAGGTGATTCTTCTATCATCTTTTCAAAACACAGGAAGACTATACTAGAATCATTTTTTATTAACATTCAGGTATGATGTGTCAAAGCCATTGCAACATGGTCACAGTGGCATATATAAATGTTGGGGGTGCAGTTTGAGTTCAATTCTCATTCATAATATGTATGCCCACCCTTTCCTCAAAAGAGGGGCAATATAATTCTTGACTCTGTACTTTTTTCCCCTGAATTTGTCTCCGTGCTTTTAGCTATTATTATTTTTGAATTTCCTGACTTGTGACATTTATAAAAGTTTTTGCATAGGACATATGGATGTGAGTCGATGCTAGTAATGGAATGCAGAAACATGGCCTTTGGTATGGGTTGTGCCAAGACAATGGAGAGAGACTGCTATTTCATCATTGGGCTCATTTCTTGAGTAAGAATGTCATACGTACTATTCTATCATCTTATATCAAGTAGCATCAACAACTGACAGAATTTCATTCAAGTTCACATTAGTTTAGGACTCTATTTTAATTTTTATCATCAATTTGATTTGTATTTTTTAACTAGAATAAAATTTTTGTCATACCCATTTTCGCTGGATGGTGCTACAGAAGTGGAGAATTTTCCTCAATTGAATTTTAGATACAGTGAGGCATCATTTAAGCAAGAGCTCTACTTTTTATTCTTTTCAAAAGAAACTTTGTCTAATTTACTAATTTGTGTGAAGATACTGAGCTTATCTAATATCTAAAAATGTTTAGTAGATGGCGGTTCTATCAATTTGCTTATGAGGTGACTGATTTTCAAAATAACCGAGCTTACAAGGCGATGAGCTTAAGCAAGCCACCCGCTTATTATTGCTCAACCTTGCACACTTATACGTGAATACTCCCTACTTTGAGGCATAGAAATCCGGTTTATTGAGTGAGAAGGCTTATTGCATTTATTTTATAGTGTTTTTTTTTTATAACAACTGGAAGAACTTATTCTTTAAGTTGTTCAGATAAAAACAGAAATTTACAAAATTCTCCATCAGACTTATACCCCACAATTTAAAATGCATGTGTGCGAATTTGTGCGGTTAAGGACAAATTTAGGGCAAGAACTGTACGTGCTTATATTTGGACAAAAATGTAGACCGTTCTAGCCTATTATATAGCTCGCAAAAGTGCAGGTATTTACACTGTTAAAGTTCTTAACTACCTGCTGCATTTACCTCGGATATTTACTCGAATGATCTTCCTTTTAAAAGTAAGACATCATAGCGAGTATGCAAAAATATCAAAAAAACTGCTCTACAATGACACTCAATACTAAGACTAAACATTGCATGCATATGCAAGTGGTATAGCATACCGCACCCCCAAACTTAAATGCAACATTGTCCTCAATGTTTGGACAAGAAGAACAAGGAAAGAATTTACCGGGATTGCAGAACGTGACAAAAACGGTATTCCAACAGTAGCGGTCATCCTACAAATAAGAAAAACCTACACAAAACACCAACTAGATACCACAAGCATTAAAAGGAACAAAAAGTATATGAAAAGATCATAATGAAATAATAATGCACAAACGGACAATGCCAAAATCACTGCATATCTAAGAGTCTGGACTGGTGTTTCCCAATTGTCTAAGAGGTCTATGCGATAAGATATTGACTATCCAGGCACGCTAACATATAGCATGCAAAGGGGCTGCCTTTCTTTATTAACGCCATACTGCGTTGAAGCAATCTCAACAGTATTGGGAATTTAAACCAGGCGGTAATAAACGGAAATCATCAACTGAATCGCATACAACAATTAGGCAAGTGGTACCACATACATAGTCAAAGTATAGAGAGCAGATATATTGACAGAAAGCAAAAATTAAGACAGGAAAGATAACACATGGTATAAAGAAAAGATAAATGTATTCCATAAATATGAACATGAGTTCAGTACAAAGCGTACATGGATGTGGAATACTCATAAAAAGAAAGAAAACATGGCCAACATGGCCTATCGAAAATAAAGAAAGAAAAATACAGAAAGTAAAACATAAAGGACAAATAAAAGCAGCTACTCGAGGGCGGGTGGTGGTGGTGGTGGCTCTGTGGGGGTAGAAGTGGAGGTGGAAGCTCGACCTGCGAACAGGAACTGCAGGTCCTGCCGGAAGGCTCAGAACTCGTCTAAAATCGCCCTCTGGCCCTGTGCCAGAGATGAAATGTCCGATCTGATGCCCTCCAGCTGACTCTGCATCACCTGGACGTGCTCCTCAAAACCCTGCTGGAGCCGCTCAACGTCAGCTGCCAGGCAGGAATAGCCAGTCGCTAGGATGTCATGCCGCTCTGCAGCAATATCCATCTCCTCCTCCTCCATCTCCTCATCATCTGACTCACCCTCTGCAGGCTCTCCCTCATCCAACTCCACCGGGGCATCCATATCTACATCCTCTGGTGGATTACCCCGGTGGTCCTGTCACTCTAAGTGTCACCTCACCCGCTCCCACTGAGTAGATGCGAAGCGGGTGGGCGGTGCCAACTGAATGTCAGTACCACTGACCGGAATACTGGCACGGCCCAGAAAAGTGGTGACGAGGAAAGGAAAGGGAAGCCGCCAACTTGCTGTTCACCGCATCCACTTGTTGACAAGGTCGTCCCAGATCTTGAACATCTGCCCCCATATCAGTGACGGGACAGAAAACTATGTGCCCGTGTGGAAAGCATAAAGGCAACGGAGGAGGTCGCCTCTGCGCTCTGCCACATGCTGGAGAGGACACGCGTTCTTGATGAGAACGGTGTCCAGGAACCATAATCTGCTCGGGCACATCGATTTGGACGTGCAGTTATGACTGGGCGTGGTAAACGCCCCGCCACACATGTCCATTACGATGGAGAACAGTGTCGTGTCTGCTGGTAGCTCGGCCCTGTAAATCGGTCGACCGTATTGGTCAACCATATCTGGAGGCTGCTGGTGAGGGATGCCGAACATCTGCGCAATCCGACTCAGCGTGATAGTGATCGTCGTGCCGCCCACTATCGTCTCCAAAGTGTCCGGCGCAGTGCAGGAGTAGGTCATATGCTCGTAAAAGGCATGCACCAACCGCTCGTGTGCCACATCAGTGGGAGGCACACACAATCGGTCGAGGCGATGCCTCCTGAGCTCGGCGACAACCCACGAGCTGTCGGGATGCGTCTCAAACTCTCTCAAGTCAAATAACTGCTCCGGGTGAAACTTTCGAGACCGGAAGGCTCGCCCGGGCACGTCTCGAACAGAATCGGTGGCATTCTTCACTCTCGCCATAGTCTCGGAACAGTCTGCACTTTATTCCAAAAATTACATAAATAAATAAAAAATAAATAAAAAGAAAATAAGAGGAAAGCTAAACTAAGAATAAAAATAAAAGAATAAAAATGAAAATGAGGTCCTAGTCCATAGTGCTGACACATGAATTCAAAAATTCGCTCTCAAAGAGGCAGCGTAAGCGGATGCAACCGAAACGAAGGTGTCGCGGTTGCAAACCGTACAGTAAGCATTTGAAACAAGAATAATGCAGTATCTCACCCATACATGCATTCCTACCCCCGAAATCCCATTATGAATATCGCAAATGCACCATTCCAACCCAACATCATTTGTCTATGTTTATTATGCCGTAAAACTACAAAAAATAGCAAGAAAGTATGCAAAAGATAGCCATGCATCACTTACCTTAGAGTGAAGATGATGATCGGCACAAAAAGATGACGACCCAACTCGCAGTCGCGAAGAGAGGAGCGTAAGTGTGCTCACGGCGGTCTCGGACTACGGCGAACGGCGGTGGATGGTCGAGGATGGAAGATCAAGCGCGGGATGGTGCTTGGAGAAGCTCTGGATCTCTCAGAGAAAAGAAGGAAGTCGGATGGTCTTTTGAAATGAGAGGGAAGCCCAACGGTTTAAATAAGAACTCGGTTCACGTGCAGGCATCGCGTCAATCTCGACTGATCGAGATGTGCATCTCGATCAATCGAGATTTTGATTAATCGAAATCCTCTTTCGATCAATCGAGATCCTTCTTCAGTGAATTGAGACTTTACTTCGATCAATCAAAATCCCATTTCGATCAATCGAAATTTTAATCAATTGAGGATCTATCGAAGTGCTATCGAAGAATACTACCTCTCGGGACTTTGGATTTCGCATACTCTCTGCATTATTTTGATTAATCAAGGCCAAAATCTCAATCAATCAAAATCTCGATTGATCGAGATCTTAGCTTCGATCAATCGAGATAGTCAAAAATAGCCAGCTTGAGTTATACTTCATGGACTTGGACTTTTGGGACTTAGATACTAAATTGCTTAGATACAAAATTTAACTTGGATTAAAGGGACATCATGGAAGCATGATAGCTACCATGGCTAAGCCACCTTACACGTCTATGGCATGACGTTCGAATCGGATCACGAGTCAAAATATACGGGATCCATCAAAGTGACGACATCCACGTATTCGGTGGTAACTTGGTTATCCATGCACACTTTTAAGCGCTGCCCGTTTACTTTGAACAATGATTCATCTTTCAAGTCCTTCAATTTCACTGCTCCGTGGGGAGCGACGGAATTAATCAACAGAGGAAAGGGTTCTCTCAGAACTCTTCATTTAGGCACATCCATGAAAGTAGTGACATCGAGCATTGAGTTGACTTCACAAATGGATTGCTCAATGTCAAAATCGTCATAGTTGAAATGACTTAGGCATGCCTCTAAAGGATCCTTGGAAAGAATAGAAGGAAGTGCTTCTTGAACAAGGTCTTCCACTACATCGACACAAAAGCACTCACTTTTGTCGTCGAATGTGTGGTGGGAAGCATTGAAGATGTTCAAGCGAACTTTCATATTCCCGAAAGAGATGTCCATCACTCCGGTACGACAATTAACGCAAGCATTTGCCGTGGCCAAAAATGGACGACCTAGAATGATAGGAATATGTCGATTTGGATTTTGAACTAGTTCCGTGTCAAGGACTATAAAGTCCAACGAAAAGTAGAATTTGTCCACTTGAATGATTACATCCTCAATGATGCCACATGGTTGCTTCACCGAGCGGTCGGCGAGTTGCAACACAACTGTGGTATGCTTAAGTTCCCCCAAACCTAGTTGTTGGTAAACTGAGAATGGAAGCAAATTGACACTAGCCCCTAAATTAAGAAGTGCCTTTTCAAAAGATTAATTTCCGATGGTGCACGAAATGGTCGGTGCACCCGGATCTTTGAATTTAGGAGGGGCTTGGTGTTAGAAAATGGAACTTATGTGCTCAGTTAAGAGGACTTTCTTAGGAGCATTATTCCTAGATTTACGCTTTTGAGTGCACAAGTCCTTCAAGAATTTAGCATAGGAGGGAATTTGCTGAATAGTATCAAGGAGAGGGAGATTGATCTTTACTTGCTTGAAGATCTCCATCATGTCTTGAATTTTCTGTCCTTGCTTCCCAAAATGAGAAGGTTCCTTCAATCTTTGAGGAAAAGGAACCGGAGGTTCAAAAGAAGTGTCTAGATTTGGACTTGATGACGACACAACTTCACTTGCCTTTCCTTTTGGATTTAATGGGACATTGTTCACATTTGGATTTAAAGGAAATAATTTTGGATTTAATTGGGATTCTTTTGGATTTTTGGGTTGTTCTTGGGATTCCTTTCTCTCTTCCTCCCCTACTTTGGAATTGATGACTTTACCACTCCTTAAGGTGGTGATTGATTGAACTTGCTCTGGAGGAGCATTACAAGATGAAGATGATGGATCCTCAATCACAAGAACACCCTTAGGATTCACCACCGGTTAACTCGGCAACTTACCTTCCTCCCTTCTATTCAAGGCATTAGCTAGTTACCCAATTTGAGCTTCTAACCTAGCCATAGATTGAGCATTAGCTTCAAGCTTAGAGATTGATTGAGAGTGAGTTTGCAATAAGCAAGTATTAGCCTCAAGATTGCTTATCGCTCTTTCTTCAAAGCCTTGGCTTCTCGGAGGAGGTGGTGGTTGTTGGTAATTGGATCTTTGATGGTAAGGTTGAGAATTTGGCCTATATTGAGGCTGTTGAGATTGGGAATTGAAAGAATTTTTCCCTTGAAAAGAGGGACTTGATTCTTGAGGTTTCCATGAAAAAGATGGATGATTCTTGTAACCAAGATTGTATGTATTTGAATATGGATCATTCATCTGTTTAGAGTACAAGGCATTCGCTTGCTCTTGAGCATAATTGGGAGATTGTCCGGCAATAGGACAATCTCGCACAAAATGCGATGTGCTATAGCAAAATGAACACCCTTCCTGATTTTGAACAGGTTGGCTTGGAGTAGGCAGCCCATTTTTCATGATTAGGTCCATTTTTCGAGATAAGGCTTCTACTTGCATGGCAACCTCATCTACCCGTGAAATTTCATGCACTCCTCTACAAGGTTGGGTGGCCTTCCCTTTCCTAGTGGAGGAGCGTTGAGCTGAATTATTGCTTAGGGTTTGAAAAAGTTTTCATGCCTCATCGGGGCTTTTCAAAAGGTATCCACCTCCACAAGCGGAGTCTATCATTTGTCTATGTTGCTCACTCACCCCATCATAAAAACTTTGCACTAGCTGCCATTTTGGGACAGCATGATGCGGACAAGATTTAAGAAGGTCTTTTAATCTCTCCCACGTCTATGAAATTGTTCTTGATCAATTTGGGTGAATTCGGTGATTGCTCGTCGGATATCACTCGTCTTTCCCATTGGGAAGTATTTTTTTAAGAACTCTATTTGCATCTCCGCCCAAGAATGGATTGAGTTAGGTTCTAAGGAATTGAACCAACTTCTAGATTTATCTTTTAAAGAGAATGAGAACATACGCTGCTTTAGATCATCCTCCGTAAAGTGTGGTACACGAATGGTGGAACACACCAAAAGGAAGTAATCTAAGTGCCGATATGGATCCTCATTAGGGAGACCATGGAAGCTATTAAGAAGATTGATGGTGGAGGACTTTATTTCGAATTGAGTTGCCGCTACATCCGGAAATTGAATACATGAAGGCACTTCAAATGTAGTCGAAAGATAAAAGTCCATAAGCAACTCTCCTTGAGGAGGTGGAGGTGGAGGTGGTTGTTCATGATTAAAAGGAGGTAGTCCGGGAGGTTGTCTTTCATTTGGGTCCATGTTTTTAGTCCTAGGCAATATAGGGTCCCTAGAGGTTCCTCTACGTTGTCTAAGTGTTCTTTCAAGTTCAATATTACAAGGAAGCAAAGGAAGTGACAAGGACCGTCTACCTAGCATGCATTAATAGTAGAACAACACATCAATATGTAAAATAAACAATAATATATACAAAGAAAAATGAATGAACTCAAACCCACTGATTTTAGATTTTATACTCACAAAGGGTTCCAACTTGAATTCTTTTAGACGCCCGCTATGTGGTATACCTAAAATCAAGAAATTTGAGAAATAAGAACAAGATATATACAAAAAGAATGAAAGAATTTCTAGCCTAAGAATTAAACCAGATTTAATCTTTCAATGGCGACAATTAAAACCGTAGTCCCCGGCAACGGCGCCAAAATTTTGATGTGGCTAAACTCAAATTATATTGTAAGCTTAATTTTGCCCTTTTTATCAAAATATAATTTAACCACTCGCAAGAGCACGAATCTTTGTAGATACGGTTCTATATAGAGGGTATCGATCTGTCACGCCCCGGTTTCCGACACCCGGTTAGGAGCGAGGGAAACGGGGGTGAATCCGTAATTTCACTTCAAGTTCCCACACCTTAATCTCATTTTAATCTATTCTATTGCGGAAGCATTCTATATGTACACCATTCAGGTGACATAAGATCATCAATGGCCCTTGCAAAGGATTTTCACAAAAATCGGGCATGACCCATTCTAAATAATCAGCTCCTGGCATATCACACCTGCTTTACAATTCATATGGACACTTCTGGGCACGTGTCCCCCCAGCATTTATATCTAAACAATAAAAATGGACACTTCTGGGCACGTGTCCCCCCCCCAGCATTTCTACAATATGCATAATATAATCAAAATATACATGTCTCAGTCCTTGAATGTCCGTATTATATACATACATCACATGAATGAAATACATCTAATCCAAATGTACAACATTCATCTACTACCCTGAACATAAATTAGATTCTAAGGGATCTAACTACTACCTCTGCAACTGGTGCTATCAGTTTCCCCAACTGACTCCTTACTCGGCAATACCTGCAAAACCTGGGAGGGGGTGAGCTCAAAGGCCCAACAAGGTATATAGAACCATACTATCATCGCAGCAGCAGGTCGATCCTCACATATTCTCAAAACTATACATGCACTTAAATATATCATAATATTTAAAGTCATGCCCCTCCTAACATACATGAACCGATAATGCACATGGCAGTTTTAGCATTTATGAACATTTAAATCAACTATACATGACTTATGAAATCATTTACAACATGTTCAAGGCAGTACACATCCAACGTCATTATGTATAGAAAACATATATGAACAGAAGCATTTACATGAACAATGAAAATCACATACCTCGTCACCTACTCAACAAGATCCATGGAATCATGCATGAATGCACATGCTCATGCATTTTTACCCAAACATCCACATTTCTCAAATCATGCATGATGCTTCACATAAGTGCAAATACATACGTATATAACTCACACCAAACTAATTCATAGGGGGCTTTCTCATCACTCCAATAGTAAGGGTCTCTTCGGCACCCAAACTCTGCTTGTGCTTTATCGGGTTACTAACCCGAAGGGAGCACCTCCTCTTGGCCAAGTTTTGGGTCTTTCACCCTAGGGGCCATCCCCTTATCTTAATTTTCACACTCCTGCCCCAAAATCATATATATAGTGCATATAAGCACACCCATACACTTATCCACACCATGAATGCATTTTTGTCAAATCAATGCATTTTCCTTTCACCTCAAGATTGTCACAATGTCATCACACTCATATCATGGAAACCACCATGCTTATGCATTTTTCAAGAAGAAAGTCATTTCTTTCATGCACAAATCTGTAAACACCACATCTTCACGTTTTCACCAATAAACACACTTTTCATGGAAATCATTCATAATCACATTTGCACATACACAACATATATGTAGATGTCACATCTTGCATATAATCACATGTATACGTATATTAGCATAAGTATAATCATGCTTTCATTCCAATCATGCATTTACTACGAGCAACCCATATGCATTCTTACAACCTTATGCAATCACGCAAATATATATATATATCTGTATACATATATATATCATGTCACCCATATAGATAGCAAAAACATACATAACATTTCACATACTTCATGCTTTTCCAATGCCCTTCCATACTATAACCAATTTAGCATGCATTTACCACTGCACCAATATATAAACGCGTATATATTTATGTATACTCAACTCATGCATAGGAATCAAATGAGCATGCAAGGCAACATCTAGCTAAATATACATATATAATTTAGCATGCTTTACATGTCTCAATCTCTAAACATGCATATAACAATGCGAATCAGCGTTTGAATTTAACAATGCTCTAACTCTCCAAGCCCACATATATATATATATATCTACCCACATATATATGTGTCCTCACATCCCACGTATATATATATATATAAACACCTCTATATATATATATATGCACATACATACATGCAAACGCCACATATGACTAAATTAAGAACATATGTAAAATTAATCAGCATATTTAAAATACATAGAGATAGAGGCAAGAATCAACTTGCCTTAGGTCCCGCTTTTTCTGTGCCCGCGCCTGCAAGGCGGTCCATCTCCAAGTCTCGGTCCAGTCCTGTGTCGAAGCCCACACGAACAAATCCACTGGACTAGTTCATCACCTTTTGTTTCCATGCTTGGTCCAACCCACGTCTTGTTTCCAATCCAATCCGGCTCCCTTTCAAATCTAAAGCCCAATTGGCTTTAACCTAATTCTTATACATGTGCATCTCATTTCCATTAGACTATCAATTTCCCAAAACCACAAATCATGCCCCACTCATGTATACAAATCTAATTAGATGTGCAATCGGCAGCCTAACCAACACCAACTACCTATGGTTGCACCCAGCCATAGCCACAACTATGGCCATCAGTCTAAACCGCAAGCAAGTCAACCCATCACCATGGCCGAACCTCCATGGGAGTCGTAACCCCCAAACCAAAAATAGTCCCATACGTGGCCAACCAACTCCACCGTCGAAACATCATAGTTGTTCAAACCAATCTCACCGAACACCATTGAACCCGGCCACCAAACAGGCTGTCCAAACCAAACCCGAAGTTCTACTGTTGAACAACTTCATCACTAACCAAACTCAACTCAAAATCCAGCCAATCAATAAACTCGAACAGCCATGAAAACCTTGAAATCGAACCCACATGGAAGAGCCCGATCCAGCACCTCCAACAGCCCACACATTCTGTCACCACCACAGCCTCCTCCTTAGCCTCAAACAACAGAAACCAAACACCAAGCTACAACACCCAAAACCCAGTTGACCCAACACAGACCCATTGCCGAAAACCTCTCTACAACTGAGTCAAACGCCGCCGTGTCACGGCCGAACCCAACACAAGCCATTGGCCACCATCACCGGCAGCCCCTCATCGGTACAACCACAGCTGACCACCCACCAAACCGAGAACCCAAAAAAAACCAGCCCCTTCGGCACCTCCATGGAGTACACCCATAGTCGAACCATACGCACCCCAGCTGCGTTTCTTCTGCGCACGAACCCACTGTCCAGCCACATCGCCAACCCAAATTCCGAAACTCAGTCGGAACCAACAACCACAAGGGTCGAACCTACAACCAACCACCATCCGGTCACCCACCGCGGAAGACCCATCCGAACCCAGCTGTGAGCCCAGCCAAACAGCCCCTGCGCAACCCACTGCCGCCGTGAACACCATGATCGTCACCTCAAACTCAACCAAGAATAGTCACCTAAAAACCCAACCGAAGTGAACCCACCACTCAGCCGAGACCAACACGACCCAATCGTGTCTTCGCGCTACCACCACCTTCGGCCGTCACAACTGAAGCTAGCCACCGTCGAGCCAAACGAAACCCATGAACCCCAGCCACAAAACCCTTTGTCGCGGCCGTTAAGTCACAAACCAGTCACCACCGTCGCCCACCGTCGACACCACCTCAAATGCTCCAGCCACAACGAACAGCCGGCGCCGGAATCAGCTGCTCCAGCCACGGCCACCGTCGGCGCCGGGATCGGCGGTGCCTCCTTCCTTCGGTCTCAGCCCCTCTCTTCCCCGATCCCTCTCGGTTCTCCCTCTCTCCCCGATTCTCCTTCTTCTCTTCTTTTCTTTTTCTTTTCTTCTTTTTCCTCTTTTCTCTTTCTTTTCTCTTTTTCTTTTCTTTTCTTTTCTTCTTTTTCTCTTTTCTTTCTTTCTTCTCTCCTCTCGGCTGACCACTTCTTCTCCACCCATTTCTTATCCTCTTTTCTTACTTATTATACACCACACATTATACACCTACTTGTAATCATACAAGTGCACCCACATTTCTTCACAATTGTATATGAGCCCATACATATACATAATTTTATGTGTATATATAATAATGTAGGTACTTAATAGATATATTTATAATTTAATATAAATATATCCCCTATATATATATATACCCATATATATATATATACATGTATCCTCCGGCGTTATTATAATCGCCCGTACAAAATCTTCTCCATCTCTTTATAAATATACAATTCCATGTATATATATCCACCTTTGTTCCGAATTTAACTTATTCGAAAAAAATAAATTCAGTCAAAATTTACCCAGAACCGGTCAAAATAATTCCGGTCCTTACACGATCCCACAAGGACTATTCGTAATTGTCTTAAAGAAATATTAATTTCACTTTAATCCTAAAAACAGGGTTTTGAGTTTTTGTTTATAAAACTATTGCATGAATATAATGACAATAAATTTAGAGAGTAAAAGTTGGGAGAGAGAACTAGGGTTGGTTTCCACCACTAGCCATTCGCATGTTCATAAGTGTAGCAAGCATGGGATTCATAAATTAAATGTCTAACGATGTCATTAGGCTTGTGACCTCAATGACATATCAAAAGATTAATGTGTGTGCTAACCTATCATAATCCATCTTCAACAAGCATAGCTCTTCAACCTAACTAGCTACCTAATTACCCTACTCTCTAAGTGAACCTACATGCATCCAAATTACCTTATCTTGGCATGGTTTATATAAGCAAACACCACACACTCATTTAAACACCATTATCTAGCCATCATTTGCACTTCTTGTGGAATATGCAAATGTTGTGCATTCACATGAAAGAATCTACTCTAAGACAAGAATAAACTCAACATCAAATGAATATATAAAGGAAATGTATTAATGTACATGGTCACTAGGCTAAATAATCAACATTTAATTTCAAGTCCCAAGTGCTACAAAGATGAACAAGTTTACATGGCTAGGGGTTAAAACCAACACCCTAGTAGAGAAGTTAGTTGCTCATGGCAGCCTTGCACTCTTCCATTGATGAAGAAAATGGAGCTTGAAGGTTTGGTTCAACTCCTTCTTCTCCTCTCCTGAAAGTCTCTCTTGTGTATTCTGATGTGTGTGAGAGATATGTGAGAAATGTGGCTTCTTTGTGCTTTATGGCTCTTTTTTCCAACCTTGGGGCCCACCATATATATATATATATCAATATATATATCCATTATATCAAGAAGGTCCCCAAGGGTCTTGTTCAAGTCAGACAATCCCCCTAAGTCGTGCAAAAAGGGGGATTTTGTTGCAAGTGGGAGAGTAGGTGAGCAAGTGGGCAAGTGGCTTCTGCAGAATCTCGATCAATCGAGATTGGATCTCGATTGATCGAGATTTCGATCAATCAAAATGAGATCTCAATCAATCGAGATCTCGATTGATCGAGATCTCGATTGATCGAGATGCCTTGGCTGCAATTTCTGATTTTTCTCTTCAGCTGCAAAAAGCCTCAAACTTTGCTCCTTTTACTACAAGACCTACAATACATAAAAAATACAAAAATACCGTAAACATATCTCGGTAAACGTAGAAACAGAACTAACATATGCAATAAAGAGGGTTCAAATGCATAGAATTGAACACTTATCACCCAGTGTACTATGTAATATAATTAATGAAAGATGAAAACTATACCCTTCACATATCTTTAATCAATAGATGCATTGTGATCATGATACCTTGGTTGGGGGTTAGAAAGAGAGAAACCCTCATTCTGATTGGGACTTTGAACCCTGTGCCTCTCCATATAGTGGTGGGAAGCATACCAATCAAAGAAGATAGAAATGTTGGAGATTGACTTTGAGTTTAGACTACAACTATTTGTCTGCTGAACAAAAGGGATTCAAATATGAGTTCACTACTTTACATGTTCAATAGATTTGGCTCTAGACTTTCTTGTATTAATGATAGTTTTTTTTTCTTGTTTTTGATGGCGCTTGATATCCAACTACAGGACAGTTAAAATATTCTACTTTGGGATTTTGTTTCCTTGGAGTGGTTTCCAGTCTGTTGAACTGTTGAAAGGTTGACTGATTATACTGTGTTGCCCATCTTTGAGCTTGAGAACTTTCAAAGAAGTACAATCATCCACTGTGGTGCAACAATAAAATTCTGAGAGTAGAAAGCAGTAAGTTTCATGAAAGGTGAAGACTCTGGAGATCATAGTAAATTTGTCACTCCAAGTTTAGATGACAAACTTACTAGAATCATCATCTTGTGTTAGAATTGACATTAATTAATAAATAGAAGAAAGTAACAACTTTGGTTATATATGTTGTAGTAATCCTGCACGAATAGAAAATAAACAGAGGAA
Source organism: Cornus controversa (assembly GCA_026545225.1). NCBI lineage: Eukaryota > Viridiplantae > Streptophyta > Magnoliopsida > Cornales > Cornaceae > Cornus > Cornus controversa. Next base: position 15,617,005 of record CM048853.1, on the reverse strand, counting down.
TACAATGTGAGTATGAATGAATGTCACTCAGTTTATGATGTCTTCACCATCAAGTGCTATCAAGGGGATTCGGGAAATGTTGGACCAATCTTCCCGTTCTCCCTTTGGCAACATGGTTTCAACAATGGACAATCACATATTTGCATGTAAGAGAGGGAGTTGGGCAGCCCTTGTTCTGGCAAGGATACCAATTTTGGGCAATTCTCTATTTCAAGATTCATCAGATTTTGAAGCTCCTTTGGGATCAAAAGGGTTTCCAAATGACAACGACTTGACAAGATCACAGCTTTTGTAGAATTCCAAATTTATATTCATGATTTTCTCTGATGCTACTGCTGCTATGGACTGTATAGAAGTTTTGATCTCTAAAATGTGAAAAGCGTATGAAGTTTCTGCTGCTTCTTTACATGATTTAGAGTCATATTATTGACATGCCAGAATATACTAAATTTAAATGCATTATATGTGATTATTGATTCTACATGACAAGAATATGATTTTCTAGAATAGATATTCATGATTCTTTGATATTCATGATCTCTCTAAATTATGTATGATATTGTAGTGGAGTAATTGTACACGTTCACTGTCTGTAATACCATAGATGTTATATGTTGCATATATATAAATGGGTAATGTTTTAGTGCCTATTAATACTATCATTATAAAGTTAATACATTTTGCCTGATTCTAGAGTAGCCAAAGCATCATGAATCTTGAAAAATGTAAATGACATTAAAGTTTAAAATTAACCATTGGGACAGTGACTTGGCCCCACAGGGAGGTCACATATACGAGGTTAATTGCAATGGAATTATATATGGAAGAGATATTGTTTTAGAAATATTCTAAATGCCCACAGGTATAGAGTTTTCTATTTCAATATCTTAAATTTAATAATTCTATTATAAAGGATATTTTACAAATCAATAGTATGTTGTAACTTTTACCCACAGGATGGTTACAATGATGCAATGATTTGTTTCTGGAACATTTAACGTGGGTTGAATTTTCAATATATTATTGTTTTCATTACACGTTAGTAAGCATCCTTTATTAATTTTTACAGCTTTATCATCTACCTATTTATCGAAGGAATCATCACATATCCCATTTCTGAATGGTGACAATTATAAAGATTGGAAGGAGAAAATTCTCTTTATGTTAGGGTGCATGGATCTTGATTTGGCTATCCGTGTGGAAGAACCTCCTGTTCCCACTGAAACTAGTACGCCAGGTGAGAAAGCATCATATGGATGGTGGGAGCGATTCAACCGCTTGAGTTTGATGCTTATTAAGTCTCATATGGGAAAAAGTATTCGGGGATCCATTCCAGACAGCACTAAAGTGAAGGAATACCTTCAATTTATTGAGGAACAATTTGCAAGTTCTGAAAAGGCTCTAACTAGTACCCTAATGAAATAATTGTCATCCATGAAATGTAATGGTACTTCAGGAGTGCGTGAGCACATTATGGGAATGAGAGACATTGCAGCACAACTAAAGTCTCTTGAGATTGAGATTACAGAGTCCTTTCTTGTCCATTTCATACTCAACTCTCTTCCACATCAATTTGGACCATTTAAGATTTCTTATAACACATATAAAGATAAATGGTCAATTAATGAGTTACTGATCATGTGTGTTCAAGAGGAAGGGAGGTTGAAGTAGGCGGGTCTAGAAAGTGTCCATCTAGTCTCTTATGGAAATGGAAAAGGGAAGAATTGGCATAAAGGGGAGAGTTCTTCTAACAATGAAAAGAATAAAAAGCTATCAGTTATCAAATCTGGCAATAAAGACCCCATCAGGTACTTTTTCTGCAAAAAGACAGGACATTTTAAAAGAGAATATAAGAAGTTTCAAGCTTGGCTTGAAAAGAAAGGTAATCTCATCTCATTAGTATGTTATGAATCTAATATGATTTGTGTTAGTAATAATACTTGGTGGATTGATTCTGGTTCTACAATCCATGTTGCCAATACTATGTAGGATTTTCTAAACCAAAGGAATTCGATGGGAAGTGAATGTTGCATCTATTCAGGAAACCAGATGCATTCACATATGGAGGCTGTTGGAACCTTTAGACTTGTTTTACAAACTGGCTTTGTTTTAGACTTGGAAAAGACATTTTATATTCCATCATTTTCTAAAAACTTAATTTCTATTTCCAGACTTGAACCTTTGGGTTTTTCTTTCAGTTTTTGTGACCGTTCTATAACCTTGTTTAAAAACTCTGTTGTTGTTGGTACTGGCATTCTAGATGGTGGTTTATATAAACTATGTCTAGATCCAGTTTGTGATTTTAATCTTTTTACTACAACCGAAATTATTGACATAAAGAGGAGTATTGTGAATGAAACATCCTCTATGTTGTGGCATAGAAGATTGGGACATATCTCCATAGAAAGACTTAAGAGGTTAGTGAATGAAGGGGTCCTCCAGACTCTTGATTTCTCTGACTTTGGTACTTGTGTAGACTGTATTAAGGGCAAACAAACCAACAAGACCAAGAAGGGTGCCAGGAGGAGTTCTAACACTTTAGAAATCATACATACTGATATTTGTGGACCTTTTCCTACACCATGTCTAAATGGTCAGAAATACTTCATCACCTTTATTGATGATCACACACGATATATGTATCTTTATCTTTTATTTGAGAAGGCTAAAGCATTAAATGCTTTTAAAGCCTATAAGGTGGAAGTAGAGAAACAAATAGATAAAGTAATTAAAATTGTGAGATCAGATAGAGGTGGGGAGTACTATGGCAAGTACACGGGAATAGTACAAAAGCCAAGTCCATTTGTAAAATTCCTTGAGGAACATGGGAATTGTTGCATAGTATACGATGCTTGGCTCACCATATCAAAACGGTGTAGCTAAAAGAAGGAATCGTACTTAAATGGATATGGTAAGGAGTATGCTTAGCAACTCCAATCTCCCATTATTCTTGTGGAGTGAGACCTTAAAAACCGCTGTATACATCTTAAACAAGGTTCCCACTAAAGTAGTTTCTAAAACTCCTTTTGAGTTATAGAATGGTTGGAAACCAAGTTTAAGGCATGTACACATTTGGGGTTGTCCAGTTGAGGTCAGACTGTATAATCCACAAGAGAGAAAATTGGATCCAAGAACAGTTAGTGGTTTTTTCATTGGCTATGCAGATTGATCCAAGGGATATAAGTTTTATTGTCCTACCCATAATATGAAAATAGTTGAAGCAAGAAATGCAAAATTTCTTGAGGATGGCAACATTAGTGGGAGTGCACAAACTCAAAGTTTAACCTTTAAGGAAATGCAGGATCTAGTACCTACACCTGCAATTACATCTGAGTTTGTTATTTTTCAAGATGTTCCACAAAATGTCATTGAGGAAGAACAACCAATTCAAACCTTGCCACTCAATGAAGAACCGATTGCCATGGAGGGTGATATTCAATAATCTCAAAATGAGACTGTCGATATCCCATTAAAAAGATCCTCTAGAGAAAGAAAAACTACACTTTCTTCAGATTATTTGGTGTACTTACAAGAATCTGACTGTGACATTGATATTGAGAATGATCCAATTACGTTTTCACAAGCCATGAGTGGCGATAAATCCATATTTTGGTATGATGCTATGAAGGATGAGATGAATTCTATGGCTAGCAATGATGTTTGGGATCTTGTTAAATTACCTAAAGGAGTTAAGGCCATTGGCTGTAAATGGGTTTATAAGACCAAAAGGGACTCAAATGGTAATATAGAAAGATATAAAGCTAACCTTGTAACCAAAGGATTTACTCAAAAGGAAGGCATAGATTACCATGAAACCTTCTCTCTAGTTTCAAAGAAGGACTCATTTAGAATAATCATGGCATTAGTAGCTCATTATGATTTAGAGCTACATCAAATGGATGTGAAAACGGCATTTCTCAATGGAGATTTAGAGGAAGAGGTTTACATGACTCAACCTGAAGGATTTGGTTTAGATAAGAAAAGTCACTTGGTTTGTAGACTAAAGAAATCCATATATGGACTAAAATAGGCTTCCCGTCAATGGTATATAAAGTTTCACAATGTGATATCTTCTTTTGGCTTTGAAGAGAATACGGTTGATCATTATATATACCTCAAGATCAGTGGGAGAAAATTCATTTTTCTAGTCTTATATGTGGATGACATTCTACTTTCCAGTAATGACTTAGGTTTGCTACAAGAAACAAAAAGGTTTCTCTCTCAAAACTTTGGTATGAAGGATATGGGTGAAGCCTCTTATGTTAGAGACAGATCCAAGGGACATTGGGATTGTCTCAAAAAGCCTACATAAACAAAGTATTGGAGAGATTTAGAATGCAAAATTATGCATCGGGTGTAGAACCTATTGTTAAAGGTGACAAATTCAGTCTAAATCAATGTCCAAGAAATGATCTAGAAAGGGAACAAATGAAAAATATTCCTTATGCCTCTGCAGTTGGAAGTTTGATGTATGCCCAAATCTATACTAGACCGGACATAGCATTTGTAGTTGGCATGTTAGGTAGATATCAAAGTAATCTAGGCATGGATCATTGGAGAGCTGTAAAGAAAGTGTTACGTTATCTTCAAGGAACTAAGGAGTACATGCTTACCTATAGACGATCTCATCATTTGGGGGTGATTGGTTATTCAGATTCAGACTTTGCTAGTTGTGTTGACTCTAGAAAGTCAACGTCAGGTTATGTGTTCCTTCTAGTGGGAGGAGCAATATCTTGGAGAAGCACAAAGAAGTCTTTAACTGCTTCTTCAACTATGGAGGCAGAGTTTGTAGCGTGTTTTTAGGCAACATCACAGGCTATATGGTTACGGAATTTCATTACAGGGCTTAGATTTATTGACTCTATTTCTAAGCCAATGAGAATTTTCTGTGACAATTCTACTACAGTATTCTTCTCTAAGAATAACAAAAGTGGCAGTCGAAGAAACACATCGATATAAAGTACTTCGCTGTCAGAGAACGTGTTCATAATAAGGTGGTGATAATTGAGCACATCAACACTGAGATGATGATAGCAGATCCTATGATGAAAGAATTACCACCTAAGTTGTCTAAAGATCACGCAATGCATATGGGACTATCTAGTCTCTTTTAGATGAAGTGTTATTGATTGTTATGTGCATTTGGTCATCTTTGAACTATTGTGTATTGCAGCACTTAATTAATTTATAATTTTCTATCTTCATTTGGTTGTATACATAAAGTTTCAGAATGACAGATGGTCCTTTTGGACATTATGTTGGACCCGAATGAGCATTTGGTAGCTCATTCATAATGATTACATGCTATATAAGGCACTCATTAAGAGATAGAAAATGACATTGTAATACATGGAAGGGGATACTTGTATATAAAGTATTTTCCGTCATAATTCATGCATTGACTACTCTTAATTGAGAATAGTGATGTTAACCAAATAAAAAGGGTTATTTATGGCCATATATAAGAAGTTTAAACACCCATTAAGTTTATTTTGATATAGGCCAAGTGGGAGAAAGTGTCTTCTAGCAAGACATATGTGGCCCATGTGCCAAGTGGGAGAATGTTAGACGGTTTTTTTATTTTGTTAGTGGCTCATGTGTCACATCAGTTACCGTTACATGGTAGTAATGGATGGTTTATTGACTATCCAGTTACCGTAACTTTCTCCACAGACACTATATGGTGTTAATGGGTGGTTTATTAACCGTTGCCTTTTCTCTGGTTAACTACCTCTTGATGGGAGAGCTATATACGGTGAATGAAGATATTGGGGTCCCTAATCTCACAACAATGAAAGTCTCGTATGGTTTTTAGAGAGCCTGTGTTCCATCACTTTGAGACATACGGGTTAGAGAGGTTAGAAGGCTTCAAGAAATATTACAATATTATAATCATAGTCTGTTTGAAGTTGAACACTATCATCAGGGTCTGGGTCTGGATATTGAAGTTCAATATTATCATCAGCATCGCATATTGAAGTTGAAGGTTTTTAGTAAAACTACTGTACTGCCGTATTGTCATCCTATTTACAACTGGAAGGACTACCACTCACTTGCATTTGGGTATTTCTAAAGGTATCGTCAAATTAAAACTATGGCTGGAGGTATGTTAGATCTTATTCTACATTTAATTTTTATCTATCATCATTATGTAAATACTGGAATAGAGATCTAATTGGAAGGGCTCTCAAGAGAAAGTCGATACCCTGCTACAGGAATGGGGACAGAAGGGACATTTACTGCTATAGGGAACATCCTCAAGAAGGACAAAAATTCAAAGATTAAGGTTGCTTATATATATATATATATATATCATATTATATTGTTTCCTATGTTGTTGATCCTTTTTGTTTGCCTACATCTAGGTGTATTCTGAAGCCTGGTTAGTCTCACAAGTTACACGTCTTGTAACTTTTTTTGGTTGTTTTTTTCTAATTCTGTAGTTTCATTATTATTGAGCAACATAACAGTTGTATCTTTGTTAGTACCTTCCATGTTTTGTGACAAACCAGGTAATTAATTTCCCAAGTCTCAATTAGTTTATTCACACTTGTTCACTACTCTAAGCAAGGTGTTTTTAGCTCAATTTCTACAAAATACATAATATGTCAATATTGAGCAACACCCTCTATTTCTACCAAATGCATAATAAAATTATAAGGACAAAAATTAGTAATTTGATCTCTTCAAGCTTGTGAACTGTTCACCCTTTATTTCAAATCTGAAATGGACCTATCTAATAGGCTGTGTAATTAGAATAAGTTTGATGGAGATGCAATTTGTAATTTAGTGCAGTGCCTAGGAAAGATGCTTATACATCTGTGTCTCTAGCAGTATTGAATAGTGTTGTCAGATCACCTGTGAAAGAAACTTTTAATTGTAATTCATGCACTCTTTCGTTTTGTATTTTTCTTTTGTTCATGTTATCATTTGCTTGTATGTTCACTAGGTACAATTGCTTGTTAAAATAGTGTTGAGAAGTTGAATTATCTCTGGTCAGAGGTTCTCTATTTGTGAGAAACTCGTGAAGGGCCAGATGGGTGGGGTTTGCAAAAACTCCCATCTTTTGGAAGATTCTTGATCAGAGGTGAATATGAAGAACCAAGTGTTGGAGTAATTTTCAGAGGAATGGCTATTGCCCTCTACTCTTACCTCTCTTAGCATAAGATGCCTAAGAGGGGCTGCCCAACTCCCTCGCTTACCTAGAAATAAAAGATTGTCTATTGCTGAAATCACGTTGCCAAAACGAGAAAAGGGAAGATTGGCCCAAGATTTCTCGAATCTACCATATACAGCTGGATTGTCATGCCCCAAAAATCAGACAGCTGAGACTTCCCCGGATTGACCCCAAATCTCGAGTGTGAACCCATTCACTCAACCCCGTGAACTATCTCAACCACACTCATGCGATAGTATCCATTTCTGATACCATGCCATAATGCCCTAATTTTCCCACTCCCAGAAGACCAGAGGTTAACTGTCCATTAAACCCAATGAACCCTTATTACACTCATTTACTGCAGAAGCTTAACTCAATTGTTGCATATAAATGCTCACAACTCCACCTCAACCAATTCCCATGGTCCCTACATTGAATCATGCACCTTAGTGGAAATTTACTTGTCCATACTTTCAAGAATCACTCACTTTCAAGCCTCAAATATTACTGGATTTAGAATCTAAAATTGAGACATATACCATTGGATAGAGAATCCAAAAATACTCAATTTCAAAAAAAAACCACACTCAATTCCGATCTAGAACGAAGAAATTACGTCGAATCGAAGTTTGGAAAAATGTTGTGAATAGTAATTTCGATTGTATGAAATGCCAATCTCGATTGTGCAAAACTGGCATCTCGATTGTGCGAAAAAAATCTCGATTATGCAAAGATTTCACCCTCTCAGGACCATGAACCTACAATATCTCGCACGATCAAAATGGGGGTTTCGATTGTGCAAAATTCCCTCTGTCTGGACCCTAAAAATCATCATAAATTATCATCCATTCGCACAATCGAAATGGGGGTTTCGATTGTGCGAAATGGGCATTTCACACGATTGAAATGCTCCCCACAGGACCTCCAACAACCCTATACATGGTCTATTTGGAGCCCAATCCACATTATATCATCCTAGAACCTCTCATACATAGTGTATAACATAAATGAAGGATTCTAAAATCAATTACAAATGATATAACATCATACACATACACCAATATATGCGTTTAAATCTCAAATCTTTCATAATCATAGAAAATTCCTAGGTTCACAATACACCTAAAACTCAAGTGAATAAACCATCTTTGATTCCCAAAATTTATTTCCATAACACCATAAATATAAGAAATCAAATGGTCCTTTAAGCATACATTCATCAAGTCTCAAATGACGGAAGTCATTATACATGTATTTCTCAAAAGTCTCCTTCCTACAAGTGTGGCATTTACATTTGGAGTTCATAAACAAAAGAAGATACAAATGTAAAGGCAACACTACAACTATGGTCAACATGCCATAAGCTGGGATGGACATTTATCTACATCCCAAAACATCAAAAATCCAAAAGGAGAACCCAACAAGGTTCATTGAGCTAATCATGCTTCGTCCTCCATCGGCATCGTATCTGAAAAAGTTTATATAAGTAGGGTGTAAGGACCGGAATAATTTTGACCGGTTCCGGGTGAATTTTGACCGGAATTTAAATTTTTTCGGATTAATTGAAATTCCGAAAAGGGTGTGGATATATTTCCATACAAGTGGAAGGTGTATGTATATGTATATATATATCTAAATATATATATACATAGTACCTATATTTATATTTAATTATAAATATATGGGGGGCTTTATGCAATTATGAAGAAATAGAGGTGCACATTCATAATTTTGTGCATGTGGAGGGGCAAGAGTATGTGGTGATGTATATACATATGTGTATATATAATAAGATGCCCATGTGATATAAATATATATATAAAAATTATATGTATTATATACATGTGGTTGTATGTAAGGTAGAGAAAAGTTGTGGACAAAAGAAAAGAAGATAAGGAGTGGGTGGTCGGCTGACCAAGAAGAAAAGAAGAAAGAAAAAGAAAAGAAAGAGAAAAAGAAAAGGAAAAAGAAAGAAAAAGAAAAGAAAAGAAAAGAAGAGAAAAAGGAGATCGGGGAGAGAGAGAGAACCGAGAGGCCGAAGGAGAGAAGGGTCCGTCCTGGCGGCCCTAGCAGCGGCGGCGGGGCCCGTTTTTGGCAGAGGCATCGACGGTGGCCGTGGTTGCCCACGGTGGAGCTGTCCGGCGTCGCGGGGTGGCTCGGTCCGGATGGGCTGTTCGCGAAGGGGGTCCAACGGATGCTTGTGATTGGGGTTTCTCCTTGGTAGTTTTCGGTGGAGTTGGTGCCGGGAGTGGTTGTGTGGTGGCCGGAGGTGAGTTTTTGGGTGGCTAGAGGTGGTTCACCGCTAGAGACGCTAGAGAGAGAGTGGGATTTGGGCTCGGTTCTGCTGAAGAGGACTGTGGTTGGTTCGATTTTGGGTCAAGCTCAGTGGTGCTTGGCTGGGTTCACGACTGGGCTTCATTGGGCTGGCCGTGGGTGAGGGTTTGATTAGCCAAAGATGGTGGTGCCTCGAGTTGAAGGTGCCGATACTTGGCAATGGGATTTGTTTGGCTTCGGCTGGTGCTCGGGCCGTGTTGGGCTGCCTGGTTTGTGGCAGCAGGTGGTGGTTTTCTGGCGTGGGTGAGGCTGGTTTCATGGCAGCTCTCGGCTGGTACGGTGGTCACATACGGTGGTGCCGAAAAGGCTGCTATGTGAGTTTTCTTGGTGGCTAGGTCGTGGACTCTCTTTGGTTCAGTTGAGGTGAGTTGTTGAGCTGAGCTTGGGTTCATGTTGTTGGCTGGTAGTGGTTTCGGATGGTGCCGAAACTTGTGGGTTTAGTTTGGGCAGCCCGTAGCGGTCAAAGGTTGCGGTTGTTTGGGCCAAGAATGGCGGCCTTGTGGTTTTGGGCCCTTATAGATGGTGGGCTTGGACGTGGGAAAATAGGTTGAGGTTTGGACTTGGCCAAATTAATTGGGCCGAACACAAAAATTAAAGGGAAACAAGGTGGTCCAGTGGATTTGCTCGTGTGGGCTTCGACACAGGACTGGATCGGGCTTGGAAATAGGCCGATTTGCAGGCACGGACCGGTTGAGAGCGGGACTTAAGGCAAGTTGATTCTTGCCTCTATCTCTTACAAATACTTTTCTTACGTTAAGTAATTTACATATGTCTTAATTTGATCATATGTGGTATGTGTATATACATATATATATAGGTGCTTATATATATGTGTGTATAAGCGGATGTTGTATATACGTGGGATGTGAGGATATATATATATGTGTGTGTGGGTTTGGGGAGCGATGACATGTTAAAATTATCGCCTATTTGCATCGTGATATGCATGTATCGTATTGATTGAAATCATATAAAAAGCATGCTAAATAATACCTGTTTAGCTATGTGTTGTCTTGTATGCATATGTGGCTCTTATGCACGATGTTCAGTATATATATATGTGTGATTATGTATATGGTTGCAGTGGTAAAAATGCATGCTAAGTATTAATGTAACTTTTGGCGAGCATTTGCACAGCATGACTATGATATGCTAGGTGTCTATATGTTCTTAATACATATATGAGTGACGAAATATATATGTGTTTATATATTGTGATTGGAATGCATGTTGGCTACTTGTAGTAAATGCATATCTTGAGTGAGAGCATGATTATATGTATGCTAGTATACGTGCATATAGGACTTATATGCAGGATTGGACATATATGTGATTATATGTGGGAATGTGAATATGAGATGCATGCTGGCTTTATTTATATATCGAATGTATGCATTGGTTATAGCATGATAAAAATGTGCTAAAGTTGAAGTGTTTTGCATATGTGAGGTGTTATGCAAGTCTTGGAACATGTATGCGCTATATGTGTTAGAATGTGATGAGTGTCATGCCAAATACTTCTCTTTAGTATTCATGAGTATGGGTTAAAGCATGAAAGTATTATGTTATGTACATATGCATCCATATGGCATATATGGGAGGGAAATGACACATATGTGGTTATATGTGGGTCTATGCGGAGATGAAATGCATGCTATGTACTTTTAACTAGCTTAGGCATTGTGAGGCATGAACATTGAATGCTTGGTTGTTATATGTTCGAAATGCATATATGGGACCGTTGTGAAGAAACGGGGAAGTGTCTGAATTACCTAGAGTAGGTCAATACTCGGTTATGGTTGTGGTCATAGAGTGGGCAAATCATCCAGAGTAGGTCAATACTCGGTCACGATGAGAGCATTGGAGTGGTAACGTCATCTTGGAGTAGGTAAATACTCGATGACGGTGGTCTACCCATCTTGGAGTAGGTAAATACTCGGTGTGGATTCCAAAAAGATGCCCAATCACCTTGGAGTAGGTAAATACTCGATGATTGTGGTTTATTCACCTTGGAGTATGTGATGACTCGATCATAAACTATCTAACCGCCTTGGAGTATGTGATTTACTCGGCGAGGAAAACTATCTAACCACCTTGGAGTATGTGATGACTCGGTGATGAATTCCAAAATCAACTAATCACCTTGGAGTATGTGATGACTCGGTGGTGGTGTTGGAATTGTGTGGGAGGCGTCTTGGTCACATGATTGGTTAAGAATCATGTTAGGGTATCGGGTTGAGTCCGAGAGAGAGACAAGTGTGTGAACTTGCTTACATTATCTATTGTGAAGCATGCTATGTGTTAAACGCATTCTTATATATGCGTTGCTTGTGACAGAACATGATATATGTTGGATATCTATTGCTTTTGAGCATGTTATATGGTTTAAATGCATCCTTATTGTATTTGAGATGTGCTACTTGACGAGTAGGAGATGTAGTAGTTGATTTACATCGGTTATGTAAATGTGTTGACATATATGTTCTATATACATATTGATGCCTGATGTTTACTGCTTTCAAGCATGTTGAAAATGATTTCTAAAATCACGTATTGTGGATTATGTATGTTTATATGTGCTAGAGTAGCCATATACATCATTGGTTCATGCATGCTAGGTAGAGCATGGTCTTAAATATTGTGATATATTTAAGTGCATGTATATTTTTGAGAATATGTGAGGATCGAGCTGCTGCAGCGGTGATAGTATGGTTTTACATACCTTGTTGGGCCTTTGAGCTCACCCCCTCCCAGGTTTTGTAGGTATTGCTGATTTCGAAGTCAGTTAGGGGGATCGGTAGTCCCAGTTGCAAAGGTAGTAAGTAGATTCCTTAGAATCTAATGTATGTCTAGGATAGTGGATAGATAGATGCTTTACATTTGGATTAAATGTATAAAGCGATTGTGTAGGTTCAGTTCCTTCAATTGTATTTATTCATGTGATGTATGTATTTAATACGGACATTCAAGGACTGAGGCATGTATATTCATGATTGTATTATGCATGTTGTAAAAATATTGGGGGTACACGGGCCCAGAAGTGTCCATTTTTATTGTTTAGATATAAATACTGGGGGGACACATACCCAGAAGTGTCCATATGAATTGTAAAGTAGGTATATCATGCCAGGAGCCGATTATTTAGAATGGGTCATGCCCAATTTTTGTAAAAATGATAGGAAATTGAGGTTGCATGATCAGGTGGTGGTTGGAGCGTGAGGGTGATTTCACAGGGTTCACACCTCAATTTCCGGGCCTCGGGAATCGGGGCGTGACATAGGGGGTGAGCAACACTGCGGCTTAGTAGGAATGATCCACCCAACCCCACTCTAACTTGTCAGCCATGCATGAATGCACCTGAAATCACTACATGTCTACATGACAAGTATACATACTTTTAACCCATAAACAATCACGTTTTTTAAATCATGAGTGATACTTCACATCTCAATGCATTTGCATACATATGTATATATATCAAATTGAGCAAGCCACAATATATATATATATAACTCATGCCACATAAATCCAAAAATCACTTCTATGGGGACTAGCTTATCACACCATCCATAGTAAGGGTCTCTTCTACACCCAAACTCTGCTTACGCTTTATCGGGTTGCTAACTCAAAGGGAGTGCCTCCTCTTGGCCAAGTTTTGGGTCTTTCACCCTAGGGAGCATTCCCTCACCTTAATTCTCAATGTTATCACGCCCCAAAAACTCACTTTTCATATAGTGCACATAATCACATCAATGCACTTATTCCACGCCATGAATGCATTTTTGTCAAATCAATGCATTTTCCTTTCACCTCAAGATTGTCACAATGCCATCACACTCATATCATGAAAATCATCATACTTATGCATTTCACAAGAAAAATCATATCTTTCATGCACAAGTCTATAAAAACTCACATTTTTCATGTTTTCACCAAATGAACACATTTTTCATCAAGAACATTCATAGTCTCATTTGCACATACACAACATACATAAGGCCTAACTAATATGTTAGACATATCCATGTGCATAAATCACATTTTCATATATATATACATATACACAAAACCCTAAACTCAAGAAATCCCAATCTATCTTTCATGTCACAAATATGTGACCTATAGAATCAAAGTAAAGATGAGTCTAGCACCCCTAACTCAAATCCTATGCTTTGAATCCAACTTTGAGAAATCCCAACTTTCTCAACTTCATGAAGAATGGACTTTGAACCGTTCAAATTGAAGCCCTCAACGCCCTCTACACATTTTCCTTCTTCGGGATCTTCCAAATCACACTTCAAGTGACCTAGAATCTAGAGAGAAGGGAGAGAGATAAAATGGGAGAGGTAGAGAGAGAAAGAGATCTGTAAATATGAAATATCCCAGACCTAATTGATATTTATATCACTCCTAGGGGCGTGAAAAGATTATTTTGCCCCCGGGCCACTTAACGTACCCTCTCGACCTCCGAACTAATTCTCAAAATTTCCGTTGGACTCAAAATCACTTCCATGACATTATAAACATTTTATTTAGTCTATAGTCAAAAATAAAATTTCTCAAAATTTTTTTGAAATTCTTGGACTCACTTAACTACATCGCGGGACCCCCGTTGACCAAAAAGTCAAACTTCTTCAAAAGTTTTCAAAACTTTCCGAAACCACATTCTAACCTTCTAAACATGTTTTCCAAATTCAAAACATGTTAAACATCATTTAAAATATGATTAAAGCAACAAATGGTAAAAATTTTAAAAATCGACCAAAATTGGGCACGGTCTCTACATGGATGATGAAGAAAGCATTGTAACTTAGTGAAATTGATGCTCGCATTAGATTCCTCTAATTTTGTTCATGCAGGGAAAAACCCGTAACTCCAATCATGTACTAGTTCTACACTCTACAACACAATCAAAGTTGTTACTTTCTTCTATCCACTAATTCTCCCTCACTTTCCTTGTACTGTAAATGCCATTGGTGTGCGTTTCTTGGAGCTTTGGAAAGATAGATAACCAAATCACATTTTGACCTTTCTTAGATGAAACTCACAATTTTCTCCACATTGATGGTTGCTGAGAAACTTCAATTCTCCAACTAACTGTCAAATCGCCTTCTTTCTTGAAGAATGAGGCATCTACTAGGGTACTACACTTGCATTATTGCCAGAGGAGACATATTTTTATCAGGTAAGTTACATTTTCAATACAGATAGTTGATAACAAACATATCCTATGAGCAATTCCAGTTACTTTGACATTCCCAAGACCCATTTCTTTGTCGTTGCGAATTTCATAGCAAGATTAATGAACTTTTAGTTTTTCTTTCATGAGCTAGTCAGGCACACTTGGAAATTCTAGAATGCATGACTTGTTAATTACTTTTATTTATTCAGTACAATTCTCCATGTGTTTGTAAATCTTAGTGTCTTCTACCAATACTATGGTTCCCAATAAAAGACCTCCTAAGCTATTGGACAACTATCCATTTTCTTTTGGGTTTTATGAAGAAGGCAAATCTATCAATGTTATATTAGTGTCCATATATAATGGGAAATTTGGTAGTATTGAGCAACACCAAGCTTGATTTCACTGTGCTATTGAAAATAGGAGACAATTAAGCTGGCATTGTATGTTGATGTGGCTAAACTCGAATTATATTGTAAGCTTAATTTTGCCCTTTTTTATCAAAATATAATTTAACCACTTGCAAGAGCACGAATCTTTGTAGATAAGGTTCTATATAGAGGGTATCGATCCCACGAGGACTAGTCGAAATTGTCTTAAAGGAAGATTAATTCTACTTTAATTCTAAAAACAGATTTTTGGATTTTTGTTTATAATCTATTGCATGAATGAAATGACAATAAAATAAAGAGTTGAGTTGGGAGAGAGAGCTAGGGGTGGTTTCCACCACTAGCCATTCACATGTTCATCAGTGTAGCAAGCATGGGATTCATAAATTAAATGCCTAACAATGTCATTAGGCTTGTGACCTCAATGACATATCAAAAGATCAATGTGCGTGCTAACCTATCATAATCCATCTTCAACAAGCATAGCTCTTCAACCTAACTAACTACCTAATTACCCTACTCTCTAAGTGAACACTACATGCATCCAAACTACCTTGTCTTGGCATGGTCTATACAAGCAAACATCACACATTCACTTAAACACCATTATCTAGCCATCATTTGCACTTCTTGTGGAACATGCAAATATTATGCATTGAAGTGACAAAATCTACTCTAAGACAAGAATAAATTTCAAATCAAATGAATATATATAAGAAATGTATTTGTGTACATATTCACTAGGCTAAATAATCAACATTTAACTACAAATCCCCAAGTGCTACAAAAATGAACAAGTTTACATGGCTAGGTGTGTCAACCACACCCTAGTGGAGGAGTTAGTTGGTTATGGCAGCCTTACACCCTTCCATTGATGAAGAAAGTGAAGCTTCTTGGTCTGGTTCAGCTCCTCTTCTTCCTCTCCCAAAAGTCTCTCCTTTGATGGTCTGATGTATATTGAGAGATATGTGAGATATGAGAGATATGGCCCTTTTTGTGTGCTTTTTGGCTTCCTTTTCAACCTTGGGGCCCACCATATATATATATATATCCCTTGTATCAAGAAAGCCCCCAAGGGTCTTGTTCAAGTCAGACAATCCCCTTAAGTCGTGCAAAAAGGGGGATTTTGTTGCAAGTGGGAGAGCAGGTGAGCAAGTGGCCAAATGGGTTCTTCAGAATCTCGATTGATCGAGATTGGATCTCGATTGATCGAGATTTCGATCAATCGAAATGAGATCTCGATCAATCGAGATTTCGATTAATCGAGATCAACATCTCGATTGATCGAGATGCCTTTGGCTGCAATTCTGATTTTTTCTCTTCAGCTGCAAATAGCTTCAAACTTTGCTCCATTTACTCTAATACCTGCAATACATCAAAAACACAAAAATACCGTAAACATATCTCGATAAACGCAAAAACGGAACTAACATAAGCAATAAAGAGGGTTCAAATGCATAGAATTGAACACTTATCACACCCCCAAACTTACATACTGCTAGTCCCTTAGCAATACGATATTACAAAAATAAAACTAACTATCTTATATAAAAGTTTAATCATGCTCAGTCATCAACTACTAAAGGGCGATCATCCGTTCATTTCACAGTTGGCAAATGCAAAAAGTATTACAGAACTATGTGGTCATTAGCAAAAATGGACTTGCACAAGCTATAAATAAACGATGGTCCCCACATAATGGCCAGTCCGAACAAACATATCAGTCCCGACCCCAAAATCCTCTCTGAAAAGTGAACATGCATTCTAATGCGTGGCTTTTGACATATTTGGAGAAGAAAATGAACAAATCTGTTTTTAAAAGAAAAACTCATTGAAAATGCTCGCCACAACCGTTCATTATCACAAAACCTTCATGATTGCTCATGTGCGGATGACCGTGCAATGCTTAGCTCTTTTTGCTTTCTTGTACCATGTAGCGGCATTGGGCCAATGACTCCCAAACCAATTGGCTTTAGGGCATTAGGTGAAGAAACACCCCTCAGACTTAATAACTGAGCTTATAAGGCGATGAGCGTAAGCAAGCCATCCGCTTATTATTGCTTAACCTTGCACACTTATACGCGAATATTCCCTGCTTTGAGGCATAGAAACCCGGTTTATTGAGTGAGAAGGCTTATTGCAGATTTTCTCTTTTTTTTTTTTTTTTTTTTTTACAACAACCGGAAGAACTTATTCTTTAAGTTGTTCAGATAAAAACAGAAATTTACAAAATTCTCCCTCAGACTTATACCCCACAGTTTAAAATGCATGTGTGCGAATTTGTGCGTTTAAGAATAAATTTAGGGCAAGAACCATACGTGTTCGTATTTGGACAAAAATGTAGACCGTTCTAGCCTACTATATAGCTTGCAAAAGTGCGGGTATTTACAATGTTAAAGTTCTTAACTACCTACTGCATTTACCTCGGACATTTATTCGGATGATCTTCCTTTTAAAAAAAAAATCAAGACATCATAGCAAGCATGCAAAAATATCAAGGAAACTGCTCTACAATGACACTCAATACTAAGAGTGAACATTTCATGCATATGCAAGTGGTATAGCATACCGCACCCCCAAACTTATATGCAACATTGTCCGCAATGTTTGGACAAGAAGAACAAGGAAAGAAGTTACCGAGATTGCTGAATGCGACAAAAATGATATTCCACAGTAGCGGTCATCCTACAAATAGGAAAAACTTGCACAGAACACCAACTCGATACCACGAGCATTAAAAGGAACAAAAAGTAAATAAACAGAACATAATGAAATAATTATGGACAAACGGACAATGCCAATATCACTGTATATCTAAGGGTCTGAACTGGTGTTTCCCGATTGGCTAAGAGGTCTATGCGATAAGATATTGACTATCCAGGCACGCTAACGTATAGCACGCAAAGGGGCTACCTTTCTTTATTACCGCCAACTGTGTTGAAGCAATCTCAACAGTATTGGGAATTTAAACCAGGCGGTAATAAACGGAAATCATCAACTGAATCGCATATAATAATTAGACAAATGGTACTACATACATAGTCAAAGTATAGAGAACAGATATATTGACAGAAAGCAAAAAATAAAGACAGTAAAGATACACATGTTATAACCGAAAAGATAACTGTATTCCATATATATATAAAATGAGTTCAGTACCAAGCGTACATGCATCTAGAATACTCAAAAAGAAATGAAAAATGAAAGAAAACATGGCCAACATGGCCTATCAAACATATAGAAAGAAAAATACAGAAAGTAAAACAGAAAAGACAAATAAATGCAGCTACTCGAGGGCGGGTGGTGGTGGTGGTGGCTCGGTGGGAGTGGAGGTGGAGGTGGAAGCTTGACCTGCGAACAGGGACTGCAGGTCCTGCCGGAAGGCTCGGAACTCGTCGAGAATCGCCCTCTGACCCTGTGCCAGAGAAGAAATGTTCGAACGAATGCCCTCCAGCTGACTCTGCGTCACCTGGACGTGCTCGTCAAAACCCTGCTGGAGCCGCTCTACGTCAGCCGCCAGGCAGGAGTAGCCAGTCGCTAAGATGTCATGCCGCTCTGCAGCCATATCCATCTCCTCCTCCTCCATCTCCTCATCCTCGGACTCATCCCCTGCAGGCTCTCCCTCCTCCATCTCCTCTGGGGCATCCATATCTACATCGTCAGGTGGATCACCCTGGTGGTCCTGTCGCTCTAAGTGTCGCCTCACCCGCTCCCACTGAGCAGATGTGAAGCGGGTGGGCGGTGCCAACTGAATGTCAGTCTGACTGACCGGTATACTGGCACTACTGAGAAAAGCGACGATCAGGAAAGGAAAGGGAAGCCGCCAACTCGCTGCTCGCCTCATCCTCTTATTGACGAGGCCATCCCAGACTTTGTACATCTGCCCCCAGATCAGCGACGGGACAGAAAACCAAGTGCCCGTGTGGAAAGCATAGAGGCAATGGAGGAGGTCGCCCCTGCGCTCTGCCACGTGCTGCAGAGGACACGCGTTCTTGATGAGAACGGTGTCCAAGAACCAAAATCTGCTCGGGCACATCGATTTGGACATGCAATTGTGACTGGGCGTGGTAAACGCCCCGCCACACATGTCCATCACGATCGAGAACAGTGTCGTGTCTGCTGGGAGCGCGACCCTATAAAGTGGTCGACCGTCCTGGTCAACCACGTCTGGTGGCTACTGGTGAGGGATGCCGAGCATCTGAGTAATCCGGCTCGGCGTAATCGTAATAGTGACGGTGCCCACGATCGTCTCTAGTGTATCCGACGCAGTGCAGGAGTAGGTCATGTGATCGTAAAAGACCTGCACTAAGCGCTCGTGTGCCACGTCGGTGGGAGGCACACATAGCCGGTCGAGGCGACGCCTCCTGAGCTCGGCGACAGTCCACGCATTGTCGGGACGCCTCTCGAACTCTGCCAAGTCAAAAATCTGCTCCGGGTGAAACTTCCGAGACCGGAAGACTCGCCCGGGCACGTCTCTAACTGCACCGGGGGCATTCTTCACCCTCGCCATAGCCTCGGAACAGTCTGCACTTTATTCCAAAAATTACGTAAATAAAAGATAAATAAGAAGAAAACTAAACTAAGGATAAACTAAAAGAAGAAAAGTGAAAATGAGGTCCTAGTCCATGATGCTGACGAGAATTCAAAAAGTCGCTCTCAAAGAGACAGTGCGAGCGGATGCAACCGGAACAATGGGCCACCGTTACAAACCGTACACTAAGCATTTGAAACATAGAGAGTGCAAAATCTCAACCCTACATGAATTCCTACCCCCCCCCCCCGACTCTCGCAAAATTTCATTACAAACACCGCAAATGCACCCATACAACCCAATATCATCTAACTATGTTTATTACACCATAAAACTATCAAAAATAGTGAGAGAGTACACAAAATGTAGCCATGCATCACTTACCTCAAGAGGAAGAAGATGAACGGCTCAAACAGAAGAAGACCCACTCGCAGCCGCGAAGAGAAGAGCGAGCGAGTGCTAGCGGCAGCTTCGGACGATGTCGAACGGTGGGTGATGATCGGTGATGAAAGATCACGTGCGGAATGGTGGTTGGCGGGCTCTGGATCGCTCGGAGAAGAGAAGGAAGTCGGATGGTTCTTTTGAAATGAGAGGGAAGCCCAACGGTTTAAATAGGATTTCGGCTCACGTGCAGGCATCGCATGCATCTCGATTGATCGAGATGTGAATCTCGATTGATCGAGATTTTGATTAATCGAAATCCAACTTCGATCAATCGAGATTACCTTCGATCAATCAAAATCTCTCCTTCGCTTAATCGAGACTTTCTTTGGTGAATCGAGACTTTTAATTCGATCAATCGAAAATTTATTTAGTTCAATCAAAATTTACTTCGATCAATCGAAATTCCTCTTCGATTAATCAAAATTTTCGATCGATCGAAGACCAATCAAAATGCTATCGAAGAATACTACCCCTCGGGACTTTTGGATTTGCAATTCTCTGCAATTTCTCGATCAATCGAGACTGAAATCTCGATCAATCGAGATCTCGATTGATCGAGATCCTGGCTTCGATCAATCGAAATGCTCAAAAACAGTCAGCTTGAGCTATGCTTCAGGGACTTGGATTTTTTTTTTTTTTTTTTTGTGAATTAGATACTACATTGCTTAGATACCAACTTTAACTTGGATTAAAGGGACTTCATGGAAGCATGATAGCTACCATGGTTACGCCACCTTACACGTCTATGGTATGACGTTCGGATCGGCTCACGAGTCAAAATATACGGGATCCGTCAAAGTGACGACATCCACGTATTCGGTGGTAACTTGGTCATCCACGCATACTTTTAAGCGCTGCCCGTTTACTTTAAACAACGAGCCATCTTTCAAGTCCTTTAATTCCACCGCTCCGTGGGTAGCGACGGAAATAACCAAAAATGGAGGAAAGGGTTCTCTCGGAATTCTCCCTTTAGGCACATCCATGACAGTAGTGACATCGAGCATTGAATTAACTTCACAAATAGATTGCTCAACATCAAAATCATCATAGTTGAAGTGATTTAGGCATGCCTCTAGAGGATCCTTGGAAAGAATAGAAGGAAGTGCTTCTTGAACAAGGTCTTCCACAACATCGACACAAAAGCACTCACTTTCGTCTTCGGATGGGTGGTGGGAAGCATTGAAGATGTTCAAACGGACTTTCATATTCCCGAAAGAGATGTCCATCACTCCGGTACGGCAATTAACGCAAGCATTTGTCATGGCCAAGAATGGATGACCTAGAATAATAGGAATATGTCGATTTGAATTTTGGACCGGTTCTGTGTCAAGGACTATGAAGTCCACCGGAAAATAGAATTTATCCACTTGAATGATTACATCCTCAATTATGCCACGTGGTTGCTTCACCGAGCGGTCGGCGAGTTGCAACACAACCGTGGTATGCTTGAGTTCCCTCAAACCTAGTTGTTGGTAAACTGAGAATGGAAGCAAATTGACACTAGCCCCTAAATCAAGAAGTGCCCTTTCAAAAGATTGATTTCCGATGGTGCACGAAATGGTCGGAGCACCCGGATCTTTGAATTTAGGAGGGGCTTGGTGTTGGAAAATGGAGCTTATCTGCTCAGTTAAGAGGACTTTCTTAGGAACATTATTCCTGGATTTGCGCTTTTGCATGCACAAGTCCTTCAAGAATTTAGCATAGGAGGGAATTTGTCGAATAGCATCAAGGAGAGGGAGATTGATCTTAACTTGTTTGAAGATCTCCATCATGTCTTGGATTTTCTCTCCTTGCTTCCCAAAATGAGAAGGTTCCTTCAATCTTTGAGGAAAAGGAACCAGAGATTCAAAAGAAGTGTCAAGATTTGTATTTGATGACGACACAACTTCACTTGCCTTTCCTTTTGGATTTAATGGGATGTTATTCAAAATTGGATTCAACGGAAACAATTTTGGATTTAATTGGGATTCTTTTGGATTTGCGGATTACTCATTGAATTCCTTCTTCTCTTCCTCCCCTACCTTGGAATTGATGATTTTACCACTCCTTAAGGTGGTGATTGATTGAACTTGCTCCGGAGGAGCATTGCAAGTTGAAGATGATGGATCCTCAATCATATGAACACCCTTAGGATTTGCCACCGGTTGACTCGGCAACTTACCTTCCTCCCTTCTATTTAAGGCATTAGCTAGTTGCCCGATTTGAGCTTCTAACCTAGCCATAGATTGAGCATTAGCTTCAAGCTTAGCGATTGATTGAGAATGAGTTTGCAATAATCGGGTATTAGCCTCAAGATTGCTTATCACTCTTTCTTCAAAGCCTTGGCTTCTCGGAGGAGGTGGTGGTTGTTTGTAATTGGATCTTTGATGGTAGGGTTGAGGATTCGGCCTATAATGAGGCTGTTGAGATTGGGAATTAAAAGAATTTTGCCCTTGAAAAGAGGGACTTGATTCTTGAGGTTTCCATGAAAAAGTCGGATGGTTCTTGTAACCAGGATTGTACGTGTTTGAATATGGATCATTCATTTGTTTGGAGTACAAGGCATTCGCTTGCTCTTGAGCATAATCGGGAGATTGCCCGGCAATAGGACAATCTCGCACGAAATGTGAAGTACTATAGCAAAACAAACAACCTTCCTGATTTTGAACAGGTTGGCTTGGACTAGGTAGCCCATTTTTCATGATTAAATCCATTTTTCGGGATAGAGCTTCTACTTGCATGGCAACCTCATCTACCCGTGAAATTTCATGCACTCCTCTACAAGGTTGGGTGGCCTTCCCTTTCCTAGTGGAGGAGCGTTGAGCTGAATTGTTGCTTAGGGTTTGAAAAAGTTTCCATGCCTCATCAGGGCTTTTCAAAAGGTATCCACCCCCACACGCGGAGTCTATCATTTGTCTATGTTGCTCACTCACCCCATCATAAAAGCTTTGCACTAGCTGCCATTTTGGGACAGCATGATGCGAACAAGATTTTAAAATATCTTTTAACATCTCCCACGTCTCATGGAATTGTTCTTGGTCAATTTGGGTGAATCCGGTGATTGCTCGCCGAATATCACTTGTCTTACCCATTGGGAAGTATTTTTTTAAGAACTCTATTTGCATCTCCGCCCAAGAATGGATTGAATTAGGTTCTAAGGAATTGAACCAACTTCTAGCTTTATCTTTTAGGGAGAATGGGAACATACGCAGCTTTAGATCATCCTCCGTAAAGTGTGGTACACGAATAGTGGAACACACAGAAAGGAAGTAATCTAAGTGCCGGTATGGATCCTCATTAGGGAGACCATGGAAGCTATTAAGAAGATTGATGGTGGAGGACTTTATTTCAAATTGATTTGCCGCTACATCCGAAAATTGGATACATGAAGGTACTTCAAATGTAGTCAGAAGGTAAAAGTCCATAAGCAACTCTCCTTGAGGAGGTGGAGGTGGAGGTGGTTGTTCATGATTAAAAGGAGGTAGTTCGAGAGGTTGTCTTTCATTTGGATCCATGTTTCCAGTCCTAGGCAATATAGGGTCCCTAGAGGTTCCTCTACGTTGTCTAAGTGTTCTTTCAAGTTCAATATTACAAGGAAGCAAAGGAAGTGACAAGGACCGTCTACCTAGCATGCATTAATTATAGAACAACACCTCAATACACCAAAATAAATAAATTAAACAACAATATATACAAAAAGAATGAAAGAACTCAAACCACTAATTTTAGATTTTATACTCACAAAGGGTTCCAACTTCAATTCTTTTCGACGCCCGCTATGTGGTATACCTAAAATCAAGAAGTTTGAGCAATAAGAACAAAATATGTACAAAAAGAATGAAAGAAATTCTAGCCTAAGAATTAAACCAGATTTAATCTTCTAATGGCGACAATTAAACCGTAGTCCCCGGCAACGGCGCCAAAATTTTGATGTGGCTAAACTCGAATTATATTGTAAGCTTAATTTTGCCCTTTTTTATCAAAATATAATTTAACCACTCGCAAGAGCACGAATCTTTGTAGATAAGGTTCTATATAGAGGGTATCGATCCCACGAGGACTAGTCGAAATTGTCTTAAAGGAAGATTAATTCTACTTTAATTCTAAAAACAGATTTTTGGATTTTTGTTTATAATCTATTGCATGAATGAAATGACAATAAAATAAAGAGTTGAGTTGGGAGAGAGAGCTAGGGGTGGTTTCCACCACTAGCCATTCACATGTTCATCAGTGTAGCAAGCATGGGATTCATAAATTAAATGCCTAACAATGTCATTAGGCTTGTGACCTCAATGACATATCAAAAGATCAATGTGTGTGCTAACCTATCATAATCCATCTTCAACAAGCATAGCTCTTCAACCTAACTAACTACCTAATTACCCTACTCTCTAAGTGAACACTACATGCATCCAAACTACCTTGTCTTGGCATGGTCTATACAAGCAAACATCACACATTCATTTAAACACCATTATCTAGCCATCATTTGCACTTCTTGTGGAACATGCAAATGTTGTGCATTGAAGTGACAAAATCTACTCTAAGACAAGAATAAATTCCAAATCAAATGAATATATATAAGAAATGTATTTGTGTACATATTCACTAGGCTAAATAATCAACATTTAATTACAAATCCCCAAGTGCTACAAAAATGAACAAGTTTACATGGCTAGGTGTGTCAACCACACCCTAGTGGAGGAGTTAGTTGGTCATGGCAGCCTTGCACCCTTCTATTAATGAAGAAAGTGAAGCTTCTTGGTCTGGTTCAGCTCCTCTTCTTCCTCTCCCAAAAGTCTCTCCTTTGATGGTCTGATGTATATTGAGAGATATGTGAGATATGAGAGATATGGCCCTTTTTGTGTACTTTTTGGCTTCCTTTTCAACCTTGGGGCCCACCATATATATATATATATACATATATATATATATACATATATATATATATACATATATATATATATATCAATATATATATCCCTTGTATCAAGAAGGTCCCCAAGGGTCTTGTTCAAGTCAGACAATCCCCTTAAGTCGTGCAAAAAGGGGGATTTTGTTGCAAGTGGGAGAGCAGGTGAGCAAGTGGCCAAGTGGGTTCTGCAGAATCTCGATTGATCAAGATTGGATCTCGATTGATCGAGATTTTGATCAATCAAAATGAGATCTCGATCAATCGAGATTTCGATTAATCGAGATCAACATCTTGATTGATCGAGATGCGTTTGGCTACAATTCTGATTTTTCCTCTTCAGCTGCAAATAGCTTCAAACTTTGCTCCATTTACTCTAATACCTGCAATACATCAAAAACACAAAAATACCGTAAACATATCTCGATAAACGCAAAAACAGAACTAACATAAGCAATAAAGAGGGTTCAAATGCATAGAATTGAACACTTATCATATGTCCTCTTGAGAGACTTGCCAAAGAAGTCTTTCTAAATAGTTATGTAAAACTGTTAAGAGTAGAGAAACCAATGAGTGGGTTAAGTAAGTCAAGTAAGTTTGTGGTGTATGACAATTTATAATTGAAGTATCATCTGCCATTCCCCGACCTTTGCCAAAATATAATTTTGACGTGTGTTTGGATCAAATTTCTAGTTAAATTGAAATATTATCTCTATATATATGTTAGGAAGTATCTAAGTTACATGATATTGATTATGTTTCAACTACTGTATTCTAAGGTGTTTGATCAGTCAACTCCAGTTGAGGACATGGCAACATGATGCACTGTTGATCTAATATATTTTCTTACATTTCCTAAAGAAGGAAAGTGAAAGTCGGTTGGGAATTCATAATGAACTAAAAATTTGTTTTCATCCTTACATAGCATGCCTATTGGCTATATATCAAGTGTTATTGTTGTTGATATTACATTTGTTTGTTCGTTCACTTGGTATCCCTGTCAAATATTGACATTAGTTGCCCTCTACCATGTTACGCTACTTTTGCTAAGGAAATGCATTTTGGCTTTCCTTTTCTATTTGGTTAGAATTATGTTTCTACCATGAAATTTAAGGCAGTTTCAAATCTAATAGAACTTTCATGGAATTGCTTCTGCATTTGTTATGTCTTGTTCATTATTAAATATATTTAGAAGTTGCTACATGCTTTGTTTTGTTCATCTTTTCTTCTTGTTTCCAATTACAATGTATTTTATTATCTCCCAATCTTTGTCATTGAAAGTTGTGATATGGTATTGGTTGTTTTTCCATTTGCTTTCTTTGTCTGCCATTTATTAACACTTTTGAAGAGACTATGTACAATAGGTTCCGACGTAAACACATTCTTGTAGAGTTGTTTTGGTCCTAGGGCAATTCTTCTTTAGAGAAGGGGGTAAAATAAGAAAAGAGAATACAGTTTGCATTTGTTGACTTCCCCTTATAATATGCATAGACATATTCTCATGCCATTGATAAATTATAAATTCTAACGGTTTATAGTTACTAAGAAATCTCACCAAGTGTCAAGAGAGTACAGAGATATTAGAGTAAGCTATAAGGGGGCGCTCTCTTGAGAGCACTAGCTCAACTTTAGATTGAAAACAACTTTGAGATTCGTGATGAAAACCAATAGTAGAAAATACAGCAAAATTAACGTCGTTAAGTGAAGTTCTTTAGAATTAAAAACTGAAGGACTAAATGTACAAAAAATAAGGCAACAAAAAGGGAAAGACCCCAACTCAAACTGTACTCTGATCAAACCTCTGAAAGCCTTCTATTTGAAAATTTTCTCTCATTACACATCTCTCCCATATTTTGACCCAAAATAAAGAAAAAGCTTGAGGATTTGCCCTATAAACATAACAAGCTTCAAAACATTCAAGATTTACTCAATTCTGATGTTATTGTAACTTCCCAGATATCCAGTGAAGAAGCTTTGGAAATTGCTGAGCTTTTTACATTGGAAGAAGGTTATTTGGCATGTTCTGAGTCAGAGTTTTCCAATTCCTAGTTGTACATATTATGTTATTTCTGTGTTTGACATTTCATATATTTCATCATGTTTGTGGTGACATTGCCCCCTTTTTTTCGCATGTAGGGATTTCTTCTAGGGCTGCAGCTTCAACCCTGCAAATTAAATATAGAGAAGAGGCTGGAAAATGCTAGGAAACTCATTATTGTAAGTTAAATTTCTTTAATCCAATTGATCTATGATCGTTTTCATCTCAATATTTATCCTATGTTCTCTCTTAAAGTCATTACAGGTTTATTTTGTTAAGTTACTCAATTTGGAATTCTTTTATGATGGTTCAAATAATTATTAATGTACATGTATAAAGCTTTTTCTAGGTTTCTTTTTTCCCTCATTGCATCATTGGTGCCATGTAAGATTGTCGCCAAGGACGTTTTCTAAATAGTTGAAGACTGATAAAAAGAGTTTACTTTTAAGTGTATCCTCAAGTTTCCACACAATAAACAGTGTTTTACTTTGGTGACTTGTAACACAATATGATGTTAATTAGTTGATCTTAAAGTTAGGCTGATATTTGTGGTCAAAATCATCCAATTTTTAAGACCACATTACTCTGCTCGAAAGCAACATGAGGATAATAAATTTTGAGTCCTTGTCAGCTGAATAAGAGCAAGGAAAGAGGCAATGTTGATTGATATAATGTCATTCCTCTTGCTCTATAACTATGTCTTGGAAGTTGAGGTTCAATTATTCATCAAAATAATAGGCGTCAACCTTAATCATATGTTTTTACAAATAAGTATTAAAATGATAAATGGAAGTGACACCTTACAAACCTTCAATCATGGATATTTCTCTTTGAAGAAATGCAAAATACTATTTAATATGCTAATTAGGCATCAATGCTTAGGGAACAAAGATAACTGAAAGTGTTTTGCCTCTAGTGAACATGAATGTAATGCAAAAGCTCCTCTCCTTTGTGGTTTATGACCAGTGGCTTGTGGTTGGCCCTCTGGTAAGTAACTACAAGGATCATTATCACATAAAGTTGTCAGGTCCTTATTGATAGATGTTGAATTCCATGTAGTGAATGTAATAGATCAAGGTTTGCAGTTTGTTTTGAGTAGTAAAACAAAAAAAAAACCAAATGAAAATTTGGTTTTACTTGTAGTGTGAAGGTAGAATATTCTTGATACAAGTGCTTCTAGTTTTAGTAGAAGACCAATTCTAAGAATTTTACATGGTACAAAAGGAGTTGTGATTGTAATACACTTATAGTGGTGAGATAAGTGAGGAATTTTGGATGTACAATTAGAGGAAATCTCGGATTGCATTTTCTTATTTGTTAGTTTCCAAATAAAGAGAGGAGAATAATTAGTATCCAAATCTCCATGATTTATGGCTTAGTCATCTCCATGATTAATGGCTTAGTTACTTCTTAGAATCAAGGAGTTGAGTTACCTAATTGTGTTGGTATCTTCTCCTATTTATTCTTGTATTCTTGTCTATCCTAAAATAAAGAAGGGAGAAGAATTTTCTCTCATATTCTTCTATATGGTATCAGAGCAGCCTCTGAACCTCCAAGAATTCTGATGATGGTCAAATATGAAATGGCCACTTATAAGAGCAGCACCTCCGACGCCTCTTCCGGCCTTAGAAAGATTTCTCACAGTAGCCATGGCGAATATGAAAGTCTCACATTTTCAATAATGGGACACAAATTAAACGGATATAATTACCTTCAATGGGCTCAATAATGATGTTCATATTAGGGAAAAGAAAAGACGACTACCTCACAGGCGTTGTTGTAACCCCATAGAAGGAAGAACCAAAATTCTAAACCTGGATATCAGAAAATAACATAGTAATGTCATGGTTGATTAATACCATGGACAATCATATTAGGCAGAATTTCATGTTCTAAGGAACCACAAAATAAGTCTAAGATCCAGTGAAGGAGACGTACTCCGACAACAACAATATGGCAGAACTATTAGATATTAAAAGCAGCCTCCATGATTTGCGATAAGGGATCTCTCCGTCACACAATACTATAACACTTTTATCCATTTTTGGCAACAATTGGATGTCTTCGAAGAACTTGACTAGGATTGCCCTAGAGATGCAACCAAATATAGGAAAATAGTCAAGAAGGAGAGAGTCTCAAAATTCCTACTTGGTCTAAACAAAAACTTTGATGAAGTCAGTGGGAGAGTGTTTGGGATGAGGCACTTGCCCTCAATCCGGGAAGCTTTCTCAGAGGTGCATCAAGAAGAAAGTAGGATGAAGATCATGATGGGAAATCAAAGCACTCCAAGTGCTGCAAATATTCCAAAAAGTTCGGCTCTTATAACTCATGGAATGAATCCCACCAGTGACAATCGAACATGCAAAGGCAGGCCTTGGTGTGATCACTGTCGTAATCCTGGACATACCAAAAGACATGCTGAAAAATTCATGGAAAGCCAGTAAACTGGAAACCAAATAAACCATCTCAAGACAGAGAAGTTCGTGGTCTTGCAGCCACTACAGATGACCAACCAACAACCGAAGCTACACCCTTCAGCAAAGAATAGATTGAGATGCTACAGAAGATATTCAACCAGCTTTAATCAAGTCTGACACCACCAATCATTAACACAGGTTCAATATCACAAAAAGGTATATTCCTAAGTGCTCTTGGAGCCAAAATCGAGAATCTAACTTCATGGATTATTGACTCTGGAGCATTTGATCACATGATTGGGGATACTTCCTTATTCCAAAAGTGCAACCTGTATTCTAAAAAATACAAAGTAAGAATAGCAAATGGTTCTCTATCCACTGTGGCTAGTATTGGGTCAATTAGCATCTCAAAGACCAAATTCGGTGTTATTGGTTCCTAATATTACCTGTAACCTCTTATCCATTAGCAAAATTACTAGAGATATGAATTATGTTGCTAAATTCTGTCCCACTTATTGTGAATTTTAGGACTTGGATTTTGGGAGGACAATTGGCAATGCTAAGGAAAGTGAAGGGCTCTACCTCCTCAAGAGTGATAATCAACTTGGAAAACAATCTCGAAGTGCTCATTGTGCAAAGAGTCAGTCTGTTATAAATTCTAATTTTGTTCCAGTTTCCAATAATGAAACTGCAATTATATTATGGCATTTTCAATTAGGTCACCTAAGTTTCATGTATCTTGAAAAGTTGTTTCTTTCTTTATTTATTAGGAAAAACTCAAAGTCTTTCCAGTGTGAAATTTGTCAATTATCCAAACATACTCAAAATACTTATCCAATTCAACCATACAAGGAATCACAACCATTCTCAGTTATACATAGCAATAATTGGGGATCCTCTCGAGTTAATAGTGTGATCCAGGAAATGTCCCTAGAGGGGGGGTGAATAAAGACTTTAAGCAAACAGTGGAACTTTTTCGATTTAGCTTGTTTTGACAAAACTAAACTTGATTGAAATTTTGTTAAACACTTGGTGCATAGATTGATTTAACGAGTGATCATCTTATTACACAAAAATAAGTCATATAGACATAATGACATGTTCAACAATTAAGCATGCATTTATGATTAAGGTAAATTCATACGTTCAATGCATGTTTATTATGCAATCATAACATATTCAATTCAACCAATCAATCCACTTATCTTATCCTCCTTTGAATAAATATAATTATATCATCAAGAATTCTCATGACATTCATAGACATGCTTATAGTGTGTGGACATATTGATTACACATTTTATTAAATACATGGTATGCAACTTGATTGATAAATGAATAATCAAATAAGTCCTCAATCAATCAACATACTCCAAGCATTCATCCCATCCTCCTCATGTGAATTAAAGCATTTAAACTTATAACATTCATATACATAAAACATATGGAATTGAAACATGTAAAATGCTATCAAATAAAGGAGTTTAAGGATAGAGAAATGCAAACCAAGTGACACCATGATTTTTACATGGTTCAACCCTTCTTACCTACGTCCACACCTCAAGATCGAGCACTTCTTGAGGTTTCCACTATAGAGCCTTCCTTAAGGGTGAAAAGCAAACCGTACAATTACCAAGCTTATGACTTGGGCTTCTTTGCTCAATGAAAACCTCACCAAGACTTCTTTCCAAGCTCATGAATTAAAATTCCTTACTAAATGAACACCTCACAAAGACTTCTTTGCCAAGCTAATGACTTGGGCTTCATTGCCAAGTGTATCACTTGGTCTTCCTCTCAAAGGTGGATAAGTAGTTTCATTACAATGAAGAATATCCCTCAATGGATAGATTCACAAATGATAGCTCAATATCCTAGAGCTACAAATGAAGTACTCAAATGAAAAGCTCAACTCTAGATATGCAAGATGAACCACAATGAATGATATGAAAGATGAGACTCAATGGTAGTTCCTACAAGAGATATTCTACCAAGTAGAATGTAAAATTTTGCATTCAAGAAATTTTCAAGTGTATGCTCATGTGTAGGTTTCTCTCTAGCTTTCTTGCTCTCTTCTCTTCTCTACATTGCTGCTATATTTTCTGCTCTATACAGCACTCTCTTACACTTGCAAAATGCAGTTCACACACATATATATAGTGTATTGGAAGAATATGACTATTTAAGCCAAAGTGTGAATTCAAAGTGTATATGTAAGAGATAAATTTTTTATTCAACATTTATTTCATTAATAGTAGAGGGTCTGCTGACAAGAAGCTGAAAAATGATTTAAGAAGTGTATAAAACAACTTCTGTTACAAGTGAAGGTTGTTCAGTGGAGAATAAATCCGTTGGAGTATGAATCTCCAAGTTTTAATCGGTCGATGAATTCATCGGTCAACTGAAGACAAAGTTTCGGTCAACGAAAAAATTGTTTCAACTACCCCTATTTTGTACCCCCTACTAGAATCCATTTCTAGTTCCTACCAGGAGACTGATGTATTTCATCAGATGACTGATGACCATGTTTTGGTTGATTGAAGCTGGGCTTCGGTCGATTGAAACCTCCCCTATTTTGCATAGCCTTCTGGAATGGATACCAACTTCTACCAGTCGATTGATGGATTCCATTAAGCGACCGAAAGGCCTCTGTCAGTCGACTGATGAGATCTATCAAGTGACCAAAAGTTCCCAAGTTAGAATCTATTCTTAAGCTCATCCAATTTCTCCTACATAGTGCATTAATACACTCCACACTTAATTACATTGAAAACATTTAAGTAAATTTTTCATAAATTTACTTTAAGTTATACAATGTAATTAAGTAAAGTGCCCCCCATTTAGATTCAATAAAAATAGTTTCAAAATCAAATTCTAAGTGAATCAAAATCTAATTTTTCAGTTTTAGTACAAACTGGATTTTCACAACTTTGACATAAAAATTCATTATGTAATATGAATGACCAAATTAAGTCATTTGCGGGCTGAGAAAATTCATATGATCATAATAAATGATGGGGTACAATTACGAGGACTTTTTATGTCAGGATTCATTTAAAAACTCATATTTATATTTTTACCCTTAGAATCCAACACTTAGCCAAATTTATGTGCTTACGTACTTTAAACAGTAATTGTGCATGACACGACTTTATATGCCTTCAAGAGTCTTGAAATTCTAAACTCCGTGTTAGGTACTCACTCAAGTTTATCCTCAATCCAGACTTATCTCGCCCTTGCCACTAAAGGTCTCGGTTGCTCAACATTTGTCCACATACCTCCACATCAGAGAAGCAAACTAGATCCAAAAGCTATAAAATGTCTATTCCTTGGATACTCTCCTTACCAAAAAGGTTACAAATGTTACTCTTCCACTACTCGAAAATTCTATAACTCAATGGATGTCACATTCTTTGAGAATCAACCCTTCTACTCCAAAACTCATATTCAGGGAGAGAATTTCATAGTACCAGAAGAATACTAGTTTTGACAAGATGTGGATACCCCATCAGTACCTTCCACTAACTCAAGTTCATCCCTTTCGGGTAACTCCACCACTCTTTCAAATGTGCCTATTCTAATCGAGTCAACACCCAAACCATCCATTCATTCTGAACCCACTCCACAAAGTCCTCAAGTTCTAACCCTACAAGAAAAATCAAGAATATTTAAAGGGATTGTTTATTCAAGAAAGCAGACCACATCTCAAAAAGAGGTAGATCAACTCACTTTCTCCAAATCCAGTCACTTCTACTCAAGGTAACACATATTCTTATCCTAGTAATGATCTTGATATTTCTATTTCTCAAAGGAAAGGTGTTAGGTCATGCACTCAGCACCCGATCTTAAACTTTGTGACATATGAGAGATTGTCTCCCTCCTAACATGCTTTTACCTCAACTCTGTCTAGCATAGATGTTCCAAGTTGTATACAATAAACTCTAAAGCACCCTGAATGAAAGGAATCAATTTATGAAAAAATTTGGGCTCTTTAGAAGAATGGTACTTGGGAACTCATAGAACTTTTCGAAGACAAACAATATGTGGGATGCAAGTGGATATTTAATGTTAGGTACAAGGCAAATGGAAGTGTTGTTCGATACAATGTGAGACTTGTAGCCAATGGATTCACTCAACTTATGGAATTGATTATCAGGAAACATTCACCCCAGTCGCTAAGTTAAATACAGTGTGAGTTCTTTATCCTTGGCAGCCAATTTGGATTAGTCTCTACACCAACTTGATGTCAAGAATACATTCCTTAATGGAGACTTGGAAGATGAAGTCTATATAGAGATTCCTCCTGGTTTTGAGGACTCAAGCAATACCAACCTTGTTTGTAACTAAAGAAATCTCTTTATGGCCTTAAATAGTCACCAAGGGCGTGGTTTAATAGATTTAATATATCGGTCAAGAACCATGGATACACTAAAGGCCAGTCAGATCATACCTTGTTCATCAAGAAATCTCCTAAAAGAAAACTTACTATCCTCATTGTATATATGGATGATATTATCTTGACAGGAGATCATGAAGAAGATATAAGACGGTTAAAGAGTACTCTTGCAAAGGAATTTGAAATCAAGGATCCCGGTGCATTGAGATATTTCCTTGGCATGGAAGTAGCTCGTTCCAGCAAAGGCATTTCTGTCTCTCAGCGGAAGTATACACTTGATTTGCTTAAAGAAATAGGTATGCTCAGTTATTAGCCATCAGATACACTTATGGACCCTTCTAACAAACTCAACTTGAAGGGAAGCTCTACTCAGGTTAACAAAGGGAGGTACCAAAGACTAGTAGGTAAACTGATTTACCTGTCCCACATAAGACCAGATATCAGTTTTTCTGTTAGTGTGGTTAGTCAGTTTATGAACAACCCTACTAATGAGCACCTTGAAGCAATTTACAAAATTCTCAGATATCTTAAAAAGACTCCAAGAAAAAGGCTATTTTTCAAAAAAAGGACAAGCCATAGTATGAAAATTTTCTCAGATGTAGACTAGGTTGGATCCCTAACGGATTGAAGATCTACCTCAAGCTACTGTTCCTATGTGTAGGGAAACCTCGTTACATGGAGAAGTAAGAAACAGATAGTTAGTAGTTGCTCGAAGTAATGCCAAGGTCGAATTCAAGACTATGGCTCACAGAATATGTCAAGGAATGTGGCTCAAAAGACTCTTAGATGAACTGACAACTCCTGCTGAAAGTCCAATAAAAATGTTGTGTGACAATCAGGCTGCTATCAGTATTGCAAAGAATCTGGTTCACCATAACTGTCACGCCCCGATTCCCGAGGCCCGAAAATCGAGGTGTGAGCCCCGTGAGATCACCCTCACGACATAGCCATCACCTGATCATACAACCTCAATTTCTTATTATTTTTACAAAAATTGGGCATGACCCGTTCTAAATAATCAGCTCTTGGCATGTTATACCTGCTTTACAATTCATATGGACACTTCTGGGCACGTGTCCCCCCAGCATTTCTACAACATGCATAATAGAATCAAAAATACATGTCTCAGTCCTCGAATGTCCGTATTATATACATACATCACATGAATAAAATACAACTGGAGGAACTGAATCAACATAAATCACTTTATACATTTAATCCAAATGTAAAGCATCTATCTATCCACTATCCTGGACATACACTAGATTCTAAGGGATCTAGATACTACCTCTGCAACCGGTGCTGTCAGTCCCCTAACTAACTCCAAAACCAGCAATACCTGCAAAACCTGGGAGGGGGTGAGCTCAAAGGCCCAACAAGGTATGTAGAACCATACTATCACCGCTGCAGCAGGTCGATTCTCACATATTCTCAAAAATATACATGCACTTAAATATATCACCATATTTAAGACCATGCTCTACCTAGCATGCATGAACCAATGATGTATGTGGCTACTCTAGCACATATGAACATACAAAACCCACTATACATGATTTTAGAAATCATTTTCAACATGCTTGAAAGCAGTAAACATTCGGCACCAATATTTATATAGAACATATATGTCGACCCATTTACATAAACGATGTAAATCAACTACCACATCTCCTACTCGTCAAGTAGCACATCTCAAATGCAATAAAGATGCATTTAAACAGAAAACATGCTTAACAGATAAACACATAAGCATAAAGGTATTTTCACCTTCCACAGTCATAATCCGATACATAATACAAGCGTCTAGGCTTGCATATACTCTCACTCTCGGCCCTCATCCGATACCCCACATGATTGGCCGCTCCGAGGATCATGTGACCTAGGACAACTCTGATAAACATCCTATGACCTGGACCACTCCGAAAGGTCATCCTACCCTGGCAATGTATAGGATTTGCCATTATGTGAGGGGACAGCTCCGAGGCTCACATTCATTGGACATACTCCGATTTTCAGGCTTTAAGCCTTAGCATGGCGGGTCCACTCCGAGGGCCATACTTGTTGGACATACTCCAATGGCAATATATTGGTTTGCCAAATTGTGAGGGGGCAACTCTGAAACTCACTAATGTTTGACACACTCCGATTCTAGGCATAAAGCCTTCGTATGGCGGGTCCACTCCGAGGACCATACGTAATGGATAATTATACCACTTCCCGTGACACAGTTGGACCACTCCGAAGTCCCGTGCACCTCTTTTTGCGTTAATTTTCCCGCAACCTCCCATATATGCAATGTAGATGCATACGTAACCAAGCATTCAATTTTATGCTATCCCAATGCACCAGCTAGTATATAAGTACATAGCATACATTTCTTTCTACCTAAACCCACATATAACCACGTATGTGTCATTTCCCTCCTATACATGCAATATGGATGCATATATACACAGCATGACACTTTCATGCATCAACCCATGCTTATGAACACTAAAAAGAAGTATCTTGCATGTCTTTCATCACATTCCAACACATACATCACATACATGTTCAAAACCCGCATAATGCCTCATATATTCAAAACACTTCAACTTCAGCACATTTTTATCATGCTATAACCAATGCATACATTTGATATATAAAGACGGTTAGCATGCATCTCATATCCACATTCCCACATATAAACACGTATATGTGTCACATCCTGCATATCAGTCCTATATGCACGTATACTAGCATAAATACGATCCTGCTCTCATTCAATGCATATATTGACTACAAGTAGCTAACATGCATTTCAATCACAATATATAAACATATATATATTACGTCACCCACATATGTAATAAGAACATATAGACACCTAGCATATCATAGTCATGCTTTTCATAGACTTTAATCTATACATACATGCATATCACAATGCAAAGAAGCATTTAAATTTAAACATGCTTTTGTGTCCCCAAACCCACATGTATATATATACACACATATATATATATATAATTTCACTCACATCCCACGTATACACAATGTCCGCCTCTATACATATATATATGCACATATATATGTATATATACACAACTGCCACATATGATTAAATTAAGAGCATATGCAAATTAATCAATATACTTAAAGTATATACGTAGGAGATAGAGGCAAGAATCAACTTGCCTTAAGTCCCGCTTTCGCCAAGTCCGCGCTTGCAAAGCGGTCTATACCAAGTCCAGTCCAGTCCCACATCAAAGCCCACACAAACAATCCGCTGAACCATTTTCCTCCTAATTTTCATGTTTGGCCTAAATTTATTTAATTGGGAACCAAACCCAAATCTTCAGGCCCAACTTTATTTCGGCCCATTTCCAGTAGATTATCAAATCCCAAAACAATATAAGGCCCAGCTCTTCACAATCCAACCCAAAAAGAGCATCGTAAACTCACGCTGTCGCCACCTTCGACAGACAAGAAGGTCACCAAAACGGCCATAGAAACAATCCGTAGAACCGCTACCTCCTCCCTCGTCGGAATAATCATTCAAAACCCCACATGAACCCAAGCAGTCCACGCCACATGAACCACCATGTGCATCCTCAAACAACCACAAAACAGCCGCTACCAGACCCAATAGCGAGCACCCAACAGTCCCTACAACTTTCGGCAGCCAATTCCAGCCACCCAAAACCCACTCAAGCCGAACCAACCTCACCAGCAAGGAACCCATCTTCAGCCACCACGGCTATCAAGCCCAATCTCAAACACCATCAAACCGGCAGCAACCGGAGACCCAAAAAAAATCAAGCCCAACAGCTCACCTCAACACGAAGACTCAGCCGAACCCAGTCTCAATTGTCGACCAAACAGTCCCCAGCCGAGACCCCCTTTCACCACCACCATGGAACCGGCATCATCACCCAAGTCCACAAAACCGAGCACCACCAGCCCGAACCAAAGCCCGTCAACACCCCGGTCAAACCGCTACAGCCAAGTCAAGCGAACTCAGCCGAGTTCAGCCCCAAAATCAGACCAAGCACAACCCCATACCGCCGTCCGAACCCACTGCCAAAAATACCTCCATCACCGCTGCTAGAGTCGCCGGAACCAACCGAAAACCCAGCCGTGAGAACCCCCTTCGCGAACGACTTGGCCGAACCGAGCCACCACGAGCACCTCCTCCAACCCGCGAGCTCCACTGCCGAAGACGGTCCCCTCCGCCGCTGATCGGGCCGCCGGAGCCGATCCCATCTGCCGCCGTCGCGGCCCCTCTCTCTTTTCCCGATCTCCTTCCTCGGCTTCTCTCTCTCTCTCCCCGATTTCTTCTTCTTTTTCCCTTTTTTTTCTTTCTTCTTTTCTTCTAGTCCACCCACTTTTGTCCAACACTCACAGCCACATATATATATATATAATACATAAAATATATACATATATATTTGTATCACATGGGCATCTAATACACATATTGTATATATATATATACACTACAGTACACGGTATAAAATAGAATCCATACCCTTATACATATATATGCCCACACATATACACACTTTTATGTGTATATATAATAATGCATGTACTCAATAGATATATTTATAATTTAATATAAATATATCCCACATATATATATATATATATCCATATATATATATACACGCCTCCTCCAGCATTACTATAATTCCACGTACGAAATCTTCTCCATCTCTTTATATATATATAATTCCATATGAATATATATATATATAACGTCTTTCCGAATTTTATTTGTTCGAAAAAAAATCAATCCGGTCCAAAAATCATCCGGGACCGGTCAAAATAATTCCGGTCCTTACAATAACAAAACTAAACGTGTTGAAATTGATCGTCACTTCATCAAAGAGAAGATCGATCAAGGAATCATTAAGATGATCTATACTCCTTCAAGTCTCCAAACCACAAATATCCTCACTAAGGCTCTTAATCAAGATCACTTTGAGGTTCTTCTTTCCAAATTGGAAATGAATGACATTTACTGCCCAGGTTGATGCGGAGTGTAAAATTTTGGATGTGCAATCAGAGAAAATCTCGAATTGCATTTTCTTATTTGTTAGTTTCCAAATAAAGAGAGGAGGATAATTAGTATCCAAATCTCCATGATTTAAGCCTCTAACAGGGTTCGAACACTCAACCTCCACTTTCGGGAGGAAATATCATACTATCTCGGTAAATGGCCACTCGTCTTCTAGTTGAATTGAAATATGCTTATGTTGCATTGTGTATAGCTTGTTGGTCTTACAATAGATTTTTTTTCCCTTTCGTTTTGTCCATGTTTTGAGGACTAGACTTCATAATATGTGGGTTTTTAGTGGACCTTTCAATTGAGTCTGGTGCTTGAGTAGCTTGGTTTGGTTAATGCATCATAGTTTGATATATTGTCCATACTTTTGTTAGCTAGGTTTGATATGTGGAGCTTCAAAATGTGATATAATTGGATCTACCTATCGTATGAATGTATTTTGAAAATGGAAGTGAGTTATCTGGTTAGAGTTTTTTTCCTTTTGCTTTTTCAACAAGGGTTTTCCACTGATAAACAGAAAAGCATCGAAAGGTTTTAAGTCTTATTTTATAGTAAATACTGATAAAGTTGTTGCTCTAAATGTCAAATCAAATCTTTATTTTTAATTTATTTATTTTTGGAAAAGCATTCTAACAAAAGAATCGGGTTAAAGCTTAGAGAATTGCACGACGTGTAATTCTTGAATTTGAACAACACAAAAGCAATCCACCTTATAATAAGTATGAAAATCAATCATTTGTAACAATTCAAGTATTAAAAGCAATATAAAAATATGAAACAGCCCAGTTTAACAACAAACTATTACAAGATTACAAGGCGCATTTACTAGGCATTTGCCTAGCTTGTATAACTCGTTCTTGGGGTTCGAGTTTTGTAATAGACATTTGTGAGTATGTGTGAATATTTCATTGACAAAAAAAAAAAAAGCATTTCCCAGGAGCATTCATTGAAATAGAAAACAATTTTATTTTCTCACAAAATTTTCATGTTCACAAAGAATTTCAACATACAAAATAATAATTTATTAGCAAACTATTTTGGAAATTTCAAATATGCCCGAACAAAATCAACATAACCATAATCACCATCTCAATTTAACTACCAAAAAGTAAAATTTCTGAAAAAAAAATATCTTAAAAATTTATTCCAAATTAAACACTATCTCTAATTCAACATACAAATATTCAATGTATCTACTTAATAACAATATGTGACTTAATGGTATCTCTTCTTCTTGTAAAGTGAAATGTGAAGGATTCAAATTTGTTTTAGAAAATTGTAAGAATTTTTACTAGCGCCTTGAAAACCTACTTGTAGAAAAGATTAAAACACAACTACTAGTAAAATTGATATAATCGAGAGGGTATTGGAGTTTGATACATATTGTTAATTTCTTTTCTCGATGTCAAAGCATGATTAATTAGGGGTGACAAATTGGGTGCAAACCCGTCAACTCACCCATATTCGCTCACTTTTTAATTGATATAAGTGAATCATTTTAAAATACGAGTAAAAAAATGGGTTAAAAAAATCAAAAAGAAACCCAAAAGTATTCTTGGAAATAAAATTTTCTACTCGCTTTATAAAATAAAATTATTTCTCTGTATCACAAACGCCTTTCTCTCTCTCTCTCTCTCTCTCTCTAAAAGATTTTTTTTATGTCACGATCCTCTCTATATATATCATCTCTTTCTCTCTCTTCGACTCTCTCCCGATCTATTTTCTATGTGTGTGTGTGTGTATATATATATATATATATGACGATACCTCTAATGATAGAACCCATATTGTGTTGAAAGGGATTTTTGGGCTCATTCACTTTACTAGGGAA
The DNA here is from genome assembly GCA_026545225.1 of Cornus controversa. Taxonomy (NCBI): domain Eukaryota; kingdom Viridiplantae; phylum Streptophyta; class Magnoliopsida; order Cornales; family Cornaceae; genus Cornus; species Cornus controversa. The sequence continues at coordinate 15,576,346 of CM048853.1, read as the reverse complement.
ACCAATATTGTGTCTGTCATGTGTTCTATCTTCAGCCAAACACATAAGGTCTCTCTCTCTCTCCATCTCTCTGGATCCAATATTTCTTCATACTTATCTAATACAGAACTTAATTATCTAAATACAAGTTGACAATATAACGACCTATATAACATCAAATTAAGTAATTTTATATAGAAAAAAGCTTATATCTCTATACAATCAGTTTATTATTCGGAAATTTTATTTTAGCTAATGATTTTTTTTCTATCATTAAATTAGTTGCCTTCGTATACCAATTCTTTTTTAATATATTATATTTTTGGATAAATTACACTGACCTTTCCTAAGATTTGGTCTAATGACACGCGATATCAAACGTGTGCATTTTGTTGCACTGGCCTCCCCTATGATTTGCTCTGTTGTGACACATACCCCCTTCGATCCAAAATTGCCCAGTAACGTCAGAATTATTGATTGTAATGACCAAAATTTCCATTAACCCATTTTAAAAGACATTATTACCCTTAAATTCCATCAAATTATAAAAAGACCATATTTTAATGGACGAAAATACCGTTCTCTCCCCCCTCCCTCTCTTTCTCTCTCCACCCACTCACCATGCGATTTCCATGTATAAATTAATTAAATTTACAGAAAATAAAGGAAATTACAAATAGATGTGTTATATATGTGTATATAATATAAATCAATTAAATAAAAATTTTATATTTTAATTCAAAATCAGAGAGGAATTGAAAAAAAGTCAAAATGGAAGGTTTTAACAATCTCATATATTTATATAATCTCAATTATATATATACACACATAACTATATGTATCCTCTTCATATAATTGCGACAAATTCCATCAATCAGTACACAAAGTCTCACCATTAACAGTACATTATCACAAGATTCAAAATCTCTTCAATTTTCAATTCAATTCAGCTATTGTAATCAACCCAACTCTTCACTTTCTTCTCAAATCAAACCCATTTGGTAATCTCAGCAATAGACACATCCCTTTGACGCCCATAACTAAAACAATGGTTTGTTTTGAGACTTACGTGAAAGAGAAACTTTGTGTAATACCCCAGAAATTTTAGGTGTCAATTATTTTAAAGAAATTTAATCTCTTTACATTATTACTTTATTTTATTAATTCATGTGAAATGTTTTTCTATATAAATTATCATTGTAGGTGAGTTGCTTGTCTTTTATACATGCATTTTATCATTTTATGTGAATTGGTATTAATTGTGTGTAAATTTATATAAATGTTTTGGGTTGGGCTAGGGAGGAATTTGGGCTAGGATGAGTGGGCTAAGGTTATGTTTAAAATGATGGGCCTAGGGTTGTAATAATATTATTATTGCTATATTTATTATTATTAATTTGATTTTAATTAGTTTTAGGAAAATCAATAAAAGAATAATTAAGACAAAAAGGAAAAGAAAAGAAGAAGAAATTAGGGTTTGCCGTTATTTTACACACAGAACTAAGAGAGAGTAAACGAAAGAGAGAAGGGAGTGACGATCGGGTGAACAAGTTGATTCGTCAGGAAAAGGCAAGTTTGATTCTTCTCTTCCCCTTTGAATCTGTATGCATAGTCTAGGTTTGAGAATTTATTTATACTAAAAATTTGTAGTTAATTGTATGTTTATATTTTCTGTTATTGATAAATTTCGTGAGATTTAACTGTGATGATTGTATATAGATTAGATTTATTTTGTTCATGTAAGGTTATATGCACATGTATTCATGTATATGTATATTGTGTTAAGAAAGAAATTATTCATGTATGCAATTTGTAAGTAAATAAATGTTAAATTGTAAACCTACTGTGTTGGGATTATATTGTAAACAACTCTGAATCCTTAGGAAAACAGATCGTGAATAATTGGGTTTTAAATTTTTGAATTTTGCGAAGAACCCTAGAACTTGTGAATTGGGGGTTTTTGATTCGGGCCGTTTCGGATGGGGCTTTTTACACCAATAGGTAGATGGCGTCGAGAGGAGAAGAACGGAGCAAAAATGGAGGCGAACGGTGGCCGGAGGAGGTCGGAGCATCGCTGGGAAGTCGCCTACAGCGCGCTGCTGGATGCACTGGGGAAGAAGCCCCAGCGCTGGGCGCTTCCCCAAGCGCCTGGCCGGCGCGTGGGGCCGGCGCCGGACCCGGCCGGCGCCGAAAAAAGTGGTTTTGAGCCCCACTCGCGGGGGCCCACCACTGGGTCCATTATGGGCCCATTCCGATATGTTTTGATATTTTTTTTGAATTTTTGAAATTTTTGGAAAAAACTTGAAAATTTGAAAAATTATTTTTTAAAAATACTTTCATGATTCCAAAAATTCTTAAATTTTTACTGTATGATATTGGATGTTAAATACACTTAGTTTTAAATTTTCAACCCAAAACAATTTTCCCTTGTTATCCAATTAATTTTTAAAAGTACCCAAAAGCTGTCTTTTTCACTTTTTGTAATTTTAGAAAATACTTTTACAACTCCAAAAATTCCCAAATTTTTAATGTAACTCTCTGAAGGTTAAATACACTTGGGTTTAAAGTTTTAACTCAAAATGATCTTTCCTTGTTGTTCAATTGATTTTTAAAGTGTCCAAAAGCTGGGTTTTTCACTTTCTGTAATTTTAGAAAATACTTCTGAAATTCCAAAAATTCCCAAAAATTTTCTGTAACTGTTTAGAGATTAAATAACCTTGGGTTTAAATTTTCACCTCGAATTGAGCTTCCTTTGGTGTTCAATTAATTTTTAAAGTGCCTAAAAGTTGGTTTTTCACCTTCTTTGGTTTATTAAAAATATTATTTTTAATTACAGAAAATTCCAGAATGTTTTCTTAGTGTTCTTAGAAGTAGAATAGGCCCAGAAACCTAGATAAGAGTAGGTTTAGATTCCCTCAGAGATTTGAGTGCATTGGAGGTCGGTTTGGGAAATTGTTTTCTCTAATGGATGTTAGATTATTTTGATTTAATCGATTGTGTTTATTTTTATATATAAATGCACATGGGATACTTGATTAATGTTCACTTGTGAATAATTTATCATATGGTGATAATTGCATAGCAGATGATTCAAATTTGTACTCTGTGCAAATTTAAAAATTATAATGCATCGTGTTTATTTATTATTTCATATCGGGAATGCATTTGTATTTTTATTTAGCATGTAAGGATTGCCCGGCGTGTCAGGATCGCCCATACCTAATAAGGTATCTATATACTTTTTATTTGGCATGTAAGGATTGCCCGGCGTGTCAGGATCGCCCATACCTAATAAGGTATCTATACTTTTTATTTGGCATGTAAGGATTGCCCGGCGTGTCAGGATCGCCCATACCTATTAATGTATTCATGCATTATAATTGATATATCATGATTGCATAGATTTCATAAAATGCATACATATGTATCTTTATTTGTGAACGTAAAGAAGGGGATCATTTTTACATTGTAAGGGTTGTTGAGGAAATATATGAGATGATTTGTATCTTTAAAAGTATGAACTGAATAAGGAATAATCTGAGGGGTTGCACGTATATTTATCTCTTGTGTCCCTCACATTGAGGGTATGTATATTGATTCTTTGATTGGGATGTAGTAGATAGAACTTGCTCGTGGGTTTAACCCACTTTGTTGATATTTGAGGTCCCAAGCAGTTTTCCCCCGCGAGGATAGAGTACTAGGGTTGGGCTGTGATAGACATCTACTCTCACCAGTCTCAGGGTAGGAATCTACTTTTTCTTCAGGAGTAAAACTATGAACTCATTTAGAGGTTTTGGTTTTGAATTTTAATTTAAGTGTTAAACTTTTATTTCTTTCTGGTTAAGGGGTCCTTGGGTTACGGGACTTCCAAATTGTATTACCAAAATTTAATGATTTATTTATCAATTATTTCAATTCAATGGGATTTCTGTTCAGCTTTTAGCAATTATTTTATTTCTGTCTTTTGCATCTATGCTTGTTGCTATCAGTGGTTAATATTCTTCAGGTTTTGTGTATGAGACTTGCTACCTCATGCGCGAAATTTTCTGGGGGTATTTCACTTTGAATCCTTTTGAAAGATTTGACTTGTACGTAAAACAATCGTAATTTCAAAATTCCTTAGAGTTTTGATACCACGAAAATGGAAGGTGGAGTAGCCATGAGAGCTGAGACCAAGGTGGCCGAACTCAGCGTCGTCCCTCAGTGTCGTTAGTGGCGCACCCATCACCTCCACCTCTCGCAAAGCCATTCGTCCTATCTTGTAGTTGAGTTATAGTTTAGAGAGAGAGAGGGTACAAGTGTTTGAGGTTTCCTTGGTGAAATGTGTTTCTAATTTGGTCTATTATTGGGGTTTCGGATAATGCAAAGTGAAAATTGATGGATGAAAACATGAATAATCGAGAGATTGAGATGGGTTTGAGCAGAGATGAGGACAAGACAGTTGTGGCCATAATGGATTAGGAGATCAGTGTCGAGAGCGGTCGTGGAGAGGTTGTAGGTGATGTCGCTGAGGGTGAAGCAACAATCGACGACGACAAAGTCAATGAAGATATCGAAGAGGACAAAGGAGTGACACTAATATCTAATTGACAATATGTAAGCAAAAAAGTAATTTTATTTATTCAGATATTTTATAATTTTCAGCAGAAAAACAATCAGGATAAAATGACTCTAAAATTTAACATTTGTTGGGCCAATTCATTTCAAAGGAGGTTAGTGTAACAAAATGCACTAGTTTGATGTTCTGTATTATTATGTCAAATCTTATGAAAGGATAGTGTAATTTACACTATATTTTTTTTGTGACTTCTTGTTTACTATAAAAAATAAATGAGATGCACATATATATATGGTACACAAATTAGCTGGGTCGAGTTGGATCTTACAAAATGGGTCAGGTGGGCCCTACAAAAATGAACCGCGTCAAAAACACATTATAAATTGTTATGTCTCTCTTTTGTTACATATTAGCTTTGATAGTATACATCTATTTTTTATTTTTTTTAAAAAAATAGTTTTTTTTTTGTAAACGGATCGGGTTGTATAAACAGGTCGGATTCTTGTAAACAGATTGGATTTTATATAAATGGATCAGTACATGGCAATTTGAATTTTTAGCTTCGAATTTTATAAAATAGTATAAAATTTAAAGAATTTTCGAATAAGGTTGTTGGATTTAAGCGATCAAATAATTTTTTTCATTTCAACCTATACAGTTAATATGATCTATATTTTTATCCGTCCATTTTTAGCCGAAATTAAAAATGATTTTTACATTTTCTACTCGGTCCAAACCCGTTCATTTTATCAAGCCTAATTCCAATCAGTAACACCTCGCTCCTCTTAGAAATTCGACCCGCTTGCTCTTCAAACACGGAATTCCATTCGGTCAATTATTCTACACTTGTTTGCAAAATAACCAGAACTGTTAGATTTCATGTGAAGAGTGAAAGAGAGATGCATTTCTTTCTCAGCATACCCCACATCAATTGATTGGGCTTCGTGGACCACAATAATGATTGCTCAGAACACCGTAGAGGGATTTATGAAAAATTCATGTTATGATCGTGCCCAAATGAACCCTCACAAATCTCAGTACCGATAGTTGAAGCTTGATTTTTAAAGGACACATATACTATATTTCTTCGATAGTCCAAGAACATGTACAGTACTTTTTCTATACTCCGACCACATATATATACTCTCAGCTACTTCAGGAATGTGTCTAATAGGTATTGAATATTATAATGTAATTTGTCTAATATAAAATTATAATATAATTATTTGAAAAAACATAACAAGGATTTCAAATACTTGGAATTTCTCCAAAAATAATAATAATAATAATAAAAATAATAATAAGATTTGAGAAATAATGAGAATATATCTTGTCTGGTTTAATTAATAGTATATGTTCGTTCAATATAATTCCCAGATTGTTTGTAATGTTTTTTTAATAAAGGAGTGTTAGAAATAATATATATAACATCAGAAATAATTGTTATAGTATTTTAAATTTACCTATTGAATCATATATGTTTAAATTATATATGTAACAAAATTAATACAAGTTTTCTAAATTTTTTTTTCTCTTTTTCATTTTGTTTGACTTCATATTTATGTTTTCCTCCCAGTTCTCCAACACCACCAAACAAGAAAATATAAAATACTTGCATAATATCTTCATTTCCTTCCAAGATTCAGAGTTCTAACTACTAAACCTTCAACTTCAACTATGGTTTTAGATAATAGTGATATACCAGGCAAGAATCTTCCACTAATGGTAGTGTGTGCGTGCGCGTATATATATATATATATATATATATAGGCATGCTGGAAGGGAATTTACAAGATTCAAGGGGCTTTGGAGCCCAGGCATGGCTCGAAAATTTGACTGGTTTAATATTAATGAGGTACTAAAATTGACTACCATATGTTCAAAACACATGCATACTTCTACTTTAATCATTTTTGGTGAAATATAAATTTGTGTCAGAACCACTGCAAAAAAAAATATATATCGACTTCAATTGTTATTATTAATTGTTTTTAGTGTTATTTGGTATCATCATTTTCAAATTATTGACTTACAAAACCTATGGATGCTTATTTTTCATTTGCTTATTGTCAAATTATCATCAAGTTGTGTTAGATGTACTGTAACTGTAAGTGATGCCCACTCCTTGGGTATAGGAAACATTTCTGGTTGGACTGTTGTGGATTGGCTGAATTCACTTTGTAATTCTTAACTTGCTTCAACCATGATTTGCTTCTCTCTTTTTATTATTTTTTTTTTAAAAAAAATATAGTTTGATAATACCTCACTAGTTAAAGTAGGAGGAAATGGCTAATGTAAATATATAAACACACATAGTAATGATAGAAAAGTGAAAGTGCTCAAAAAAATATATTTATAAATACATACAGAGTAATGATAGAAAAAGTGAAACTCGAACCACTAAATAAAACACAATATTCTATGAGGCTCACCACTCGAGACAATCATTCATTTTTCATATGTGAGTATGAGTGTGTAGTAATGTTTGAAGAAAAATTTGTGCTTACCAAAAAAGTATATTTATATTGGCATGAAGAAAGGTTATCTTCCATTGCATGAAATTGAAGTTTTGGAGTCGAAATAAATGAAATTGAAGATAATTTTATTCTTGGTTCATAAAAAAAAATTTAAATTTCACAAAATTTAATTCCAAGATTCCAATTCCTTTTGAAATTAACGGAACAATGACAAAAAGCACTGTAGTCCATATTGCAGTGGGCAATTTAATAAACGAGAAAGCTTACAAAAGTGCTGAAAACTTGGCCACTGCCCAACCTACTGATTGGCTGTGTAATATTGAGATATTACTTGGAAGTGTGTGATATGGGTCAGGTTTGACCCGATAATAATTCAAACATAAATTTATTTTATTGGGTTTAGATTATAATTGTGAGTTGAGTGTTGATAGAGAGGCGGACAGACGGACAACTTCGATTAAAGCCTAGGTTTCACTGACCATTAATATCACCATGCCATTGGTGGTGCCGTTAGTGGTGAGCACCGTGAGCTTTCATTCTTATTTGGATCTGGTGCCCTACATTATAGATATAATTTGGATTTGGATCTGAATATGAATATGGGCTCATACATATATTTGCTTCGGTTTCTCTTCTATTACTCCCTCCGTTCTATATTAATAGTCCACTTTTTCATTTTACTTTTCAAAATAGTTGTCCAAATCGAAAAGTTAATTTTACACTTTTTATGTTAAAATGATCAAACAAGTTAAAGTATGAAAAGGGTACATTTGGAAATTCATCCACGGGCAATGCAATAAAAAGATATTAAAAGGCAATCTCTTACAAAGTTTGAATTTCAAAATTAGAAATCTATTGAGGGGAGAGAGTACTTGGAGGTTCACGTAAGCTGAGAAAATATTAGGTACTCCCAGAACCACAGTCCCGGGCCAATAGTAACGCGCCACATGCACATGTTCTCTTATTTATCTCAACACTTGTTATGGTCACGTATTACTATTTGTTGAGAATAAGTGAGACAGAAGTATCTAATAATTCTCCCACTGCAGGGCATTGGAATAAATGAATTGAGTAGAGACTTAAATGGCATAACATGCACAAAACAAATATTATATTACCAAACTCTAACATGTGATAATTTCAATCCTAAATTATGTCAATCATCATTTGATCACTTGCATCATTGTTGTAAGATTTAAATTCATTTGTTCTTATTTTATTTGCACACTATTCCTACTTAAACATAACAGGACCAATTTCTTGCCAGCTTTTCAAATAACTACTCATATAAACATATTAAAATGTCATAAAACTTTGATATTGCAAGGTTTATAAGTGAACCATACAATTGAACTATGATCAACAAGAGATAATACACACCAAATCCATCATACAAATTCAATTAAACACTCGACAAACACGCCTAATCTCCCCCTGCAAACCTGTCTTAACCTCTATGTGACCCATTTTCACTATTGGATCAACAAAATCCACCTCAAATGTCGGTCCAAATATTGGGCTTAGTAAACTGAAGTAAGAGTCTACCACACTCTTGGTTGCTTCATCTTCATAGAGCCTTGCATCAGATTGTAGCACAGCAAAGCCATTCCTAATGTTGATCAAAATTTGGTTGTCGAATGTCTGTCGATCGATAGGTAATCATACGCTAACGTCGCCATTTTGTGGGCAATTTGATTTTAGCTCCGGAAGGAAATCGGAATTTATAGCTGGATCGGAACCCCTTCGGGGAAAAAGTTGTACAATCTTTGAGTCATGAAGAAACATGTTGTTGTACCAATTGTATGTAAAGCTAAAATTTTTTGTAAACAAGTTATTAGTATTAACAATTACAAAATAAAACTTATTGTGGTTGGAAAAGCAGCTAATTATTTTCAATGGTGACCTAAAAGTTAGATATTCGAAACAAGTCTCTCGTTATATAAAATAAAACTGCAAATATCTAACACTTCCCAAACATTGCAATAACCCGAGTATCATACTCTACCCTAACCCTAGAATGTGCTCATAACACATAATTGGGGGATGATGTCATTGTTTGCAGCCTAGTTAAACTATTGTTTCTCTCCTTAAAGTAGAGTCCCTCAAACATATATATCGAGAAACAATTGCTTAAATTGTGACAGATAGATCGCTAAAGAAAGTGAATGATTCACATGAAGAAAAATATAGTCTGGTTTAAGATATGCTTTTAGTTTTGGATGTTAGACTATTGATGGTTCGTTACATGTGGAACATAATTTCCAAGTATCTTTTGGGCCACCACCACAAAAATATTATCTCATTATAGTCATGTAAAAATTCGAAGGGTCTATCTCAATATTTTTCTTTTCCGGTTTTAATTTTGAAATTTTTACAAGAAAACAACGAGAAATGTGAAAATGTGCAACTTTTAGTCCAGTTTTCAATTTGATTAAAACAATATCCAATTTATTTTGGAAATTCCAAATTGAAAACTTAAAAGAAATGAAAAATATAATTATATTTAAATAATTTTCTACTTCAATGCAATATCTTTATGTTCTTCATTGGTGCTCCAATGTAGCTAATAAATTTACTTAACCGCGCGCGCGCATATATATATATATATATATACAGATATTAAAAAAGGCTAAATTTTTTTTAAGTGATTCAAGTGTTATTAATGACTTGTCCATTGCCCTTACTTTGATCCACCAACTCAAAGAGCATCAAACCTGTATGAGAGAGAGAGAGAGAGAGGAGAGAAAGAGGCTTATCCATTGGCAATACCACTGAGAAGGACGTGGTCTTTCTCTGAGAGTCCTTCCGCAAAAGCTTGGCTTTGAGTTGCTGAACAGAGTCACTAATTTCTGGCATGTTTTCGGCCATCGAAATATTCGATGGCCGAAAAGAGTACACAAAACAAAACCCTTCAAACAAGAGTACACAAAACAAAACCCTTTTTAACAGGACTGGGATCATCTGTCGTGGTGCTATACCCGTGCGGTAGAGGAAACGACGGGGTTTGAAATAGTCTAAAAAAACAACATTAGATAGCTTCCGTTTGGCTTTTTTGCTCCATTATCCTTCTTTTATATTATATTAATATAATATTTATGTCTCAGTTTGCTAAAGTTATATATTCGTACTTGTTTATATATATATATATATATATATATATATTATTTTCATTTTTTTTTCTTTTTCACTTAAAAGTCTATAACTTTTACTACAAATAATATTTTTTGATGAAACTAATTTTATTAAATAAAATATTTCAAAATTTTTAATTTGAGTATAACTTAGGCTATATTTTAAGTTAAGACAAATAAATTATTATTTTTCAATTAATATTTGCAAAGTTAAAGAAATTTTTCATAACTTTAAATTCATTTTACACTCAATTAAAATGTTTCTTCACACACTTATAACATATAAAAAAATAGAAAATTATTTATTGTTATAATAAAATATTGAAAACGTATATAACAGAAGTTAGGGATGAAAAACGAAGCAAAGCTAAAACCAAAATAAAGTCACTGAATTACTTATAAGACGGCGTCATTTTCGTCTACTGCACGGGTATGGCATGACCCGTTACAGTAGAGGATTCCAGTCCCTACTTTTTATGTTTTTTATTTTCTATATTTTTAAAACTCTTAGGCATATTTGAAAAATGTATTTGCACAAAAACAAATCATAAAAAATTATATTTACAATTTTTAGGCTCATTTTTTCTCAGTTTCAACACTTCAAAGTACTTTCCACGAATTTAAAGTACTTTTCGAAAAACCTAAAACAAATATTTTTTTATGTTTTTTCTTTCCAATTTTTTTAGGAACTCTTAGCCATATATGAAAAATGTTTTTGCACAAAAAATATATAAAATATTATATTCACATTTTTTAATCTCATTTTTTTTCACTTTCCACACTTTTAAAATACTTTCCACACACTTAAAACAAATATTTTTTTTTATTATTTTCTTTCGAATTTTTTTAGGAACTCTTAAGCATATATGAAGGATATATTTGCACAAAAAAATCAAAAAAATTTAAATTCACATTTTTTAGGCTAATTGTTTCCTCACTTTCCACACTTTTAAAGTAGTTTCCACACATTAAAAATACTTTTTCACACATTTAAAGTACTTTTCCACACATCTAAAAACAAATACTCTTTTATGTCTTTTCTTTCCAATTTTTTGTGAAACTCTTAACCATATATTAAAGATGTTTTTGCACAAAAAATTCATAAAAATTTATATTCACATTTTTTAATCTAAATTTTTTCACTTTCCACACTTTTAAAGTACTTTCCATACACTTAAAAAAAATATTTATTTATTTTTTTCTTTCCTATTTTATTAGGAACTCCTAGACATATTTGAAAGATGTATTTGCACAAAAAAATCATAAAAATTTAAATTCATATTTTTTAGACTAATTGTTTCCTCACTTTTCCCACTTTTATAGTAGTTTTCACACATTTAAAGTACTTTATATTTAAAGTACTTTTCCACACATCTAAACCAAATACCTTTTTATGTATTTTCTTTCCAATTTTTTGTGAAACTCTTAACGATATATTAAAGATGTTTTTACACAAAAAATTCATAAAAAATTATATTCACATTTTTTAATCTAAATTTTTTCACTTTCCACACTTTTAAAGTACTTTCCACACACTTAAGATAAATATTTTTTTTATTTTTTTATTTCCTATTTTATTAGGAACTCTTAGGCATATTTGAAAGATATATTTGCACAAAAAAATCATAAAAATTTAAATTCACATTTTTTAGGCTAATTGTTTCTTCACTTTCCACATTTTTAAAGTAGTTTCCACACATTTAAAGTACTTTTTTACACATTTAAAATATTTTTTCACACACCTAAAACAAATACTTTTTTATGTGTTTTCTTTCCAATTTTTTTAGGAACTCTTAGCCATATATGAAATATTTTTTTGCACAAAAAATTCATAAAAATTTATATTCACATTTTTTAATCTCATTTTTTTTCACTTTCCAAACTTTTAAAGTACTTTCCACACACTTAAAACAATAATTTTTTTATTTTGAATTTTTTTTAGGACCTCTTAAGCATATTTGAAGGGTGTTATTGCACAAAAAAATCATAAAAGTTTAAATTCACATTTTTTTGACTCATTTTTTTCTCACTTTTGTAATACCCTGCTCCAACACATGGTATGATATTGTCCACTTTGAGCCTGAGCCCGCACGATTTTGCTCTTGGGTTTTACCCCAAAAAGCCTCATACTATTTGAAAAGAACATACTACATATAAGCACATCCCCTTTTTCACACCCAGGCGATGTGGGATTGAGCACCCCATACTCTGTCAGTGTGGTAGCTCAGCCCAATGTCTATCTTCGCACTCGCTCACTCACACCCCTCCACAAGGGTTACTACAACTTTTCACACTTTTAAAGTAGTTTTCACACATTTAAAGTACTTTTTCACAAATTTCAAGTACTTTTCGACACACCTAAAACAAATATTTTTTTATGTTTTTTCTTTCCAATTTTTTTAGGAACTCTTGGTGATATATGAAAGATGTTTTTGCACGAAAAATTTATAAAAAATTATATTCACAGATTTTAATCTCATTTTTTTACACTTTCCACACTTTTAAAACACTTCCCACACTTTTAAAATACTTTCCACACACTTAAAACAAATAATTGTTTTTATTTTTTTCTTTTGAATTTTTTTATGACCTCTTAAGCATATTTGAATGATGTATTTGCACAAAAAAATCATAAAAATTTAAATTCACATTTTTTAGACTCATTTTTTTCTCACTTTCCACACTTTTAAAGTAGTTTACACAAAATTAAAGTACTTTTTCACACATTTAAAGTTCTTTTCCACACACCTAAAACAAATATTTTTTTATGTTTTTTCATTCCAATTTTTTTAGGAACTCTTAGCCAAATATGAAAGATGTTTTTGCACAAAAAATATATAAAATATTATATTCACATTTTTTAATCTCATTTTTTTTCACTTTCCACACTTTTAAAATACTTTCCACACACTTAAAACAAATATTTTTTTTTTATTATTTTCTTTCGAATTTTTTTAGGAAATCTTAAGCATATATGAAGGATATATTTGCACAAAAAAATTAAAAAAATTTAAATTCATATTTTTTAGGCTAATTGTTTCCTCACTTTCCACACTTTTAAAGTAGTTTCCACACATTAAAAATACTTTTTCACACATTTAAAGTACTTTTCCACACATCTAAAAACAAATACTCTTTTATGTATTTTCTTTCCAATTTTTTGTGAAACTCTTAACCATATATTAAAGATGTTTTTGCACAAAAAATTCATAAAAATTTGTATTCACATTTTTTAATCTAAATTTTTTCACTTTCCACACTTTTAAAGTACTTTCCATACACTTAAAAAAAATATTTATTTATTTTTTTCTTTCCTATTTTATTAGGAACTCCTAGGCATATTTGAAAGATGTATTTGCACAAAAAAATCATAAAAATTTAAATTCATATTTTTTAGACTAATTGTTTCCTCACTTTCCCCACTTTTATAGTAGTTTTCACACATTTAAAGTACTTTATATTTAAAGTACTTTTCCACACATCTAAAACAAATACCTTTTTATGTATTTTCTTTCCAATTTTTTGTGAAACTCTTAACCATATATTAAAGATGTTTTTACACAAAAAATTCATAAAAAATTATATTCACATTTTTTAATCTAAATTTTTTCACTTTCCACACTTTTAAAGTACTTTCCACACACTTAAAACAAATATTTTTTTTATTTTTTTATTTCCTATTTTATTAGGAACTCTTAGGCATATTTGAAAGATATATTTGCACAAAAAAATCATAAAAATTTAAATTCACATTTTTTAGGCTAATTGTTTCTTCACTTTCCACATTTTTAAAGTAGTTTCCACACATTTAAAGTACTTTTTTACACATTTAAAATATTTTTTCACACACCTAAAACAAATACTTTTTTATGTGTTTTCTTTCCAATTTTTTTAGGAACTCTTAGCCATATATGAAATATTTTTTTGCACAAAAAATTCATAAAAATTTATATTCACATTTTTTAATCTCATTTTTTTTCACTTTCCAAACTTTTAAAGTACTTTCCACACACTTAAAACAATAATTTTTTTATTTTGAATTTTTTTTAGGACCTCTTAAGCATATTTGAAGGGTGTTATTGCACAAAAAAATCATAAAAGTTTAAATTCACATTTTTTTAACTCATTTTTTTCTCACTTTTGTAATACCCTGCTCCAACACATGGTATGATATTATCCACTTTGAGCCTGAGCCCGCACGATTTTGCTCTTGGGTTTTACCCCAAAAAGCCTCATACTATTTGAAAAGAACATACTACATATAAGCACATCCCCTTTTCCACACCCAGGCGATGTGGGATTGAGCACCCCGTACTCTGTCAGTGTGGTAGCTCAACCCAATGTCTATCTTCGCACTCGCTCACTCACACCCCTCCACAAGGGTTACTACAACTTTTCACACTTTTAAAGTAGTTTTCACACATTTAAAGTACTTTTTCACAAATTTCAAGTACTTTTCGACACACCTAAAACAAATATTTTTTTATGTTTTTTCTTTCCAATTTTTTTAGGAACTCTTAGTGATATATGAAAGATGTTTTTGCACAAAAAATTTATAAAAAATTATATTCACATATTTTAATCTCATTTTTTTACACTTTCCACACTTTTAAAACACTTTCCACACTTTTAAAATACTTTCCACACACTTAAAACAAATAATTGTTTTTATTTTTTTCTTTTGAATTTTTTTATGACCTCTTAAGCATATTTGAATGATGTATTTGCACAAAAAAATCATAAAAATTTAAATTCACATTTTTTAGACTCATTTTTTTCTCACTTTCCACACTTTTAAAGTAGTTTACACAAAATTAAAGTACTTTTTCACACATTTAAAGTTCTTTTCCACACACCTAAAACAAATATTTTTTATGTTTTTTCATCCAATTTTTTTAGGAACTCTTAGCCATATATGAAAGATGTTTTTGCACAAAAAATATATAAAAAATTATATTCACATTTTTTAATCTCATTTTTTTTCACTTTCCACACTTTTAAAATACTTTCCACACACTTAAAACAAATATTTTTTTTTTATTATTTTCTTTCGAATTTTTTTAGGAACTCTTAAGCATATATGAAGGATATATTTGCACAAAAAAATCAAAAAAATTTAAATTCATATTTTTTAGGCTAATTGTTTCCTCACTTTCCACACTTTTAAAGTAGTTTCCACACATTAAAAATACTTTTTCACACATTTAAAGTACTTTTCCACACATCTAAAAACAAATACTCTTTTATGTATTTTCTTTCCAATTTTTTGTAAAACTCTTAACCATATATTAAAGATGTATTTGCACAAAAAATTCATAAAAATTTATATTCACATTTTTTAATCTAAATTTTTTCACTTTCCACACTTTTAAAGTACTTTCCATACACTTAAAAAAAATATTTATTTATTTTTTTTTTTCCTATTTTATTAGGAACTCCTAGGCATATTTGAAAGATGTATTTGCACAAAAAAATCATAAAACTTTAAATTCATATTTTTTAGACTAATTGTTTCCTCACTTTCCCCACTTTTATAATAGTTTTCACACATTTAAAGTACTTTATATTTAAAGTACTTTTCCACACATCTAAAACAAATACCTTTTTATGTATTTTCTTTCCAATTTTTTGTGAAACTCTTAACGATATATTAAAGATGTTTTTACACAAAAAATTCATAAAAAATTATATTCACATTTTTTAATCTAAATTTTTTCACTTTCCACACTTTTAAAGTACTTTCCACACACTTAAAACAAATATTTTTTTATTTTTTTATTTCCTATTTTATTAGGAACTCTTAGGCATATTTGAAAGATATATTTGCACAAAAAAATCATAAAAATTTAAATTCACATTTTTTAGGCTAATTGTTTCTTCACTTTCCACATTTTTAAAGTAGTTTCCACACATTTAAAGTACTTTTTTACACATTTAAAATATTTTTTCACACACCTAAAACAAATACTTTTTTATGTGTTTTCTTTCCAATTTTTTTAGGAACTCTTAGCCATATATGAAAGATTTTTTTGCACAAAAAATTCATAAAAATTTATATTCACATTTTTTAATCTCATTTTTTTTTCACTTTCCAAACTTTTAAAGTACTTTCCACACACTTAAAACAATAATTTTTTTATTTTGAATTTTTTTTAGGACCTCTTAAGCATATTTGAAGGGTGTTATTGCACAAAAAAATCATAAAAGTTTAAATTCACATTTTTTTGACTCATTTTTTTCTCACTTTTGTAATACCCCGCTCCAACACATGGTATGATATTGTCCACTTTGAGCCTGAGCCCGCACGATTTTGCTCTTGGGTTTTACCCCAAAAAGCCTCATACTATTTGAAAAGAACATACTACATATAAGCACATCCCCTTTTCCACACCCAGGCGATGTGGGATTGAACACCCCGTACTCTGTCAGTGTGGTAGCTCAGCTCAATGTCTATCTTCGCACTCGCTCACTCACATCCCTCCACAAGGGTTACTACAACTTTTCACACTTTTAAAGTAGTTTTCACACATTTAAAGTACTTTTTCACAAATTTCAAGTACTTTTCGACACACCTAAACCAAATATTTTTTTATGTTTTTTCTTTCCAATTTTTTTAGGAACTCTTAGTGATATATGAAAGATGTTTTTGCACAAAAAATTTATAAAAAATTATATTTACATATTTTAATCTCATTTTTTTACACTTTCCACACTTTTAAAACACTTTCCACACTTTTAAAATACTTTCCACACACTTAAAACAAATAATTGTTTTTATTTTTTTCTTTTGAATTTTTTTATAACCTTTTAAGCATATTTGAATGATGTATTTGCACAAAAAAATCATAAAAATTTAAATTCACATTTTTTAGACTCATTTTTTTCTCACTTTCCACACTTTTAAAGTAGTTTACACAAAATTAAAGTACTTTTTCACACATTTAAAGTTCTTTTCCACACACCTAAAACAAATATTTTTTTATGTTTTTTCATTCCAATTTTTTTAGGAACTCTTAGCCATATATGAAAGATGTTTTTGCACAAAAAATTTATAAAAAAATTATATTCACATTTTTTAATCTCATTTTTTTGCACTTTTCACACTTTTAAAGTACTTTCCACACACTTGGAACAAATAATTTTTTTTTATTTTGAAATTTTTTAGGACCTCATAAGCATATTTGAAGGATGTATTTGCACAAAAGAATCAGAAAATTTAATTTCACATTTTTTAGGCTAATTATTTCCTCACTTTCCACACTTTTAAAGTAGTTTTCTATACATTTAAAGTACTTTTCCACACACATAAAACAAATACTTTTTTATGTGTTTTCTTTCCAATTTTTTTAGGAACTTTTAGCCATATATGAAAGATGTTTTTGTACAAAAAATTCATAAAAATTTATATTCATATTTTTTAATATCATTTTTTTTCACTTTCCACACTTTTAAAGTAATTTCCACACTTAAAATAAATAAATTTTTTTTTATTTTGAATTTTTTTAGGACCTCTTAAGCACATTTGAAGGGTGTTATTGCACAAAAAGATCATAAAAATTTAAATTCACATTTTTTAGACTCATTTTTTTCTCACTTTCCACACTTTTAAAGTAGTTTCCACTCATTTAAAGTACTTTTCCACAAATTTAAAGTACTTTTCCACACACCTAAAATAAATATTTTTTTATGTTTTTTCTTTCCAATTTTTTTAGGAACTCTTAGTGATATAAGAAAGATGCTTTTTCACAAAAAAAAATTTATAAAAAATTATATTCACATTTTTTAATCTCATTTTTTTGCACTTTACACACTCTTAAAGTACTTTCCACACACGTAAAACAAATAATTTTTTTTATTTTGAATTTTTTTATGACCTCTTAAGCTTATTTGAATGATGTATTTGCACAAAAAATCATAAAAATTTAAATTCACATTTTTTAGACTCATTTTTTTCTCACTTTCCACACTTTTAAAGTAGTTTACACACAATTAAACTACTTTTCCACACATTTAAAGTTTTTTTCCACACACCTAAAACAAATATTTTTTTATGTTTTTTCATTCCAATTTTTTTAGGAACTCTTACCCATATATGAAAAGATGTTTTTGCACAAAAAATTCATAAAATATTATATTCACATTTTTTAATCTCATTTTTTTTCACTTTCCACACTTTTAAAGTAATTTCCACACACTTAAAACAAATAATTTTTTTTATTTTGAATTTTTTTAGGACCTCTTAAGCATATTTGAAGGGTGTTATTGCACAAAAAAAATCATAAAAATTTAAATTCACATTTTTTAGACTCATTTGTTTCTCACTTTCTACACTTTTAAAGTAGTTTCCACACATTTAATAATATTTTTTTAAGAAATTAATAATAATAATAATTGATTTAAGCATGAAATAAATGAAAATTGATATGATATATAATATGTGATAATATCACATATTATATGTAATAATCAAATGAAGCAAAATAAAATTAAAATTAAAAGTAAAAGAATGGATAGGTTTGTTTACACATAGATTTAGTTTACATGTTCTTTTATAATCAAAATTTATTATGTTCTCTAATAACTAATCTTAGTTGGGTTGAAACATAATTATTTTTTATAATTCTTCAGATTTTTTGTTTAAATAAAATAAAGGGTAAATTACCTCACCTTCCATGAAGTTTACTTTTATTACCTACAGATTAAACTTTTGACATTTTATCTCTCACACCATTGTTAGTCTAACCTTATGTTAAATGAACTAACTGTTGTGGTTCTTTTACCCTTATGCCCTCAAGGGTAAATAATTTGCATCAGCATCTTCACCTACCCACCCAGCCGACCACACTCTCTCTCCTTCTTATTTTCTTATTCTTTTCTCTTTCTTTTTTTTCTATTTCTCTCACCCACCCGATTCTCTCTCTCCCTCAATATCATATATATATATATATATATATATATATAGACACACACACACACACACACACACACACACACACTAGTGTATGCCCGTGCCAATGGCACGATCATGCAATTGTGACCGTTAGATAGAGTGATTTTAGACTGTAGATAGCAAAAGACATTTTGGACCACATGATTACTTTTTTAACTATTTTTGACCGTTAGATTTTCCCTTACCAAGCTTCTATATTATATAGATATTATTTCTATTTTATTTTTTTTCTCTCTCCTCGTAAGCCTTTTCGATCTATTTTTTATTCCCCTCTAATAGCCCAATCACTCTAGGTGCAACTTGTTGGTCGACCATATGAAGGTTGTCACGCCCCAAAACCCGGACCGCCGGGACTCCCCCGGACAAACCCCGAATCCCGAGTGTGAACCCATTCACTTAACCCCATGAACAATCTCAATTACACTCAATATATTAGTATCAAGATTTGATACCATGCTATAACGCCCCGATTTCCAACTCTCGGAGAACCGGAGGTTAAACCGTCCATTTAGCCCAATAGGCCCTCATTACCCTCATTCACCGTGGAAGCTTAACTCAATTCTTGTATATGAATGCACCCAAATCCACCTTAACTAATCCCCATGGGCCCTACATCAAATCACACACCTTAGTGAACATTTACATGCCCACACTTTTAAGAATCACTCACTTTCGAGCCTCAAAACTTTATGTATTTGGAATTTGGAACTGAGGCTTATACCATTAGATAGAGAATCCAAAAATACTCAAGTTCAAAAAAAATCACGCTCAATTTCGATCTAGAACGAAGAAATTACATCGAAATGAAGTTTTAGAAAAAGCTGTGAATAGTAATCTCGATCAATCGAGATGCATCTCGATTAATCGAGATTTTGACCCCATCAATCGAAGCAAACACCCTCTCGGTATCTTGGACCTGCATTATTTCGATTAATCAAAACTGGGACTTCGATTAATCGAAATAAGGCCTGAAAATGCATAAAATCTCGCAACCATTTCGATCAATCGAGATGGGCATCTCGATTAATCGAAATGGGCATTTCGATTGATCGAAATGCACTGCCCGGAAATTCCCAAACACCTATACAAGATCAAATTGAACCCAAATCTCAACCAAACCACCTTAGATCATTCATATTTCATATAAATTATCTACCATTGATATAAAATCATACTCACACATCAACCTATACATTTGAGTCTCAAATCTTGCATAATCATAGAAATTTTCCTAGGTTCACAATACACCCATAACTCAAGTATATAAACCAACCTTGATTTCCAAATTCATTTCCAAAGCACCAATCTCACACTCAAATCACTTTCATAATTGAATTCATACACCAAAATGAATCATTTCTTTCACGCACACAACCCATTCAAAATGAAAACATCATCAAAATGAATAAAATGCCACCATGGGCGCCACATATATTAAACCGTTATCCTTTCACACCCAACAAGTTTATAACCCAATACATACATCAAAAGTACATATGTCCAAGGTACAACCACAACTAAAAAGGAAGTCACATGCCACAAACCGGCATGGATAGCCACAAAAATGCTCAAAACTCAAAAGATAGCAAAACCACCACTAGTGTTCCACTTGGACATTCACGTCCCATCCGTCATCGGCGCTTTATCTATAAAATATTTAGAATAAAGGGGTGAGCACCACTGCGGCTCAGTAAAGGTTCCCCAACCCTTCTAAGTGCCGACTCGACACGACCTACATGGAATGCATATGAATACACTACATGCCACGTCCACAATCTCACAAACACATCAACAAATGCAATTAAAGAGGATTGCATATTTCACAAATCATGTACAACATGTTCAAACATAAAAGCATTAAAGAAAGTAAATGCTCTCTCTCTCGGTCCTCATCCGATACCCCACATGATTGGCCCGCTCCGAGGATCATGTAACCTTGGACAACTCCGATAACCATCCTATGACCGGGATAACTCCGAAAGGTCATTCTACCATAGCAATATATGAAATTGCCATAGAGTGAGGGGGCAACTCCGAGGCTCACAAGTCATGGACATGCTCCGATAATCATCCTATGACCGGGACAACTCCGAAAGGTCATTAGTATTGGACATACTCCGATCCTAGGCATTAAGCCTTAGCATGGCGGGTCCACTCCGAGGGCCATACATAGTGGATAATTTTACCACATTTCACAACACGGTTGGACTACTCCGAAGCCCCGTGTACCTCTTTTGCATCATTTTTTCCGCAACTTCCCACATATACAATATGAATGCATAAACACATGATATTTTATTTTCATGCTCAACTCATGCTCATTGATACTAAAAAGAAGTAACAAGCATATTTTCCCTCACCACACACCACATATAGCACATATATGTATAACACATGCATAAATCATCTTATATGCATACAACTTCAAAATTAGCATATTTTACTCATGCTACATTCAATGCATAATTTTAGTACGTAGAACTAATCATGCATTCAACAACCACCTTCTCACATATAATCACATATATGACACTTGGTACACATATACACCAAATTGAGTACATAATGCCTATGTATCAATTTCTTACACTCACATACTTCAAACCCACATGCTACCACCAACACAATATACACAATTATGAAAAGATAGGACTCTAGAGAAGAAGAAAACACAACTTTCTACACCTCTCACCATCCTAAAGCATGTGAAGCACAACCTACACCTCTCTTCTTCACCCGAAACCCTAGAATCGACAATTAGAAGAGAAAAAGAACCCCTACCTCAAAAATGAAGGCCTTCCAAGCACTTCACCAATTTTCCAGTAGAGTCTACCTTGCCGAATCACCACTTTGTTCGGTTCAAATGGAAGCCCTAGCCATCCCCTACGTATCTCCCTCCTTCGGCGAGTCTTGAATCCAAGCCGAACGGGTCCGAAATGTAGAGAGAAGGGAGAGCTATGAAGATGGAGAACTTTAGAGAGAGAAAGAGGCATGAGATATGGATGAATATCTCTGCCACTGATATTTAAAATATCTAGGGCTTGCAAAAAGACTAAAATGCCCCTCGGCCACTTAACGTACCTTCCCGGGCTCCTTTTTCGATTCTGAAAACTCCTACGGTCTCAAAATCACTTCCTCTACTCTCTAAACATTTCATCTCAGCCATTCTCAAAAATAAATATTTTTGAGAATTTTCCGGATTCCTGGGCCTACTTAAGTCGCATCCCGGGCCCCGGTTTGACCAAAAAGTCAAACTTCTCCAAATCTCCCGAAAATTTTTCAAAACCTTAAAAACACTTCTCAAACATGTTTCCCACACTCAAAACATGTTAAACACCACTCAAAATGCATTTATGGCAATTATACTGCGAAAAATACAAAACCGGCCAAAATTGGTCACGGTCTCTACAAAGGTAGTACATGGTCACTATGGAGATACGGCTAGCCATGGAGGACGGTTTGGAGATGGGTCTTCTCGGTTCGTGGTTGATGGTGGCCTTCAATGGAGTTTTGGCGAGCTTGCTGGCCGAAATTGAGGTGATCCAACATGTGTGTATTTTGGATGTTGGAGAGAAACTTGGTTGGAGATGATGGAGGCCATGGGTGGCAGTTCCGGCGTGGGCTGTGTATGACACGGAAAGGCTCGGCTGTGCTGTTTCGGTCGACAGAGAATATGGTGGTTTGGTGTGGTTCTGAGGTGGTGTCGTGCATGGTGGTTCACGATGGTTCTGGGTTTTCTCAGATTCTTAGCATGTGGAGTTGAATGGAGCATGGGTCCACTGTGGTCTTCAATGGTGGCAGTGGTGCTCTAGTTGGTGGCCTAACAATGGTTCGGAGGTGTTGATGGTGGGACTTGTTGTGGCTAGAAATGATGGTCAGACATGGTGGTGCTTCATTATTCTTTTACCATTTTGCATCGTCAACTACTTTGTAAATGTTTCATCTAGTACAGAGAGAGGTGAGAGAGAAGAAGGATAATTTTGTAAATATGATGCACAGGAGGGTAGTTTGGGGATTTAAATTTTTTGTTTGACTTGACTTTAACAGTGCTAATGGTGAGTTCATAGTAAGGGAGGACAGGATTAAGTCAACCAAACCTCAAGGGTATTTGACCACCGTATTTTGAAAAGTTTAATCTACGAATAATAATAGAAAACCTTGAGGGAGGTGAGGGTAATTTACCCTAAAATAAAAGTTCCCTATATAACAAAGTTATTCTAGAAGCTAAATGGATGAGAGTTCGATTCCCACTCCCATTCAAATATTTTTTAATAAAAAGAAAAATCATTAACATGAATTTGCCCTTAAAGTATCCTTAAAGTAACGGCATGAGTCGTTTTATTTACAAACTGTTACATGCTCCTAACCGGTCATATTAATAATTAAAATTCACAAACTATCTTCACTAAACTGTAAGATTGCTAAAGATAGTAGATAAACAAGCTTTTGAATATGCCGGTGGGTAACAGTACCGGAGAGCTCCGGTACTGTTGCAAACCAGATGGTACTACAAACCATAACTGCAAAAGAGAGTAAATAAACAAAATTTTGGGTATACTGGTGGATATCGGTACCAGAAAGCTCCAGTACCGTTGCAAACCAGATGGTATTGCAAACCATGACTGCAAAAGATAGTAGATAAACAAAATTTTGGGTATACCGGTGGGTATCAGTACCAAAGAGCTCTTGTACTGTTACAAAACCAGATGGTATAGCAAACCATGACTACAGTTCATCCGTAATTCAAATTAACAAATTATTTTCACCAAAATGTAAGATTGTTAAAGATAGTAGATAAACAAAGTAAATAAACAAACTTTTTAGAAAAAAAACATCACTAACATAAACGGCACGGCCCGTTCCATTTCGAAACGGGCCATTACATCTTTGAACAAGCCATATTGATAATTGAAATTAACAAATTATCTTCACCAAACTATGAGATTGCTAAAGATAGTAGATAAACAAACTTTTGAGCTTACTGGTGGGTATCAGTATCGAGCTCTAGTACCCTGCAACCAATCGGTACTGCAAACCATGACTATAGTTCATCCATTTGAAATTAACAAATTATCTTCACCAAATTGTAGGATTGCTAAAAATAGTAGATAAACAAACTTGTTATCGTCAGGGACAGCTACAAAATCTCTCTCAAATTGTGAATATACCTTACCAAAAAAAAATTAGTAAATATAATTTATTCATATTAAGTTCATTTCTTAGGTGAATTAAGCATGCATTATGTTGAATGGTTATTTTCTTGGGCAAAATGCACTCACACCCCCTGAGGTTTACCCTAAAGACACTCATATACATAGTTTCCTTAAACTTACACTCACACCTCTTGAAGTTTGAGACGTGGATACACACAACCTCCAACCATCATTCATCGGTCAAAAAATACATTGACACTGTGCAAAATATCCTTTTTATCCCTCCATTAATTGAAAAGACCACATTACCCTCAATTTTACATTTTCACTTTTACAAAACTACCCTTGCTTCACTTTTAATCTTCATTCAAATTCTGTAGTCACTGAGACCCAAAAATAATTGAAGATAACAATTCAAGGAAATTGCTTTCATTAGCATAGATTTTCTTTCTTTAATTTCTAGCATTTTATCTAGAAGAAAATGTTCCAATAAATAGAGAAAATAGTGTTAGACTATGAACTGTCATTACATTCAAATAAGTGGCATTATACATGTATCTCAGTCTGTATAAAACACCATATATCTCCAATTTAAATAAACATTCAAATAAAGTGACATTACATTATCAAAATAAACATTCAAATAATTGTGATTACATTCAAAGAGGGACATTACATCATCCAAATAAATTGTCATAAGTGATTACATTCAAATAAATTGTCATATAAGATTGGGCACTAAATTTGAACTGTTAATGATGTCTGGTTTCATAAGCCATTTGAAGCTAAAAATTAAAAAAATTAAATAAAAAACAAACAAAAGAAACAAAAATTTTAAAAAGTAACTAATCAATCACATGCACCATATAAACTAAAAATGAATCAATCACATGCATCGACAAATAAATCTAGGTAACTGTACTTGTTTGAGTTTACATCATAAATCATATAGGACTGGATAATTTGATCTGTAAATGATGTCTGATTTAATTTAGAAGCCATTTGAAATAGAAACATAAATAAATAATAAAAAAACAAACAAGAAACAAATATTTTAAATACAAATTCATATTGAACAATTATTTTTGGCAGATAAAACTAAAAATAGTAATCAATTTGTCCCAAAAATATTATAGAGTAAAAATAGTAATCAATTACTCAATGCAAAAAAGCCTCAATTTTGTAAACAATGAAAAAATAAAAGGCATATACAGCGTGGGTTAATTTTGTCTTTTAAGTTTATTTGATTTTTTAAATATAATATAGTTATTATATTGATGGGTAGCTTTATATTTTCGCATGCTAGTTGGTGGCACGTACTGTACTGACAAGGGTGTGAGTGTAGGTTTAAGCAAACTACGCATATGATTGTCTGTAAGACAAACCTCAGGGATTGTAAGTGCATTTTGCCCTATTTTTTATTATTATTTTTCTTATATTATATTAATTATCAAGTATTCCCAAAAGAAAGTAAAATAGAAAACTATTAAATCAAGCACGAATTAAATTTGTAATATGATTTTCAAAACTAAAAATTAGACAGAATGACAAGTGAGTAATAAAAGTTAATTTTTCTTTCTTGGCAAAAAGAAATTTCATTGATCAAGATCTACTAACAAGTACTACATCATGCATGAACATGGTGCATGTAATTTCCAAAAAAAAACATGATGCTTGTAAGGCATTCTTTTTCGCCCCCATAAATTATAAAGCAATCATTTCAAAAGCTATATTCACATAATAACTCCATTAAAAAGCTAATTGTCAAGCAGGCTTAAGAACTAGGACAAATTAGAAAATGGTCCTAATTTTTCTTCACTCCTAATCTTTCACCATTAATTAAGGGCAAAAGTGCAAAAAATCCGCCTGAAGTCTCCTCAAAGTGCAAAAACACCTCCTAAATATTTTTTTTGGAGCAAATCAGTCATCGTTTTACAAAATTGGACAACTTGACCCCATGACAAAACTATAGCGACATATATATCATTTACTATGACAATTGTGTCATTCTCTCTATAAATAGTGTTTTCTAAAAAATTTAAAAATAAAAGATAATTAGATAAAAATTTCAAATAATAAGTTTAGAAACCTAAATAAAATAAAATAATAATAAACTTTATGGGAGGCGATATTCGCACTCCTATTTTTTACAATTGCACTCCACTTGCCTTTTTCTTTTAAAGAAAATGACAAGAAGACCCATAAACTAATTAATACATCATCTCTTATTTTATAATACCACAACTACCCTTTATACTATAAACTAAACTTTTTTTTAGCTTCTTTACTTTCTATATTATGTTTTTTTTTTGTTCCTGTCAAAACAAATAATTTTTTTACCTTCTTTACTTTGTTTAGTACTTTTTTTTCTCTTATCAAAAGAGAGAACTTTTTCTTTGAGTTTTTTTTTATCAGATCAAAAGAGATAATTTATTTAACAAATATTACTTTTTTTTTAGTCCCTCCAAAAGAGATAATTTCTTTTTTTAATCCTATCAAAAGAGATAATTTATTCAATAAAAGTAACTTATTTTTGGGTCCTCTCAATGGAGATAATTTATTTAATAAGAATATAATTTTTTTCTAATCCTGTCAAAAGATATAATTTATTCAACAGGATAACTTTTTATTTTTCGATTCCTGCCAAAAGAGATAATTTATTTAACATAATTTTTTTTTTTGGTCTTGTCAAAAGAGATAATTTATTCAACATAGATAAGTTTTTTTTGGTACTTTTTAATTTCTGGCTCTTGCCAAAAGAGATAATTTATTTAACGGAGATATAATTTTTTTTTGTCTTGTCAAAAGAGGATTTATTCATAGATAACTTTTTTTTGGGTCCTATAAAAAGAGAGATATAAAGTATTTTTTGGTATTTTTTGTTTATTCTATCAAAAGAATCCGAAAATATTAAAGATTGGAGATAAAGAGAGGATATCTAAAAGGGTAGTTTAATATTTTGAAAAAAGGTAATCATTCACATGTAAAGTTAAGGTTAGAAGTGACATTTCTTTTAAAATGCGAGTGCAACTGAAGAAAATGGGAGTGCGAATATCACCTCCCAACTTTATTTAAATTTTTTTAAATAAAAGTGTCCTCGTTCAAAGTGATGTGTCGTGGGTTTGAGATTCGGGAGCAGTCTCTCCAAAAATGGGGGCAAGGCTTGTAACATCCAATTCTCTCAGACTCCACTCAAGCGGGAATTTTATGTACTGAGTACGACCATTTTTCTATTAGTATAGTGTATTCTAAATAAAAATGTTAAAAATAAAAAAAAATAGTTTAATAAAATTCTATTGGCCTTTTACTTTTTTTTTTATGTTTCTAATTAATTTTTATTATTATAGTAGTGCTTCCTACTATAGTTAGCAAATCGAAGAAAAAAACTTTTTCAATGATAATTTTATCAACTCTTTTTTTATTTTTAATATTTTTATTTAGAAAACGCTATTGACTATACTAGTTGAGAAAAGAGTATATATGTTCTTTATATTTTTATTTTTAAAAAATCTTAAATAAAGTTCTATTAGCCTTTTGTTTTTATGTTTCTAATTAATTAACCTATTATTTGAAAATTTTATCTAACTATTTTATTTTTTGAATTTTTAGAAAACACTATATTTATTGAGAGAAGGGCATAATGGTCATAGTAAAGGGTATATATGTCATTATAAATTTATCAATGGGTCAAGTTGTCCACTATTGTAATATGAGGGACTGATTTGTTCTAAAAAAAAATAGTTTATGATGTGTTTTTGCACGTGAAAGAAACTTCAAATGGGTTTTTTTTTTGCACATTCGGGTGTTATTTTCACTTTGGGTATCACTTACTAGTACAACAAATATTATTATGATGTCCACCATTAGAACAACAAATATTAATATGACATTATGCTTTTACATTTTATAGTATGCGAACACAGCATACATAAATATATTTATTGGTTTGGAGCAGTGATTCAATGAGCTTGTCACTCTACTCTTACATTTTATAAACATAGTTTAAAATGTCATTGAATTTGGTCTTTTGCAAAATTGATTTAGTTTGGTTATATTTGGCCAAATGGTGTGCCATTAAAGGCAACCTGATGTAAAACTAAGGGTGCACAAAGAACTGGTAAAACCAGAATTGTAAGGAACCGTAGCTGAATCAAACTGAACCATTCACTACGATTCCGGTTTCGGTTTCAGTTTCAAATTTGAGAAATCGTTCACTACGATTCTAGTTTCGGTTATAAGTCAAGGAACCGAAACAGTTAGAAATATATATATATATATATATATATATATATATATAATATAAATAAATATTAATACCTTCTAAATTCTAGTGTTCTATTTATATATAAAGTGTAAAATATATAATGTATAGATAAATAGTAATAACTTCTAAGTTATAATGTTCTATATATTTATATAATATAAAATATATAAATTAATACTAATAGCTTCTAATCTATTGTTATAACTAAGGGTGTACAAGTATAACTATGTATCTTGCCAATGTTTAAAAAAAAAATTTGACAAGGAACTGTCGGGGAACCAGAACCGGAACCGGAACCGCAAAGAATCGGAACTGAATCGAACTCAACGGTTCCTGTTTCACCAAGAACCATAAGGAACCGCATCGTGGGTACCTCTATGTAGAACTGATTGTATATAGTTCATTTGGATCACCATAAAGTCAAACGAGCATGCTGATACTTTTTCGGGGCGATTCCGACAAAGCTGTTTTGAGCCAAAAAGACCTTGCTTGATTGAAAACGGTCCAATTCACACGAGTTAGTTTCTTTGCCACTGATGTATGCTATTTTTCAGTTTTTGACCGATTTCAGAATTATTAGAGATTCAAACCAATTCTAATTGTGTTGATTTTTGGTAACTAGTGGTTTTTAGTAATTAGGTTTCTTACCTTAATTTTTCAAAATTTTAAGAGAAACTTTAATTTTGGGCAGTTTGTGATAGTATCCTTTTGCTATAAATATATTTGTACTGCAACATTTGTTTATCAATAAAATATCATAATTCTATCTATTTTATAGTAAGTTTGGATTCAGTGTTGTTCTTGTTTATCTCTAAACGTTTCATAACTTCTGCCTAGCTTGATACATATTTGTTTATGATTTTGATATCTTGGCTGCTTTCATTTATCTATCTAAAAATTATGATTGTATATATATGCTTTCGGATTGTGAAAGAAACTACTTTATAGGTTAAATGATTTTTTCTCTTGTTGCACCAAACTCAACTTACTTGGAAAAAAAATAGCGCGGGAACTACAATTACAATATTATTGTGGACAAGGGCGAGAGGAGGTTCATGCAAGCTACTATGAGCATACTCAACCCTCTTTAATTATTACACTTGCACATATAGATATACAATTTAATACAGTATATACTCTAGGCATTCATGACAGGACTTTCGAGGACAGCATTCTTGATGAGATTAAGTGAGTCTTCTAGATCATCGCATAACTGGTGTGGATCAGGAATGGTTGCTTCATCAGTTGATAGAACAAAAGTCATTTTGTTAACATAACTCACCACGTGAATCATCAATGCCTGCAACATATATAATACGATCAGCTTGACAAATGGCTCATAACTAAATCCCAACCAATTGTGCTCGTGTGTGCGTATATATATGTAAGGCATGCAGTTTATAATTCATTACTTAAGAATAATTAGTTATCCAAACACAAAAATCATTATTCTTTCTTTTCTTTTCTCTCCTAATCCTTTCAAATTCATCAATCCAAACGAAGCCTTAAGAATAATTACATTGGGTTGGCCATAACAACTAGGAGCAACTTAGGCTATTGGATGTCCATAAAATGCAATTTCCTCCCGGGGACCGGCCACATTTGAGAACCACATTGTCGCGCCAGAGAAAACTTTGTGAGAGAAAATGCTGGCGACCTGATTATCATAGAAGAAAACATTAATTAAGCTCATAAGCTAGCACTTAGGGTTCGACGACTAACACAATATATATATATATATATATATATATATATATATATATATATATTGATGCTTTTTTCACATATTCACAGGTACAGTATGTAAGTACGTTTAAAGTATTATGATGATGTATAAATTACCTTACTGCCAAAGAAGTTGACAACGAACTTTGCAATAAAATATGCAAAATTAGCTTCAAGCGAAGCTTTTTTACGATCCATAACAGCCTTAGCTGCACGAACATAATCTAGTGGGTCATCTTGAAATGCAATATTGAAGGGGAAGAGGATATAACCAATCTTGTTTCCCCATCTGGATTCTTTACCCTTCTCCATCATATCAACCAAAGCCTGTACATGAGAATGAATTACGATAATGAGTTGAGGGCTCACAATTCACTAAATGCATGTTAAAGCTAGGTAAATATTATAATGCACGTTAAATTTAATGGATTGATCATAATCAAAAATTCTAATATTAAAATTCAAGCGATCAACAAGGACTTGAATACTTTTTATATCATAAAATCCCATAAGATGGTTTGTCAAAAGGTTTAACTCTATATGTGCATAATAATCATATCGGATTTCCTTAAAGACTACTCACATGGATCCCTGCGGGTGGTCTTAAGTTGAAGAATAAAATAGCTCTCAGGCGAATGTCCTTTGGAAGATAATTTTTTTTTTCTGGGTCATTCTTACCCTCCTCACCTGCAATGCCATAAAATAAAAGAAAAATTGTATTTCAGTGACAAAAATTATAAATAATCATTTTAAAGTATTCTTAAAGTTACTGATTTCTTTTATTCCAATAAATTTCATGACATTTATTGGAAAAAAAACATTATGATTGTGCATCTTTCTCGTATATAAATTTGAATCTATTGCACAACTCAATTTCATCTTACAGAAATGATTGAAGATCTCTTCAGTGACTATATTTAATTCCTCAATCTTCTGTTGTTGGAAAGAATAAAGACTATATTTAATTCCTCTCCACAAATGGCGGTGACTGAATTCAAATCTTTTGTTAAAGTTACAAAAAAAAAGGGGGGGCTTTAATTATTTTTAGTAAGCAATTTTTTTTTTTTTGACAAATTTATCCTAGAATGGCCACTACAAAAAAAAAATCTTGGTAGAATAAGTGATTATCTATCTTTTTATAACTTAAAATTTACTTTAAGATAATTTTCTTTGATTTTGGTCACTAAAATCTAATTTTTTTCTAAAATAAAATTAAACCACCTTACATATATTAACAATCTGAAAACTTTTTTTTGTTGGTAAGAAGAAAATATTTTATTACAAAAAAAGAAAGCATATATATATTGGTAAAGATTTTTATATATGAACGGAAAAATGGAAAATGTTGACTACTGTTGTCCAAAATAATGTCAAACCTTACGTTCCGCATGAAGTTTTTGGCACTGTACAAGTTAGTATTTCATGTTACAAAAATTAATCTGAAAAGAGAATGCTACACAGGCCCAACTCTTCAAATGAAGTCGAAGCACTTGACCGAAACATAGGCCTGAAAAAAATTAATCATTTGAAAAATAACTTATTCTACTGTATAAGCGGACTTTCTATACCTCACTCTCTTATAAGAGAGTGGTCGACGTTGTTTAAGTTTATTTTTTTGAATTATAAAAATAAGCTCACCGTATCTCCTGTTTAGATAGCGAGACAAAGCAGATTGTATGACTCCAACTACTACATCATTAATAGTCTGCGAAACCAAAAAAATAAACCAGGTTAGTTTAATATAATAATACATATTTTAGTAGAGTAATTTACACCCAAAAAAAAGGGTGTGGTTTCACTTATACATATTCTAATTATGAAAACAATTAAACATAACTATCTGTATTTTTTTATATCATTACACTTACAGTGTTCATGCTATTTTTTACCAACTTGATCTCATCTAGACTAATTGTTCGATGAATGAAACGTCGAGGATTCAACTCAACGCCCAGTGAAGCTTTCAAAAGTGTTTTTGTATCCTTTAAAAATAATGCGGTCATAATAAACATGACAACACCAATTACAGTATTCCAAACCATCCAAAAAGTCGAGAATATTCCACCGAATAGAGTCACGCTTGATTTCTTAGTTACTGAAATGGCTGACAAAACCTGAAGATCAGAGGCTTTGTGAGTACAAGCAAGTAGCAGAGTCATCAGTGATGTGCCGTCACCAATAGAGTGGTGGACTCGAAGGACGCTAATTGCCTCGGCATCGGAGGTTTTGACATTGAGATGGTGGAAGTCCCACATAGGTTTGGACATGTCAATGGTGGTTGTACTTAAGTTCGAGATGTAATCCTCAACGAACTTATCTGATGAATTTATGTCTAGATTGACGTCTGGGACAATAAAATGGTTATCCAAATCCACATTTGTATGAACCCATTTAATTTCTCCACCATTTTCTTTGTTCCTAACCTGCAACGTTATTTATGTTAGTAAAAAAAAAAATCGAACATCCAATGAAATTCATCAGCTACTAGAAATCAAATCAAGATGTTTCTTTGTCATATGCTGTTCTTGTTCATAGATGCACTTCCCTTTAATATATAGATATATATATGATCTTAAAAAAATAAAAAATAAAAAAACTTTTATGTACTTATTGTTATAAATGTATGTAGCTACAAGTACAGAATAGTAATAGTCTTTAGGTTTCAAGTTGGTCCGCAAACACACGTAAAAGTTATGCACATATATAAAATATGTTTGGCTATTAATTATCAGACATTAATTATTCTACGGTATTTCTCATATGCAAAACGTACATATGAAAAAGTTTGATATTGGCCCATGAATGCACACAAATTCGTCAAAATCAGAAAATCGGACTAAAAAGACTCTGTGAGGCTTTTCTTTTATTATTTCTCATATGAAAATTATCTCACTCCGAAACTAATGTGCACAAGAGTGGGAACTATGTCGCCATCACTGTGCAATAGTGGGACATGTCCAACATGAACCTTTCACTCTAGGAAGTAGATGCCTCCAAATAAAATTAATATAAATTAATACCTTTCAGAAATTTTCTCTGCAAAAAGGCAAAGCACTCAAAACTCAAAAATATGATATATATATATATATATATATATATATATATATATATATATTCAGACAAAAATAGTGTGAGGCACACAACACATGCATATATAGCTTGTCGAACCCTGGTGCTAATTTATGATAATTAATAGATTTTTATATTTATTTTTAAGAAGTCATTATACACATGCAGTTGCGTACCTGTAAACTAGAAAAACGAGGGTGCTTAAGCAGAGTAGGCATGAGATTGGCTTTCAAGACTTGATGGTGGACTTTTGATTTCCAACCAATGATAGTTATGATGTAAACATTGGAGCCTGGTTCATGAAACACATGACCCATAGGACTCAGTGGCTCACCCTTAGCATTAGTTTCTTCGCCATCTACTTTGGCCGTATGAATTCGCTTAAGACCTCTGAGACCTGATATTTTATCCATACTAATTAGTTGCTAGCTACTTCAATCTCCCACTATATATATATATATATATATATATAGTCTCTGTATAACCTAATTTATAAATCAAATTAAAAGTTGCTGCCTCTACTTGCAAAGCTTATTCCTTTATATAAGAATCCTCAATTTTCACTTTAGTCTCTGGCACGTGTTTCTCGTACACTAATTTATTGCTTCACCAGCCTATCACTATCTCCAAAAAGATCCGCACTTTTTTTTATGTAAATATGAAACTCCATTGGAAGTTAGATTTTTTTGTGAATATTTACTGAAAATTAATTGAAAATTGATTTATTTTTCTTTCTTTTTTATTGGGTAAAATGTAAGAGATTGTTGATTTGATTTCCTGCAGCAGTTTATTTAATTTGGCAGGAGAGAAATGCGAGAGCTTTTGGGAACAGTGGTTGCTATGATAACTCAAACAAATCATAATGCTTGGTTTTTTCATTCTGGCGTTGGTTCTAACCTGTTTTGTGTTTTTTCAGTTTCAGACTTTCAGTGTTCGCCTTTTGGCCTTGCTTTTGTAACTATTTTGTGCAGGTATATATTTTTTTTTCGAGGTGATAATTAGGATATGAATTGAACATTCAATTCGATAATTCGTTAGCGATTCGAAGCCAATAATCTATCAAATTGAATATATATACTCTTATATATAAAATCTATATATAATTATTTATTTTCATAAATAATAATGTTAACAAAAAATAAAATAAATATGTAATTAAATTTTTTTTTTTCTCTATTCATCTATACATATATACTATAATATATATAATATAATATATATAATTATTTATTTTCATAAATAATAATATTAAAATAAAAAAATTAGTTGCCAAAGTATATTATCATGAAGGGTATTGTGGTCATTTTTTTATTCTGATATTTTTATTTTAAATTACGTTTAAATAATCAGTGGTAATCAAAACATTTCACATATTAAAAAAATTAAAAAACTGACAGGAAGTGTTGATGACTAAAATTTGCAAAGTTATAATCGCATGTCAATACATCAAACCTTAGGAGGTGTTAGTAATATTTACCCATGATAAATTTAATAACAAAAAGCAAGGGATATGTAACAGACGACGGATCAACAAAGAGCTATTATTATAATATGTTTGCTTAAACAGATATCATGGAGAATTTTTTAGCAAAAAATGATAAATTTAGAAATATAAATGTTAAGCAGAAAAGCATAATTAGAATTTTTTAAAGTCTAACAATAAAAAAATCATTTAATAAATAATACTCAATGTTTATACTAAAGATAATTACTTTAAAATGAGATGTCAAACTATATATATAAGAGCAATGCTACACGTTATGAAAATATTTCATGAATTTTGATCTTGAATGATGTGACAATTAAATGGTGAGTTAGTATTGGTGGGATTCCCCCCATACACGGAATCCCAATAGTATTATCACTTGCCACATCATTCATGATAACAATTCATGATAAAATTTCATGACGTTTAGCATTTCCTTGAGCAATGCTACACGTCATGAAAATATTTCATGAATTTTTATCTTGAATGATGTGGCAATTAAATGGCAAGTTAGTATTGGTGGGATTCCCCCCATACACGAAATCCCAATGACATTATCACCTGCCAAAAATAGACCCAATTTGACGATGAATGTGGTGATGAAGACGACGAAGATGAAAGCCACAATGGGTTTGCGAGGTCCAAATTGGATTCTTTCCAATTTGATCATATTGGGCCCTTTCAGCCATTGGTTCTGTCCTTGCCCGGTGAAATACTAGTGGTTCAGGTGATTTCTTCCCGACCCATTTTGTACCATTGATTCTTATGCCCAATTGGTTATTCTATATGTAATTACATTTTGTAATAATGCAAACATGAGCAGCAGGCAGTGACATGACGCTACATGGATATATTGAGACTGCAAATCCTTAAAAAAATAAAATAAAATAAAATGGCACAAACATGACAATAATCTTAACTATTAATTTGATTTTCTATGCTAATAGTAAACATAGTATGGTAGATGAAACTCGATAAATTTCATAAATATTATTATATTATATGCACTACTACTCTCTTACTATTTTTGTCTTTACAATTTTATTCAATTCCTGTATTTAAAATTTTTTATTGCATGTTTGACTACTGATGGATCTAAGTCATAGGTGAACTTTAAAGCTCAATCTTTTGACATTCATTGAACTCTTTGAAACACCATTTTTTTGGAAAGGTAAGCATTTTTATAAAACAAACCGTATCTGAATTGTCTGATCTTATATACCATACTAGACCACTAAAAATGGTCTCTTCATGTTTAAGTTGTACCTCCTTTTCTAGTATTTAAGCTAATTTGCTCTATGGTCATCCTTTCCTGCAGACTCTCTCTCTCTCTCTCTCTCTCTCTCATGCTTTTTTAAATTCTAGCCATTTCTACAAGTTTTTAAAGGAAGAATTTTTGTCCCTCTTAGAAACAATTATACTCATCGATTGCCAATAATCCTTGATAGTCTAGTGTATCTTGATTCTAGAGCAGCATATTGAGCCTTTTTTTCTATCCACTTCCTGCATTGTGACTTTTTGTGTTTTCAGTTTTCTCATGTCCTCTATTATGCTGAGCATGATCAATGTATTAGACAGTCCAATTCATTATACATTATATTCTAAGTTGAGCTTTAAATTTACTATGATGAAAAGAAAATTATTTCAATAAATTGTGAAGTTTGATAGCCAATTCATCTAAGGGATATATTCCCTTGCAACTCATTGCACAAGTCATGTTACTATTTTCTTGTCCCAGAGTACAAACAAGTAAAATTTCTTAATATGGATTTTTCATTCAGAATAAGAGCTGAAGTCACAAAGCCCTATGCTAACTATTTGGTTTCAGCTTTATGAAGCCTCACCTTTTTTTTCCTAAGTAAATTTTCATTCAACCAACCAAAATCGAATAAAAGCCTCACTTTGTTTTACATCAGCTGGATCTTCTATCAAATGATGCTGCTTTTAGGTGAAGGATTAATCAGTATTTGGTTTACATACTTGGCACAGACACTTTTTTCCTACCTGCACACTTGAGTACTCCATTTATTTGTTTTTTGCCTAACTGCACACTTAAGAGTACTCCATTTATTTGAATAACATGCTGGATTTATTCTTAAATTCTCATCTTCCAGAGATGGCAATACTAAAAAGACTGGCTAGGAAATTAGAATGATTAATACTATCCCTTACTCGAGAGTTCTTCACATTCTTAATAAAAAGAATCTTCATTTTGAGAATTTTTCTGATGTATCTCCTCTGTATTTTGCAATATAAAAAGTATTGCCCGGTGGTAGGTCCTGTAGCTCATTAATTGATTTGGCTTATAAACCGCAACTGGATTTTCTTTGATGTCCAACTTTATTGGAGTCATTAGGTTTTTTTTTATTTTTTTTATTGTTTTCAGGATTCTTGATAAAGAGTGCAATTAAGAAGATTATTGATAAAGTAAAATTATTTCACATACTTACTCTATTTCATGGTGTGCTAATTATGTTGATTCCTAAATTATATTTTATATTTTTGACTTGGAGCAGGGGATTGGGGAAGACATGTCACGCCCCAGAATTCGGACCGCTGGGACCCCCCCGGGCCAACCTGAATCCCGAGTGTGAACCCGTTCATTTAAACCCTAATGAACCTCCTCATATTTCTCGACTACTACGGAAGCTAATCATACGCATCTAATCGTCTATGCATATAATTATCATTATCCATCCCAATGGGCCCCACATCGGTCTATGCATCCATGACATTCCATTTCCACTCTTAGATCATGAAAAATCATAAAATTCTACCTTTTAAAGGTTGACAGGACTTTGAGGTGCCTCAAACTTCAGTTTGAGTCACCTGGAAGTTCCAGAGAGTTTGTATTTTCAAAAAAAGCTCTTTAAGGCACCTCAAACTACACTTTGAGGTGTCTCAAAGATTTCCAGGCGCCTCAAAGTTCACTTTGAGTCGCCTCAAACTGCACTTGACCTGGATTTTTGACAGCACTCCTCAACTTGACTTCAAATGCTAATATCTCATAATTCGTAAGTCTGTTTGATTTGAAATTTGGAATGGATTATCCTCAACATGTCTAGTTTCTAACCCAATTTGAATCATCTAAAAATACCAATTACAACTCAAGTTATACTCAAATTAGTGGGTGTAGGTCAGATTACCCACTCTTGCACTAAA
Source organism: Cornus controversa (assembly GCA_026545225.1). NCBI lineage: Eukaryota > Viridiplantae > Streptophyta > Magnoliopsida > Cornales > Cornaceae > Cornus > Cornus controversa. The sequence continues at coordinate 15,538,392 of CM048853.1, read as the reverse complement.
ACATGCATATCTTTCTCAATTTAAATCCAAACAAGGCCCATGACCTATCAAAATGAAGCTAACACAATTTTATTACTATATAAATAATTTCCATTCACTCATTAAACTCAAAATGGACACTTTTGAGCATGTGTCCCACCAATGGCTACTCTAATGCCTCAATGGCCATCAAGTATATTCACATAACATGCATTTCACATTTGAAATGTAATTCCATCTATTTTTCTTACCATCTACACTCAAAAACTCATGCATACATATTTTTCATACTCCACTTGCTCATGATTAACCATACAAGAAATCATAAATAAAGAGGAAAATGGTCATATGGTGTCATACATCTCCAACACACACTTTTCTCAAATACATATCATTCCTATAGTCTTCCAAGTTTACAGTCATTACAAGAATTCATGCATAAGGTTCAAAAGGTAACAAATTCTACTATGACTACAACTAGATCATTACCATGCCACAAGCCGGCACAAATGGCCAAATGTACAAATATCCAAAATGTAGCAAAAATATAGCTAGAACTCTTCTTGGACACTCAAGTCCCATCTGTCATCGGCGTCTTATCTGAAAAGTTTATATAAATAGGGGGTGAGCACCACTGCAGCTCAGTAGAAATGATCCACCCAACCCTACTCTAACTCAGGCGGCCATGCATGGATGCATATGAAATCATTACAATCTACATGACAATTATCCATGCTTTTTACCCTCAAAACAAACAAGTTTTGGAAATCATGTGTGATGCTTTACAATTCAAGGTATACATATATATACATCAATTTGAACAAGTCACATTTCATATATATATCTAACTCATGCCACATAATTCCAGAAATCAATTCAACTGAGGACTTCGCTTATCACAATTCGTAGTAAGGGTCATTTTGGGACCACATACTCTGCTCACGCTTTTCGGGCTACTAACCCGACAGAAGTGACACCCGCTTGGCCAAGTTTTGGGTCTTGCACCCTAGAGTTCAATACCCTTATTAATTCTCACACATGTCCCAAAAATCTCGCTTTTCACATAATGTACACTTATCAAACAAATGCACAAAATCCACATAATGCAATGCTTTTATCAAAACAATGCATTTTTTCCCTTCTCATCCCAAGCTTGTCACAATGCCAATACACTTATATCATGAAAATCATCATTCTTATGCATTTTTCAAGAAAGTTATATCTTTCATGCACAATTCTAAATAGAAACTCAAATTTTCAATACTTCCACCAAATGCACACAATTTCATCAAAAGCCTTCATAGTCTCAACTTTACGTATGCAACATATATAAGTCCTAACTAACATGTTAGACATATCCATGTGCATAAATCACATTTTCATATATATATATATATATACACACACACATATACACAAAATCCTAAACTCAAGAAATCTCAACCTATCTTTCATGTCACAAATATGTGACCTATAGAATCAAAGTAAAGATGAGTCTAGCACCCCTACCTCGAATCCTATGCTTTGAATCTAAGTTTGAGAAATTTCAGCTTTCTCAACTTCACAGAATGGAGACTTTGATATGCTCAAACCGATGCCCTCAACGCCCTCTACACACTTTCCTTTTTCGGGATCTTACAAATCACACCTTAAGTGACCTAAAATCTAGAGAGAAGGGAGAGAGATGAGGTGAGAGAGGTAGAGAGAGATAAAGATCCATAAAATGAAATATCTCAGACCCTTTTTTATATTTATCTCAACCCTAGGGGTGCGAAATGACCATTTTACCCTTGGGCCACTTAATGTACCTTCCCGACCTCGAAATTAATTGTCGAAAACTCCGTTGGACTCAAAATTGACTCCTTAACACTCTAAATATTTTATTTAATCCATTCCCCAAAATAAATATTTTTGAGAAATTTCCAGATTTCTGGGCCCACTTAAGTCGCATCCTGGGCCCCGGTTTGACCAAAAAGTCAAACTTCTCCAAATCTCCCGAAAACTTATCAAAACCTTTAAAATACTTCCCAAACATGTTCCCCGTATTCAAAACATATTAAATATCACTAAAAATGCATTTAAAGCAATAAATGACAAAAATTGAAAAACTGGCCAAAATTGGGCGCGGTCTCTACAAGACAATACAAACAATTGCTTTCCAATGAGCTACTCTATACACTCTTATTGAACTCGTCAGTACCTGGGATTTTGGTGTAAATCCTAATCTCAGCCTCTCTTCTAAACTTCTAAATGGACAAGAAATTCTAAGGCCGAAGGAAGTGTAATTTTCAAAGATGATGTTGATGAATTGGTGAACTAGGTTTCATTGGCAATTTTTGTGTTTCATGTGTTCATCACTTAGCTTGTTGTGTATCAGTTTAAGGTTAGGGTGTGGTTGTCACATTGGACATTGCGTGGTGGCTTTTGTTTTGTAGGCTAATCAGCCAAGTGTACATTTATTGTATTAATATTTGATGAATTTGGATGTAAATCTGACTTGAATGTTATAAATGAAGCTTTTGGTGCTTATGATATTTTTTTGTGTGATTTTATAAATTAGTACATAGATTGTGATGTGGTTATGAACATGAAAGTGTGCAGGTTGGTTTATGAGAACAACATGATTTGCAGTATACCAAATTTCAAATAATACTCTGCCAAATTCTTGATTGCATTCTGTAGACAGGCCAATTCATTATACATTGTATTTTAAGTTGAGCTTTAAATTTACTATGATGAAAAGGAAAATCCCTCCTCCTTTCTTTTTCCTTCTCTTTCCCTCTCTTAAATGAAGAGAAGACCCTCCCTTCTCTAGTTTCTTCCTTCTATTTTCCTCCTTGTCAATTTAAAGGAATAGAAATTAGTGCCCTTCAAGACATGATGATAAAGATGAAAGCTACAAACACCAAACAAACCAAAAGAATATTTTGGTGCACATCTACGAAGGCCCCATTTACCTACAAACTACAATTTTACTAATCAAACCCTTGGATCACAAGCAATCTATTTTTTTCAATTTAATTTCCCAAAATATCTTAAATTTCACTAGGTCGTGAAAAATTCCATCCAATACAAATATTAGTTTTTATATAATAATAAGAGAAACTAATAAATACATAATTTGTGTTAATGGTATTTCTATACAAACATTAGTTTTTATATAATAATAAGAAAAACTAATAAATGCATAGAAGCCGATACTTGCTCTTCTATTCAACATCATTTTGAACAGAACATGGCAAATAAAAGCAACAAGTATTTTGATTGATGTTAGAAAATTAACAAAAGAGTTGGTCATTGAGATTTGGAACTTTTGATTGAACATTAATGTGGACTCACATATCAAAGGTGAGTATCATTTTTGGTATAAAATATTCTTACAACCTTACTGAAATGTGTTGTGATAAAGGGAGACCATCTTCAAAACCACAATGATGATGCCAATTGGCATGACAACAACCATTGATATATGATTTCTACAGTAGTATACTAGTTTTCTAAAATAATGATCTATGCTAGTTTTGAATATTTAGCACATTCCACATGACATATAGTACTCAAACAAAATTAACTATGTTGCTATGGTACAAAATGAATCATCACCATTCAACATCATCTATATATTGATATATATATGGCCTGAACAAAAGAGGGGGAAGACTAAGGAACACAATATATAAGAATGTTGGAACGGTGTGATTCTTCAGTGAGTTCTCTGAACTCAATGATGTTCTGGTGGTGGTGCTTTGCACTGGTAGCACTTCGCGAAGAGCCCAAAAGTGTTAACTTGCTGAATGAAATTGGTCATGCTAGCCCACCCTCTAAATCTAAAGCTGATGACAAACAGCCATACGATCACAAATGTGTTCAAAACATACATGGCCGTCCAGCTCGGGAGAAAGAATGGAGGTTTTTCTGCTGCACTCTGCATATGGAAAAGAAAAGAAAAAAAATAGCAGTGCTGGTTAATATGTGAGCATCGCTGCTCTAGGCTCAGGGTATAGAGCAGGGCTGCTCCTTTAGTCAACAACTCTGCTCACTTGCTCTATATGAAAAAAAAAACACACACACACAACACTTCAAACATTTGAACTGGATGTGCTGATGCCTCTGTTGTACCTGAACTGCATCTAACTAATTTGTAACTTGAGAAAGCTTATACATAGAAAGAATCAATATTTAGGCATTCTCATTGTACTATGCAACTCAATCCATGTATAAAACTTCCAAGACAGCGGCACAAAATAGAGAGTCAATAATGAAATTCTGGTGCAACAGTAGTTCTGTGGTGCTAAAACTTATTGCAAGCTACCTTTTGGAGAAATGAGTTGTTGAGCACATTTATCAAATGAATTAAAGTCTGCTCAACTTGATTTAGAACTATACAAAACTTTTGAAATCCATTTCAACCGTTGATCCGATCAATTTCACCCTTTTTAACTAATTTTGAGGATTCAAGTATGAAGAAATGAATACAAGCTCTATTCAAGTCTCAACTCATCAAAAAAAAGTTATACTATGATGAAATATACATGTCTAAAGTTCAAGGTGTTGGTCTAGGCCTCTTCACTCTAAGGCTTGCACTTGTAAGCAGTAAAAAATAGTCTTTTGAGGTTCTTTGAGGCATTTATCAAACACTTTTGTTTATGTATTCTTCTAGGGGCATTTTAGTACTTGGAGTACTACTTTTTAGTCTTTTATATGCTACCTATTCTATTTGCATGGTTTCTGAATAAGTCTAGGCTCATCTGCATTTTTCAGGCATGCATTTGAATTGATTTCTGTCATGCTTAGTCTAGCTTACATAAAGGCATAAGTGTAAATGCACTTGCTAATTACTGCAGCTCATTACATTGGTTTGAATTCCTTAAATGCAGCCTTGTATTTGCATGTTCTGCACTCATTCTCTATCAATATTTGCATATGTGCACTAATAGGCCTCCAAGGGCAGTTCTATAATTTCACAGGTAATGTCACATAGTGTGCACGTGGAGTGGCCTCCACTAAATTCTAGAATGATATTCTGATCAAGAGAATGTCTGTGTTGTCCTTAGTGCAAAAAAAAAAAAAAAATGATTGGTTATACCTTCTTAAATTGATGAGGGCAATGTTGCCTAATTAAGAAAGGCTGCTCATTGGCTGGATTCAAATTGCACTAAAAGACTAATTGCTTTTTGGACCACATTCCATAAATTTAGGAATGGATAAGCTTGTATCCGTTAGAGGCCTTCTCTATATATAGGTGTATTGGTATATCAGTGTAAGGGGGTGTGCTTCTAGTGAGGTAAAAAATGGAGTGAAAATTAAACCTAGAGAGTAGCACCATTGGAGGGATTTGAATGAGCTCCTAATGGAATTTTTGGGTAACTTTAACTCTATTCTTTGAGCCCATAAATTGATACAAGTAAGATCAGCTGAAGCACAACAACTGGAGAAGTCTCTGCTGGCCTTTTCAAAGTATCTTCAAAATGATTCAGCCGTTGTCATGATTCTAGAAGCACTGTGAGTATATTCTATGGCTGTTTGATCTTATGCAAGGTAGGACTAAGTGTGCTTTGGAATATTAAAATCATTCTAGAATAAGTTGTGCAACCATATAGTTTTTGAGCATCATAGATACTGAACCTTGACTTAGGATACTATTCATTGCTGATTAAATCACATTTGAACTGTTATGTTCATCTTGCAGAAAGTTTTGCTTTAAATATTGATTTATGAAAGTATATGTTGATGATTTATAAAAAGTAGTCTAAGGTTAAAGACAAGTCAGGTCATGCACACACTTCTTATTAAAAAAAAATACTGTTTTAGCCACCATGTTATTGACAAAATGTCTCTAAGATGTCAGTCATATCAATATTTGAACAACAATACATTGTGATGATTGGTATATGTTTTATATGATATATTGAGGGTATTTCAGGTCATATTTTGTCATAAGCTTATCTACATTTATCTCAAGTATCTCATATCTAACTAGTGCACTATTCATTAATAAGAATGGCACAAGCACTGTTAGTTTGCTTTGACCAGCTTCTTGGCTAATATTAATCATTCCTGCAAGTGTAATAAATCATATATGACTTGTCTATACTTGAAAGAAATTGGATTAGGGGCTGATTTAAATTTTGACTACTTGGAACCTAATCTACTCATTCAAGTTGCTGTTTAAAATCCTCTGCGTAGTTAGAAATTGTTGCTAGGTATGATCTAAGGTTTTTATTGTAAATGAGCATACGTTAATTCACTTATTAAGCATGCTCAAGCTTTCAAATTCCCAGAATTAGCATAGGACTAGTTTTTGGTACCTCATAGCTATTTATTGCATTGTTCATGCTTATAATGATCAAAGCACTTACAGATTGTAGAAACAACATTTTTGAGCTATCATTTATGTTTAAACAAGGGTATTAGACCATTATTAAGCTGTTTAGGAAGTATCTAAAGTGTATTGATAGCTGCATTTACATTTAGACATCTGAAGCTAAGATCTTGGACAATATATTTTGTCAAAGCACTGTTTTGTATTTGCACTTGCTGATTTGGTGTTACTTGTGATACAAATATATATATGAGCATATTTTTAACTGGCACTTCAAGTCTGATCAAACTGTTGCATCCTCAAGAATATCATAGGATTGAGTTTTGACAGCTCAACTGATTACTGCATACTTTGTGCTGAAAATGTTATGAAGAAACTAATAAATCATCTTGGAAACATTATTGAGCTGATATTGATGTTCCAGTAAGCACATTTAATCATGATAAAAATGTGTAAACCTTTTTTAAGTTCTAAATATAGATGCTTTTGATTCTGATTATCTAGAGGATTAATTTGGATACACAATTATTGTCAAAAGACCTTTAAAGAGGTTGTTAGTATAATTGGGTGACTTGAGAGTGTTCGATGCATATAAATATGTTTTATTTGATATAACAAGCCTATTTTTAGTATTTGTCTTGCAAAATTTATCATAGGTTATACAAAGAGGATTAGATCAGTGTTCTAAAAAGTGCTCAAAAATTGAATTAAGGTTTAAGCTACTATCAAGGATAAAGACAACTATTGTGAAGATAGTTGAAGTATTTAGACCTATGTTACTATCTTTTATATGCTTCTTGTGCCTAGTACATATGCTTATACACAATGGTAGCCCAGAAATCAAATACAAACACTTGTGGTTTCTTTTAAAAACTTTTGACAGCACAACTATGTTGTATCAGCAACGAACAGTAATACAAGTAGCTAAGATATGTTATGACCTTGGTTCAGCTATGAATAGGTGCTAATTCAATTCAAATGATGCTTAATGCTAATAAAGTAATGTTGCTCAATCAATTTTTATGCACTTCAGACCAAATCAACAACAACAAAAGTTTGTTTCACTAATAACACCTTACATTGGTTTATGAATGGGGTTTCAGTAGTTCAAAAAATGATTCAGCATATAAACCTTCCTTTTTTAAATATGTTCAAAACGTACATGGTTGTCCAGCTCGGGAGAAAGAATGGAGGTTTTTTTGCTACACTCTGCATATGGAAAAGAAAAAAAAATAGCAATGCTGTTCAATTTTTGAGCATTACTACTCTAGGCTCAGGATACAGAGCAGGGCTGCTCCTTTAGTTAGCAACTCTGCTCACCTGTTCCATTTGAAAAAAAAAAACACACACACACACACAACACTTCAAACACTTGAATTGGATGTGCTGATGCCTTTGTTGTACCTGAACTGAATCTAACTAACTTGTATCTTGAGAAAAATTATACATAGAAACAATCAAGATTTAGGCATGCTCATTGTACTGTGCAACTCAATCCATGTATAGAACTTCCAAGACAACGACATAAAATAGAGAGACAATAATGAAATTCTGGTGCAACAGTAGCTCTGTGGTGCTAAAACTTATTGCAAGCTACCTTCTGGAGAAATTAGTGGTTGAGCACATTTATCAAATGAATTAAATTCTGCTCAACTTGATTTAGAACTATACATAACTTTTGAAATCCATTTCAACTGTTAATCCTATCAACTTCACCCTTTTTAACTAATTTTGAGGATTCAAGTATGAAGAAATGAATACAACATTCTATTCAAGTCTCAACTCATCAAAAAATAGTTATACTATGATGAAATATACATGTCTAAAGTTCAAGGTGTTACACTAAAATATTTCATACCATATTAGATCACAAAATGCACTTTTGACAATTTAAAACATATGCTTAAATGGAGTTCAAAGGTATGAGAATTTATAATAGTTTCTTGCACAGGTTCAGATCAATACAAATAACTTAAATATATCATTTAAAGTGTGCTCATACCTGTCTATTTGCATAATGTGTCTTATCATCAAACACAACTTCATATTAGGCCTTTAACATAGCATTTTGTTCAAAAATAGGGTTCAAAGATACAAATATTGATGCTCAATCAAATGCAGTTATACCCCTTCACAAATAGCCTTAAAACTATCAAATGTGCATGCTTATACACAATGGAAGCCCAGAAATCAAATACAAACACTTGTGCCTTCTTTTAGAAACTTTTGACAGCACAACTATGTTGTATCAGCAATGAACAGTAATACAAGTAGATAAGATATGTTATGACCTTGGTTCAGCTATGAATAGGTGTTAATTCAATTCAAATGATGCTTAATGCTAATAAAGTAATGTTGCTCAATCAATTTTTATGCACATCAGACCAAATTAGCAACAACAAAAGTGTGTTTCACTAACAACAGCTTACATTGGTTTATGAATGGGGTTTCAGTAGTTCGAAAAATGATTCAACATATAAACCTTCCTTTTTCATATTAATATTAGTCAAGTATAGTGAAATAAAGTTGTTAAAGAAAGTGATATGATCCAAGAATTAGCAAATTCAAATTTGATAGATTAAGTCTTGACATTCCAATTTTTTGCTCAAAGTACAGAGGTTTAAATGTCCAAAATTAAGAGCAACTTCTGATTAAAAATAAAGTAAGTCAAATCCATATTTAAATATTATATTAATCTTGCAGAAAATTAAAAAGAATTACAATTGTATCAAGAAAAGTATAACAGATTATAATGGACTTGAACAACTATAAACAGTGTTTCAGGCACAGATCCAAAATTTGAAGCACATTTAAGCTTTGTAAATGAACAAGTGAAATAAAACTTAGTCTGGGTAATTTTTCTTAGCATGCTTAACCAATGATAAAGAATTAATCATTTAAGATGAACATTCATAACAGAGGTTACACATATTATATAGAAACATAATCATTTAAAACACAAGTATGAAAACTGATGTTTTGAAATACTCTTAACATGACAATTTTAGACACATAACTGAACTTATCATGATGAAATAAATGTGGTCAAACCAGAAACAAGGTTGTATGGCTCTTGAGAAGGATCTATCTTGCTTCAGTGGCTTTGACAGCAACTATAAAGTCCATTTTCTCTGCAGAACTCAGCAGTAGCTGCAAGCCTTAAATCCAAGCACACTAGACCATTTCTAGACTTAGGAAGTCCTCAATTTATTCGGCAAAAACTATCTTCTTCAATCTCTAGCTCATTCTAAGGTGATACTCCTTTGCTGTGTAAATTTCTTGATCAAATACTTATGTAACTAATGGTAGCAGTAAGTATGTTTTTGCCAAATGCAAAGAAAACTATTTTTAGGTTTTTGCCAAATGCAAAAATTAAATTTATTTATTTATCTTAAAATAAGATTGTGAAAAATATGCATTCTTTTTTAATGTTTTAAAAAGGTAATTTTTTGGTTATGCTTACATTTCTTGCTCAAAAACTTAGGTAACCATTGATGTCTGGAAGTATGTTTGTGCCAAATGCAAGAAAATTTATTATTATTTTTTGTTTGTGGTTAACCAAATAATGTTTGCCCTTGATTACTATGGTATAGGTTTTCAATCCATTTCGGGCTGAGATCCTCTATCATAATGGGTCATGCTGTACTTGTGCAGTAGAGTAAAACGACATTGTTTGGGTTTAGTTTCAACTTGCTTAATGAAATTGGTCATGCTAGCCCACCTTCTAAATCTAAAGTTGACGACAAACACCCATACAATCACAAATGTGTTCAAAACGTACATGGCCGTCTAGCTCGGGAGAAAGAATGGAGGTTTTTTTGCTGCACTATACATATGGAAAAGAAAAAAAAAAAAAAGAGCAGCGCTGCTCAATTTTTGAGCATCGCTGCTCTAGGATCAGGATATCAAAGCATGGCTGATCCTTTAGTCAGCAGCTCTGCTCAATATGAAAAAAAAAAAAAAAAATAAATAAAAGCAGCGCTGCTCAATTAGTCAGTAGCTGTGCTCAATATGGAAAAGTAAAAACAAGGATACTTATATATTGACCAGCGCTATAAAGAAGGATACTTATATATATATATATATATATATATGTAAATATATATAAAATAAACCTAGAGTAAATCCCAATTTCAATTCTCATTCAACCGTTTCTCGCTAGAGTCGAGACCAGATCGAGAACATTACTTGCCACCATCAACAGCCCCACTCCACCCCACCGTCGTTTGCAGCTGTCCACAGAGCACCGTTGCATGCCACCGACCGTGGCTCCACTAGTCAGTTGACTTAATTCTCTCTCTCTTCCTCATCATCTTCACTCCAATCTTCTATTTCTTTTTTCTTTTATCTTCTTCTTCTTCAACCAAAGCCATAGATCATTGGAGTAGTGGCACTAGAAAATTAGGCTTGAATCAACCATGAGAGGATTAAATTGATTAATCAGTCTTCATTGCTTGTAGAATCAAGATAAGGACAGGTTAATTATGTTAATTTTTATTACTTGTAACTATTTGTCTAGCTAGTTCCAGTTTGCTTTGTCCCATTTTGAATTACTAAATACAAGACAATTGCTTCTATAATAGATAGGATTTGTGGATTTTTATGTATGGATGAAATGTTTTTTATTACTTGCAACTATTTTTCTAGCTAGTTCCAGTTTGCTTTGTCCCATTTTGAATTACTAAATACAGGACAATTGCTACTATAATATATAGGATTTATGGATTTTTGTTATTATGTAGTAAACTGAGACAATGGCTGGGGGAGTTGAATTGAAGAAAGGAAATGCAAAACGTGGGACTCAATCAGACAAAGCAAAGGACAAAAAGGTGGGTCAATCATCTAACCTAAAAAAAGGAAAGATTGAACTGTTAGTGCATCCGGTGTTCATGAACGACACTGCATTTGCTCGATACGCGTCGAAGATGGTGGGTAGTCGCGTTGGAATGGAGTATGTAGCTAACATTAAAAGTTTCACAATAATTGCAACTGAATCCATGGAATGGATCAAGTCAAGGGGTTGGACGCCGTTGTTCAAAATCCACGAAGAAAATGTACCAGTCGAGTTTGTAAGGGCATTTTATGCCAATCTTATGATGAAGATGCTGGTCTCAATCCCATATTCAGAACATTGATCAACAGTAATATCGTTGTCATTGATGCCAATGTCATTGCAAAAACAATTAAGATCAAACGGGAAGCAAATGGGCTCATTCTTCCATATCTAAATAAAAATGATCGTGGTAGACCAAGTAGGGAAACTGCTATTTCGGAGCTCACTAGTGGTCGAGTAGAAGTTAGGAAGGAGTTTGAACCTACCTTTTTGACAAAGGATTATAAGGTTCTTAATTTGATGGTTGGTTAGAACCTTGATCCACATGACAGTAGCCGACGAATTTGTAAAGACAGACAAGCTTTACTATACCACATTGGAAAAGCCGATCCCATTGATGTACCTGCAACTATTGTACGTACAATGATCATAGATGCTACAAAAAAATGAGAAGGTTATGCTTTGGCTTTTGGTGTACTTGTCACAAAGTTGCTTAACAAATATGGAGAAATTTTTTTTGAGCATGCCAGGTTCTCTAAACCAATGGGAACTATTGATCTAGAATCTTGGGAGAGGTCTAAAGGTGCTCACAAAGCAACTGGCTATGACATGGATCTTGGTTATAAATTGCCACCACCAACATATGAACATGAACCTTCTCCACCAATGCTCGATGGCGATGAGGGCAATGGTTATGAGGTGTGAATTTTATAGGGAGATGAGATGAATGAGATGTCTGATGGAGAAACACCATGAAGATCATGGTGACTCAATTGACGTTCTTAGGATGGAAGTTCATCAAAAGTTTCGTAATTATCCTAATTCACCTGTATTTTATCAAGATGGCAATTGGGAAGAAGATGCCAGTGGGAGTCGTGGTTGAGTGGAAGACATGATGATATCTAATGTTAAATTTTGTTTAAATGCCTAATGTGAAGATGATGTTTAATGTATTTGTCACGCCCTAATTCCCGAAGCCCGGAAATTGAGGTGTGAACTCCGTGAGATCGCCCTCACAACATAACCATCACCTGATCATACAACCTCAATTTCCTATTATTTTCACAAAAATTGGGCATGACCCATTCTAATAAATCAGATCCTGATACGTTATTCCTGCTTTAAATTCAAATGGACACTTATGGGCATGTGTCCGCCCAGCATTCAAATTTAAAAATCAAAATGGACACTTCTAGGCACGTGTCCCCCCAACATTCACATCCTAAATTCAAAATGGACACTTCTGGGCACGTGTCCCCCCAGCATTCCTACAATATACATATTACAATTGAAAATATGTCTCAGTCTTTGAATGTCCGTCTCATATACATACATCAAATGAAATGAACAACTGGGATAAATTACCTAACATACAACCTAACATACAATGTCCAGTTACATTTAATCCAAATGTACAACATCCATCTAATATTTTGGACATAAATTAGATTCTAAGGAGTCTAATCACTACCTCTACAACTGGTACTATGAGTCCCCTAACTGACTCTGTAATCAGCAATACCTACAAAACCTAGGAGGGGGTAAGCTCAAAAGCCCAACAAGGTATGTAGAACCATACTATCACCGCTGTAGCAGGTCGATCCTCACATATTCTCAAAAACATACACATTTAAATATATCACAATATTTAAATCATGCTCCACCTAGCATACGTAAACCAACAACGCATATGGCAAATCTAGCACATATGAACATATAAGCCAACTACATATGATTTTTGAAATCATTTTCAACATGCTTGAAAGTAGTAAACATCCAGCACCAATATGTATATAGAACATATATGTCAAAACATTTACATAAATAATGTAAATCAACTACCACATCTCCTACTCATCAAGTAGTAAATCTCAAATGCAATTAAGATACATTTGATCCGTACAACATGCTTACAAGCAATCACTACCCAACATATATCATGTTCATTCACAAGCAACACATATATATATAAGAATGCGTTAATCACATAGCATGCTTCACAATAGGTAATGTAAGCAAATTCACACACTTGTCTCTCTCTTGGACTCAACTCAAAACCTTAACATGATTCTTGACCAAATCATGTAACCGAGACCTTTCCCACGCCATTCCAACTCTGCCACTGAGTATTTACCTACTCCAAGGTGGATAGGCCACTGTCATCGAGTATTTACCTACTCTAAGATGACTTGGCCCCTTTCTAGAATTTATAATTTATCACTGAGTATTTACCTACTCCAAGGTGAGTAAACCACAATCACCGAGTATTTATCTACTCCAAAGTGATTGGGCATCTTTTTGGAATCCCCACCGAGTATTTACCTACTCCAAGGTGAGTAGACCACCGTCACCGAGTATTTACCTACTCTAAGGTGACGTAACCACTCCAATGCCCTCACCGTGACCGAGTATTGACCTACTCTGGGTGATTTGCCCACTTTATGCCACAACCATAACCGAGTATTGACCTACTCTAGGTAATTCAACCACACTTCCCCGTTTCTTCACAACGGTCCCCTATATACATTTTGAACATATAACTCAAGCATTTAATTTCCATCCTTCACAATACATCAACTAGTTAAAAAAAAAGAACATAGCATACGTCTCATCTCCCCCAAGCCACACATATATTCACCTATACATGTAAAATCTAGCATATAGTTCACATGTGCTCATAAACCTCACTTAAGCACATTTTAGTCATGCTTCACCAATGTATACATTTTTTATATACAGATAACATGCATTTCATTCATGTAAACCCACATGTAATCATGTACATGTCAAATCATGCATATAAATCACATATGCACATACACTAGCATAATTATAGTCATGCTCTCATTCAATGCCTGTATTCACTACAAAAAGCCAACATGCATTCCAATCACAATATATAAACACATATATATTTCGTCACTCATATATGTAATAAGAACATATAGAACAATTAGTACATCATAATCATGCTCTTGAAATGCTCGCCAATACTATAATCATATTTAGCATATATTTCCACTACTACCACAAATATATAATCACATATATATTTAACACCATGCATAAAAGTCACATATGCATCCAAGACAACACATAGCTAAACATGTATTATTTAGCATACTTTTCATAGAATTTAATCTATACGATACATGCATATCACAATGCAAAGAAGCATTTAAATTTAATCATGCTTTCACATCCCAAATACATATACACACCTATATATATTTTCACTCACATCCCACGCATATACAATATCCACCTTTATATATATATATATATATATATATATATATGCACACATATACATATACAAACGCCACATATGATTAAATTAAGAGCATATGCAAATTAATCAATATAATTAAAGTATATACGTAGGAGATAGAGGCAAGAATCAACTTGCCTTAGGTCCCGCTTTTATTATGTCCGTGTTTGCCAAGTGACCTATCTCCAAGTCCTGGTCCAATCCCGTGTCAAAGCCCACACAACCAACCCAACTGAACCCAATTTCACAACATACTCAACCCATATTGTGAACCCAAACCATAAACTAAATTCAGCCTAATTCTATGGTCTAAGCCCAACAACTAGTCCAATCCATTTATTAGACTAAACCCATTTCCTTAGGCCCAACCCAAACCAATCCTTAACCCAATTCAAGCCTTGGGTCCAATTCAATTCAACAGCTATCACCTAGCTACTGTCACCATTATTTTTCCCATTAAAACTGACCAAGACCACACTATTTAACCACCGTGAACCACCATCTTCCTCACCAATCATGATCGAATCCATTCCCGCCATTGGAGTTGCCGCAAGCCCCACCCGAAACAATCATGAACAACCACGAACAACCATGAACAACCAAGGAGATGCATCAAAACAAGATATCCGAATAGTTGTGAGGAACCGTCATCAGCCACCCAAGACAGCCATTTCTAGTCGCGGACCAGCCTTGCCAAAAATAGCCTTCAACCGTGTTGCACTTCCATCACCAAGGTCGAGCAAAACCCCAACTAATTTCGGCCACCGTCAGCCACCACAGGCTGTCCAAAAACTGAACCCATCTCCATCGGAACCAACCAAAACCAACCCCTCTCGGGCTACTATGGATCCTGAAACCATGAGCAATTCGAGGAGAAAACCCACCATCAGTCGAGCTTCCACCAGCCACGGTCCCCTGTCCAAGAAGACCTATGAGCCCAGCCGTATCACCACCCAAACAGGCCACTCTCGGCCACCATAGCGCCCAACCGAACTGCTACAGCCGAGCCCAGCCTAGCTCAACCAAAATTGCACCGTGAAACCTAGCTCCCAAAGTCGAGTCTCCACGGTCGCTTGTCACACCAGCCAAGAGACCGCCTTCAGCTGCACTAAACACGGCTCAACCGGGTCTCCACCACCATTGCTGTGATCCGCTCCCAGCTACCTCACCTTCGTGAACCCGGAGGCCCACCGCGAGTGCTAGAATCATCTCCTCTCTCGACTTCACTCTCTCTCTCCTGATTTCTCTTTCTTTTCTTCTTTTCTTTTCTTTTCTTCTTTTTCTCCTTCAGCTGATTCCTTCTTATCCTCTCTTCTTATATTTTATTATACACCACACATTACATCACATGTTTTATCCTCCAAATGAGGTCCACATATATTAAATATCCCACACATGTATATGTACACATATGATACTACATACACATGTATTTATTACACACATGCACCACAATATATTTATAATTAAATACAAATATATGTACTATATATATATATATATATACATACACCTTCCACTTATATGAAAACATTTCAAAATTTAATTAATCCAAAAAAATTTAACCTGGTCCAAAATCGCCCGGAATCGGTCAAAATTATTCCGGTCCTTACAGTATTGGAAGTTACTACTTTTGAAAGACGGTGTCTTTTGAACTTATGTTAATCAATGAATGGAAATATTAGATGTTTTGACTTACATATGCTTTGTTATGCTATAACAGACTACTTCTAATATTGTATCTAATTTTCAAGTGCAATTAGATTTGACTGGGATATTCATACATGGAAAAATACCAATATTTATAATATTCATGTACCAAATCTATCTAAACATCTTCTGCAGCAAGTTTATAAGCACTAACAATTAAGATATAAACTTGTACCATGTTCAATAGAGCTCATTCAAAGATAAAACTAGAACTTCATGACTGTGGGTAAAGTTTTCTGTCAACTAAAATATTTTGAAGCAGTAATAGCCAAGAATAAATACAGA
This sequence comes from Cornus controversa, assembly GCA_026545225.1. Taxonomy (NCBI): domain Eukaryota; kingdom Viridiplantae; phylum Streptophyta; class Magnoliopsida; order Cornales; family Cornaceae; genus Cornus; species Cornus controversa. The sequence continues at coordinate 15,521,772 of CM048853.1, read as the reverse complement.
ATATCTCTTGAAAGATGAAGTTAGCTTTAAGTCATATTCAATAATATGATGGCAATGCTTTAAATGTAGTAAGTCAATATGATCAAATCTTAGCTATATGCAGATTTAGAATAGCGACATGAGTTCTATGCTGGATGGTGTTTGTCAAGATCTTGGCAAAGCATAGATTCCAATTTAGAACAGTGCTTTAGTTTGTAAAAAATTAATGTAACCTCTTGGTTTATCAAAGATAAGCATTAACACATCCAAACTACATAATTACATCTATAGGAAATGATAGACATAATTTCAGAATTTTTTGACCCAAAACTTTGCTGCTACTTGAGACCTTGACAGTAAAGATGAGCGTAAAGAAGGCGTTGGATGTTCAATGTGCAATGCAGCTTGTGAATCAGCTTTAATTCAGCACTAATGCATAAAATAAAGTTCAAAACACATGCTGGAATGATTTAACTCAATTCAGAATCAGTTTAGAGTACTTTGACAATAAAAATAAACAACCAGTGAACAGTACCACTAACAGGTTGTTCTTCTTTGTAATCAAGTGATTTAGAAAAAAAAAATGAATTTAAGACTTAGAACAACAGATTGATGAGTGATAGGCGTTGAATGTTACGCATTCTAGCCTCTTAACTTGTGTATTTTAATCTCTTAGTGATAGATTATTTTGTTATTTTACTTCATTTTAGTATTTTCTATATTTTCAGGGCCTTAATAATTATTTTAGTTAAAACCATGATTTTGAGCTTTTAAAGATGACATCCAAGATAGTTAGATGAAGCCTACATCAAGGAGATCCATTCAACCATTTATTTCAACTCAAATCAGCCCAAGGAAGAGGTCCAAGAGAATTACAGCTGCTTAAGAAGGTTTCGGGCCTGAAGCCCAAATCTGCGCTTAATACAATCTTAATCCCATTTTGGAAAACAGATCAAAAGTGTTATTTTTGAGCCTCAAATCGACTTATTTTTTACATTAATTAAACAAAATTTGATTTTGGACACTTTTGTATTTCACAAAAATTCTGTTAATCGGACTTCTATTGGGTCAAAAGTTGAGCCAAACGTCAGCAGGAAAAACCCACCTGACTAGTGCTGCAGGAAAACCTAATTAATTCCTAATTGGATTAGGACTTTGGTGTATTCTCTTGGGGCATAAAACGAAGAATTGAAGGCTGAGTTGGGAGAGTTTTGGAGAGTCTGAGAGAGCTTTGGACAGAATTGAAGACATACTTTGCAGAGCTTTAGAGAACGAAGTCTTACGCATAATTCATGAAGATGATGCCTTCTTCCTCAACCGTTGAAGCTTATTCTTCTACCATGAGTGGCTAGTTCATCCACTAGGGTTTTGATGTAGCCCTAACAAAGCATCAATGGTTTGATTGTTTTAATTATTGGGGACCTTTATGTTCATGCATAGATTGTGTAATTTAGAGGATTCTTATTATAGAATTGAGCAATACCAGTCTTATAAATTCAGTTTCAATGATTTCTTATCTTGTATTAGATATTTAGTTGTTGTTATTGAACTCAATCTCTCTTATTTTTTATGATCATGAGAGCGATTATTACACAATGGTAATCATTGAATATATCATTAAAAGTTTTGTTGGATTATGCCTAGAGAAGATGAACCATACTGCACCCTAGATTAGAGTAGTTAGGCAGATGGCCCATGCCAATCGAAGATAGTCCATGACTTAGCCTTAATCATATGTTATCTTCTTGACGAATGAAGGTGAGCTTGTAGCCACCGACACCACTTATACATGATGTAATTCCCCATAGTTGATTCAATTGACCATTGATTGTGGAGTTAGTGGTGAAGTCAAATACCCTAGATTTCTCTCATATTATCTTCACTCTCTATTTCCTTTGTTTTATGTTATTTTACTTTTCAATTAGATTAAATATGAAAATCAGATTTCTTTTCTTTCTAAATTTAATTAGAATTAATTCTGTATTCCAACTCATCTGACCATAATCCCTGAGGTTCGACACCCCTTTCGATAGCCCTATTCTGCAAGGAATTCGTTCTATTGCGAAGTGTGGTAATTATAATTTGAGACGCACTCACACACGAATCAATTTTTGGCACCGTTGCCGGGGATTATCTATTTGATTGATTGGATTTTACAGAATTAATTTTAATTGGATTTTTAGTGTAGGAAATTTTTATATTTTGTTTTTAATTTTGTTTTAGTTTTCTTTTCAGGTGCTTTTTGCTAATATATGCAAGGTCATCGTTCTGTGCCTGATCCTTTGATACTTCTTGATCCTGAGCCTGAACATACTCTTAGACAACAGAGGAACATCCCTATTGATACCATTGTGCAAGAGGAAGAATTAATTGAAGACATGGAGGAAGAAAAGAATAACAATCTTGTTCCTAATGCTGCTGGAGAAAGGGCTAGATTGCTTAGGGACTACTATGTTCTTGAGACATACACTTCACCAGCTGGTTTTCAACTGCCCAATGTCACAGTACAGAATTATGAGATTAAGTCTAGCATTATTCAGATGCTACCATCTTATTTTGGACTGACTCAAGAAAACCCTTACAAGCATCTAGATGAATTCATTGAAGTGTGCTCAACTACCAAAATTCACAACTTCTCTAAAGATTCTTTCAGAATGAGACTTTTTCCTTTCTCCCTGAAAGACAAAGCAAAGTATTGGTTCAATTCTCTATCGGCAGGTTCTATCACGACTTGGACTCAGATGCAACATGAGTTTCTCAAGAAGTATTTTCTGATAGGGAAGACCAATCAGTTCAGACGTGTTATCACTGGTTTCTCCCAACATGAGGAGGAACAATTTTATGAGACATGGGAAAGATTTAAGGACCTTCTTAGGAAGTGTCCGCATCATCAAGTTCCTATGTGGCAACTAGTGCAGAGTTTTCATGAAGGGCTGACAGAAGACAACAGACAAATGGTTAATGCATCTTGTGGAGGTACTTTTATGCTGAAGAGTGAAGAAGAGGCCTGGACCTTATTTGAAAATCTTAGTGAGAACTCTCTACAACATGTGCCCTCTACTCGTTCTAGCAGACCTGCCACTACAAGGAAGACTGATGGGATTTTTGAGGTTGGTGCTTCAGAAGCTATGCCAACTGACATTGATTTAATTGCACAGAAGGTGGCAGCAATTATGGCTGCCAATCAAACTCCTTCTACTTCAAATCCTTCATTGCTAGGCCCTTGTGAATTTTGCTCTAGTCCTATGCATAATGTGAACAATTGTCTTTCAATGGGGCAATTTTTTGATGTTCAACATGAGCAAGTCCAAGCTGCATTCACTGGATCAATGAATCCTCCACGAGGCAATACTTACAATCCTACATGGAGGAATCATCCTAGTTTTTCTTACAGTAACCAAGGGGCAACAATGCAACCATTATATCAACCTAGGAATTTTTTACGTCAACAGCAATATCAAACACAAGTTCCTATGGCACAAATAATTTTTGCTATTGAAGACAAGCTGACACTCACCTTATCAAAATTTGACAAACTTGATTCTATTATAGAGATAGTGCAAGCTACTGCAGCAACAGTGCAATCTACAGTTCAGCTAGTGCACTCTCATTCTCATTCTATTGCCAAACTGGAATCTCAATTTGGACAGCTTGCTACTTCATTGAGTAGAAAGAAGAAGGGAAGCTCCCTAGTCAACCAGTTGCTAATCCAAGAGGGCTGCAAGCTTCCACAAGCAACCCACACCATGACCAGGTTTAAGCTATTACCACTTTGAGGAGTAGGAAAATAATTGATAATAAGGTGGGTGAGAAGAAAGAAGAAGGAAAAGTGACCACAAGTCCAAAAGCTAAAATTCCTTATGAGCCCAAGGCTCCTTTCCCACAATGTTTCCTTGAAGCATCTAAATTGGGGAAGCAAGGGGATAAGCTGCATGACATGATGGAGGTGTTTCGACAAGTGAAGATTAATTTGCCCCCCTTGATGTCATCAAGCAAATTCCTCCTTATACTAAATTCTTGAAGGACTTGTGCACTCAGAAAAGACATTTTAAAAGTCATGTGCCAAAGAAAGTGATGCTGCCACAACAAGTGAGTTCTATAATTCAGCAGTGCACTCCTCCTAAGTACAAAGATCCTGGTGCCCCAACTATCTCATGCATCATTGGGGAGCACCATGATGATAAAACTCTTCTTGCTTTGGGTGCAAGTGTAAATTTGCTACCCTATTCAGTGTACTTACAATTAGGCTTGGGAGAATTGAAGCCTACCTCGGTGGTGTTACAATTTGCAGACAAATCAACAAAGCAACCCCGTGCGATCATTGAAGATGTGCTCATTAAAGTGGATAAGTTTTACTTTCCAGTTGATTTTATTATACTTGACACTGAGCCAGTTCATAACTGAAAGAGGCACATTCCAGTGATCCTTGGTCGACCTTTCTTAGCTACTACTGATGCTTGCATAAATTGTTGGTCGGGGATCATGGATATTTCATTTGGTAACATGAATGTCAAGCTTAATGTGTTCAATGCTATCCAACACCCTCCAGATCAGAGTGATGTGTTCTGCATGGATGATATTGATGAATGTGTAGAGGAATTTGTTTCATCCTCTGTATCTTAAAACTCCTTGGAGGTAAGTAAGTCTCTTTATGACTATGAGACAATTTATGATGAAGAGTTGTGCAAAGAGGTAAATTCTATGCTGCAAGTGGATGCTATTCAAAATACTCCACCATGGAGAATTCCAATCGAGTCACTCATTTCTCTCTCTAGCACTCCCCTAGTTCCTTCATTGAAGTCCCCTCCACAATTAGAGTTGAAGCCATTGCCTGACAAGTTGAAGTATGTATTTTTGGGGGCACAGAGAATTCTTCCTGTTATCATTGCCTCTGATCTGATAGAAACTCAAGAGAAGTGCTTAGTAGAGGTCTTATATCAACATCGAGAAGCAATTGGGTAGAGTGTTACTGATCTTAAGGGCATTGATCCCTTAATTTGCATGTACAAAATCCATCTGGAAGAGGGATGTAAGCCATCTAGAGAGGCACAGAGGTGACTAAACCCCAATATGAAGGAGGTGGTAAAGAAAGAGGTTGTCAAGTTACTTGATGCAAGTATTATTTATCCAATTTCTGACAGCACATGGGTGAGTTCAACACAAGTGGTTCCTAAGAAGTCTGGTCTTATTATTGTCCCCAACTCTGTGGGAGAGCTTGTTCCACAACATACTGCCACAGGTTGGCATGTTTGCATTGATTATAGAAAGCTCAATTCCATGACTAGGAAGGATCACTTTTCTCTTCCATTCATTGATCAAATACTTGAAAGGTTAGCTGGTCAGAGCTATTATTGCTTTCTGGATGGCTACTCTAGTTATAACCAAGTGGCTATGGATCCAGAAGATTAAGAGAGGACTACTTTCACTTATCCCTTTGGTACTTTTGCTTATCATCGTATGACATTTGGGTTGTGTAATGCTCTGGCAACATTCCAGAGGTGTATGATGGTCATCTTTTCTGACATGGTGGAAAAATTCTTGGAGGTTTTCATGGATGACTTCTCTATTTTTGGGTCATCCTTTGAAGACTATTTGAGCAATTTATCACTTGTGCCTCAAAGGTGTCGAGAACAAAATTTGTTACTTAGTTGGGAGAAGAGCCATTTCATGGTGAAAGAGGGTATTGTGTTGGGCCATATTATTTCAGAGAGAGGCATTGAAGTTGATAAAGCAAAGATCGACCTAATTGTTACTCTACCTCCTCCAACTTCAGTAAAGCAAGTTCGTTCTTTCTTAGGCCATGCTGGATTCTATAGAAGATTTATCAAGGATTTCAGTAAAATTGCTCGGCCTTTGTGCCACTTGTTATCTAAAGATGTTTCCTTTTCCTTTGATGAAGAGTGTGTGCAAGATTTTGAGAAGCTTTGGTCTTTATTATCCTCTACACCAATCATACAATCTCCAAAATGGGCTCTACCTTTTGAAATCATGTGTGATGCCTCTGATTATGCAGTAGGAGCAGTGTTGGGACAAAGAGAAGAGAAATGACCATATGTTATTTATTACGCTAGTAAGACTCTCTCTGATGCCCAACTCAATTACATAACCACAGAGAAAGAGCTTCTAACTGTAGTATTTGCCCTGAACAAGTTTTTTTTTTATTTATTGGGGTCCAAGGTGGTTGTCTACTCTGATCATACGACATTGAGACACCTATTGGCTAAGAAAGAAACCAAACTGCATCTTATTCGATGGATTTTATTGTTGCAAGAATTTAATTTAGAGATTAAGGACAAAAAGGGGACAGAGAATGTAGTTGCGAATCATTTATCCTGGATTGAGTCTGAGCCTGTGATCGATGCATTACCTATTGGCGACTTATTTTCGGATGAACAATTGTTTGGAATTTTTGATAAAGAAATTAATGGGCAAATGTTGAAGCATTGTGTGGAAGGATTTGTGCCAAAAAGAGAAGTAGAGTCCGTCGACTTGACGGATCCCGTCTATCCGACTTAATCTCTTCGAAGAGTTGATCATCTCCTACGGACATTAAATTGTAAGATTTGTATGTATTTCTATCCTTTAATTTCTTTAGTTTTCTTTGATTTTAATTTTTAGTTTAAGTTTTCTTAATCTTTCTTTTAATTTTAGTTGCGTTTTGATGTATTTTCTTTGAGTTTTTGATATATAAGTTACTTCCGGAGGATGTCAAGAGGTGTACCGAGGTCTTTGGACTCAAGACGGGTGAAAAAATGAGCTCTTGGTCGACCTTGGGCGATAGAGACTCCAAAAATACATGTCCCGGTCGACCCTTGGCGATAAACATCAAACAAGCCAGCAGAAGGGGGATCGATCGCCCATTTAGTGGGGGATCGATCGCCCCTTGATTTTTTCAAAGAGAACCCACCAGCAAGGGGGTGATCGATCGCCCCACCCTAGGGGGATATATCCCCCTTGCCCAAAAGTGGGCTATCCGAAATTTGGAGGTCTATAAAGGCCCCCTTTCCAACTTTGATGCTACTACTTGCTTCCTTGACATCTTTCAGTTCCAATCTGACTCCTATTTCAACCGGGAGTATATTTTCTTCAATTGGTAATTCTCGAACAAGTATTTATCATTGATCATCATCAACATCAACATCAAAACTGGATTGATCATCACTAGTTCTCAAGAAAACTTTTACTTTCTCAAGTGCTACATCAAAGTAAGTGGAGTTTTTATTTTGCAAAATTGTGCTGATCTTTTTGAGGGCTTTTGAAGATCAAGTTTGGGGGATATAATTGGTGTATTGAATTGTTCAATTTGGGGTGGAAAAATTGCCGAAAGAAGAGGTTGAAGGATACACTTTTATTGTGCACACCAAGTATTTGATTTAATTCCTCGGCCAAGCTTTTTCTATTTCTATGGCACCAAAGAGAGCAATTCACCAAGGTGCTTCAAGCTCGCGCAATCCTCGCTGAGCAAGAAATTATCCAACACCTGTTTCCTTAAAATCTCGCCGAGATGGAATTCATGAGAGATGGTATCCAAGAGCCTTGAATTTTGAAGCAACGTTTGACATCACCGAACTATATGCTATGTTTCCTGAGACACAATGGGGGATTTCTGATATCTGTCGTCGTCGGTCAGCTTCAATTTTTGTTCCACTATCTACTACTATCTACCCGAGGCTCGTTAAGGTCTTTTATCAGAACTTAATGCCACAACCTAATGATCAAGGTGTGCTTATTTCTTCAGTGGATGGAACGCGAGTTTAGGTTGATATGTCTTCAATTGCTATTACTATGGGTTGTCCTCATGAATGCCCGACTGATTTGACCAATATCTATACTCCTCTACCCGATGATTTATCGGTGGATAACTTGGTTGCACGTTTGTGTGCTAACCAATTTTCTAGGCCAAAGTGGAATGCAGCTTCAAAGTTTTCTACGCCGAGTCATTTATGGTTCCTTGATGCTATTTTGTACAAGAATATATGTCCTATTGGACATAAAACCGAGAGACGTCAAGAGTTCCTTAGAGCTTTATATGCCATACATTTTGGGCATTGGTTGTCATTCCCATAGATTGTCTACTGCCAGTGACTGGGAGTTTCCATTCCCTACTATCATTTATTAGTTGCTCATTGCACAAGGATATGTAGTCAATGAAGACGAGCTTGCTCTCCCACATGATACCTTAAGGGGGGAGGTTGTAGAGACCGTGACCAATTTTGGCCGGTTTTGCATTTTTCGCATTTTAATTTCCATAAATGCATGTTGAGTGATGTTTAACATGTTTTGAGTGTGGGAAACATGTTTGGGAAGTGTTTTTAAGGTTTTGGGAAGTTTTCGGGAGAATTGGAGAAGTTTGACTTTTTGGTCAAACCGGGGCCCGGGATGTGACTTAAGTGGGCCCGGGAATTTGGAAAATTCTCGAAAATATTTATTTTTGAGAATGACTGAGATGAAATATTTAGAGAGTAGAGGAAGTGATTTCGAGACCGTAGGAGTTTTCAGAATCGAAAAAGGAGCTCGGGAAGGTACGTTAAGTGGTCGGGGGGCATTTTAGTCTTTTTGCAAGCCCTAGATATTTTAAATATCAGTGGCAAGGACATTTCAGCAGATCTCACGCCTCTTTCTCTCTCTAAGGCTCTTCATCTTCAAAGCTCTCCCTTCTCTCTACATTTCGGACCCGTTCGGCTTGGATTCAAGACTCGCCGAAGGAGGGAGATACGTAGGGGACGGCTAGGGCTTCCATTTGAACCGAACAAAGTGGTGATTCGGCAAGGTAGACTCTACTGGAAAATTGGTGAAGTGCTTGGAAGGCCTTCATTTTCGAGGTAGGGGTTCTTCTTCTCTTCTAATTGTCGATTCTAGGGTTTCGGGTGAAGAAGAGAGGTGTAGGTTGTGTTTCACATGCTTTAGGATGGTGAGAGGTGTGGAAAGTTATGTTTTCTTCTTCTCTAGAGTCCTATCTTTTCACAATTGTGTATGTTGTGTTGGTGGTAGCATGTGGGTTTGAAGTATGTGAGTGTAAGAAATTGATACATAGGCATTATGTGTTCAATTTGGGGTATATGTGAAAAATGTGTACCAAGTGTCATATATGTGATTATATCTGGGAATGTGGTTGTTGAATGCATGTTTAGTTCTATGTGCTAAAATTATGCATTGAATGTAGCATGAGTAAAATATGCTAATTTTGAAGTTGTATGCATATAAGATGATTTATGCATGTGTTATACATATATGTGCTATATGTGGTGTGTGGTGATGGAAAATATGCTTGTTACTTCTTTTTAGTATCAATGAGCATGAGTTGAGCATGAAAATAAAATATCATGTGTTTATGCATTCATATTGCATATGTGGGAAATTGCGGGAAAAATGACGCAAAAGAGGTACACGGGGCTTTGGAGTGGTCCAACCGTGTTGTGAGATGTGGTAAAATTATCCACTACGTATGGGCCTCGGAGTGGACCCGCCATACTAAGGCTTAATGCCTAAGATCGGAGTATGTCCAATACTAATGACCCCTCGGAGTTGTCCCGGTCATTGGATGGTTATCGGAGAATGTCCATGATTTGTGAGCCTCGGAGTTGCCCCCTCACTCTATGGCAATCCCATATATTGCTATGGTAGAATGACCTTTCGGAGTTGTCCCGGTCATAGGATGGTTATCGGAGTTGTCCAAGGTTACATGATCCTCGGAGCGGGCCAATCATGTAGGGTATCGGATGAGGATCGAGAGAGAGAGCATTTATTTACTTTAATGCTTTTATGTTTGAACATGTTGTACATGATTCGTGAAATATGCAATCCTCTTTAATTGCATTTGTTGATGTGTTTGTGAGATTGTGGACGTGGCATGTAGTGTATTCATATGCATTCCATGTAGGTCGTGTCGGGTCGGCACTTAGAAGGGTTGGGGAACCTTTACTGAGCCGCAGTGGTGCTCACCCCTTTATTATAAACTCTTTTATAGATAAAGCGCCGATGATGGATGGGACATGAGTGTCCAAGTGGAGCTCTAGTGGTGTTTATGCTATCTTTTGGATGTTGAGCATTTTGTGGCTATCCATGCCGGCTTGTGGCATGTGACTTATGTTTTGAGTTGTGGTTGTACTTTGGACATATGTACTCTTGATGTATGTATTGGATCATAAACTTGTTGGGTGTGGAGAGACAACGGTTTAATATATGTAACGCCCATGGTGGCATCTTGTTCATTTGATGATGCCTTTATTGTGAATGAATTGTGGTTGTGGAGGAAAATGATTCATTTTGATGTATAATTCAATTATGGATGTGATCTTGAGAGTTTGATTGATGTTGGAACCTTCCATTTATGTTCTTAATCATGTTTGAGGGGTTCTAGGATGATAGGATGTTGATTGGGATTCAAATGAATCATATATATGGTTGTTGGAGGTCCCGGGTAGTGCATTTCGATCAATTGAGATGCCTATTTCGATCAATCGAAACCCCCATTTCAATTGATCGAAAGGGTGATGATTTATGGTGATTTTTAGAGTCCAGATACAGAGAATTTCGATCAATCGAGACCCCTATCTCGATCAATCGAGATATTGCAGGTCTGAGGTCCCGAGAGGGTGAAAATCTCGCTTGAATTTCGATTAATCGAGATTTCGTCTCGATCAATCGAGATTCCATCTCGATCAATCGAGATTACTATTCACAACTTTTTCCAAAACTTCATTTTGACGTAATTTCTTCGTTCTAGATCGGAATTGAGCGTGGTTTTTTTGAACTTGAGTATTTTTGGATTCTCTATCCAATGGTATAAGCCTCAGTTCCAGATTCGAAACACAGAAAATTTTGAGGCTCGAAAGTGAGTGATTCTTAAAAGTGTAGGCGTGTAAGTGTTCACTAAGGTGTGTGATTTGATGTAGGGCCCATGGGGGTTGGTTAAGATGGATTTGTGTGCATTCATATGCAAGAATTAGGTTAAGCTTCTGCGGGGAATAAGGATAATGAGGGTCCATTGGGACTAATGGACGGGTTAACCTCCGGTTGCCCGGGAGACGGGGAATCGGGGCGTTACACAAACGCTCAATCACCACCACATCCTTGATTGGAGGTAACTATCTTTTGTATTTTATTTTATTTTTAGTTTTTATTTTTTATTTTTAGTTTTTTTTTCTGTACTTAGGAATCTTAAAAAAAAAAAAAGAATTTTTTTTAAAAATATTTTTAGGATCATTATATTTTCAACTATACTATTTCACTTGGTCTTTGGGGTATAGTGGGCTGTTTTGACAGGTTGTTACTTCCAAGTTTGGTGTGCTTGCATTGCCTTCATTCTATTGGTGTGCTCTATTTTTTTTCCACTACTTCTCCGGATTCCTTGGTATTCTCATTCTTACCCTTCTCTATGCTTCAATTGGGTGTACATTGAGGACAATGTACATTTTAAGTTTGGGGGTGAGGCGATGCCTTTTTATGAGCTTTATTGCAATATGAGGGAAATTTTTGTGGAAATTCTTCTTGTTTTAGGATTTTATTTTATTTTATTTTCTTAGTTTGTTTATTTTATTTTCTTTTGTTTTGTTTTTAGATAGAATGTTTTTATATTATTCAAGGGATTAATACCTTATGTAGGTGCTTAACTTTCAATTTTTGGGTATGTTTTAAGTTTTCAGAAACTATGGTTTAAATTAAGTGGTTTTAATCATGGTTTACATTGACATGTTTTGGGGTGATTGATTTTAGTTTCCTCACATGCACATACACACTTGCATAGTCTTGTGGGGTATAAACTTTGGTTTGGAGTTATTAAGTTACATATGCTTGATATTAATTAGTATCTCTTGAGAATGAGTACCGATGATGTGTTTACTTGACTTCAATGAAAAAAAAAATATATGTTGAATAAGCAAATCAATTTGATCCTTTTCATGAGTAATCGGGCTTCTATGCCTCAGGAAGCACGGAGTGTTTGCGTCAAAAGTGAAAGGGTGAGAAAAGATGAGCATTGGTTGTCTTGATTTGTAGCCTGATTAATTCAAGTAATTAGGTTCTTCGGGGTATCTTTAAGCTTAGTGCCCTAAAGCCATCTGGTTTGGGAGTCACTAACTGAAAGCTTGCTACATGGATCTTTCAGTAAGCTTAATAGATCAAGACATTGAACAACCAATAAAGCAATGAAAAAAAACTGAAAAAAAGTCATGTATTCATGTTTGAAAGTATGATTTCAATAAGGGGAGCTAGTGAGTTGAAGAGGTATGTGCCTTAATATATTCAGAGCTGGGTTATGCTACATGGGATGACTGCGAGTTCACTTTTCACGAGGGAGCTAGAATTGGATGCTTTGAGATATGTTGATGTGAATTATATGTGGGGACTATTGATTTGAATTATGGAATTTGAAAATTTGAAATTATTCTTGAATGCAAGTTTGTAACTATGTATTGTAATCTTCTTCTTGGATTAATGTTGAAACAAAATTTTAAATGTTTGTGGGTAACATTTCTGGAAACCCTCACAAGACTATAACTCATCCACTAGGGGGAACCTAGGGGTTTAAAGGCTTGTTGCATATGCTAAATGCAATCGTTTGTCACACGAAAGTGGAGTTTGCGTAGTTTAGTTAGTGTTTAGTAGTTTATTTGTTTTAGTTTTGTTTTATTCTATTGCTAAGGTACTAGCAATATGTAAGTTTGAGGGTGTGATAGGCGTTGAATGCTACGCATTCTAGCCTCTTAACTTGTGTATTTTATTTTCTTAGTGATAGATTATTTTGTTATTTTACCTCATTTTAGTGTTTTCTGTATTTTCAGGGTCTTAATAATTATTTCAGTTAAAACCATAATTTTGAGCTTTTAAAAATGACATCCAAGATGGTTAGATGAAGCCTACATTAAGGAGATCCATTCAACCATTTATTTCAACTCAAATCAGCCCAAGGAAGAGGTCCAAGAGAATTACAGCTGCTTAAGAAGGTTTCGGGCCTGAAGCCCAAATCTGCACTTAATACAGTCTTAATCCCGTTTTGAAAAATGGATCAGAAGTATTTTTTGCGAGCCTCAAATCGACTTAATTGTTGCGCAGGTTCAACGAAATTCGATTCTGGACACTTTTGTATTTCAGGAAAATTCCGTGAATCGGACTTCTATTGGGTCAAAAGTTGGGCCGAACGTCAGTAGGAAAAATCGCCTGATTAGTGCTGCAGGAAAACTTAATTAATTCCTAATTGGATTAGGACTTTGGTGTATTCTCTTGGAGCATAAAATGAAGAATTGAAGGCTGAGTTGGGAGAGTTTTGGAGAGTCTGAGAGAGCTTTGGACAGAATTGAAGACATACTTTACAAAGCTTTGGAGAACGAAGTTTTACGCATAATTCATGAAGATGATGCCTTCTTCCTCAACCGTTGAAGCTTATTCTTCTACCATGAGCGGCTAGTTCATCCACTAGGGTTTTGATGTATCCCTAACAAAGCATCAATGATTTGATTGTTTTAATTATTGGGGACCTTTATGTTCATGCATAGATTGTGTAATTTAGAGGATTCTTATTATAGAATTGAGCAATACCAGTCTTATAAATTTAGTTTCAATAATTTCTTATCTTGTATTAGATATTTAGTTGTTGTTATTGAACTCAATCTCTCTTATTTTCTGTGATCATAAGAGCGATTATTACACAATGGTAATCATTGAATATATCATTAAAAGCTTTGATGAATTATGCCTAGAGAAGATGAACCATACTGCACCCTAAATTAGAGTAGTTAAACAGATGGCCCATGCCAATCGAAGATAGTCCATGACTTAGCCTTAATCATATTTTATCTTCTTGATGGATGAAGGTGAGCTTGTAGCCACCGACACCACTTATGCATGATGTAATTCCCTATAGTTGATTCAATTGACCATTGATTGTGGAGTTAGTCGTGAAGTCAAATACCCTAGATTTCTCTCATATTATCTTCACTCTCTATTTCCTTTGTTTTATGGTATTTTTCTTTTAATTAGAAAAAATATAAAAATTAGATTTCTTTTATTTCTAAATTTAATTAGAATTAATTCTGTATTCCAACTCATCAGACCATAATCCCTGAGGTTCGACACCCCTTTCAATAGCCCTATTCTGCAAGGAATTCGTTCTGTTGCGAAGTGTGGTAATTATAATTTGAGACGCACTCACACACGAATCAATGAGCCAAAATTCTTAACTTCAAATGTGCAGAATTTTTAGGCTAACTTATTCTAAGAATGATAGAAGAAACTATAAGTTTAATAAACTTGTTTACCAAATGCACAGATTCTTCTCAATAAACCAGAAACATGTTACAATTCAACTTTCAATGGCTTTATTAAGCATGCTCATTTCATTCATGTAAATAAGTAGAAAAGTTCTACTATGAGGAGTGACTATCATAGGACTGGACTGTAAGAGTTGAGAAGGATTAAGCTAATGAAGTAACTAAGAATCAACAATAGGAATGTAAGCTGGGTGTCAGGTGGGAGAGAGAGAAAGCAAGAGTGATTCGGAGAGGGAGGGGGTACCAGAATGATCCACATGTCACCACGCCATGGGTTATTTATAGACGTCAGGCATGGGGATTATGACAACTGTCATCCTACGTGGCACTTGGCCGTGTATCCCTTCCTTCACCACTCCCAGTTGTAACCATGAGCCTATACCCCTCGCGGGCTTGGTCATACCCGCTAGAAATGTTGTGATGGTGCCCGCGTAAAGTCACACTAGCACAACTTTAGATGCCCATGGCCCAACGAGCCTTCCTCTCAATCCTCCATACCACACTCAACCCACCTTCCCGCTTGGGACCATGATGCCATATGCTCTATTATGACACCATGATCGCCTAGACCATATCACAGCCTGTATCTGTGCCTAAAATGGTCTGTGGGACACTGTAGCCTCATACTAATTCCCACTTCTCAATGCTAGAAGTAACGTCGTGACAAGTTACTTTCCATATTGAAGAGAGAAATTAATAGTCTTCTACATAGCCCCTGCTACAAGGATAACCACTCAGGATTGTGAGCTGGCAAGCCACACAATGACCCATTCATCCATGGTTCCTTGTAACCCTTGAGAGCATACCATGATTGTTAATTTAAAAGTGTCTTATGGAATCATAGTCATTTCAAAGTCGGTCCCAGAAAATACAATCTAATTACCAACCATAACATTCCCGTCAAAGAGGATTGCCCCCAATCCTATCACTCCCTGTGCTCTTGTATGCTTTGCCAAACCCTTCATGGGTATTGAGGGTTCATTTTAGATAAATATCCTTACACGGGGAAGAACCGTCCCTACACGGGGAAGGGATGACCCTTCGCAGGGAGCGGCTGCCCACGCATGGGTTAACTACGCGGGTGTATACCCCCCACGGGATTAACCCATACGTGGGAAGGGTGACCCCGCGTAGGGCATCCTTGTGAGTATCCCCTGGTGCTGAGCTTTGTTCCCTTGGCTTCCTTCTCTTCTTCTCGTATCCCTTGTCCTCTTTTGTTCTCCTATATTACCCTTATTTATATTTGCCCCCTTGTAAACAATGTTTCTTCACGATGTGTTGTTTGCAACATTTTCTTTCCTTCTGACCCTATTTACTTTTATAGCTGTATTGTCCTTCTTTTTCATTACAAAGTCCTTTCCTCTTTAAAACCCTTATTTTTGAGCCTGTAATCCCCATGCGAGTAAAGCACCATTCGGGACCCCCTGCTTTTATCTTTCTCTTATTCTTCTCTCCTTGTGGCCATAATGACCTTTTTTTTTATTTTCGTAGGCCTTCAGAGCTCTGATCACTCCTTTCCGTGTTTGCGATCCCCACGCGGGTAGAGTACCATTTGTAACCAATTTTATTTTCCTTCTTTCCTTGTGGTCATGATAACTCCTTTATTTCTATAGGCCTTCCCTTCTGATCACTTATTTCCACGTTCTCAGTCCCTATGCGAGTGTATTACCAACGCCCTCTATTATCCTTTTCCTTGCGTTTATAGTCTCGTTGCGGGTGGGTTACCTAGTGCTATTCGCTTCACCAAGATTCTTTTGATTTTTCACATTGCCTCGGTTTGCTCTCTCTTTACCTTTACTTATCCTTCATGTTTCTAACTCCGTCCTTTCCCCATGACTGTGATGACTTCTTTTTAGTCATTATGCCCCTCTCTTACTTGAAAAAATGTCTTAAAGACTTTAGTCATTCTTTATATGTGTAATGCTTTCCTTTTTAATTATGAAGTCCTTCCTTAGTTTGACCACGTTCATTAGAGTTTGCGTTCCCCACGTGGGTGAGATACCTTTTACGACTATCCTTGGCATCCCCTCGGTTCCCTTGTAACCCCCTCATGTCGTTTCGGCTTCTGCGTCCCAACCTTTATATAATCTTCTCCATACAGTATCCCACTTGTGTTTCATACTAAATCTTCACTCCTCTTTTGCTTTTTCTTCCCTTTTTTTACTTAGTCACCAACTTCTTAGTGTCCCGCCATAACTAATAGGCATTGAATGTTACGCATTCTAGCCTCTTAACTTATGTATTTTATTCTCTTAGTGATAGATTATTTTGTGATTTTACTTTGTTTTAGTGTTTTCTGTATTTTCAGAGCCTTAATGATTATTTCAGTTAAAACCGTGCTTTTGGATTTTTAAAGAAGACATCCAAGATGGTGAGATGAAGCCTACATCAAGGAGATTCACTCAACCATTTATTTCAACTCAAATCAGCCCAAGAAAGAGGTCCAAGAGAATTACAGCTGCTTAAGAAGGTTTCGGGCCTGAAGCCCAAATCTGCGCATAATGCAGTCTTAATCCCGTTTTGGAAAACGGACCAGAAGTCTCATTTCCGAGCCTCAAATCGACATTATTTTCTCATAGTGTTGAACGAAATTTGATTCTGCACACTTTTGTATTTCACGAAAATTCCGTAAATCGGACTTCTAGTGGGTCAAAAGTTGGGACGAAGTCAGCAGGAAAAACTCACCTGATTAGTGCTGCGGGAAACCCTAATTTATTCCTAATTGGATTAGGACTTTGGTGTATTCTCTTGGAAAATAAAGTGAAGACTTGGAGGCTGAATTGAGAGAGCTTACACAAAGATTAGAGAGTCTAAGAAGGCTGAGAAGAGGAACATAAACATATTGCAGAGCCATTGGAGAACAAAGTCATACGCGTAATTCAGAAAGATGATGTCTTCTTCCTCAACAGTTGAAGCTTCTTCTTCTACCATGACCGGCTAGTTCATCCACTAGGGTTTTGATGTAGCCCTAACAAAGCATCATTGGTTTGATTGTTTTAATTATTGGGGACCTTTATATACATGCATAGATTGTGTAATTGTGAGGATTCTTATTATAGAATTGAGCAATAAAAGTCTTGTAAATTCAATCTCAATGATTTCTTATCTTGTCTTAGATATTTAGTTGTTGTTATTGAACTCAATCTCTTTTGTTTTCTGTGATCATGAGAGAGATTTTTATACAATGGTAATCACTGAATATATTGTTATGAGCTTTGATGGATTATGCCTAGAGAAGATGAACCATACTGCACCCTAGATTAGAGTAGTTAGGCAGATGGCCCATGCCAATCGAAGATAGTCCATGGCTTAGCCTTAATCATATGTTATCTTCTTGACGGATGAAGGTGAGCTTGTAGCCACCGACACCACTTATGCATGATGTAATCCCCCTATAGTTGATTCAATTGACCATTGATTGTGGAGTTAGTGGTGAAGTCAAACACCCTAGGTTTCTCTCCTATTATCTTCACTATCTTGTTTACCTTTGATTTATTTTATTTTATCTTTTTAATTAGTTAAAATCAGAATTCTTTTCTTTTAAATTTAATTAGAATTAATTCCGTAATCCAACTCATCAGAACATAATCCCTGAGGTACGATACCCATTCCTTTCGATAGCCCTATTCTGCAAGGAATTTGTTCTATTGCGAAGTGTGGAAAATTTTAATTGGTATACTTTTTGAGTCACACTCACACACGAATCAATTTTTGGCGCCGTTGCCGGGGATTATCTATTTGATTGATTGGATTTTACAGAATTAGTTTTAATTGGATTTTTAGTTTAGGAAATTTTTCTATTTTATTTTTAATTTTGTTTTTGTTTCTTTTCAGGTGCTTTTGGTAATATATGCAAGGTCGTCGTTCTGTGGCTGATCCTTTGATACCTCTTGATCCTGAGCCTGAACGTACTCTTAGACAACAGAGGAACATCCCTGTTGACACCAGTGTGCAAGAGGAAGAAATAATTGAAGACATGGCAGAAGAGAGGAATAATAACCTTGTTCCTAATGCTGATGAAGAAAGAGCTAGATTGCTTAGGGACTACTATGTTCCTGAGACATATACCTCGCCAGCAGGTTTTCAATTACCCAATGTCACAGCACAGAATTATGAGATCAAGTCCAGCATTTTTCAGATGCTACCATCTTATTTTGGGCTGACTCAAGAAGACCCTTACAAGCATCTGGATGACTTCATTGAAGTGTGCTCAACTACAAAAATTCACAACTTCTCTGAAGATGCTTTCAGAATGAGACTTTTTCCATTCTCTCTGAAAGACAAAGCAAAGTATTGGTTCAACTCTCTACCGGCTAGTTCTATCACGACTTGGACTCAGATGCAACATGAGTTTCTCAAGAAGTATTTTCCGATAGGGAAGACCAATCAGTTTAGACGTGCTATCACTGGTTTCTCCCAATATGAGGGGGAACAATTTTATGAGACATGGGAAAGATTCAAGGACCTTCTTAGGAAGTGTCCCCATCATCAAGTTCCTAAGTGGCAACTAGTGCAGAGTTTTCATGAAGGGCTCACAGAAGCTAACAGACAGATGGTTGATGCGTCATGTGGAGGTACTTTTATGTTGAAGAGTGAAGAAGAGGCATGGACCCTATTTGAAAATCTTAGTGACAACTCTCTACAACATGTGTCCTCTACTCGTTCTAGCAGACCTGCCACTACCAGGAAGACTGATGGGATTTTTGAGGTTGGTGCTTCAGAAGCTATGCCAACTGATATTGATTTAATTGCACAGAAGGTAGCAGCAATTATGGCTGCCAATCAAACTCCTTCTGCTTCAAATTCTTCATTGCTAGGCCCTTGTGAATTTTGCTCTAGTCCTATGCATAATGAGAGCAATTGTCCTTCAATGGGGCAATTTTCTGATATTCAACATGAGCAAGTTCAAGCTACTTTCACTGGACCAATGAATCCTCCACGAGGTAATACTTACAATCCCACATGGAGGAATCATCCTGGTTTTTCTTACAGTAACCAAGGGGCAGCAATGCAACCATCATATCAACCTAGGACTTTTGTGCCTCAACAGCAATATCAAACACAAAGTCCTATGGCCCAAAGAATTTCTGCTATTGAAGACAAGCTGACTCTTACCTTGTCTAAATTTGACAAGCTTGATTCTTTTATAGAGACAGTACAAGCTACTGCAGCAACAGTACAATCTACAGTTCAGCTAGTGCACTCGCATTCTCAATCCATTGCCAAACTGGAATCTCAGTTTGGACAGCTTGCTACTTCATTAAGTAGAAGAGAAGAAGGGAAGCTCCCTAGTCAACCAATTGCTAATCCAAAAGGGATGCAAGCTTCCACAAGCAACCCACACCATGAGCAAGTTCAAGCCATTACCACTTTGAGTCACACTCACACACGAATCAATAACAAAGAAAAAGCAACTGTCATTGGCCAGTGGGGCAATCCCTCAAGTTCCTCCTCCTGATGAATGACGTAAGGCACCCTTTTCTGAAGAGAAACATGATCACTTCTGGAGTTCCATGGAAGAGTTTATTCCTGATATAGAAGTGTCCGATGATCTTGTGATACTAAGCACATATGATAACATGGATAGTTTTGCTGTCATTCTCGAATCCGTTCCTCGTCTTCGGCTAGAGCGGGGGGACTATCCTTTCAGTTTTACCGAATATGAATCACATATGGGTGCTACTGTAGAATGGACTGAATGGTCACATTATATTCTTGGAGTTCCTGAGTACCATGAGATTCTTCAAAAGGCCAAGGTCTTTCAATCTGTTAAGCTTTTTTCTGAACTTTCTGTTAAGAGAGACGCAGAGGGACTCACCTCTGTCATTTCACGGTGGAGTTCAGTACACCACACTTTTGTAACTTCTTAGGGGGAATTTACCCCTACTTTAAAAGACGTGGCGGTGCTTTTTAGACTTCCCATTCTATGTTTCGGAGAGGTTACTGCTCCTATAGCCTAGCCAGAAGTTCTGACCCTTCGTGATTCTCTGGATACTTTCGCAGATGAGGCTATGCATTTGGATACTATTTTTAGAGATTCCAAGAAGTTGAAGAGTCATCCCAAGATTAAATCTCCCAAGCTCACTTATACTTCTTGGTTCCGCTACTTTTTCAGGGATTATAAAAAGAGGACAAGGACCTTCGCGAGAGCTAGCGTGTTCGACAGTATGTAGACGGTCCAGAGTTTGGTAAAGGCTATGAACTACCAGCCTTCCTTGTTTACTGGTTGGACAAGTTTATCTGTGAGGGTCGTCCTCAAGATGGTCCTGACAGGGACACATTTCTTCTTGCGGCTGTTTTGGCCAAGGGTGACACACTTCCCCTGGCCCCTATGTTCTTGGGCTCACTATACAACCATTTAGATGACATTATTTCAGACTACCCTCATTCCAAGGGTCAATACGAGATCAACAACTATGTTTTATCTTTTTTCCTTATGCTCTTTCTTTTCGAGTGTTTCCCTCATTATGCCAATAAGCCTTATGAGTTTGAGCTCTTTGACACGACGTCACTCTCTTAGACAATTGTCAAGCCATGCGGTGGCATAACATCGGTTGGGTCAGAGATATCAGAGACTCATTAGATTGTAAGGAATTTTTTCAGTTTCGGCCTTATACTATTCAGTACGACGGTATTCAATTCCCACCCTTTTATTCAGAGGAGACTTGTATTGTTGAAGAGGATAAGCCTAGTATGTCTCAGATGATGTTCTGCGCTATAGTTGTTGGGGTAGCCCTCCCCGCGGTGAGTGAGACACGCCTCAAAAGAACTGGCTATTACCCCATGCGGGCAGCCCGTCAACTTGGTTATGACCAGAATATCCCTTCCGTAAATTTCATATGGGAAGAGACTTTTGACGATTCGATGCTCTTTTACCGAAAGAAATGTGAATTACTGAATCTACAGTTTTCTTTGTATGTAGAGATTCCTTCTATGCACAGGAGGGGCCATTGTTCAGCCAGTTACTTGTGATACTTGGAGCACATGCATACTATCCTCAAAGATTTTGCCAAGAGCCCACCTTCTGTTCCCGAAACAGCCTTAATTTATAAGGATGATATTACTCTAAAGTGTCCCCAGGTTCACATGACTCGTTTGTACATAAGTCATTTTTTGAAGAAGGCTCCCCACGATAAACGCTTTACCCATGGCACTTTACCCCTGGATGTTGAAGCTTCTTCCGTTACTGACCACGAGCCAGATACGATCGTCGACTCTGAACCTAACAAAAAGAAAGTCCGGATGATACAGTTCTTATTGTGTAAATCCAGTACTTTTACTGTCTATGGTGTATAACCTAACATATTCTTCTCTTTTATCCAATGCAGGCTCTTCGCCCGCGGAAGCCAGTTACCTACAAGGAAACTTCTATCTTTGGAAGTGATCCCCCGCTATTTTTACCAACAGGGCCTGGAAATCTTACCTTGGCTTTTGACCAAGCCATGGATATAGAAGGCTCCGCGGAGGGGCCTGCATCTCACACTGATCCCCCTACGGGAGGTCACTTTGTTTTGCCCAACGTAAACCCCTTCACGGAGGATGATTTGGGCCAAAACCCTTTCACGGAGGTTCAACATACTGCATTTGGTGATGGTGACTCTGGTCTCCCCCCTCCCGCTGAAGGTCAACATACGGCCTCTGGTGATCTCATTCAACCCTCCGTGGGCTCTTCCTTTTTCTTACCCTCCAAACCTACAACCATGATGATAGTGGATGAAGATGACCAACTTCCCATCTTAGTCTTATTATCCCTCCATAAACCCACCGCCTTACCTGAGTCCAATGTCCCACAATCATCGGCTACCCCTGTTTCATCAATTCCTTTACCTCCTGCACCCGTGAGTGATGATCCCTTAGCTCGCGTTAGACATAATGCAGGTCACTTACTTTTTTCTTCGCAGGACAATGAACCCTCGGATGGGACAACGCCGGTCTCCAATCAGGATCCGTTAGTAGACCTTATGATGTTTGAACTTGGGGCTGAGAATTTGCCCACGACCGAGGGTGATGTCTCAGATATTGCGCGTGAGCTGGCTGCAGTGAATAAAGACACCACTCTATTATCAAAAGAAATCTTCGGGCATCCTGGTGATGACCTTCAAATTTTTAAAGATGATGATATTCCTCCCGCTGGTGGGACTAGTCGGCTGTCTACCTTATCCAGTCCTCTTCCCATAACTCATTCGCCTGACGATGCTAATGTTGCTGATAAGTCTTTCCTTGGGACAGGTATTCGCTGTGTTTTCATGTAATTTCCTTTATTTATTTTTGTTTAATTTTTCTGATGATCTACCTCCTATCTTGTAGAGCATGACCCTCAGACTTCCGCTATGGATTCTGATTCCATTTTTAGCGAGGGTTTGCGTTCATATCTTGAAGTATTTCTGAATCCTCAAAATTTAAAGCCTGATGATCTTGTTGAATGGCACTCCTTCTCTTGCAGCTTTCATAATGTGGGGATGCTTAATAGGATTTATCATCGTTATCCTAAGACTTTTGCTAATTTTGCTTTTTAAGATCCTCTGTATCAGCGTTTCTTTTTAAATGTTGTGGCTAACTTTCTTATTTCCCTCCTGAGCCTCCGGAGACATATTAGTGACTGACAGGTTGTCGGCTTGTCACTCCCTTGGCTGGATTCTCGTTTGCAAGATACTGTTCACAGTTATGAAATACAGGTTCTGAATGATCAACAAGCTTCCTTAGTTGCTGAACTTGCAAAGGATGTGGCTGAGGCTGATGTCACGCGTTAGCACTTGTTGCTTCTAGAGGATCGTATTGTCATGAATAAAGCAAAGGCAACGGATCTTGCAGATGCCCTTGCGAAGAAATTGGCTTCTTGTGGAGTTGTCCCTTCAGATTCAAATCTTAAGGATATTTTGTAACACCTTTACTTTTGCATTGTATTTGCTATTTGCTGGTATATTATAACTGCTACTTTTTATTATTGAACTCTTTTGTAATACACATCACAAATGTTTCTATGCCAAATATTTTTTTATCCATTTGACATTTATAGGTCCTGTTTTAAAATTGGTTCCCAGTTCCTCAAGCTTGTAATAACCACTTTCATTTGCTTCCTTTATCTCAAAAGGTCTTTCCCATTTTGGTTGAAACTTCCGCACCCCTTGTCCCCTTATGATTGTAGGCACCACTTTGAGTACCAATTCTCCAACTTTAAATTCTCACGGATGTATCTTCTGGTTATAGTGACGCGACTGACTTGCCAAATAAGCCTTGTGATGATTTTATGATTTTTCTCTTTTTTCATTGAGGGCTTCGAGTTGACTTAGTCTTTGGCTATCTGTACTTCTCCCAGCCAACCTTATTGCCTCAAATTGAAGTTCCGCGGGGAGCACTGCTTCCGTGCCATATACCAATGCGTAGGGTGTTTCACTTGTGGAACTTTTTCGTGTAATTCTGTATGCCCATAATGCGATTCGCAGTTGTTTGACCCATTTTTTTTATTTTCGTGCACCAGACGACTTAGAATCTGAATGAGTGTTTTATTACTGGCCTCTACTTGTCCATTCCCCTTTGGATAGTAAGGCGTTGATCTATGATGGGACAGCATGTATTTGCCCAATAATTCTCTGATCGTTGAGTTAACAAATGGTGTGCCATTGTCCGAGAGAAGTACCTTTGGTATTCCAAACCGGCATATGATGTTTTCCTTTATGAACCTTGCCACATTAACTGCCACAATTTTTTTTAACGGAACAGCCTCTACCCATTTTGAGAACAATTTTGTAGCTACTAGAAGCCATGTATACCCTCGTGATGCCGGTGTAATTGGTCCAATAATATCCAATGCCCAAGTGTGAAACGGCTATGGTGTTATTAGACTGTGTAGGCTCGTCGCAGGAGCATTTATCATGGAACTATGGATTTGGCAAATATGACACTTTTTCATATAATCCAAAGAATCCCTTTCCATGGTAGGCCAATAATACCCCGCTGCGACCAATTGATGGAAATTTTGTGCTTCCCTTGATGTCCCATGTCATGCGTTTGCTTTAGGACTTCCTGGGCTTCTTCTTCTTTCAAACATTTTAAAGGTTGACCATTGAACCCTTTTCGGTATAATACCCCATTTTCCTCAAAGAACCTCTTAGCTCTCCGTTGTAAATGGAAAGCTTCCTTTCTGTCTCTAGGTTGAATTTGTTTTCGCAAGTATTCCACATATTGGTCTCTCCGGTCTGATATCTCGGCAAAACTTGCTTCAATGTGCGCAGTAAGACGAGAACAACCTGGGCATGCCCCTTGTACATTTACCGCCTTTTCTTTCATTGTTGGCCAGAAGTACCCTTGTCTTTGTAATCTTCGGTATAGGCTAATATCTGTTGTTTCACAAGAAGACTTGTGTACCTCCGTTAGTATTCCTTTAGTTTCTTTTGGTCTGAGACATCTTGACAACACCCCATCAGGTCCGTGATGATAGAGTCTTTTGGCAACCAGCTGGTACTGCTTTTCTAGTGCCATATCTCTAACTCCACCCAATTGTTTGAGGTTTTCTATAACTATTTTCCACCAATCACTTTCTTCCTCTTCTAGGTGACCATCTGATGTGGCTAAACTCGAATTATATTGTAAGCTTAATTTTGCCCTTTTTATCAAAATATAATTTAACCACTTGCAAGAGCACGAATCTTTGTAGATACGGTTCTATATAGAGGGTATCGATCCCACGAGGACTAGTCGCAATTGTCTTAAAGAAAGATTACTTCCACTTTAATCCTAAAAATAGGGTTTTGAGGTTTTGTTTATAAAACTATTGCATGAATGAAATAACAATAAAATTAAAGAGTAAAGGATGGGAGAGAGAACTGGGGTTGGTTTCCACCACTAGCCGTCACTTGTTCATAGATGTAGCAAGCATGGGATTCATTAATTAAATGCCTAACAATGTCATTAGGCTTGTGACCTCAATGACATATCAAAAGATTAATGTGTGTACTAACCTATCATAATCCATCTTCAACAAGCATAGCTCTTCAACCTAACTAACTACCTAATTACCCTACTTTCTAAGTGAACCTACATGCATCCAAACTACCTTATCTTGGCATGGTTTATACAAGCAAACACCACACATTCATTTAAACACCATTATCTAGCCATCATTTGCACTTCTTGTGGAATATGCAAATGTTGTGCATTCACATGAAAGAATCTACTCTAAGACAAGAATAAACTCAACATCAAATGAATATATAAAAGAAATGTATTAGTGTACATAGTCACTAGGCTAAATAATCAACATTTAATTACAAATCCCAAGTGCTACAAAGATGAACAAGTTTACATGGCTAGGGGTTGAAACCAACACCCTAGTAGAGAATTTAGTTGCTCATGGATGCCTTGCACTCTTCCATTAATGGAGAAATTGGAGCTTCAAGGTCTGGTTCAGCTCCTTCTTCTCCTCTCCCGAAAGTCTCTCTTGGTATATTCTGATGTGTATGAGAGATATGAGAGATATGAGGCTTCTTTGTGCTTTATGGCTCCTTTTTTCAACGTTGGGGCCCACCATAAATATATATATATATATCAATATATACTATTGTTTATATCAAGAAGGTCCCCAAAGGTCTTGTTCAAGTCAGACAATCCCCCTAAGTCGTGCAAAAAAGGGGATTTTGTTGCAAGTGGGAGAGCAGGTGAGCAAGTGGGCAAGTGGCTTCTGCAGAATCTCGGTCAATCAAGATTGGATCTCGATTGATCGAGATTTCGATCAATCGAAATGAGATCTCGATCAATCGAGATGCCTTGGTTGTAATTTCTACTTTTCTCTTCAGCTGCAACAAGCCTCAAACTTTGCTCCTTTCACTCCAAGACCTGCAATACATCAAAAACACAAAAATACCGTAAACATATCTCGGTAAATGTAGAAACGAAACTAACATATGCAATAAAGAGGGTTCAAATGCATAGAATTGAACACTTATCACCATCAGACAATGTCGCGGGCTGAGTTCAATGAAGGAGGTTGACCATTGTCATATTTTTTTTTAATTTCAATTGAGACCCCAAAGTAGCTAATGCATCAGATCTCCTATTACTTACTTGGGGTTTGTGCTTGAATTTTATGTATTGAAAGTTCTTCATTGTTTCTTGCACAATATCCCGGTAGGTGGCAAGGCGAGGTTCCTTTACTGAGTATTCTCCCCTCATTTGTTTGATTATTAGGTTAGAGTAACCATAGACCACCATTCTCTATATTCCTACTATTAGGCTTGCAGACAGACCTAGGGTCAAAGCCTCATATTCAGCCATATTATTAGTACAAGGGAAGTCTAATCTGTATGACATTGCAATTTCCTCTTTTGTCCTCTCATTGGTCATTATGAAACCAGCGCCATTTCCCCTTTCAATGGAGGATCCATCAAATTCTAACTTCCACAGATCTGTTTCTTCTGACAAAATTTTGCTACAAGTTGCAACATCGAAGATGCCATCGGGTTCTGATTCCCCTCGCGGGAACATGGCCAATAGATCGGTGAGAGCTTGACTTTTTATTGCCTTGGGATTAGAGCATATAATCTGGTATTCGGATAGGGCGAGTAACTAGCGAGCTAATTTCCTTGATAATAATGATTTTGACAATAAATACCTGATGGGGTCACTCTTTGTGATTAATTCAACCGAATGTGCCAGCAGAAAGTGCCTGAATTTTTGTGCTACAAAGACCAGGGACAAACAGTGTCTTTCTATCAGTGTATAACGTGCCTCTACTCCTCGGAGTACCCTACTGATATAGTATACAAGTTTTTCTTTTTGTTCATGCTCCTAGGCCAATAAAGCACCAATAGATTTCTCAATAGAAGTTAAGTACTTGATCAACCCTTTTCCAGGTGTTAGAACTGTCATTGTCTATGGTGACGCCAGAATTCTTTTTACCTTCTCAAATGTGAGCTAATGTTCGGCACCCCATACATAAGGAATCTTATCTTTCATTAGCGGGATTAAGGGGTGAGTAACCTCTGCCAATGCTGGGATAAAACGCCTTAAGTATGACACTTTTCCCATGAATCCTCTTAATAATTTTCTTGTCCACTGATAGGCGTTGAATGTTACGCATTCTAGCCTCTTAAATTATGTATTTTATTCTCTTAGTGATAGATTATTTTGTGATTTTACTTTGTTTTAATGTTTTTTGTATTTTCAGGGTCTTAATGATTATTTTAGTTTAAACCAAGCTTTTGGACTTTGAAAGAAGACATCCAAGATGGTGAGATGAAGCCTACATCAAGGAGATTCACTCAACCATTTATTTTAACTCAAATCAGCCCAAGAAAGAGGTCCAAGAGAATTACAGCTGCTTAAGAAGGTTTCGGGCCTGAAGCCCAAATCTGCGCATAATACAGTCTTAATCCCGTTTTGGAAAATGGACCAGAAGTCTTATTTTCGAGCCTCAAATCAACATAATTTTTGTTTGTGGTTGAACGAAATTTGATTCTGCACACTTTTGTATTTCACAAAAATTTCGTAAATCAGACTTCTAGTGGGTCAAAAGTTGGGACGAAGTCAGCAGGAAAAACTCACCTGATTAGTGCTGCGGGAAACCCTAATTTATTCCTAATTGGATTAGGACTTTGGTGTATTCTCTTGGAGAATAAAGTGAAGACTTGGAGGCTGAATTGAGAGAGCTTACACAAAGATTAGAGAGTCTAAGAAGGCTGAGAAGAGGAACATAAACATATTGCAGAGCCATTGGAGAACAAAGTCATACGCGTAATTCAGAAAGATGATGTCTTCTTCCTCAACAGTTGAAGCTTCTTCTTCTACCATGACCGGCTAGTTCATCCACTAGGGTTTTGATGTAGCCCTAACAAAGCATCAATGGTTTGATTGTTTTAATTATTGGGGACCTTTATATACATGCATAGATTGTGTAATTCAGAGGATTCTTATTATAGAATTGAGCAATAAAAGTCTTGTAAATTCAATCTGAATGATTTCTTATCTTGTCTTAGATATTTAGTTGTTGTTATTGAACTCAATCTCTCTTGTTTTCTGTGATCATGAGAGAGATTATTACACAATGGTAATCACTGAATATATTGTTATGAGCTTTGATGGATTATGCGTAGAGAAGATGAACCATACTGCACCCTAGATTAGAGTAGTTAGGCAGATGGCCCATGCCAATCGAAGATAGTCCATGGCTTAGCCTTAATCATATGTTATCTTCTTGACGGATGAAGGTGAGCTTGTAGCCACCGACACCACTTATGCATGATGTAATTCCCCTATAGTTGATTCAATTGACCATTGATTGTGGAGTTAGTGGTGAAGTCAAACACCCTAGATTTCTCTCTTATTATCTTCACTATCTTGTTTACTTTGATTTATTTTATTTTATCTTTTTAATTAGTTTAAAAATTAGAATTCTTTTCTTATAAATTTAATTAGAATTAATTCCGTATTCCAACTCATCAGACCATAATCCCTGAGGTACGATACCCCTTTCGATAGCCCTATTCTGCAAGGAATTCGTTCTATTGCGAAGTGTGGAAAATTTTAATTGATATACTTTTTGAGTCACACTCACACACGAATCATCCACAGCGGGTCCATTTCAATTATTGCCTTGGCCTTGCTAGGATCCAAGTCGATACCCTGTCTATGGACCATACACCCCAGAAATTTCCCTTACTGGACACCAAAGGCACACTTCATTGGGTTCATCTTTAGGCCATATTCACGGCACCGACAGAGAACCTTTTCTAAATCTTGGATGTGCTCCACACATTTTTTTGATTTCACCACTAAATCATCTACATAATCTTCTACTTCATGGTGGATCATGTCATGAAAGATTGTTGTCATAGCCTGTTGGTAAGTAGCACCTGCATTCTTTAGTCTGAAGGGCATAACAGTGTAATGAAAATTTTCACGTGGTGCTGGAAAAGCTATTTTCTCTACATCTTCGAGGGCCATCTTTATTTGATTATATCCACTGAATCCATCCATTAATGAAAACAACTCGTGACCTGCCATGGCATCCACCATTGTGTCAATATTTGGAAGCGAAAATTCATTTTTCGGACAAGCCTTGTTGAGGTCTCGATAATCGACACATATCCGAATCTGACCATTTTTCTTTTGTATTGGCACAATGTTAGCAAGCCATGTGGGATGCTGAGTGGGTTTTATGAACCCTGCTTTGAGTAGCTTCTGGATTTCTTCTTTGATCCGTATCTCCAAATTCGAATGATAGGCCCTCTGTTTCTGCTTGACACGCACTGCAAAAAAATTTATGTTAAGCTGGTGAGTAACTAAGTTAGGATCAAGTTCGGGCATCTGATCATACGCCCATGCAAACACATCCTGGTAATCTTTCAACAGTTGTATAATGGCTATTTTTAAGTCTAGATCAAGTTTTTTGTTGATTAATGTGGGCCGCGGAGAGATCCCATCTCCGATATCTATTTCTTCAAGCTCTTCTTCTATTAACAAACTTGCAGCATCTTCTTTTGGAAGCCTTATGGCATTATCACAAATGGGAACTTTGGCAGTATTGGGGACATGAGCTTTAGGTAGGAGCCTTGTCCCCGCGCCCCATCATAACTTGTACACAACTCTTCCGTCTGCCATTTTTACCTTAGTCTAGCTCACTTCCTTTTTTGCGGGCCTTTTAGGAGATACTTTTGCTTGTATATTCTCCCATTTGGGGAGCGGAATGGCCTGAACCTCATAATTGGCCATCTCATCCACATATTCATTAAAGAAAATTGCATTAGAAAAATGAGCTTCTGAAGGACAGAAAGGGTCTTTAGAAGCTCGGAGCGTCATAGTGCCCTTTCCCCAATTAGCCTTTATAACTTGATGATAAAAGGATGGGACGACCCTGTACGCGTGCATCCAGGGTCTGCCTAGCAACAACTGATAATACGGTTCACCTTTTATGACATGAAACTTGGTAGGGGATCTGATTTTCCCTACTTTTAGATCGACTATTGCATATATGATTGTAACTTGTTGTTCACTGTTGAAAGTTGTAATGCTTATAGGTTGGTGCATGATCTTCGCTTTAGGGAACTGTATTGCCTTTAAGGTGGCTAATGGCATGATATTTACTGAAACCCCGCTATCAAGGAAAGCTATTTTCAAATCCTAACCATTAACTGTAACTGGTATGTACAACGGTCGATTGTGAGGGAAAGGGACTTCCTTATCTGCCATTGAAAAGAAAATCTCCCCTTGCTTGGTTGCATCTTGGTTAGATGGCTCATTGCGAGTGTGAGGCAGAGCTGCTACAGTTTAATTTATTAAGAACTCCTTGATTTGTTCTAGAATTGTAAGATCATTGAAGAAACAATGTATGTGAGTATTTGTGTCTGTATTCATGGCTTGGTATTCTCCTTCGTCCATTGGATCAGTTACACCAACAGTTGCCGTATTCTGAGGGAATGGATTGTTAACAACATTGTTTCCAGCAAAGCCTATGCTCTTTTCAGCAATCTTTCTCTGTACTATCCCCCTAAATACCCAACAATCAGTTAAACAATGTCGTACAGATCGGTGGAAAGGGCAATAGTTTGGTTTTGCTTTTTCTTCTCTACTAGGCAGTCTTTCTACCGCAGATAAGGTGACGACCCCATACTTGATCCACTGAGCTAATAATGATATTACCTCTTTAATACCAAATGGTAGAGGTGCAGGTTCCAGTCGTCGGACTCTCCCTGTTTTGCTACTTAACTGATTCAGAGTTGCCACGATAGAGGCCCTTCACCGGAAGACATTTCCCTTGGCCAGTGGTGGAATAATTTCTCCCAGATGCCTAGCACTATTCATTAGGGCAGAGAAGGTCCTGATCTCATGATTAACTAAATGCACCCGATACTCTCTTAACATACCATCCACACATATTTTTATCAATTGCTCTTCTGAGGTGGGCTCAAAACATTCCAACGACATCTCGCGGAAATGTTTGACATATGTGACTACCTCTTCGCCCAACTTTTGCTTGTGCCGAGTTAACGACAGCATTGTGACTCGTTCCTCAGTGGTGAAGAACTTTTCATAGAATTTAGCCAGCATTTTTGCCCAAGTTGACACTATTCCTGGCACCAGATTCATGTACCAAGAGTAAGCTCTTCCTGTGAGGGATTTTGAGAATTCCCTGAGCTTAAGTTGTTCATCATTTCTGTAGGCACCTAATGCATCCACAAACCGCGCGATATGCTCCCTTGCATCTCCTTCCCTACCGTCAAACTGCCTAAATTTTAGAGAAAAATATTCCTTCGGATACGGCACCCATAATATGGCGGGATTATAAGGCGGTGGGACCTCAATATTACTAGTTGTGTCCTTTTTGGAATTAAAAATTACTTGTAATTGCTCAATGTTCATGAACGAGGCATTAGTATTGTGCTGGATATCATTATCAGATTCTCTTCTACTAGGATCTTCCGTTACACCAAGAGCTATTATCTGAGGTGATTGTCCTCAGCTGGGAATAGGTGATCGATCTACTCTAGGAGTAGACTGTTGGGTTAACAAAAATTGCAGGATCTGTACCTGTGTTTCTTGGATGTTTGCTAGTACTTGGAGCATCATTGGAGGAATATTATCTTGAGATTGTGGAGGAGTCACAGTTATTGGTGGATTCTGCCTTATTTGCATTTTGCACCTTTGTTGAGGAACACCTAGATTGACAGGATTGGCTGGATCTGGAATTTGATCAGCTCTCTGAGAAGTTGATGCAGTTTGCTTCCCTTTCCGCTTAACATTCTGCTGGCCAGCCACGTGAAAGGCAATCCTCCCCAGTGGAGTCGCCAATTAGAAATAAGTAGAAAAGTTTGTCTATGAGGAATGACTATCACAAGACTGGACTGTAAGAGTTGAGAAGGATTAAGCTGATGAAATAACTAAGAATCAATAATAGGAATGTAAGTTGGATGTTAGGTGGGAGAGAGAGAAATCAAGAATGATTCTGAGAGGGAGGGGGCACCAGAATGATCCACATGTCACCACGCAATGGGGTATTTATAGACCTCAAGCATGGGGCTTATGACAGTTGTCATCCTACGTGGCACTTGGCCTCGCATCCCTTCCTTCACCACTCCTGGTTGTAACCATGAGCCAATACCCCTCGTGGGCTTAGTCATACTCACAAGAAACATTGTGATGGTGCCCGCATAAAGTCACACTAGCACAACTTTAGATGCCCATGGCCCAACGAGCCTTCCTCTCAATCCTCCATACCACACTCAACCCACCTTCCCGCCTGGGACCATGACGCCATATGCTCTATTATGACACCATGATCACCCAGACCATATCACAACCTGTATCTGTGCCTAAAATGGTTTGTGGGACACCGTAGCCTCATACTAATTCCCACTTCTCAATGCTAGAAGTAACGTCGTGACAAGTTACTTTCCATATTGAAGAGAGGAATTAATAGTCTTCTACATAGCCCCTGCTACAAGGATAACCACTCAAGATTGTGAGCTGGCAAGCCACACAATGACCCATTCATCCATGGTTCCTTGTAACCCTTGGGAGCATACCATGATTGTTAATTTAGAAGTGTCTTATGGAATCATACTCATTTTAGAGTCGGTCCTAGAAAACACAATCTAATTACCAACCATAACATGCTCGTCCAAGAGGATTGCCCCCAATTCTTTCATTCCCTGTGCTCTTGTATGCTTTGCCAAACCCTTCATGGGTATTGAGGGTTCCTTTTAGATAAATGTCCTTACGCGGGGAAGAACCGTCCCTATGTGGGGAAGGGATGACCTTTCACAGGGAGCGGCTGCCCGCGCATGGGTTAACCATGTCGGTGCATACCCCCCGCGGGATTAACCCATACGCGGGAAGGGTGACCCCTCGTAGGGCATCCTTGTGAGTATCCCCTGGTGTTGAGCTTTGTTCCCTTGGCTTCCTTCTCTTCTTCTCGTATCCCTTGTTCTCCTTTGTTCTCCTGTATTACCCTTATTTATAAATCATAAACTCATACAAACATTTAATACTCAAGAAATAACAATTAACATCAGGAGAGCATCATTTAGAGTATGACATTTACTGTTCATCATAGTTTAGGGGGTTTTGGAGTGTGAAAATTCAAAGTAGACCCTATAGTTGCTTCCATTCATCAAATGTGTCCATAATCTTGTCAATTACACTTGCCTAAAGCTATAACAACTACTCCAAAAGGTTTCAACACAAATTACATCAGAAAGAGCCAGTTAACAGATCATTTGACTCAATTAGGGGTTTCAACACTATTTGTTTTGGGAAACAGATTGAAGACGTCAATTAAGCACTGAATTGAGTTGTACCAGCTTTAACATGTATGATCAAACAGATTATAACTTATCACAAACAATCTAACCTAGTCCTAGCAAATAGATACACTCAACTGAGCTTGATTTAATTATGTTTAAAGCTCATAAGCTGACAGGGATACAGGCTGCAATTAACACTTGAAGAATGGTTCTAAGACATATGTAAAATGATCATACTAGGATTTTCAATCTACTTACAATGCTTATGAGAGCATAAACCATACTCACAGTGTTGTCAAGATTGTGACAGTAGCTGAAATAATTTGAGAGTGCATCTTTGGAATCTGCAAGAACTTCTCCATCTACTGAGCTTCAATGGGGTTTGCATACATCAATTTCTGGGCTTAAGAATGGAGTTAGGGCTATCCAAAAATTCCAGTATAGCTCTCTCAAGACCCTCCTATGGTGCTGCTCACTTAAACTTATTTTTCACTCAGTTTCTCTTCTATGTGGTACACCCCAGCTCCTCTACACTTTTGCTATACATATAACTACACCAAGGCTGTCAAACGACTACGAAAAGATAAGATTGCCAACTACCATCTTGTCCTTTTGCTAAAATCAAAATTGGCCAATCATTTGATCATTCCTAAAGAGACAAGTATGCATTTATTCTTATCCAGACATATACTTATGCAAGAGAATATTCCATGGGCTGATATGACATTTCATAGCATTATATTATTCTAAAATTTTGGACCACAACAGCTGCAGAGAGACACGTGGCAGCAGTTGCTTCTTGCACACACACACTCTCATTTTGCCAAACATGGCCTTAAAGGGGGCTGTCATGTATACATGATATATATATATATATATATATATATATAAACTGAAATTAAAATGCATTGTAATTTCTTAGCACTTATGAAATGCACAGAAATCAACACTAGTCAGCCAAACATGGCCTTGAGTAGTGAAATTCTAAAAATGCCCCTAATTCGTGTGTGGGTGTGACTCAAAAAGTATATCAATTAAAAATTACCACACTTCGCAATAGAACGAATTCCTTGCAGAATAGGGCTATCGAAAGGAAGGGGTGTCGAACCTCAGGGACTGTGGTCTGATTGAGTTGAATTGTTAGGACTAATTCTAATTAAATTTAAAAGAGATAAGTTGTTGATTTTTATAACTAAATTAACTAATGAAGCAATTGAACAAAAGCAAGAAAAAGTAAGGAGTGTAGAGAATATAAGATAAGTCTAGGGTAATTGATTTCACCACTAACTTCACAATCAATGGTCAATTGAACTAACTATGGGGCATCATATCATGCATAAGTGGTGTCGGTGGCTACAAGCTCACCTTCATCCATCAAGAAGATAACATATGATTAAGGCTAAATCATGGACTATCTTCGATTGGCATGGGCCATCTGCCTAGGGTGCAGTATGGTTCATCTTCTCTAAGCATAAACCATCAAAGCTTTTAATGATATATTCAGTGAAAATCATTGTGTAATAATCACTCTCATGATCACAGAAAATAAGAGGGACGAGATCAATAACAACAATCAAGTATCTAAGACAAGATAAGAAATCATTGAAACTGAGTTTATAAGACTTTTATTGCTCAATTCTATAATAAGAATCCTCTAAATTACACAATCTATAAATGAATACGAAAATCCCCAATAATTAGAACAATCAAACCAGTGATGTTTAGTTAGGTCTCCATCAAAACCCTAGTGGCTGAACTAGCCGCTCATGATACGCCTTGTTCTCCAATGATTCTCCATTCCGAAAGCTCTTCAAAGTTGCTGCCAAGCCTCCTCAATACAGCCCTAATTTGTCACTTTAAATATCCAAGAGAATACATCAAAGTCCTAATCCAATTAGGAATTAATTAGGGTTTCCCGCAGCACTAATCAGGTGGGTTTTTCCTGCTAACTTCGGCCCAACTTTTGACCCATTAGAAGTTCGATTTACGGAATTTCTGTGAAATACAAAAGTGTGTAGAATCAAATTTCGTTCAACCTTATAAGAGAATTAAGTCAATTTGAGGCTCAGAAATAATACTTCTGGTCCGTTTTCCAAAACGGGATTAAGACTGTATTAAACGCAAATTTGGGCTTCAGGCCCGAAACCTTCTTAAGCAGCTGTAATTCTCTTGGACCTCTTCCTTGGGCTGATTTGAGTTAAAATATGGAGTTCAATGGATCCCTTTGATGTAGGCTTCATCTAACCATCTTGCATGTCATCTTTAAAAGCTCAAAATCATGGTTTTAACTGAAATAATCATTAAGGCCCTGAAAATACAGAAAACACTAAAACAAAGTAAAATCACAAAATAATCTATCACTAAGAGAATAAAATACATAAGTTAAGAGGCTAGAATGCGCAACATTCGATGCCGATCACACCCCCAAACTTACATATTGCTAGTCCCTTAGCAATAGAATAAAACAAAACTAAAACAAAGAACTAATAAACACTAACTAAACTACCCAACTCCACTTTCGTGGGAGAAACGATTGCATTTAGCATATGCAACAAGCCTTTGAACCCCTAGGTTCCCCCTAGCGGACGAGTATAGTCTCGTGAGGGTTTCCATAAATGTTACCCACAAACATTCAAAATTTTGTTTCAACATTAATTCAAGAAGAAGATTACAATATATAGTTACAAACTTGCATTTAAGAATAATTTCAAACTTTCAAATTCCATAATTCAAATCAATGGTCCCTATGCATAATTCACATCAACATATCTCAAAATAATCAACTCTAGCTTCCTCGTGTGAAGTGAACTAGCAATCATCTCATGTAGCATAGCCAAGCTCTGAATATATTAAGGCATATACCCCTTCAACTCATTAGTTCTCCTTATTGAACTCATACTTCCCAACATGAATACATGACTTTTTTTTTCTTTTCTCATTCTTTTTTTTTTTCATTGCTTTATTGGTTGTGCAATGTCTTGATCTATTAAGCTTTCTGAAAGATCCATGTAGCAAGCTTTCAGTCAGTGACTCCCAAACCAGATGGCTTTAGGGCACTAGGCTTTAAGATACCCCGAAGAACCTAATTACTCGAATCAATCAGGCTACAAATCAAGACAACCAATGCTCATCTTTTCTCACCTTTTCACTTTTGACGCGAACACTCCGTGCTTCCTGAGGCATAGAGGCCCGGTTACTCATGAAAAGGATCAAATTGATTTGTTTATTCATCACATTCTTTTTTCTTTTTTCTTTTTTTTTTCTTTTCTTTTTCATTGAAGTCAAGTAAAACACGTCATTGGTACTCATTCTCAAGAGATACTAATTAATCTCAAGCATATGTAACTCAATAACTCAAAGCCAAAGTGTACACCTCATAAAATTATGCTAGTGTGTCTGTACATGTAAGGAAACTAAAATTAATCACTCCAAAGCATGTTATTGCAAATCATGATTAAAACCACTTAATTTAAACCACAGTTTCCAAAAATTAAAACATACTCAAAAATTGCAAGTTAAGCACCTACATAAAGTATTAATCCTTTGAATCATGTAAAAACATTCTATCTAAAAAAATAAAATAAAATCCTAATACAAGAAGAATTTCACAAATTTTCTCCCATATGCAATAAAGCACAAAAATAGGCATCGCCTCACCCCCAAACTTAAACTGTACATTGTCCTCAATGTACTATCAATTGAAGCAAAGAAAAGAGTAAGAACGATGTTTCCAGAAATCCGGAGAATGAGTGGCAAAAAAATAGAGCACACCAAGTTGTATGAAGGCAATGAAAGCACACCCCCAAACTTGGATGTTACAACCTGTCAAAATAAACCACTATACCCCAAAAACCAAGTGAAATAGTATGGGTGAAAATAAATATGAAATAATTTTTTTTTTTTGAAACTGAATAAAAAAAACAAAATGAAAAATAAAATAAAGCAAAGAAAATTAAAAATAAAAATACAAAAGATAGTTTACCTCCGAAAAAATCAAGGAGAAGGTGGTGCCGAAGCATCTAAGTCATGGCCGGAATGGTGCATCAAAATCAACCAACTAGCCCATGGTCAATGCATAATTTCCTCCCCCAAACTTATAGCACAAAACCTCTCAAAGAAATCCAACCAAATTTTCAAACAAAGTCTACTTCCTTGTGGAGAAGAAACTTGAGAAAATTGATCATTTAATGAGGATGGAGAAAAATAGATTGGAATAGATGATGATGGTGATGAATGATGATGATCAAGTAGTGTTATGAAAAATTTTTAGAGTGTATTTTGATGTTGGAGAGGCACAAAGAGTCACCAAAGTGATGTATTTTCAAGTGGGAGCATATAAGGCATCATGAGGGAGCAAAACTAGTAAAATAGAGCAGATTGGGCCTTCAGGGGCTGGGGCGATCGATCCCCCTAGGGCTGGGCGATCGATCGCCCAACTGGTTGCTCTCCCAGCTTGGGGAAAAATGGGGGCGGTCGATCCCCCCTTGCTTGGGCAATCGATCCCCCCGGCTGATGCTTGTTTCGCCCTCCATCGCCCAAGGTCGACCGGGATGTGTATTTTTGGAGTCTCCATCGCCCAAGGTCGACCGAGAGCTCATTTTTTCACCCGTCTTGAGTCCAAATACCTCGGTACACCTCTTGGTATCCTCCGAAAGCAACTTATACATCAAAAACTCAAAGAAAAAATATTAAAACGCAACTAGAATTGAAAGAAAACTAAAGAAAAACATAAACTAAAAAAAATTTAAAAAATAAAAATAAAAATAAAAATAAAAGAAAACTAAAGAAATTAAAGGATAGAAATACATACAAATCCTATAATTTAACGTCTATAGGCGACGGTCATCAACTTCAATTGAAAGTTCACCCAATGCCACATCTCTTGAGAAGATTTAACTTCGTTCCTCCTATATGATCCTCACCTCCTTGTGCCAAACTCAAAGTGACCAGAATAGTCTCATTGGCTTTGAAAAACACATCTCTCTGCCTTGACGGAAGAGGTTTCAATTTTTTTCATGGAGGAGACTCTAATGATGGCATCGGAGGAGTGCTAGAAAGAGTAGTCAATGGCTCAATTGGAATCCTCCAAGGTGGAGTATTTTTCATGGCCACTACATCAAGTAAATCATTCACCCTCGCAATGGATTTCTCAACATCTTGAGATAGAGCAACCGGATCAACTTCTTCCACATAATCATCAAAGACATCCATGAAGAAGCAATCACTCTCATCTAGAGGATGTTGAATGGCATTAAAAGTATTCAATTTCACCTTAGGCTCATGAGAAATTTCAACATTAGGATTCTTGAACACTTTTTCTTCTTCTTCCTTCTCTCCCACCTTTCTATCGATCACTTTCCCACTTCTTAAAGTGGTGATGGCTTGAATCTGCTCACGGTGTGGGTTGCTTAAAGAAGAAATATTGTCAAGGACATGAACCCCTCTTGGGTTGGTAACTGGTTGAGTTGGTAGTTTCCCCTCCTCTCTTCTACTCAAGGCATTGACAAGTTGTCCAAACTGAGATTCTAGTTTGGCAATCGATTGAGAGTGAGAATGAACCAGTTGAGTTGTGGATTGAACTGTTACTGCAGTAGCTTGTATTATCTCTATAATAGAGTCAAGCTTCTCAAGTTTTTCTAGGACAATTGTCATCTTGTCCTCAATGGCTAAATACCTCTGTGCCATAGGAACTTGTTCTTGATATAATTGTGAAGGCACATAGTTCTAAGGTTGAAAAGTGGGCTAAATTGCGGCCCATTGCTCTTGTGGAAGATCAAAAACTTGCCCAATTGAAGGATAATTATTCACATGATGCATAGGACTCGAGCAAAAAGCACATGGCTCAAATATAAGAGGGTATGGAGATGGATTAGGAACTTGACCAGCTGCTATGAGTTGCACCACTCTCTGTGCCACAACATCCACAATGGTAGACATAGCATCTGTAGAACTAACCTCAAAAATATCTTCTGTCTTCCTTGTATTAGATGGTCTACTCTAACGAGATGAAGACACATGTTGCAAATAATTGTCACTGAGATTCTCGAACAAAGTTCATGCTTCATGTAGAGACCGTGCCCAATTTTGGCCGATTTTTCAATTTTTGTCATTTATTGCTTTAAATGCATTTTAAATGATGTTTAACATGTTTTGAATGCGGGAAACATGTTTAGAGGGTTGGAATAGGGTTTTGGAAAGTTTTGGGGACTTTTGGCAAAAGTTGACTTTTTTGAGTTTGGTCAACCTAGGGGCGTGGGCCTTGTGGGCCCAGAAATTTTAAAAGTGTCGGAATGACTTCAAAATTTGAGGATAGCTTAAATAAAATATTTGACGTGCAACGGAGTTGATTTCGTGTCAATCTGAGTTACGAAACTCCGAAAATGAGCCCGAGAAGGTTTTGCAAAAAGGTGATGGCAAACTAGTAATTAAGAGGAGGTCACTTAGCTATAAATACTAAGGGAGATCAGCTCTTCTCTCATTTTCATCCCAGCAGCCGAGAGAGAGAGATATATACGTATATACATACAAGCTTCATCTCTTCCTCTTCTTCACTAGATTTGAGGGCCTTAGAGTGGGATTTTGATTTCACCAAAGAAGGAAGAAACGATCTACGAATCGAGGGCTCGAGATTGATCGGTTCAAAAATCATTTCGGAGGAAGTTGGGTTTTGAAAGATTGGGGGAAATCAATTGGAAGCTCTTCCAATTTGAGGTAGGGGTGCTAGACTCACTTCTACTTTGATCTTGTGGTCCCTTTCTCAATATCATAGGAGATAACTTTCAATTTCTTGAACCTAGGTCTATGTATATATATATATATATATATATATGTATGCCATGGTGATTTATGCATGTATAAGTGTCCAACATGTTAGTTAGGGCTTATGCATGGTATATTTGTGCAAATGTGACTACAATGTTTTTGGTGAAAAATATGTCTGTTTGATGAAAACATGAAAAATATGATTTTCTAGCAAAATTCATGAGCATAGTGATTTCCATGATGTGAGTGTGATAGCATTGTGACAATCTTCAGTTAGAAAGAAAATGCATTGTTTTCAGAAAAAATGCATGCATTGTGTGACTATGTGCATTGGTGTGATTATATGCACTATATGATGATTTTGGGGCATGAGTGTGAAATTAAGATAAGGGGAAGGCCCCTAGGGTGAAAGACCCAAAACTTGGCCAAGAGGAGGTGCTCCCTTCGGGTTAGTAACCCGATAAAGCACAAGCAGAGTTTGGGTGCCGAAGAGACCCTTACTATTGGAGTGATGAGAAAGCCCCTTTGGATTGATTTGGTGTGAGTTATATATAAGTTGTGACTTGTCCAATTTGATATATATATATATGTATATATACATATGTATTTGCACTTTATGTGAAGCATCATGCATGATTTGAAAAACGTGAATGTTTGGGTAAAAATGCATGAGCATGTGCATTCATGCATGGCTTATGGATTAGAGTGGGGATGGGTGGATCATTTCTACTGAGCCGTTGAGATGCTCACCCCTTTTATAGAAAACATTTTCAGAGCATCATGCATGATTTGAAAAACGTGAATGTTTGGGTAAAAATGCATGAGCATGTGCATTCATGCATGGCTTATGGATTAGAGTGGGGATGGGTGGATCATTTCTACTGAGCCGTTGAGATGCTCACCCCTTTTATACAAAACATTTTCAGATAAGGCGTCAATATAAGACGAAGCATGATTACTTCTATGGATATGTTGAGCTTATTTTTGGACTTTTACTCTTTTGAGATGTGGATAAATGTCCATGCCGGCTTGTGGCATGTAGACAATGGTTGTGGTGTTACTTTTACATTTGTATTATCTTATGTATGTGAAATTCAAATGTAAGTGCCACACTTGTAGGAAAGTGATTTTTGAGAAATGTATGTATAATGGCTTCTTTTATTTGAGACTTGTTGAATGTATGCAAAAAGGGCCATTCAAATTCTTATATGTATGGTTCCATGGATTATGTATGGATTTGGGATTTAAATGGATGAATGTATTCTTTTGTCTCGTGTATTTTAATTTCGTGGATATGAATGTTTAGAGTTGTGGATTTATGTTGGAATCATGGTTGTAGGATCTCAATGTATAAGTTAGATTGTATGGTTGGATTAATGAAGATCACCTTTGAAAAAAATGAGGATGTTTGATTCACTTGAAATTTTATGTGTATGGTGGACTTTGGATGAATTTTTTATGATTATACAAGATTTGAGATTCAAATGTGTAGGTTGATGTGTGAGTATGATATTATATCAATGGTAGATGATTTGTATGAGATATGAATAATCTAAGGTGGTTTGGTTGAAAATTGGGTTCAAATTGATCTTTTATAGGTGTTTGGGAGAAGCTGGGCAGTGCATTTCGATTAATCGAGATGCCCATTTCGATTAATCGAGATGCCCATCTCGATTGATCGAAATGGTTGCGAGATTTTATGATTTTTCAGGCTTAATTTCGATTATTCGAAGTCCCAATCTCGATTAAACAAAATATTGCAGGTCCAAGTTACCGAGAGGCTGTTTTCTTTGATTAAAGGGGTCAAAATCTCGATTAATTGAGATGAATCTCGATTGATCGAGATCCAATCTCGATTGATCGAGATTACTATTCACAGCAAGGTTCAAAAACTGTCCAGACTTCGCTTCGATGCAATTTCTTCGTTTTAAATCGGAATTGAGCGTGGTTTTTTTTTAAATTGAGTATTTTTGAAATATCTATCCAATGGTGTAGGTTTCATAATCAAATTCCATCTGCGTAAAAATTTGAGGTCCAGAACTTAGTGGTTGATATGTATGGAACCAAATGTGAAACTCATTTGCAAGGGCCTTGATGATCTAATGCCACTTGAAGGGTGTGCATATAGAATGCTTCTGCAATAGAAATGATTATAATGAGATTAAGGTGTGGGCACTTGAGGTGAAATTATGGATTCACCCCCATTTCCCTCGCTCCTAACCGGGTGTCGGAAATCGGGGCGTGACAACTTGGTATCAGAGCGCTTGATCATAATACCTAGGGATGATGGGAAGTGTTGGATCACATATGGAATTGTGAGGAGTGGATTAAGTGCATATTGCATGGAAAATTTTTATGTGCTTATTTATTTGATATGATATGCTACTTATGAAGTATATAAGCATGTTGGGTATGCATGAAGTGAATTGGACATGACATTCATGCTTTGAAAATTTTAAGTATCTTCTTGTCATCTATACAGAAGGATGCCACCAAGAAGAGCTCGTGAAGTGACACCGGAAATGGTCCCTATTGGAGGGGAGCAATTCATGCGCGACATGGTTGCTACCATGCGCCAAATTGCGAGGGAGACACAGCAGGAAACTCAAGAGGAGACACAAGCTCCACCAAGAGCAGCTCCTCCTAGCCGAATGATAACGGCGCTGGGGCACTTTAAGAAACACAATCCACCAACCTATTCTGGGGGATCCGATCCCATGGTAGCAGAGAATTGGTTAGATCAAATTATCAAGCTTCTCACCGTGCTTGAAATAGAGGAAGAATTGAGGGTGAAAGTGGCCACGCACTATTTGGTAGACGAGGCTAGTCGTTGGTGGAAGTTCATCGGTGATTACCATGACACCGAGGTTATGGATTGGGACACATTTCAAGTACTCTTCCTTGAGAAGTACTTCCCAATGACAGTAAGGGATAGTATGAGGAGAGAATTCCTCAACTTGACTCAGGGCAACATGACGGTGATGGAATACGAGACTAAATTCACATCCTTGGCTCGGTTTGCCAAGGAAATAATTCCAACAGAAAGGTTGAAAGTTAAGCAGTTTATTTGGGGCCTACGACCGTATTTACGAGATAGAGTTGGACTTCTAGGTCTGACCAACTATGCAGCAGTGGTGGAGAGGGCCTTGGTAGCCGAGGGGTTTAGTAATGATAACCAAAGGATCAAGGAAGCACAGAACCAAGCAAGAGCCACGGGATCTCTTGCGGATAACCGTGCTAAGAAGAAGCGAAAGAATGGTGAGTCATCCTCACAAGGGCCACAAACTCAATTTGTGACTTCTGTGGCTATGCCTTCTGGATCCTTACGATCTAGAATAGTTTGTTACAATTGTCAGAAGCTAGGACACAGAATGGCTGAGTGTACACAAGGACGAGTTCCTTCAGTGGCAGAGAAGAGGTGCTTCAATTGTCATCAGTTGGGGCATATGAGCTGGGATTGTCCACAAAAGAAGGGTGCACAGGGTGGTATGAGTTCACAGCAGCGTCTTGCACAGCCTACTGCTTCACAGTCAGGTTCCAGGGCATTGCCACCACCACAGACAGTGCCTTCAGCTCAGAGCTCACAGACGTCGGCTAGAGGAGTTGCGTCTAGCGCTCCTAGCCAGCAGTCTGGATATCAGGGCATAGGACAGCAGGGCCAGAGGACCCCAGGCCGTGTCTTTGCTCTTGCTCCAGGAGAGACCTCAGCAGGACCGTCAGTGGTCCGAGGTATATTTCTTGTATCTAGCTCATGGGCTAGGGTTTTAGTAGATTCAGGTGCATCACATTCATTCATATCATATGCATTTGTTTGTGCTTTGGGTTAGAGGTGTCATCTTTGGACTCGATTTTATCTATTGATATGCCAGTTGGTGGTAGAGTGGTTTTGAGTGATGTGTGCTGGTCTTGTGAGATCGAGATTTCGGGACATCG
Organism: Cornus controversa; assembly: GCA_026545225.1. Classification (NCBI taxonomy): domain Eukaryota; kingdom Viridiplantae; phylum Streptophyta; class Magnoliopsida; order Cornales; family Cornaceae; genus Cornus; species Cornus controversa. Next base: position 15,477,596 of record CM048853.1, on the reverse strand, counting down.
ACTAGTGTTTGATTTCATCCTTCTCGATATGACTAGCTTTGATGTGATCTTGGGTATGGATTGGCTATCGACCTATAGAGCCAACATTGATTGTTACAGGGGAAGAGTGACCTTGCATACGCTGGAAGGCGTTAGAATTTGTTTTGTGGGAGAGCGGGATGACTTCTACTTGTCATCTCCATTTGGTTCTAGTGATCGGAAAGGGCTTGGGTATTTCTTGGCGAGCCTACTTGTTGATGGTGATGATGAGACACTTGGAGAGCATCCTCATGTAGTGTGTGAGTTTATGGACGTATTTCCGGAGGAATTGACACAGTTGCCTCCGAAACGAGAAGTGGAGTTTGTGATAGATCTTGCTCCAGGTACCGCGCCCATTTCTATGGCACCGTACCAAATGGCACTGGCTGAGTTAAAAGAATTGAAGGACCAATTACAAGAGCTACTAGATAAGGGATTTGTAAGCCCTAGTACATCGCCTTGGGAGCTCCGGTTCTTTTCGCTAAGAAGAAGGACGGGTCTTTGCGGCTTTGCATTAACTACCGGAAGTTAAATCGGGCAACAATCAAGAACAAATATCCTTTGCCAAGCATAGATGACTTGTTCGACCAACTTAAAGGTTTGAGATGTTTCTCAAAGATAGACTTGAGATCGGGCTACTATCAGTTGGGGATTAGAGAGGCGGACATTCCAAAGACTGCCTTTCGCACACGATACGGGCATTATGAATTTTTGGTGATGTCATTTGGTTTGACAAATGGACCAGCGGCATTCATGGATCTAATGCATAGAGTGTTCAATGCTTACTTGGACAAGTTTGTGGTTGTGTTCGTTGATGACATCCTAGTGTACTCGTCTTCGGAAGAGGAGCACGAGGGTCACTTGAGGACTGTGTTGCAACTCTTAAGAGAACATCAATTATATGCCAAGTACAAGAAGTGCAAATTTTGGCTAGCGGAAGTGAAATTCCTTGGGCATGTTGTGTCCAAAGGAGGGGTTTCTGTAGATCCATCCAAGATAGAAGCGGTGATGAGTTGGGAAAGACCTAAGAGCGTATTTGAGATACGTAGTTTCTTGGGATTGGCTGGGTATTATCAGAGGTTTGTGAAGGACTTTTTGAGGCTAGCTGCACCTATGACGAAGCTTACCCGAAAAGGAGTGAAGTTTGTATGGGATGATGCTTGCGAGCATGCATTCATGGAATCGAAGAGTCGATTGACTTCGGCTCCAATTTTGATCATTCCAGAACGTGGGTTGGAGTACACAATTTATTGTGACGCTTCACGACTCGGTTTGGGATGTGTGCTAATGCAAACCGAACGAGTAGTGGCGTATGGTTCGAGGCAATTGAAAACACATGAACAGAATTATCCGGTACATGATTTGGAGTTGGCGGCGGTGATCTTTGCACTTAAGGTGTGGAGACATTATTTATATGGTGAGAAGTTTGAAGTATTCTCGGATCATAAAAGTCTCAAATACCTTTTCTCACAAAAGGATTTGAATATGAGGCAACGGAGGTGGATGGAGTATATAGAGGACTATGACTTCGACTTACAATATCATCTGGGAAAGGCCAATGTAGTGGCGGATGCATTGAGTAGGAAGTCACATGGTAGCTTAGCGAGCTTAGCCATACGGGAGTGGAAGATGATAGAAGACATCTCAGAAATGGGATTACATTTCAGCGAGGATGATGGACCAGCGGTGCTATTTACTCTTATCGCTCAACCAACTCTTGTGAGTAGAGTGATTGAAGGGCAGAGGAAGGATAGAGAGGTTGAGGCTGTTCGCACGCAGATTTTGGGTGGCGAAGTAGTGGAAGGATGGACAGTTCATTCAGATGGGAGCATGAAATTCCAAGGGAAGATGTTTGTTCCCTTAGCTTATCGGGATGAGACTCTGAGAGAGTTTCACAACTCGAGGCTGGCAGTGCATCCAGGTGGTACCAAGATGTACCATAACCTACGCCGAAAGTATTGGTGGAAGGGTATGAAAAAGGATGTAGCTCAGTTTATGGCGAGGTGCCTCACTTGTCAACAAATGAAGGCCGAGCATCAGAGACCAGCGGGGTTGTTGCAGCCATTGCCTGTGACTATGTGGAAATGGGAGCATGTCACTATGGATTTTGTGACGGGGCTTCCAAGGTCGAGGAAGGGTTACGACGCAGTTTGGGTGGTCGTGGACAGATTGACGAAGGTAGCTCACTTTATTCCCATTAGAGTGACAGATGATGTGGATACTCTCAGTAGATTGTATATTGAGCAGATCCTTAGGCTTCATGGCGTGCCAGTTTCTATTGTTTCGGATAGAGACCCGCGATTCACATCTCGGTTTTGGCAGAGTTTCCAGGCAGCACTTGATACGGACCTTCACTTTAGTACGGCTTTTCATCCTCAGACGGATGGTCAGTCCGAGCGTACCATACAGATTTTGGAGGATATGCTACGGGCATGTGTACTTGATCTTCGGGGCAGTTGGGAGGATCACCTTCCTTTGGTGGAGTTTGCATATAATAATAGCTATCAAGCTAGCATTGAGATGGCTCCATTCGAGGCTTTGTATGGTAGACCATGTAGGTCACCTGTCTGTTGGACAGAGGTTGGAGAGACAGTTTCTTTGGGACCGGATTTAGTTCGGGAAACTACAGAAAATATCAAGGTAATCCGGCAGAGATTGCTTACGGCTCAGAGTCGTCAAAAAAGCTACGCCGATAGGAGACGGCGGCCACTAGCATTTGAGATGGGAGATCATGTTTTTTTGAAGGTCTCACCACGGAGAGGTTTGATGAGGTTCGGTCGTAGTGGCAAGCATGCACCACGATTTATCGGGCCTTTCGAGATTTTGGATCGAGTAGGAGAGGTTGCTTACCGCTTGGCATTGCTACCGCAATTGTCAAGTGTGCACAACACTTTCCATGTGTCTATGTTGAGGAAGTATGAATCGAACCCTTCACATGTGCTTGATTGGGCAGACCTTGAGGTGGAGGAGGACGTGTCATACGAGGAAAGACCAATTCAGATTTTGGACACTAGAGAACAAGTGCTTCGGGGCAAAACCATTCCATTGGTTAAGGTGCTTTGGAGGCATCATGGTGTGGAAGAAGCTACATGGGAGCGAGAACAAGAAGTCCGCTCAAAGTATCCTGGGTTGTTCACCATTTGAGGTACATTCTAATTTCGAGGACGAAATTCTTATAAGGGTGGGAGGTTGTAGAGACCGTGCCCAATTTTGGCCGATTTTTTAATTTTTGTCATTTATTGCTTTAAATGCATTTTAAATGATGTTTAACATGTTTTGAATGCGGGTAACATGTTTAGAGGATTGGAATAGGGTTTTGGGAAGTTTTGGGGACTTTTGGCAAAAGTTGACTTTTTTGAGTTTGGTCAACCTAGGGGCATGGGCCTTGTGAGCCCAGAAATTTTAAAAGTGTCGGAATGACTTCAAAATTTGAGGATAGCTTAAATAAAATATTTTACGCGCAACGGAGTTGATTTCGTGTCAATCTGAGTTACGGAACTCCGAAAATGAGCCCGAGAAGGTTTTGCAAAAAGGTGATGGCAAACTAGTAATTAAGAGGAGGTCACTTAGCTATAAATACTAAGGGAGATCAGCTCTTCTCTCATTTTCATCCCAGCAGCCGAGAGAGAGAGATATATACGTATATACATACAAGCTTCATCTCTTCCTCTTCTTCACTAGATTTAAGGGCCTTAGAGTGGGATTTTGATTTCACCAAAGAAGGAAGAAACGATCTACGCATCGAGGGCTCGAGATTGATCGGTTCAAAAATCATTTCGGAGGAAGTTGGGTTTTGAGAGATTGGGGGAAATCAATTGGAAGCTCTTCCAATTTGAGGTAGGGGTGCTAGACTCACTTCTACTTTGATCTTGTGGTCCCTTTTCTAAATATCATAGGAGATAACTTTCAATTTCTTGAACCTAGGTCTATGTATATATATATATATATATATATATGTATGCCATGGTGATTTATGCATGTATAAGTGTCCAACATGTTAGTTAGGGCTTATGCATGGTATATTTGTGCAAATGTGACTACAATGTTTTTGGTGAAAAATATGTCTGTTTGATGAAAACATGAAAAATATGATTTTCTAGCAAAATTCATGAGCATAGTGATTTCCATGATGTGAGTGTGATAGCATTGTGACAATCTTCAGTTAGAAAGAAAATGCATTGTTTTCAGAAAAAATGCATGCATTGTGTGACTATGTGCATTGGTGTGATTATATGCACTATATGATGATTTTGGGGCATGAGTGTGAAATTAAGATAAGGGGAAGGCCCCTAGGGTGAAAGACCCAAAACTTGGCCAAGAGGAGGTGCTCCCTTCGGGTTAGTAACCCGATAAAGCACAAGCAGAGTTTGGGTGCCGAAGAGACCCTTACTATTGGAGTGATGAGAAAGCCCCTTTGGATTGATTTGGTGTGAGTTATATATAAGTTGTGACTTGTCCAATTTGATATATATATATATGTATATATACATATGTATTTGCACTTTATGTGAAGCATCATGCATGATTTGAAAAATGTGAATGTTTGGGTAAAAATGCATGAGCATGTGCATTCATGCATGGCTTATGGGTTAGAGTAGGGATGGGTGGATCATTTCTACTGAGCCGTTGAGATGCTCACCCCTTTTATACAAAACATTTTCAGATAAGGCGCCAATGGAAGACGAAGCATGATTAGCTCTATGTTGAGCTTATTTTTGGACTTTTACTCTTCTGAGATGTGGATAAATGTCCATGTCGGCTTGTGGCATGTAGACAATGGTTGTGGTGTTGCTTTTACATTTGTATCTTCTTATGTATGTGAAATTCAAATGTAAGTGCCACACTTGTAGGAAAGTAATTTTTGAGAAATGTATGTATAATGGCTTCCTTTATTTGAGACTTGTTGAATGTATGCAAAAAGGGCCATTCAAATTCTTATATGTATGGTTCCATGGATTATGTATGGATTTGGGATTTAAATGGATGAATGTATTCTTTTGTCTCGTGTATTTTAATTTCGTGGATATGAATGTTTAGAGTTGTGGATTTATGTTGGAATCATGGTTGTAGGATCTCAATGTACAAGTTACATTGTATGGTTGGATTAATGAAGATCACCTTTGAAAAATATGAGGATGTTTGGTTCACTTGAAATTTTATGTGTATGGTGGACTTTGGATGAATTTTCTATGATTATACAAGATTTGAGATTCAAATGTGTAGGTTGATGTGTGAGTATGATATTATATCAATGGTAGATGATTTGTATGAGATATGAATGATCTAAGGTGGTTTGGTTGAAAATTGGGTTCAAATTGATCTTTTATAGGTGTTTGGGAGAAGCTGGGCAGTGCATTTCGATTAATCGAAATGCCCATTTCGATTAATCGAGATGCCCATCTCGATTGATCGAAATGGTTGCGAGATTTTATGATTTTTCAGGCTTAATTTCGATTAATCGAAGTCCCAATCTCGATTAATAGAAATATTGCAGGTCCAAGTTACCGAGAGGCTGTTTTCTTCGATTAAAGGGGTCAAAATCTCGATTAATCGAGATGAATCTCGATTGATCGAGATCCAATCTCGATTGATCGAGATTACTATTCACAGCAAGGTTCAAAAACTGTCCAGACTTCGTTTCGATGCAATTTCTTCGTTTTAAATCGGAATTGAGCGTGGTTTTTTTTAAATTGAGTATTTTTGAAATATCTATCCAATGGTGTAGGTTTCATAATCAAATTCCATCTGTGTAAAAAGTTGAGGTCCAGAACTTAGTGGTTGATATGTGTGGAACCAAATGTGAAACTCATTTGCAAAGGCCTTTGATGATCTAATGCCACTTGAAGGGTGTGCATATAGAATGCTTCTGCAATAGAAATGATTATAATGAGATTAAGGTGTGGGCACTTGAGGTGAAATTATGGATTCACCCCCATTTCCCTCGCTCCTAACCGGGTGTCGGAAACCGGGGCGTGACACTTCATCTTCACTTTTTAACATAAAAGTACCCCCACATGATGCATCCACCATCTGTCTGTTTCCTTCTGTCAGCCCCTCATAGAAACACTGCACTAACTGCCACATTGGAACTTGATGATGAGGACACTTCCTAAGAAGGTCCTTGAATCGTTCCCATGCCTCAAAAAATTGTTCCCCCTCAAATTGAGAGAAACCAGTGATAGCTCGTCCGAATTGATTGGTCCTCCCTATCGGAAAATATTTCTTCAAGAACTCATGTTGCATTTGAGTCCATGTAGTGATAGAGCTCGCCGGTAGAGTTCTGAACCAATAGTTGGCCTTCTCCTTTAGAGAGAATGGAAAGAGTCGCATCCGAAAAGCATCTTCAGAGAAGTTGTGAATTTTTGTTAATGAGCAAACTTCTATAAATTCATCCAAGTGCTTGTACGGATCTTCATGAGTCAACCCAAAATAAGATGGCAACATATGAATGATACTGGGCTTGATCTCATAGTTCTATTCTGTGACATTAGGTAATTGAAAATCAGCTGGTGAATTATAAGTCTTTGGGACATAGTAGTCTCTGATCAATCTCGCTTTTTCCACAACAACATTAGGCACAATATTGTTGTTCTCATTATTCCCACACACACCATCCATGATGTAAATAATCTCTTCCTCTTGCTCAATGGTATGGTGATTGAAGTACCGGAAAAGAAATAAAAAAATAAATTAGATTAGTAAAAAAAAATAATAAATTAGATTAGTAGCAAAAAAAAAAAAATTTCTAAACTAAAAAAACTAAAAATAAAACTAATTAGTAATTAAAAAGAAAACAAAAAAAATAAAAAATAAAAAAATAACAGAAAAATAATAATAAAAAAAGAAATTCCTAAACTAAAAATCCAATTAGAACTAATTCTAAAAATCCAAACAATCAAATAGACAGTCCCCGGCAACGGCGCCAAAAATTGATTCGTGTGTGAGTGTGACTCAAAAAGTATATCAATTAAAAATTACCACACTTCGCAATAAAACGAATTCCTTGCAGAATAGGGCTATCGAAAGGAAGGGGTGTCGAACCTCAGGGACTGTGGTCTGATTGAGTTGAATTGTTAGGACTAATTCTAATTAAATTTAAAAGAGATAAGTTGCTGATTTTTATAACTAAATTAACTAATGAAGCAATTGAACAAAAGCAAGAAAAAGTAAGGAGTGTAGAGAATATAAGATAAGTCTAGGGTAATTGATTTCACCACTAACTTCACAATCAATGGTCAATTGAACTAACTATGGGGCATCATATCATGCACAAGTGGTGTTGGTGGTTACAAGCTCACCTCCATCCGTCAAGAAGATAACATATGATTAAGGCTAAGTCATGGACTATCTTCGATTGGCATGGGCCATCTGCCTAACTACTCTAATCTAGGGTGCAGTATGGTTCATCTTCTCTAAGCATAATCCATCAAATCTTTTAATGATATATTCAGTGAAAACCATTGTGTAATAATCACTCTCAAGATCACAGAAAACAAGAGGGACGAGATCAATAACAACAATTAAGTATCTAAGACAAGATAAGAAATCATTGAAACTGAGTTTATAAGACTTTTATTGCTCAATTCTATAATAAGAATCCTCTAAATTACACAATCTATGAATGAATACAAAAATCCCCAATAATTAGAACAATCAAACCAGTGATGTTTAGTTAGGGCTCCATCAAAACCCTGGTGGCTGAACTAGCCACTCATGATACGCCTTGTTCTCCAATGATTCTCCATTCCGAAAGCTCTTCAAAGCTGCTGCCAAGCCTCCTCAATACAGCCCTAATTTGTCACTTTAAATAGCCAAGAGAATACATCAAAGTCCTAATCCAATTAGAAATTAATTAGGGTTTCTCGCAGCACTAATCAGGTGGGTTTTTCTTGCTGACTTCGGCCCAACTTTTGACCCACTAGAAGTCCGATTTACGGAATTTCCGTGAAATACAAAAGTGTGCAGAATCAAATTTCGTTCAATTCTACAAAAGAATTAAGTCGATTTGAGGCTCGAAAATAATACTTCTGGTCCGTTTTCCAAAACGGGATTAAGACTATATTAAACGCAGATTTGGGCTTCAGGCCCTAAACCTTCTTAAACAGCTGTAATTCTCTTGGACCTCTTCCTTGGGCTGATTTGAGTTAAAATATGAAGTTCAATGGATCCCTTTGATGTAGGCTTCATCTAACCATCTTGCATGTCATCTTTAAAAGCTCAAAATCATGGTTTTAACTAAAATAATCATTAAAGCCCTGAAAATACAGAAAACACTAAAACAAAGTAAAATCACAAAATAATCTATCACTAAGAGAATAAAATACATAAGTTAAGAGGCTAGAATGCGCAACATTCGATGCCGATCAGCCCCCTAGAAGGGCTATTTGAGCAAATAGATCAAATTATGGGGCTGTTATATCATGAATATTTTGAGAAGGATTTAACGAGTATAATATGCTCAAATAGTCATAGAAATGGATCTAATACCTTGAATAGGCTGTTAAATGACCAAATTGCCCTTATTAGAGAAAATGGACCATAAGGCCCTTGCGAGATCCTTTTGACATTAAAACTTAAGCAAACATGCACATGAGTCTCATGGACATCAGTAATTGTTACCAAACTCACATGTAGAGACTAACAATAACGACTCTTTCTTTTCGGTAAAAATAAATAAATGACATTTTATGCCAGTCATGAGTGATACAAGAAGACCTAGTGGTTCAGTCTTTCTTGTTTTGTTTAAGTTCTCCAAATTAGGTATTCTCACAAATATAAGCACTATATGTATCTGATATATATGAACAGAGATATAATCAAATGCCAGAGAGTAGAGCCCAAAGCTTTACTTATATGCAGTTCGAGACCCAAAGTTTTGCTAATAAACTGCTAACAATAAAATGGTAGAAAGACAGATTTCAGAACTCACATTATTTTGTATATTGATAATAAACAAGACTAAGCTAGGTTCTCATAGTCATACAACACAAAATACATTTATTTCTTCTATAGTAGAGGGTGTCATTGGAAAAACTTTATATTTCACTCATTTTTTGCTGAAAACATCATGTCATTTTCTGTTTGAAATCTCATTCATAGAGATAAGAAAGGCAAAGTGTAATAGTATTTAGTTCTATATTAAAAATATATATATTTCACTGAGCCAGAGTATCATAAGCTTGATTCCCCATTCTGGGACAAGAAATAGATGACAGACAACCATAAACTCTATTTGAATTTTCCAACTAAGGTCACTAATAGATGAGTGATAGACATTAAGGCACTGCAGAAGGTTCTTTGCTAATTTAAAAGTATGCAGTGCCATTGAACTACAAGATTATAATATTCAGATCTTTCTCTGCTACAATGATACATCATGGAACGACCTTAAAGCTTCACATTGGTTCTTTTTCCCTGCTTACATGTTGATAGATTTTTATTAGTGGAAATTTGGGATTCTACAAGTGCTTTTAGTTCAATGATTTAGACAGTTTCAAGAAATTTTTGGAACCATATATATATGAAATTGGTATCCTTTCAAACACAGTATTGAAATGAAATTAACAAGAAAAATTATCAAAATTCTTCTAGTACAAATGAAAACCATTCAATTAATCCATGAATAAGTACCAACTTCAGTTGACTTTCTACAGTTCCCCATTTCAACATATCAACGAGAAAAAATCCACAATACATTTATAAGAGCATGTTCCTATGGGCCAACAGTACTTAGGAATGTTAATGAGCTGATGAAATCAATTTTATTTCCCCTAATGATAGATACTTTGGAAGTTATAGGAAGAGAAGGGGATGATAAGCTAAAAAATGTTATGCTTATATAGTGCAATAACGAAGGGTGTGTTGGCGATCCCTTGATAACTGAACTATTCCAATGTTTTATACATAATATCGTGTACAAACTCATCATCATAAATGTGAAAATTTTAGATCATCACTTCCATTGCTATAAATAATGGTGAACATTTGCAGGTGACAGACATGAAATCTAAAACTACTTATGATAGTGATGAGAAAAATCATTAACCAAATATTTCTACATACATACAAACACACCATGGCCTATGTTATGAATGGAAATGTTAAATGTTTTGACTTACATATGCTTTGTTATGCTATAACAGACTACTTATAATATTGCATCTAATTTCTAAGTGTAATTAGATTTGACTGGGATATTTATACATCGGAAAATACCAAATCTGAAGATATGACTAATTCAGATATTTTGCGTCCATTGGTGACAAACATTACAGAGTGTAGTAATGGATCTCTGCCAAGTTTTGGATCAATAATTTGATGCATTGGAAATTGAGACTATGCCGAAGAGCATATATCCATCCTTAGAATACTTACAAAATGAACAACACTAGTGCTGACATTCGATGTGTTTGACCAATAACCAGTCTAGTTGCTGAATTAAAGAATGTGTTTGACCAAAAGGCTAGCAATAAGTGCTAGATTATGCTACAGATAACATGTATATCTATCGGTCAAAAAAACATTGTAACATATCCATAAAAGACCGATTATGAGAAAATAACATTGTCATTTAATGTCAACTTCTAACATAGCATTATCATTGTCATAATATCCCACTGTTGCAAAAAAATTGGTGGAATACACTGCCCCATTTGAATAGACATTACCATAACCTATCCACATTTACATGTATAACTCTTTCATGACCTCCACTATTACAAAAAAATTGGTGGGATACACTACACCCTTTACGTTTGATGAGGATTTACTGACATATACAAAAAAGCACCCTTCCTTCACCTCTGAAGAGGACTTGCTGAAATATACAAAAAAAGAACCCTTCATTCACATTTGAAGAGGATTTGTTGAAATATACAAAAAAAAACAAAAACAAAAAAGCACCCTTTCTTCACCTTTAAAGAGGATTCGCTAACATATACAAAAAAAAAACACCATTCTTTCACCTTTGAAGAGGATTCGCTGACATATACAAAAAAAAATACCATTTTTTCACCTTTGAAGAGGATTTGCTGACATATACAAAAAAAACACCCTTCCTTCACCTTTGTAGATGACTTGTTGACATATACAACTAAAAGTGGAATTCACTTGCAATTGAAGAGGATTTGCCAAAATATACAAAAAAAAACCCTCCACTTTTGAAGAGGAATCCCTTCATGTCCGTCAATGTCATCTACCCGAGGTTCAGATCGAAGGGCTACATTTAAAAAATATATATATACAAACAAAATAAATGAAATGAATCATTGAAAGGAAGCATTGTCTGTCAAAGAAACATATGCTTACCCAACCACCCATATTATTGGCTGCATCTCTTTCATCATCATGATTGGTTGAATCATTCACCTGACAACAAATAACAACTGATGTCAATACTTTATTATGCTACAAAGTTAACTCAAATGGTCTTGTGAGTAGTTTTATGTGTTGAGCAAGTTTCAAATGCTATTCTAATCTCATTCTAGTTACCAAATTTTCAAAAATAAGGCTGCATTCATTTTTGACTACCTATAACAGGCCTGCTATAGTATACTCTATAAATTGGTGCTGATAAAGTTCTAAGGCTGCTATCATGAACTTAAACAAGTAGTTTGAGCTCATAAATTGGTGTTGATAAGGTTTTATGGCTGCTATCATGAACTTAAACAAGTAGTATAAGCTCCAATATGAAGTAAGTTTAGTTTATTAAAGTTGACATTGAACCAATTCACCCCTCCCCTTTTGGTTCATCATCGGACAATGTAAAAGTAGATGAAACTGGCACCAACCTGACTCAGAATTGTATTTGGACAATAAGATGCTTGTGAGCCAAGTGTGTTCATTTGCATGGTGGTTTGTGAAAATTCATGCGTCATTGCTTTTGCATTGCTTGGCGGTGGACTAGGTTGTTGGAACATCCATGCGTACTTGCTTTGAATTTCAGCACCCTAATAAAAATTAAATTTGGGTATTAGTTGGTATAGTAAAATAATTTGAAGTATTATAAAATTATAAAATGCCACTCACATTAATTTTCACGAAGGATTCAATAGGTTGTTTTGAACACTTATTTTTCTTCTGTATAGCTTGCTCACGCTTTGATTTGAAATTTTTTTTTTTTGCCCTCTTGATGTGTCCCTTTTTTTAAAACCCCTAGCAGTAATGTCTTGACCACTTTGCTGGCAAGTAACGTGAATTTGAAGACCATGGCTAGCTTTATATGACTCAGAAGCATCATGCTCCAAATGTTTTTGCCTTCTACCATCTTCTATAAGGTTAAGCAATTGTTCCCCATGTATGATGGATAAATTGTAATCATCTTCGCTCTCTGATGCCACTGAACTAATGCAAGTAAATAGATGACACATGTTTCTAAACTGATGGATTTGTTGCAAATTAGGATCTGCTTGCACTTCATGGCTAATACAATCCAACACTGCCCCATTTCTCACCTCTCGGGTCCAACGCTTTATTATGTATTCCTCCGGTAATTTGGTTTTGTGCAATATTTCTCTAATGACCTTTATCATGTTCGAACACGGAACCCCTTCCATTGAAAACTTCCCACAGTTACATGTTACGTAGTCATCTACTCTCCTCCTCCTTACACGCCATTCTGGACTATATCCATCAAGTGCAACAAGTTTGTATATGAATTCTCCATCCTCAAGATCTGGTTCTCCAAAATAATAATTAACCATTTGTGTAAATTCTTGTTCAACCAACTTAAAAATAAGTATTGTGTAAATCTCACCAGCATGGTCTAGCATATTGTTTGGATATGTAATTTTGGCAATTTGTGAGCCAAATTGTACTCCGCGTGCAATTCTTTGAACCTTTTCTCACTGACCAACCTATCAAAGTGTTTGAAAAATTCAGGAATAGAATGGTCTGATTTCAAGAAGCCTTTTAAGCAAGCATTTAGGCTTTCACTGAGTTGTGTGTTGTGCATACCAGCTGTCTAAGAGTCTTTTACATATGCCTTTGCCCATTTCATCCTCAAATCATACAAATCTGACAATGATTTGTTGCCATTCATATCATACTTAGTTAACATAGAATTTGTAAGGACCGGAATAATTTTGACCGGTTCCAGGCAAATTTTGACCGAATTTATTTTTTTTGAATAAATTAAATTCGGATAGATGTGGATATATATATGTGTATGTGGAATTACATATATATATATAGTTTGGATGTGGACATTTATATATATAGGATTATATATATATATAAGTGGAGGAAGTGCATATATATATATATATATATATATATATATATATAGTGGGTTTGTACGTAATTGTGGAAAAATAGAGACATATATATATAATTATAGGTATATGTATGGGGAAATACATGTATTAGGTGGTGTTGAATAGATATATACATATATGTGTATAATATATGTAGGTGAAGCATGTGGCTAGGAGAACAAGGAAATGTGTGGACCAAAATAGAAGAGACCATGAGTGGTCAGCCGAAAAAGAAGAAAAGAAAAAGAAAAAAAAAAGAAGAAAGAAAAGAGAAAAGAAAGAAAAGAAAAGAAAAGAAAAGGGAAAGGTAGAGAGAGAAAGTGAGATCGGGGAAAGAGAAGAAAGAGGGATCGGGTGAAGCCGGGAGAGAGGAGGAGTGATCCGGCGTCGGTGATGGCTGGGGCTGCCGACCGTTCACGGTGGAGCTTCGGTTGGGGCGACTAGTGGTGAGTTGCTAGTCGCGACTGGGGGTTTCGCGGCTGGGGTTTGCGGGTTGGGTTCGCTGGTTCGGTGGAGGATTCGAACGGCGATGGTGCCGACGGTGGTGCTCGGACCTACTGGGTTTGTTTCGGTGAGCTCCAGCGGTGACTAGCGGTGGTGGTGCGGGGTTGAAATGGTCGGGTTTGGTTCGGGTGATAGTTGAGCTTGGTGGCTCGGCTGTGACGGTCTGTTTGGGTGAGCTTCGATAGGGGCGATTCTCGGTTGGGCTCTTCCATGTGGGTTCAATTTCAAGGTTTTCATGGCTGTTTGGGCAGCTTGCTGTAGTGGTCTGATAATAGAGGTTCCATAGGTGGAGCTCATGGGTTGTGACTAGTTTTGGTGTTCGGTAGTTGCAGGTGACCATAACAGGTGGTGTTGGCGAGTGGTTCATTGTGTTTGGCTTCTGTAGGTAAGTCCGTTGAGGTGAGTCGCTGTGTTCAATTGCTAGTTGGTTGGGTTTGGTTTTCGAATGAGTTCCACTTGTGTATGGTTTGTTGGCAGTGGAGGCTCGGTGATGGCAGATTGTACTATTCAAAGTGGGTTTTTTTGGCTTGGCTAGATGGTGGGCCAAGGTTTGGTGGTTGCCGACGCATGTTCACAGAGGGGTGTGCACGACTATGGTGTCACAACTGGTATAGGGGGATGCTGCAGATGGTTGGCTTGGTGAGTACTTGGGTGGTTCACGGCTGATGGTGGTGAGGCTGGTTATGGGTTCGTTGATAGTGAAATTGGTGATGTCGGAGTTTCGAAAATAAATTTCTAATTTGTTTTTGGAGCCGACAACGGTTATTAGAGGTGGTAGTGCTCGGCGGAGAGCTGGGTTGTGTTTGATTGTGGATGTTTTGGTGGGTTCAGAGTATCCAACGGAGGGTTTTAGAATTGGATTCGGCAGTTTGTAGATTCAGTTTGAGCAGCCTGTAGTAGCTGGTTTGGGGTTTAGAAAGTGACTGTTTCGGGATCATTTATGCTAGGTTAGGAGTGCTCATAGTTTTGAATCCATGGTAGTGCTGAAGGGGCTCCTATGGTGGGTTTGATTTGTTTGGCAGGAAGGTGAATTATATATACATATATATGTGTGTGGATGATGGTGATGAATCCTTGGTAGTGGGTTAGGTTGGTGGTGGTCAGTTTCGGCGGGTTTTGATTGGTTGTTTGAATGAGATGGATTCTCAATTATTGGCGGTACATAGTAGTTGCCATGGTTGGGCTTCGGGTGATTGTTTCGACAAGAAGGGGGTGGCTGAAGGAGACTTGAATCATAGGTCTTCACTCGGTAGCTACCAAGGTGGTTATGATGGCGTGTAGCAGCGGGAGTGTGTGCGGCTGATTTGGATTTTCCATGGGGGACATGATTGATGACTTGATGGCCATACTTGGAGCTTGGATGGCTTGAGATAGTGGTGTCGAAAGTGATGATTCGACTGATGGTGAAGGAGCAGCTTGGTGTTGGATTTGAATTTGGAAATGGGCCGAAGATAGCTTGAGTTGGACTCATGATTTAGGTTGTTGGCGTGGGCTTGACACGGGACTTGACCGGGCAAGGAAATGGACCGCTTTGCAAGCGCGGGCACAGTGAAAGCGAGACTTAAGGCAAGTTGATTCTTGCCTCTATCTCCTATGTATATTTTAGTTATGTTGAGTAGTTTTACATATGTTCCTAATTTGATCATGTGTGGTGTTTGTATATATATACGTGCATATATATACATAAAGGTGGATATTGTATATACGTGGGATGTGAGGATATATACATATATATATGTGTGTATATACATATATGTGGTGGGAAGGAAAGCATGTTATACTGTTTAAATTTATGTACATTGCAATTGAAATTGCTACTTGTTGAGTAGATGATGTGGTATTTGATTTACATTGTTCATGTAAATGCTTCTATTCATATATGTTTTCTAGACATATTGACGTTGGACTTTTATTGCTTGTGAGCATGTTGTAAATGATTTTCATAAATCATGTGTAGTAAATTTTGTATGTTGATATGTGCTAGAGTAGCCATATACATTGTGGGTTCATGCATGCTAGGAGGAGCATGGTCTTAAATATTGTGATATATTTAAGTGCATGTATGTGCTAGAGTAGCCATATACATTGTGGGTTCATGCATGCTAGGAGGAGCATGGTCTTAAATATTGTGATATATTTAAGTGCATGTATATTTTTGAGAATATGTAAGGATCGACCTGCTGCAGCGGTGATAGTATGATTCTACATACCTTGTTGGGCCTTTGAGCTCACCCCCTCCCAGGTTTTTGCAGGTATTGCTGATTACGGAGTCAGTTGGAGAACTGATGGTACTGATGGTAGAGGTGGTGGTTAGATTCCTTAGAGTCTAATTTATGTCCAAAATATTTGATAATGTTGTACATTTGGATTAAATGTATGAAGTGATTACGTTGATTCAATCCCTTCTATTGTATTTTATTCATGTGATGTATGTATATGAGATGGATATTCAGGGACTGAGACATAATCTTTTGATCCTATTATGCATGTTGTAGAAATGCTGGGGGGACATGTGCCCAGAAGTGTCCATTTTTATTGTTAGATATAAATGTTGGGGGGACACGTGCCCAAAAGTGTCCATTTAAATTGAAAGCAGGTATAACATGCCAGGATCTGATTGTTTAGATTGGGTCATGCCCAATTTTCGTGAAAATAATAGAAAATTGAAATTGTATGATCAGTAGTAGTTGTTGCGTGAGGGTGATCACACGGGGTGCACACCTCGGTTTCCGAACCTCGGGAATCGGGGCGTGACAGAATTCCAACTTGATATGAAATCATCTTCATCCTTGTGGTGCTTCATAAAGTTGGATAAGATGGATGTAATACTCACCGAACCCAAAAATTTATGGCCTAGATGTTTCTCAGCATTTTGCATTATATGCCATGTACAAAGATGGTGGTCTGTCCCGGGCATCACCAATGCTAATGCTTCTGATATAGCTTCATCTTGGTCAGTTATAATTGTTCTCGGATCTTTATGAGACATTGCAACAACCAAACAAACGAATCGATCGTCTCATCAAACATCAAAGCAGCTCCAAACATAACTAATTCCCTGTGATGATTAAGACCAACAAAAGTGGCCGAAGGCCGATTAGCATTGTTGACCTTGTATATGGTATCGAACGTTACAATATCTCCAAAATGCCCGTAGTCAATAATCATACGTGCATCTACCCAAAATATATTGGTTATCATCTCCTCGTTTTCTAACTGAACTGCATGAAAGAAGGAAGGATTGTTTAACAACTGGGATTGGAAATACTCAAAGATGTATCCCGCCTCTCCAAATTGCAACTGTTTTTGTCTCTTGGTTCTCAAATAATTTTTTTGGTCTACTTTTGTAAACCCAATTGCTTCTCTTGCCCTAACTTGTCTTCTCATTAGTTCGTATGAGGAACCAACGGATAATCCAGAATCATCGGCTATGTTGAGGTCAATTGCCTGAGCTAGAGAGATGTTTCGTTGTGAAGGAATAAAGTGAGTGCAATCTTTTCTAATCAATTCATGATTGTGTTCTTCTTCAAATCCATCTATAAAAAATATTCCTTCTGATCTTTCAAATTTTATGTGCATTCGGGCACGACATCCGGTCCTCATTTTCGCCCTAGCTTCTTTTGTAAGAAGGTCCCTTTTGTCTTTTTCTCTGTAACCTTCCTTACTACATACAAATTGCGCAGACGTAATTTCCCCAGTTTGTTTGCTTCTATTGGCATAATCCTTTCTTATGCCAAATCCAACTTCACGTCCATATGCATTATAAAAGTCGTACGCTTTTTGGACGGACTCAAACACCATTCCATTAATCAGTTTAAGCTCTAATATACCAGAAGGACTATGGAAAGCTGGACTTTCCATTCAAATCAACTACTTATAATAAAATAACAAAGTGTATTAGAGAGTCTGTTAAAAATTCATCTAAAATGTTCAATCAAACACATTTATTTCAAGACCTTAGGTT
This sequence comes from Cornus controversa, assembly GCA_026545225.1. Taxonomy (NCBI): domain Eukaryota; kingdom Viridiplantae; phylum Streptophyta; class Magnoliopsida; order Cornales; family Cornaceae; genus Cornus; species Cornus controversa. The sequence continues at coordinate 15,459,857 of CM048853.1, read as the reverse complement.
TTAATGAGTTAGGGTTTGTTTTATTTTTATAAATTAAATATTCACAATATTATTCACATACAAACTTAAATCACATAATGAACAATATTATTCATAATATAACAAAAAACATATTTAAACCTAGAAATAATTTCAAACCTAGACAATACAGTACAAGTAAGGAAATGGAAGAGAGAGATTGAATTATAGGAAAGGAATCAAAGAAGCAAAGGATCGCACCAATGCTTGCTATAGGAATTGCCTACCAACTCATAAAGCCTACACAAGTCTAGTTATAATTATAAAGGTTAAGTATTAAGAACCCACAATAGTTCTTTGTCATGAAAGAGTGACTCCGTTGCAGAGAGATGAAGCAAGAGCTTGCGGCGTACAAGGCTGATTCGAGACAATCTCAGTACGTGCAAGATTTCTCTGAAGACCAACAAGCTAAAAACAGAGATCAATGGTTAAATAATAGGCTCATGAGTAGGAGGAGGCTTTCTCTTCTTGAATTCATCTATGGAGGATAAGTAGCAGCAGTAAGATCCTCTAAATGGGTATCTCAAGATGGAAAACCATTGAGAGAGTAGAAGAAGTGGAACAGAGATGGTGATGACGAAGGTGGTGGTTTTTGGCGGGAGAGTAAACTGGTAACAAGATACATTTTATTTAAATAAAAATCAAATTTATATATACACATTTATTAATGTTATATTTACTCTTTGACAACTTTTATGTCTTCCTCTTAAAAAATTTGTATATAAATTTTTAGAATTTGTTTGAAAAACTAATAACTTCAAATAAGGCTAATATTTGCAACAAAAAAAAAAAAAAGGAAAGCAAAAACAAAAAATAGTATTTGTTTTAAGTGTGTGGAAAAGTACTTTAAATGAGTGGAAAGTGAGAAAAAATGAGATTAAAAAATGCGAATATAACTTTTTATAAATATTTTGTAGAAAAACATCCTTCAAATATTACTAAGAGTTCCTAAAAAAATTGGAAAGAAAAAACATAAAAAAGTATTTGTTTTAAGTGTGTGGAAAGAACATTAAAAGTGTGGAAAGTGTGAAAAAACGAGCCTAAAAAATGTGAATATCAATTTTTATGATTTTTTTGTTCAAATACATCCATCAAATATGCCTAAGAGTTCCTAAAAAAATAGGAAAGAAAAAAAATCAAAAAAGTATTTGTTTTAAGTGTGTGGAAAGTATTTTAAAAATGTTGAAAGTGAAAAAAAATTGAGATTAAAAAATGTAAATATAAATTTTTATATTGAAGATGTTTTTTGTGCAAAAACATCTTTTATATATGGCTAAGAGTTCCTAAGAAAATTGGAAACAAAATACATAAAAAAGTATTTGTTTTAGGTATGTGGAAAAGTACTTAAATGTGTGGAAACTACTTTAAAAGTATGGAAAGTGAGGAAATAATTAGCCTAAAAAATGTGAATTTAAATTTTTATGATTTTTTTGTACAAATACATCCTTAAAATATTCTTAAGAGTTCCTAAAAAAATTCGAAAGAAAAAAATTAAAAAAAAATATTTGTTTTAAGTGTGTGGAAAGTACTTTAAAAGTGTGAAAAGTGAAAAAAAATGAGATTAAAAAATGTGAAAATAATTTTTTATAAATTTTTTGTGCAAAAACATCTTTCATATATGGCTAAGAGTTCCTAAAAAATTGGAAAGAAAAAACATAAAAAAAATATTTGTTTTAGGTGTGTGGAAAAGTACTTTGAATGTGTGGAAAGTAAGAGAAAAATGAGCCACAAAAAATTTCATATAAATTTTTATGCTTTTATGTACAAATACAATCTTTAAATATGCCTAAGAGTTCATAAAAAAATAGGAAAGAAATAAATAAAAAAAATTATTTTTTTTAAGTGTGTGGAAATTACTTTAAAAGTGTGAAAAGAGAAAAAAAATGGGATTAAAAAATGTGAATATAAATTTTTATGAATTTTTTGTGCAAAAACATATTTCATACATGGCTAAGAGTTCCTAAAAAAATTGAAAAGAAAAAACATAAAAAAATATTTGTTTAGGTGTGTGGAAAAGTACTTTAAATGAGTGGAAAAGTACTTTAAATGTGTGGAAACTACTTTAAAAGTGTGGAAAGTGAGAAAAAAAACGAGCCTAAAAAATGTGAATTTAAATTTTATGATTTTTTGTGCAAATACATCATTCAAATATGCTTAAGAGATCATAAAAAAATTCAAAATAAAAAAATAAAAAAATTATTTGTTTTAAGTGTTTGAAAAGTACTTTAAAAGTGTGAAAAGTGAAAAAAAAATGAGATTAAAAAATGTGAATATAATTTGCTATAAATTTTTTGTGCAAAAACATCTTTCATATATGGCTAAGAGTTCCTAAAAAAATTGGAAAGAGAAAAAATATATATATATTTTTTTTAGGTGTGTGGAAAAGTATTTTACATTTGTGAAAAACTACTTTAAATGTGTGAAAACTACTTTAAAAGTGTGGAAAGTGAGAAAAAAATGAGTCTAAAAACTGTGAATTTAAATTTTTATGATTTTTTTGTGCAAATACATCCTTCAAACATGCTTATGAGGTCCAAAAAAAATTCAAAATAAAAACAATTATTTGTTTTAAGTGTGTGGAAAGTACTTTAAAAGTTTGGAAAGTGAAAAAAATTAGATTAAAAAATGTGAATATTAAGTTTTACTAATTTTTTGTGCAAAACCATCTTTTATATATGGCCAAGAATTCCTAAAATAATTGAAAAGAAAAATATAAAAAATTATTTGTTTTAAGTGTGTGGAAAGTACTTTAAATGTGTGGAAAGTACTTTAAAAGTGTGGAAAGTGGGAAAAAAATGAGCCTAAAAATGTGAATATATTTTTTTATGATTTTTTGTACAAATACATACTTCAAATATGTCTAAGAGTTCCAAAAAAACTATGAAAGAAAAAAATAAAAAATTTATTTGTTTTAAGTGTGTGGAAATTACTTTCAAAGTGTGGAAAGTGAAAAAAAATGAGATTAAAAAATGTGAATATAAATTTTTATGAATTTTTTGTACCAAAACATCTTTTATATATGGCTAAGAGTTCCTAAAAAAATTGGAAAGAAAAAACTTGAAATAGTATTTGTTTTAGGTATGTGGAAAAGTACTTTAATTGTATGGAAAGTACTTCAAATGTGAGGAAAGCACTTTAAAAGTGTGGAAAGTGAGAAAAAAATTAGCCTAAAAAATGTGAATATAATTTTTTATGATTTTTTTTTGCAAATATACTCTTTAAATATGCTTAAGTGTTCCTAAAAAAATTTGAAAGAAAAAAAATCAAAAAAAGTATTTGGTTTAAGTGTGTGCAAAGTATTTTAAAAGTATGGAAGTGAAAAAAAATGAGATTAAAAAATGTGAATATAAAGTTTTATGAATTTTTTGTGCGAAAACATATTTCATATATGCCTAAAAGTTCCAAAAAAATTGGAAAGAAAAAACATAAAAAAGTATTTGTTTTCGGTGTGTGGAAAACTACTTTAAATGTGTGGAAAAATATTTTAAAAGTGTGGAAAGTACTTTAAAAGTGTGGAAAGTGAGAAAAAAATTAGCCTAAAATATGTGATTATAAACTTTTACGATTTTTTGTGCAAATATATCCTTCAATATGCCTAAGAGTTCAAAAAAAAATTCGAACGAAAAAAATAAAAAAAAAGGTATTTGTTTTAAGTGTGTGTAAAGTACTTTAAAAGTGTGGAAAGTGAAAAAAAATGAGATTAAAAAATGTGTATATAAATTTTTATGAATATTTTGTGCAAAAACATCTTTCATATATGCCTAAGAGTTCCTAAAAAAATTAGAAATAAAAAACATAAAAAAGTATTCGTTTTAGGTGTGTGGAAAACTACTTTATATGTGTGCAAAAGTACTTTAAAAGTGCGGAAAGTACATTAAAAGTGTGGAAAATGAGACAAAAATTAGCCTAAAAATGTGAATATAAAATTTTATGATTTTTTTGTGCAAATATATCCTTCAATATGCCTAAGAGTTCCTAAAAAAATTGGAAAGAGAAAATTAAAAAAAAAAGTATTTGTTTTAAGTGTGTAAAGTATTTTAAAAGTGTGGAAAGTGAAAAAAAATGAGATTAAAAAATTTGAATATAAATTTTTATGAATTTTTTGTGCAAAAACATCTTTCATATATGCCTAAGAGTTCCTAAAAAAATTGAAAAGAAAAAACATAAAAAAAAGTATTTGTTTTCGGTGTGTGGAAAAATACTTTAAATGTATGGAAAAATATTTTAAAAATGTGGAAAGTGAGAAACAAATTAGCCTAAAAACTGTGATTATAAAATTTTATTATTTTTTGTGCAAATATATCCTTCAGTATGCCTAAGAGTTCCAAAACAAATTGGAAAGAAAAAAATAAAAAATAAAGTATTTGTTTTAAGTGTGTGTAAAGTACTTTGAAAGTGTGGAGACTGAAAAAAAATGAGATTAAAAAATGTGAATATAAATATTTACAAATTTTTTGCGCAAAAACATCTTTCATATATGCCTAAGAGTTCCTAAAAAAATTGGAAAGAAAAAACTTAAAAGAGTATTCGTTTTAGGTGTGTGAAAAACTACTTTATATGTGTGGAAAAATATTTTTAAAGTGTGGAAAGTACTTTAAAAGTTTGGAAAATGAGACAAAAATTAGCCTGAAAAATGTGAATATAAAGTTTTATGATTTTTTTGTGCAAATATATCCTTTAATATACCTAAGAGTTCCTAAAAAAATTGGAAAGAAAAAAATAAAATAAAAGTATTTGTTTTTAGTGTGTGTAAAGTATTTTAAAAGTGTGGAAAGTTAAAAAAATGAGATTAAAAAATGTGAATATAAATTTTTTTGAATTTTTTGTGCAAAAATATCCTTCATATATGCCTAAGAGTTCCTAAAAAAATTAGAAAGAAAAAAATAAAAAAAAGTATTTGTTTTAGGTGTGATGAAAACTACTTTAAATGTGTGGAAAATTACTTTAAAACTGTGGAATGTATTTCAAATGTGTGGAAAGTGAGAAAACAATTAGCCCAAAAAATGTGAATATAAAGTTTTATGATTTTTTTGGTGCAAATACCTCCTTCAATATGCTTAAGATTTCTTAAAGAAATGAGAAGGAAAAAAAATAAAAAAAGTATGTGGTTTAAGTGTGTGGAAAGTATTCTAAAAGCTTGGAAAGTGAAAAAAAAATGAGATTAAAAAATGTGAATATAAATTTTTATGAATTTTTTGTGCGAAAACATCTTTCATATATGCCTAAGAGTTCCTAAAAAAATTGGAAAGAAAAAACTTTAAAAAGTATTTCTTTTAGGTGTGTGGAAAACTACTTTAAATGTGTGGAAAAATACTTTAAAAGTGTGGAAAGTGAGAAAACAATTAGCTTAAAAAATGTGATTATAAAGTTTTATCATTTTTTGTGCAAATATATCCTTCAAAATGCCTAAGAGTTCCTAAACAAATTGGAAAGAAAAAAATAAAAAAACAGTATTTGTTTTAAGTGTGTGTATAGTACTTTAAAAGTGTGGAAATTGAAAAAAAATGAGATTAAAAATTGTGAATATAAATTTTTATGAATTTTTTGTGCAAAAATATCCTTCATATATGCCTAAGAGTTCCTAAAAAAATTGGAAAGAAAAATCTTGAAATAATATTTGTTTTAGGAGTGTGGAAAAGTACTTTAATTGTGTGGAAAAGTACTTTAAATGTGTGGAAAGTACTTCCAAAGTGTGGAATGTGAGAAAAAAATTAGCCTAAAAAATGTGAATATAATTTTGTATGATTTTTTTTTGCAAATATATTCTTTAAATATTCCTAAGAGTTCCTAAAAAAATTTGAAAGAAAAAAAATAAAAAAAAAGTATTTGGTTTAAGTGTGTGGAAAGTATTTTAAAAGTATGGAAGTGAAAAAAAAAATGAGATTAAAAAATGTGAATATAAATTTTTATGAATTTTTTGTGCAAAAACATCTTTCATATATGCCTAAGAGTTCCTAAAAAAATTGGAAAGAAAAAACATAAAAAAGTTTTTGTTTTCGGTGTGTGGAAAACTACTTTATATGTGGGGAAAATACTTTAAAAGTGTGGAAAGTACTTTAAAAGTGTGGAAAATGAGAAACAAATTAGCCTAAAAAATGTGAATATAACGTTTTATGATTTTTTGTGCAAATATATCCTTCAATATGCCTAAGAGTTCCTAAAAAAATTGGAAAGAAAAATAAATAAAAAAAAATTATTTGTTTTAAGTGTGTGTAAAGTATTTTAAAAGTGTGGAAAGTGAAAAAAAATGAGATTAAAAAATGTGAATATAAAATTTTTTGAATTTTTTGTTCAAAAATATCCTTCATATATGCCTAAGAGTTCGTAAAAAAATTAGAAAGAAAAAACATAAAAAAGTATTTGTTTTAGGTGTGAGGAAAACTACTTTAAATGTGTGGAAAAGTATTTTAAAAGTGTGGAAAGTGAGAAAACAATTAGCCCAAAAAATGTGAATATAAAGTTTTATGATTTTTTTTGTACAAATACATCCTTCAATATGCTTAAGAGTCTTAAAGAATTAGGAAAGAAAAAAATTCAAAAAAAGTATTTGGTTTAAGTGTGTGGAAAGTATTTTAAAAGTATGGAAAGTGAAAAAATAATGAGATTAAAAAATGTGAATATAAATTTTTATGGATTTTTTGTTCAAAAATATCTTTCATATATGCCTAAGAGTTCCTAAAAAAATTGGAAAGAAAAAACTTAAAAAAGTATTTGTTTTAGGTGTGTGGAAACTACTTTAAATGTGTGGAAAAATACTTTAAATGTGTGGAAACTATTTTAAAAGTGTGGAAAGTGAGAAAAAAATTGGCCTAAAAAATGTGATTATAAAGTTTTAAGATTTTTTGTGCAAATATATCCTTGAATATGCCTAAGAGTTTCTAAAAAAATTGGAAAGAAAAAAAAAAGTATTTGTTTTAAGTGTGTGTAAAGTATTTTAAAAGTGTGGAAAGTGAAAAAAAATGAGATTAAAAAATGTGAATATAAATTTTTATGAATTTTTTGTGCAAAAACATCTTTCATATATGCCTAAGAGTTCCTAAAAAAATTGGAAAGAAAAAAGTTAAAAAATATTTGTTTTAGTTGTGTGGAAAACTACTTTAAGTGTGGAAAAGTATTTTAAATGTGTGGAAAGTAGTTTAAAAGTGTGAAAAGTTAGAAAAAAATTAGTCTAAAAAATGTGAATATAAATTTTTATGATTTTTTGTGCAAATACATTATTCTATATGCCTAAGAGTTCATAAAAAAATTGGAAAGAAAAAAATAAAAAAATGGTATTTGTTTTATGTGTGTGGAAAGAACTTTAAATGTTTGGAAAGTGAAAATAAAATGAGATTAAAAAATGTGAATATAAATTTTTATTAATTTTTTGTGCAAAAACATCTTTCATATATGCCTAAGAGTTCTAAAAAAATTGGAAAGAAAAAACTTTAAAAAGTATTTGTTTTAGGTGTGTGGAAAAGTACTTTAAATGTGTGGAAAAATACATTAAATGTATGGAAAGTACTTTAAAAGTGTGGAAAATGAGATAAAAATTAGTCTAAAAAATGTGAATATAAATTTTTATGATTTTTTTGCTCAAAAACATCATTCAAATATGCTTAAGAGTTCTAAAAAAATTAGAAATAAAAAACATAAAAAAATATTTGTTTTAAGTATGTGAAAATATACTTTCAAAGTGTGGAAAAATATTTTAAATGTGTGAAAAGTGACTAAAAATGAGAATAAAAAATGTGAATATAAATTTTTATGATTTATTTGTGAAAACAAATCTTTCAAACATGTCTAAAAGTTGTTAAAAAAATTATAAAAAAAAAACATAAAAATTTTAAGTGTGTAAAAATGAGATAAAAAAATGTGAATATAAATTCTTATGATTTATTTCTGGAAAAACATCTTTTAAATTTTTTAAGCACAAATTTTCTTTTTATGTTTACAAACATTTAAACACAATTTTATTTTATAAATATTTTTAAAAAATATTAAAATGTATATATTTTATGTGTAAGAAAGACTTTAAAGTTGTCAAAAATTACTCAAATGTGTAGATATGAATTGAAAAAATTATAACATTTCTGTCTTAAGTTAAAATATATCCTAAGTTATATTCAAATTGAAGCTCTTGAAATATTTTATTTAACAAAATTAGTTCAATCAAAAAATATTATTTGTAGTAAAAGTTATGAACTTTTAAGTGAAAAAGGAAAAAATTGTAAAGCATATATACATACATACATATATATAGAGACAGAAGGTAGTATGCATGTTACAATAAAATATAATTATATTGTGTCAGAAGTAGGGATGGCAACGGGACAGGGCGGGGCAGGTTTTGCCTTCCCCATAACCGAAATCGTTTAACTTTTTCAGCCCCGTCCCCGCCCCGCAACCGTGTATAAACGGGACTGGGCGGGGCGGGTTTTGACTTCCCCATTCCCATAACTGTTTAACTTTCCCCGCCTCGCCCCGTTTATACATTTTTTTTAATGCAAAAATTATACATATGCACCAAAAACACACATTTAGATACTTGCAACACAATGGATAATATTGAGTCATCCATTACTGATATAATAAACTTGTATGGTTGTATGATATATATAATATTAATATTTCCTTTATACATTATTAATATTTCCTCTATATATTATATATATAAGTATAAATATATATATACTTAAACGGGGCGGGTACCTATCGGGATAGGGTCTTACCCCCATCCCCGCCCCATTTAAACGCGGGTTATTTTCTCTAACCTCATCCCCATCCCGTTTTCTTAAACGGTTCTATAAACGGGTTTTAAACGGAGCGGAGCTGGGCCGGGCAAATTGCCATCCCTAGTCAAAAGTAGAGAGGCAAAGTTGTGTTTGTACTGTTATAATATAACGGAAGGAAAATGGAGCAAATAAAATAAAAAAGAAGATAGCAACTTACAAAAAGAAACGTCACCATTTCCGGGTACTGCATGGGTACAGCAATACCCATTTACAGTAGAGGATCCCGTTCCTTTTTAACAACTCAATCAAACATATATATATATATATATATATAAAAGATGAAAAGAATAATAACAATAAAATTGCTTGGAGAGAATGATTCAAAAGTAGACATGTATACCAGGGAAATGGCATCTCTAGTAGCCAAGGCCACGATGTCACCAAAATTAGCAATTTTTTAAAATATTTAATAAGTTATTTAAATTTAACCAATTGCAATAAAAATAAATATTAAAATAAGCCAAAAAATTTTACAATTTTTTCAAGAGGTGTATTTATATACAATTACTGAATTATTTAATTGATTTCAATTTTTTTTCTATTTATATTGTTCTAAAAATATGTAATTTCAAGAATTAAAGGTAATTTTGTATAAATTTAAGACCGTGTTACACATAAATATATATATTTAAAGTTTATCAAAATGATATAAATCTTTTTTGAATAATTTTATATAATAATTACATTAATGATATTCTATAAAAGGGCAATATTGAAAGAAAATCAATGTGGGTGGAATTATGAACTTAATTGGAAATATTAATCAAAAGTAGGATTTAGTTGTCCTAACAAATTTCTTTTAGGACTTATTGGTCCTTATAATTGAAAAGTAAGACTTATAAAAATTTTTTTAATTTGAATTGATGTGTAAACAATTCGATTATATATGCTTTAATATTTATAACCGTTTTTAACTTTTTTTTTTCCTTTCGGCAAGAAACTCGCGTACACACCCATTTGTAAAACTTAAACCTTTACCTTCCATTTGCAAAATGGATCTAAAAGAGGAAAAATTATTGAATACCACCAGGACTCCGTGTATGGGAAAATTCCACTAGTAGTAACTCTCTATTTCATATTATCTCCTAACATAGTATGGAATAGAAGTTTATTATTGGTAATTTTTTTTTTTCACTTTGTTTATCTAATTTGTTGTATGTTATTCCTTTGAAAAATAAATTTCTTCGATCAGTATTTGTTTATAATTTAACTTTAATATATTTGCATATATTTTCATATAACATATAGTATTACCTACTCATTTTATGCAATATTTGTATGTACTAAAGTTTCAATTCCAAAATAAATGGTTTATCCAAACAACAAAAAAAACAAAGGAATTATAATTCAATTGCGTATAAATTAATGAATAGTTAATGGAAACAATAGATTAATTTGAAATGGAATCGTTGAATATTAATTTACCGAACACATCTTACAAATTTGTTTCTTGAGTTCAAGATATTACAATCTATTGATAAAAAATTGGTATCAGCACTTTAAGTTGTTTTATTTGGTCATTCTATCATTACATTGCTTACATGTACATGTTTTGGGTCTCTTGGTTGAAATGTAGGAAATTTTTCTTTCTGTTTAGGGAATCATAAAGGATAAGATAAAGTTCTTCAAATCCCCATTAAACCTTGCATTGATTTTAGCTACGAGTAAAGAGATTATATAAATATATATATACACCAGTAAAATCTGAGTGGGTTGCACGTGGGTGAAATCTAATTTGTAACAAATATAGGGACAATTTTCAATTAGTGATGGCTTATACGCTTAACCTCTCCAATTTTTTTTATGGAAAGTACATATATTATCAGACATCTGTCAGCTAAAATAAAACAACAACCGATTCCTTAATAGCATTTGTTTATTATTCATTCAAAATTAACTTATTGTCCTTTCTGTTTTCCCACTACAACTGTTTCTTTTGGGCGGTTGACAAAGTAACCCGTTCCAACAAGGTTCCTATTAATTGTGTTTTCATTCAAAAGAAAATCAGTTGACGATCAACAGAGAAAACAGATTCATCAATATCAAAGAATACTTAGAATATATCATTATCATAACAAATAAGATATTATCTAATAAAATTCTATTTGTTATGATTCTCAAAAGCAAAAAAATATATAAAATATATTTATTTACACATGTAAATACAAAGCTTTCGTGCCAAATCGGTGGATTAAGTTTGTATGTAACATCCTGCATTGCCCGATAAAAAAAAAAATTTGCTGCCACTCTAAGCAGACATATCTGCAGCAGGTACCATACCCATTTCATGATTTTGGTCCACAACAAGCTCCAAGTTTTCATTAAGGTCATGGTTCTCTGCAATGGCCAATTCATGATTCTCTGATAAACCTAACTCATGATTTTGAGCAGTGAGAGGCAATTGATGATCATGGTTGTTCAACATCAGTAAATGAATTGTATAAATATGAACAGGCCCAAAGGATGAAAATATACAGGCCTAACCCTCAAAAACACAGTGGACTTTAAAACAATGAACAAAAGCCTGGTTGCGACAAGAACAATTTTTTTTTTCCCTGGCAGCTCTTGGCTAATAATGCCCATTGGTGACAAGAGAACAATTTTTAAACATCTAAAAGATCGAAATAGAAAAATCTCTTTGAGATCATGCACATCTTGTTGGAATTTTTAATATAAATAAAAATTATTTTGTGGTCCTATGCACTATGTTTTTTTAAAATTGGACTGCAATGTAATTATCGTTACTTGATAGGTTGGGGTTATGATTGTCAATTGTGGTCCAATTGACAGTATAATATTTAATACCGTTGGATTGTGATTTTCTAACTTTATTTAGTGTGATTTAATCCTAACTGTTGATATATAAGTTTCCATGATAGGATGGGAGACTTAGGTATGTTTCTTTGTAGAGAAGTCATCCCCCTGTTATTGTTATATATAAGGATTTCAAAACCTTATTCAGCTCTATCGAAAGATAACTCTCAAAAATGGGATAGAGTTCTCTAAGGATCTCTTGCAGAAACTAAAAGGTATTCTTAAGGGTTATATCATTAATTGCAGTATTCTTCATTTCTACAAGTTGTATTTGGATTAATTTCCAACAATTGGTATCTGAGTAATGGTTAGGGTTTTGATTTTTCATGTAGAAATCAAGAAATTGAGTTCCAAATATAGTTTGTTTTGTGAATCTTTCTGGAATTGTTACATTTACATATATGAATTTTTGAGTTTTGCGTTGCGGGTGCGAAGCTAATATTACGGTATTTATATATTATTTGGTGTGGGTTACATGTATGATCATATATATAATTGTTACGTGTAAAGGCGTGTTGGAGTCTTTGTGCATAAATCTCATGTTTTGAATCTTTTACATATTTGAAACCAAATAATATGTTTTTGTTTATAAGGTTATATGCTCATATTGATAAGGAGAGAGAGTTTGATATCATGATTAATTTTTGTCATTTTCTTTACAAAAGTAAAAGTGTTAGTTGGTATCTTTATGGGCAAAATACACTCTCACCTCCTGAGGTTTGCTACAAACACACTCATATACAAAGTTTGTTTAAACCTACACTCACACCCCTTGAGGTTTAAGATGTGAATGCACACAACCCCCAACCATCATTCATCAGTTAAAAAATACATTGACATTGTGCAAAATGTCTTTTTTACCCATTCATTAATTGAAAAGACGACATTACCCCCAATTTTACATTTTCACTTTTACAAAACTACCCTTCCTTCACTTTTAACCTTCATTCAAAGCATACCTTCACCTTTTACACTTGCGGGCTGCATTTCATGAGCATATTGGTGAAACTATCACTGGTATATACTAGTGAGCACGTGCATGTAAAATTAATGTTGAATCTTCCTTTTATTTTTTACTTTTTTTTGTTAAGTTTTGTAAAATGATTTGAAATTTTTGGTTATATAATTTAATCTATGTCAACTTACCTGAAATACCCTCACAAAATTTCGCGCATGAGGTGGTCAGTCTCATACACAAAACCTGAGGGTTATTTGCAATTGATAGCAACAAGCATATAATTCAAAAGACAATGAAATTTTTTTTTAAGCGGAATAGAAAGTCCATCTGAATTATAGTAATTTGTTGCATAAATAAAGTACGTGTCTGGTAGTACAACTTGGAAGTCCCGTAACCCAAGGACCCCATAACCAAAAAGAACAAGAGCTATTACTTGAAATTAAATAACCGAATAACCAATGTCTCAATAAAGTTCATAATTTGAACATGAAGAAGAGAATAGGTTCCTAATCTGAAAACTGATGAGGAGAGATGTCTGCCACAACCAACCAACCCAAACACTATCCTCGCGATGGAATAGGCCTGGGGCCTGAAATATCAACAAGGTAGGTTAAACTCACGAGGAAGTCTTTTCTACTACATCCCAACCAGAGAACCAGTAAACATACCCTCTATATGAGGGATACAAAAAACAACAAGTGTACACAAGCCATTTTCTTACCTAGTTCATGTCTCCAAAATGAAAGTCATCTTTTATATTGTTCCCAAACTAACCCCTATCATACAATCTTAGAACCTATTCTTTAAGTTCAAACCAAAGGCACCAAAACAAGTATTCTATTAAACCTAGGCAATCCTGACATGCCACCTATACTAATATCATTAAATACCTTAATAGGTATTGGCAATCCTGACATGCCCCCTAGCAATCCTTACATGCCCCCTAACATTAGATACCTTAATAGGTATCGACAATCCTAACATGCCCCTTGGCAATCATTACATGCCTTGACAACTAACCTATTAAACCAAAACAAAAGACCTAACCTACCTAACACATTAATTTAATCTAACAGAAATTCAATTACCACAATAAATAAGTCATACATAATTAAGCTAATATCAAGTATCGTGAATAGTTATGATTTCAAAGAATACAATTAAGGAAAGAAAATAATACAACCACCAATTATATGAGCAAACACACAACCAAATCTCTAATGTACCTAAATCATCAAGGGAGTCTAAACCTAAATCTAATCTAGGTTTCCGAGCTTATTCTGTTCTTAAGAACCCTATTTAAATATTCTGAAATTTTCTAAAATTTTTGAAAATTCATAACAACCCAAAGCAAAGGCAAGAATTTTAAAATTCTCATTTTGAAGCACACTTTTTAAAACTAATTCTAGAATAAGGGAAAATTATTTCTTTATGAAATTTAAAACCCATGCTTATTCTGACTCCAAAAGATTCGATAAAAATTTTGGAAATTTTATGAAATTTTTCGGTAATTTTAAAATATTTCCAAAATAAAAGAAAAAGAAAAATCTAGCTTTGAGGAACACTTTTTATACTACTTAAACCATAAGGGAATCCTATTTTGACTTGATATTTAAAACCCAAGTGCATTCTTTTCCCAAAAGATCAGCAAAATTTTCTGCAATTTTAAAAATATTTTTCAAATAAAAAAAGATGAAAACTCAATTTTAAGACATACTTTTAAAATCAATTTAACAACGAGGGAAGCTCATTTCCACTTTAAATTTAAATACCAAGTGTATTTTATCCTTAAAAGGTTATCTAATTCTTTTTCAAATTTTTTAGAATTTAAAAGCAATTTAAAATTTTATTTTTCCTATATTTCTAAATTAAAAATTTTAAAGAAATTTAAAAATACCCTGGACTGAGCCCAAAGTTGGCCTAGAGGTGGGCCCCGATGAGTGGGGCCCTTTGTTGCCTTCCCCGGCGCCGGTGGCACGCGTGCCCACGTGCCGGCGGCGCGAGTGGTGGGGCTGCCCCAATTTTTTTTTTCTCTTCTTCCCACACCTAAAGCTTCACACACCATTAATGGAGCCGAAACTTCCCAGCCACTTTCGGGCACCGAATCGCGCATATCAATATATCATTGAACTCGTCTCGATCTAAGCTACGCATTGGTACCAAAATCACCTTCTCTCGCGGCCTAAATAAAAAACACTCAATTTCAAGTTTTAAAAATCTAAAATTTTAAACTCAAATTCCCATCAATATACCTAGTGGTTCGTAACCAAATCTTCAAGGATTGTTCTAGGAAGCAAGATCTACGTATTGATCGGAACAAAAGTCCTCAAAAATGATGAATACAGTAAACCCAAATTTCATGTTAGTACACACACACACATATATACACCCACCTATACAGTCATATATACATATATATGCATATGCAAAAATACCCTAAAGCAGTACCAAAACCCCAAATCTTCATGTTTAATTCACAGAATTATTCTTAGCAAACAAAATCATTTAATTTCATAATTAAATACAAAAAAAAAGAAATTACATATATATATTCCAGCAACATGTATATATAGATAATATTATATATATATATATATATATATATATATATATATATTCTAGCAACATGTATATACATATAATATATATGTATACAGATTCAAAGGGGAAGAGAAGAGTTCGAACTTGCCTTTTTGTCAACAAAACTTGTTCCTACAAATCGCTCCTTCTCTCCCTTCTCTCTCACGTCTATGTTCTTTCGGTCTCTGTGCGTGTAATGATTGAAACCCTACACTCTTTTCTTTTCTTTATTTTTTCTAGAAAAGTAAATAAACTCCAAAATAATAAAAATAAAAATATAATAAAAAATAAATCCTAAACCATCAAAAATAAGTATACACCTAGCCCAACCATTCCAACCCAACTCAACCCAGATTCCTCCCAAGCCTAATCCAAAATTAAAATAAATGAAAAAAAAATACAAAGACCTAGTCCAAATAAAATAAAATAAAATAAAGTAAACTACACCAAAATATTTAAAGCACTTAAAGAAATTTAATTCAACCAATAAAGCAAATAAAAAAAAAATAAATAAATATAAAGCATTTAGATTAAAATTCAATGACCTCAAAATTATGGGGTATTATGTTCTTCCCTCCTAAAAAGAGGAATTTCATCCTCGGAATTCACCCCATACCTGAAATAAAATGTTCTGGATATTTTGTCTTTATCTCATCCTCTTTTTCCCAAGTGAACTCCGCCTCATTGTGGTGGCTCCATTGAACACGAACTAACAGAATGGTCTTAGAATGAAGAACCTAGTTTCTACGATCAAGAATATAGTATGGCTGCTCCATATATGTTGCATTTGGATACAACTCAATCTCTCCAACCTCAATGTGCTAGTAAATATCCTCATATTTAAGGAATTTACGCAGCATAGAGATATGAAAGACATTGTGCACCATGTGCATCGTGTTTGGTAACGCCAGTCTATACGCTACCGCCCTAACTCTGTCAATAATCATAAAAGGACCTACAAAATGAGGTACCAACTTTCCTTTTCTCCCAAACCGCATCACTCCCTTCATGGGAGAAACTTTGAGTAGAACTTGATCCCCCACCTTGAACTCTAATGCTCGAGTTCTTCGGTCAGCATAACTCTTATGTCTACTTTGTACGGTTCTCATACGGTCTCTAATAAGAGTAACTTTCTCGGAGGTGTCCTTAATGAATTAAGGACCCAAAAACTATTCTCTCCAACATCCAATCAACATACTGGTGACCTACACGGGCGCCCATACAGAGTCTTAATGGTGTCATACCAATAGTCTTTTGATAATTATTGTTATAGGCAAACTTAACTAGCGGCAAGTAACTCTCCCAATTACCCTTGAAGTCGAGTACACATGCTCGCAACATATCTTTCAAAATCTAACTAACCCTTTCAGTTTGATCATCGGTCTGAGGGTGATAGGCTGTACTGAGATGCAGAGTTGTACCCATCGCCTACTGAAAACTCTCCCAAAACCCTAATACAAAATTTGAATCCCTATCCAATATAATAGAATAAGGCACACCATGAAGCTTCACTATCTCTGCAATGTAAAGCTTCGCATATTGCTCTGAGGTGTAACTCGAGCGTACGGGCAAAGAATGGGCTAATTTTTTCAACCTGTCCACTATCACCCAAATAACATCATGATTCTGTTGTGAGGTGGGAAATCCCACAATGAAGTCTATAGAGATGCTCTCCCACTTCCACTTTGGTATAGGCAGTGGCTGCAAAGATCCCAGCGGTCTTTGGTGATCAATCTTGACCATCTAACATTTGCTACAATTAAAGACAAATATAGCTCTGTCCCTCTTCATACTTGCCCACCAAAATTGTCATTTCATGTCTTGGTATATCTTATTCCCTCCCAGGTGTACCAAAAACTGAGAACTGTGGGCCTCACTCATTACTGCCCTCTTCAAGTCCTTATTGTGAGGGACCATTAACTGCCTCTTATACCTCAATCCTCCATCTATACCAACTGGATCGAATGGTACTTCTCCAGATTTTAACTCAGTCACCTTCTCAATGCACTACAAGTCAGTAAGCTAATCTGAAATTACCCTCCGAATAATAGTAGGTGTAACCGTTACACACGTTACAAATGTATCATCTAAGTCATCAACGATTCTCAAATCATTCCATTCTATTCAAATAAAGCTAAAAGACTAGCATAGGGTCAGCGACTAAGTGCATTAGCTACTATATTCGTTTTCCCTAGGTGGTATTAGATGGAAAAATGATAATCTTTCACGAATTTCAACTACCTATGCTACCTCATGTTCAGCTCCTTCTGTGAGAACAGATATTGCAAACTCTTGTGGTCACAATTTGAAAGTCTCCCCCCAAGAGATAATGCCTCTAGATCCTCCAAGCAAAGACCATAGTTGCTAACTCCAAATCATGAGTTGGGTAATTAAGCTCGTGAGGCTTATGCTTCCGTGAAGCATATGATATTGGTCTTTCCTCCTGCATTAACATACAACCCAAACCATGTAATGATGTATCGGTATATACCAATTACTTAAATTCACTCTGAGGAGTAGCTAGGACAGGTGCAATTATAAACCTGCTCTTTAACTCATCAAACGCTGCCTGACAAGAATCATCCCAAATGAAAAACACACCCTTTTTAGTTAAATGGGTCAGATAGCTAGCAATCTTGGAGAAGCCCTGAATGAACCTATGACAATAACTAGCTAACCCCAAAAAACTATGAATCTCTGTGGGTGAGGTAGGCTACCCCCATTCCAATACCGCATACACCTTTCTTGGATCAACCGCTATTTCTTCTCAAATACTATATGACCAAAAAATTTCATCTCCCTTTGCCAGAAATCACACTTCTTAAACATTGCATACAACTGGTGATCTCTCAGTATCTATAAGACGATACAAAGATGTCTGGCATGATCCTCCTCTGACCTAGAAGTAGATCTGGTGCCTGAAGCTAAGTAAATTACGAAGTCTATCTCACGACTCGGTGGTAGTCCTAGAATTTCCTAAAATACATCCTGAAAGTCTCGCACCACTTAATGGGATCCATAGAAACTGTATTTCCCACCGGAGACTCCTCACTAATAAATAATGGGTGAGTACTAGACCCTCCATTTGATTACGGCATAGTAACCAAAAACATCTCCTAACCCGATATAGCAAAAATAATTGCCCTATCATGGCAATTGACATGGGCATGATAATGTGATAACCAATTCATCTCAAGTATGACATCGTATGATTTCATATCTAAGACTAATAGGTCTACCAAGACTTGAGTTTGCCAATATTTATAGTGACCTGACTACAGCATTCTTATAAAATCGTACTAACTTCCAATGGTGTAGCTATAGTAAGTGGAGAACTATATAGCTGAATGTCTATACCAGATAAGCCAGCAAATGTTCTAGATACAAAGGAATGAGATGCACCAATATCAAATAAAACACGACCAAATTTACCATTGATTAGAAACATACCCTCAATCGCCTAAGGAGCTTGCACATCATATGGCATTACGTTGTAGACCCTCCCATAATGCATCTGCTGCCTAGGTTTCCCCACGGGCAGTGGTTGTGTGGGTAAAGTTGGACGATGCTCAGCTTGAATCTGTGGAACTAGTGGTACCGAAAAAGGTGGTTGTTGTCTCTGTCCCTACTGACTAAGCTATCCCTGATTGGTGTGGGGGCAATATTTAGCTGAAAGCCCCAGCTCACCACACTCGTAACAATGTCCTCTAAATACACCAGCGGGCCTCCTCAACTAGTTTCCCTATGACTGAACTTGACCTGCCTGCGGCACCCCATTCTTTCTCCTGTGAGTAGAAGCTTCCCCTCTCTGAGCATCACTGTTAGCTCTGTACCTCTTCCACGACTGCTGTTATGAATGATTGTCCCTATCAAATGGTCTCCCTCCATTTCCATTCCTCTTCTCCACTATCTGATTAGTGAAGTTCCTGTCATATTATTTCTTTACCTTTCCTTTCTTGTGATCCTTCCTCGACTGACAGTGCTGTAATGTAGCGTCAACCGCTTGAGCATATGTAGTATAAATTGGACAACCCAAATGACTTGTCGAATGGGCCAAATCAATCCATTCACAAAGCAACACATTTTCTTTTCTTCAGTGTCTACCTCCTCAAGGGTAAACAATGACAAGTTGGTAAACTCCTACTCATACTCTGCAACTGTCCTGTCCCCCTGCTGTAATGTCATGCCCCAATTCCCGAGGCCCAGAAACTGAGGTGTGAACTCCGTGAGATCACCCTCATGCCATAACCATCACCTGATTATACAACCTCAAATTTCTATTATTTTCACAAAAATTGGGCATGACCCATTCTATTAAATCAGATCCTGGCATGCTATACCTGCTTTAAATTCAAATGGACACTTCTGGGCACGTGTCCCCCCAGCATTTCTACAACATGCATAATATAATCAAAAATATACATGTCTCAGTCCTTGAATGTCCGTATTATATACATACATCACATGAATAAAATACAACTGAAGGAACTGAATCAACATAATCGCTCCATACATTTAATCCAAATGTAATGCGTCTATCTATCCATTATCCTGGACATACATTGAATTCTAAGGAATCTAGTCACTACCTCTGCAACCGGTACTATCAGTCCTCTAACTGACTCCAAAATCAGCAATACCTGCAAAACCTGGGAGGGGGTGAGCTCAAAGGCCCAACAAGGTATGTAGAACCATACTATCACCGCTGCGGCAGGTCGATCCTCACATATTCTAAAAAATATACACATTTAAATATATCACAATATTTAAATCATGCTCCTCCTAGCATACATGTACCAACAATGCATATGACAGATCTAGCACATATGAACATATAAACCAACTACATATGATTTATGAAGATCATTCATAACATGCTCAAAAAGCAATAAACGTCTAACATCAATATGTATAGAGAACATACGTGTCAAAATATTTACATAAACAATGTAAATCAACTACCACATCTCCTACTCATCAAGTAGCACATCTCAAATGCAATAAGATGCATTTAAACAGTATAACATGCTTAGAAGCAAACATCCAACATATATCATGTTCATTCACAAACAACGCATATATAAGAATGCGTTAAATACATAGCATGCTTCACAATAGATAATGTAAGGAAGTTCACACACTCGTCCCTCTCCTGGACTCAACCCGATATCCTAACATGATTCTCAACCAATCATGTGACCTGAGACATTTCTCACACAATCTCAACACCGCCACCGAGTAAGTCACATACTCCGAGGTGGTTAGGTGACTTCGGGATTTCCTCACCGAGTAAATCACATATTCCAAGGTGATTGGATAGTCCTGGAATACATCACCGAGTAAGTCACATACTCCGAGGTGGTTAGATGGCTTCCTCGCCGAGTAAATCACATACTCCAAGGCGATTATTGGTTCATCACCGAGTCATCACATACTCTGAGGTGGTTTAATAGATCATCACCGAGTCATCACATACTCCAAGGTGGTTAATTGGGTTATCACCGAGTCATCACATACTCCAAGGTGATTAATTGGGTTATCACCGAGTCTCACATACTCTAAGGTGATTAATTACTCTATCACATTTCCCCGTTCTCCTCACAACGGTCCCATACATGCATTTCGGACATATATGAATCAAGCATAGAAGATTGATGCTACACAATGCATAAGCTAGTTATAAAAACACATAACATGCATTTCACCTCCACAAAGCCACATGTATGATTTCCTATACATGTAGAACCTAGCATAAAACTCACATATGCTCACAAACTTCACTTACGCACATTTTAATCATGCTTCACCAATGCACACATCTTCTATATACAGATAGCATGTATTTAATTCACGTAAACCCACATGTAATCACATACATGTCAAATCATGCATATAAATCACATATGCACATATACTAGCATAAATATAGTCATGCTCTCATTCAATGCATGTATTCACTATGAGTAGCCAACATGCATTTCAGTCACAATATATAAACACATATATATTTCGTCACTCATATATGTAATAAGAACATGTAGAACAATTAGCACCTCATAATCATGCTCTTCAAATGCTCATCGATGCCATATTCAATTATAAAGCATGCATTTCTACGACTACACCAATGTATAATTACATATACATTTCACCTATGCATAAATTCCACCTATACGTATAAAACAACGCATAGGTAAACATATACGTAATTTAGCATACTTTTTATAGACTTTAATCTATACCATACATGCATATCACAATGCAATGAAGCATTTAAAATCAATCATGCTTTCACATCCCAAATATATATATATACACACCTATATATATATATATATATTTTCACTCACATCCCACGCATATACCATATCCACCTTTATATATATATATATATATACATATGCACACATATATATATATATATATACAACCGCCACATATGATTAAACTAAGAGCATATGCAAATTAATCAATATAATTAAAGTATATACGTAGGAGATAGAGGCAAGAATCAACTTGCCTTAAGTCCCGCTCTCTAATGAATCCGCGTCTGCAAGGCGATCCATACCAAGCTCGGTCCAATCTTGTGTCCAAGTCACATTTGAACCCACTTTCTTCTCCTTTTGTTTCCATGCTTGGTCTAACCCACAGTCAAAGAACATACAATAAATCTCTTTGAAGTAGTCTAACCATAATCCAATCGGATTCAAGTTCAAGGTCCAATTATACATGCCCATTATCGAGGCCCAACCCAAGCATTCAATATGGCAGCCCACTTCCATTAGACTATCAAATTCCCAAGACAATATAAGGCCCAACCAAACAGACATCATATCACATCAACAGTACCAAAATTCATAAACTACCAACACCATGGTAGCCACCATATCTCCACAACTGAAGCTAGCAAATGAAGGTCCAATTCTTCACAATTCAACCCAAAACACAAGCCATAACATCCTATTATGCAAAACCTCAAGCCAACACCATGGCTGGCATCACCAAACCATCCAATCGAAGCTCCAAGCTTCGGCACTATTGTCGACCCCAAAGCCGAACCCATGAAATCAGAACCATGGCTGCTACTCCAAGCAACCCCCATGAAATGCCCAGTTGAGACCAACTAAGACCTTCTGACATTCAACCCCCATGGTTACCTCCTCACTCGTCGGAATAATTATTCAAAACCCAAACAATACTACCGTGAGTCCCTTGTAAAAACTGAACCCAAGGAATGGCGTCAGCTGATAGCCAACACCACTAGAACCACCATTTCCAAGGCCAAACAGACCCTCCATAACCGAACCCATCAGCCAGACCGAGCCAAGCCCAAGACCACCGTGTTCCACCACACCTCAGCCACAGTCGGTTACCGAAAAAACCATACGAAACCACAAATTTCAACCAACCCAAACAGGCCACTCCCGGCCACCACGGCGCCCAATTGAACCACTACAGCCGAACCCGTGAACACCCACCACGGACCCAGTGATCTAGCTGACCGAACCGCCAAGCACCGTCGCCACCAGCCACAGCCAAACAAGCCCACAACCGTGACAGCTACAACCGAACCCAGTCGAGCTCAGCCCAAAACCGGACTAACCACAACTTCCTCTAGTCGTCGCGACCGCCTTCAGTCACTACCGGAGCACCCCCTTCGCCGTCGCCCAGGTGAAGCCCCACCGCAAGCAACCCCCATTCACGAACAGCCCAGCCGAACCGAGCCACCACGCGACACCGAGCAACTCTACCTTACGTCACCACCGAGAACAGCCGCTTCAGCCATCGCGAACAGCCGGCAACCACAGCCACCGCTGGCGCCAGAATTGGTGGCTCCTCCTTGTCTCCTTCGGTCTCTCTCTCTCTCCCGATTTCTCTTTCTCTCTCTACCTTTCCCTTTTCTTTCTTTTCTTCTTTTCCTTTTCTTTTCTTTTCTTCTTTCCCTTTTCTTTCTTTTCTTCTTTTCCTATTCAGCCAAGACCACTCTTGGTCTCTTCTCTTCTTCTTTTCTTTTTCTTTTTTTTGGTCCACACATTTTTGTCCACCAACCTCCTCCACAAGTTAAAACATATGTATATATATATACTTATATACATACACATAATACCCACATGTGCATAAATATATCTATATTCCAATATAAATATACTCACCATATACATATATACATATATATATATATATAATTTCTCTACACAAAAATATATAATCCCATATATTTTATCTCACATAAATCCAAGATACATACATAATACACATATGTACGTACATACTCACACTCACCCACATATATATAATTAATTATATATGTGCACCTTATTTATTGTATAATCACATACCGGACCACTATATATATATATACTCCATCTATATATATATATATATATTTCTGCACCTTTCAGAAATTTACTTAATCCGAAAAAATTTAATTCGGTCAAAATTCTCCCGGAACCGGTCAAAATTATTCCGGTCCTTACATGTAACTCCAAAAATTCTCTCTTTTTGGCTGCCCTCACTACATATGGGAAATACTTAGGATCAAAACGGAATTGGAAATCTCCATAGGTTAAAGTAGTCTGCTGCTTTAGTGTAGTCACCGACTCCCACCACTGTAATGCATCACCCACTAGCTTGAAAATAGCTAGCATTAGTTCTGTGCTTCTGTGGACGTGATCATGCGAAGATGGCGCTCAATGTCTTTCCTCCATTGATACCCTTCAGTCACCTCTGTAGTCCTTGAAAACTCTAGAAGATTCCCTTTTGTGAAAGAATTTCGTACCCTCTCCTAAGTGTTGGGCTACTCCATGTTTAATGGAACCTGTGCCATTCGCTGTGGCTGTTGATTTCGAAGAGCACCCGCCACTCCTGTAGCTACATCTTGAGCGACAATAGTTGCTAGATTGGGAGGTATCTCCGTATTCTCACCCTGAGCGTTGTCCTGATCAAAGATTCGGTTCACATTCATTCTCCTACAGGGTGACATCTAAACATGAAACTGGAAAGACATTAATATCCTAATAATAGATTAGGGTATACTGAGTCCTATATATAAGTTCTACTTATCAGAATACGTAACATGAAAGATAATATACGATAGACCCTAAGG
Organism: Cornus controversa; assembly: GCA_026545225.1. NCBI lineage: Eukaryota > Viridiplantae > Streptophyta > Magnoliopsida > Cornales > Cornaceae > Cornus > Cornus controversa. The sequence goes on along the minus strand of CM048853.1, from coordinate 15,435,607 downwards.
ACCAGAGAATACTTGAACCTGGAATGCTCTGATACCAACTGAAATACCCCCACAAAATTTTGCACATAAGGTGGCCAGTCTCATACACAAAACCTAAGAGTTATTTACAACTAATAGCAACAAGCATAGAATTCAAAAGACAGAATGAATTTTTTTTTAAAACGAAATAGAAAGTCCATCTGAATTATAATAAAATGTTGCATAAATAAAGTACGTGTCTGGTAATATAACTTAGAAGTCCCACAACCCAAGGACCCCATAACCAGAAAGAATAAGAGCAATTACTTTAAATTAAATAACTGAATAACCAATGTCTCAATAGAATTCATAATCTGAATATGAAGAAGAGAATATGTTCCTAGTCTAAAAATTAATGAAAAGAGTTGCCTGCCACAACCAACCAACCTAAACACTATCCTTGCAGTGGAACAGGCTTGGTACCTGAAATATCAACAAGGTGGGTTAAACCCACGAGCAAGTCCTTTCTACTACATCCCAACTAGAGAACCGGTAAACATACCCTATATATGAGGGATACAAAAAAAAAACAAGTATACACAAGTCATTTCCTTACCTAGTTTATGTCTCCAAAATGAAAGTCATCTTTTATATTGTTCCCAAACTAACCCCTATCATACAAACTTAGAACCTTTCAAACCAAAGGCATAAAAACAAGTATTCTATTAAACCTAGGCAATTTTGACATGCCACCTATACTATCATTGGATACCTTAATAGGTATTGGCAATCCTGACATGCCCCCTAACAATCCTTACATGCCCCCTAACATTAGATACCTTAATAGGTATTAGCAATCCTAACATGCCCCTTGGCAATCCTTACATGCCTCTACAACTAAGGGTGCATTTACTAATGAAAATATTTTTTATTTCCGTGCTCGAAAAAAAACAGAAATATATTTCTGTTTTTCTGAGTGAAAACAAAAAATAGAAATAGCGTTCATTAAAACTTGTTGTTTCTACATTTTTGAGAACAAAAAATAAAAAACAGCATTTAGTAACACATTTGTTACACAATTTTATTTTTAATTTTCTTTTTATTTTTAATTCATCTATTAAAAAATAACCTTCAATCACATTAAAAATACAATTTGCAACTAATCAACTTGAAAATTTCCAAATAAAAAAAAAAATTACTCAACTTGACTATCAACCACCTCTATTTGAAGCACATCTCTTAGATCTTTCATTAATAAAACCACCCGATTGTTAGCTTATGAATTTTTAAAATTAAACTAAAAACTAATACCATAACAAACAATATTTAGGTCACAAATTCTAGCAATACAATTGAAGGATGCTTTACAAATTAAAAGAAGCAACTCTAGAAAGAAAGTAATTACATGAGTACCATATTTACATGAAGCTATGAGGTACAACTTCCAGCAAGCAAGAACATACACATACCCGTCTCACATACACCAGATCCATATACATGAAATAGGAACTGTAAATGCAGCCATTTGAACTGAAAAAAATATCAATTTCATATACATACTGCATAATAATAAAGGTAGAATTCAACAAATTTGACACCTTTCCAATAAAATAGAGTGTTCTTGAATGGAGAAAATATAGGGCTTAAGAACAAAGTTTTCAATTACATGTCCAAAACTGTGGAGAGCTATGTAGATTAGATGATTAAGCCCCTCTTGCAACACTGTTTAATACAAGCTACAAATCAGTTACTCTTGGTCCTGCATATCATGAAATTGCATACGAGACCACACCATCCACACCAAGTATTTGTTTTATACACACACTTTATGAACAACAATAGTTAGAAAATGTATATATCAAGGCTGCAGAATGTATCCATAAAACCATCTCTGACTACATACAATAACGAAGAGCTTTGTACATAGAAAGCTGTGTTTGGGACCTTGGGCTAGCTCTTCAATCAAATGCAATACACATAGATATGAAAAGACAAAAAAAAAAATAGAGAGATTTGGGTAATGCTAATAAGAAAGCTTGAGAGGTAAATCAATGGAATTAGAGGCATCAACACCAGTAGCTGTTGTAGTGAAACAAGAAGCTTCCCCAGCAACTGAACCTTCTGATAACCCCAGTTTCAAGTCCTTGTGACAAGTGCTTCTGCCATATTCTTTCCCTAGAAAAAAACTCATACTCCATCAAAACACTTTCTTTTCCTGAACTTGATGAACTTCCCTTCCTGTGAACCGCCACAATAAACACAACCCATCAAAATTTTTTTCATAAATTAATACTAAGACACATTGGACCAAGAAAAAATTGATGCCCATAGCTCAATAACGGAAAATTGTAAAGTTAGCTAATTGATACAGCCTATACCGGCCCTAGACATGTGGATGTTAAAGGTTTTAAGGCATGCAATTCAATCAGAAGTTCAAGCCAGAGTGAAAATAAATATATAAATAACAAATATTGATCAATGCAGTTCTTTCAGAAAATTAAAAACGTAGTAGTTAGTAGTTAGTACCTTGAATTATTCTTTTTGATACCTTCTCCTACTCTACTTTCAATATCATCAATGAATAACTAATTGTTATGGAACTTTTATGCTTTGCTTATGTCTCACAGTTAAATTTAAATGCAAAACACTCTCTTTACAGGGATTTATAGGATTAAGGATACAGAACTAGTACACATATTATATAAACCAGCAGTATATTATATACACACACATACATAATTTATGTGTACATATGATTAACTTCAGTGAAATAAACACACTATCATCTGTAATCACTAACACCCTATGACTTGATTTTCCTCTCTATTTCTACTCTAATTGACTTGCTCAATGGAACAAACCTTTACTCTCTATTGTGTATAATTGTTCTTATTAGTACATATATTTATAGAGGGGAGGACATAACCTAGTTGGGAAACCTTATGATTCCAATTATTCCAATTAGAGGGGAGGACCTAACCCATCATTGATTCCAATTAAAAAAATTGGCATAACATTCGTACCCATCTGAGATTAGTGTGTTTCCCACTCTACTAAGATGAATCATAAAGCAATATACTTTAATGTATCATCAACCCACTTGGTTATTAGTCTGTTTCCCACTCTACTAAGATGAATCATAAAGCAATATACTTTACTGTATCATCAACACACTTTGTTATATAAACCAAACCCAAATCAATATAAGTATGCATATGAAAATGATATCCCCAAAAAATCTTACAGTGAACAGAAGAAATCACATGACACCCAATTTTTCCAGGGATAGCCGACATTACCAAACTTGGCCAATTCACAAAAAAAAGAATACAAATTAAAATTAATAATAACCACCTTCTTTTTTCGAAAGGAAATATATCCATCTCTTTTTTTCGGTAAGAGGAACTATATCCATCTTGAAACACAGATAGATGCATAAATCCAATTTTTTCTGTTATATAAATACATGAATAAATATCCAACAGTTGCAAAGGAAACCACACTATAATCAATCCAAATTTTCCAATTATACCCAAAATTACCAAAGCACAATATATATGCACACACATATATAAAAAATGAGTTGTACCTCATTATAATGTATAGCACTCATGACCTCTCTGTGTCTTTATCTTGATTATGTCAAATTAATGGACATGAACCTAAAGTTTGAAATATAACAATATGAGAACTATACAGTATCAAAATTCTTTTAAACTTCAATCAACCTTTGTATATTATTTCTTTTGATCAAATTTAAAATGAGAAACTTGATGACAACTGTCTGGCAACTGTCCTGTCATGAGATGCAGCCTTACTTTAAATTAAAATTCACAGTACTCATCAACAAATCACATACTAATGCATGATTCCAAATATATTCTTATATAAATGCATAACTACAAATCTAATTAACAATCAAGAAAGTATAAACATGTTCAAATCATCAAACCACCAAATCAAAAATTATATCATGTATTCACAAACCTGCATAGCTTTATACGCGTTGAGCGTATTCTCGGCAGCCTCCTTCCTCTCACTTTCGGTCTTGAACTCCGCCAAATACCTATGATAATTCCCCTTCATCTTCAAAAAGAAGACCTTCGAGTCCTCACCGCTGATGAAGGGATCAGCTTTGCATCGAGAAGTTTCAGAATGTCATCGCAGATCGACGAGAGCTCGAACTCGATCTTGCCATGGTAGTCCTTGATGGTGGCGATGTGGTCAGAGTTGGTCCAGTGAAGAGAAGAGAAGCAGAGAGAAGAAGAGAATTAAGAGAAGCAGAGAGGAAGAGAACCGTTAAAAGAGGACGAGGGTTCAGCGATGAAAATAATAAAAGGGGATCCACTACAGTAGTCTAGAAATATTTCCTTTACTACAGTAGAAAAACAAGGGAATCATCTTTTTTTTTTTTTTTGTTTCGTCTTTCTTTAACAAAAATAAGAAATATTTTTATTATTGAGAACATAAATATTTTTACTAAACATAATTTTTTATTTTATTTTTTGCCTTTTTAGAAGATGGGAACAGAAAAACAAGAAATATTCCTGTTACTAAACGCACCCCAACCTATCAAACCAAAACAAAAGACCTAACCTACCTAGCACATTAATTTAATCTAACAGAAGTTCAATCCCCACAATAAATAACTCATACACAATTAAACTAATATCAAATATCATGAACAGTTATGAGTTCAAAGAATACAATTAAGGAAAGAAAATAATACAACCACCAATTATATGAGCAAACATACAAGCAAATCTCCAATGTAGCTAAATCAACGAGGGAGTCTAAACCTAGCTCTAATCTAGGTTTCTGAGCCTATTCTGTTCCTAAGAACCCTATTTAAACATTCTAGAAATTTTTGAAAATTCATAACAACCCAAAACAAAGGCAAGAATTTAAAAATTCTCATTTTGAAGCATACTTTTTAAAACTAGTTCTAGAACTAGGGAAAATTATTTCATTTTCAAATTTAAAACCCATGCCTATTCTGACCCCAAAAGATTAGATAAAAAGTTTGGGAATTTTCTAAAATTTTTCGGTAATTTTAAAATATTTTCAAAATAAAAGAAAAATAAAAATCAAGCTTTGAGGCACACTTTTTATACTACTTAAATCACAAGGGAATACCATTTTGACTTGATATTTAAAACCCAAGTGCATTCTTTTCCCAAAAGATCAGCAAAATTTTTTGAAAATTTTCTGCAATTTTAAAAATATTTTCCATAGAAAAGAAGATGAAAACCCAATTTGAGGCATACTTTTAAAATCAGTTTAACCACGAGGGAAGCTCATTTCCACTTTCAATTTAAAACCCAAGTGTATTCTATCCCTAAAAGGTTACCTAAATGTTTTTCAAATTTTTTGGAATTTAAAAACAATTTTAAAAATTATTTTTCCTATATTTTGAAATGAAAAACTAATTTTAAAAAAATTAAAAAAAACCCTGGATTAGGCCCAAAGTGGTCCCAGAGGTGGGCCCCAGCGAGTGGGGCCCCTTGCGGCTTGTCCCGGCTCTTGCGGCTCACGTTGGGGGCACTGCCCCCTTTTTTTTTTCTTCTTCTTCTTTACCTAAAGCTTAACGCACCATTAATGGAGCCGAAACTTCCCGGCCATTTCTGGGCCCCGAATTGCTCTATGAATATACCATTGAACTTGTCTTGATCTAAGCTACGCATTGGTACCAAAATCACCCCCTCTCGTGGCCTAAATAAAAAACACCCAATTTCAACTTTTAAAAATCTAAAATTTCAAACTCAAATTTTCGTCAATCAACCCAACGGTTTGCAACCAAAATTTGAAGGATTGTTCTAGGAAGCAAGATCTACCTATTGATCAGAACAAAAATCCTCAAAAATAATGAATACAGTAAACCCAAATTTCATGTTCGTACACACATACACACACACATATATATATATACACCTGCCTATACAGTCATATATACATGTATGTACAAAAAAAATATATGTATTCCAGCAGCATGTATATATAGATAATATATATGTATACAGACTCAAAGGGGAAGAGAAGAGTTTGAACTTGCCTTTTTGTTGACCAAAATTCGTCCCTATGAATCGCTCCTTCTCTCCCTTATCTCTTGCGTCTATGTTCTTTCGGTCTCTGTGCGTGTAACGACAGAAACCCTACCCTCTTTTCTTTTCTTTTTTTATTTGATTTTTTCTATAAAACTAAATAAACTTCAAAGTAATAAAAATAAAAATATAATAAAAAATAAATCCTAAACCATCAAAAATAAGTATACACCTAGCTAGCTCAACCATTCTAGCCCAACTCAACCTAGATTCCTCCCTAACCTAATCTAAAATTAAAATGAATGAAAAAAAATACAAAGACCTAGTCTAAATAAAATTAGATAAAATAAAGTAAACTACACCAAAATATTTAAAGCACTCCAAGAAATTTAATTCAACCAATAAAGCAAATAAAAAGAAAAATAAATAAATAAATATAAAGCATTTAGATTAAAATTCAATGACCTCAAAATTACGGGGTATTACATTACCCATCCATTTTCCTTTTATTTTCTTGTGCTTGCAAACAGACCATGTGATTAGAGAGGTGAAACAATGTTTGGCAGTTAATAAATACTTATAGTTGCAATGAGCTGTATTTCGTGTTGGAGCAGTGTCATGGACAATCACTGTAATTATATTATCCAAATAAACTATCATTATATTATCCAAATAAACATCCAAATAGTGACATTACATCATCCAAATAAACTATCATAAGTGATTACATCCAAATAAATTGTCATTACATCGTCCAAATAAATGTAATAAGTGATTACATCCAAATAAATTGTCATTTCATTATCCAAATAAACTTTCATAAGTGTTTGCATCCAAATAAATTGTCATTACATCCAAATAAAATGTATTCAATATGCACAAAAATGTTTTAGATTCAACATATGCATAAATAACTTGTTCAAATTAGGACCCACTGCCAATTGTGGGTAAGGTATTGCAAATTGAGACCTGGAGTCAGAAAAATTGCTTCAATTAGTAGATGCACATAATAGAAATAAAATATGAGATTGAAAAAAATTATGCAAGTTATAATTATATTTGTTTGAGTGTCCTTCCCTCTGCTGCCCATTTTTCTTTTTGTTGCAATTGTTCTTGTTGCTGCTTTGGCCTTTTTATTGCCCCTTCCTATTATTGTTATTGTTGCCCTTGGACCTGTTCTTTGACACCCCCTTTTGTTTTGTCCCATCCCCTTGCAAATACTACATCTCACTATGAATGACCTCTTTCCCGCTGCAGCAATTTCATCAACCTCTCTTCTCCTTGCCCTTCTAGGTTTACCTGGAGGCTTTCTGAGTATTGGAGGCAATACTGGTTCAATATCTTTAGTAGACCACTTGCTCACATGGTGCATGGGGCGAATGATGTTCCCGTAGGATTTCACATATATATATTTGCTAAAGAATTCATCACAGTAATCCTCTATGTCTAGTTTGCTATACTTGATGGATAATGTTGCACGCTTACAAGGTAAGCCACTAAGCTGCCACTCCCTGCAACAAAAAGTCATTGATTGCAGATTCACAACATAAGTCATACTCAATTCTTGATCTGTCACCTCATACTCATGCCCCCTAGGCCAAATCACAGTGTATTTTCCATAACTTGAAATAATACTGTTCAACTTTTGCTTAAGCTTTGGTCTTATCTTAGTTTGCCAAGTAGTTATTTTTTAAAACCTTTTCTAAAACTTGTACATGAGCTTAATCCTAATGCACTCTAATGCAGCAACTAAAGATTTCAATCTCACTTTTCCAAGCCATGAGTTAAAAGATTCAACTCCGTTATTAGTGACAAAGTCACATTTGACCCTCTCGACAAACTTGTGCCTAGCCCAAGTTTCCAATGGATGATCCATCAACCATTCAGCTACATCCTTTGACACTAACTCTATGGCAGCCATTGCTTTTTTAAAATCAGTCTCAGTGTAGGCTTTTGTTGCCAACCAAATATGCCTTCTAAACCTCACACCAGGAAAAACATCCTTAAAATTGTTAAAAATGTGCCTACACCACCACCTACTTATTACATCTAGTAGAACAGATGCTACAACTTGCAAGACACCCTTTTGGCCATCAGTCATCACTGTCCAAAGCATTGTTGCAGCATTCTCACCAATGACTTTCTTTAGGTTCTTAATAAACCAAACCCAACTGTCCTTACACTCACTCTCAACCACTACTACGGGAACAGGGAACAAACCACTATTCCCATCCACACTCATAACACTCAGTAATTGCCCTCCAAAAGGACCCTTCAAGAAACACCCGTCAAGTCCTATAAATGGTCTACAACCTTCCTTGAATGTAATACCTCGTAATTTGAGGATATCTAAATTGGGTTTTTATTTATTTGATGGAGTTTTTAATTATTTAAATGCTTTAATTAATTTTTTCAATGCCTGATTCTAGATGTTTAATGTGGATGTTTGAATTATTGCTAAGTGTTGATTGAGTTTAATTGTGTGTTAATTATAGTTTTTTTTTCTGTTAAATAAAATATGTTGGTTTGGACTGCATTTTCTTTATTATTTTTGTTTTATTATTATTATTATTATTAGGTTGGGCTAGGCTGCTGGGCTGGGCTATATATATGTATATATATATATATATATATATATATATATATATATAGTTGGGCTAAATATTTTATATTTATTAATTTAATTATTTAAGAATATTAAATAAGAGAAAAGGAATTAGGGTTGAGTAGTTTCTACGTACAGAGGATTCGTACGCACAGATAGGAGAAAACGGTAGACACCGAGAAAAGAGAAAAAAATGATTTTTGCTCAACATCACAAGGCAAGTTCGAACTCTTCTCTTCCCCTTTGAATCTGTATACATATATATTTTTTGTACATACATGTTGCTAGAATATATGTATAATATATATATTAATTGTATAGTGATAAGTGTTCAATTCTATGCATTTGAACCCTCTTTATTGCATATGTTAGTTCTGTTTTTATGATTACCGAGATATGTTTACAGTATTTTTGTGTTTTTGATGTATTGCAGGTCTTGTAGTGAAAGGAGCAAAGTTTGAGGCTAATTGCAGCTGAAGAGCAAAAATCAGAAATGCAGCCAAAGGCATCTCGATCAATCGAGATCTCAATTGATCGAGATCTCATTTCGATTGATCGAAATCTCGATCAATCGAGATCTAATCTCGATTGATCGAGATTCTGCAGAATCCACTTGCCCACTTGCTCACCTGCTCTCCCACTTGCAACAAAATCCCCCTTTTTGCACGACTTAGGGGGATTGTCTGACTTGAACAAGACCCTTGGGGACCTTCTTGATACAAGGGATATATATATTGGTATATATATATATATATATGGTGGGCCCCAAGGTTGAAAAAGGAAGCCTTAAAGCACCAAAAAGCCACATATCTCATATATATCTCTCAACACACATCAGACCATAAAGGAGAGACTTTCGGGAGAGAGGAGAAGGAGCTGAACCAGACCAAGAAGCTTCATCTTCTCCATCAATGGAAGAGTGCAAGGCAACCATGAGCAACTAACTTCCATACTAGGGTGTTGTTGAAGCCCCTAGCCATGTAAACATGTTCATTTTTGTAGCACTTGGGATTTGTAATTAAATGTTGATTATTTAGCCTAGTGATCATGTACACTAATACATTTCTTCTATATATTCATGTGATTTTGGTTTTATTCTTGTCTTAGAGTCTAATCTTCATGTGAATGCACAACATTTGCATATTCCACAAGAAGTGCAAATGATGGCTAGATAATGGTGTTTAAATGAATGTGTTGTGTTTGTTTGTATAAACCATGCCAAGATAAGGTAGCTTGGATGCATGTAGGATCACTTAGAGAGTAGGGTAATTAGATAGTTAGTTAGGTTGAAGAGCTATGCTTATTGAAGATGGATTATGATAGGTGGACAAACACATTGATCTTTTGATATGTCATTGAGGTCACAAGCCTAATGACATTGTTAGGCATTTAATTAATGAATCCCATGCTTGCTACACTTATGAACATGTGAATGGCTAGTGGTGGAAACCAATCCTAGTTCTCTCTCCCAACTTTACTCTTTGAATTTATTGTCATTTCATTTATGCAATAGTTCCATAAACAAAAATTCAAAAACCTATTTTTAGGATTAAAGTGGAATTAACCTTTCTTTAAGACAATTGCGACTAGTCCTCGTGGGATCGACACCCTCTATATAGAGCCGTATCTACAAAGATTCGTGCTCTTGCGAGTGGTTAAATTATATTTTGATAAAGAGGGCAAAATTAAGCTTACAATTTGATCCGAGTTTAGCCACATCATATAGACATGTTGTTAGAAATTGGTATGCAATTAATTATGAAACTAAATGATTTTGCATGCTAATAATATTTATGTGAATTAAACATGAAGATTTTGGAGTTTTGGTACTGTTTTAGGGTATTTTTGCATATGTTTATACATGTACATATGACTGTATAGGCGGGTATATATATATATATTAACATGAAATTGGGTTTACTGTAGTCATCATTTTTGAACATTTTTGTTCTGATTAAAAGGTAGATATTACTTCCTAGAACAATCCTTGAAAGTTTGGTTGTGAACCGTTGGATAGATTGACGGGAAATTGAGTTTGAAATTTTAGATTTTCGAAACTTTAAATTGGGCGTTTTTGATTTAGTCCACGAGAGGGGGTGATTTTGGTACCAATGCGTAGCTTAGATCGATATGAGTTCGATGGTATATTCATAAGTGCGATTCGGTGCCCGGAAGTGACCGAAAAATGGTCGGAAATTTCGGCCTCCATTGTTGAGCGTGAGAGCTTCAGGTGAGGAAGAAGAAAGAAAGAAAGAAAGAAACCCCCACTCGCATCGCCGGTGAGTGGGAGCACGTGCTGCCGGCTCCGTCTCCGGTCGGTGGTCAGAAAAGTATTTTTGGGTCCCACTCGCGGGGACCCACCTCTGGGTCTGATATGGGCGCATTTCAAAATATTTTAGTATTTGTTTTCAATTTTTGAAATTTTTGGAAAAACTTGAAAATTCGGAAAATTATTTTTTAAAAATACTTTTATAATTCTAAAAATTCCCAAAATTTTATGTCAACTTCCTGGGAGCTTAAGGAGCTTGGGGTATTAATTTCATGTCGAAATGATTTACCATTGCCTTTAAATTAATTTTTAAAGTGTCTAAAAATTGGGTTTTTCAACTTCTTTAATTTTAGAAAATACTTTGAAATTTCCAAAAATTACCAAATTTTTACTGTAACTTTCTGGAGGCTAAATACACTTGGGTTTAAATTTTTAACTCAAAATAATCTTTCCTTGTTGTTCAATTGGTTTTTAATATGTCCAAAAGTTGGGTTTTTCACTTTCTGTAATTTTAGAAAATACTTTTATAATTCCAAAAATTTCCAAATTTTTGCTGTAACTTTATGGAGGTTAGATAAACTTGGGTTTAAATTTTCATTTCGAAATGAGCTTCCCTTGGTGTTCAATTAATATTTAAAGTGTCTAAAAGTTGGGTTTTCACCTTCTCTTATTTGTTGAAAATATTTTTAAAATTCTAGAAAATTTCAGAAATATTTAATAGGGTTATTAGAAGTAGAATAGGCCCAAAAACCTAGATAAGAGTTTGGTTTAGACTCCCTCATAGATTTGAGTGCATTGGGGGTTGGATTGGGTGTTTGCTTCTAAAGTGGTTAAATTGTGTTATTTGATTTACTTGAATGTATTTTCCTTTAAGGATATAAATGTCCATTAAATACTTGATTATAGTTTACTTGTGCACGATTTGTCATATGGTGATAATTTCATGTCAGATAATTTGAATTGCTTTGTTTGTGCAAATTAAAATCATAATGCACCTTATTTATTTTAAGTTTCATATTGGGAATGCATCTATACATTTTATTTTGGCATGTAAGAATTGCCCGGCGTGTCAGGATCGCCTATACCTAATAAGGTATCTATGCATTTTATTTTGGCATGTAAGGATTGCCCGGCGTGTCAGGATCGCACATACCTAATAAGGTATCTATGCATTTTATTTTGGCATGTAAGGATTGCCCGGCGTGTCAGGATCGCCCATACCTAATAAGGTATCTATGCATTTTATTTTGGCATGTAAGGATTGCCCCGCGTGTCAGGATTGCCCATACCTAATAAGGTATCTATACATTTTATTTGGCATGTAAGGATTGCCAAGGCGTGTCAGGATCGCCTAATACCTAATAAGGTATCTCTGCATTATATTTGGTATGTTGGGATTGCCAAGGCGTGTCAGGATTGCCTAATACCTAATAAGGTATCTATGCATTATATTTGGCATGTTGGGATTGCCAAGGCGTGTCGGGATTGCCAAACACCTAATATGGAATCTTTATATTTTATTTGGAGCATGTCAGGATTGCCTAATGTCTAGTAAGAACGTTTCTCGTTATCATACTTTAGTGTAGGGACTTAAATCTATTCATAAAGTTTTACTTTTATGTTTTTTTGTTTGGTTATGGGGTCCGTGGGTTACCGGACTTCCAAGTTGTATCAATCAGAATAATACAATGTTATTTAACGTTATTATTTATTTCAGTTAGACTTTCCTTTCAGCATTTATAATTCTTTTTCTTTTGTCATTGTATTCTATGCTTGTTTGCTATCAATTATTGGTATCCCTCAAGTTTTGTGTGTGAGACTGGCCACCTCATGCGCAAAATTTTCTGGGGGGTATTTCATTTGGTATCAAAGTATTCCAGGTTCAAGTATTGTCGGGTCTGTAGGGTCCGTCGTAGGGTATCTTCCACGTTGCGTATTTTGATAAATAGAATCTAAGTATAGGATTCATTGTACTCTATACATCTTAGTCTACTATCTGGGTCTTATGTAGATGTCACCCCATAGGAGGAGGAAGGTGAACCACAACTAAGGTCAGGATAATGTCCAAGATGGAAATGTTGAATTTTCTCTCGATTTGGCAGCCATGATCGCTTAGACTGTAGCTATAGGAGTGACGACTGCTCTTTAGAAACAGCAACCACTGCAAATGGCGCATGTTCCATTACAAGTTGAACAGCCTAACAAGTGGGAAGGATTCAAAACTCTTTTACATGAGGGAATTCCTGGACTTACAGAAGAAGGACAGGACAATCGCAGGGTCAGAGTAGGAGTTCACCTATTTATCTTTGTTACACCTGAGGAGGTGAACACTGAAGAGAAGAAGGTGAGCTGTTTTGTGAAGGGATTGATTTAAACTACTCAACAGGTCATTTTGGGTAATCTAGCTTATTCCACTTACACTCAGGTGGTTGATGCTGCATTGCAACACTGTCAAACAAGGAGGGATTATAGGAAAGGATAAGGGAAAAAATGAAATGATAGATACTTCGTTAGCCAGATAGTGGAAAAGAAAAATGGAAATAGTAGGGCAATTTCAATAGATGAATTATGGGAGGGTCTACAACGTCATGCCAGATCATGTACAGGCTCCACCGCAATGAGGCGGAGTCCACTTGGATGAGGGAGGATGAAATCAAGTCAAAATATCCAGATCTTTTATTTTAGGTATGAGGTGAATTCTGAGGACGAAATTTCTTTTCTAGGGGGGAAGAATGTAATACCTCGTAATTTGAGGATATCTAAATTGGGTTTTTATTTATTTGATGGAGTTTTTAATTATTTAAATGCTTTAATTAATTTTTTCAATGCCTGTTTTTATATGTTTAATGTGGATGTTTGAATTGTTGCTAAGTGTTGATTGAGTTTAATTGTGTTAAATATAGTTTTTTTTTTCTGTTAAATAAAATATGTTGGTTTGGGCTGCATTTTCTTTATTTTTTTTGTTTTATTATTATTATTATTATTAGGTTGGGCTAGGCTGCTGGGCTGGGCTATATATATGTATATATATATATAGTTGGGCTAAATATTTTATATTTATTAGTTTAATTATTTAGAAATATTAAATAAGAGAAAAGGAATTAGGGTTGAGTAGTTTCTACGTACAAAGGATTCGTACGCACAGATAGGGAGAAAATGGTAGACGCCGGGAAAAGAGAAAAAAAGTGATTTTTGCTCAACATCACAAGGCAAGTTCGAACTCTTCTTTTTTCCTTTGAATCTGTATACATATATATTTTTTGTACATACATGTTGCTGGAATATATGTATAATATATATATTAATTGTATAGACATGTTGCTAGAAATTGGTATGCAATTAATTATGAAACTAAATGATTTTGCATGCTAAGAATATTTATGTGAATTAAACATGAAGATTTTGGAGTTTTGGTACTGTTTTAGGGTATTTTTGCATATGTTTATACATGTACATATGACTGTATAGGCGGGTATATATATATATATATTAACATGAAATTGGGTTTACTGTAGTCATCATTTTTGAACATTTTTGTTCTGATTAAAAGGTAGATATTACTTCCTAGAACAATCCTTGAAAGTTTGGTTGTGAACCGTTGGGTAGATTGATGGGAAATTGAGTTTGAAATTTTAGATTTTCGAAACTTGAAATTGGGCGTTTTTGATTTAGTCCACAAGAGGGGGTGATTTTGGTACCAATGCGTAGCTTAGATCGATACGAGTTCGATGGTATATTCGTAAGTGCGATTCGGTGCCCAGAAGTGACCGAAAAATGGTCGGAAATTTCGGCCTCCATTGTTGAGCGTGAGAGCTTCAGGTGAGGAAGAAGAAAGAAAGAAAGAAAGAAACCCCCACTCGCATCGCCGGTGAGTGGGAGCACGTGCTGCCGGCTCCGTCTCCGGTCGGTGGTCAGAAAAGTATTTTTGGGTCCCACTCGCGGGGACCCACCTCTGGGTCTGATATGGACCCATTTCAAATTATTTTAGTATTTGTTTTCAATTTTTGAAATTTTTGGAAAAACTTGAAAATTCGGAAAATCATTTTTTAAAAATACTTTTATAATTCTAAAAATTCCCAAAATTTTATGTCAACTTCCTGGGAGCTTAAGGAGCTTGGAGTTTAAATTTCATGTCGAAATGATTTACCATTGCCTTTAAATTAATTTTTAAAGTGTCTAAAAATTGGGTTTTTCAACTTCTTTAATTTTAGAAAATACTTTGAAATTTCCAAAAATTACCAAATTTTAACTGTACTTTCTGGAGGCTAAATACACTTGGGTTTAAATTTTTAACTCAAAATAATCTTTCCTTGTTGTTCAATTGGTTTTTAAAGTGTCCAAAAGTTGGGTTTTTCACTTTCTGTAATTTTAGAAAATACTTTTATAATTCTAAAAATTTCTAAATTTTTGCTGTAACTTTATGGAGGTTAGATAAACTTGGGTTTAAATTTTCATTTCGAAATGAGCTTCCCTTGGTGTTCAATTAATTTTTAAAGTGTCTAAAAGTTGGGTTTTCACCTTCTCTTATTTGTTGAAAATATTTTTAAAATTCTAGAAAATTTCAGAAATATTTAATAGGGTTATTAGAAGTAGAATAGGCCCAGAAACCTAGATAAGAGTTTGGTTTAGACTCCCTCATAAATTTGAGTGCATTGGGGGTTGGATTAGGTGTTTTCTTCTAAAGTGGTTAAATTGTGTTATTTGATTTACTTGAATGTATTTTCCTTTAAGGATATAAATGTCCATTAAATACTTGATTATAGTTTACTTGTGCACGATTTATCATATGGTGATAATTTCATGTCAGATAATTTGAATTGCTTTGTTTGTGCAAATTAAAATCATAATGCACCTTATTTATTTTAAGTTTCATATTGGGAATGCATTTATACATTTTATTTTGGCATGTAAGGATTGCCCGGCGTGTCAGGATCGCCTATACCTAATAAGGTATCTATGCATTTTATTTTGGCATGTAAGGATTGCCCGGCGTGTTAGGATCGCACATACCTAATAAGGTATCTGTGCATTTTATTTTGGTATGTAAGGATTGCCTGGCATGTCAGGATCACCCATACCTAATAAGGTATCTATGCATTTTATTTTGGCATGTAAGGATTGCCCGGCGTGTCAGGATCGCCCATACCTAATAAGGTATCTATACATTTTATTTGGCATGTAAGGATTGCCAAGGCGTGTCAGGATCGCTTAATACCTAGTAAGGTATCTATGCATTATATTTGGCATGTTGGGATTGCCAAGGCGTGTCAGGATCGCCTAATACCTAATAAGGTATCTATGCATTATATTTGGCATGTTGGGATTGCCAAGGCGTGTCGGGATCGCCAAACACCTAATATGGAATCTTTATATTTTATTTGGAGCATGTCAGGATTGCCTAATGTCTAGTAAGAACGTTTCTCGTTATATATTCGAGCATGTTACGATTGTTTCTTATGTAAACTTAAAACTAGTCTGCACTTGCATTAAGATAACTGATGTGTTAGTGTAGGGTGTGAGGTGGCTCTATTCTTGGGTCACGGGGTTAATTGGGTATATATATTTATAAGCTGGTGGGTTATCTTTAATTGTATATAAACATAAATTTGTTGTCTTGGAAAATGATTATTGGTGGAGGCAGGATAGTTTTGTCTAATACCTTGTAAGGCATTTGTAGAATATATGAATAAAGGCATGTTAGGATTGTCTATGGTTTGAACTTAGAAATTTGTTTTATCTATATTGTGATAATGGATGAGTTAGTTTAGAACATAGTTCTAGTTACTTCTAAGATAGGAGATTTAATGACTAAATGGTATAATTATATCTATATGTCTTTACTGTCCTCATATAGAGGGTATGTTTACCGGTTCTCTGATTGGGTTGTAGTAGAGAGAATTTGCTCGTGGGTTTAACCCACTTTGTTGATATTTCAGGTTCCAGACAGTTTCTACTTGGAGATTTGCGCGTGGAGTTCGTAGAGCGTGACAATCATCCATTCCTTATCATACTTTAGTGTAGGGACTTAAATCTGTTCATAAAGTTTTACTTTTATGTTTTTTTGTTTGGTTAAGGGGTCCGTTGGTTACCGGACTTTCAAGTTGTATCAATCAGAATAATACAATGTTATTTAACATGATTATTTATTTCAGTTAGACTTTCCTTTCAGCATTTATAATTCTTTTTCTTCTGTCATTGTATTCTATACTTGCTTGCTATCAATTGTTGGTATCCCTCAAGTTTTGTGTGTGAGACTGGCCACCTCATGCGCGAAATTTTTTGGGGGGTATTTCATTGAACCTATCGTAAATAGATGCAAATGATACGAAAATCCTCCTAAAATTGGGTTTCTCATTCATGTCACTTGTGTCATTTCTGAAAGGTTTGATGGTAACCAAACTACCAGGGTTTGTCTTGATAACCTCAGCTGCATATTGATACAACTTTGCATAAGAGGCAATATGGGTGCCCTCAATGTCCTCAATAGCTTTTTTTCTAGCCCTAGATAATGTCCATTCTTTGACATTAAGCCCAACATTTTCATGCACTTCATCATGCAGAGCAGATATACTCAAATTAGGCTAAGCTCTTATCCTGTTTTTAAACTTTCTTACTATCCAAGTTGAAGTAGCATCCTTGATCCTTGACTCTCTAATGCAATCATGTTTTGGGCCAACTATCTTAATCTTATAAGAGATTGAATCAAGCAATAATGATACATAGATTCTCCAATTGCAGACATGATTGCCACAATATGTAGTCACTCTAAGCCTCTCATTTTTTTTCCTTATTAATTTAAATCCCTTTTGAATAGAATAATCCCTCAACACACTCCTAAAGTGTTTTATATCATCAAACAGTTGGTCCTTCTCAAGACTGATTTTACCACCCTCACCATACTTGAAAATTTTCCCCTTAATATACCCATGCATAATCCCACCTCTTTCCACCCTTTCATCATCACTCTTATCAGATAACTCACAATTGTCATTAAAATCAGACAATGCATCATCACTAATCTTAGCACAGTCCACTTTAAAATCACTTTCACTTTCACCATTAGATTCAATCATCACTGTCAGAAAAACTAAAGTGTTCATCATTTTCTTGACCCTCACCTTGATTTTCACACATACCTATGTCATTTTCAAAATAACCCTCATTTTCATAATCACTCTCACCTATGTCATTTTCAGAATTAATATTTAAGTCAACTGTTTTAGTTCTGGACTGGGTATTTCCCTCGTCAAATTTTTCACATGTTGGAATCTCTTTATTAGAAGATAAAGAGAATGAGCAACCTCTAGAAAGATGTCTATGACGACACTCTTTACATTCATTTGGAACATTAACACCGCATCTTAGTCACCCTCTATTAACATCCTCTCATTACTACCATAAACCAGACAATACACATTAGGTGTCATCCTAAACTGAGTATCAATATCATTGGCTATGGCATTACATGCATTAATAAATAAATCTATGAATCTATACCTGTCTGGATCTACATCATAAATCATATAATACTGGGCACTAAATTTGAACCGTAAATGATGTCTGGTTTCATAAGCCATTTGAAGCTGAAAAATAAAAAAAAAAATCAAAAGTTTAAAATATTTTATAAACTCATGTTTGTCATAATTTCTTTACAAGGTATGTTAGTAATATATGCATATAACATAACAATTATTATTTTAAATTTATAAGTAGATGGAATATATCCTGTTTGTCCTGTCACTGTTTCGTATTGGGTTCTACCGTATCCATCTCTATACTTCATTGCTTTGCATTTTCCACAATTACTCTTATAAACTATTATATATATATATATAAACTTTGGATTTAGAGAATGAAATTAAGTTATTAATTTATAGTCTAAACTAGACAATTCTTTCCACTTAATGATGGACTCCAGTACCTAAAAATTGAATTTAGCAGGCCTGCAAGGGAAGGTTCATCCACTGCCAGTTTGATTGAGGAGACATGGGTTTGCCATCATAAATGAGTTTCAGTCAGAGAAATAAACAATCTAACTTTAAAGATTATAATGGTTTTCGCATAAGCACATGATTAAGAATATAAAAAAAATAACATTTTGCACATAAATCAATCATAATCATTAATCAAGTTCTTACATTGTAAATTTAGTAAGAATTATATGTCTAGATTGAGGGATTCTGGTTGTTGGGACTTCGTCATGGATTCCTAAGTTTAGGTTCTTTTTCACACCATTTGAAAATTAGACACCATATAAAGAAACTACAAGGAGTTTTTTGTTTTGTTATGTTAGAAAACTGAGGGAAATAAACTTTGAAGAAAGAAAAGAGAACTTGTTTGTAACTTTGAAGAAGACCAATTTTTTACTTTTTATATATTTTTTATATGGAAAGAAACATGGAAAAACAAGTGTGAAAAGAAAATGAAAATTTTTCATAAAGAAATTTCTTTCTTTCCTTTTTCATTCCCGTTATTGTTTCAAAGAACCAAACTTAAGTCTGTAAAAAAAATGAAGAAATTGTATTGTGTTCTTAAGAAATTATTATAAAATCAAAATCAATTTTGTAGCTCATAAGAAAAAGGTGCAACGGTGCAACTAATTCAATATTTATACCTATACACAAAATCGCAAGCCAACTAAACAATGAATACCATTAATTCTGAAATCTAATTAGGTACCAACACCCAAACATCAAACCCTAATTTGAAATCAAAACTAATATTTAAACCCTATTATATACATCGAATGATATCACAATACAAAATATGTATAGATTAGGGTTTTGAGGCATACCTATTTATGTAGACAATAAACACCCACCAACAATGAACGAGACTTTAGAATAGGGGGTTTGATCGATAAATCTTCTTAGGGTTTCGGTAGTTAGTCTTTCAATGTTAGAGAATGAGAGACATGAATGGCTAGAAGGCCATGGGTTTGGCTTCTATCATCTTCGATAATACGCAGAGATGAAGAGGCAAAAAGATAGAGTGAAGTGAGATATGATAGGGAAAAAAAGTGATGATATGATCGGGAATAAGGCTAGTGTAATGTGGATATTGTTTAAACTATTAAGGGTTAATTTGGTCTTTTAAGTTTATTTGAATTTTTAAATATTGATGTGGTCGGAACTAAATTATATTGTAAGCTTAATTTTGCCCTTTTTATCAAAATATAATTTAACCACTCGCAAGAGCACGAATCTTTGTAGATAAGGTTCTATATAGAGGGTATCGATCCCACGAGGACTAGTCGCAATTGTCTTAAGGGAAGATTAATTCTACTTTAATTCTAAAAAACAGATTTTTGGTTTTGTGTTTAAAAACTATTGCATAAATGAAATGACAATAAAATTAAAGAGTAAAGTTGGGAGAGAGAACTAGGGTTGGTTTCCACCACTAACCATTCACATGTTCATAAGTGTAGCAAGCATGGGATTCATTAATTAAATGCCTAACAATGTCATTAGGCTTGTGACCTCAATGACATATCAAAAGATCAATGTGTGTGCTAACCTATCATAATCCATCTTCAACAAGCATAGCTCTTCAACCTAACTAACTACCTACTTACTCTACTCTCTAAGTGAACACTACATGCATCCAAACTACCTTGTCTTGGCATGGTCTATACAAACTAACATCACACATTCATTTAAACACCATTATCTAGCCATCATTTGCACTTCTTGTGGAATATGCAAATGTTGTGCATTCAAGTGACAAAATCTACTCTAAGACAAGAATACATTCCAAATCAAATGAATATATAAAAGAGATGTATTTGTGTACATAATCACTAGGCTAAATAATCAACATTTAATTACAAATCCCAAGAGCTACAAAGATGAACAAGTTTACATGGCTAGGGGTTGAAACCAACACCCTAGTAGAAGAGTTAGTTGCTCATGGTTGCCTTGCACCCTTCCATTGATGAAGAGAATGAAGCTTCTTGGTCTGGTTCAGCTCTCCTCTTCCTCTCCCGAAGGTCTCTCCTCTGATATTCTAGTGTCTTTTTAAGAGATGTGTGAGATATGTGTGATATGGCCCTTTTTGTGTGCTTTTTGGCTCCTTTTTCTCCTTTGGGCCCACCATATATATATATATATCATTATATATATCTCTTGTATCAAGAAGGCCCCCAAAAGTCTTGTTCAAGTCAGACAATCCCCCTAAATCGTGCAAAAAGGGGGATTTTGTTGCAAGTGGGAGAGCAGGTGAGCAAGTGGCCAAGTGGGCTCTGCAGCATCTCGATTGATCGAGATTGAATCTCGATTGATCGAGATTTCGATCAATCGAAATGAGATCTCGATCAATCGAGATTTTGATTAATCGAAATCAACATCTCGATTGATCGAGATGCCTTGGCTACATTTTCTGATTTCTTCTCTTAACTGCAGAAAGCTTCCAACTTTGCTCCATTTACTCCAATACCTGCAAAACATCAAAAACACAAAAATACCGTAAACATATCTCGGTAAACGCAAAAACAGAACTAACGTATGCAATAAAGAGGGTTCAAATGCATAGAATTGAACACTTATCACACCCCCAAACTTACATATTGCTAGTCCCTTAGCAATACAATATTACAAAAATGAAATCAACTATCTTATACAATAGTTTAATCATGCTCAGTCATCAACTAGATAAAGGGCGATCATCCGTTCATTTCACATTTGGCAAATGCAACAAGTATTACAGAACTATGTGGTCATTAGCAAAAATGGACTTTCACAAGCTATAAATGAACGACAGTCCCCACATAATGGCCAGCCCGAACAAACATAACAATTCCAACCCCAAAATCCTCTTTGAAAAGTGAACATGCATTCTAACGTGTGGCTTTTGTCATATTTGGAGAAGAAAATGAACAAATCTATTTTTAAGAGAAAAACTCATTGAAAATGCTCAACACGGCTGTTTCATTATCACAAAACATTCATGATTGCTCATGCGCGGATGACCGTGCAATGCTTAGCTCTTTTTGCTTTCTTGCAAGCCCATGTAGCGGCGTTGGGCCAATGACTCCCAAACCAATTGATTTTAGGGCATTAGGTGAAGAAGCACCCCTTGGACTTAATGACCGAGCTTACAAGGCGATGAGCGTAAGCAAGCCACCCGCTTATTATTGCTCAACCTTACACACTTTTACACGAATATTTCCTGCTTTGAGGCATAGAAATCCGGTTATTTGAGTGAGAAGGCTTATTGCATATTTTTCTCTTTTTATTTCTTCTTTTTTTTTTTTTTTTTTTACAACAACCAGAAGAACTTATTCTTTAAGTTGTTCAGATAAAAATAGAAATTTTCAAAAATTCTCCCTCAGACTTATACCCCACAATTTAAAATGCATGTGTGCGAATTTGTGCGGTTAAGGACAAATTTAGGGCAAGAATTGTACGTGCTCGAATTTAGACAAAAATGTAGACCGTTCTAGTCTACTATAAAGCTTGCAAAAGTGCGGGTATTTACAATGTTAAAGTTCTTAACTACCTGCTGCATTTACCTCGGACATTTATTCGAATGACTTCCTTTAAAAAGCAAGACATCATGGCAAGCATCCAAAAATATCAAGAAGAAAAAAAAACTGCTCTACAATGACACTCAAAATAATGACCGAACATTGCATGCGTATGCAAGTGGTATAACATACCGCACCCCCAAACTTATATGCAACATTGTCCTCAATGTTTGGACAAGAAGAACAAGGAAAGAAGTTACCGGGATGGCAGAATGCGAGAAAAATGGTATTCCACAGCAGCGGTCATCTTGTAAATAAGGAAAACCTGCATAGAACACCCACTGGATACCACGACATTAAAAGGAACAAAAAGTAGATAAATAGAACATAATGAAATAATTATGCACAAACTGACAATGCCAATATCACTGTATATCTAAGGGTCTGAACTGGTGTTTCCCAACTATCTAAGAGGTCTATGCGACAAGATATTGACTATCCAGGCACGCTAACGCATAGCACGCAAAGGGGCTGCCTTTCTTTATTACCGCCATACTGTGTTGAAGCAATCTTAACAGTATTGGGAATTAAAACCAGGCGGTAATAAACGGAAATCATCAACTGAATCGCATATAACAATTAGACAAGTGGTACTACATACATAGTCAAAGTATAGAGAACAGATAGATTGACGGAAAGCAAAAAGAAAGACAGTAAAGATAACACATGACATAAAAGAAAATATAAATGTATTCCATAAAGATGAAAATGAGTTTCAGTACAAAGTGTACATGTAGGTGGAATACTCAAAAAGAAACTAAACATGGCCAACATGGCCTATCAAAAATAAAGAAAGAAAAATACAGAAAGTAAAGCATAAAAGAGGAATAAAATGCAGCTACTTGAGGGCGGGTGGTGGTGGTGGCTCGGTGGGAGCAGAAGTGGAGGTGGAGGCTCGACCTGCGAACAGGAACTGCAGGTCCTGCCGGAAGGCTCGGAACTCGTCTAAGATCGCTCTCTGGCCCTGTGCCAGAGAAGAAATGTCCGTCCGAATACCTGCCAGCTGACTCTGCGTCACCTGGACGTGCTCGTCAAAACCCTGCTGGAGCCGCTCTACGTCAGTCGCCAGGCAGGAATAGCCCGTCGCTAAGATATCATGCCGCTCTGCAGCGACATCCATCTCCTCCTCCTCCATCTCCTCGTCCTCTGACTCAGCCCCTGCAGGCTCTCCCTCATCCGTCTCCACCGGGGCATCCATATCTACATCGTCTAGTGGATCACCCTGATGGTCCTGTCGCTCTAAGTGTCGCCTCACCCGCTCCCACTGAGTAGATGTGAAGCGGGTGGGCGGTGCCAACTGAATGTCAGTACGACTGACCGGTATACTGGCACTGCTGAGAAAAGCGGAGATCAAGAAAGGAAAGGGAAGCCGCCAACTCGCTGCTCTCTGCATCCTCTTGTTCACGAGGCCGTCCCAGACCTTGAACATCTGCCCCCAGATCAGCGACGGGATTGAAACCCACGTGCCCGTGTGGAAAGTATAGAGGCAACGGAGGAGGTCGCCCCTACGCTCTACCTCGTGCTGCAGCGGACACGCGTTCTTGAGGAGAACGGTGTCCAGGAACCAAAATTTGCTCGGGCACATCGATTTGGACGTGCAGTTGTGACTGGGCGTGGTAAACGCCCCGCCACACATGTCCATCAAGATCGAGAACAGCGTTATGTCTGCTGGGAGCGCGGCCCTGTAAAGTGGCTGACCGTCCTGGCCAACCATGTCTGTCGGCTGCTGGTGAGGGATACCGAGCATATGAGCAATCTGGCTCAGCGTAATCGTGATCGTGACAGTGGCCACGACAGTCTCGAGTGTATCTGGCGCAGTGCAGGAATAGGTTATATGATCGTAAAAGACCTGCACTAGGCGCTCGTGTGCCACGTCAGTGGGAGGCACACATAGCCGGCCGAGGTGACGCCTCCTAAGCTCGGCAACGGTCCATGTAGTGTCTGGACGTCTCTCGAACTCGGCTAAGTCAAAAATCTACTCCGGGTGGAACTCTCGAGACCGGAAGGCTCGCTTGGGCACATCGCGAACAGCACCGGCGACGTTCTTCACCCTCGCCATAGTCTCGGAACAGTCTGCACTTGATTCCAAAAATTACGTAAATAAAAGATGAATAAGAAGAAAGCTAAACTACTAATAAACTAAAAGAATAAAAATAAAAATGAAGTCCTAGTCCATGGTACTGACAAGAATACAAAAAGTCGCTCTCGAAGAGGCAATGTGAACGGATGCAACCGAAACGAAGGTGCCGCGGTTACACACCGTACACTAAGCGTTTGAAACGAAGAGAATGCCAAATCTCACTCCTACATGAATTTCTACCCCCCCGAAACCCACAAAATCTCGTTACAGATATCGCAATCGCAACCATCCACCCCAACATTATCTAACTATGTTTATTACGCCGTAAAACTATCAAAAATGGCGAGAGAGTAAACAAAAAGTAGCCATGCATCACTTACCTCGTGAGGAAGAAGATGGACGGCTCAACCGAAGAAAATCCACTCACAGCCGCGAAGAGAAGATAGCGCAAGTGCTAGCGGCGGCTTCGGATTGCGTCGGATGGCGGCGGATGATCGGGAATGGTAGATCGAGTGCTCGGGAGTGCTTGGAGAAGGCTTGGATCGCACGGAGGGAGAGAAGAATTTGGATGGTCTTTTAAAATGGGAGGGAAGCCCAACGGTTTAAATAGATTTTCGGCTCACGTGCAGGCTCCGAGTGCATCTCGATTGATCAAGATGTGCATTTCGATCAATTGAGATTTCGATTGATTGAAATCTTGCTTCGATCAATCGAAAATTCCTTCCCTGAATCACATTTTTACTTCGATCAATCGAACATTTAATTGATTCAATCGAAATTTTATTTCGATCAATCGGAATCCCATTTCGATCAATCGAAATTTTCGATCGAGCGAAGACCTATCGAAGTGCAATCGAAGAATACTACCTCTCGGGACTTTGGACTTGGCAAATCTCTGCAATTTTTCGATCAATCGAAACCAAAATCTCGATCAATCAAAATCTCGATTGATCGAGATCTTGGTTTCGATCAATCGAGATACTAAAAAACAGTCAGTTTAAAGTATGCTTCAGGGACTTGGATATTTGGGAATTAGATACTACATTGCTTAGATACAAACCTACTTTGGAGTAAAGGGACATCATGGAAGCTTGATAGCTACCATGGCTTCGCCACCTTACACGTCTATGGCGCGACGTCCGGATCGGCTCACGAGTCAAAATACACGGGATCCGTCAAAGTGACGACATCCACGTATTCGGTGGTGACTTGGTCATCCACGCACACTTTTAAGCGCTGCCCGTTTACTTTGAACATCGAGCCATCTTTCAAGTCCTTCAATTCCACCGCTCCGTGGGGAGCGACGAAATTAACCAAAAATGGACCATCCCAACGGGAGCGAAGTTTTCCGGGAAACAAATGGAGGCGTGAGTTGTACAACCATACTTTTTGGCCCGGCGAAAATGTTTTGACTCGAATATTACGATCATGAAAGGCTTTAGACTTTGCCTTATAGATTTTCGCATTCTCATACGCGTCATGTTGCAATTCTTCCAATTCATTTAATTGAAGCTTTCGATTAGAGCCGGCCTTTTTCATGTCAAAATTGAAAGTCTTGGTGGCCCACATAGCTTTATGCTCCAATTCAACCGGAAGATGACACGCCTTGCCATAAACCAACCGATAAGGTGACATTCCAATGGGAGTTTTATATGCGGTTCGGTATACCCATAATGCATCGTTTAGTCGCAATGACCAATCCTTCCGGTCGGGCCGAACAGTTTTCTTAAGAATGTTCTTAATCTCCCTATTGGATACTTCTACTTGGCCACTAGTTTGAGGATGGTATGGGGTGGCTACTTTGTGTGTGACGGAGTATTTGAGAAGCAAGGTTCGAAGGAACCGGTTACAGAAATGTTTACCTCCGTCACTGATGATGGCCCGAGGCGTACCAAACTGGCTAAAAATGTTAGCTTGAATGAATTTAACCACGAGTGCGTGATCATTGGTTTTGGTAGCAACGGCCTCTATCCACTTAGATACGTAGTCCACCGCCACAAGTATGTACTCATGACCAGTAGAGGGTGGAAATGGTCCCATGAAGTCAATGCCCCACACATCAAATATTTCAATGATAAGAATAGGGTTAAGAGGCATCATGTCCTTCCGAGACATCGCGCCAAGGCGCTAACATCGCTCACAAGAGCGGTAGAATGAATATGCATCCCGATGAAGTGTCGGCCAGAAAAATCCGTATTGGAGAATTTTTGTTGCGATTTTCTTAGCACTAAAGTGCCCCTCACAAGCGAGTGTATGACAAAACTTGAGAATGCTTTGGAATTCACTGTTGGGCACACACCTTCGAATTATTTGATCGGGGCAATATTTGAACAATTGAGGATCGTCCCAATAATATGATCGTGATTGGGAGAGGAAACGATCCTTCTCTTGCTTGGTCCAAGAAGATGGTATTTTACCAGTTGCCAAGTAATTAACCACATCCGCATACCAAGGGATACTCTCTTGAGAGATGACAAAGAGTTGTTCATCCGGGAAGGATTCACAAACTGGAATGGAATTATGGAAGGATTCAGCAAGAATTCTAGACAGGTGGTCAGCCACCACATTTTTAGTTCCCTTTTTGTCTCTAATCTCAAAATTGAACTCCTGCAATAAGAGTATCCATCGGATCAACCTAGGCTTGGTGTCCTTTTTGGCCAAAAGATGCCGGAGGGCAGCATGGTCCGAGTAGACAATGACCTTTGAACCTAATAAATAAGCTCAAAATTTGTCTAATGCAAATACTACCGCAAGCAATTCCTTTTCCGTTGTGGTATAATTGATTTGAGCCTCGGAAATGGTTTTACTTGCGTAGTAAATGACATGTGGCAGTTTGTCTACTCGTTGCCCTAAGACAGCACCCATGGCATAGTCGGATGCATCACACATAATCTCAAATGGGAGAGCCCAATTTGGAGGGATTAGAATTGGAGCGGTTGTAAGCATGGTGCGGAGTTTTTCAAAAGCGTTAAGGCACGCTTCATCAAAGGTAAAGCAAGACTCTTTTTCAAGAAGGCGACACAAAGGCTGAGAGATCTTGCTAAAGTCTTTGATGAAACGGCGATAAAAGCCCGCATGCCCAAGGAATGAACGAATCTCTCTCACCGTTGATGGTGGAGAAAGTTTGGAAATGAGTTCAACCTTGGCTTTATCAACCTCTATTCCTCGCTTAGACACAATGTGCCCTAGGACAATACCCTCTTGAACCATAAAGTGACTCTTCTCCCAACTAAGAATTAGGTTGGTTTCTTGACATCGTTTGAGAACACAAGCTAGATTTTGGAGGCATGATTCAAATGAAGGCCCAAAAATGGAAAAATCATCCATGAACACTTCCAAGAATTTTTCCACCATGTCCGAGAAGATAGACATCATACACCATTGAAAAGTTGCCGGTGCATTGCACAACCCAAAGGGCATGCGTCTATAAGCAAATGTGCCGAAGGAACATGTAAAGGTGGTTTTCTCTTGGTCCCTCGGGTCTATAGCGACCTGATTATAGCCGGAATATCCATCCAAAAAGCAATAAAAACTTTGCCCGGCCAATCTCTCCAATATTTGATCAATGAATGGGAGGGGGAAGTGATCTTTCCGAGTGGCTGAATTTAATTTCCTATAATCAATGCACACTCTCCATCCTGTGGTGGTGCGTTGGGGAACTAATTCACCCTTATCATTAGGTTGCACCGTAATACCAGACTTCTTTGGAACCACTTGAGTGGGACTAACCCACTTACTATCAGAGATGGGGTATATGATCCCCACATCTAGTAACTTCACCACCTCCTTCATTACAACGTCCTTCATGTTTGGATTCAATCGACATTGTGCCTCCCTTGAGGTCTTTGCATCCTCTTCCAAGTGTATGCGGTGCATACAAATAGAAGGGTCTATTCCCTTAAGATCTACCACACTCCATCCTATTGCTTCTTTGTGCTCTTTTAGCACCTTTATGAGTTCCAACTCTTGATCATTTGTGAGATTGGAAGCAATAATGACTGGAAGGGTCTCATTTGCGCCCAAGAAAACATACTTGAGTGTAGCTGGTAGAGGCTTGAGCTCAAGTTGTGGTGGGGAAATTAAAGAAAGAGTTTGGAAAGTTTTGGACAAAGGGGGCAAGGGTTCTCTCGGAACTCTCCACTTAGGCAAATCCATGACAGTATTAACATCGAGCATGGAATTGACTTCACATATGGATTGCTCAATGTCAAAATCATCATAGTTGAAGTGATTTAGGCATGCCTCTAAAGGGTTTTTGGAAAGAATAGAAGGAAGTGCTTCTTGAACAAGGTCTTCCACAACATCGACACAAAAGCACTCACTTTCGTCATCGGATGTGTGGTGGGAAGCATTGAAGATGTTCAAGCGGACTTTCATATTCCCAAAAGAGATGTCCATCACTCCAGTACGGCAATTAATGCAAGCGTTTGCCATGGCCAAGAATGGACGACCTAGAATGATAGGAATATGATGATTCGGATTTTGGACCGGTTCCGTGTCAAGGACTATGAAGTCCACCGGAAAATAGAATTTGTCCACTTGAATGATGACATCCTCAATGATGCCACGTGGTTGCTTCACCGAACGGTCGGCAAGTTGCAACACAACTGTGGTATGCTTGAGTTCCCCCAAACCTAGTTGTTGGTAAACTGAGAATGGAAGCAAATTGACACTAGCCCCTAGATCAAGAAGTGCTTTTTCAAAAGATTGATTTCCGATGGTGCACGAAATGGTCGGAGCACCCGGATCTTTGAATTTAGGAGGGGCTTGGTGTTGGAAAATGGAGCTTATGTGCTCAGTTAAGAGGACTTTCTTAGGAACATTATTCCTAGATTTGCGCTTTTGAGTGCATAAGTCCTTCAAGAATTTCGCATAAGAGGGAATTTGTCGAATAGCATCAAGGAGAGGGAGATTGATCTTTACTTGTTTGAAGATCTCCATCATGTCTTGAATTTTCTCTCCTTGCTTCCCGAAATGAGAAGGTTCCTTCAATCGTTGAGGAAAAGGAACCGGAGGTTCATAAGAGGTGTCAAGATTTGGAATCGATGATGACACAACTTCACTTGCCTTTCCTTTTGGATTTGAAGGGGTATTTTGAAAATTTGGATTTAACGGAAACAATTTTGGATTTAATTGGGATTCTTTTGGATTTTTAGGTTGCTCTTGGAATTCCTTTCTCTCTTCCTCCCCTACCTTGGAGTTAATGATTTTACCACTCCTCAAGGTTGTGATTGATTGAACTTGCTCTGGAGGAGCATTACAAGTTGAAGATGATAGATCTTCAATCATATGGACACCTTTGGGATTCAACACCGGTTGACTCGGCAACTTACCTTCCTCCCTTCTATTTAAAGCATTAGCTAGTTGCCCGATTTGAGCTTCTAACCTAGCCATAGATTGAGCATTGGCTTCAAGCTTAGAGATTGATTGAGAGTGAGTTTGCAATAAGCGGGTGTTGGCCTCAAGATTGCTTATCACTCGTTCTTCAAAGCTTTGGCTTCTCGGAGGAGGTGGTGGTTGTTGGTAATTAGATCTTTGATTGTAAGGTTGAGGGTTTGGCCTATAATGAGGCTGTTGAGATTGGGAATTAAAAGAACTTTGCCCTTGGAAAGAGGGACTTGATTCTTGATTCTTCCATGAAAAAGCCGAATGGTTCTTGTAACCAGGATTGTACGTGTTCGAATATGGATCATTCATTTGTTTAGCGTACAAGGCATTCGCTTGCTCTTGAGCATAATCAGGAGATTGCCCGGCAATAGGACAATCTCGCACAAAATGCGAAGTGCTATAGCAAAACGAACACCCTTCCTGATTTTGGACAGATTGGTTTGGAGTAGGCAGCCCATTTTTCATGATTAAATCCATTTTTCGGGACAAGGCTTCTACTTGCATGGCTACCTCATCTACCCGTGAAATCTCATGCACTCCTCTACAAGGTTGGGTGGCCTTCCCTTTCCTAGTGGAGGAGCGTTGAGCTGAATTGTTGCTTAGGGTTTGAAAAAGTTTCCATGCCTCATCGGGGCTTTTCAAAAGGTACCCACCCCCACACGCGGAGTCTATCATTTGTCTATGTTGCTCACTCACCCCATCATAAAAACTTTGCACTAGCTGCCATTTTGGGACAGCATGATGCGGACAAGATTTTAAAAGATCTTTTAACCTCTCCCACGTCTCATGGAATTGTTTTTGGTCAATTTGGGTGAATCCGGTGATTGCTCGCCGAATATCACTTGTCTTACCCATTGGGAAGTATTTTTTTAAGAACTCTATTTACATCTCCGCCCAAGAATGGATTGAGTTGGGTTCTAGGGAATTGAACCAACTTCTAGCCTTATCTTTTAGGGAAAAGGGGAACATACGTAGCTTTAGATCATCCTCCGTAAAGTGTGGTACACGAATGGTGGAACACACGGAAAGGAAGTAATCTAAGTGCCGATATGGATCCTCATTAGGAAGACCGTGGAAGCTATTAAGAAGATTGATGGTGGAGGACTTTATTTCGAATTGATTTGCCGCTACATCCGGAAATTGAATACATGAAGGTACTTCAAATGTAGTCGGAAGGTAAAAGTCCATAAGCAACTCTCCTTGAGGAGTGGTGGTGGAGGTGGTTGTTCATGATTAAAAGGAGGTAGACCGGGAGGTTGTCTCTCATTTGGATCCATGTTTTCAGTCCTAGGCAAAATAGGGTCCCTAGAGGTTCCTCTACGTTGTCTAAGTGTTCGTTTAAGTTCACTATTACAAGGAAGCAAAGGAAGTGACAATGACCGTCTACCTAGCATGCATTAACAATTGAACAACACCTCTATACACAAAGTAACAATAATATATACAAAAGAATGTGAATGAACTCAAACCACCAATTTTTGAAGTTATACTCACAAAGGGTTCCAATTTGAATTCTTCTAGATGCCCGCTATGTGGTATAACTAAAATCAAGAAGTTTGAGATATAAGAACAAGATATATACAAAAAGAATGAAAGAATTTCTAGCCTAAGAATTAAACCAGATTTAATCTTCCAATGGCGACAATTAAACCGTAGTCCCCGGCAACGGCGCCAAAATTTTGATGTGGTCGGAACTAAATTATATTGTAAGCTTAATTTTGCCCTTTTTATCAAAATATAATTTAACCACTCGCAAGAGCACGAATCTTTGTAGATAAGGTTCTATATAGAGGGTATCGATCCCACGAGGACTAGTCGCAATTGTCTTAAGGGAAGATTAATTCTACTTTAATTCTAAAAAATAGATTTTTGGTTTTGTGTTTAAAAACTATTGCATAAATGAAATGACAATAAAATTAAAGAGTAAAGTTGGGAGAGAGAACTAGGGTTGGTTTCCACCACTAACCATTCACATGTTCATAAGTGTAGCAAGCATGGGATTCATTAATTAAATGCCTAACAATATCATTAGGCTTGTGACCTCAATGACATATCAAAAGATCAATGTGTGTGCTAACCTATCATAATCCATCTTCAACAAGCATAGCTCTTGATTCGTGTGTGAGTGTGACTCAAAAAGTATATCAATTAAAAATTTCCACACTTCGCAATAGAACGAATTCCTTGCAGAATAGGGCTATCGAAAGGAATGGGTATCGTACCTCAGGGATTATGTTCTGATGAGTTGGAACACAGAACTAATTCTAATTAAATTTATAAGAAAAGAATTCTGATTTTTAACTAATTAAAAAGATAAAATAAAATAAATCAAAGGTAAACAGATAATGAAGATAATAAGAGAGAAACCTAGGGTGTTTGACTTCACCACTAACTCCACAATCAATGGTCAATTGAATCAACTATAGGGGAATTACATCATGCATAAGTGGTGTCGGTGGCTACAAGCACACCTTCATCCGTCAAGAAGATAACATATGATTAAGGCTAAGCCATGGACTATCTTCGATTGGCATGGGCCATCTGCCTAACTACTCTAATCTAGGGTGCAGTATGGTTCATCTTCTCTAGGCATAATCCATCAAAGCTCATAACAATATATTCAGTGATTACCATTGTATAATAATCGCTCTCATGATCACAGAAAACAAGAGAGATTGAGTTCAATAACAACAACTAAATATCTAAGACAAGATAAGAAATCATTGAGATTGAATTTACAATACTTTTATTGCTCAATTCTATAATAAGAATCCTCTAAATTACACAATCTATACATGTATATAAAGGTCCCCAATAATTAAAATAATCAAACCATTGATGCTTTGTTAGGGCTACATCAAAACCCTAGTGGATGAACTAGCCGCTCATGATAGAAGAAGAAGCTTCAACTGTTGAGGAAGAAGGCATCATCTTCATGAATTATGCGTATGACTTCGTTCTCCAATGGCTCTGCAAATATGTTTCTGTTCTCTTCTCAGCCCTCTCAGACTCTCCAATCTCTGTGTAAGCTCTCCCAATTCATCCTCCAAGTCTTCCCTTTATTCCCCAAGAGAATACACCAAAGTCCTAATCCAATTAGGAATTAATTAGGGTTTCCCGCAGCACTAATCAGGTGGGTTTTTCCTGCTGACTTCGGCCCGACTTTTGACCCACTAGAAGTCCGATTCACGGAATTTTTGTGAAATACAAAAGTGTGCCGAATCAAATTTCGTTCAACCCCACGCGAAAATAATGTCGATTTGAGGCTCGGAAATAAGACTTCTGGTCCATTTTCCAAAACGGGATTAAGACTGCATTATGCGCAGATTTGGGCTTCAGGCCCGAAACCTTCTTAAACAGTTGTAATTCTCTTGGACCTCTTTCTTGGGCTGATTTGAGTTGAAATAAATGGTTGAGTGAATCTCCTTGATGTAGGCTTCATCTCACCATCTTGGATGTCTTCTTTAAAAACCCAAAAGCACGGTTTTAACTGAAATAATCATTAAGGCCTTGAAAATACAGAAAACACTAAAACAAAGTAAAATCACAAAATAATCTATCACTAAGAGAATAAAATACATAAGTTAAGAGGCTAGAATGCGTAACATTCAACGCCTATCACACCCCCAAACTTACATATTGCTAGTCCCTTAGCAATAGAATAAAACAAAACTAAAACAAAGGAAACTAACAAATACTAACTAAACTACCAAACTCCACTTTCGTGGGAGAAACGATTGCATTTAGCATATGCAACAAGCCTTTAAACCCCTAGGTTCCCCCTAGTGGACGAGTATAGTCTCGTGAGGGTTTCCAGAAATGTTACCCACAAACATTCAAAATTTTGTTTCAACATTAATTCAAGAAGAAGATTACAATATATAGTTACAAACTTGCATTCAAGAATAATTTCAAACTTTCAAATTCTATAATTCAAATCAATGGTCCCCATGCATAATTCACATCAACATATATCAAAGTAATCGACTCTAGCTCCCTCGTGTAAAGTGAACTAGCAGTCATCTCATGTAGCATAACCAAGCTCTGAATATATTAAGGCACATACCCTTTCAACTCACTAGCTCCCCTTATTGAACTCATACTTCCCAACATGCATAGATGACTTTTTCATTTTTTTTTCAATTCTTTTTTTTCATTGCTTTATTGGTTGTGCAATGTCTTGATTTATTAAGCTTTCTAAAAGATCCATGTAGCAAGCTTTCAGTCAGTGACTCCCAAACCAGACGGCTTTAGGGCACTAGGCTTTAAGATACCCTGAAGACCTAATTACTCGAATCAATCAGGCTACAAATCAAGACAACCAATGCTCATCTTTTCTCACCCTTTCAATTTTGACGCGAACACTCCGTGCTTCCTGAGGCATAGAGGCCCGGTTACTCATGAAAAGGATCAAATTGATTTGCTTATTCATCACTTTTTTTTTTTCACTTCTTTTCTTTTCTTTCTCTTTTTTTTTTCATTGAAGTCAAGTATAACACGTTATCGGTACTCATTCTCAAGAGATACTAATTAATATCAAGCATATGTAACTCAATAACTCAAAACCACAGCTTATACCCCATAAGACTATGCTAATGTGTTTGTGCATGTAAGGAAACTAAAATTAATCACTCCAAAGCATGTTATTGCAAACCATGATTAAAACCACATAATTCAAACCACAATTCCAAGAATTTAAAACATACTCAAAAAGTGCAAGTTATGCACCTACATAAGGTATTAATCCTTTGAATCATGTCAAAACATTCTATCTAAAAATAAAACAAAATAAAATAAAATAAACAAACTAAGAAAATAAAATAAAATAAAAATCCTAATACAAGAAGAATTTCACAAATTTTCCCCATATGCAATAAAGCACATAAATAGGCATCGCCTCACCCCCAAACTTAAACTGTACATTGTCCTCAATGGACACCCAATTAAAGCATAGAGAAGAGTAAGAACGATATTACCGGGATCATGGAGTAGTGGAAAGAAAATAGAGTACATCATGAGCACGAAGGCAATGCAAGCACACCCCCAAACTTGGATGTTGCAATCTGTCAAAACAACCACTATACCCCAAAGATCAAGTGAAAATAGTATGGGTGAAAATAAATATGAAAGAGAAAAATCCTAAAAAAAAATAAAATATTTGTTTTCATTTTTCAAATTTTTTTTTTTTTCGTTTATATTTGTTTTTTTTTTTTTTTTTTTATAAAAATCTAACTATAAAAAGAAAAATAAAAAAAAATAAAAACTAAAAATAAAATAACATACAAAAGATGGTTACCTTCCTGTCAAGGATGTGGTGGTGACTGAGCATCCGGATCTAAGTTTGCTTGGCGCATCAGTGCACGCATCATCCTCCTCATCTCTAGTTGCTCTTGGCGAGTGTCACGAAAGTGATCCGCCATCTCTGCTCTCATTGCACCAAACTGTGTGGAGACCTCTGTCTGTAAGGTGCCAAACTGGGCTGTCAACCCAGCAATCTGCCCTTCTAAGTATTGATAATCATGGCCACCAGCCTGTGCATGCACTTCCTCTTCCTCTGCCTCCATCTCCTCTGGATCGTCCACCGGTGGTGGTACATCTACATGCTCTCCTCCTTGGGCCAACCGAGATACCTCACCAGGCGCCGCTATGACTCTCTGGTGCATATGAGATCGACTCAAGTTCCAGTCATGCGTGCCATAATGAAGGTCATGTGGAAAGGCAAGCTCGTCCTCGTGGACTGCATACCCCTGTGTTACAAGCAATTGGTGAATAAGAGTAGGGAATGGAAACTCCCAGTCACTTGCACTGTCTGGTACCTTGGCCACAACTTTGGAATAGAATTTCTCCATCTGGCCCCAGACAATCTGTGGGAATGACAGCCAATGCCCAAAATGTATAGCATATAATGATCGAAGGAACTTTTGACGTCTTTCGGTTTTATGTCCAATTGGACATACATTCTTGAGTAGAACAGCGTCAAGGAACCATAAATGATTTGGCATTGAAGACTTTGAAGCTGCATTCCTTTTTGGCCCAGAAAATTGGTTGGCACACAATCGTGCAACCACATTGCCCACCGACAACTCGTCGGGTAAAGGAGTGTAGATATGAGATAAATCAGCTGGGCATTCATGAGGAAAACCCATGGCAATGGCAATGGATGACATGTCAATTCGAACTATTGTTCCATCTACGGAAGAAGTAAGCACATCCCGCTCATCTGGTTTTGGTATTAAGTTTTGATAAAATACCTTGACAAGCCTCGGGTAAATGGTAGATGAGAGTGGAACAAAAATGGATGCCGACCGACGACGACGGATGTCGGAAATCCCCCATCGTGTTTCGGGAAACATACCATACAGTTCGGCTATGTCAAACGTTGTTTCGAAATTCAACGCCCTTGGATGCCATCTCTCTTGAATACCGTCTCGGCGAGATCATGAAGAACCTGTGGTCGGATCATTCCTCGCTCGGCGAGGATTACGTGAACTTGAAGCATCTTGGTGACTTGCTCTCTTTGGTGCCATAGAAGTAGAAAAAGTGTGGTTGAGGAATTAAATCGAACACTTGGTGTGCACAATTCTTTTGTAACCTTCAACCTCCTTTTTCCGGCAATTTTTCCACCCAAATCGAACAAGTAATTGCACCAAATTGATCCCCCAAACTTGGTCTTCAAAAGCCCTCAAAAAGATTTGAACAATTTCTTCAAGGAAAAACTTCACTTACTTTGATGTTGAACTTGAAAAAGTGTGAGCTTCCTTTGAGAACTAGTGATTTTTGATCCCCTTTGATGTTGAAGTTGATGTTGATCAATTTTGAATCCTTGTATAATAATCACTAATTGAAGAAATTAGTTTTCCGGATGATGTAGGACTTGAATTGGAGTTCAAAGAGGCTTAGGATGCAAGTAGTAGCAACATAGGAGGATAAGGAAGCTTTAAATACCAAAACAATTCGGGCAGCCCACATTTTTACCTTGGGCGATCGATCCCCCCAAGGATGGGCGATCGATCGCCCACCTGCTGGTGGGTGATTTCTTGAAAAACAATGGGGCGATCGATCCCCCTTAAATGGGGCGATCGATCCCCCTTCTGATGCCCTGCTGGACCCTCCATCGCCCAAGGTCGACCGAGACTTGATATTTTTGAGTCTCCATCGCCCAAGGTCGACCGAGAGCACGATTTTTCACCCGTCTTGAGTCCGAATACCTCGGTACACCTCTTGGCATCCTCCGGAAGCAACTTATACATCAAAAACTCAAAGAAAAAACATTAAAACGCAACTAGAATTGAAGAAAAACCTAAGAAAACTAGAATCAAAAATTAAAATTAAAGAAAACTAAAAGAAATAAAGTATAGAAATACATACAAAACCTACTATTTAACGTCCGTAGGAGACGATTGACTCTCCGAAGGGATTAAGTCGGATAGACGGGATCCGTCAAGTCGACGGACTCCACGTCTCTTCTTGGCACACATCCTTCCACACAATGTTTCAACCTTTGGCCATTAACTTTCATCAACGTATTATCTCGAAAGCTTCGAATTTCCACGGCACCATGAGGAAAAATCGAAATCACTTGGAATGGTCCATCCCACCTTGAACGCAATTTTCTGGGAAACAACCGAAGCTTGGAATTGAAGAGCCACACTTTATCACCTGGAGAGAAGGACTTTCGTGAGATATGTCGATCATGAAATGCTTTCGTCCTCTCCTTGTAAATTCATGAACTTTCATAAGCATCACGCCTAAACTCTTCTAATTCATTCAATTGCAACTTCCTCTCTTCCCCAGCTCTTTTTGCATCGAAATTGAATTTTTGAATTGCCCAAAGTGCCTTGTGCTCAATCTCTACTGGAAGATGACATGCTTTCCCGTACACCAACCGATATGGTGACATACCGATAGGGGTCTTGTAAGCAGTCCGATATGCCCATAGTGCTTCGCTCAGTCGTAATGACCAATCTCTTCTATCTGGTCTCACTGTCTTCTCGAGAACATGCTTAATTTCTCGATTGGACAGCTCTACTTGCCCACTTGTTTGAGGATGATAAGGCGTTGCCACCTTATGTGTCACTGAATATTTAGCAAGCAAATTTCTCAAGAATTTATTACAAAAGTGAGTACCACCATCACTGATCAAGGCTCGAGGAATTCCAAATCGACTCAGAATATTCTCATGCATGAATTTGATTACCACCTTGTGATCATTGGTTCGAGTTGCAATGGCCTCCACCCACTTGGAGACATAATCCACTCCAACCAGAATATATTCGTAGCCAAAAGAAGGTGGAAAGGGTCCCATAAAATCAATTCCCCAAACATCAAAAATCTCCACCACCAGAATGGGGCTCATTGGCATCATATCACGTCTTGACATTGAACCCAATCTTTGACAACGATCACAAGTCTTACAGAAAACATATGCATCGTGAAATAGAGAAGGCCAAAAGAATCCGCATTGAAGTACCTTTGCCGCTGTCTTCCTTGCACTGAAGTGGCCTCCACATGCCAATGAGTGGCAGAACTTGAGAATATCTTGAAACTCATGGTCTGGGACACATTGCCGAATGATCTGATCTGGACAATATTTAAATAACTCTGGATCCTCCCAAAAGTAATGATGTACTTTAGAGAAAAATCGATCACGTTCTCGCTTGGTCCAGTCTCTTGGCACCTTTCCCGTGGCTAAATAGTTCACAATATCAGCGTACCATGGTGTGGAGTTGTCGGACACTCCAAACAATTGCTCCCTCTGCAGTGTTTTGGAAAGTGTAGTGCATACAGAAGTTACCACCATGGTAGAAATTTGATCTTCAAACACCTTCTTCTCCTTCTGTTTTTCTTGCACCCTTACTTCATCTATAGACTCAATCACCTCTTCAGAGTCCATGAAGAAAACATCAGACTGATCTGGAGGATTCTCAACAGCATTAAAAATATTAAGTTTAACCTTCATGTTGCCAAAAGAAATATCCATGATCCCCGACCTACAATTTATGCAAGCATCAGCAGTAGCTAAGAAAGGTCGACCAAGGATCACAGGAATGTGCCTCTTCGGATTGTGAACCGGCTCAGTGTCAAGTACAATGAAATCAACAGGAAAGTAGAACTTGTCCACTTTAATGAGCACATCTTCTATGATCCCTCGGGGTTGCTTTGTTGATCTGTCTGCAAATTGTAATACCACCGAGGTAGGCTTCAATTCTTCCAAGCCCAATTGTAAGTAAACTGAATAGGGTAGCAAATTCACACTTGCACCCAAATCAAGAAGAGCTTTATCCACATGGTGCTCCCCAATAATGCATGAGATAGTTGGAGCACCAGGATCTTTGTACTTGGGAGGAGTACACTGCTGAATTATTGAACTTACTTGTTGTGGCAGCATTACTTTCTTTGGCACATGGCTTTTAGAACGCCTTTTCTGAGTGCACAAGTCCTTCAAAAATTTTGCATAAGGAGGAATTTGCTTGATGGCATCAAGGAGTGGCAAATTAATCTTCACTTGGCGAAACACCTCCATCATGTCATGCAGCTTATCCCCTTGCTTCCCCAATTTAGATGCTTCAAGAAAACGTTGTGGGAAAGGAGCCTTGGGCTCATAAGGAATTTCAGCACTTGACTTGTGATTTTTTCTTCTTCTTTCTTTTCACCCACCTTATTGTCAATTATTTTCCCACTTCTCAAAGTGGTAATGGCTTGAACTTGCTCATGGTGTGGGTTGCTTGTGGAAGCTTACATCCCTCTTGGATTAGCAATTGGTTGACTAGGGAGCTTCCCTTCTTCTCTTCTACTCAATGAAGTAGCAAGCTGTCCAAACTGAGATTCCAGTTTGGCAATGGATTGAGAATGCGAGTGCACTAGCTGAACTGTAGATTGTACTGTTGCTGCAGTAGCTTGCACTGTCTCTATAAGAGAATCAAGCTTGTCAAATTTAGACAAGGTAAGAGTCAGCTTGTCTTCAATAGCAGAAATTCTTTGGGCCATAGGACTTTATGTTTGATATTGCTGTTGAGGCACAAAAGTCCTAGGTTGATATGATGGTTGCATTGCTGCCCCTTGGTTATTGTAAGAAAAACCAGGATGATTCCTCCATGTGGGATTGTAAGTATTACCTCGTGGAGGGTTCATTGGTCCAGTGAAAGTGGCTTGAACTTGCTCATGTTGAATATCAGAAAATTGCCCCATTGAAGGACAATTGCTCACATTATGCATAGGACTAGAGCAGAATTCACAAGGGCCTAGCAATGAAGAATTTGAAGCAGAAGGAGTTTGATTGGCAGCCATAATTGCTACTACCTTCTGCGCAATTAAATCAATATCAGTTGGCATAGCTTCTGAAGCACCAGCCTCAAAAATCCCATCAGTCTTCCTGGTAGTGGCAGGTCTGCTAGAACGAGTAGAGGACACATGTTGTAGAGAGTTGTCACTAAGATTTTTAAATAGGGTCCATGCCTCTTCTTCACTCTTCAACATAAAAGTACCTCCACAGGACGCATCAACCATCTGTCTGTTGGCTTCTGTGAGCCCTTCATGAAAACTCTGCACTAGTTGCCACTTAGGAACTTGATGATGGGGACACTTCCTAAGAAGGTCCTTGAATCTTTCCCATGTCTCATAAAATTGTTCCCCCTCATGTTGGGAGAAACCAGTGATAGCACGTCTGAACTGATTGGTCTTCCCTATCGGAAAATACTTCTTGAGAAACTCATGTTGCATCTGAGTCCAAGTCGTGATAGAACCAGCCGGTAGAGAGTTGAACCAATACTTTGCTTTGTCTTTCAAAGAGAATGGAAAAAGTCTCATTCTGAAAGCATCTTCAGAGAAGTTGTGAATTTTTGTAGTTGAGCACACTTCAATGAAGTCATCCAGATGCTTGTAAGGGTCTTCTTGAGTCAGCCCAAAATAAGATGGTAGCATCTGAATAATGCTGGACTTGATTTCATAATTCTGTGCTGTGACATTGGGTAGTTGAAAACCTGCTGGCGAGGTATATGTCTCAGGAACATAGTAGTCCCTAAGCAATCTAGCTCTTTCTCCATCAGCATTAGGAACAAGGTTATTATTCCTCTCTTCTGCCATGTCTTCAATTATTTCTTCCTCTTGCACACTGGTGTCAACAGGGATGTTCCTCTGTTGTCTAAGAGTACGTTCAGGCTCAGGATCAAGAGGTATCAAAGGATCAGCCACAGAACGACGACCTTGCATATATTACCAAAAGCACCTGAAAAGAAAACAAAAACAAAATTAAAAATAAAATATAAAAATTTCCGAAACTAAAAATCCAATTAAAACTAATTCTGTAAAATCCAATCAATCAAATAGATAATCCCCGGCAACGGCGCCAAAAATTGATTCGTGTGTGAGTGTGACTCAAAAAGTATATCAATTAAAAATTTCCACACTTCGCAATAGAACGAATTCCTTGCAGAATAGGGCTATCGAAAGGAATGGGTATCGTACCTCAGGGATTATGTTCTGATGAGTTGGAACACAGAACTAATTCTAATTAAATTTATAAGAAAAGAATTCTGATTTTTAACTAATTAAAAAGATAAAATAAAATAAATCAAAGGTAAACAGATAATGAAGATAATAAGAGAGAAACCTAGGGTGTTTGACTTCACCACTAACTCCACAATCAATGGTCAATTGAATCAACTATAGGGGAATTACATCATGCATAAGTGGTGTCGGTGGCTACAAGCACACCTTCATCCGTCAAGAAGATAACATATGATTAAGGCTAAGCCATGGACTATCTTCGATTGGCATGGGCCATCTGCCTAACTACTCTAATCTAGGGTGTAGTATGGTTCATCTTCTCTAGGCATAATCCATCAAAGCTCATAACAATATATTCAGTGATTACCATTGTGTAATAATCTCTCTCATGATCACAGAAAACAAAAGAGATTGAGTTCAATAACAACAACTAAATATCTAAGACAAGATAAGAAATCATTGAGATTGAATTTACAAGACTTTTATTGCCCAATTCATTAATAAGAATCCTCACAATTACACAATCTATGCATGTATATAAAGGTCCCCAATAATTAAAACAATCAAACCATTGATACTTTGTTAGGGCTACATCAAAACCCTAGTGGATGAACTAGCCGCTCATGGTAGAAGAAGAAGCTTCAACTGTTGAAGAAGAAGACATCATCTTTCTGAATTACGTGTAGACTTCGTTCTCCAATGGCTCTGCAATATGTTTCTGTTCTCTTTAGCCCTCTCAGACTCTCCAATCTCTGTGTAAGCTCTCCCAATTCAGCCTCCAAGTCTTCCCTTTATTCCCCAAGAGAATACACCAAAGTCCTAATCCAATTAGGAATTAATTAGGGTTTCCCGCAGCACTAATCAGGTGGGTTTTTCCTGCTGACTTCGGCCCGACTTTTGACCCACTAGAAGTCCGATTCACGGAATTTTCGTGAAATACAAAAGTGTGCCGAATCAAATTTCGTTCAACGCTACGCGAAAATAATGTCGATTTGAGGCTCAAAAATAAGACTTCTGGTCCGTTTTCCAAAACGGGATTAAGACTGCATTATGCGCAGATTTGGGCTTCAGGCCCGAAACCTTCTTAAACAGTTGTAATTCTCTTGGACCTCTTTCTTGGGCTGATTTGAGTTGAAATAAATGGTTGAGTGAATCTCCTTGATGTAGGCTTCATCTCACCATCTTGGATGTCTTCTTTAAAAACCCAAAAGCACGGTTTTAACTGAAATAATCATTAAGGCCCTGAAAATACAGAAAACACTAAAACAAAGTAAAATCACAAAATAATCTATCACTAAGAGAATAAAATACATAAGTTAAGAGGCTAGAATGCGTAACATTCAACGCCTATCAGCTCTTCAACCTAACTAACTACCTACTTACTCTACTCTCTAAGTGAACACTACATGCATCCAAACTACCTTGTCTTGGCATGGTCTATACAAACTAACATCACACATTCATTTAAACACCATTATTTAGCCATCATTTGCACTTCTTGTGGAATATGCAAATGTTGTGCATTCAAGTGACAAAATCTACTCTAAGACAAGAATACATTCCAAATCAAATGAATATATAAAAGAGATGTATTTGTGTACATAATCACTAGGCTAAATAATCAACATTTAATTACAAATCCCAAGAGCTACAAAGATGAACAAGTTTACATGGCTAGGGGTTGAAACCAACACCCTAGTAGAAGAGTTAGTTGCTCATGGTTGCCTTGCACCCTTCCATTGATGAAGAGAATGAAGCTTCTTGGTCTGGTTCAGCTCTCCTCTTCCTCTCCCGAAGGTCTCTCCTCTGATATTCTAGTGTCTTTTTAAGAGATGTGTGAGATATGTGTGATATGGCCCTTTTTGTGTGCTTTTTGGCTCCTTTTTCTCCTTTGGGCCCACCATATATATATATATATCATTATATATATCTCTTGTATCAAGAAGGCCCCCAAAAGTCTTGTTCAAGTCAGACAATCCCCCTAAATCGTGCAAAAAGGGGGATTTTGTTGCAAGTGGGAGAGCAGGTGAGCAAGTGACCAAGTGGGCTCTGCAGCATCTCGATTGATCGAGATTTCGATCAATCGAAATGAGATCTCGATCAATCGAGATTTCGATTAATCGAAATCAACATCTCGATTGATCGAGATGCCTTGGCTACATTTTCTGATTTCTTCTCTTAACTGCAGAAAGCTTCCAACTTTGCTCCATTTACTCCAATACCTGCAAAACATCAAAAACACAAAAATACCGTAAACATATCTCGGTAAACGCAAAAACGGAACTAACGTATGCAATAAAGAGGGTTCAAATGCATAGAATTGAACACTTATCAAATATAATAGTTATTATATTGATGGGTAGCTTTGTAATTTCACATGCTAGTTGGTGACACTGTATTGACAAGGGGTGTGAGTGTAGGTTTAAGCAAACTTTGTATATGAGTGTGTTGGAGTCAAACCTCAGGTGGTGTGAGTGCACTTTGCCCTATCTTTATATATATTTTCTGAGTTTTATCTCCATTAATATAGTTGCTATAATATATAATAGTCAAAACTGAGATATTTATTATAGTTGTTGTATACTATTATTCCATTATATTTTGGGTCAACATCTATGCTATTATATGAGACAAACAATGAGTTTGTGCAATCTTGATTTTTGTGCATTGATGAAGTGATGCTTTATTTACCATATGTATTTTCATATATATAATATGTGTATGAATCAACCATTTAAACAATGATGTCATGTATGGGTAGTCTAGAATTGAGACATACAGTAGTTCAATTACCACTATGTTGGATGAACTAGGTAAAAATTTAGAAGAAAAAAAAAAGTGATTTTTCCTCAATAGTATATGAGTTGATTTTGGGCATATATTAGTGAATTAATTTATTGGTATCTAGTCTAATGAATGCAAAGGTATGTTCTCAATAATATATGCATTGATCCGAAAATATTGCAGTGAACAGTTGATTTATTGATAAACAATGAATAGTAAATCATAAATGTTTTTTGAAGTTTTTTTTATGTGCATGGATGATAATATATATATACTTTAGTTATATCTGATC
Source organism: Cornus controversa (assembly GCA_026545225.1). Taxonomy (NCBI): domain Eukaryota; kingdom Viridiplantae; phylum Streptophyta; class Magnoliopsida; order Cornales; family Cornaceae; genus Cornus; species Cornus controversa. Next base: position 15,391,161 of record CM048853.1, on the reverse strand, counting down.
CATGTTCATATGTTGTTCCATAATATTTGAGTTTGATTTATGTGCAATAAAATAAAAATATTGTGAACCTAAATAAAATGAAAATTTAAAGTTTCGGTCTTTCCTTGGGGTTTAGGAGGATCGGTAAAGTGACTGGTTCAAGGTGGTATCGAAAGTGGGTGATGCCTACCCAAAGGTGACACTCATTGAGATTATCATTTTTGAAAATTTTAAAGACATATATTGGTCTAATTAAGGTCTCACGATACACTTACCTATATTGGAGCATTAGTTATACCCAATGTGATCAGTGTCTTAATGTAGGATAAGTGAGTAGAATAGTTGAGAGTGTTTGGGTTAAAACTAAATAACCCTTTTGTCCAAAGGTAGTGGAAGTGTTTAGTAATAATTCAAGCATAATCAATTAGGTTTATGTGCAGTTTAATCGCAGGTTTGGGTGTAAATATATCTAAAATTCTGTCCAAAGGTAAATTTTAAATGACATCTTACCTGTTCCCATAGGGTGGATGGTTTTACATATAATAAAACACCCTGATAAATTCAGCTTAAAACTCCAAGTATGATTTAAAGTGATAATCCCTAAAGTTGTGACATATTATTTTATATGTTATTTAATATAACATGTATTGAGGTTATAAACGCTTCCGCGATTCAGATATAGCTTATAGGGATTGAACCACTGGATGATTCAAATTATACTGCCTAGAGGATAAGTATTGAGATTGTGTTAGGTTTCTTAGACTATAAGTCTGTATTTTATTAATGAGAAACCCTGCATGCCCACTGTAAAGTTTTCTAAGGTAGTAATGTTATTGCATATAACTGGACTAAAATAATACCATAGCTATCAGAGTAATCTATGCTTCTATTGGTGAACTATTAGGGGTGGTATACTGTTACTTGATACTGTCAAGAAGTTTCTTGACCTGATCAAGAAGCAATTCAGGCACCAAGAAGCAACTACAGTACTATCGTCTGACACAACTCATGTTAGTCAGATATAATGGAAATGGTTTAGTGAGGGAGCACATCTTTAAGATATGCAAGCTGGTTAATAGTCTGAAAGAGTAGAGAATTGCATTTGATAATAAGTTATTAGTTCACATGGTGACATATTCTCTGCCTATGTCTTTTGAGACTTTCAGGGTGAATTATAATTCACATGAGATAAAAGGGACATTTACCAGCTATTAGCACTTTGTGTGACTGAAGTGGAATGACTCAGGGTGTTTAAAATTGAGACAGCTCATCTTGTCGTGAGTTGTAGAAGCTAGAATAGTTTTTAAAAAAAACTAGGCGTAAGAAAGGAAATGAGGTAAAGTAGGACATAAAAAGAAAGACTACTACAATTATAAGAATTGGTTAAGGAAAAGCAAAGTAAAACAAATTTGAAAATTCTCATGGTAATATTTGAGCCAAACTTGGTAAATGTGCATGCTCACAGGTGGTGTATTGTTTAGGTGTGATCATACATACCTTTTATTTTTCTGTGGACTCGATATCTTCCGGATTACAATATGTTTTTGTTAGAGAACATTTATCTATGGTATGGCATTAAAGATTGAGGAATGTCTCTCAAAAGTGATTTGAACGCTTGGTCAAGTGTGGGATTATTGGACCACTAATTTTTCAGATTATAATTTAGGTGTTGATTGTGTCAAGGAGAATGATGCAAAAGAAACGCAATTTTGAGGCTAGTCAGTTATCTAGTCTTTTCGACCTCATTCATACTGACATTTGTGGTCCATTTCCTACTCCTACTTGAGGATAACAGAGGTATTTAGTTACCTTTATTAATGGTTTCTCAAGGTAAACTTATTTGTGATTAATCCACCAGAAGTCTAAAACACTTGATATGTTTAAAATCTATTAAGCTAAGGTTAAAGGACATTTAGGCTGAAAGATTAAAATTGTGAGATTGGACTGAGGTGGTGAGTATTATGGGAGAATCAACAAGAGGATGTGAATTATGGTAGTTTTAGTATATATCTTTTGGAACATGGCATTGTGACATAGTACACCACTCCTAGTTCTCCTGGATAGAAAGGAGAAATTGTACATATCAGGATGTTGTTCGTAATATGATAAGTCATTCTTCAATACCTGAGAGTTTTTGGGGAGAAGATCTCAAAAACATCTGTTGATATTTTTAATGAAAAGTCATGTAAAGTAGTTTATGAAATACCATTCAAGCTATGGATAGGTTGTAGACCTAGTCTCATACATTTGTATATATGGTGATGTCTTATAGAGGCAAAGATGTACAATCCAAATATCAAGAAGCTTGATCCTTGCATTGTCAATTGTTATTTTACTGCGTATCTTGAGGGATCTTTTGGTTATGAATTTATCATCCCTCTAAACCAATGGAGATTATTGAATTATGTCATTGCAAAATCTATTGAGGATGGGCAAATCCAGTGGGAGTCTAGAGCTATGTAATTTCTTTTTAGTAGAGGAGCAATCTTTAGTACCCATTCTATTACTTTAGATTTTATTTCATTTTCTTTAGTGGTTTTAGTCAGAGCTCATATTCTCACTCCTTCAGTTATTCCTTCGTAGCCTCTTCCTTCAGTTTTAATTCAATTCTAGTTCCTGAGCCCGTTCAACTTCGGAGATTTTCTAAGACTTGTAAGTCTGCTATACTTGATAATTTTGAGGTGTATGATAGATAAAAGAGTTAACTTTTACCAAACGCTTTCAAAACTTTCCCGGACCTTCATACAAGTCCCCAAACATGTATTTTACATTTAAAACACATTTAAAATTATTAAAAATCCTATTTCAAAAAATAATTAAATAAAATGAAAATTTTCGGATCTCTATAGCCTCCTCACCTTAGGAGATTTTGTCCCCGAAATCGGGCATACCTTGTGGAAGAAACAAGTCCAGGTACTTAGAGTGAACTTCCTGTTCTCATTCCTAGGTAGCCTCTTCTAGTTCGTGGTGTCTCCACAAAACCTTGACCAATGGAATGGTCTTGCCCGTCAACACTTGGTCTCTAGTGTCAAGAATTCCCACCGATCTCTCCTCATATGACACATCTTCCTTAACCTCAATATCTGTCCAACCCAAAAAGTGTGATAGATCCAGCTCCTATTTTCTTAACATGGAAACATGAAAGACATTGTGAACACCTCCTAATTACAGTGGCAAAACTAACCAATAAGAAACCTCGCCAACACACCCTAATATCCCAAAGGGTCCAATAAACTGTGGAGATAACTTGTCACTCTTCCCAAAGCTCATCAACTCCTTGCATGGAGAAACCTTTAGAAATACATGGTCTCCTACCTCAAATGAAAAATGTCTCTTCCTCTTATCGGTATAGCTCTTCTGTTTACTTTGTGCCATAATAAATTGCTATCGAATTAGCTTGATATTTTCTGTAGTCTAGTGGAATATACCTAGTCTCAAGGTAGCTGTTTTCCCCACCTCGGTCCAACAAACTAGTGACCTACATGGCCTACCATACAATGCCTCAAAGTTAGCCATTTCAATGCTAGCTTGGTAGCTATTGTTGTAAGAATAATCCACCAACGGTAAATGGTCCTCCCAATTTCCTCTAAAATTTAGAATACAAGCTCTCAACATATCCTCCAATGTCTGAATGGTACGTTCTGACTGACCATCAGTCTGAGGATAAAAAGTTGTACTGAGGTGCAACCCCGTATCAGGGGCTAGCTGAAAACCTGCCAGAACCATGAAGTAAACCTAGGATCTTTGTCTGAGACAATAGTCACTGAAACACCATGAAGCTTCATAATCTGCTCCACATATAGCTTCATGAGATTCTCCGCATCATCTATGATCCGAATAGGCAAAAACTGAGTTGTCTTAGTTAACCTATCGATTATGACCCACACGGCATCATCTACTTTCTATGACCTCGGAAGCCCTACCACGAAATCTATAGTGATATGCTCCCACTTCCATTATGCCACTATCAGTGGTTGTAACAAATCAGCCAGTCTTTGATGTTCAGCCTTAACTTGTTGGCAAGTAAGACACTTAGCCACAAATTGATTCATGTCCTTCTTCATTCCCTTTCACCAATATTGTCGCCTTATATTGTGATACATTTTTGTCCCACCAGGATATACCGCAAGTCTAGAACTATGAAATTCCTAAAGGATACCTTCCCTATATGGAATAGGCATATACATCTTCCCTTTGAACCAAAAACTTCCATCCGTATGCAAAGACCATCCTTGTACAACTTTACCCCCCAAAATCCAGTTGTGGCTAGCTTTCATCTCCGCATCTTGCCATTGTGCCTCAATTACTCCATTAACTAGAGTTGGTTGAGCAACAAGGCTAAACAAGGTAGCTGGTTCACTATTATTATTGAAATACAAGCCCAAATCTGCTATGTCCTTCATTATCTTCCATTCTCGAATGGCAATGCTAGCCAAAGTCCCATATGATTTTCTACTCAAGGCATTGGCTACTACATTGGCCTTTTTCGGGTGATACTGAAGATCAAAATTATAATCCTCTATGTACTCTACCCATCTTCGTTGCCTAGAGTTCAAATCATTTTGAGTGAAGAGATATTTGAGACTCTTGTGATAAAAAAAAACTTTAAATTTCTCCCTGTACAAGTAGTGTCTCCACTCCTTCAATGCAAAGATAACCACCGCCAATTCCAAGTCATGAGTCGGGTAGTTTTGCTCGTGAATCTTTAATTGTAGTGACCCATAAGCAACAACTCTCTCTATTTGCATCAACACACAACCCAATCCATCACGTGAAGCATCACAATATATTACATATCCCAACCCATGCTTTGGAATCACTAAAACTGTAGTGGTGGTTAACCTTTTCTTTAACTCCCGGAAAGAAAGCTCACAAGCTTTATTCCACACAAATTTGACTCCCTTACAGGTGATTCTCATCATAGGTGCCGCTAACCGAGAGAATCCTCCACAAACCTCCTATAATAGCTGACTAACCCCAAGAAGATTCGAATTTCAAACACTCTCTGGACATTCCCAATGCATTATTGTCTCAATCTTTGAAGGATTCACGAAATCTCCTCCTCCCAAAATCATATGTCCTAGAAAATTCACTTTCGGTAGCTAAAACTCGCATTTCTCATACTTAGCGTACAACCGGTTATCCTTTAGAATTTGTAACACTATCCTCAAGTGGTTCTCATGTTCCTCCCTTGATGAAGAATACACAAGAATATCATCAACGAACACCACGATGTAACTATCAAGGAGTGCACTAAACACATGGTTCATTAAGGCCATAAATGCTACTGGTGCATTTGTTAATCAAATGGCATCACAAGTGTTGTGTTCAGTTGCGCTACTCGCAATTTATAATTTACCATTTATAATAGAACGAATCCTTGAAGGATAAGGCTCTAAGTTGAGGGTGTCGATCCCACAGAGACTACGTAAGAATAATCCACTAAAGGTTGAGGGTTGTTTCTTGTTTAATCACAACCGGGTGTTGGTTGTTTTATTACTATAATTTGAAAGCATAAAAAATAATTAAAATACAAAGTTTGAGAGAAGAGTTGAGGACTAGGGGTAAGATTTCTCCACTAGCCTCGTAGTATGCCACACTTCTAATACATTAGGAGAATTCATGCAATTATATACTAAATGACGCGTTAACAAGTCCCACATACAACGACGTCACTAAGAGAATACACACACCTTAATATATTATAATCCATCTTCAAAAAGTGTGATTTTTCTATCTACATACTTACCTAATTACCTAAGTGTAGCTAAATCACCATCTCTAAGCATGGACTATGCAAATCTAGCTATGCATGTTATAGTGAAAACTAGTCTCAAGCCATCACTTGTAGTCCTTATGAAACTTACAAGTGTTTGAAGATCATGTGAGGAATTTAAGCATTCTAAGACAAAAAGATAAATTACAACACATAAATAGGAAGAAATTGTAAACTTATATTGATACATAAGGCTCAAGGCAAGAGACATATATACAAAAATACATAAAAATCCCCAATTCATTGAAGTTAGAACATATTTACAAGGCTAGGGTTTGTCAAAACCCTAGAGAAGGATTAGTTGATCATGGTGGGCCGGAAGCACTCCATAGACAGAGATGGTCCCATGCTCAAAATGGTCTTCAAAGCCTTATAAAGCCCTCTTTGAAGCTTTCCTTTTCTAGAACTTCACTTTCTCTCTTTAGAATTCTATATATGCTCTCTATTATAAGAATTGTGATATATCTTATTATTACATATTTCCTAGTTATATAACTGATCTGAAGCTCAAAATATCATAGAAATTTCGTTCAAGGCTTTATCCAAGCAAAATTGGACAAGGCAAGTGAAGAAAATATCTGCAGAAAAATATCTTCTGCAGGATTGGGCGATTCATCGAAGTAGGCACTTCGATGCATCGAAGTAGGCACTTCAATACATCGATCTCTCCTTCTTCTGCAGATCTTCAGCTCTTTAGCTTTCCAACTCCGGTCTTGACACACCATTCACTATTCCTTAATATGAACTTTCCATAAAGTACGGTAGGACATAAGAATGCATTCTTGAACTAATAAAGGAGTCAAATTACACTGAATTCTGAGTTTGAACCTGAAATTATCAAAAACATAAAACACGTAAAAACTATACAATATGTGCAGTTATGGGATCAAAATACATAAGTAAAGGCGCAAGAATCTATAACATTTAACGCTTATCAACAAGAAACTCATAATGACCATACCATGTATGAAAAGTCATCTTAGAAACATCTTTCGCCATGACTCTCAATTGATAGCACCCCGACCTGAAGTCAATCTTGGAGAAACACTTAGCTCCCTTAAGTTGATCGAACAAATCATTTTTCCTTGGCAAAGGATATTTGTTTTTGATCGTCGCATGATTTAGCTTCTGGCAGTTGATACATAACTGTAGTCATCTTTCTTCTTAGAAAAAAAAAATTGGTGCTCCCCAAAGTGAAACACTAGGATGTATAAAACCTTTCGCCCTCAAGTCCTTTAATTGCTCTTTTAACACTTTCAACTTTGCCGGTGCTATACGATACGGTGCCATCGAAATGAGCATTGTATCGGGTATGACATTAATAGAAAATTCAACATCCCGCTTATGAGGTAATTTTGTCAAATCTTCGAGAAATACATCATCAAAATCACAAACGACTTTGAAAAAATTCTCAAAGTTTCCCCCTTCTTCTTGGGTCACAAGGTTTGCTAGAAAAAAGCCATAATCACTTTAATCCCATAATTCATAGAATGACGAAGGATAAAATTCACTTCGTTCTCCTACGAAGCAAAAATAATCTCCTTCGGATGTACACACTGACACCCTTCCTCGATAGCAATCTATGTTGGGTCTAAATGTGGATAGCCAATCCATTCTAAGAATAACATCAAAGCTCTTCATCTCTAAGAGAACAAAATCAAACACTAACTGCCGATTTGTTATCTCTATCTCACATGCCCGACACACTATATCCAGGGTCACTCGACCCCCAACTAGAGTATCAATACATAAGGCTCTATCCAAGGTTGACATATCTAAACCCAAAGCAAATGCAAAAGCAGATGATATAAAGCAATGTGATGCACTTGAATCAATTAAAACTCTAGCCCGTGAGCTAGATACAAGAAAGATACCTATCAATACTGAAGGACTTGCTAAAGTGTTAGCTGAAGTGATAGCATAGGCATGATCCTGTATACCCCGTCCTCCCTAATCACTCCTTTGATGGTCGAATTACGGTGTAGAGGCAGTATGAGTCGTTCCCCTCCCCGATTGTGAACTTTGAATAGATTGTGGTAGTTGAGGACTCTGAATCCTGACTGTGATCCAAAAAACTATGAATAATATTACTGTGACCCTGCAGTACCATATGCACCACTCTTCTTCTGTGGGCAATCCCTCACCACATGACTCGCTTGTCCACACCTATAACATTTCCTCGAATCCTCCTCTAGTGTAGGTTGTAGCTATGAGAATTCTAACTTGTAATGCCCTAATTGCTGACACTTATAGTATTTCATCTTGTCCTTAAAGGACCCAATAGGCATATATACTATGGAGAACGACTGAGTCTATTGTGGTCCTCGAGAATATGAATAACCCCCTTGTGCTTCTTCTTTAGGACCCAGTAGGCATAGATACTGTGGAGAATGATTGAGTTTGTTGTGGTCCTCAAGAATATGAATAACCCCCCTTATGCTTCTTCTTCAGATTTACTTCTGAGTGAGAGATCACACCTCGAGACTGACTCCTCAAGTCTCGTATCCTCTGAATGTCATTGTCATCCGCCTTTGTTAACAATGTCTGCCTTACCACCTCTACATAACTCAGCAAATCCAACATAGTGACCTTGGTCCTTAGCTCAAATCGAAGTCCCTTCATGAATCTCCTTGCCTTTTTTTATTTGTTTGCTATTATCTTTAGAGGGAAGCAAGACAATTTAATAAACTTGTTCTCATAGTCCATCATGCTCATTTCTCCCTGAATCAAGTGTATGAACTCCTGTTTCGCTTCCTTTACAGTATCTGGAAAGTACTTCTCAAGGAACAACCTTCTAAAAGTTTCCCACTCCATGTCCCTCACCTCATGAGTATGAGTTATGGACTTCCACCACAAGTCCATTACCCTAGTTAATTGAATAGGAATCATGGACATCCTCAGATCATGTCACGCCCCGATTTCCAACACCCGGTTAAGAGCGAGAGAAATGGGGGTGAACGGTGAAATCTAATCAAAACAACCATTTTGAAAAATATAATATCCAAACCAATTCTCTTAACCACGGAAGCAACTAAATATGCATATAATTAAGTGAATATGCATGACTAACCATGGTCCTCATCGTTGAAATCATTTAGAACAATAAAAAAAATATATATGATTTTCGGCTCTCGTGAATAGTAACTTTTCGTAAAAAGTTCCGAAATTTTTTTTGGACCATTGTCCCATCCTACTATAGTCCTAAGAAGCTTAAAATATAATTTAGACCTTTTGAAATTGAAATACCCCCCAGAAAATTTCGCGCATGAGGTGGCCAGTCTCATACACAAAACCTGAGGAATATTAACCACTGATAGCAACAAGCATAGATGCAAAGGACAGAAATAGAAAAATTGCTAAAAGCTGAACAGAAATCCCATTGAATTAAAATAAATTGATAAATAAATCATTCAATTCTGGTAATACAATTTGGAAGTCCCGTAACCCAAGGACCCCTTAACCAGAAAGAAATAAAAGTTCAACACTTAAATTAAAATCCAAAACCAAAACCTCTAAATGAGTTCATAGTTTTATTCCTGAAGAAAATGTAGATTCCTACCCTGAGGCTGGTGAGAGTAGATGTCTGTCACAGCCCAACCCTAGTACTCTATCCTCGCGGGGGAAACTGCTTGGGACCTGAAATATCAACAAAGTGGGTTAAACCCACGAGCAAGTTCTATCTACTACATCCCAATCAGAGAATTAATATACATACCCTCAATGTGAGGGACACAATAGATAAATATACGTTCAACCCCTCAGTTTATTCCTTATTTAGTTCATACTTTTAAAGATACAATTCATCTCATATATTTCCTCAACAACCCTTACAATGTAAAAATGATCCCCTTCTTTATGTTCACAAATCAAGATACACATGTATGTATTTTTTGAAATCTATGCAATCATGATATGTCGATTATGATGCATGTATACATTAATAGGGATGGGCGATCCTGACACGCCGGGCAATCCTTACATGCCAAATAAAATATAGATACCTTATTAGGTATGGGCGATCCTGACACGCCGGGCAATCCTTACATGCCAAATAAAAATATAGATACCTTATTAGGTATGGGCGATCCTGACACGCCGGGCAATCCTTACATGCCAAATAAAATTACAAATGCATTCCCAATATGAAATAATAAATAAACAAGATGTATTATGACTTTTAATTTTGCACAGACTATCCATTTGAACTATCAGCTATGCAATTATCCCCATATAACAAATCATTCACAAGTGAACCTAAATCAAGTATCCCATGAGCATTTATATATATAATAAGCACAATTGATGTGCTCCAAACAACTTAACTCCCATTAGAGGAAACCATTACTCAAACCAACCTCCAATGCACTCAAATCTCTGAGGGGATCTAAACATACTTTTACCTAGGTTTCTGGGCCTATTTCACTTCTAAGAACACTAAGAAAATATTCTGGAATTTTCTGTAATTTAAAAATATTTTTTATAAACCAAAGAAGGTGAAAAACCAACTTTTAGGCACTTTAAAAATTAATTGAACATCAAGGGAAGCTCAAGTCGAGGTGAAAATTTAAACCCAAGGTCATTTAATCTCTAAACAGTTACAGAAAAATTTAGGGAATTTTTGGAATTTCAGAAGTATTTTCTAAAATTACAAAAAGGGAAAAACCCAGCTTTTTGACACTTTAAAATTCAATTGAGCAACAAGGAAAGATCATTTTGAGTTGAAACTTTAAACCCAAGTGTATTTAACCTCTAGAGAGTTACAGTAAAAATTTGGGAATTTTTTGGAGTTGTAAGAGTATTTTCTAAAATTACAAAACAGGAAAAAGACAGCTTTTGGGTACTTTTAAAAATTAATTGGTCAACAAGGGAAAAGTGTTTTGAGTTGAAAATTTAAAATTAAGTGTATTTAATCTCCAATATCATACAGTAAAATTTTCAGAATTTTTGGAACCATGAAAGTATTTTTAAAAAATGATTTTTCAAATTTTCAAGTTTTTCCAAAAATTTCAAAAATTCAAGAAAAATATCAAAATATATCGGAATGGGCCCAAAGTGGACCCAGGGGTGGGCCCCCGCGAGTGGGGCCCAAATATATTTTTCCCGGCGCCGGCACGCGCCGGCCAGGCGCGTGGGGAAGCCCCTGCGCTGGGGCTTCTTCCCCAGCGCGCCCAGCAGCGCGCACAGCGCGCTGCCGGCGACTTCCCGGCGACGGTCCGGCCTCCTCCGGCCACCGTTCGCCTCCATTTTTGCGCCATTCTTCTCCTCTCGACGCCGTCTACGTATTGGTGTAAAAAGCCCCATCCGAAACAACCCGAATCAAAAACCCCCAATTCACAAGTTCTAGGGTTCTTCGCAAAATTCAAAAATTTAAAACCCAATAAATTCACGATCTGTTTTCCTAAGGATTTAGAGTTGTTTACAAATTTAATTCCAACACAGTAGGTTCACAACTAAACAATTATTTCATACAAATTGCATAAATAAATGATTTCTTCCTTAACACAATATACATATACATGAACACATATGCATATAACCTTACATGAACAAAATCAATTAAATATACATACAATCATCATAGTTAATCTCACGAAATTCATCAATAGCAGAAAAATATTAACATGCAATTAATTACAAATTTTTAATATAAATATATGCTCAAACCTAGACTATGCATACGAATTCAAGGGGGAAGAGAAGAATTAAACTTGCCTTTTTCCTGACGAATTAACTGGTTCACCCGATCGTCACTCTCTTCTCTCTTTCGTTTTCTCTCTTTTTGTTCTGTGCGTAACACAACGGCAAACCCTAATTCTTCTTCTTTTCTTTTCCTTTTTGTTTTTAATTATTCATTTATTGTTTTTCCTAAAACTAATAAAAATCAAATTAATAATAAAAATAAATATAGCAAAAGCAATATTATTATAACCCTAGGCCCATCATTTTAAACATAACCTTAGCCCACTCATCCTAGCCCAAATTCCTCCCTAGCCCAACCCAAAACATTTAAATAAAAATAATACACAATTTATACCAATTCACATAAATGACAATATGCATGTATAAAAGACCAACAACTCACATACAATGATAATCTATATAAAACAAAAAAAACATTTCACATGAATTAATAAAATAAAGTAATAATGCAAAGAGATTAAATTGACACCTAAATTTTTCGGGGTATTACATTCTTCCCCCCTAACAGAGGAATTCCGTCCTCGGAATTCAGCTCATACCTGAAAGAAAAAGCTCTGGATATTTTGTTTTTATCTCATCCTCCCTTTCCCAAGTGGACTCCGCCTCATTATGGTGGCTCCACTGAACTCGTACTAACGGAATGGTCTTAGAACGAAGGACATGATCCCTACGGTCAAGAATACAGTAAGGCTGCTCCACATATGTTGCATCTGGCTGCAACTCAATCTCTCCTACCTCAATGTGCTGGTAAGTATCCTCATCTCTAAGGAACTTCCGTAACATGGAAACATGAAAAACATTGTGCACCCTGTGCATCGTGTCTGGTAATGCCAGTCTATAGGCTACCGCTCCAACTCTGTCGGTAATCATAAAGGGACCTACAAAACGAGGTGCCAGCTTCCCTTTCCTTCCAAACCTCATAACCCCCTTCATGGGAGAAACCTTGAGTAGGACCTGATCCCCCACTTTGAACTCTAGTGCACGAGTTCTTCGGTCAGCATAACTCTTCTGTCTGCTCTGTGCAGTCCGCATACGGTCTCTAATAAGGGCAACCTTTTTTGAGGTGTCCCTAATGAACTCTGGGCCCAAAAACCTGTTCTCTCCAACTTCCAACCAGCAAACTGGCGATCTACATGGTCGACCGTATAGAGCCTCAAATGGTGCCATACCAATAGTCTTTTGGTAACTATTGTTATAAGCAAACTCAACCAATGGCAAATAACTCTCCCAATTGCCCTTGAAGTCGAGTATACATGCTCGCAACATATCCTCCAAAATCTGATTAACCCTCTCAGTCTGACCATCGGTCTGAGGGTGATAAGCTGTACTGAGGTGCAGAGCCGTACCCATCGCTAGCTGAAAGCTCTCCCAAAACCCTGAAACAAAACTCGGATCTCTATCCGATATAATGGACAAAGGCACACCGTGAAGCTTCACTATCTCTGCGATGTAAAGCTTTGCGTATTGCTCTGAGGTGTAACTCGAGCGAACTGGCAAGAAATGTGCTGATTTCGTTAATCTGTCCACTATCACCCAAATAGAATCATGATTTCGCTGTGAGGTGGGAAGTCCCACAATGAAATCCATGGAGATGCTTTCCCATTTCCATTCTGGTATAGGCAGTGGTTGCAAAGAACCCGGTGGTCTTTGATGATCAATCTTGATCATTTGACATGTGCTACACTTAGAGACAAATATAGCGATGTCCTTCTTCATGCCTGCCCACCAAAACTGTCGTTTCATGTCTTGGTACATTTTATCCCCTCCCGGGTGTACCGAAAACTGAGAACTGTGAGCCTCACCCATCACTGCCTTCCTCAAGTCCTCATTGTGAGGAACCACCAATCGCCCCTTGTACCTCAATCCTCCATCTCTACCCACTGTATAAAATGGTACCTCTCCAGATTTCAACTCGGTCACCTTTTCTACGCACTGTGGGTCAGTAAACTGCTCTGTGATTACCCTTCGTATGATCGTAGGTGTAACCACCACGCATGCTACAAAGGCATCAGCTAACGCATCAACACTGCTCAACTCATTCCACTCTGCTTCGAATAGAGCCGATAAACTAACATAGGGTCGGCGACTAAGTGCATCAGCTACTACATTCGCTTTCCCTGGGTGGTACTGGATGGAAAAATGATAGTCTTTCACAAATTCCAACCACCTACGCTGTCTCATATTCAGCTCCTTCTGTGAAAATAGATACTGCAGACTCTTATGGTCACTAAATAATCTGAAGGTCTCACCCAAAAGGTAATGTCTCCAAATCCTCAAAGCAAAAACCACAGCTGCCAATTCCAGATCATGCGTCGGGTAATTAAGCTCATGAGGTTTAAGCTTACGTGACGCATATGATATCGGTCTCTCCTCCTGCGTCAGTACACATCCCAAACCCTGTAGTGACGCGTCAGTATACACCAAGTACTCAACGCCGCTCTGAGGAGTGGCTAGAACTGGTGCAGTAGTCAACCTGGTCTTCAACTCGTCAAACGCCGCCTGACATAAGTCATCCCAAATGAAAGGCACACCCTTCTTGGTGAGATGGGTAAGCGGGCCAGCAATCTTAGAGAAGCCCTGAATAAACCGGCGATAATAACCAGCCAACCCAAGAAAGCTGCGAATCTCTGAAGGTGAGGTAGGTTGTCCCCACTCCAGAACCGCTGACACTTTACTTGGATCAACCGCTATCCCTTTCTCAGATACTACGTGGCCCAAGAACTTCACCTCTCTTTGCCAGAACTCACATTTCTCAAATTTTGCATACAACTGATGATCTCTCAGTGTCTGCAAGACGATACCAAGGTGTCTGGCATGATCCTCCTCTGACCTAGAGTAAACCAGAATGTCATCAATAAAAACAATAACAAACTGGTCCAAGTAAGCCCTGAACACTCTATTCATCAGGTCCATAAAAACAGCTGGGGCATTTGTTAACCCAAAAGGCATAACCCGAAACTCGTACGACCCATATCTGGTAAGGAAAGCTGTCTTCGGTACATCCTGCTCCCTAACTCGGAGTTGATGATACCCGGATCTCAAATCTATCTTCGAGAAATAGGTGGCTCCTCTTAACTGATCGAATAGATCATCAATCCTAGGTAACGGGTACTTGTTGCGGATTGTGACCTTATTCAATTCTCTGTAGTCAATGCAAAGACAAAGAGATCCATCCTTCTTCTTCACAAACAACACTGGTGCTCCCCACGGTGAAGTACTCCTGCGAATAAATTTCTGACTAAGCAGTTGCTGAATCTGATCCCTCAACTCCCTCATTTCCACAGGAGCCATCCTATATGGAGCTCTAGCAATAGGTCTGGTACCTGGAGCTAAGTCTATCACAAAATCTATCTCACGACTAGGTGGTAACCCTGGAATCTCCTGAAACACATCCTGATAGTCTCGCACCATAGGAATAGAATCTAAAGACACTGTGGTTCCTTCCGGAGACTCTTCACTGATAAAGAACAAGTGCGTACTAGACCCTCCCTTTGATTGCGGCATAGCAATCAAGTACATTTCCTGACCCGGTATAGCAAAAACAATTGCCTTATCGTGGCAATTAACCTGAGCATGGTAGTGTGATAACCAGTCCATCCCGAGTATAACATCATATGATTGCATATCTAAAACCAATAAATCTGCCAAGAATCTGAGTCTGCCAATGTCTATAGGGACCTGACTACCCTGTTCTCGTAGAACTGTACTAGCTCCCAATGGCGTAGATATAGTGAGTGAAGAAGTACATAACTGAATATCTAATCCGGATAAACTAGCAAATGCTCTCGATACAAAGGAATGTGATGCACCAGTATCAAATAAAATACGACCCACTCTACCATTGATAGGAAACATACCCTCTATAGCTTGAGGAGCCCGTACATCACAGGGCATCACATTGTAGACTCTCCCGTAATGCATCTGTGGTCCAGGTTGCCCTGCAGGTGGCGGTGGTGCAGGTAGAGCTGGACGATGCTGTGCCTGTACCTGTGGAATCTGTGGTACTGGTAAAGGTGGTTGCTGTCCCTGCCTCTGCTGACCAGGTGGTCTCTGATTGTTGTTAGGACAATACCTAGCTGAATGCCCCGGCTCACCACAACTATAACAGTTTCCATTAAACCCACCGGTAGACCTCCTGAACTGATTTCCATGTTGTTGACCACGACCTGCCTGTGGTACCCCACTGTGCCTCCTATGAGTAGAGGTTCCCCCTCTCTGAGCATCACTGTTGGGTCTGTGTCGCTTCCATGGTTGTTGCCCCGAATGACTGCCCCTCTCAAAGTGTCTACCCCCATTTCCATTCCTTCTTTCCACTGTCTGACCAGTGAATTCTCTGTCAGGTCGTTTATCTGTCTGTCCTTTCCTGAAATCTTTTCTCGACTGGCAGTGTTGCAATGCAGCATCCACTACCTGGGCATATGTGGTGTAAGCTGGACATCCCAGAAGGACCTGTCGAATAGGCCAGATTAACCCATTCACAAAACATCGCAGCTTCTTGTCTTCGGTGTCCACCTCCTCAGGTGCAAACAGTGATAAGTTAATAAATTCTTGTTCATATGCTGCCACAGTTCTGTCCCCCTGCTGTAACCCGAGAAATTCCCTCTTTTTAGCTGCCCTCACTGCATACGGGAAGTACTTAGCATCAAAGCGAACCTGAAACTCTGCATAAGTGAACATGGTCCGCTGTTCCGGTGTAGTCACCGACTCCCACCACTGCAATGCATTTCCCACTAGCTTAAATGTAGCTAGCATCTGTTTCTGTACCTCAGTGCATGTAACCATACGAAGATGGCGCTCAATATCTTTCCTCCACTGATACGCCTCGGTGACCTCCGTAGACCCTGAAAACTCCGGCGGATTCCCTTTTGTGAAGGAATCACGTACCCTCTCCCAAGTGTTGGGCTGCTCCACAGGTAATGGAACCTGTGCCATCTGCTGTGGCTGCTGAGGTGGCTGCTGATTCTGAAGAGCAGTCGCCACTCCGGCAGCTACAGCCTGCGCTATAATGGTTACCAAGTCGGGAGGAATCTCTGCATCTCCACCCTGAGCATTACCCTGACCTAGAATATCATTCACATTCCTCCTTCTACGGGGTGGCATCTGTAGAGGAAATAGATAAACATCAATACCGTTGAGGATAGATTAAAATACTATGAACTCTATGTTTAGAATCCTATTTATCAGAATACACAAAGCGGAAGATACCCTACGATAGACCCTTAAAACCCGAGGACACTTGAACCTGGAATGCTCTGATACCAAATGAAATACCCCCCAGAAAATTTCGCGCATGAGGTGGCCAGTCTCATACACAAAACCTGAGGAATATTAACCACTGATAGCAACAAGCATAGATGCAAAGGATAGAAATAGAAAAATTGCTAAAAGCTGAACAGAAATCCCATTGAATTAAAATAAATTGATAAATAAATCATTCAATTCTGGTAATACAATTTGGAAGTCCCGTAACCCAAGGACCCCTTAACCAGAAAGAAATAAAAGTTCAACACTTAAATTAAAATCCAAAACCAAAACCTCTAAATGAGTTCATAGTTTTATTCCTGAAGAAAATGTAGATTCCTACCCTGAGGCTGGTGAGAGTAGATGTCTGTCACAGCCCAACCCTAGTACTCTATCCTCGCGGGGGAAACTGCTTGGGACCTGAAATATCAACAAAGTGGGTTAAACCCACGAGCAAGTTCTATCTACTACATCCCAATCAGAGAATTAATATACATACCCTCAATGTGAGGGACACAATAGATAAATATACGTTCAACCCCTCAGTTTATTCCTTATTTAGTTCATACTTTTAAAGATACAATTCATCTCATATATTTCCTCAACAACCCTTACAATGTAAAAATGATCCCCTTCTTTATGTTCACAAATCAAGATACACATGTATGTATTTTTTGAAATCTATGCAATCATGATATGTCGATTATGATGCATGTATACATTAATAGGGATGGGCGATCCTGACACGCCGGGCAATCCTTACATGCCAAATAAAATATAGATACCTTATTAGGTATGGGCGATCCTGACACGCCGGGCAATCCTTACATGCCAAATAAAAATATAGATACCTTATTAGGTATGGGCGATCCTGACACGCCGGGCAATCCTTACATGCCAAATAAAATTACAAATGCATTCCCAATATGAAATAATAAATAAACAAGATGTATTATGACTTTTAATTTTGCACAGACTATCCATTTGAACTATCAGCTATGCAATTATCCCCATATAACAAATCATTCACAAGTGAACCTAAATCAAGTATCCCATGAGCATTTATATATATAATAAGCACAATTGATGTGCTCCAAACAACTTAACTCCCATTAGAGGAAACCATTACTCAAACCAACCTCCAATGCACTCAAATCTCTGAGGGGATCTAAACATACTTTTACCTAGGTTTCTGGGCCTATTTCACTTCTAAGAACACTAAGAAAATATTCTGGAATTTTCTGTAATTTAAAAATATTTTTTATAAACCAAAGAAGGTGAAAAACCAACTTTTAGGCACTTTAAAAATTAATTGAACATCAAGGGAAGCTCAAGTCGAGGTGAAAATTTAAACCCAAGGTCATTTAATCTCTAAACAGTTACAGAAAAATTTAGGGAATTTTTGGAATTTCAGAAGTATTTTCTAAAATTACAAAAAGGGAAAAACCCAGCTTTTTGACACTTTAAAATTCAATTGAGCAACAAGGAAAGATCATTTTGAGTTGAAACTTTAAACCCAAGTGTATTTAACCTCTAGAGAGTTACAGTAAAAATTTGGGAATTTTTTGGAGTTGTAAGAGTATTTTCTAAAATTACAAAACAGGAAAAAGACAGCTTTTGGGTACTTTTAAAAATTAATTGGTCAACAAGGGAAAAGTGTTTTGAGTTGAAAATTTAAAATTAAGTGTATTTAATCTCCAATATCATACAGTAAAATTTTCAGAATTTTTGGAACCATGAAAGTATTTTTAAAAAATGATTTTTCAAATTTTCAAGTTTTTCCAAAAATTTCAAAAATTCAAGAAAAATATCAAAATATATCGGAATGGGCCCAAAGTGGACCCAGGGGTGGGCCCCCGCGAGTGGGGCCCAAATATATTTTTCCCGGCGCCGGCACGCGCCGGCCAGGCGCGTGGGGAAGCCCCTGCGCTGGGGCTTCTTCCCCAGCGCGCCCAGCAGCGCGCACAGCGCGCTGCCGGCGACTTCCCGGCGACGGTCCGGCCTCCTCCGGCCACCGTTCGCCTCCATTTTTGCGCCATTCTTCTCCTCTCGACGCCGTCTACGTATTGGTGCAAAAAGCCCCATCCGAAACAACCCGAATCAAAAACCCCCAATTCACAAGTTCTAGGGTTCTTCGCAAAATTCAAAAATTTAAAACCCAATAAATTCACGATCTGTTTTCCTAAGGATTTAGAGTTGTTTACAAATTTAATTCCAACACAGTAGGTTCACAACTAAACAATTATTTCATACAAATTGCATAAATAAATGATTTCTTCCTTAACACAATATACATATACATGAACACATATGCATATAACCTTACATGAACAAAATCAATTAAATATACATACAATCATCATAGTTAATCTCACGAAATTCATCAATAGCAGAAAAATATTAACATGCAATTAATTACAAATTTTTAATATAAATATATGCTCAAACCTAGACTATGCATACGAATTCAAGGGGGAAGAGAAGAATTAAACTTGCCTTTTTCCTGACGAATTAACTGGTTCACCCGATCGTCACTCTCTTCTCTCTTTCGTTTTCTCTCTTTTTGTTCTGTGCGTAACACAACGGCAAACCCTAATTCTTCTTCTTTTCTTTTCCTTTTTGTTTTTAATTATTCATTTATTGTTTTTCCTAAAACTAATAAAAATCAAATTAATAATAAAAATAAATATAGCAAAAGCAATATTATTATAACCCTAGGCCCATCATTTTAAACATAACCTTAGCCCACTCATCCTAGCCCAAATTCCTCCCTAGCCCAACCCAAAACATTTAAATAAAAATAATACACAATTTATACCAATTCACATAAATGACAATATGCATGTATAAAAGACCAACAACTCACATACAATGATAATCTATATAAAACAAAAAAAACATTTCACATGAATTAATAAAATAAAGTAATAATGCAAAGAGATTAAATTGACACCTAAATTTTCCGGGGTATTACAGAAATGGTCCGGAACCATGATTTTGCATCTCCGGGCAGTAGCTAAATTGCTACAGTAACTCCTCTAGTGGACAGTGCACTACCAGGTGCAATCTGCGCAGCAGTCATAAAAAAATTCATAGAAAATTCATTTCAACTCGGAATGAGGCAAACTAAAATTCTGTAGAAACTAGACTAAACTTGGAACAAGACTACATCAACCTCAATGTCTATATGTAAGCCAAATGAAGCAGTTTTGACAACAAAGTTGGTGCCCAACAGAAATAGTGAATCTGGTGGCAGAATATTCTCGGATTTTTATAAAATTCTGTAGTTGTCCAAATGTCACCAAATTAAATCTGGGAATACTAGACATCTAGGCGAAGATGTGGTAAAACTTTCAGACCATTTGGAGTTGTGTAGACCCCTCAAAAAAATTCGCCAAAATTTGGCCAGAATGTGTCCATTTGACCGGCAACACTTTCATTTCCAACAAAATCTAACACTCAACATTCCAAGGATCTACAAATGGTATGTCACCATACACACACTCTAAATCACAAATTCATATCATCATAGACTCACAAATCCTCATACATTTCTATTGAAATCATACAAATCATTGCACATGTCTTTCACATCCTAAATTCAAAATGGACACTTTTGGGCACGTGTGCCCCCCCCCCACCAATTGGCCATACAATTATGTTCAAAGTCTTATATACATGTCCAACATGGCTTATACATATGAAATTTAAATATATACATGTTATCCAACTATAAGAATAACATTTTCCAAAAGAGTCCACATGCCACAAACCGGCATGGACTTCTACATACATATCAAAAGATCCAAAAGTCCAAAAGAAACTCAATACGGTCCTTTGCGCTGTTCAAGCTTCATCCTCCATTGGCGCCTTATCTGAAAATGTTTTGTGTAAAGGGGTGAGCATCTCAACGGCTCAGTAGAAATGATCCACCCATCCCCACTCTAACCCGTAAGCCATGCATGAATGCACATGAAAATGCTACATGTCTATATGACAATGTTCGTGCATTTTACCCATAAACAAACACGTTTTCCAACTCATGCGTGATGTTCCACATTCAATGCATATACATATATATATATATCAAATTGGACAAGTCACAATTTATATACATAACTCACACCACATAAGTCCGGAAATCAATTCAAAGGGGGCTCACTCATCTCACCAATAGTAAGGGTCAAAGACACCCAAACTCTGCTTACGCTTCTCGGTTTACTATCCCGATGGATGCGACAATCCCTTGGCCAAGTTTTGGGTCTTTCACCCTAGGGGTCATCCCCTT
This sequence comes from Cornus controversa, assembly GCA_026545225.1. Lineage (NCBI taxonomy): Eukaryota > Viridiplantae > Streptophyta > Magnoliopsida > Cornales > Cornaceae > Cornus > Cornus controversa. The sequence goes on along the minus strand of CM048853.1, from coordinate 15,370,177 downwards.
ATCTTAATTTTCACCCTCATGCCCCAAAACTCGTCACATAGTGCACATTGTCACACAAATGCACACTTTTCACTCAATGCTATGCATTTTATCAAATCAATGCATTTTTCCTTCCACCTAAATATTTTCACAATGCCAACACACTCACATCATGAAAGTCATTATGCTTATGCATTTTACAAGCCAAAAATAACATCTTTCATGCATAATTTATGAAAACTCAGATTTTCATGCCTTAATCAAATGAACACATTTTTCATCAAAAGTATTCATAGTCTTATTTGCACATACACAACATATATAAACCATAACCAACATGTTAGACATTTATATATGCATAAATTCACAATTGGATACATATATACACATATACATAATCCTAGGTTCAAGAAATCCAAAGCTATCTTTCATGCTACATAGAAAATGACCTATAAGATCAAAGTAGAAATGAGTCTAGCACCCCTACCTCAAAATTGAAGGCTTTCCAAGCACTTCACCAAAATCCCAGCGATGTCAACCTTGCCAAAACGTAACTTTGTTCGGTTCAAACCGATGCCCTTAGAGTCCCCTACACACTTCCCTTCTTTGGCCTCTTGAAAATCACACCTTAAGGCCCTCAAAAGCTAGAGAGAAGGGAGAGAGATGAAATGGGAGAGGTAGAGAGAGAAGGAGATCTGTAAAAGTGATATATCTTAGACCTAATTGATATTTATATCACTCCTAGGGGTGTGAAAAGACCATTTTGCCCCCAGTCCCTTAAAATACCCTCCCGACCTCCGAATTAATTCCCGAAAGCTCCGTTGGACTCGAAATCACTTCCATGGCACTCTAAACATTTCGTTTAGTCCATGTCAAAAATAAAATTTTCCAAAATTTTCCTGAAATTCCCGGACTCACTTGACCTCATCCCGGGGCTCCCGTTGACCAAAAAGTCAACTTTTTCTAAAAGTCCCCAAAACTTCCAAAAACCATATCCCAACCTCCTAAACATGTTCCCGCATTCAAAACATCTTAAACATCATTAAAAATGCACTTAACGCAATAAATGATGAAAAATTAAAAAATCGGCCAAAATTGGGCACAGTCTCTACAGATCATCCTCAACTATCCTTAGTATATCGAATGGTTTGGATATTTGTTCAAGCCAATCTTTTACAGCCACAGGATCCGATCTCCCATCAAACATAGGAGGGTTCATCTTCTTGAACATTTCCAAGACTTTCATTGCCCTATTTTCACCTCCATGTGCCTGATTTTGTGGACCTTCATTGGCCATCCTAGCCAACAATTGAATGACAATATTTATCTCTCAGACTAACTGTGCCCCGTCTATCAATGGTGGTGGTATAGGGTTTGCACCTATACGTCAGCCTCTTCTCGGTGGCATGATTCTAATGAACATTAGGAAGATTAATTATATGCATATATCAATTAATCAATTCTACTCACGTATAGAATCATGTTATTGCACTTAACATGTATTTGGAAACATAACACAAAAGAATTACCTAAACCAAACCCTTACCCCACGTCCTTAGGTGTTCCAACCTAATATCGACATTTGACCCTTAACCTTCATTAAGTGAACCATTCATTCTATTCCACATGTCATCTCTAACATGCTTTGACACCATGTTTGTCACGCCTCAATTTATGACTCCCAAAAATTGAGGGTGATTAAGTTACAAGTCATCACTCACATCAGCATCGCAAAAAAATCATTATATAGTCATTATTACATATATACAATTATACAATACTCATCTCAATAGGTCCACATATGGTCACACACTCACACATAACCAACATCATTCTTATTCTAAAAGTGATTGTGAATTGCCCATTTCACACGATCGAAACCCTAGTTTTGCATGATTGAAACCTCAATTTTGCACATACGAAATGGTGATTTTGCATGATCAAAATTCTCGATTGTTCGAAGTACTTGTGAAGTACTATCAAAGATTTTCAACTCTCGGGACTTTTGACACTATGTAGCTTTGCAATTTTTTGCACAATCGAACACTCCATTTTGCACAATCGAAGGATTTTGATCATGCAAAATGTGGATTTCACACGATCGAAATTCCCTCTTTGCAAAAATCCTGTAACTCCACACGTTTCTATACTTGATCCATTTTATGTCCAAATTTTCATTATAACACCCTAGAATCATCCAAACAACATCCCAATCGTAAATGGAGTATTAAGACATCATACATTCCATGCAATTCACCCTTGAACCATAAACATGCTTAAATTGAATACATAGAGCATAAATTTGTAGTTCAAGGCACATACCCATATAAGCAATATTTCAAAACTTAAGTCTCCATACATAATTCAAAATGCACTATGTCCACATCCCTGACGTGCACAAATTCAAAAATGACCTAAATGGAGAGTTTTATAACTCTAAGTCCAACTCATGGTTGCTCACCATCAACCACCTCTTTGCCACATCCTGAAAATGTTAATGTAGGGGGATGATCAAGTTCAATGGCTCAAAGTAATATGTTGTGCAATTCGTTCAAGTTCCACCTTTCATATCATCGCATAAATGTGATTCAACATGGATAGCATAGCTATATGTCATCCTTCCTAGCATTCTAGTCAAAGCTGAAACATTCATTTCCATGGCATATACATCAAAATATTTGACAACCACAATATTCACTTGAAATACCCCTACAAATTTCACGTATGAGGTGGCCAGTCTCACACATAAAACATAAGGGATATCTACAACTGATAGCAAACAAGCATAGAATACAATGACAAAAGAAAAAGAATTATAAATGCTGAAAAAAAAAGTCTAACTGAAATAAATAATAATGTTAAATAATATAGTACTATTTTTTCCTTTTTTTTAATTTAAAAATGATTTAAAATTTTTAAAAAAAATTTAATAATTCGGACTGTTAACAAATACTTGATAATTGAATGGGTTGCATGATCTGTTCTCCACACCACATGTATTTATTATAAAGAAATCCTAATTCTAACAGCACAAGAAAACCTAAAAAAAAAAAAGTAAACTAGCAGTACAAGGAAATCGCTAAAAACTAAACTTTTTCCAAAAATTCTAAAAAAATAAATAACAAACCTAATAATTAAAAACTACTAAATATTAAATTTCAGCCAATTCTGACTTCTTTTGATCCACGAACCAAATTCCTGAAATATTCAGCAGTTTTCCTATAGGATGAAAAAATGTAATTTTGGAGACCTAGACGAGGGTTTTCGGCTGAAAAAAAACATGGACCAGTAGCAAAAGCTACTGGATTCTGCTTATGGGGTCATTTCTGATCGAGAATGAGTCTCGTGGGGTCAAAATACGTTTGTCAAAAAATTCTGGACATCAACATTGTTCATAGAAATTAAATGTAAATACATACAACACAATTTAATTCACTATATATAAATTCCATAAACGAAATCCTAGATTTTGGTCAACATACGTATCTCCAAAAATAAAACCCTAGTTTCTATCAATCTATATAATAGAAACAAAAACCTAGTTTAACACAATACATTCATGCTATATAAAATATATATATATATACATATATATGTATATATATATGGTTTCAGAGGTGAAGAGTTTATAAATTCAAATGGGAAGAGAAGAAAAGGTACTTCCCTTGTGATGTTGAGCAAAATCACATTTTCTCCCTTTTCCTAGCGTCTACCGTTTTCTCCTTGTCTATGCATAGAAACTATTAAACCCTATTTTCTTTTCTCTTATTTAATATTCCTAAATAATTAAACTAATCAATATAAAATATTTATCCCAACTATAAATAAATATATATAGCCCAACCTAGCAATCTAGCCCAACCTGATAATAATTAAAAATAAAAAAAAAAACGTAGCCCAAACCTACATAATTTTATTTAAAAGAAAAAACTATATTTAAAACAAATATTTCACACACAATTAACTAAATCAACACTTACCAACAATTCAAACATCCACATTAAACACATAAAAACAGGCATTGACAAAATTAATTAAATCATTTAAATAATTAAAAATCCAATCAAATAAATAAAAACCCAATTTAAATATCCCCAAATTACGGGGTATTACATCACTAACATGCTTTGAGGCATAATTCATCGTATCAATAACATATGACATATGACATAACTGAATTCGTAAACCAAATCTACTCAAGTCACATTGTTAAACAGAAGACTCAAAACGCTCTCGAAATTGGAATCACACTCATACACATAATTCAAATACGTGTCTAAGCCCCATATCCCATATTCCTAGTTATTTTAGGGCTATTAACCTGTTGGTAACCAACCCTCTTGCTCAAGTTTGAGGTCTTTCAACCCTCGGGGTATGTTTTCTGTTTACTTTGTTGTGAGTCACTTTCGAAATAACACCTCACACACATAAAATATGTCACATTTTGCATATACATTCTCACGTCTCAATGCATTGCATCCAATTCATGCCATATGTTCATTCTAGCATGTCATATAAGAACTCATAATAACACATGCTTACATTTAACCCCCAAGACCAGATTTTTGGCAATTTCTCAAAATTCCACATATGCAATGTTCTTCATATAATACATACATTAGCAATTTAAGCATTCTATAACATATACCAATCATTTCTAATCCAAAGAATCATACATATAACACATTAAATCAATAAATTCCCATATAATTCATATATAACATGTAATCATCAATTTTATGCCTAAAATATGAAATTAAACTTGAAATGAAAGACACAACACACACCCCCTACCTCAATAGCTATAGTCTCAAGCTATCCCTTACTTTCACCTAAAAATTAACTTCCTTTGAATTCGATTCTAGACAGATCAAACTCGAGCCCTCGTTACATAAACCAACTTCTTCTTCTTTGGTACCTTATAATTATCATCCCAAGACTCTCAAAATCAATGGAGAATGGAAGAATATGATATTGCCATATAAAGATATATATTGCTCATTCTATGCGGCTAATTAGAATGAGAAATGAATTGCTAAATTCTCTACTTTGCTATTTATAAACGTTGCTGTCATATTTAGAGAAATACCACTAGCTTTTCACTAAACCTTCTTGGGCTTCATTTTGAATTTTGACAACTCCGATTAACTCAAATTGACTCCATAGTACGTCAAATATTTTATTTAAGCTACCCTCTAAATTTTGTGTCATTCTGACACTTTTAGATTTCCTGGGTCCACGGGACCTGCTAATACAAGTCCCCAAACATGTATTTTACATTAAAAATCATTTAAAATTCTATTTCAAAAAATAATTAAATAAAAAGAAAATTTTTGAATCTCTACAGATGACCTTATATATCGGGCTACAAGAGAGTCCTAATCCGTGTCCAAAACCTACAAGTGAAAAAATGGGTCATAAAAAATTTTCCAGGGGCGCTGCCCCAAGACCCCCATTTTTCAGGTCAAAATCGGGTCGCAACATAACCTAGGTCGAAACAAAATTTGAGCCACAAAATAATAAGGAAGACCATGTTCGCCTACTAAAGAAGTCTTTGTATGAGCTAAAACTGTCTCCTAGATAGTTGCATAAGTGATTCGACACCTTTATGGTTGGGAGTGGCTACTATAGGAGTGAGTTCGATAATTGTGTGTATCTCAATAGGCTCTCAGATGATTCATATTTGTACTTGTTGCTCTATGTTGATAGCTTACAAAAACATATGAGAAATCAACATGTTGAAGGCTCAGCTTAGTTGTGAATTTGAGATGAATGATTTAGGTGTCGCGAAGAGAATTTTGGGTATGGAGATTTACAAGGATAGAGGAGCGAGCTCACTTCAGACTTTTGACATAATTATCACCTTATACTAAGGAGGTGGAGCACATGTATTGTGTTACTTATACTAGTACAGTACATTGGTAGCATCATGTATGTTATGGTGTGCACTAGGCCAGACATTTCACATGAAGTTAGTGTAGTGAGCAAATACATAGATAGACCTAAGAAGGTCCATTGGCGAGCTGCGAAATTGATATTGCGGTACTGGTGAGGCACTGCAAATGTTGGAGTAGTCTATAATAGAGGCAGCGACACATCTGAGAGTATTGTTGGATATGTTGATTTAGATAATGTTGGAGTCTTGATAGGTGGAGGTCCCTGACAGGATATCTCTTCACTCTTTATGGTAGTGTGATTAGTTCGAAGGTAATTTTGCAGTCTACAATTACATTGTCTACTATGGAGGCTGAGTACATGGTAGTTGTATAGGCAGTGAAGGAAGATATACAGTTTAGAGGCTTAGTTAGTGACCTAGGCTTGTAACATGATGATTTAATTGTGGTTTGTGACAGCCAGAGTGTTAGACATGTGACTAAAAATCAGATGTTCCATGAGAAGACCAAGCATATCAATGTGAGGTTGTACTTCATCAGAGATGTGATTGCATTGGGAGTTATTGTAGTGAGGAAGATTGGGACATCAAAAAATCCGACAGATATGATGACTAAGGTCATTCCTATTATCAAGTTGTTGAGGCCTCTAAGGGCATGTAAAGGAGGCGAAAGGAGTAGTTGGGGTTGTAAAGCTTGGTAGAATTTGAGCCAAGTTGGAGATTTGTTATGTTTTGGTCAAAATTTTATCTCACCCCAGTTCACATTTCATGAATCATTTTTTGCTTACGGGTCTTGGACCCTAATTAGGACTCTCTTGTAGCCTGGTATATAAAGACATATAGGGTTTGGAGTGAGAAGAGAGAAAACATATAGGGTCATTCCTACTATTAATTTCAAACATTGTCTGAGTTTTATTGGTATTTGCAGTTGTGGAGGCCCCAAAGGACATGCGAAGGAGGCGAAAGGAGTAGTTGGGATTGCAGATCTTGGCAAAATTTGAGCCAAGGTGGAGATTTATTATGTTTTGGCCTGAATTTTGTCTCACCCTGGTTAGCGTTTCATGGATTGTTTTTTGCTTGCAAATCTTGGACTTTGATTAGGACTCTCTTATAGCCCAGTATATAAAGACATATAGGGTTTGGAGTATGAAGAGAGAAAATACTGTAAATCGCAGAAAGAGAGTGAGATAGTGAGAGTTAAGGTTTGGGGTTTAAACTTGTAATCTCTTGATTTTCACATAGTGAAAAAATTTGTCGGATCTTCGCCATGGATGTAGGCACATCACCAAACCACGTAAATAAATTGTGTTTTGTGCGGTGCTTGTTTCATTTTCTATTGCGCTTAGTGATTGTACCTGGTTCATCGTTGTCTGTCATAACAATATATGTTTTCTCACTTATCATATGTCTCACAATCTTAACTTCCCTATTATAAAAGGTCAAGCACCATTATTATTAGTCATCAAGAAAAGTTTTCTAAGTCACATATGGTGACTAGGATTATTATTATTATCATAAACTGACTCTGAAGTACTAAATATCAATTCTGCATCAATATCTGTCATTGTAAAATTGAAATGTTTTCCAAAAATTTGATATCTAGTAAAAATAATTAATTTTGAGTTGCAGAATTATTTTTGTTATATTTATGAATTGCACAAAATCATAGCAACTTTTCAAAAGAACTTAGTCGGGAAGAAAAATTAAGGTATCTAAAGTAACTTGAGCATATCTAAAAGTAGTATTATCAAATAAAAAATGTAATAGTAATAGAGATCATTATCCAGTGATAGTTCCTCCAATGCAAGATGCTAAGAGTTTCTTAGATATATAACTACCTTATGTTAGCATAAAATGGCTACTCTCAGACTTGATTGAACATGCAGATAAAATTATAGAAAATATATATATATATATATATATATATATATATATATATTATGTATGCAAACAATAACATCAACAGGAGTACAATAACAACCAAACCTTTTTTCCATCTAGTTAGGGTCAGCTAGCAACATCCATAGGAGTATACATGTGTATTCATGAAGTCCAAAAGCAACCTAGGTAAAACACGCAAGGACGGGGGAGGTGAACATAATACGACAATACATCAACAAAAAATAATGATTGATTAATTTTTAAATTTCAATATGAAGAATTGTGTTGTTTAAGATAAAACTCGACAAGTATCATAACGATTATTATATATAATAAAATATACTACTACTCTTTTACTATGATTTTATCATCACAAATATACACTTGTCATATATTGAATGGTGTCCATTACGTGTTTGACCAATGTCAATTTTTTATAAAAAGAAAGGTTGGTCATTGATAAGCACTGAATGTTGCACATTTAAACTTCTTTAATTGCATATGTTAATTCCTTAATTGTATTTATATTGGTATTTTTATGTTATTTTCTTGTTTTTGTTGATTTCAGGACTTTTTTCCAAAATTCAATCAAATTTGGTAATTTCGGGACTTCAATGATGTTTCCATGTGCGGTCCAAGCTTTATACGTAATTCCATAAGATAAATATTTTTATTTTATTATTATTTATTTTTATAATTTCTATTTTTATTTTTATTTTTATTATTATTTATTATTTATTTTTAATTATTATTATTCTTTATCTTACGGAATATGCTAAGGAATATGCTTTGGAATATGCCGTGGAATATGCTCTAGATATGCTTTTATTTTGCTTATAAAAGGAGCTTAGAGCTCATTTGTAAGAAGATAGATTGAGACACATTTGTGATACATTGATACACAATTGTAATAGATATAGATATATGTAGATAGTATTATTATTTTGTTGAGAGAGAAAGAGAAGTCTAGAGAGGGAAAGCTTCAAAGAAGGTTGTGACGGAGCCTTGAAGATCAGATGGAGTTGGGATTGCCTCTGTCTATGGAGTTCTTCCACCTCACCACGATCAACTAACTTCTTCTCTAGGGGTTGAACAAAGCACTAGCCATGTAAATATGTTTTAATTGTAGTAAATTGGGGTTTTTGCGTATTGTTGTGTATATGTCTCTTGCCTTGAGCCTTATTTGAATATAAGTTTACAAATTCTTCATGCTCATGTATTGTGATTTATCTTCTTGTCTTAGAATGCTTAAATTCCTCACATGATCCTCAACACTTGTAAGTTTCACAAGGATTACAAGTGATGGCTTGAGACTAGTTTTCACTATAACATGTATAGCTAGATTTGCTTAGTCCATGCTTAGAGACAGTGATTTCGCTACATTTAGGTAAGTAGGTAGGTACAGAAATCAAGAGACAGTGATTTCGCTACACTTAGGTAATTAGGTAGGTAGGAAAATCACACTTATCGTAGATGGATTATAGTATATTAAGGTATATGTATTCTCTTGGCGACGTCGTTGTAAGTAGTAATTGTCAAACGCGTCATTTAGTACACATTTACATAAATTTCCCTGTTTATTATAAGTCTTACATGTTTATGAGGCTAGTGGTGAAGTTTGAACCACTCTTTATCTCTCTAACTTCAATCTTTAATTTATGTTTTATTTTATGTCAATTAATTTTAAGTTCATTACCATAAAAAGACAAAAACAAATTCTTTTAAATTGAACTAGATGAAATCTTGACAACTTAACAAGCCAGCCAAACGCAATTTTGGTTCGACCTCTACTCATCACTTTACTAATTTTAGTAGAGTATTTATAGGTATTTATAAATTCTCCTTTGTCGAGGTGTAAAACAACAACGACAAATATTACATATTATTTTATCCCGTTTTGCACAACGAACAAAACGGCGCCGTTGCCGGGGACTGCTAAAAAGGTTGCATTGTTAAGTTTAAAGATTAAATCTAGTTTGATTATAATTAGCAATTGTAAATCTTTTGGTATATAATTTGTGTGTTTAAAGTGTGCATTTACAAGAGGTGAGTCCTAGCTCTAAGAAGCCGGATGTCAAAGTCACTTCGCATAGTCGGCATCTTTGGGAGTTGATCTTCCAAAGACCCCAAGTAAGTTTGTTATTATTTATTATTAGTAGTTTGTATTATTATAGGATTATTTTGTTTTACTGCTATTTTACTTTAAAAAAAAATTGAAACTTTTTGAGTATTTTCGTTTTAAAAAAAAAAAAAATCGTTTTTCTAATTTTCTTTCTTCAAAAAAAAAAGTTGAAAAAATTAAAGAATTTAAAATAAAATAAAATAAAAATTCATTTTTCTAATTTTCTTATTAAAAAAAAAAGAAAAATTTAAAGAATTAAAAAAAAATTGAATATTTTTTGTTTTTTTTAAGAAAATATATATAAAAAATTTCTTTCTCAAAAAAAAAAAATCAATGTCTTTTTATTTTTTTCTTTTCCAAAATAATCGTGATATACAGTTAGTGATCAATGCAGATTTTTCTATTCATGATACGAACTATTTGCTTTGCTTGCAATATTTATTAAGACCTACCATACCCGTACCATTGTTCTTTTATCTTTAATTTTTATGCTGAAACATTGAGGACAATGTTTATTTTAAGTTTGGGGGTAGAGCATTTCATTTATGTACAGTTTCATTTTTTTTTCTTCCAATTTTCAGCTTTTCATTATAGTGAGGACGTCATGTTTTTAGATGTTCGAATTCTTTATCAAAGCCACAAGTGTATATATTTAAGTACTTTAATCTCTGCATATTTTTTTTCAAAAAGAATCAGCATTTCCATTCCAAAACGGTCCACATTGTTATTTAATTTTAAAATACGGTGTAGTATGATTCTAAATGCTCCTCGAATTGCACAAATGCACATGTACATTTTAATTGTGGGGTATACGTTGTATGGAGAGTTTTGAAAATGTTTCTTTTTATTTGAACAGCTTCGAGAACGATTTTCGTTGGCATTCTATTTTTATGTAAAATAAAAAAATATATAAAAAAAAGGAGAGAAGAGAGAAAAAGAAAAAGAAAAGAAAGTTGCAATAAGCCTTCTCACTCAATAAGCCGGGCCTTTGTGCCTCAGGAAGCAAGGAGTGTTCGCGTCTAAAAAGTGTGCAAGGTTGAGCAATAAAGAAACAATTGGCTTGTTCAAGTTCGTAGCCAATTGAGCTCAGTTATTAAGTTCGAGGGGAGTTTCTTCACCCAATGCCCTAAAATCGGACAATCATTGACCCAACACTACTACATGGGCTTGCTAGAACGCTTAAGGGACTTAGACATTGCACAGCCACTTGTACATAAGCTTTTGTAAATATTTTATGTTTTAATGGTATGCTTGTGTGATCTTTTTTAAAAAGTTTTTCTTTTAAAGACGGGCATTGTATTTATTCTCCAATTGCGAGAATAAGCCACACACTAGGATGTATGTTTACTTTTCGAAGAGGACATTTTGGAGTGCACTTATATTCTTATTAAAGATTGAACAATGTGTGGGGACTGTTTGCATATTCATGATTCTAACATTTTTAGATTTTGTAAGTACTTGTTGTGTACATCCTTTGTGGCAAAAATTTTTGCATTCCATTAGGACAGAGCTATATGAAATTGCATGCATGTTTGTGGGTAACATCTCTGTACACCCTCACGAGACTTCACTCGTCCACTAGGGATGCCTAGGGGTTTAAAAGGCTTGTTGCATTCGCTAAAGGCAACCGGATCTCCCACGAAATAGGAATTAGTTTAGTTGTTTGATTTTATTTTTAGTTTTGTATTGCTAAGGGACTAGAAATATGTAAGTTTCGGGGTGTGATAAGCGCTGAATGTTGCACATTTAAACTTCTTTAATTACATATGTTAATTTCTTAATTGTATTTATATTGGTATTTTTATGTTACTTTCTTGTTTTTGTTGATTTCGGGACTTTTCCTCAAAATTCAATCAAATCTGGAAATTTCAGGACTTCAATGATGTTTCCATGTGCGGTCCAAGCTTTATACGTAATTCCATAAGATAAATATTTTTATTTTATTATAATTTATTTTTACTATTATTATTTATTTATTTTTATTTATTATTTATTTTAATAATAATAACAATTCTTATTGTTTTTATTATTATTTATCTTATGGAATATGCGATGGAATATGCTTTGAAATATGCTTTGGAATATGCCGTGGAATATGCTCTGCATATGCTTTTTATTTTGCTTATAAAAGAAGCTTAGAGATCATTTGTAAGACGATAGATTGAGACACATATGTGATACATTGATACATATTTGTAATAGATATAGATATATGTAAATAGTATTATTATTTTGTTGAGAGAGAAAGAGAAGTCTAGAGAGGGAAAGCTTTAAAGAAGGCTGTGACGGCGCCTTGAAGATCTGATGGAGCTATGATTGCCTCTGTCTATGGAGTTCTTCCACCTCACCACGATCAACTAACTTCTTCTCTAGGGCTTGAACAAAGCCTTAGCCATGTAAATATGTTCTAATTGTAGTAAATTGGGATTTTTGTGTATTGTTGTGTATATGTCTCTTGCCTTGAGCCTTATTTGAATATAAGTTTACAAATTCTTCATGCTCATGTGTTGTGATTTATCTTCTTGTCTTAGAATGCTTAAATTCCTCACATGATCCTCAACACTTGTAAGTTTCACAAGGATTACAAGTGATGGCTTGAGACTAGCTTTCACTATAACATACATAGCTAGATTTGCATAGTCCATGCTTAGAGACAGTGATTTTGCTACATTTAGTTAAGTAGGTAGGTAGGGAAATCGAGAGACGGTGATTTCGCTACACTTAGGTAATTAGATAGGTAGGAAAATCACACTTATCACAGATGAATTATAGTATATTAAGGTATATGTATTCTCTTGGCGACGTCGTTGTAGGTGGTAATTGCCAAACGCGTCACTTAGTACACATTTACATAAATTTCCCTGTTTATTATAAGTCTTACATGTTTATGAGGCTAGTGGTGAAGTTTGAACCACTCTTTATCTCTCTAACTTCTATCTTTAATTTATGTTTTATTTTATGTCATTTAATTTTAAGTTCATTACCATAAAAAGACAAAAACAAATTCTTTTAAGTTGAACTAGATGAAGTCTTGACAACTTAACAAGCGAGCCGAACACAATCTTTGTGGATTCGACCTCTACTCATCACTTTACTAATTTTAGTAGAGTATTTGAAGGTATTTATAAATTATCTTTTGTCGAGGTGTAAAACAACAACGACAAATATTACATATTATTTTATCCCGTTTTGCACAACAAACAAAATGGCGGCGTTGCCAGGGAAACATTGAGGACAATGTTTATTTTAAGTTTGGGGGTAGTGCATTTCATTTTATTTCATTTATGTACTGTTTAATTTTTTCTTTCCAATTTTCAGCTTTTCATTATAGTGAGGACGTAATGTTTTTAGATGTTCGAATTCATTATCAAAGCCACAAGTGTATATATTTAAGTACTTTAATCTCTGCATAAATTTTTTCAAAAAGAATCAGCATTTCCATTCCAAAACAGTCCACATTATTATTTAATTTTAAAATATGGTGTAGTATGATTCTAAATATTCCTCGAACTGCACAAATGCTCATGTACATTTTAATTGTGGGGTATACGTTGTATGGAGAGTTTTGAAAATGTTTGTTTTTATTTAAACAGCTTGGAGAATGATTTCTGTTGTCATTCTATTTTTATGTAAAATAAAAAATATATAAAAAAAAAGAGAAGAAAGAAAAAGAAAAAGAAAAGAAAGTTGCAATAAGCCTTCTCACTCAATAAGCCGGGCCTCTGTACCTCAGGAAGCATGGAGTGTTCGCGTCTAAAAAGTGTGCAAGGTTGAGCAATAAAGAAACAATTGGCTCATTTAAGTTCGTAGCTTAGTGAGCTTGATTATTAAGTCCGAGGGGTGCTTCTTCACCCAATGCCCTAAAACCGTCCGGTTTGGGAGTCATTGACCCAACGCTGCTACATGGGCTTGCTAGAAAGTTTAAGGGACTTAGAGATTGCATAGCCACTTGTACATAAGCTTTTGTAAATATTTTACGTTTTAATGGTATGCTTGTGCGATCATTTTTTTAAAGTTTTTCTTTTAAAGACGGGCGTTGTATTTATTCTCCAATTGCGACAATAAGCCACACATTAGGCTGTATGTTTACTTTTCAAAGAGGACATTTTGGATTTCACTTATATTCTTATTAAAGATTGAACAATGTGTAGGGACTGTTTGCATATTCTTGATTATAACATTTTTAGATTTTGTAAGTACTTGTTGTGTACATCATTTGTGGCAAAAAATTTTGAATTCCATTAGGATGGAGCTATATGAAATTGCATGCATGTTTGTGGGTAACATCTCTGTAAACCCTCACGAGACTTCACTCGTCCACTAGGGATGCCTAGGGGTTTAAAAGGCTTGTTGCATTCGCTAAATGCAACTGGATCTCCTACGAAAAAGGAATTAGTTTAGTTGTTTTATTTTATTTTTAGTTTTGTATTGCTAAGGGACTAGCAATATGTAAGTTTGGGGGTGTGATAAGCGCTGAATGTTACACATTTAAACTTCTTTAATTGCATATGTTAATTTCTTAATTGTATTTATATTGGTATTTTTATGTTGTTTTCTTGTTTTTGTTGATTTCAGGACTTTTCACCAAAATTCAATCAAATCTGGTAATTTTGGGATTTCAATGATGTTTCCGTGTGCGGTACAAGTTTTATACGTAATTCCATAAGATAAATATTTTTATTTTATTATTATTTATTTTTATTATTATTATTATTATTTATTATTTATTTTTATTTTTATTATTATTTATTATTTATTTTAATAATATTAATAATTATTATTATTATTAATATTTATCTTATGGAATATGCTAAGAAATATGCTTTGGAATATGTTTTGGAGGAATATGCTTTGGAATATGCCGTGGAATATGCTCTGCATATGCTTTTATTTTGCTTATAAAAGGAGCTTAAAGCTCATTTGTAAGAAGATAGATTGAGACACATTTGTGATACATTGATACACATTTGTAATAGATATAGATATATGTAGATAGTATTATTATTTTGTTGAGAGAGAAAGAGAAGTCTAGAGAGGGAAAGCTTTAAAGAAGGTTGTGACGGAGCCTTGAAGATCAGATGGAGCTATGATTGCCTCTGTCTATGGAGTTCTTCCACGTCACCACGATCAACTAACTTCTTCTCTAGGGCTTGAACAAAGCCTTAGCCATGTAAATATGTTCTAATTGTAGTAAATTGGGATTTTTGTGTATTGTTGTGTATATGTCTCTTGCCTTGAGCTTTATTTGAATATAAGTTTACAAATTCTTCATGCTCATGTGTTGTGATTTATCTTCTTGTCTTAGAATGCTTAAATTCCTCACATGATCCTCAACACTTGTAAGTTTCACAAGGACTACAAGTGATGGCTTGAGACTAGTTTTCACTATAACATGTATAGCTAGATTTGCTTAGTCCATGCTTAGAGACGGTGATTTCGCTACATTTAGTTAAGTAGGTAGGTAGGGAAATCGAGAGACGGTGATTTCGCTACACTTAGGTAATTAGGTAGGTAGGGAAATCACACTTATCGTAGATGGATTATAGTATATTAAGGTGTATGTATTCTCTTGGCGACGTCGTTGTAGGTGGTAATTGCCAAACACGTCATTTAGTACACATTTACATAAATTTCCCTGTTTATTATAAGTCTTACATGTTTATGAGGCTAGTGGTGAAGTTTGAGTCACTCTTTATCTCTCTAACTTCTATCTTTTATTTATGTTTTATTTTATGTCATTTAATTTTAAGTTCGTTACCATAAAAAGAAAAAAAACAAATTCTTTTAAATTGAACTAGATGAAGTCTTGACAACTTAACAAACCAGCCAAACGCAGTCTTTGTGGGTTCGACCTCTACTCATCACTTTACTAATTTTAGTAGAGTATTTGTATGTATTTATAATTTCTCTTTTGTCTAGGTGTAAAACAAGAATGACAAATATTACATATTATTTTATCCCGTTTTGCACAACAAACAGTCATTTCAGGGTTATAACCATCTTATTTTCAGAAGCTTGAGGGGGGATGCTAATAAGATGTGTTTGTGCTACATAAGTCATATGTTAGGAAACATCCAATAAAACATCATCAAAGTGTCCAAAATAATAAATTCTATTTTAACAAGGTGTTGGACGCGTGTCTAAGAGTGTCCGTGAAGTGGTTATGTCCAACACGTGTCAGACACAAATAACATAAGAGTCAGTGCTTCTTAGGTAGCTAAAAGGTCACATGACCTAGAACGGTAAATCTAAGGATGCCAAATGACCCGCCTCGTTGGCAGGGGTGGAGCTAGGATTTCATTTCTGTGGGGGAGGGGGGGGGATTCGGGGGTTGAGCACAATGTATTTGTTGGGGAAAAAATCAACTAACATGACAAATTAGGTAATTTAAAGCGTTAAACTAGTCCTCAGCCCCTCCCCCTTTGTATCCACTGTATGGACCCCAAATAATAATAAAAATGAAATGAAACAACCAAATATCAATTTCCAATCTAGGAGGGGGAAAAAGGAAAGAAAAAAAAAATAGAAAATCAGGAGAAAATTTTAAAGCATTACAATCTTATCCCACACATCAACATATCAACAACAGAGAGAATCAATAAAAAATTAAAAAAAAAAAAAAGATGCATAGAAGAGAAAGAAGCACAATACTAGCAATAAGTCAACAACAAAGAAGTCTATGTCTATATCTATCAACAAAAATGTTTAATTGTCTATCTTATTATACAGAATGTCCACCAAAATGTGTGAATGTGTTCATACGTATCCTTTGTGGATTTACACCTGGGCAACCCTTTCATGGTAAGTGGTAACATATTAAGGTGAAAAAAATAGGGTTTCAATGAAAGAAGTGCAACATTGAAATTTGAAGAATAAAGAAAAGTAAAAAAGATGAAATGAAGAACCATAGAGATTTTTAAAAAGGGGGAAATTTAGGGTTTTCAATTTAAAGAAAAAGAAAAATAAAAAGAAATAGGAAGAGAAGATGTACCCATCAGCTATCAATGTACGTCTTCGTTCATAGATGCGGCAAGGGACAGAGAAATTGCGAAGATAAGTTGTTGGGTTCTTATGTTGTGAAGAATCGTATTTCGATGTTGGGTTCTTTTGTGTGAAGAGAGAATGAGTTGAGGGGGGAGCATTTGTGAAATTTTAGAAAAATATACATATAAAGTAAAAGAGAAAAGAAGAAAAAATATCAGGGGGGCTGGCCACATGCACCCTCCGCCTCGCATGTTTGGGAATTTTTTTGGAGAATGCCTTAATGGGTTTGGGAAAGTATGGGCCCATTTACACTGAAATTACCCTATTGTCCTTGAAAATTATTAAATATGCCAAAGTCGTAAAACCCTAATTCTTCCCATTCATTAGTCTTTATTTCATTTTAAGCCAAACCCCCCCCTCTCTCTCTCTCTCTCACTCTCTCTCCACATTGAAATCTTCATGGAGACTTATAACAAAACAAACCTCATAAAGATCTACAATTCCACGTTCCCCTAAAAGATCTGCTCATCACACATCAAAGTTCTTCATTGGAGTTCCGAGTTCAGCTAATCACAGATTGAAGTTCTACCATTCTATCTTTGACCTTCAGATTAAAAAAAATTTGGCACTTCGGCTCATCATAAATGATAAGCCCATTGTTCTTCCTTTCCATCACTTTTGTAGGCGGCCAAGACTCCGACCAAGTTATTCCAAGTAGTTTTACTCTTCTTGTCGTCCACACATATATACACACACACGCATATATTCGTGTATAGGTACCTAAAACTCTGTTAATTGTAACCAACCCATCTTTGATGATCATGCCTTTCCTCCATTCAACTAAGACCACCAATAAATAATGTCAGCTTATTATCCTATTTCAGTTGCAATTAGAATTTAGGTTCTTATTGTCCTCTTTTAGTTGGAGTCAGCTTAGCTAGGATGAAGATAAAGGTGTGGAAATAATAAACAAGAATTGGATTCGGTGTTTGGCAAGTCATACACTAGTAACTAAAGTGTTGTCATTGGTATAAACGCTTGAATTTTGATGAAGTGATTGAAGGTTTAGTGGTATAACCCCATAAAATGCCTATCGTATTCCTATGAGACACAACTATACTGTTACAAAACTTATATGCATGCCAATTTCTATTAATTTTGACATTTACATTTTTAATCATTAGCCAATAAGCATTGACTAGATTACCATTTAACATCTTTGAGCTATTACTTCTAATGTGTAACACACATGAACTTGTTTAATGAGAAAAAATGGTGAATGATGGTGGCAAGAAGTACTGTGAGAACACATAACAAAAATTCATATCAATGTAAATTCATACGAATATCTCATTTCATTGTAGTTTTAACTTTAAGTAGATGAAATTTCTATGAAGAAATCCAACTTTGAGTTAAATAATAACCTAATTTATAGCATCCCAATCTTGTCATGAGGTTTCGGTAACTTGATATTAGATTCATCTTCCAAAGCTGAACTTAACAATTTTTTTATCTATATATGTATATATTTATGTGTGATTTTCTCAAAAATATCAAAAGATGATAATTTCACTAGTGTGGCATCAAATTATGAAAAATATAACTCTATTTTAGTTTTTGCTTCATAAAACT
Organism: Cornus controversa; assembly: GCA_026545225.1. Classification (NCBI taxonomy): domain Eukaryota; kingdom Viridiplantae; phylum Streptophyta; class Magnoliopsida; order Cornales; family Cornaceae; genus Cornus; species Cornus controversa. The sequence goes on along the minus strand of CM048853.1, from coordinate 15,351,686 downwards.
TCCCTTTAAACTATAAAAAATGATTTTTTTTTATTTGTTTGTTTTTAAGGCTCAATATAGACCATTAAAAGTCGAGTAAGTATTGGCAGATTTGTTGGATCAATTCTAACAATGATGAGGCTTTGAATAATCAACCATCTAAATGTTGCATCAAAACTAGTGAAGAAAAAGTTTGAGATTGCATTTGAATGTATTTTGAACTAATTATCTTTCAATTTCAATATGTCTCAGTTCATGCTTTAACATATTTGTTTTACTACAAAACCATTTGTCTAATGCATCTATACAATTTAACTTTGAAAAAGAGGCAAGGTTCCAATAAAAGCATGAAGCTCAACCTTAATGTTGAGATCACTTTTGTTACAAAAAAATAAAAAACAAAAGACACCATATTAAATTAAAAAATTTCTATTTTCTCATATCTTAAAAGTAGGATCAACACAATATTATTATTTTATTTATTTTTTTTGGGTTGAATAAGCACTTTCAACCTTAGACATAGTGACAGGAAAAAAAAAACCTTAGATATAGTTTGGTAAAAGATGATATATCACTACTTCATGCATAAACTACTTTTGAAAAAGTACTTGGTCCTTGGCACCTTATGCTTTTGTTCTCTTCCTTAAAAATCCTTTTGTTATAAACCCTAACTTTTTTAAAATGAAAATCAATATTCACACTTTATTACTTGATAAAGACACTTTATTTTGTAAACGAAACGACATTATTGTCCCAATCTTTATGATTGTGAGCACAAGAATAAAAATATTTTTCTCATTTGCTTAAAAAAAAAAAAACTAATAAGTGAAGTGTATTTATTAGTGTGAAAATTCTCTCTACTTAAAATAAAACAAAATAAAATAAATTCTCTGAAAAGTCCATAGGCTTGTGGCCTCCAATCCATTATTGGCTTGTGTGTCTTAGTAGTTTGATTGTCAATTTTGATGGAATGAAGGAGCTAACAAATGCCCATGTGAATGTAAATGCATTATCCAAATCTCTTTCAGTGTGTTTTCCCTATTGCTATGTATCAGAGTGGACAGAGATCATCGCATGGGGTGTGATGCTCATAGATAGACTGCACCTTACTCTACGTGGAGTGCTCTCCACCCTCTTGTGTACTAGATAGTCCTGGTTCCTCAAGTTGATAGATTATTTGGTTCTTGGCATCTTGGTTTAGTGCAACAATATGGTCCTTAATTTGCTTTTGCAATCAAGATCTCACGGTTTAGGTAAATATACAAATAAAAATAAAAATTTTTAAAAAATACTTATTCGAATTTGTCTTTTCATTTAGGGTCCAATAAAAAAAAATTACACCCTTCAAAATGAGAGGAGAATTTCATGAGGCACTTCTAGGAAATGGCTAGGTGATAATCTGATGCAGGAGAATCCGAGTCAGAAGGTGCTGTGCTGCCAGATGACACATTGATGGCGCTGAGATACCTTGAGTTAGCAGATCAGCGCAAAGATCGCAGGAAACCGCAATATTGTCCCTAATTGGGGCAGTTTTGGACGCGTTTCGGTATTTTGGCCATAATTTTGGCTACGGGTATCAGAATCGCCTTTATGACCACAATTCGGAAAGCTTGTTTTAGCGCGCACGTCGTGGGCACCAAGCTAGGCTGGGTGCATATTTTTTCGAGCCCAAAATCCACTGTTTTCCCCTCCGAATCCCCAATTTTAGTTATTTATTTTCTTTTTTAGTAATATTTTTTTTGTCGATTAGGAAGTGATTCTGGACTCGATTTGGGCCAGGTTTCTGGCAGCTTCCTTCTTTTATTTCGTATTTTATTTTGGCACGATTATTAGGATTTTGTTATTTTTGGTAATGTTGACCAGTTTCAGCTATATAGCTCGGCTTGTGGGCTGATTATGAAATAACTTGAATTTTGAATATTGAATAGAATATCAGAGGCTTTTCTCTGAGCTTTTGGGCGATTCTCTTGCATTATTTCTGTATATTTCCTGTTGCCATTAGCCTACAGAATAATCACTGTTCTGTCCGACGTCATAATCCAAAGTACTAGCTTTACTTGGTCTATGTTAACCTTATGGAGACTTATTGCAGAAGTCGTATTAGACTTTTCACCTCAAAAATATTTGATCTCTAAATTTCATTACTTAGATAAGAAAAAATATCTTATGATCACATGAGCAAATGCATAAAGTGAATTTTATCTAAAATGATAGTTGGGAATTTTAGTGTGTAAAATTCTATTTTTTTTTTTTTTGGATGGAATGTTACTTTTTAGAATTTCAGATTGAAGAATTCTTTTGGTCTTTTTCTTATCTATTAATATGAAAATGCTAAACTTCATGAATATAATTCATAAATTAGTATCTCAAATTAGGTGGCTAATTATTTGGCACTACGTGGCTAATTATTTGACAACTTTCTATATTTTAAAAGTAATTATTTTGAGAGAATAATTTGAAAAGAAAAAAGAGAAAAAATAGCAAAACTTATCATTATAGAATCTAAATTATAACATAACTCAATAACTTAAATTTCAAATTAAAATTTCTTCCTGTATCTTCCTTTGAGAGACTATTTACATTAAAGTTTTAAATATTTGAGACTAGAAACTACAATTTTTTCCTATTATTTCTTTAACATAAGCTTGGAACGTTTTCTCTTGAATAAAAACTCCAATTTTCTCCACTATTTACATGTGTGAATAATTATATAAACGCATAATATACTTAAAGATTCATATAATTTTATTTTCATTTAGTATTTTCGATTAGAGTTGAATTTTGAAGAGAGACCCAATAAAGATAGAGGGAAGTTGACAGAGTGCAAAAGAGAATATATATATATATATAGAAAAATCTTGTTTGATTAGATTTCTCACCTCCCCATTTAATGAGATTCATTTAGTTTGATACAATATTAAAACTTATAAAAAGTGTAATATGTATCAAAGTGGAGGATATTTAAGTCTTTTTAATATCGCCATTTTATATTCGAGATACATAACTCGAATTAAATTCGAGATGTGTAACGTTGCTCTATTAATATTTATAAAGCACTATTGATTTGTATCATTACAAAATTTTATTGAGATGATATATCAACCATTTAATTTATCATGGTTCTAAATATATACTTTTGTCGCTTTTCTTGAGTCATGCCAATTTCCAAGCCTAGTTAAAAGTTATTCAGATTTAGATTTGTCTGGTTGTGTACTTGGATTAGATTTTGACTCGGACTCTTTACAAGTTCAAAAACTTAAATTTTAAGCTCAATTTCAGATAATATACCCAACATGGCTCTTGAATTAATCAAGCATGTTATTTTATAATTTTATTATAATTTATTTTTCCTTTATAATATTTTAATATATCTAATATATGTAAGAAAATTTTCAAAATTATAAAACAGAAAAAAAAACTATAAAATTGGTTTTTGTTTGACCTTTATGCAATTCACGATCAATGTAACAAAACTAGAAAATTAAATATTGAAGAGGTTTTTTTGTGCTACTCCCAAGTTAGCTGCTAACAAGAAAATATTATAAAATTTACCTCAACACCCAATATTGCTGGACAATTATTGGAAAAAATTTCAGAATTGCAATGATTCTATGACAAATGCAGTGTACAATTACAATCAAATCTCATTTTATAACGACCAAACAATAAATTTTGAAAAAGAATCATAAACAATTGTAGCTTATTATAACAAATTTTTCAAAATTTATTATGATTCTCACTCAAATTCAGCATAGTGTCATTATTCACATATCAATTTAAACATAACAAATTAAAAAAAACAAAAAAAAACAATGAGCAAATCCAAACGAATACTTGCCGCATTTGAAACATTCATCATCATCTTCTAGACAAGCTATTTTAAATTTTATCCTTCTAAATTTGTCCATAAGTTGAATACATTTTTCTTTTCTTGTATTTCATGTTCATATTCTAATTTTTCTTTTTTTTTTTTACTAATTTTAATTGTTCCATTAGAATGAGAGTGCAACATTTGAAATAATTTAAAAAAAATTAGAGTTAACCATCTTTCTTTCTCAAAATTTTATTGTTTCGCTAATTCAACACTGTAGACATTAAAAAATTACATGATGGACCCAAAATACAATTTGGCTTTTTCTTCAGTTTAGCCCACTTTGAAATGTGACCCAATGAGTCAGATAATTTAAAGCCCAGACCCACCATAAATAAATGAGTTATGGGTTGGTCTAAATTGTCTGAGAAGTCAAAGTCCACTTGAAAATGGTTCTAATGGATAATTTATATATATATATATATATATATATATATATATATATATATATATTGGATAATTATCAAAATTATCATAAAAGATAATTATAGGATAATTATCAAAAGAAAAGAAAGTTACAAATCTACCCCTCTGGTGAGCCTATAAATAAAGGTCCAGAGGTGGGAAAAGGGAGCCAGAAGATTCTCAGAAAAAGTTGAAACTCTGCAGAAGTCTTCACTCAAAATTCAAAGCTTCAAATCACATAAACCCTGAAGGAGAAGAACAACAAGCACATCATCCACGTGTCATTCTTCACTAAAGTTTCAATCTAACTCAAGATCAAGCTCTTGTAGCCCTTGAAGCCGGATTACCAAGGAGATCGAATCAGAGGACCTTATCTTCATATTTCTTTTGTAAAGATTTATAGAGAATTGTATCCATCTTTTCTTAAATTAATAAAATAGTTTATTTGTTACTAATTTTCGTTCCTAGATTTTCGGACACGAAATTTGTGTGTACAAATTTCTGGCACACCCGGTGGGACCATCTCTGTCTCTCATCTCTATCTCTTACATTATACATCCAAAACTTTATTCATCAGAATTTATGGCTCCTCTCAAGGTTCAGAAAACAAACAAGAAAAATACAAAAGAAACCGCTGCTGCAATGGCTAACACCAAAGTTGCCGCAAGCAGTGACAAGAACACTAGGAACCTGTCAAGTGCCAGCAGCACCTCAGCAGATCCTATGATGTGTAGCAAGACCAAAGCAATTGCTTCGCTCAAGAATTAGCAAGATTTGGTGAAAACCAATCCTGCTAAACCAATGGATGTGAAAACTAAATATGTTAACACCATTGGTCCTCAGGGGGCAAAGAACTCTGAAGTAGTTTCAGAAAAGTCTGTGCCACCACATTCACCCCACGTCGTCTCTGATGCCAACTCTAGCGTCGGTTCGCTCTCAGAGTCGTTACTTGAGATTTCAAAGCAATCGGTCCCTTCAAAGAATGTTGGCCCTCAATGTCTTTCTTATTCGAATGTTGTCGCAGCTATGATGATTGGAACAACCTCGACGGAAGACCAACTGGCAGTCATGGTGCGCACAATCAAAAACCTCACAAAGATTGTCGAAGAGAAGGACTTGCAAATCGCCGCGTGATTCGTGTGTGAGTGTGACTCAATAAGTGTATCAATTAAAAATTACCACACTTCGCAATAGAACGAATTCCTTGCAAAATAGGGCTATTGAAAGGGGTGTCGAACCTCAGGGACTGTGGTCTGACTGAGTTGAATTGTTAGGACTAATTCTAATTAAATTTAAAAGAACTAAGTTGCTGATTTTTATATCTAAATTAACTAATGAAGCAATTGAACAAAAGCAAGAAAGACTAAGGAGTGTAGAGAATATAAGATAAGTCTAGGGTAATTGATTTCACCACTAACTTCACAATCAATAGTCAATTGAACTAACTATGGGGAATCATATCATGCATAAGTGGTGTCGGTGGCTACAAGCTCACCTCCATCCGTCAAGAAGATAACATATGATTAAGGCTAAGCCATGGACTATCTTCGATTGGCATGGGCCATCTGCCTAACTACTCTAATCTAGGGTACAGTATGGTTCATCTTCTCTAGGCATAATCCATCAAAGCTTTTAATGATATTCTCAGTGAAAACCATTGTGTAATAATCACTCTCATGATCACAGAAAATAAGAGGGACGAGTTCAATAACAACAATCAAGTATCTAAGACAAGATAAGAAATCATTGAAACTGAATTTATAAGACTTTTATTACTCAATTCTATAAATAAGAATCCTCTAAATTACACAATCTATGAATGAATACAAAAATCCCCAATAATTAGAACAATCAAACCAGTGATGTTTAGTTAGGGCTCCATCAAAACCCTGGTGGCTGAACTAGCCGCTCATGATACGCCTTGTTCTCCAATGATTCTCCACTCCAAAAGCTCTTCAAAGCTACTGCCAAGCCTCCTCCATACAGCCCCAATTTGTCACTTTAAATAGCCAAGAGAATACATCAAAGTCCTAATCCAATTAGGACTTAATTAGGGTTTCCTGCAGCACTAATCAGGTGAGTTTTTCCTGCTGACTTCGGCCCAACTTTTGACCCACTAGAAGTTCGATTTACTGAATTTTTGTGAGATAAAAAAGTGTGCAGAATTGAATTTCGTTTAACTCATGCATAAATTATGTCGATTTGAGGCTCGGAAATAAGACTTCTGGTCCGTTTTCCAAAATGGGATTAAGACTGTATTATGCGCATATTTGGGCTTCAGGCCCAAAACCTTCTTAAGCAGCTATAATTCTCTTGGACCTCTTTCTTGAGCTGATTTGAGTTAAAATATGGAGTTCAATGAATCCCTTTGATGTAGGCTTCATCTAACCATCTTGCATGTCATCTTTAAAAGCTCAAAATCATGGTTTTAACTGAAATAATCATTAAGGCCCTGAAAATACAGAAAACATTAAAACAAAGTAAAATCACAAAATAATCTATCACTAAGAGAATAAAATACATAAGTTAAGAGGCTAGAATACGTAAGATTTAACGCCGATCACACCCCCAAACTTACATATTGCTAGTCCCTTATCAATAGAATAAAACAATACTAAAACAAAGAAACTACTAAATACTAACTAAACTACCTAACTCCACTTTCGTGGGAGAAACGATTGCATTTAGCATATGCAACAAGACTTTAAACCCCTAGGTTCCCCTTAGTGGACGAGTATAGTCTCGTGAGGGTTTCTAGAAATGTTACCCACAAAAATTCAAAATTTTGTTTCAACATTAATTCAAGAAGAAGATTACAATACATAGTTACAAAGTTGCATTCAAGAATAATTTTAAACTTTTAAATTCCACAACTTAAATCAATGGTCCCCATGTATAATTCACATCAACATATGTCAAAATAACCAACTCTAGTTCCCTCGTGTAAAGTGAACTAACAGTCATCTCATGTAGCATAACTCAGCTCTGAATATATTAAGGCACATACCCCTTCAACTCACTAGCTCCCCTTATTGAAATCATACTTCCAAACATGAATACATGACTTTTTCATTTTTTTTTTCAATTCCTTTTTTTTTCATTGCTTTATTGGTTGTGCAATGTCTTGATCTATTAAGCTTTCTGAAAGATCCATGTAGCAAGCTTTCAGTCAGTGACTCAAACCAGATGGCTTTAGAGCACTAGGCTTTAAGATACCCCGAAGACCTAATTACTCGAATCAATCAGGCTACAAATCAAGACAACCATTGCTCATCTTTTCTCACCCTTTCACTTTTGACGCAAACACTCAGTGCTTCCTGAGGCATAGAGGCCCGGTTACTTATGAAAAGGATCAAATTGATTTGCTTATTCATCACTTTTTTTTTTCTTTTTTTTTCTTTTTCATTGAAGTCAAGTAAACACATCATTGGTACTCATTCTCAAGAGATACTAATTAATATCTAGCATATGTAATTCAATAACTCAAAACCAAAGTTTTTACCCCATAAGACTATGCTAGTGTGTTTGTGCATGTAAGGAAACTAAAATTAATCACTTCAAAACATGTTATTGCAAATCATGATTAAAACCACTTAATTCAAGCCATAGTTTCCAAAAATTTAAAATATACTCAAAAATTGCAAGTTAAGCACTTACATAAGGTATTAATCCTTTGAATAATGTCAAAACATTCTATCTAAAAACAAAACAAAATAAAATAAAATAAAATAAACTAAGAAAATAAAATAAATAAAAAATCCTAAAACAAGAAGAATTTCACAAAAATTTATCCCATAACGCAATAAAGCACAAAAATAAGGCATCGCCTCACCCCCAAACTTAAACTGTACATTGTCCTCAATGTACACCCAATAAAAGCATAGAGAAGAGTAAGAACGATGTTACCAGGAATCCAGAGAGTAGTGGCAAGAAAATAGAGCACACCAATGGTATGAAGGCAATGCAAGCACTCCCCCAAACTTAGATGCAACAACTTGTCAAAACAAACCACTATACCCCAAAGACCAAGTGAAATAATATGGGTAAAAATAAAAATGAAATAAATTTTTTTTTTTACTAAAGAAAGAAAGGAAGAAAAAAAAATGAAAAATAAAATAAAGAAGAAAAAGAAAAAAAATTAAAAATAATAAAAATAAAAATACAAAAGATAGTTACCTCCGAAAAAATCAAGGAAAAGGTGGTGTCAGAACATCTAAGTCAAGGCCAGAATGGAGCATCCAAATCAACCAAGTAGCCCACATTCAAAGCGCAATGTCCTCCCCCAAACTTATAGCACAAAACCCTTCAAAGAAATTCAACCAAATTTTCAAACAAAGTCTACTTCCTTGTGAAGAAGAAACTTGAGAAAATTGATCATTTAATGATGATGGAGAAAAAATAGATTGGAATGGATGATGATGGTGATAAATGATGATGATCAAGTAGTGTTATGGAAGATTTTTAGAGTGTATTTTGATGTAGGAGAGGCACAAAGAGTCACCAACGTGATGTATTTTCAAGTGGGAGCATATAAGGCATCATGAGGGAGCAAAAATAGCAAAATAGAGCAGATTGGGCTTTCAGGGGCTGGGGCGATCGATCCCCCAGGGGCTGGGTGATCGATCACCCAGCTGGTTGGTCTCCCAGCTTGGGGAAAAATGGGGGCGATCGATCCCCCCAGCTGATGCCTGTTTCGCCCTCCATCGCCCAACGTTGATCGGGACGTGTATTTTTGGAGTCTCCATCGCCCAAGGTCGACCGAGAGCTCATTTTTTCACCCGTCTTGAGTCCAAATACCTCGGTACACCTCTTGGCATCCTCCGGAAGTAACTTATACATCAAAAACTCCAAGAAAAATCATTAAAACACAACTAGAATTGAAAGAAAACTAAAGAAAAACAAACTAAAAATAAAAAATAAAAAATAAAAATAAAAGAAAACTAAAGAAATTAAAGGATAGAAATACATACAAATCCTACAATTTAACGTCCGTAGGTGACGGTCATCGACATCAATTGAAAGTTCACCCAATGCCACATCTCTTGAGGAGATTTAACTTTGTCCCTCCTATATGATCCTAACCTCCTTGTGTCGAACTCAAAGTGACCAAAATGGTCTCATTGGCTTTGAAAATCACATCTCTCTGCCTTGACAGAAGATGTTTCAATTTTACCCATGGAGGAGACTCTAATGATGGCATCGGAGGAGTGCTAGAAAGAATAGGCAATAGCTCAATCGGAATCCTCTAAGGTGGAGTATTTTTCATGGCCACTACATCAAGAAAATCATTCACCCCCTCAATGGACTTCGCAACATCATGTGATAGAGCAATCGGATCAACTTCTTCAATATAATCATCAAAGCTGTCCATGAAGAAACTATCACTCTCATCTGGAGGATGTTGAATGGTATTGAAAGTATTTAATTTCACTTTAGGCTCATGAGAAATTTCAAAATTAGGAATCTTTGTCACCTCTTCTTCATCAAGCTTCTTCTCCCCTACCTTGTTGTCACTTATTTCTCCATTTCTAAGAGTGGTGATGGCTTGAAATTGTTCATGGTGTGGGTTGCTCAAAGAAGAAATATTGTCGAGGACATGAACCCCTCTTGAGTTGGTAACGGGTTGGCTTGGTAGTTTCCCCTCTTCTCTTCTACTCACGGCATTAACAAGTTGTCCAAACTGAGATTCCAGTTTGGCAATCAACTGAGAGTGAGAGTGAACCAGTTGAGCAGTGGATTGAAGTGTTGCTACAGTAGCTTCCACCGTCTCAACAATAGAGTCAAGCTTCTCAAATTTTTCTAGAACAATTGTTATCTTGTCCTCAATGGCTGAATACCTCTGTGCTATAGGAACTTGTTCTTGATATAATTGTGAAGGCACATAGTTCTGAGGTTGAAAAGTGGGCTGAATTGCTACCCCTTGTCCTTGTCGAAAATCAAAAAATTGCCCAAGTGAAGGACAATTATTCACATGATGCATAAGACTCGAGCAAAAACCACATGGCTCAAATATAGGAAGGTATGGAGATGGATTAGGAACCTGACCAGCTGCCATGAGTTGCACCACTCTCTTTGACACAACATCTACAATGGTAGACATAGCATCCGTAGAACCACTCTCAAAAATACTATCAACCTTCCTTGTATTGGATGGTCTGCTCGAACGAGATGAAGACACATGTTGTAAAGAATTGTCACTGAGGTTCTCGAATAAAGTCCGAGCTTCCTCTTCACTTTTTAACATAAAAGTGCCCCCACATGATGCATCCACCATCTGTCTGTTACTTTCTGTCAGTCCCTCATAGAAACACTGCACTAAATGCCACATTGGAACTTGATGATGAGGACACTTCCTAAGAAGGTCCTTGAATCTCTCCCATGTCTTATAGAATTGTTCCCCCTCAAATTGAGACAAACCAGTGATAGCATGTCTGAATTGATTGGTCCTCCCTATCGAAAAGTATTTCTTCAAAAACTCATTTTGCATTTGAGTCCATGTAGTGATAGAACTCGCCGGTAGAGATCTGAACTAATACTTGGCCTTCTCCTTTAGAGAGAATGGAAAGAGTCGCATCCGAAAAGCATCTTCTAAGAAGTGATGAATTTTCGTTAATGAGCAAACTTCTAAAAATTCATCCACGTGCTTGTACGGATCCTCATGAGTCAGCCCAAAGTAGGATGGCAACATATGAATGATACTGGGATTGATCTCATAGTTCTGTGCAGTGACATCAGGCAATTGAAAATCAGCTGGGACATAGTAGTCTCTGATCAATCTCGCTTTTTCCACAACAGCATTAGGCACAATATTGTTGGCCTCATTATTACCACGCACACCATACATGATGTAAATAATCTCTTCCTCTTGTTCAATGGTATGGTGATTGAAGTAGCGGAAAGAAAAAAAAATAAATAAACAAAATAAAATAAATTAGATTAGTAGCAAAAAAAAAAATTCTAAACTAAAAAAAACAAATAAAAAAAATAAAACAAAACAAATTAGTACTACAAAAGAAAAAAATAAATAAATGAAAAGAAAAAAAATAACATAAAAAAATAAATAAACAAATAAAAATTCCTAAACTAAAAATCCAATTAGAACTAATTCTAAAAATCCAAACAATCAAATAGACAGTCACCGGCAACAGCGCCAAAAATTGATTCGTGTGTGAGTGTGACTCAATAAGTGTATCAATTAAAAATTACCACACTTCGTAATAGAACGAATTCCTTGCAGAATAGGGCTATCGAAAGGGGTGTCGAACCTCAGGGACTGTGGTCTGACTGAGTTGAATTGTTAGGACTAATTCTAATTAAATTTAAAAGAACTAAGTTGCTGATTTTTATATCTAAATTAACTAATGAAGCAATTGAACAAAAGCAAGAAAGACTAAGGAGTGTAGAGAATATAAAATAAGTCTAGGGTAATTGATTTCACCACTAACTTCACAATCAATGGTCAATTGAACTAACTATGGGGAATCATATCATGCATAAGTGGTGTCGGTGGCTACAAGCTCACCTCCATCCGTCAAGAAGATAACATATGATTAAGGCTAAGTCATGGACTATCTTCGATTGGCATGGGCCATCTGCCTAACTACTCTAATCTAGGGTACAGTATGGTTCATCTTCTCTAGGCATAATCCATCAAAGCTTTTAATGATATTCTCAGTGAAAACCATTGTGTAATAATCACTCTCATGATCACAGAAAATAAGAGGGACGAGTTCAATAACAACAATCAAGTATCTAAGACAAGATAAGAAATCATTGAAACTGAATTTATAAGACTTTTATTGCTCAATTCTATAATAAGAATCCTCTAAATTACACAATCTATGAATGAATACACAAATCCCCAATAATTAGAACAATCAAACCAGTGATATTTAGTTAGGGCTCCATCAAAACCCTGGTGGCTGAACTAGCCACTCATGATACGCCTTGTTCACCAATGATTCTCCACTCCAAAAGCTCTTCAAAGCTACTGCCAAGCATCCTCCATACAGCCCCAGTTTGTCACTTTAAATAGCCAAGAGAATATATCAAAGTCCTAATCCAATTAGGACTTAATTAGGGTTTCCCACAGCACTAATTAGGTGGATTTTTTCTGCTGACTTCGGCCCAACTTTTGACCCACTAGAAGTCCGATTTACGGAATTTTCGTGAAATACAAAAGTGTGCAGAATCGAATTTCGTTCAGCCTTTGCGTAAATTATGTCAATTTGAGGCTCGAAAATAAGACTTCTGGTCCATTTTCCAAAATGGGTTAAGACTGTATTATGCGCATATTTGGTCTTCAGGCCCAAAACCTTCTTAAGCAGATGTAATTCTCTTGGACCTCTTCCTTGGGCTGATTTGAGTTAAAATATGGAGTTCAATGGATCCCTTTGATGTAGGCTTCATCTAACCATCTTGCATGTCATCTTTAAAAGCTCAAAATCATGGTTTTAACTGAAATAATCATTAAGGCCCTGAAAATACAGACATTAAAACAAAGTAAAATCACAAAATAATCTATCACTAAGAGAATAAAATACATAAGTTAAGAGGCTAGAATGCGTAACATTTAACGCCGATCACCGCGCTAATGAGGAAGCTTGAAATCCAAAATCCTGACAAGTCAACACATTTGCCTGCGAGTACTTCAAATTCCTCTCTTCAAGGTGCCCAATCAAAAGAGCGTCATCACACATCTACGTTAAGACACATGGCTGACGAAACTAACCCTGCTTCACCAGTCGCTTTGTTATCTGTCCAACAGTTGCAAGATATAATAACGAACACAATCCGAGCACAGTATGGCGGCGCCCCTCAAAGCACTCTTGTGTACTCAAAACCCTACATTGAAAGAATTGACAGCTTAAAGACGCGAGTGGGATATCAACCACCAAAATTCCAACAATTTGACGGAAGAGGCAATCCCAAACAACATGTTGCACACTTTGTGGAGACCTGTAATAACACTGGCACCGAAGGGGATCTCTTGGTCAAACAATTTGTTCGTTCCCTCAAAGGGAATGCATTTGATTGGTACACAGACCTCAACCACTTCTACAGTACTCGTAGAACAGTAAGCATGCTAGAACTCACTAGAACAAAATAATTAAGGACGAGCTTGTGGTCGACTATATCAACCGTTGGCGAGCTCTAAGTCTTGATTGCAAAGACCGTCTTTCTGAAGTATCAACAGTCGAAATGTGTATGCAAGGCATGCACTGGGAGCTTCTTTACATTCTACAAGGAATCAAGCCTCGTACATTTGAAGAATTGGTTACTCATACCTATGATATGGAACTCAGCATAATAAGTCATGGTGCAAAGGCTTTTGCCTTTCCCAATCTGTTTGACAACTGTCTTAAAGATGAAGATGTTGAGTCTGAAGAGGAAGAGGAAGTGAAATACTTCCTAACTCAGATGATGAAATAAATACGTCTTATGTTACAAACATCGTCTCTAACGACTCGTATCAAGAAACACATCATGTTCCTTCCGTGACTTCATCTGATGGATCTCGGTTAAATAAGGTATTAAGTGGAGAAAACCTTAATAGAAGACTGGACAGACCGGGGGCAAGCCCTCTAGACAAAGCTCATTCAAGCTCTCCTCAAAAAACTTCAACTAGAAGTGATCAAAAAATTGTGTTCACATAGAGGCCAAAAAGAAAGTTCAAGATAGGAATAGTCTTGTAAAGATCTCACAAGAATCATTGTCTAGAAACACACGAGTGATGTCTCAAGAGTCACTTTCTCAAACTGTCTCTAACAATCAGCGAAACGAAAGTCTCAATCCCAGCGAGGAACAAGAACAAAATCGTCTACAATCCCAGATGGAATGGGAGGCTCAAAAGATCAAAAGACTAGAGGAAGGAAAGTGTGGGGACCAAAGCCCGAAGATGCTGTCTGGATCGAATCTCGCAGCGAAATTAAAGCATATTGGGTGAGGTTCAATCCTCCTGCACGGACTATGACGAATGAAATACCTCTTCCTTCTAAGTGGGGAGACGAGTTCGAATAAGATATTTCTTCTCAACTACAAGAAGAGTATAATGAAGAAACAAAACAAAAAGAAAATCTCCAAATTGACGCCAAGCTAATTCACACATTTCAACACAAGTTTGGACTGTCTCCTGAGTCTTGCAAAGCTGAAGACTAATTAAAGCTAAAAATGTTCCCCGATACGAGCCTAAACTGTAGATGACACTCTTTGACACGAGTATAAACTGTCTATCAAAAAAAAAAAAAAAACACCCCTTGACACGAGTATAAACTGTTTACAAAAAAAAAAAAAAAAGATGACAATCCTTGACACGAGTATAAATTGTCTATAAAAAAAAAACACTCTTTGACACGAGTATAAACTATTTACCAAAAAAAAAAAAAAAAGATAACAAAAAAAAGATGACACTCCTTAACACGAGTATAAACTGTCTACAAAAAAAAAACACTCATGACATGAGTATAAACTGTCTGCATGAAAAAAAAATAATTACTCCTTGATATGAGTATAAACTATCTTTACAAAAAAAAAAAATTGAAGCTTGCAAGAGAAGAGTTGGGTGACTTGACCTGCCGCCGAGATATTGACAGATGTCTGCTGCACTGTGGTGACTTTGCCTGACCCCGAAGGGATAAAAAAAGTGACACCAAAGTGCACCAAGGGACCCCAAAGGGACGAAAAAGTGACACCGAAGTGCTCCAAGGGACCCCAAAGGGACAAAAAAGTGACACCGAAGTGCACCAAGGGACCCCAAAGGGACGAAAAAGTGACACCGAAGTGCACTAAGGGACCCCAAAGGGACAATAAGAGTGACACCGAAGTGCACTAAGGGACCCCGAAGGGACGAAAAAGTGACACCGAAGTGCACTAAGGGACCCCGAAGGGACAAAAAAGTGACACCGAAGTGTACTAAGGGACCCCAAAGGGACAATAAAATTGACACCGAAGTGCACTAAGGGACCCGAAGGGACTAATGAATGGCATCTGGAACTCCATATTCTGAGAAAGACGATTTGACCTGCAAGAATTGGAAAAAGAAAATTGAAGCTTATAAGAGAAGAGTTGAATAACTCACGTAAAGTTGTCTTCTTCAATGAGTTCAATGGATTTGTACGATGTTCCAAAGGCAATACAAAACTTGAGTGGAGCCCACAAGTAGAAACTGATCTAAAAAAAAAAAGAGTTGGTTAATAGTGATCATGGAAGGCAAAGTTGTTAAAAAAAAGTGTGCTTTTCAAAGTTCAGGTGTTTGTTATAATATATTCCAAGGGTTTATAATACAAAAAAATTGTGTAGCAGAAATGATGTGGTGCTATAATGTCTTCTCATGAGATCTTGTGATCAAATCTTCCAAGCAACAAAAAAGAAACTTTGTTTTTTTTACACATCAAAGGAAAAGAGAAGAAAAGAAGAGAAAAAAAAAATTTCCAGGCAGTAGGAGAAGAAGAAGAAAAAAAAAAAGAAGAGAAAAAAAAAAAATTTCCAGCGCGGCAGTAGGAGAAGAAAAGAAAGAAGGAAAAAAAAACAAGCGCTAGAAGAGGAGAAGAAAAGAAGAAGAAAAAGAAAAAAAAAAGAAAAGAAAAAAATATGTGCCTGGAAGAGAAGAAGAAAGAAAGAAGAAAAAAAAAAGAAAAAGGAGCCGCGTGGAAGAGAAGAAGAAAAGAAAGAAGAAGAAAAAAAAAAAAGCAGCTGCCTAGAAGAGAAGGAAGAAAGAAAGAAAAAAAAAAGAAAAGAAAAGAAAAGGAAAAAGGTGGCGTGAAGAGAAGGAAGAAAGAGAAAGAAAGAAAGAAAAAAAAAGAGAGAGAGACTGATTGCAGTTAAAAGAAAAAAAAGAAGGAAAAAAATATAAAAGAAATAAAGAAAGCAAAACTTACAGTTGTTTATGAAATTTCTCTCAATTATTCTCTGATATGAAGAGTCTGAAGTATAGGCTACATATATATAGTGGTGAGTTAATCCTATTTGACATAGGATTTTCAAGACTCCAATTACGTTTAAACATGGAAAACAGCAACTTCTATTTGAAATTGGACAAGAAAAAAAAATCCTATTTGCAATAAGGTTTTTAAGACTCCAACTCAGTTTGGACCAGAAAAAAATCCTATTTGCAATAGGATTCTCAAGTCTTCAATTCCACTTGGACCAGAAAAAAAATCCTATTGGCAATAGGATCCTCAAGTCTTTGATTCAACCTGACAAAGAAGACATCCTTTTTGCAGTTGAATTTTCACAAAAAAAAAAAAAAAAAGCAAAATTTAAATACTTCAAGTCCCGCTTTAAATACGTGACAAACTCAACATGGCATGAGACTTAAATTGGGGGCAATTTGTAGACATTAAAAAATTACATGATGGACCCAAAATACAATTTGGGTTTATCTTCAGTTTAGCCCACTTTGAAATGTGGCCCAATGAGTCAGATAATTTAAAGCCCAGACCCAACATAAATAAATGAGTTTTGGGCTGGTCTAAATTGTTTGAGAAGTCAAAGCCCACTTGAAAATGGATCTAATGGATAATTTATATATATATATATATATATATATATATATATATATATATTGGATAATTATCAAAATTATCAGAAAAGATAATTATAGGATAATTATCAAAAGAAAAGAAAGTTACAAATCCACCCCTCTGGTAAGCTTATAAATAAAAGTCCAGAGGTGGGAGAAGGGAGGCAAAAGATTCTCAGAAAAAGCTGAAACTCTGCAGAAGTCTTCACTCAAAATCTAAAGCTTCAAATCACATAAACCATGAAGGAGAAGAACAACAAGCACATCATCCACGTGCCGTTCTTCACTAAAGTTTCAATCCAACTCAAGATCAAGCTCTTGCAGCCCTTGAAGCCAGATTACCAAGGAGATCGAATCAGAGGACCTTATCTTCATATTTCTTTTGTAAAGATTTACAGAGAATTGTATCCATCTTTTCCTAAATTAATAAAATCGTTTATTTGTCACTAATTTTCGTTCCTAGATTTTCGGACACGAAATTTGTGTGTACAAACACAAAATAGCAAAAAGACAACATTTTAAATAATTGTTTGTCATCAAAAGAACTCGGTTTCTTATATTTTTAAAAATGTTCCAAAAATTGAAATTAATTAGTCTTTTTTTATAAAAAAAAATCAGAACTAGCTTTTGTTATAAAAAGTTGTAGATTGAGTTGCATAAATTAATCATTAAAAAGACAATATTTTATTTTTCAAATAATAAAAAAGTTATTAAAAACAAAAACTCAAGCTATTATTTATCCACCAAATGAGTTCAATACAACCGTATAGTTTTACCTATTGTTCACTAATTATTATGATAAAAAATTAAGAATAAAATACACTAACAGTTTTTGAGATTTGACAATTACAAAAAGATTAAAACTTTGCACCTTACATTTGCTTTGTGTTACCACAACACTCTTGCCATGATGTTAGAACACTGACACCTTCTGAACTCTCCAGCATGTTCTAAATACAATCTTTTTCTTAACCTAGAATCCCTTTTTGATTATCCTTTCTTTGTTCCCTCAAGAATTGAAAAATAAAACAAAAAAGAATCCTCAATTCTCTAAAGAACCCTAATTTAGTTTCTCTAGCAGATCCCATCACATTGAATGAAGCCACCAAGATTTTCGTCGTCGGCCACCGCACCCTCGTAGGATCCGCCATTGTCATGAAGGTCGCCCTCATTGGCTACACCAATATCCTCCTCCATTTGTAAGTGTAGACAGAAGGAAGAAAGTGGCAGTGACTGTACGTTTGGGGACAAGATTCAGCCAAAGTTGATGATGACCAAACTTAATTCTCTTCTGTAGGAGTTTATTAGAGTTTCCCCTATCCGAGCATTACCAAACATCTATTGAAGATTTGAGCATAGACATCTATGATCTTCTCAAATCGTTGTCGTTAGGCTTCTTCCCAAAGCTTCCTTCTCTCTCCATCTCGAGGTGTAAAAATTTTGAAACGCTTTCAATTCCAGACCACGAGCTTCAAAATTTGATGGACCTTTATAATTTGACCTCTTTTGGGGTTTGGAATTGTAAGAATCTGAAGACAATGCCGTAACAAATGCACACCTCCTCCCATCTCTTCAACAATTGCATAATTTTAATTGTCCAGAGCTTGAATCATTTCCAGATGGAGGTTTGTCATCCAACCTATATTTTCTTGGCATCGGGAATTGCAAGAAACTGATGAAGGGCAGGACGGGCTGGGATTTGTAGCAAACACTTCTGTGGTATAAGAAAACTATCCTACCAAAGAATGACACGCGGATTCGCCATCTTGGATAATACTAGATGGCCACGTCACCACCCTCCAAGTCATCCTCCACAAAACGACAAAGGACAATCAAATTCACACTCAATTACAAAATATGACGCCATAAATCATGCAATAAATGAGGGCAACAATTCATGAATTCAAGGAAAATTCCAAGGAGAATATGGAACAATCACATGCACAATCTATGTATTCAAAAAGCTATTTAAATGAGTAGTGTATAAGGAATAAGGGGATATAGGAAAATTCTTCTTGAAGTGTAGTGACCATTTTTCTGTACTTACACTTTGGCGCCGTCTGTGGGAATGAAGCAGTCTATAAAATCCTTAGGAGTTTATGCCTGTACAGCTACATTCCGGAACCATAACGGGGTAGCAATCACTCGTACACAGTCATGCGATGGAGCAGAATCAAACACAAGAACAGATCTTGCAGGAGATGCGAAAATAATTGGAGTCCAACTAGAGAAACGACTTACTCCAGGAGAAGATAGCCCGGCTCACCAAAAAATGACCTGGAAATTCCTCGCTTGACAGGGAGGCCTCGGTGGAACACAAGTCCACTCGCGAGGAAGGCCGGGCAATAGAGCAACCAAAGTCTCGAACCACTAGATCGGATGTCAATTTCGATGCCATAACCAAATGCCTAGAGGAGGTCAATGCCGACATCAATGAATCTGGCCACTCAGGTCACCAACAAAGTAGTACAATCCCCTTTTTTGGAAGAAATAAGAAAGTCTCCAAATCCAAAGAAGTTCGTACTCCCGAATTTCATCACTTTTGATGGAACCACCGATCCCGTTGACCATCTATTCTATGTACAGTAGAGAATGATGCTCCAAGCAGAAGATAAGAGCCTCATGTGCAAAATTTTTCCAACCAGCCTCTCGGGAGCCACTCTAACTTGGTTCAAGCAACAGCCCTCCGGCACTATTCCTAACTTCACTAAACTATGCGAACTTTTTATTGCCCAGTATATAGGCAACATGCGTCAGAAAAAAACCATCTCCTCTCTTTTTACTATAAGGCAGTCAAAGGGGGAAATGTTGAAATCCTTCTTGACAAGATTTAATTTGGAGATGTCCTTAATCGATGACTGCGATCAGGCCGTGGCAATAGAAGCATTCAAAGTAGCAATGATCCCAGGTTCCAAGTTTCACTCATCTTTGGTAAGAAAAACCCCCCGATCAATGGGAGATCTGAACGCAAAGGCGCAGGGTTATCTTAGTCTCGAAGAAGATGAGGCGCTTCATCAGCAGAGATCAGCACTGATCAGCGTCAACTCTCAATCCAAAGAGAATGGGTCTAAATCAAAGGGGCAAGGCAGGGCCCACTCAACCCCGTTTAAGCTAGAGAAATGACCTAAAATCGAGGAGAAAAGCACTCCGCTGAAGTGCACACTGGCAAGGCTATACCAGGAGTACAAGAGCTGGGGCATATTTCGAACTCCCCCGAGCGCAAAGACAAAAGTAAACATTCCTCCTTCCACCATGATTACGGGCACACTACAAATGAGTGCCAAAACCTAAGGGGCCAGACGGAGGCAATCATAGCCAAAGGAGGGCTGACCGAGTACGTGGCGAAAGATCTCCCTGGCCAAGTCGGGCAACAGATCCTGGGGCATGGAGAAAAGTAGAACTCAAACCCAGTAAGGATGATTAACACCATACATGGCTACTCGACTCACAAAGAGCGAAACACAAGCAGATCTTATATTCGTCAAGCCAAGAAGCTGTAGAAGTTGGGAGAGGTTAACTCAATCCAAAGTGAAAAAACTAACACCCAAATCACTTTCAGAGATCCAGATTTGATGAGGGTACAACTCCCCCATGAAGACCCACTAGTTATCAGCCTACTAGTGGCAAATTGCCAGATAAAGAAAGTGCTCATTGATGCCGAATCTAGTGCTAACATAATGACACTCGGGGTATACGAATAAATAGGAATTGACAACAATCGGATTGAGCCAGCAGAGGGCCCATTGGTAGGGTTTGACAGGAACAGAGTGTCCCCAATTGGAACAATATCACTATCTGTGTTAGCAGCACAAAGGACACTTAGGGAGCAATTTGTAATAGCTGACGTATATTCATCCTATAACCTTATATTGGGAAGAGGCTAGATCCACAAGATGCATGGAGTACCGTCAACCCTGCACCAAGTGATGAGGTGCATAACCCCTAACGAGAAAGGGACGGTGGACCTCTGCGGTGGCGGCAAAAGAGTGCTACTCACTTACCATCAGAAGTGCTCCAAAGAATGGAGGGGAAAAGTCAGGGGGCAAACGACCAATAGCAGTCACAGAAGCCAAGCCTGCCTGAGGAATAGGGCATTGAAAACATAGCTCAACCCATAGAACCGCTCCAAATGATCCAATTAGGAGGCCCGGGAGAAGACAAAAGTACGCAGATTGGGACACTTTTGCAGAAGAAAAAGGAAGACGAGCTGATAGAAGTATTGAGGAGAAACAGAGATGTATTTGCCTAGACCCATCTCGACATGCCTGGTGTGGACCCCAATTTGGCGAAGCATACATTGAACATGAACCCCAACAACATTCCCGTTAAACAAAAATAGTGGAGGTTCGCCCCAGAAAGAAACATAATAATAGCTGAAGAGGTCAATCACATGCTCTAGGAAAATCTTATCAGAGAGGTAAAGTACCCAGAGTGGCTCTCCAACTTGGTGGTGGTAAGAAAGAAAAATGGGAAGTCGAGAGTATGTATCGACTTCACTAACTTAAATAAAGCATGCCCAAAGGACAACTTCCCATTACCCAAAATAGACCAGATGGTAGACGCCACCACCGGGTACGAACTGCTAACTTTTTTGGATGCTTACTTAGGTTCCAATCAGATCCTGATGGACCCGAGGGATGAAGAGAAATCCTCATTCATTACCGAATGAGGGACTTATTGCTACAAGGTAATGCCCTTTGGCCTAAAGAACGCAGGGGCAACATACCAGTAGATGATTAGTCGTGTCTTCAGAAAATAGATCGGGAAGACCGTGGAAGCATACATTGATGATATGGTGGTCAAAAGTAAAAAGAGACAAGATCATCTACGACATTTGCAGGAAATATTCCAAACCCTTAAGGAACATCGGTTGAAGTTAAATCCATCAAAGTGTTCATTCGGAGTATCTTCGGACCAGTTTCTCAGCCATATGGTCAGCAGAACAGGGATAGAGATAAGCCCATCCTAGGCGACAGCTCTGATCTAGACTTCAGAGCCAAAAAATCAGCGAGACGTTCAAATCCTAACCGGATGAATCGCCGCCCTCAGCAGATTTATATCACGCCTCTCGGACAAATGCAAACCATTTTTTGATGCTATCCGAAAGAAGAAGGGCGAGGTATGGGGGACAAATCAGTCAGAGGCTCTAAAAAGGCTAAAAGAATACATAGCCTCGGCACCAATCCTCTCAATACCGAAGCCCGGGGAAAAGTTATATCTGTACTTGGCAGTATCGAAAGTATCTACGAGTGCAGCCCTGATCCGAGAAGAGAATGGAAAATAGCAGCCAGTGTACTATTCTAGTAAGACGATGACAGATGCTGAAAACAGGTATTTGAAAGTAGAAAAGCTGATCTTAGCCTTGGTACACACAAAGAAGAAACTAAGACATTATTTTGAATCACATCCGATAGTCGTGCCGACCAATTTGCCTCTCAAGACAATCCTCGGCAAACCAGATATGACGGGTAGAATGATGAAATGGACCATGGATCTCAACGCTTACGATATCCTCTTCGAGCTTCGAACGGCTCAAAAAGGTCAGGTGTTGGCCAAATTCTTGTTGGAGTATGAAGAACTAGTTGAAGAGGGAGAAAATCTCGCTTAGTGGGAGATATATGTAGACGGGTCATCTAGCCAGAAAGGGTCAAGGGCCGGAGTTGAGGTTAGAAGCCCCGACGGGGTTACTTTGCATTATGCAGTATGGCTGGATTCCGATGCCTCCAACAACGTGGCAGAGTATGAAGCTCTCCTCGCAGGACTCCAACTAGCAAAATCGTTGCAAATCAAGAGATTGACCATGTTTAGTGATTCACAACTAGTCATGAATCAAGTTAATGGGGAATTCCAGGCTAGAGAAAACAACATGAACGCTTATCGAGAAGCAGTGCTCGAGAGCATGAGAGAATTTGATGAAGTAAGACTGAACCACGTTCCACGTGAGAAAAATGAGGTAGCAGATAGGTTAGCTTGCTCGGCCTCCAGTATCAACGAATCCCTAACCAGAGTGACTTCTGTAGAAGAATTAAGGACTCCAAGTATCACAAAATCATGGGAGGTGTTCGTGATCCCAAGAGAGCCTAGTTGGATTGACCCAATAGAGGCATACCTAAGGAATGGGACCCTTCCCGAATAGAAGAAAGAAGCAAAGAAGTTGAGAATGAAGGCTCTAGGTACGCTATCATCAATAACCACCTCTACAGAAGATCATTCTTGGGGCCATTATTAAAATGTCTAACACCATCCAAAGCCAATAGAGTCCTGAAGAAGATCCACGAGGGAGTTTGTGGCAACCATTCTGGAGGCCGATCACTAGCCCACAAAGCTCTAACGATCAGGTATTTTTGGCCCTACATGTTGCACGATGCGGCGGAATACTTCAGAAACTGTGACAAGTGCCAAAAGCATGCCTAGTTGCTACACCAGCCACCAGGGAACTTGAATCCAATGACTAGTCCTTGGCCCTTCGCACAATGGGGAATGGACATGGTGGGACCTTTGCCAATTGCAGCACAGAAGAAAAAAAACATCCTCTTGACCATGGACTACTTCACCAAGTGGGTTGAGGCAGAAGCATACGCTTCAGTAACTTATGTACAAGTCAAAAAATTCATCTAGAACAACATGATATGCCGCTTCAGCATCCATACGTCAATAATTATGGATAATGGAAAGAACCAAGACAACCAATTTATCCAGGAGTTCTTCGCAAAGTATGGGATCAACCAATGACTCTCCTTAAGGTCATACCTGCAAGGGAATGGGCAAGCTGAGATCACAAACAAAACTATTTTTGAAAATATCAAGAGAAAGCTAGAAAAGAGAAAAGGCCGCTGGCTGGAAGAATTGTCGAACGTGCTTTGGGCTAATCGGACCACCCCTCGAAGATCGACTGGAAGTAGTCCCTTCAGCATGACATATGGGATGGAAGTAGTGATTCCAGTCGAACTCAGTGTCCCAACCTTGAGGATCAAATCATTCGAGGAGCAGGAGAACAGTCGCCAGATCGGGCACAATATCGACCTAATTGAGAACAGGGAATCCCTCAATAAATTTATCCCACATCGAGTTAATAAAGGACCCCTTTCCATTTGATATAATGAGTTCCACACATCTTAAATAAAAATGATGGGATTGCACGGTGAAATAGAAAACTGCCACGCAATGCCACTGTCTTAACCATTTCACAAATTTTTTAAATGAATATGGCTAAGGCATGACCAGTCAAATGCCAGGTTTGAATGAAAGAGACTTCGGCATGACCAGCTGAATGTCTCAGATGAAGCAATACGACTAAGGCATGACCAGCCAAACGCCTGGTTTGAATGAAGGAGACTTCGGCATGACCAACCAAACATCTTAGATGAAGGAATACGGCTAAGGCATGACCAGCTGAATGCCAGGTTTGAATGAAAGAGACTTCGACATGACCAGCCGAACGTCTTAGATGAAGGAATACGGCTAAGGTATGACCAATCGAACGCTAGGTTTGAATGAAAGAGACTTCTGCATGACCAGTTGAATGTCTTAGATGAATGAATACGGCTAAGGCATGACCAGCCTAACGCCAGGTTTGAATGAAAGAGACTCCGGCATGACCAATCGAACATCTGAGATGAACGAATACGGCTAAGGCATGACCAGCCTAACGCTAGGTTTGAATGAAAGAGACTTCGGCATGACCAGCCTAACGCTAGGTTTGAATGAAAGAGACTTCAGTATGACCAGCTGAACGTTATAAAAGAATGAATTTGGCTAAGGCATGACCAGTCGAACGCCAAAATTGAATGAAAAGAACTTTGGCATGACTAACCGAATGTTATAAAAGAACGAATTTGGCTAAGGCATGACCAGTCGAATGCCAAACTTGAATGAAAAGGACTTCGGCATGACCTGTCAAACGTTATAAAAGAGCAAATTTGGCTAAGGCATGACCAGTCGAATGCCAAACTTGAATGAAAGAGACTTCGGCATGGCCAGCCGAGTGTCGCTAGAGAATAAATTTTGTAGAGTAGGACTAGGCGAACGCTAACAAAAGACACCTCGGCGTGGCCAGCAGAGCCTTTTTGATAAGTAAGGATCTCAGATGGCTGACTGAGTGTCTACAAAAGTGCTGGACATTATACATACATTCTTCATTTAAGAATATGGTGGTAAAAATTAGACCATCAAATCAATGATTAAGTAAAAAGATCATCCTTCATTAAAAACTGTTACAATGAAGCATTTATAAAGAAAAGTAACAAGGGGCATCACAAAAAGAAAAATTAGGAGACCTTTGCGAAAGGATCGGCTGAGGCATTAACGGACCCTTCAGGAACAGCGGTCTGAACAGGTTCAGCATCGTCTTAAAAAATGTTGGCAATTTCCTTCTCCTCATCCCCTTCCTCCGGATCCTGATACAGGGGGCCAGTTAAGCCCATCTCCCGATCATAATCAAATGGACCTCCTCGGTAAGATCTATCATCTTCAGGAGCCATTGCATCTTTAAAGCCTTGCTGATAAGCCTCAGCATTTTTGACCTGATCGTAAAGGAGAGCCTATTAAACAATGCCTTGGCACCTCTCTCCAACTTCAACAATCTATCCTACAAAGATTTGACATTCAGCTCAGACTCAGACACTCTGGATTCAGCTAAAGCCCTTTGGAACTCTGCCTTTTCCTTGGCAAGATCCTCCAGTTGAGACTTAAGTTGTTCATTCTTTAGCAACAGAGCTTTGGACTTTGACCTTTCGTTGTTCGTCTCATGCATGGCAGTACAGAAATTAGCCTCAGCCTTCCTCATCTGATCATCGGCTCTTTTCACCTTGACAGTTGCCTGTTTAACCAGCTTGCACATGGTCATTACACCGAACATATTCTACAGAAAAGCATGAAACCATTAGAGTAAGCAACAGATGAAAGTGCACCGGATGAAACGTATGAATATATTAACATATATTTTCTCACCCTGAGAGCCACATCAGGATAAGTCTCCAGTAGGTTCCCCACGGACATCCAACATCATCTTTGTGTCCTTGGGGGGCCACATCTCTTTCAGAAATGCTCTCATGGACTCCCTATTTTCAAGTAAAGAGTCCTCCACTGATAGGGGCATTCTGTTACCCTTCACCATCCAGTGAACCCAAGGCTCTACTATAGAAGAACTTGGGAGGTCAGATCCCGAAGTGCTATTCCCCATATCTGAAGGTCCCCCAGACACGGAGGCAGAAGGAGTATGTGGGATAGCAGTCTTCTGTGACTTAAGAGGAGGGGCAGTCTCCTCCACTTCAATCACCTCTGTTGTAAGTGATTTTTCCCTTCCCACTTCTTCAGCATGCCTTTTTCATAAAGCAGAGGCAACCTCAACCTCCCACAATATCGGGGGGGGGGGGGGGCGCCAAGATTATTCTCTTTAGTCTATTTCTTTGCCTTCATTCGGGTAGTTTTTGGGAGCTTCATCTTTTCACTCGAAGCTTTCCCTGAGATTACTTTGAGGGTCTTAGAATCCAAAAAAAGTGAACTTCAGGATATTGCTCCACACCTTATCCTTAAGAGTCTTCAGACGAGACGCCAACTCAGAGCGAGGTAAGAGGTCCCTGACCGCACCAACAAAAGATTGAATAAAAGTAGAACGTCACAAATAGCACAGTTACAATGACAGCTAGAGGGAGAATCGAAGGGAAAGATACCTAATCCACCAAATTTCTGAGAGATAGGAAATCTATCAGAGGAGGACACTTTCCAATTCCCCCCAACGACCACAATCTGGGCCTTCCAACCCTTGTCCGAAGAAGGGTGGCTAGTGCAGAGTGATCTGCCAGAGCGAGGAAAGAAATGGTAATGATTATTCTCTTTCTTTATAAAATATACTTGATAGCAGAGAAGGAGGTCGTCAAACTCTAGTTCAAGACCTCGGGAAAGGGTCAGAGCGAGATCGCTAGAAATGACCCTAAAAAAATTAGGGGTCACTTGCAAGGGGGCCAGATGTAGTTGATTAGGGATAAGATGGTAAAAGGATGAAGGGGGAATAGAAATGCGGGAAAATGCCTAGCCAAAAATAGCATATCATCTTTACTCAGACCCTCCCCAGAACAGAAGTCAAAATTAAGGGTATAATTCCAAGTTGATGTGGCCAAATAAGTCTTTATTTTTATACCTTACTATTGCCTATCAAAATATAATTTAAACCACTCGCAAGAGAACGAATCTTTGTAGATATGGTTCTTTATAGAGGGTATCGATCCCACAAGGAGTTTCATAGAATTGCACTACTAAGAGAGAATTTCCAATTTAATCCTAAAAACAAAGTTTTGGTTTGAGTCTAACACTACTTTGTAGAATATAAAAGCATTAAATTTTAAAACAATTTGTAAAGTTGAGAGAGAGAAAACTAGGGGTGGTTTCCACCTCTAGCCATTTGACATGTTCATTTATGTAGCTAATGGGATCTTTTACAAGTATATGCAACACAATCTCATTAGGCTTGTGACCTACAATGACATATCAAAAGATATATGTGATTTCTAACTACACATAGCCCATCTTTAATAAGCATAGTCTTTCAACCTATCTACTTATCATACCTTCTAAATGTACCTACGTGTGTCTGAACTACCCTATCTTAGCATGGGCTATATAAGCAAGAAATATCACATTCCATTAAACACCATTACGAAGCCATCATTTACACTTTTTGTGAAAGTTGTAAATGTTGAGCATTCAAAATGAAGCATTTCTACTCTAAGACATGAGGAAGAAATAAAATCAAATGAATATATTGAAGAAGTTTACAAGTATTATACAAAATACTAGGCTAAGTAATCAACATATACATATAGATCCCAAAATAGCTACAAAAAGCACAAGTTACATGGCTAGGGGTTTCAACCACACCCTAGATGGAAAGTTAGTTGATCATTGGAGACTTGTAATCCTCCATGGCCAGAGATATGAAGCTCCAAGGGTCTGGTTCAGCTCTTCTTCTCTCCTCCTGAAAGTTGTTCTCCTCCCCCTTTTCTTTCCCAAAAACATGGATATATGTCCATTCCCTTGTGTCCTTAGGTCCCACCTTGCATATATATCTATATAGTTCACCTAATATATTTATATTCCCCTCACATGGCTCTTTGAAGTCAAAAAATTCTCAAAATGGACGTGCAAAGGTCATTCTTGGAAGCAAGTGGCAAGACAAGTGGACAAGTGGGCAAGTGGACAAGTAGGCAACTTGCAGTCTGCAGAATTTTGATTGTGCAAAATTGAGGTTTCGCATAATCAAGATTTTGATTGTGCAAAATCATCATCTCGATTGTGCAAAATGCCTTGATGAATTCTTCACTTCCTCAGCACTTGATCGGAAACATCGCCCTTCTTTGGGACAAAACCTAATATAAAACATAAACACAAAAATAACATGAAAATACCAAAGTAAACATAAATATAGAATCAACATATGCAATTAAGAAGGCATAAATGTGTAACATTTAACGCTTATCACACCCCCAAACTTACAATTGCTAGTCCCTTAGAAATGCAAAATAGAATGATCTAACTTATGCAAAAATGGATCACTTATCAGTCATTAACTGGATAAGGGATGATTTCCCATTCATTTCATGACAGACAAATGCAACAAGTATTATGGAGCTATGTGGATATTTAACAAAAATGAACCTTTGCACACTAGAGTTAGATGATAGTCCCCACAAAATGGTCAGTTTGAACAAAAATATCAACGCCAACCCTAAAATCCTCTTTGAAAAGTGAACTTCCATTCTAATATGTGGCTTATCATCATTTTTGGAGAATACAAGAACACATCTATTTTTAGAAGAAAAACTCATAGAAAGTGTGACACTGTGGTTCCTTACCGCGAAGCATGCATGAATGCTTGTGCGTAGATGATTGTGCAATGCTTAAACTCTTTTTGCTTTCTTGAAAGCCCATGTAGCGATGTTGGGTCAATGACTCCCAAACCAGACGGTTTTAGGGCATTAGGTGAAAAGGCACCCTTAAGACATAATAGCCGAGCTTCCAAGGCGATGAGCTTAAACAAGCCACCCGCTTCATTAAGGCTCAACCTTACACACTTATACGTGAATACTCTATGCTTTATGAGGCACAGAGATCCAGTTTATTGAGTGAGAAGGCTTATTGCATAATTTTTTTCTCTTTTTTTTATTTTATTGAAACAACCGGAAGACACATCTCTAAGTTGTTCAAATAAAAACAAAAATTTATAAGATTCTCCATTAGACCTATACCCCACATCTTAAAATGCATGTGTGCTAGTTTGTGCTGCTAAGGACAAATTTAGGGTAAGAACTGCACCATATTCACAATTGAACAAAAATGTGGACCATTCTAACCTAATACATAACTTGCAAAAGTGCGGGTATTTACAATGTCCAAAGCTCCTAATTACCCGCTGCATTTGCCTCGAGCATTTAATGGGATGGCCTTCCCTTAAATAGTATGACATCATGTCTAAAATGCACAAAAAATTTCATTACACTACACAAAAATGCATTACAATGTCAATAAGCACCAAAGAATTGAACAGTTGCAAGCATATACCCGTGGTATATCGCACACCCCCAAACTTAAATCAAATATTGTCCGCAATGATTTGAAAATAAGAGAAAGGAACGAAATTACCGGAAATGTGGTTGCGGATAGAAACAGTAGTCAATTACGATCAATGGACCACGGGAGTATCAAAACCTACATGGATCATCAACAGTAGACCACAAGCATTATGGGGAACAAAAATTAAATAAAAATTACAAAGAGAAAGCAATTATGCAACTATAATGATTTCTTTGCATGTGTATGATTTTTGGCATCTTTACACTTCATTCTAAACTCTAAACTGGTGGCTTCCAATTTGCTAAGAGGCATAGACTATAAGATATTGATTATCCAGACATACTAACGTATAGTATGCAAAGCGGCTGCCTTTCTTTATTAAAGTCATACTGTGTTGAAGCAATCTTAATAGTATTGGGAATTGAAACCAGGCTTTAATAAACAAAAATCATCAACTGTTGATTCGTCTGTGAGTGTGACTCAAAAAGTATATCAATTAAAAATTTCCACACTTCGCAATAGAACGAATTCCTTGCAGAATAGGGCTATCGAAAGGAGCATCGTACCTCAGGGATTATGTTCTGCTGAGTTGGAACACAGAACTAATTCTAATTAAATTTATAAGAAAAGAATTCTGATTTTTAAACTAATTAAAAAGATAAAATAAAATAAATCAAAGTAAACAAGATAGTGAAGATAATAGGAGAGAAACCTAGGGTGTTTGACTTCACCACTAACTCCACAATCAATGGTCAATTGAATCAACTATAGGGGGATTACATCATGCATAAGTGGTGTCGGTGGCTACAAGCTCACCTTCATCCGTCAAGAAGATAACATATGATTAAGGCTAAGCCATGGACTATCTTCGATTGGCATGGGCCATCTGCCTAACTACTCCAATCTAGGGTGCAGTATGGTTCATCTTCTCTAGGCATAATCCATCAAAGCTCATAACAATATATTCAGTGATTACCATTGTGTAATAATCTCTCTCATGATCACAGAAAACAAAAGAGATTGAGTTCAATAACAACAACTAAATATCTAAGACAAGATAAGAAATCATTGAGATTGAATTTACAAGACTTTTATTGCTCAATTCCTTGATAAGAATCCTCACAATTACACAATCTATGCATGTATATAAAGGTCCCCAATAATTAAAACAATCAAACCATTGATGCTTTGTTAGGGCTACATCAAAACCCTAGTGGATGAACTAGCCGCTCATGGTAGAAGAAGAAGCTTCAACTGTTGAGGAAGAAGACATCATCTTTCTGAATTACGCGTATGACTTCGTTCTCCAAAGGTTCTGCAATATGTTTCTGTTCTCTTCAGCCCTCTCAGACTCTCCAATCTCTGTGTAAGCTCTCTCTCTTCAGCCCCCAAGTCTTCACTTTATTCCCCAAGAGAATACACCAAAGTCCTAATCCAATTAGGAATTAATTAGGGTTTCCCGCAGCACTAATCAGGTGGGATTTTCCTGCTGACTTCGGCCCGACTTTTGACCCACTAGAAGTCCGATTTACGGAATTTTCGTGAAATACAAAAGTGTGCAGAATCAAATTTCGTTCAACCCTATGCGAAAATAATGTCGATTTGAGGCTCGGAAATAAGACTTCTGGTCCGTTTTCCAAAACGGGATTAAAACTGCATTATGCGCAGATTTGGGCTTCAAGCCCGAAACCTTCTTAAGCAGCTGTAATTCTCTTGGACCTCTTTCTTGGGCTGATTTGAGTTGAAATAAATGGTTGAGTGAATCTCCTTGATGTAGGCTTCATCTCACCATCTTGGATGTCTTCTTTAAAAACCCAAAAGCACGGTTTTAACTGAAATAATCATTAAGGCCCTGAAACTACAGAAAACACTAAAACAAAGTAAAATCACAAAATACTCTATCACTAAGAGAATAAAATACATAAGTTAAGAGGCTAGAATGCGTAACATTCAACGCCTATCACACCCCCAAATTTACATATTGCTAGTCCCTTAGCAATAGAATAAAACAAAACTAAAACAAAGAAACTACTAAACACTAACTAAACTACCTAACTCCACTTTCGTGGGAGAAACGATTGCATTTAGCATATGCAACAAGCCTTTAAACCCCTAGGTTCCCCCTAGTGGACGAGTATAGTCTCGTGAGAGTTTCCAGAAATGTTACCCACAAACATTCAAAATTCTGTTTCAACATTAATTCAAGAAGAAGATTACAATACATAGTTACAAACTTGTATTCAAGAATAATTTCAAACTTCCAAATTCTATCATTCAAATCAATGGTCCCCATGCATAATTCACAACGACATATCTCAAAATAATCAACTCTAGTCCCCTCGTGTAAAGTGAACTAGCAATCATCTTATGTAGCATAACTCAGTTCTGAATATATTAAGGCACATACCCCATCAACTCACTATCTCCCCTTATTGAAATCATACTTCCAAACGTGAATACATGACTTTTCTATTTTTTTCAATTCTTTTTTTTTCTCATTACTTTATTGGTTGTGCAATGTCTTAATTTATTAAGCTTTCTGAAAGATCCATGTAGCAAGCTTTCAGTCAGTGACTCCCAAACCAGATGGCTTTAGGGCACTAGGCTTTAAGATACCCTGAAGACCTAATTACTCGAATCAGTCAGGCTACAAATCAAGACAACCAATGCTCATCTTTTCTCACCTTTTCACTTTTGACGCGAACACTCCGTGCTTCCTGAGGCATAGAGGCCCGGTTACTCATGAAAAGGATCAAATTGATTTGCTTATTCATCACTTTTTTTTTCTTTTTTTCTTTTTCTTCTTTTTTTTTCTTTTTCATTGAAGTCAAGTAAAACACATCAATGGTACTCATTCTCAAGAGATACTAATTAATATCAAGCATATGTAACTCAATAACTCAAAATATAGATTTATACCTCACAAAATTATGCTAGTGTGTTTGTGCATGTAAGGAAACTAAAATCAATCACTCCAAAACATGTTATTGCAAACCATGATTAAAACCACTTAATTTAAATCACAGTTTTCAAAAATTTAAAACATACTCAAAAATTGCAAGTTATGCACCTACATAAGGTATTAATCCTTTGAATCATGTCAAAACATTCTATCTAAAAACAAAATAAAATAAAATAAAATAAACAAACTAAGAAAATAAAATAAAATAAAATCCTACTACAAAAAGAATTTCACACAAATTTCCCCCATATGTAATAAAGCACACAAATAGGCATCGCCTCACCCCCAAACTTAAACTGTACATTGTCCTCAATGGACACCCAATTAAAGCATAGAGAAGAGTAAGAACGATATTACCGGGATCATGGAGTAGTGGAAAGAAAATAGAGGACATCACTAGCACGAAGGCAATGCAAGCACACCCCCAAACTTGGATGTTTCAACCTGTCAAAACAAACCACTATATCCCAAAGATCAAGTGAAAATAGTATGGGTGAAAATAAATATGAAAGAGAAAAATCCTAAAAAAAATATTTTTTCATTTTTTCAAATTTTTTATTTTATTTTATTTTATTGATAATAAAAATCTAACTACAAAAAGAAAAATAAAGAGAAGAATAAAAGCTAAAAATAAAATAAAATACAAAAGATGGTTACCTTCCTGTCAAGGATGTGGTGGTGACTGAGCATCTGGATCCAAGTTTGCTTGACGCATCAGTGCACGCATCATCCTCCTCATCTCTAGTTGCTCTTGGCGAGTGTCACGAAAGTGATCCGCCATCTCTGCTCTCATTGCACCAAATTGTATGGAGACCTCTGTTTGTAAGGTGCCAAACTGGGCTGTCAACCCAGCAATCTGCCCTTCTAAATATTGATAATCATGGCCACCAGCCTGTGCATGCACTTCCTCTTCCTCTGCCTCCATCTCCTCTGGATCTTTCACCGGTGGTGGTATATCTACATGCTCTCCTCCCTGGGCCAACCGAGATACCTCACCAGGCGCCGCTATCTCTGGTGCATATGAGATCGGCTCAAATTCCAGTCATGTGTGTCATAATGAAGATCACGTGGAAAGGCAAGCTCGTCCTCATGGACTGCATACCCCTGTGCCACAGGCAACTGGTGAATAATAGTAGGGAATGGAAACTCCCAGTCACTTGCACTGTCTGGTGCCTTGGCCACAACCTTGGAATAAAATTTCTCCATCTGGCCCCAGACAATCTGTGGGAATGACAGCCAATGCCCAAAATGTATAGCATATAAGGCTCTGAGGAACTCTTGACGTCTTTCGGTTTTATGTCCAATTGGACATACATTCTTGAGTAGCACAGCATCAAGGAACCATAAATGATTTGGCATTGAAGACTTTGAAGCTGCATTCCTTTTTGGCCCAGAAAATTGGTTGGCACACAATCGTGCAACCACATTGCCCACCGACAACTCGTCGGGTAAAGGAGTATAGATATGAGATAAATCAGCTGGGCATTCATGAGGACAACCCATGGCAATGGCAATGGATGACATGTCCACTCGAACTATTGTTCCATCTATGGAAGAAGTAAGCACATCCCGCTCATCAGGTTTCGGCATTAAGTTCTGATAAAATACCTTGACAAGCCTCGGGTAAATGGTAGATGAGAGTGGAACAAAAATGGATGCCGACCGACAACGACGGATGTCAGAAATCCCCCACCGTGTCTCGGGAAACATACCATACAGTTCGACTATGTCAAACGTTGTTTCAAAGTTCAACGCCCTTGGATGCCATCTCTCTTGAATACCGTCTCGGCGAGATCGTGAAGAACCTGTGGTCGGATCATTCCTCGCTCGGTGAGGATTACGTGAACTTGAAGCATCTTGGTGACTTGCTCTCTTTGGTGCCATAGAAGTAGAAAAAGTGTGGTTGAGGAATTAAATCGAACACTTGGTGTGCACAATTCTTTTGTAACCTTCAACCTCCTTTTTTCGGCAATTTTTCCACCCAAATCGAACAAGTAAATGCACCAAATTGATCCCCCAAACTTGGTCTTCAAAAGCCCTCAAAAAGATTTGAACAATTTCTTCAAGGAAAAACTTCACTTACTTTGATGTTGAACTTGAAAAAGTGTGAGCTTCCTTTGAGAACTAGTGATTTTTGATCCAATTTGATGTTGAAGTTGATGTTGATCAATGTTGAATTCTTGTATAATAATCACTAATTGAAGAAATTAGTTTTCCGGATGATGTAGGACTTGAATTGGAGTTTAAAGATGCTTAGGATGCATGGAGTAGCTTTAAACTTGGAGAAGGAGTCTTTATATAGAAGATGGTCTCGGCCAGCCCAAAAATTGCCTTGGGCGATCGATCCCCCCAAGGATGGGCAATCGATCGCCCACCTGGTCGTGACCCTCCTTACAAAATATGGAGGGGCGATCGATCCCCCTTAATTGGGGCGATCGATCCCCCTCCTGAAGACCTGTTTGACCCTCCATCGCCCAAGTTCGACCGAACCTTGATAATTTTGAGTCTCCATCGCCCAAGGTCGACCGAGAGCATGATTTTTCACCCGTCTTGAGTCCAAATACCTCGGTACACCTCTTGGCATCCTCCGGAAGCAACTTATACATCAAAAACTCAAAGAAAAAACATTAAAACGCAACTAGAATTGAAGAAAAACCTAAGAAAACTAAAACTACAAATTAAAATTAAAGAAAACTAAAAGAAATAAAGTATAGAAATACATACAAAACCTACAATTTAACGTCCGTAGGAGACGATTGACTCTCCGAAGGGATTAAGTCGGATAGACGGGATCCGTCAAGTCGACGGACTCCACGTCTCTTCTTGGCACACATCCTTCCACACAATGTTTCAATCTTTGGCCATTAACTTTCATCAAAGTATTATCTCGAAAGCTTCGAATTTCCACGGCACCATGAGGAAAAACCGAAATCACTTGGAATGGTCCATCCCACCTTGAACGCAATTTTTCGGGAAATAGCCGAAGCTTGGAATTGAAGAGCCACACTTTATCACCTGGAGAGAAGGACTTTCGTGAGATATGTCGATCATGAAATGCTTTCGTCCTCTCTTTGTAAATTCGTGAACTTTTATAAGCATCACGTCTAAACTCTTCTAATTCATTCAATTGCAACTTCCTCTCTTCCCCAGCTCTTTTTGCATCGAAATTGAATTTTGGAATTGCCCAAAGTGCCTTGTGCTCAATCTCTACTGGAAGATGACATGCTTTCCCATACACCAACCGATATGGTGACATACCAATAGGGGTCTTATAAGCAGTTCGATACGCCGATAGTGCTTCGCTCAGTCGCAATGACCAATCTCTTCTATCCGGTCTCACTGTCTTCTCGAGAACATGCTTGATTTCTCGATTGGACAGCTCTACTTGCCCACTTGTTTGAGGATGATAAGGCGTCGCCACCTTATGTGTCACTGAATATTTAGCAAGCAAACCTCTCAAGAATTTATTGCAAAAGTGAGTACCACCATCACTGATCAAGGCTCGAGGAATTCCAAATCGACTCAGAATATTCTCATGCATGAATTTGATTACCACCTTGTGATCATTGGTTCGAGTTGCAATGGCCTCCACCCACTTGGAGACATAATCCACTCCAACCAGAATATATTTGTAGCCAAAAGAAGGTGGAAAGGGTCCCATAAAATCAATTCCCCAAACATCAAAAATCTCCACCACCAGAATGGGGCTCATTAGCATCATATCACGCCTCGACATTGAACCCAATCTTTGACACCGATCACAAGTCTTACAGAAAACATATGCATCATGAAACAGAGAAGGCCAAAAGAATCCACATTGAAGTACCTTTGCTGCTGTCTTTCTTGCACTGAAGTGGCCTCCACATGCCAATGAATGGCAGAACTTGAGAATATCTTGAAACTCATGGTCTGGGACACATCGCCGAATAATCTGATCTGGACAATATTTAAATAACTCTGGATCCTCCCAAAAGTAATGATGAACTTTAGAGAAGAATCGTTCACGTTCTCGCTTGGTCCAGTCTCTTGGCACTTTTCCCGTGGCTAAATAGTTCACAATATCTGCATACCATGGTGTGGAGTTGTCGGACACTCCAAACAATTGCTCCCTCTGAAGTGTTTTGGAAAGTGTAGTGCATACAGAAGTTACCACCATGGTAGAAATTTGATCTTCAAACACCTTCTTCTCCTTCTGTTTTTCTTGCACCCTTATTTCATCTGTAGATTCAATCACATCTTCAGAGTCCATGAAGAAAACATCAGTCTGATCTGGAGGATTCTCAACAGCATTGAAAATATTAAGTTTAACCTTCATGTTGTCAAAGGAAATATCCATGATTCCCGACCTACAATTTATGCAAGCATCAGCATTAGCTAAGAAAGGTCGACCAAGGATCACAGGAATGTGCCTCTTCGGATTGTGAACTGGCTCAGTGTCAAGTACAATGAAATCAACAGGAAAGTAGAACTTGTCCACTTTAATGAGCACGTCTTCTATGATTCCTCGGGGTTGCTTTGTTGATCTGTCTGCAAATTGTAATACCACCGAGGTAGGCTTCAATTCTCCCAAGCCCAATTGTAAGTAAACTGAATAGGGTAACAAGTTCACACTTGCACCCAAATCAAGAAGAGCTTTATCCACATGGTGCTCCCCAATAATGCATGAGATAGTTGGAGCACCAGGATCTTTGTACTTGGGAGGAGTACACTGCTGAATTATTGAACTTACTTGTTGTGGCAGCATTACTTTCTTTGGCATATGGCTTTTAGAACGCCTTTTTTGAGTGCACAATGATGTGGTCGGAACTAAATTATATTGTAAGCTTAATTTTGCCCTTTTTATCAAAATATAATTTAACCACTCGCAAGAGCACGAATCTTTGTAGATAAGGTTCTATATAGAGGGTATCGATCCCACGAGGACTAGTCGTTAATTGTCATAAAGAAAGATTAATTCTACTTTAATTCTAAAAACAGGTTTTTGGTTTTGTGTTTAAAACTATTGCATAAATGAAATGACGATAAAATTAAAGAGTAAAGTTGGGAGAGAGAACTAGGGTTGTTTTCCACCACTAGCCATTCACATGTTCATAAGTGTAGCAAGCATGGGATTCATTAATTAAATGCCTAACAATGTCATTAGGCTTGTGACCTCAATGACATATCAAAAGATCAATGTGTGTGCTAACCTATCATAATCCATCTTCAACAAGCATAGCTCTTCAACCTAACTAACTACCTAATTACTCTACTCTCTACGTAAACACTACATGCATCCAAACTACCTTGTCTTGGCATGGTCTATACAAACTAGCATCACACATTCATTTAAACACCATTATCTAGCCATCATTTGCACTTCTTGTGGAATATGCAAATGTTGTGCATTCAAGTGACAAAACCTACTCTAAGACAAGAATAAATTCCATATCAAATGAATATATATAAGAAATGTATTTGTGTACATAATCACTAGGCTAAATAATCAACATTTAATTACAAATCCCCAAGAGCTACAAAGATGAACAAGTTTACATGGCTAGGGGTTGAAACCAACACCCTAGTAGAAGAGTTAGTTGCTCATGGTTGCCTTGCACCCTTCCATTGATGAAGAGAATGAAGCTTCTTGGTCTGGTTCAGCTTTCCTCTTCCTCTCCCGAAGGTCTCTCTTGAAGTCTTCTGATGTGTATGTTGAGAGATATGAGATATGTGGCTTTTGGTGCTTTTTGTATGCTTTTTGGCTCCCTTGGGCCCACCATATATATATATATATATCATTATATATATCTCTTGTATCAAGAAGGCCCCCAAAAGTCTTGTTCAAGTCAGACAATCCCCCTAAGTCGTGCAAAAAGGGGGATTTTGTTGCAAGTGGGAGAGCAGGTGAGCAAGTGGCCAAGTGGGCTCTGCAGCATTTCGATTGATCGAGATTTCGATCAATCGAAATGAGATTTCGATCAATCGAAATCTCGATTGATCGAAATCCACATCTCGATTGATCGAGATGCCTTGGCAACATTTTCTGATTTCATCTCTTGACTGCAGAAAGCTTCCAACTTTGCTCCATTTACTCCAATACCTGCAAAACATCAAAAACACAAAAATACCGTAAACATATCTCGGTAAACGCAAAAACGGAACTAACATATGCAATAAAGATGGTTCAAATGCATAGAATTGAACACTTATCACACCCCCAGACTTACATATTGCTAGTCCCTTAGCAATACAATATTACAAAAATGAAATCAACTATCTTATACAAAAGTTTAATCATGCTCAGTCATCAACTAGATAAAGGGCGCTCATCCATTCATTTAACAATTGGCAAATGCAACAAGTATTACAGAACTATGTGGTCATTAGCAAAAATGGACTTTCACAAGCTATAAATGAACGACAGTCCCCACATACTGGCCAGCCCGAACAACTATAACAGTTCCAACCCCAAAATCCTCTTTGAAAAGTGAACATGCATTCTAACGTGTGGCTTTTGTCATATTTGGAGAAGAAAACGAACAAATCTATTTTTAAGAGAAAAACTCATTGAAAATGCTCAATACGGCTGTTTCATTATCACAAAACATTCATGATTGCTCATGTGCGGATGACCGTGCAATGCTTAGCTCTTTTTGCTTTCTTGTAAGCCCATGTAACGGCATTGGGCCAATGACTCCCAAACCAATTGGTTTTAGGGCATTAGGTGAAGAAGCACCCCTCGGACTTAATAACCGAGCTTACAAGGCGATGAGCGTAAGCAAGCCACCCGCTTATTACTGCTCAACCTTACACACTTTTACATGAATATTTCCTGCTTTGAGGCATATAAATCCGGTTTATTTAGTGAGAAGGCTTATTGCATATTTTTCTCTTTTTATTTTTTTACAACAACCGGAAGAACCTATTCTTTAAGTTGTTCAGATAAAAACAGAAATTTTCAAAAATTCTCCCTCAGACTTATACCCCACAATTTAAAATGCATGTGTGCGAATTTGTGCGGTTAAGGACAAATTTAGGGCAAGAACTGTACGTGCTCGAATTTGGACAATAATGTAGACCGTTCTAGTCTACTATAAAGCTTGCAAAAGTGCGGGTATTTACAATGTTAAAGTTCTTAACTACCTGCTGCATTTACCTCGGAC
The DNA here is from genome assembly GCA_026545225.1 of Cornus controversa. Lineage (NCBI taxonomy): Eukaryota > Viridiplantae > Streptophyta > Magnoliopsida > Cornales > Cornaceae > Cornus > Cornus controversa. The sequence goes on along the minus strand of CM048853.1, from coordinate 15,312,240 downwards.
ATTTATTCGAATGATCTTCCTTTAAAAAGCAAGACATCATAGCAAGCATGCAAAAATATCAAAGAAAAAAAAAAACTGCTCTACAATGACACTCAATATAATGACTGAACCTTGCATGTATATGCAAGTGGTATAGCATACCGCACCCCCAAACTTATATGTAACATTGTCCTCAATGTTTGGACAAGAAGAACAAGGAAAGAAGTTACCGGGATGGCAGAAGGCGAGAAAAATGGTATTCCACTGCGGCGGTCATCTTGTAAATAAGAAAAACCTGCACAGAATACCAACTGGATACCACAAGCATTAAAAGGAACAAAAAGTAGATAAATAGAACAAAATGAAATAATTACGCACAAACAGACAATGCCAATATCACTGTATATCTAATGGTCTGAACTGGTGGTTCCCAATTGTCTAAGAGGTCTATGCGACAAGATATTGACTATCCAGGCGCGCTAACGTATAGCACGCAAAGGGGCTGCCTTTCTTTATTACCGCCATACTGTGTTGAAGCAATCTCAACAGTATTGGGAATTAAAACCAGGCGGTAATAAACGGAAATCATCAACTGAATTGCAGATAACAATTAGACAAGTGGTACTACATACATAGTCAAAGTATAGAGAACAGATAAATTGACGGAAAGCAAAAAGAAAAGACAGTAAAGATAACACATGTCATAAAAGAAAATATAAATGTATTCCATAAAGATGAAAATGCGTTTCAGTACAAAGTGTACATGTAGGTGGAATACGCAAAAAGAAACTAAACATGGCCAACATGGCCTATCAAAAAGAAAGAAAGAAAAATACAGAAAGTAAAGCATAAAAGGTGAATAAAGTGCAGCTACTCGAGGGCGGGTGGTGGTGGTGGTGGCTCGGTGGGAGCAGAAGTGGAGGTGGAGGCTCGACCTGCGAACAGGAACTGCAGATCCTGTCGGAAGGCTCGGAACTCATCTACGATCGCTCTCTGGCCCTGTACCAGAGAAGAAATGTCCGTCCGAATACCTGCCAGCTGACTCTGCGTCACCTGGACGTGCTCGTCAAAACCCTGCTGGAGCCGCTCTACGTCAGCCGCCAGGCAGGAATAGCCCGTCGCTAAGATATCATGCCGCTCTGCAGCGACATCCATCTCCTCCTCCTCCATCTCCTCGTCCTCTGACTCAGCCCCTGCTGGCTCTCCCTCATCCATCTCCACCGAGGCATCCATATCTACATCGTCCGGTGGATCACCCTGATGGGCCTGTCGCTCTAAGTGTCGCCTCACCCGATCCCACTGAGTAGATGTAAAGCGGGTGGGCGGTGCCAACTGAATGTCAGTCCGACTGACCGGTATACTGGCACTGCTAAGAAAAGCAGCGATCAGGAATGGAAAGGGAAGCTGCCAACTCGCTGCTCTCCTCTTCCTCTTGTTGACGAGGCCATCCCAAACTTTGTGCATCTGCCCCCAGATAAGCGATGGGACAGAAAACCAAGCGCCCGTATGGAAAGCATAGAGGCAACGGAGGAGGTCGCCCCTGCGCTCGGCCACGTGCTGCAACGGACACGCGTTCTTGAGGAGAACGGTGTCCAGGAACCAATATCTGCTCGGGCACATCGACTTGGACGTGCAGTTGTGGTTGGGCGTGGTAAACGCCCCGCCACACATGTCCATCACTATCGAGTAGAGCGTGGTATCTGCTGGGAGCGCGGCACTATAGAGTGGCTGACCGTCCACTCGGTGTCGGGACGCCTCTCGAACTCCGCTAAGTCGAAAACCTGCTCCGGGTGGAACTTCCGGGACCGGAAGGCTCGCCCGGGCACGTCGCGAACAGCACCGGCGGCGTTCTTCACTCTCGCCATGGCCTCGGAACAGTCTGCACTGGACTAAAAGATGAATAAGAAGAAAGTTAAACTACTACTAGACTAAAAGAATAAAAATAAAAATGTAGTCCTAGTCCAACGTACTGACAAAAATGCAAAAAAAAATTGCACTCGAAGAGGCAATGTGAACAGGTGCAACCGAAACGAAGGTGCCGCGGCTACACACCGTACACTAAGCGTTTGAAACGAAGAAAATGCCAAATCCCACTCCTACATGAATTCCTACCCCCCCGAAACCCACAAAATCTCGTTATACATATCGCAATCGCAACCATCCACCCCAACATTATCTAACTATGTTTATTACGCCGTAATATTATCAAAAATGGCGAGAGAGTAAACAAAAAGTAGCCATGCATCACTTACCTCGTGAGGAAGAAGATGAACGGCTCAATCGAAGAAAACTCCACTCGCCGCCGCGAAGAGAAGATCGCGCAAGTGCTAGTGACGGCGTCGGACTGCGTCGGATGGCGGCGAATGATCGGGAATGGAAGATCGAGTGCTCGGGAGTGCTTGGAGAAGGCTTGGATCGCACAGAGGGAGAGAAGAAGTCGGATGGTCTTTTAAAATGGGAGGGAAGCCCAATAGTTTAAATAGATTTTCGGCTCACGTGCAGGCTCCGCGTGCATTTCGATTGATCGAAATGTGCATTTCGATCAATCGAAATTTCGATTGATCAAAATCTTGCTTCGATCAATCGAAAATTCCTTCCCTGAATCACATTTTTACTTCGATCAATCGAACATTTAATTGATGCAATCGAACTTTTATTTCGATCAATCGAAATCCCATTTCGATCAATCGAAAGTTTCGATCGATCGAAGACCTATCGAAGTGCAATCGAAGAATACCACCTCTCGGGACTTTGGACTTGGCAAATCTCTGCAATTTTTCGATCAATCGAAACCAAAATTTCGATCAATTGAAAGTTTCGATTGATCGAAATCTTGGTTTCGATCAATCGAAATGCTCAAAAACAGTCAGTTTAAAATATGCTTCAGGGACTTGGATATTTGCGAATTAGATACTACATTGCTTAGATACAAACCTACTTTGGATTAAAGGGACATCATGGAAGCTTGATAGCTACCATGGCTTCGCCACCTTACACGTCTATGGCGCGACGTCCGAATCGGCTCACGAGTCAAAATACACGGGATCCGTCAAAGTGACGACATCCACGTATTCGGTGGTGACTTGGTCATCCACGCACACTTTTAAGCGCTGCCCATTTACTTTGAATATCGAGCCATCTTTCAAGTCCTTCAATTCCACCGCTCCGTGGGGAGCGACGGAATTAACCAACGGAGGAAAGGGGTCTCTCGGAACTCTCCACATAGGCAAATCCATGACAGTATTAACATCGAGCATGGAATTTACTTCACGTATGGATTGCTCAATGTCAAAATCATCATAGTTGAAGTGATTTAGGCATGCCTCTAAAGGGTCCTTGGAAAGAATAGAAGGAAGTGCTTCTTGAACAAGGTCTTCCACAACATCGACACAAAAGCACTCACTCTCGTCGTCGGATGTGTGGTGGGAAGCATTGAAGATGTTCAAGCGGACTTTCATATTCCCAAAAGAGATGTCCATCACTCCAGTACGGCAATTAACGCAAGCGTTTGCCGTGGCCAAGAATGGACGACCTAGAATGATAGGAATATGATGATTCAGATTTTGGACCGGTTCCGTGTCAAGGACTATGAAGTCCACCGAAAAATAGAATTTGTCCACTTGAATGATGACATCCTCAATGATGCCACGTGGTTGCTTCACCGAACGGTAGGCAAGTTGCAACACAACTGTGGTATGCTTGAGTTCCCCCAAACCTAGTTGTTGGTAAACTGAGAATGGAAGCAAATTGACACTAGCCCCTAGGTCAAGAAGTGCTTTTTCAAAAGATTGATTTCCGATGGTGCACGAAATGGTCGGAGCACCCGGATCTTTGAATTTAGGAGGGGCTTGGTGTTGGAAAATGGAGCTTATGTGCTCAGTTAAGAGGACTTTCTTAGGAACATTATTCCTAGATTTGCGCTTTTGAGTGCATAAGTCCTTCAAGAATTTCGCATACGAGGGAATTTGTCGAATAGCATCAAGGAGAGGGAGATTGATCTTTACTTGTTTGAAGATCTCCATCATGTCTTGGATTTTCTCTCCTTGCTTCCCGAAATGAGAAGGTTCCTTCAATCGTTGAGGAGAAGGAACCAGAGGTTCATAAGAGGTGTCAAGATTTGGAATCGATGATGACACAACTTCACTTGCCTTTCCTTTTGGATTTGAAGGGGTATTTTGCAAATTTGGATTTAACGGAAACAATTTTGGATTTAATTGGGATTCTTTTGGATTTTTAGGTTGCTCTTGAAATTCCTTTCTCTCTTCCTCCCCTACCTTGGAGTTAATGATTTTACCAGTCCTCAAGGTTGTGATTGATTGAACTTGCTCTGGAGGAGCATTACAAGTTGAAGATGATGGATCTTCAATCATATGCACACCCTTGGGATTCGCCACCGGTTGACTCGGTAACTTACCTTCCTCCCTTCTATTTAAGGCATTAGCTAGTTGCCCAATTTGAGCTTCTAACCTAGCCATAGATTGAGCATTGGCTTCAAGCTTAGAGATTGATTGAGAGTGAGTTTGCAATAAGCGGGTGTTGGCCTCAAGATTGCTTATCACTCGCTCTTCAAAGCTTTGGCTTCTCGGAGGAGGTGGTGGTTGTTGGTAATTAGATCTTTGATTGTAAGGTTGAGGGTTTGGCCTATAATGAGGCTGTTGAGATTGGGAATTAAAAGAATTTTGCCCTTGGAAAGAGGGACTTGATTCTTGATTCTTCCATGAAAAAGCCGGATGGTTCTTGTAACCAGGATTGTACGTGTTTGAATATGGATCATTCATTTGTTTAGCGTACAAGGCATTCGCTTGCTCTTGAGCATAATCGGGAGATTGCCCGGCAATAGGACAATCTCGCACAAAATGCGAAGTGCTATAGCAAAACGAACACCCTTCTTGATTTTGGACAGATTGGTTTGGAGTAGGCAGCCCATTTTTCATGATTAAATCCATTTTTCGGGACAAGGCTTCTACTTGCATAGCTACCTCATCTACCCGTGAAATCTCATGCACTCCTCTACAAGGTTGGGTGGCCTTCCCTTTCCTAGTGGAGGAGCGTTGAGCTGAATTGTTGCTTAGGGTTTGAAAAAGTTTCCATGCCTCATCGGGGCTTTTCAAAAGGTACCCACCCCCACATGCGGAGTCTATCATTTGTCTATGTTGCTCACTCACCCCATCATAAAAACTTTGCACTAGCTGCCATTTTGGGACAGCATGATGCGGACAAGATTTTAACAGATCTTTTAACCTCTCCCACGTCTCATGGAATTGTTCTTGGTTAATTTGGGTGAATCCAGTGATTGCTCGCCGAATATCACTTGTCTTACCCATTGGGAAGTATTTTTTCAAGAACTCTATTTGCATCTCCGCCCAAGAATGGATTGAGTTGGGTTCTAGGGAATTGAACCAACTTCTAGCCTTATCTTTTAGGGAAAAAGGAAACATACGTAGCTTTAGATCATCCTCCGTAAATTGTGGTACACGAATGGTGGAACACACGGAAAGGAAGTAATCTAAGTGCCGGTATGGATCCTCATTAGGAAGACCGTGGAAGCTATTAAGAAGATTGATGGTGGAGGACTTTATTTCGAATTGATTTGCCGCTACATCCGGAAATTGAATACATAAAGGCACTTCAAATGTAGTCGGAAGGTAAAAGTCCATAAGCAACTCTCCTTGAGGAGGTGGTGGTGGAGGTGGTTGTTCATGATTAAAAGGAGGTAGACCGGGAGGTTGTCTCTCATTTGGATCCATGTTTTCAGTCCTAGGCAAAATAGGGTCCCTAGAGGTTCCTCTACGTTGTCTAAGTGTTCGTTCAAGTTCACTATTACAAGGAAGCAAAGGAAGTGACAATGACCGTCTACCTAGCATGCATTAATAATTGAACAACACCTCTATACACAAAGTAACAATAATATATACAAAAGAATGTGAATGAACTCAAACCACCAATTTTTGAAGTTATACTCACAAAGGGTTCCAATTTGAATTCTTCTAGATGCCCGCAATGTGGTATACCTAAACTCAAGAAGTTTGAGATATAAGAACAAGATATATACAAAAAGAATGAAAGAATTTCTAGCCTAAGAATTAAACCAGATTTAATCTTCCAATGGCGACAATTAAACCGTAGTCCCCGGCAACGGCGCCAAAATTTTGATGTGGTCGGAACTAAATTATATTGTAAGCTTAATTTTGCCCTTTTTATCAAAATATAATTTAACCACTCGCAAGAGCACGAATCTTTGTAGATAAGGTTCTATATAGAGGGTATCGATCCCACGAGGACTAGTCGTTAATTGTCATAAAGAAAGATTAATTCTACTTTAATTCTAAAAACAGGTTTTTGGTTTTGTGTTTAAAACTATTGCATAAATGAAATGACGATAAAATTAAAGAGTAAAGTTGGGAGAGAGAACTAGGGTTGGTTTCCACCACTAGCCATTCACATGTTCATAAGTGTAGCAAGCATGGGATTCATTAATTAAATGCCTAACAATGTCATTAGGCTTGTGACCTCAATGACATATCAAAAGATCAATGTGTGTGCTAACCTATCATAATCCATCTTCAACAAGCATAGCTCTTCAACCTAACTAACTACCTAATTACTCTACTCTCTACGTAAACACTACATGCATCCAAACTACCTTGTCTTGGCATGGTCTATACAAACTAGCATCACACATTCATTTAAACACCATTATCTAGCCATCATTTGCACTTCTTGTGGAATATGCAAATGTTGTGCATTCAAGTGACAAAACCTACTCTAAGACAAGAATAAATTCCATATCAAATGAATATATATAAGAAATGTATTTGTGTACATAATCACTAGGCTAAATAATCAACATTTAATTACAAATCCCCAAGAGCTACAAAGATGAACAAGTTTACATGGCTAGGGGTTGAAACCAACACCCTAGTAGAAGAGTTAGTTGCTCATGGTTGCCTTGCACCCTTCCATTGATGAAGAGAATGAAGCTTCTTGGTCTGGTTCAGCTTTCCTCTTCCTCTCCTGAAGGTCTCTCTTGAAGTCTTCTGATGTGTATGTTGAGAGATATGAGATATGTGGCTTTTGGTGCTTTTTGTATGCTTTTTGGCTCCTTTGGGCCCACCATATATATATATATATCATTATATATATCTCTTGTATCAAGAAGGCCCCCAAAAGTCTTGTTCAAGTCAGACAATCCCCCTAAGTCGTGCAAAAAGGGGGATTTTGTTGCAAGTGGGAGAGCAGGTGAGCAAGTGGCCAAGTGGGCTCTGCAGCATTTCGATTGATCGAAATTGCATTTCGATTGATCGAGATTTCGATCAATCGAAATGAGATTTTGATCAATCAAAATCTCGATTGATCGAAATCCACATCTCGATTGATCGAGATGCCTTGGCAACATTTTCTGATTTTATCTCTTGACTGCAGAAAGCTTCCAACTTTGCTCCATTTACTCCAATACCTGCAAAACATCAAAAACACAAAAATACCGTAAACATATCTCGGTAAACGCAAAAACGGAACTAACATATGCAATAAAGATGGTTCAAATGCATAGAATTGAACACTTATCACACAAGTCCTTCAAAAATTTTGCATAAGGAGGAATTTGCTTGATGGCATCAAGGAGTGGCAAATTAATCTTCAGTTGTCGAAACACCTCCATCATGTCATGCAGCTTGTCCCCTTGCTTCCCCAATTTAGATGCTTCAAGAAAACGTTGTGGGAAAGGAGCCTTGGGCTCATAAGGAATTTCAGCACTTGGACTTGTGGTCACTTTTTCTTCTTCTTTCTCTTCACCCACCTTATTGTCAATTATTTTCCCACTTCTCAAAGTGGTAATGGCTTGAACTTGCTCATGGTGTGGGTTGCTTGTGGAAGCTTGCATCCCTCTTGGATTAGCAATTGGTTGACTAGGGAGCTTCCCTTCTTCTCTTCTACTTAATGAAGTAGCAAGCTGTCCAAACTGAGATTCCAGTTTGGCAATGGATTGAGAATGTGAGTGCACTAGTTGAACTGTAGATTGTACTGTTGCTGCAGTAGCCTGCACTGTCTCTATAAGAGAATCAAGCTTGTCAAATTTAGACAAGGTAAGAGTCAGCTTGTCTTCAATAGCAGAAATTCTTTGGGCCATAGGACTTTGTGTTTGATATTGCTATTGAGGCACAAAAGTCCTAGGTTGATATGATGGTTGCATTGCTGCCCCTTGGTTACTATAAGAAAAACTAGGATGATTCCTCCATGTGGAATTGTAAGTATTACCTCGTGGAGGATTCATCGGTCCAGTGAAAGTAGCTTGAACTTGCTCATGTTGAATATCAGAAAATTGCCCCATCGAAGGACAATTGCTCACATTATGCATAGGACTAGAGCAAAATTCACAAGGGCCTAGCAATGAAGAATTTGAAGCAGAAGGAGTGTGATTGGCAGCCATAATTGCTGCTACCTTCTATGCAATTAAATCAATATCAGTTGGCATAGCTTCTGAAGCACCAACCTCAAAAATCCCATCAGTCTTCCTTGTAGTGGCAGGTCTGCTAGAACGAGTAGAGGACACATGTTGCAGAGAGTTGTCACTAAGATTTTCAAATAAGGTCCATGCCTCTTCTTCACTCTTCAACATAAAAGTACCTCCACATGACGCATCAACCATCTGTCTGTTGGCTTCTGTGAGCCCTTCATGAAAACTCTGCACTAGTTGCCACTTAGGAACTTGATGATGGGGACACTTCCTAAGAAGGTCCTTGAATCTTTTCCATGTCTCATAAAATTGTTCCCCCTCATGTTGGGAGAAACCAGTGATAGCACGTCTGAACTGATTGGTCTTCCCTATCGGAAAATACTTCTTGAGAAACTCATGTTGCATCTGAGTCCAAGTCGTGATAGAACCAGCCGGTAGAGAGTTGAACCAATACTTTGCTTTGTCTTTTAAAGAGAATGGAAAAAGTCTCATTCTGAAAGCATCTTCAGAGAAGTTGTGAATTTTTGTAGTTGAGCACACTTCAATGAAGTCATCCAGATGCTTGTAAGGGTCTTCTTGAGTCAGCCCAAAATAAGATGGTAGCATCTGAATAATGCTGGACTTGATCTCATAATTCTGTGCTGTGACATTGGGCAGTTGAAAACCTGCTGGCGAGGTATATGTCTCAGGAACATAGTAGTCCCTAAGCAATCTAGCTCTTTCTCTATCAGCATTAGGAACAAGGTTGTTATTCCTCTCTTCTGCCATGTCTTCAATTAATTCTTCCTCTTGCACAATGGTTTCAACAGGGATGTTCCTCTGTTGTCTAAGAGTACGTTCAAGCTCAGGATCAAGAGGTATCAAAGGATCAGCCACAGAACGACGACCTTGCATATATTTACCGAAAGCACCTGAAAAGAAAACAAAAACAAAATTAAAAATAAAATATAAAAATTTCCTAAACTAAAAATCCAATTAAAACTAATTCTGTAAAATCCAATCAATCAAATAGATAATCCCCGGCAACGGCGCCAAAAATTGATTCGTGTGTGAGTGTGACTCAAAAAGTATATCAATTAAAAATTTCCACACTTCGCAATAGAACGAATTCCTTGCAGAATAGGGCTATCGAAAGGGGCATCGTACCTCAGGGATTATGTTCTGCTGAGTTGGAACACAGAACTAATTCTAATTAAATTTATAAGAAAAGAATTCTGATTTTTAAACTAATTAAAAAGATAAAATAAAATAAATCAAAGTAAACAAGATAGTGAAGATAATAGGAGAGAAACCTAGGGTGTTTAACTTCACCACTAACTCCACAATCAATGGTCAATTGAATCAACTATAGGGGGATTACATCATGCATAAGTGGTGTCGGTGGCTACAAGCTCACCTTCATCCGTCAAGAAGATAACATATGATTAAGGCTAAGCCATGGACTATCTTCGATTGGCATGGGCCATCTGCCTAACTACTCTAATCTAGGGTGCAGTATGGTTCATCTTCTCTAGGCATAATCCATCAAAGCTCATAACAATATATTCAGTGATTACCATTGTGTAATAATCTCTCTCATGATCACAGAAAACAAAAGAGATTGAGTTCAATAACAACAACTAAATATCTAAGACAAGATAAGAAATCATTGAGATTGAATTTACAAGACTTTTATTGCTCAATTCCTTGATAAGAATCCTCACAATTACACAATCTATGCATGTATATAAAGGTCCCCAATAATTAAAACAATCAAACCATTGATGCTTTGTTAGGGCTACATTAAAACTCTAGTGGATGAACTAGCCGCTCATGGTAGAAGAAGAAGCTTCAACTGTTGAGGAAGAAGACATCATCTTTCTGAATTACGCGTATGACTTCGTTCTCCAATGGCTCTGCAATATGTTTCTGTTCTCTTCAGCCCTCTCAGACTCTCCAATCTCTGTGTAAGCTCTCTCTCGTCAGCCCCCAAGTCTTCACTTTATTCCCCAAGAGAATACACCAAAGTCCTAATCCAATTAGGAATTAATTAGGGTTTCCCGCAGCACTAATCAGGTGGGATTTTCCTGCTGACTTCGGCCCGACTTTTGACCCACTAGAAGTCCGATTTATGGAATTTTTGTGAAATACAAAAGTGTGCAGAATCAAATTTCGTTCAACCCTTTGCAAAAATAATGTCGATTTGAGGCTCGGAAATAAGACTTCTGGTCCGTTTTCCAAAACGGGATTAAAACTGTATTATGCGCAGATTTGGGCTTCAGGCCCGAAACCTTCTTAAGCAGCTGTAATTCTCTTGGATCTCTTTCTTGGGCTGATTTGAGTTGAAATAAATGGTTGAGTGAATCTCCTTGATGTAGGCTTCATCTCACCATCTTGGATGTCTTCTTTAAAAACCCAAAAGCACGGTTTTAACTGAAATAATCATTAAGGCCCTGAAACTACAGAAAACACTAAAACAAAGTAAAATCACAAAATACTCTATCACTAAGAGAAAAAAATACATAAGTTAAGAGGCTAGAATGCGTAACATTCAACGCCTATCAACTGTATCGTGCATATGCCAAGTGTTAAATTGGTACTACATACATAGTCAGAGCATTGGAGATAGCGGTGGCGATGCCAAATGTAAAAGAACTACAGTGAATAAAAAGTATAATGAAAACAAAAATATATTCCATAGATACGCAAAACATGCTCAGTACAAAGGGAAATGATGGAATACATAAAAAGATCCGAAGACATGGCCTACATGGCCTACTGAAAAGAAATACAAAACTAAAACTGAAAATAAAAATAGAAAATGGCTAAACTAATCCAGGGTGGGTGGTGGTGGAGGGGGCTCGGTGGGTGGTGCAGAAGTTGAAGCGGCGGTCGGGCCGTGCAACAGAGTCTGGAGGTCCTATCGCAATGACCTGAACTCATCAAGCAATGTTCTCTGACCCTGAGTTAGAGATGTAATATCCCCTCGCATGGCAGCCATCTGGCTCTGAGTCAGACGGAGGTGCTCGTCAAAACCCTGCTGCAGCCTCTTTACATCTGCCGCCAAGCAGGAGTATCTAGTGGCCAGTATATCAAACTGCTTATGGCTCAAACCGGCCGAATCTTCCTCCTCCTCATCCTCATCCGAGGGCTCACCCTTTATAGGCTCATCCTCCTCTACCAATGCAAGGGGATCATCCATGTCCATGTCCTCATGCTCCTACCCCTGGCGCTGCTAGCGCTCCAGATGCCTACGGACCTGGACCCACTGAGTGTGTTGGAAATGGGGCGACAGTCTGATCTAGATATCCGTAGAACTGATAGGGATATTGGCCTCCCACAGAAAGGTCGTGACCAAGTAGGGCAACGGTAGCTGCCAAGTAGTTACTCGCTTGTTCGTCTTTCGGACGAGAGCATCCCACACTTTATACATCTGCCCCCAAATGAGAGATGGGACAAAAAACCAAGTGCCAGTGTGAGCTGCATATAAGTAGCGAAGAAGATCACCCCGTCTCTCCGCCACATGTCCTAGAGGACATGCGTTCTTGATAAGGACGGTGTCCAAGAACCATAAGTCCGTCGGGCACATGGATTTGCTTGTGCAATTCTGATTAGGGGTGGTAAACTCCCCATTGCACATATCTATGACCATGGAGAAGACGGTGGTGTCTGCCAGAAGGGACTCCCTGAAGAACGGACGGCCATCCTGACCGACCATATCCGGAGGCTGTAAGTGTGGGCAGCCTATGAGCTACACTATCCGGCTCATCGTGATGGTGATCATGGTCCCACCCACCACAGTCTAGAGAGTACCGGGCATGGTGCATAAGTAGGTCATGTGCTCGTAGAAGACCTACACCAGCCTACTATATGCAGCGTCGGATGGCGGCTGGAGCAGTCTATCAAGTCGGCGACGCCACAGCCCATGCTGTGTCCCGACGCCTCTCAAACTCTGCGGGGTCAAAAATATGCTCGGGATGAAATCCCCGAGTGCGCCAAGCTCTACCTGGGACATCTCAAATTTGGATACCGGGGTTCTTCACACGAGCCATATCCCGTGACTACTTGCAATTTACACAAAATCTATTCTAAGACCTGGCATCAAAATATGCAATCCAAGAATACACTCAAAACATCGTATCCCTATCCATAAAGAACATGAACTCTTCTCACCCTAAAACTATTCTAAACGTCCACTCTAACCATATGCCCATAAAATCGCCCACAAAGTTGCTTAACAATCACTCTATTCAAACCTAACATCATGCAATCCAATTCAAAAGGTAGATAATGTCTAAAAAATAGCACAAATGTAACTTACCCGAGATGAAAGCTCTAAGCCACGCGAACAGTCCAAGGAAGCCGATCCTAGTCAGATGATGGATGTTCTCAGTTGAGTGAGAAGGGAAGATTAGAAGATGATGGTGGTGGGTGTTCAGACGGAGGGGAGGAGTGCATGGGTTGCGAGGAGTAAGGAGAAATGAAGGTGAAGGGTCAGGTTTGAAATTTATAAGTTCGCGCATGTGCAATCCGCGTGCCTTTTTCGATTGTGCGAAATCCACATTTTGCACAATCGAGATCTCGATTGTGCGAAATCCACATTTTGCACAATCAAAATTTTGATTGATCGAATTGCTATTGAAATGGTATCGATGGAACTCACCTCTCGGGACTTTGCACTCTGCAGAGTTTCTCAAATTTTCCTCCAAATTCGATTGTGCGAAATGTGGATTTCGCACAATCGAAATTTCGATTTTGCGAAATGTCTATTTCGCACGATCGAAATGATGATTGCAGAATTTTTGATTCTACTTTATTTGATACCTATCCGACTCTAGTTTACAGCACTTAGATACACATTTGATTTGGATTAGAGGGACTTCATGGATGTATGATAGCTACCATGGTCGTGCCAAATTGTACGTCTATGGCGTGACGCTTGAATTAGCTTTACGAGTCAACATAGATGGGATCCGTCAAATTGACGACATCCACATACTCCATTCTAGCTTGGTCATCCACACATGGTTTTAACCGTTGTCTATTGACTTTGAAAAATGTGCCTTCCTTAGGGTCTTTTAATTTTACCGCTCCATGAGGAGCAACAGAATGTACCAGAAATGGGCCATCCCAATAGGAGCGGAGCTTTTTAGGGAACAAACGGAGCCGTGAATTGTACAACCATACCTTCTGTCCCAAAGAAAATATTTTGACTCGAATATTGCGATCATGAAAGGCCTTAGATCTTTCCTTGTAGATTTTAGCATTTTTATACGCACATGTCGCAATTCTTCCAATTCATTAACTTGAACCCTTCGATTTGAGCTGGCTAATTTCATGTCAAAGTTGAACGCTTTAGTGGCCCACATAGCCTTGTGCTTTAATTCCACCAAAAGATGGCAAGCTTTTCCATATACCAACCGGTAAGGTGACATTCCAATGGGAGTTTTATGCGCAGTTCGGTAGGCCCATAGTGCATCATTTAAGCGTAATGACCAATCTTTTCGGTCAGGCCGAACTATCTTTTCAAGAATATTCTTTATTTCCCTATTGGATACTTCCACTTGTCCACTGGTTTGAGGATGGTAAGGGGTGGCTAATTTATGTGTGACGGAGTATTTGGTGAGAAGGGTTCGGAGGAACTGATTACAGAAATGCTTACCTCCATCACTAATGAGGGCTTGTGGCGTGCCAAATCAACTAAATATATTAGCTTGTATAAACTTGACCATGACTGTGTGATCATTGGACTTGGTAGCCATAGCCTCTATCCATTTAGATACGTAGTCCACCGCCACAAGTATGTACTCATGACCAAAGGATCATGGGAAGGGTCCCATGAAATCGATGCCCCATACATCAAATATCTCAACAATAAGAATGGGGTTGAGAGGCATCATGTCTTTGCGGGACATTGCACCGAGGTGTTGGCATCGCTCACAAGAGCGGCAGAATGAATATGCGTCCCGATGAAGTGTTGGCCAGAAAAACCCGCATTGAAGGATTTTTGCTACGGTTTTCTTTGCATTAAAATGTCCTCCACAAGTAAGCGTATAACAATTTTAAAATGCTTTGGAATTCAATGTCGGGGACACATTTCTGAATTAACTGGTCGGGGTAATATTTGAAGAGTTGAGGATCGTCCCAATAATATGATCTAGATTGGGAGAAAAAACGATTCTTCTCTTGCTTGGTCCAAGAGGATGGAATTTTGCCTGTTGCCAAAAAATTGACAATGTCCGCATACCAAGGAGTGCTCTCTTAAGAGACTACAAAAAGTTGCTCATCAGGAAAGGATTCACAAACTGGGAGTGGATCATTTAGAGTCTCAATGACAATCCTAAAGAGGTGATCTACCACCACATTTTCTGTTCCCTTTTTATCTCTAATCTCAAAATTAAACTCTTGTAACAAGAGTATCCATTGGATCAGTTGGGGTTTGGTGTCTTTCTTTGCCAAAAGATGCCGGAGGGCAGCATGATCAGAATAGATAATGACCTTTGAACCTAAGAGATAAGCTCAAATTTTGTCTAGGGCATACACCACAGCAAGTAATTCCTTTTCTGTTGTGGTATAATTTATTTGAGCTTCAGAAAGGGTTTTGCTTGCATAATAGATTGCATGAGGCAATTTATCCACACGTTGCCCTAAAACTGCACCCATTGCATAATCGGACGCATCACACATCACCTCAAATGGGAGAGCCCAATTTGGAGGAATGAGTATTGGAGCTTGTGTAAGCAACGCGCGCAGCTTCTCAAAAGCTTCAAGGCATACTGCATCAAAGGTAAAGCAAGACTCTTTTTCAAGAAGGCGACACAATGGTCGAGAGATCTTGCTAAAATCCTTGATGAAGCGACGGTAAAAACCTGCATGCCCAAGGAATGAACGAATTTCTCTCACCGTTGATGGTGGAGGAAGTTTGGAAATAAGTTCAACCTTGGCTTTTGTCAACTTCTATTCCTCTCTTGGACACAATATGCCCTAGGACTATGCCTTCTTGAACCATGAAATGACTCTTTTCCCAACTGAGGATGAGATTTGTCTCTTGACATCGTGTAAGAACACGGGATAGATTATGGAGGCAAGATTCGAATGAAGGTCCAAAGGCAAAAAAATGATCCATGAATACTTCCAAAATTTTTTCCACCATGTCAGAAAAGATAGACACCATACACCTTTGAAAAGTTACAGGTGCACTGCATAACCCAAAAGACATGCGTCTATAAGCGAATGTACCGAATGGACATGTGAAAGTGGTTTTCTCTTGGTCTCTCAGGTCTATAGCCACTTGATTGTATCCAAAATATCCATCTAGAAAATAAAAGAAACTTTGGCCTGCTAGCCTCTCTAGGATTTGATCAATGAATAGGAGTGAAAAATGATCTTTCCTAGTTGCTAGGCTGAGTTTCCTGTAGTCTATGCACACTCTCCATCCTGTGGTGGTGCGCTGAGGAATTAACTTACCCTTGTCATTTGGTTGCACAGTGATGCCTGATTTCTTGGGTACCACTTGAGTAGGGCTAACCCCTTGCTATCTGAGATGGGGTAAATGATTCCCGCATCTAGTAATTTCACAATCTCCTTCATTACAACATCTTTCATATTTGGATTTAATCAACGTTGTGCCTCTCATGAGGTCTTTGCATCTTTTTCCAAGTGTATGCGGTGCATACATATGGAAGGATCTATTCCCTTTAGATCAGCAACACTCCATCCTATAGCTTCCTTGTGCTCTTCTAGCACTTTGAGAAGTTCCCTCTCTTGTTCATTAGTGAGATTGGAGGCAATGATGACTAGGAGGGTCTTATTGCAGCCTAAAAAAATATACTTGAGAGTAGCTGGAAGAGGCTTAAGCTTAAGCTGTGGTGGGGATACTAGAGAAGGAGTTTGGGAAACATTTGACAAATGTGGCAAAGGTTCTCTCGGTGCTCTCCATTTAGGGGAATTCATGATAGTCGTGGCATCAAGCAATGAATTGACTTCACTTATAGATTGCTCAATGTCATAGTCATCACAGTTGAAGTGGCTTAAGCACACCTCGAGAGGATCCTTTGAAATAATGGAGGGTAGTGCTTCTTGAACTAGATCTTCCAACACATCAGCGCAAAAGCATTCACTTTCGTTATTGGATGGGTGGTGAGAAGCACTGAAGATGTCCAATCGAACTTTCATATTCCTGAAAGAGATATCCATTACTCTAGTGCGGCAATTAACGCAAGCATTTGCCGTAGCTAGAAATGGACGACCTAGAATGATTGGAATATGTCGAGTAGGATTTTGGACAGGTTCTGTATCAAGGATTATGAAATCCACTGGAAAATAAAACTTATCCACTTGAATGATCACATCTTCAACGATGCCACGTGGTTGCTTCACCGATCGGTCGGTGAGTTGCAACACTATTGTGGTGGGCTTAAGTTCCCCCAAACCTAATTGCTTGTATATTGAAAAGGGAAGCAAGTTGACACTAGCCCCTAGATCAAGAAGTGCCTTTTCAAATTCGTGGTTACCAATGGTACACAAGATAGTTGGGGCACCCGAATCTTTGAATTTAGGAGGGGCTTGGTGCTAAAAAATGAAACTCACTTGCTTGGTTAAAAGGACTTTCCTAGGAACATTGGTCCTGGATTTACGCTTTTGAGTGCATAAATCCTTCAAGTATTTAGCATAGGAGGGAATTTGCTTAATAGCATTAACGAGAGGGAGACTGATTTTCACTTGTTTAAAAATTTCCATCATGTCCTGGATTTTCTCTCATTGCTTCCCAAAATGAGAACGTTCCTTCAATCTTTGAGGAAAGGGAACTGGAGGCTCAAATGATGTGTCACATTTTGGAGTAGGTGATGAAGCATCTTCAGTTGCTTTTTCCTTTGGATTTTTAGAGATTTTGTTCACATTTGGATTTATGAGGGAATCTTTTGGATTTTTAGGATGCTCAATGGTTTCCTCTTTTTCTTGCTCAACTTTGGAGTTTATGACATTACCACTCCTTAGGGCGATGATTGATTGCACCTGCTCAGGAGGAGCATCATAAGATGAAGATGAAGGATCATCAATCACATGAACACCCTTAGGATTTGCCACCGGTTGACTTGGTAACTTTCCTTCCTCCCTTTTATTCAAGGCATTAGCTAGTTGCCCTATTTGAGCTTCTAGCCTGGCCATAAATTGAGCATTGGCTTCAAGCCTAGCAATTGATTGAGAATGGGACTGCAATAAGTGGGTGTTAGCCTCAAGACTGCTTAGCACTCTTTCTTCAAAGCCTTGGCTTCTCGGAGGAGGTGGTGGAGGAATTTGGTAATTAGATTTTTGATGGTACGGTTGAGGATTCGGCCTATATTGAGGCTGTTGAGATTGGGAATTGTAAGAATGTTGCCCTTAAAAAGATGGACTTGGTTCCTGAGATTTCCAAGAGAATGCAGGATGATTCTTGTACCCAAGATTGTATGTATTCGAGTATGGATCATTTATTGGTTTAGAGTACACGACATTCGCTTGTTCTTGAGCATAATCGGGGGATCAACCGGCCATAGGACAATCTCACACATAATGTGAAGTCCTATAGCAAAACAAACACCCATCCTGATTTGAAACAGGTTGGCTAGAAATAGCCAACCCACTCTTCATGAGTTGGTCAATTTTTTGAGTAAGGGCATCTACTTGCATGACAACCTCATCTGACCTTGATAATTCAAACACTCCCTTACTAGATTGGATGTTTTTACCCTTTCGAGAAGAAGAGCGTTGAGATGAATTCTCACTTAGGCTCTCAAAGAGTCTCCATGCCTCATCTGGACTCTTAAGAAGGAATGTCCCTCCACAAGAGGAATCTACCATTTGTCTATGTTGATCACTCAACCCATCATAGAAACTTTGCACTAGCTGCCATTTTGGGACAGCATGGTGTGGACATGACCTTAAAAGTTCTTTCAGTCTTTCCCATGTCTCATGGAATTGTTCTTGGTCAAGTTGAGTGAATCCGGTGATTGGTCGCCGAGTATCACTTGTCTTTCCCATCGGGTATTTTTTTAGGAATGCCTGGTGCATTTCCCCTCACGAACGGATGGAATTAGGTTATAAAGAGTTAAACCAATATTTGGCCTTATCTTTGAGGGAAAATGAAAATAACTGAAGCCTCAAGTCATCTTCTGAGAAATTTTGCAACCGGAGGGTTGAACAAATTTCAAGGAAGTCATCTAGATGCTTGTATGGGTCTTCGTTTGGAAGTCCATGAAAATAACTAAGAAGGTTGATGGTGGAGGACTTAATTTCAAAATGATTCGCAGCAATATTTGGAAATTGAATGCATGATGGCGAAGCATATGTAGTAGGAAGATAAAAATCCCTAAGAACCTCCCCTTAAAAAGGGTTATATGGTGGTAGACCGGGGGGTTGTACATTGTTTGGATCGATGTTTTCAGTCCTAGGCAAAAGAGGGTCCCTAGAGGTTCCTCTACGTTGTGTAAGTGTTCTTTCAAGTTCAATGTTACATGGAAGCAAAGGGAGTGATAATGACCGTCTACCTAGCATGCATCAATAGGAAAACACAAATTAAATAAATATATACAAGAACAAATAAAATTCAATCAAATGCACAACTTTTAGGCTATATACTCACAAAAAGTCCAAGCTTTAATCTCGAGCTACACGGTGTGAGATATACCTAAAATTAAACAATTTGAGAGATAAGAATAAAATATATGCAAAAAGGATAGAATAAATAACTTTCTAGACTAAGAATTAAATTAGACTTAATCCCTTAATGGCGACAATTACACCGTACTCCCCAGCAACGGCGCCAAAATTTTGATGTGGCCAAATATGTCTTTATTTTTATAACTTACTATTGCCTATCAAAATATAATTTAAACCACTCGCAAGAGAATGAATCTTTGTAGATATGGTTCTTTATAGAGGGTATCGATCCGACAAGGAGTTTGGTTGAATCGCATTACTAAGAGAGAATTTCCAATTTAATCCTAAAAATAGAGTTTTAGTTTGAGTCTAACACTACTTTGTCGAATGTAAAAACATTAAATTTTAAAACAATTTGTAAAGTTGAGAGAGAGAAAACTAGGGGTGGTTTCCACCTCTAGCCATTTGACATGTTCATTTATGTAGCTAATGGGATCTTCTACAAGTATATGCAACACAATCTCATTAGGCTTGTGACCTACAATGACATATCAAAAGATACATGTGATTTATAACTACACATAACCCATCTTTAATAAGCATAGTCTTTCAATCTATCTACTTATCATACCTTCTAAATGTACCTACGTGTGTCCGAACTACCCTATCTTAGCATGGGCTATATAAGCAAGAAATATCACATTCCATTAAACACCATTACAAAGCCATCATTTACACTTTTTGTGAAAGTTGTAAATGTTGAGCATTCAAAATAAAGCATTTCTACTCTAAGACAAGAGGAAGAAATAAAATCAAATTAATATATTGAAGAAGTTTACAAGTATTATACAAAACACTAGGCTAAGTAATCAACATATACATATAGATTCCAAAATAGTTACAAAAAGCACAAGTTACATGGCTAGGGGTTTCAACCACACCCTAGATGGAAAGTTAGTTGATCATTAGAGACTTGCAATCCTCCATGGCCAGAGATATGAAGCTCCAAGGGTCTGGTTCAACTCTTCTTCTCTCCTCCCGAAAGTTGTTCTCCTCCCCCTTTTCTTTCCTAAAATCATGGATATATGTCCATTCCCTTGTGTCCTTAGGTCCCACCTTGCATATATATCTATATAGTTCACCTAATATATTTATATTCCCCTCACATGGCTCTTTGAAGTCAGAAAATACTCAAAATGGATGTGCAAAGGTCATTCTTGGAAGCAAGTGGCAAGACAAGTGGACAAGTGGGCAACTTGCAGTCTGCAGAATTTCGATTGTGTGAAATTGAGGTTTCGCACAATCGAGATTTCGATTGTACGAAATCATCATCTCGATTGTGCGACATGTCTTGATGAATTCTTCTTGATTTCTTCACTTCCTCAGCACTTGATCGGAAACATCGCCCTTCTTTGGGACAAAACCTAATATAAAACATAAACACAAAAATAACATGAAAATACCAAAGTAAACATAAATACGGAATCAACATATGCAATTAAGAAGGCATAAATGTGTAACATTTAACGCTTATCAGGATAATTCCTTAGGATGACATCCGCCGGGATCTCATAGTCTATACGAAGTTTCCCTAAATCCATAGGAGTCCTGATTAGGTCTTGATCGACATCATCTACTTCAGAATCTGAGGGGTCTTGTTCTGAAGAAACTGTTTGTCCTGAGAGAGGAACAACAACTGGACCAGGCTGAGTGGAAAGACTCCAAGGGGGACTCATAACACCTTCATCCTCTTCTAAAAACTCATCAATAGACTGATAAGTAACCGCTGGGCCAAACTCGTCAACAATTTCTACCCTTTTCATCCTATTCATAATCGAATATAAGAAAAGAATGAGAATGAATACTAACCTTAACGGAAAAATGAGAAGAGAAGTGATGAAAAGTTCAGACTCGTCCTGAATGTGCAGAACCTCAACACAATTGGCGATACTTAAAAAATGAAGAGATAACCAGCATTTATGAAGAAATGACGTTTCGGCGGTAGCCGTAAACACGAAACCCAAAGCACAACTAAGCGAACCGTTTGCCATGGTAAAACCCCCCTTCAAACCCAATCAGATTCGAAAAGGGATTTTAGGGGCAAAGTGTGGTATAAGAAAACTATCCTATCAAAGAATGACACGTGGATTCGCCAGCTCGGATAATACTAGATAGCCACGTCACCACCCTCCAAGTCATCCTCCACAAAATGACAAAGGACAATCAAATCCACACTCAATTACAGAATATGATGCCATAAATCATGTAATAAATGAGGGCAACAATTCATGAATTCAAGGAAAATTCCAAGGAGAATGGAACAATCACAGACACAATCTATGTATTCAAAAAGCTATTTAAATGAGTAGTGTACAAGGAATAAGGGGATATAGGAAAATTCTTCTTGAAGTGTAGTGACCATTTTTCTATACCTACAACTCCCATCTCTTGAACAATTCTATATCACTGGTCAATATGAAGAAGAAGAGTTGGAGTCATTTCCGGAGGAGTGGCTATTGCCCGCTGCAGTTACCAAACTTCTTATCTGGAACCTTCCAAATCTGAAATCACTGAACCACAAGGGCCTTCAACACCTCTCCTCTCTTATAACTCTAGAAATCCATAACTGCCCTAAGCTCTAGTCCTTGCCAGTAGAGGGGCTGCCCAACTCCCTCATTTTCCTGTGGATAATAGATTGTTCATTGCTGAAATGACAAAGGGAGAAAGGGGAAGATTGGTCCAACATTTTCTGAATCCCGCACATATGGATCGATTATGTAGAAATCATAAACTTGGAGCGATAGACACTCATTGTGTAGATTCATTATGTAAATACTGGACCAGATATTTAATTGGAAGTACTCTCAAGAGAAAATCCATGCCGTGTGTTGTTGTAGCCTGGTGAGTCACATTCTCTTGTCTTACACACCTTATACCTTTTCTTTTTGGCTGCTATAGTCTAATTATATAGTTTTATTATTATTGAGCTACAGTACACGATTGTAACTTGCTACTTGGAATATGTTTATTAGGTTTGCCCTATATCAAAATATCATCCTTCATAAAGCATGTTATTGGACGCATTACACTAAAGTATTATCTAATATACTAATGAAAGATAGAATTAACTAAGCTCTTCATATATATCTCTCACCAATAGATGCATAGTGATCATGACACCTTGGTTGGGAGTATGGGCGGACATAGCTTGTGCCCAAGAGGGGCACATGCCCCCCCTGATTTTTTTTTCTTTGTCTATATGTGTATAGGTTTTTTGAAATTTTAAAAATGTCCCCCCTCAATTTATTTTTTGGGTTGTTTCATCTATTGGCTTAATACACTTCTTTTAAATAGAAAGACCTAATTCTATTGGAGTCCAATAAGTTTTGTCTATTAGGTTAATATACTTATTTTAAATAGAAATGTCCAATTCTCTTGGAACCTAATACGTTTTTGAATATAGGGAAAAAAAAAGTTTCTCTTTTCTCCATTGACACAAACGTTCCTCTTTTGCAAAGGTGTGTATCAAATCCTCTCCTCTCTCCTGTCCTAACCCAAAGTTTTTATCTTTTGATATTTTCTTTTCTTTTCTTCTATCTTAACCCAAATTCGAACCTCATGCGATTTTTAATTTCTCTATTTTTTTTTTCTTTTCTTCTTTCTTTGGGCCAAATGTAATGATATTTTGATATTGATATCTTATTTTGCTTCTGACTTGAAAAGTGATTCAGTAATGGGTTTTGACTTTCAAGTTTCAATTGGTTATTTCTTAAATATTCTTAATGTTTGAGAAGTACACACTACAAGAAAGAAGGCCTTTTACAAGAGGCCAAAAACGCCGTGAAAAGTCATTTACGGTGCACAGAAGGCTCACGTCTATTACGGTCCCGTGAATACTTTAAATTTTTAACGGAAAAAAATTAACCTTGTAGAAAAGTAAGATTTTTCTTGTCAATATATGTTTTGTCTATGTAATAAATTTATTTACGAGATGAAGATTCCTTCGTTAATATTTAATTTACGTCATATACGGGCGCTCGTAAAAAAGTAAATTATACCTCATCTAAAAGTTAATTGTCTACCTAATAAATTTATTAACGAGGTGTATAATCCCTCGTAAATAATTCATTTAGGGCACACCAGTCCCTCGTTAATACATCGAATGTCTTTTTATTAATGGGATTTTGTGCCCCTCATTAATAAAATATAGTTTTTTTAATAAGAGTACCCTCAAATTCTACTTAATCATCTACACATGACCTGTGTTTCGAACAATTACAACTAAACATAACAAAGCCAACAATCCAAAGAAAGTGCACTATCACTTAATGCTAATAATTAAACCAATACATTAAATACACCATTAACATATCAAAAGACTAAAGACGTACATTTTCACAACCAATCTATTTGCCAAAATCAAAAAAGGAAATCCATTTGTCAAAAACACTTTCAATTTCCTAGCACTTCTATTAAACAATTGATCAATATTCAATTATCTTTCCATTCAAAAACTTAACACTCCTATACATCGATCCACACATGATCTTTACATTGTTCATTTCCTAGCAAAAATTGACTTTCAATTTTCTTGAGACTTTCCCACAAAATCCAAGCAAGTGCATACCTGCATCACACAAAGTCTAAATTTCAGTATTCTAATGCTAAGAACTTGAAGGGGGGGAAAAGAATAACACTAAACAAATGACCAAATAGATCCAACTCAAATGGAGATAGAAATGAAATTGTAGATAGAAACTAGGTCATAGATAGAACAAAGCAGGAAGCAAAGCACTTCAAATTAGATCATTAGGCTTCATATAAATGCAACAATTAGACACCTAATACAATATAAATACTATAAATGGAGCCCCATTGAAATTGAGCTTTCAAATTTAGATTAACACAGACTTGTTAAGGTCTCGCATATTTCTCATCTAATATCACTTTGTGTGTACTTGGAAAATAGCCACAAGAACATTCTTAATGCATATCAAAGAAAAAAGAAGGGTAAAATTAACCTAAATTACCCTTACTCATACCAAAAAGTATAACTCAAACTTAGGAAAAAATCATAAGACAAATTAAGCATTAGGTAGCTCTTCACAAATTAAGCATTAAGTAGCTTGACATAAGCAACTTTTGATCACAAATAATGTTACAGGTATTCAGAAATTAAAGCAGACACTTAGACAACCTCAACACTGTAATTTTAAATGTAAGACACGTAAATACAACTAAAGGAATACATATTTGCAGTGTAGAAATCCTTCAAGTTAGTCTTGTCCTAAAAATACATTTTTGACAGCAAAGAATTAATGAATGTTCAGGGTATGACAATGAGATTCAACCTCTATTTCAATGTATTTTGAACAAATACATACATGAGAATATTCAACAAACTTGCTTACTTCAATTAAAAAAATCAGAATTAATTAGAATTAAAGTCAGACCATATCAACAATGTTAACAGGTTCAAAAACAGAGAATTTTTGTGTGCATGTAAGTGTAGAGCCTTAAAAAAAAATTTATGGATCTCAGAAATCTGGGCATATATACTTCCCTAATACATATTTCATGACACTAAAGTTTTTAATAGATCAATCATTGGTCATGAAAGTAACATTAAGCAGCAACTTAGTTAAACAGTCGACAGGGATGAGTTATGACATACTAAAATGCATATTAAGGTCAAAATCATCCAAACAGAATCAGACTGGACCTCATATTATTGAAATAATCATGTTCATACCATTTACAAGTTTAGATTATTATTTGCACACTCACAGAAGTGTTTAGGGACTTGACCGCAACAATGAAGACTTGACATCTACTGTTCATGGTGAGTTTTTGAAGTCCAGACCTTGAGTTTTTGCAGCAGCCTTCAAATAGTTTTTCTAGCACAAAAAACTAATTTTTCTAGCTCAAATACACATGCTCAAGGTACAACAGAAGATTTTGCACTCAACATTAGAGTTGAAAACCTAAAAGACCCTAAGTAGAGGTTGCTAAGGATTGATTAGAAGACATATGACAACATACCTAAATTTTTGGGAAAATGTATGTTTGGGTATAAAATATGGACCCAAAAATGACACCCAAAACCTTGAACCTTGATTCAACATGCCATAACCCAGAAACCTAAATACCCCAACGCATGGACCCTTATCTCCCCTCTTCACTTAGAGGATGAAGACTGTAGAGCTCTCTAAAAAATTCTTAAAAATAACTCTCATCAAGAATGGACTCAATACAGCACAATAGAACCATAAGAGATGTAGTTGAGCATTGAGAACAACATACTTAGTCAGTTAGTTGAGGTATGCCAAATTGGGAACTTTGAGCAAGCTCAGATTTTCTTGGTGATACTTGAGATGATGGGAAATGGCAATCAATACTTGCTCACCCTAGGATAGTCTTATATTTGGATTTTGATCATGGCAATAGCCTTGAGACATTGATAGCAATAGGGTTTGATTTTAGTGTTGGCAAATCAAGGTTTAAATAAGTAGATATGGATCCAGCACTAATTGATGCAATTCTACAGCAAGATAAAGCTTACAATGTGATTTAAAACTTGCTAATGAACATTTAAATCTCAAACATCACCCAACAATAAGAGCAACCACACGACAGTCCTTAAGCAATTTATATATATGTACTTTTGTCTAAAAACTGAGCTTCAGTAATGCAACTAATAATGCAGCTATCAGCAAGCCTTTAATACATCATGAACACCTTAAACATGATTAAATATGGCTGTTAAAACAGTAATGGCATCCATACAATTCATCTAGACAAAATAGTCAATGCTTTGGACCAAAACTAAGTAATAAGCTGCAACAACTAGCTATAAGATGCCAAAAAAAATGCTTTAATGCTAATTCTGGAAAAATACAAGTTTAAACAAACTAATAAAGTAAATTGAAATATGCTCAGATGCACTAAAAACATATTTGCTTCTGTTATAGTCTAAAAACTGAGGTTACAAATATAGATTCTAGAGCAGCCTATATTTCAGCCTTAGTTTAGTAACAATAGATATATTATGATAAAATGTATTTGCTAGGATCAGTATTTAGTTCCAAATGATAAATAATAGTAGGGAAGAAGATACCCATACATCTGTGTCTCCAGTAGTATTGAAGAGTGTTGTCATCACCTGGGAAAGAAACTTTTAGTTTTAATTCATATATATATTCTTCCGCTTTGTATTTTTCTTTTGTTCAAGTTATCAATTGCTTGTTTGTTCACCAGGTACAATTGATTGTTTAAGAATGTCCAGAAGTTGAATCATTTCCCTACAGTGGTTTGCCATCCAACCGACAATCACTTTGGATATCTAATTGCGAGAAACTCATGAAGGGCTGGATGGGTGGAGTTTGCAAGACTCATATCTCTTGGAAGGTTCTTAATCAATGGTGAATATGAAGAACAAGTGTTGGAGTAATTTTTGGAGGAGTGGCTATTGCCATCACTCTTACTCCAACAGGAATGTTTCTTCTAATTTCAACCCTAGATTTTAAAATTAAGAATGGGTTGAGCTTGGGTTCACATGGTTGGGTTTGGTTCAGGCTAAGGTTGAACATTTTATACTTAGGGTTGAGCCCGAGTTGAGTCTCCAACCTGCCCGACTTGCAGCCCGAGATGAAACTCTCAACTTTCTCCACATTGATGGTTGTTGAGAAACTTCAATTCTTAGTCAGGTATGTGCCTCCACTTTTGGCAGATATAAAATTAAAGTCAATTCTAACACAAGATGATTACTTCTAATAAGGTTGTCAACAGCAACATGTGTAATAAATCTGGTTTAATATGATGGACTATAGTTGAGTAATATAATTTTCTTTTGCAGTTAAAGACCTTTAGGTCTTTGTTTGATTCTCAGACACAATGATGGAAGAAAAAGGAAAATGGGGGAGAGAAAAAATAGAGGCACGGGGAAAACAAAGAATCCATACATAAAAGTTTCTAATTTATTTACTTGTTTCCACCTGAATACGGATCCTCTGAATGTTCTCTATATTTTGCATATGATCTTATTCACAATTCCTTATTGCTTTCTATGGAAATTTATTTTCTTATAAGTTATAAAATTCCTCTTCTTTTGTTCCTTCATATTTTATTTTAGCCACAGTTTTCCATTGCAACCAAACAAGACAAAAAATAATGAAATACTCTATACTTCTTTTTCTTTCCTTTTTTGGTTTCAGAGTTTCAATGGATTCTTCAATAACTGCCAAACCAACCAATTATGTTCTTCAAGAATGAGGCATCTACTAGAGTAGTACACTCACATTGTTGCCATAGGAGACATATTTACATCGGGTAAGTCGCACTTTCAATATAGGTATTTGATTACAAACATATCCCATCAGCAATTCTAGTCACTCTGACATTCCCAAGACCCATTTCATTGTCATTGTGAATTTGATAGCAAGATTTATGAACTCTCAATTTTTCATACATGAGTCAGTCAGATCACCAAGGATATTTAATTATGGATGAGAAACAAATCTGAAATGGACCAGGGGATATTTAACTATACATGATCCATTTCAAGTTTATGACCTGTTCACCCTTTATTTCAAATCTAAAATGGACCTATTCAATAGGATCTGTAATTAGAATAAATTTGGTGGAGATGCAGTTTGTAGTTTAGTCCAATGCCTAGCTTGTGGATATTTAACTGTACATGAGAAACAACAGTAGGGAAGATACTCACATGTCTGTGTCTCGAGCAGTATTGAAGTGTATTATCTTATCACCAGGGGAAGAAACTTCTAATAGTAATTCATATATTCTTTCATTGTGTACTTTTGTTGTTGTTGTTATCATTTGGTTTTTGTTCTCTAGGTAGCCTTGTCAACTATTTTGATTATATTGACTTTAGATGCTCTCAGTCATGTTATGCATTTTGGCTTTCCTTTAGAATATTGTGATTGAAAATATCATGTTTTTCACTCATGGAAATGGAAAGCATGTAACTGAATAAGCATGAAACTACTTTCAATTTGGCCCAGACTTGCTAAGGTTAATAACACTTTTTTCCTGGTTAAGAAATAGGTGATGGTTCTGTTTGGTTAGAATTCTGTTTTGGCCATGAAATTTCAGTTAGTTTCAAATCTAATAGAACTTTCATGGCAATTCTTCTTCATTTTGTTATGCCATGTTCATTATTGAATATACTTGGAAGTTGCTACCTGCTTTTCTTTTGTTCATCTTTTTCTTCTTGTTCCCAATTTTCTTTTTCTCGATGAGTGTGATGATTATTCAACATTAAAATGAAGGTTTCAAATTTATTTTTTTCTATCAAGATCCTTTGTGAAGAGAAACATCTTCACATATTGACACTCTTCTAATTGGATACTTCACATATGTTCATGTAATAGGCCCACATAAGATACAAGGAATTGGAGATGGCATCATCCTTGTTTTGGACGTCAACATTCTTGATGAAGTTCTTCAAGTAAGCCTCAAAATCTTATTATTAGGAATTTAGTTTGAACTCAAATGTGCAATTTTTTGCTTATGGTATTATTTTCCTTTTGAAGTAAAAATATCAAAATAAAAATGAGAATGCATCATAAAAGAAAGTGCAAGTATGAATCTCTTCATTCAATTTATAATGTATTTCATTATCTCCCAATCTTTAAGTCATTAAAAATTGAGATATGGTATTGCTGGTTGCTTTTCCATATGCTTTTCTTGGCTTCCAAGCATTGATACTGTGATGTTGTGGCCTGAGTTTTGTCTCGGCTCAGGTTATGCTGCAACCCGATTTTTTACCCGAGAATTTTGTTGACCCATTTTTCTCTTGCGGGTCTTGGACCCTGTTTAGGACTTTCTCGTAGCCTAGTATATAAACGCATTTAGGGTTTAGGACTCTCTCGTAGCCTAGTATATAAACGCATTTAGGGTTTGGAATGGAATATGACAGAACACTGAAAATTGCAGAAAAAACAGAGAGGTAGAAAAAAGAGAGAAAGTAGAGAGAGAGAGAGCTAGGGTTTGGAGGCTGAAACTTATAATCTCTTGTTTCGCATTGTGATATCTTTTGTCGGATTTTTGCCATGGATGTAGCCCGAGTTTTGGGTGAATCACGTAAGTCGTTGTGTCCTTTGTGTGGTGCATGTTTTTTGTTCTGTCAGTTTTTTGATTTGTTCTTGGTTTGCATCGTTTGTCGTAACAGATACTTTTGAAGTGTCAACAAACAACACATGCAGACATAAAAACACTTTTTTTTTTTTGTTTCCTAAGCGACATAAACACATTCTCATAGAGTTATTTTGGTCTTAGGGTGATTCTTCTTTAAAGAAAGGGGAAAAATAAGAAAAGAGAGTAACAGTAGTATATTCCTTTCTCTTCCCCTCATAATTTCTATTTTGATGTATAAGTAAAATCATGCATTTGATAAATCATAAATATAACAGATTGCAAGAACTAAAAAAATCTCCCCAAGTGTCAAGACAGAGCAAGGTTATAAAGGGATGCTCTCTCGTCTTGAGAGCAACCACAAGCTTAACTTTAGATTGAAAACAACTTTGAGATTTGTGATGAAAAGTAACAGTAGAAAATGCAACAGAAGTAATGTCGTTAAGTGACGTTTCATAGAATTAAAAACTAAAGAATTAAATATCCTAAAAACATTTTAAAAAGAGGGAAAGTTCCTAACTTGAGCTGTACTCATCGACCCTCTACAAGTCTTCTATTTGAAAATTCCTCTCACTTCAAATCTCTCTCCGTATTTTGACCCAATATGAAGAACAAGCTTGAAGATTTTCTCTATAAACATTGAAGAACAAGCTCCAAAACATTCAAGATTTACTCAATTCTAGTGCTTTTGTAACTTCTCAGATATCCAGTGAAGAAGCTTTGGAAACTGCGAAGGTTCTTGCTTTGGAAGAAGGTTCTCTGGTATGTTCTCGATTAGTTAAGATATCTTCTAATGGTCTCACATGCATCTCTAACACTATTTTTTTGCAGGTCATGATTTCTTCTAGGGCTGCAGCTACAAGCCTGCAAATTAAATATAGGGAAGTGGTTGGAAAGTGCTAGGGAACTTATTATTGTAAGTTAAATTTCTTTAATCTAACTGATCTGTGTTTTTTTTTGTTTCTGTCTCAATGTTTATCATTTTTCTCTCTCCATTTAGAATTCTTTTATGATGGTTCAAATAATTATCAATGCACATGTTAAACTTTTTCTAGGTTTATTTTTTTCATCATTGCATCATCTGGTGCCATGTAAGATTGCTGGCAAGGAAGTTTTTTAGATAGTTGAAGATTGATAAAAAGAGTTAGCTTTTAAGTGTATCCTCAAGTTTTCACACAGTAAATAGTGTTTTAGTTTGGTGACTTGTACGATATTTGTTAGTTGTTCTTAAAGTTTGGCTGATATTTGTGGTCCAAATCATCCAATTTTCGAGACCACATTACTCTGCTTGGAAGCAGCATGAGCATATTAAAGTTATTTCTTATGTGTAGTCAGTTGAGTAAGTGTAAGGAAAGAGGAAATATTGGTTGATAAAATGTCAGTCCTTTTGCTCTCTCTGTCTTGGAAGTATGAGGTTCAATTATTCATCGAAGTAATAGTTGTCTACCTTGGTCATATGATTTTACATTTTAAGTATTAAAATGTTAAATGGAAGTGACACGTTACAAACCTTCAATCATGGATATGTACGTCTCTTTGAAGAAATGTGAAATACTATTTAATACTCTACATAGGCATCAATGTTTAGGGAACAAAGACAACTGAAAGTGTTTTGCCTTTTGTGAACATGAATGTAATGCAAAAGCTCCTCTCCTTTGTGGTTTTCAACTGGTGACTTATGCTTGGCCCTCTGGTACAACATAATTTAGAAAATGAAATTAGGCGATTATTGTAATAATTGTTATATCATATATACTACTATTCTATTATTTTGTCATTACAATTATGTTTTTGTTCTTGTAGCAGAAGAAAAAACCGCCAGATGACACGTGTAACTAACGTGACACATGGCAACTATGTCACCTTCCATATCACTGATTCGTGTGTGAGTGCGTCTCAATTATAATTACCACACTTCGCAATAGAACAAATTTCTTGTAGCAGAGGGCTATCGAACGGGGTGTCGAACCTCAGCGATTATGGTCTGATGAGTTGGAATACGGAATTAATTCTAATTAAATTTATAAAGAGAAAAAATCTAATTTTTATATCTAAACTAATTAAAAACAAAATAAAATAAATCAAAGGGAAAAGAGTGAAGATAATATGAGAGAAATCTAGGGTATTTGACTTCACCACTAACTCCACAATCAAAATTAAGTCGATTTGAGGCTCAGAAATAACACTTCTGCTCCGTTTTCCAAAACGAGATTAAGACTGTATTATGCGCAGATTTGGGCTTCAGGCCCAAAACCTTCTTAAGCAGCTGTAATTCTCTTAGACTTCTTTCATGGGCTGATTTGAGTTGAAATAAATAGTTGAATGGATCCCTTTGATGTAGGCTTCATCTAACCATCTTGCATGTCATCTTTAAAAGCTCAAAATCATGGTTTTAACTGAAATAATCATTAAGGCCCTGAAAATAATGAAAACACTAAAACGAAGTAAAATAACAAAATAAACTATCACTAAGAGAATAAAATACATAAGTTAAGACGCTAGAATACGTAACATTCAACGCCTATCACACCCCCAAACTTACATATTGCTAGTCTCTTAGCAATAGAATAAAACAAAACTCAAACAAAGAACTACTAAACACTAACTAAACTACCCAACTCCACTTTCATGGGAGAAACGATTGCATTTAGCATATGCAACAAGCCTTTAAAACCCTAGGTTCCCCCTAGTGGACGAGCATAGTCTCGTGAGGGTTTTCAGAAATATTACCCACAAACATTTAAAATTCTGTTTCAACATTAATTCAAGAAGAAGATTACAATACATAGTTACAAACTTACATTCAAGAATAATTTCAAATTTTCAAATTCCATCATTCAAAGCAATGGTCTCCATGCATAATTCACATCAACATATCTCAAAATAATCAACTCTAGTTTCCTCGTGTAAAGTGAACTAGCAGTCATCTCATGTGGCATAACCCAACTCCGAATATATTAAGGCACATACCCCTTCAACTTATTAGCTCCCCATATTGAAATCATACTTCCAAACATGAGTGAAATCATACCACACTTCGTAATAGAATGAATTCCTTGCAGAATAGGGCTATCAAAAGGGGTGTCGAACCTCAGGGATTATGGTCTAATGAGTTGGAATATGGAATTAATTCTAATTAAATTTATAAAGAGAAGAAATCTGATTTTTATATCTAAAATAATTAAAAACAAAATAAAATAAATCAAAGGGAATAGAATGAAGATAATATGAGAGAAATCTAGGGTATTTGACTTCACCACTAACTCCATTATCAATGGTCAATTGAATTAACTATGGGGATTATATCATGCATAAGTGGTGTCGGTGGCTACAAGATCACCATCATCCGTTAAGAAGATAACATATGATTAAGGCTAAGTCATGGACTATCTTCCATTGGCATGGGCCATCTGCCTAACTACTCTAATCTAGGGTGCAGTACGGTTCATCTTCTCTAGGCATAATCCATCAAAGCTTTTAATGATATATTCAGTGATTACCATTGTTTAATAATCGCTCTCATGATCACAGAAAATAAGAGAGATTGAGTTCAATAACAACAACTAAATATCTAAGAGAAGATAAGAAATCATTGAAACTGAATTTACAAGACTTTTATTGCTCAATTCTATAATAAGAATCCTCTAAATTACACAATCTATGCATGTATATAAAGGTCCCCAATAATTAAAATAATCAAACCATTGATGCTTTGTTAGGGCTACATCAAAACCCTAGTGGATGAACTAGCCGCTCATGGTAGAAGAAGAAGCTTCAACTGTTGAGAAAGAAGGCATCATCTTCATAAATTATGCGTATGACTTCGTTTTCCAAGGCTCTACAAAGCATGTCTTCTTTTCTGTCCAAAAGCTCTTTAAGACTCTCCAATCTCTCCCAATCTCCCCCCAACTCAGCCTCCAATTCTTCACTTTATCCCCCAAGAGAATACACGAAAGTCCTAATCCCATTAGGAATTAATTAGGTTTTCCCGCAGCACTAATCATGTGGGTTTTTCCTACTGACGTTTAGCCCAACTTTTGACCCACTAGAAGTCCAATTCACGAAATTTTCGTGAAATACAAAAGTGTGCATAATCGAATTTCGTTCAGTCCAAAAAATTAAGTCGATTTGAGGCTCGAAAATAACACTTCTACTCCGTTTTCCAAAACGGGATTAAGACTGTATTATGCGCAGCTTTGGGCTTCAGGCCCGAAACCTTCTTAAGCAACTGTAATTCTCTTGGACCTCTTTCATGGGTTGATTTGAGTTGAACTAAATAATTGAATGGATCCCTTTGATGTAGGCTTCATCTAACCATCTTGCATGTCATCTTTAAAAGCTCAAAATCATGGTTTTAACTGAAATAATCATTAAGGCCCTGAAAAAATATAAAACACTAAAAGGAAGTAAAATAACAAAATAATCTATCACTAAGAGAATAAAATACATAAGTTAAGAGGCTAGAATGTGTAACATTCAATGCTTATCAGTCACCCATGACAAGGTGATGTGAATACACGGAAAGACCCAAAATCTCCTCCTTAAATACCGATATTTGAATACTGAATTCCTGCAATGAATATAGGCAAAATTTCATAAGTAAAATCAAAATAGGCAGAGAAATTAAAGGCATAATCATTGTATTCATGAGATTATTTAAAGACTGAATGGAGAATGAGAAAGGGGCATCTCTTTTCTTTAGATAAATTTTTGTTAAGTGTAGCAGCAATTTTTCTGTACCTACACTTTGACACCGTCTATGGGAACGAAGTAGTCCATAGATTCCTTAGGAGTTTATGCCTGTACAGCTACATTCTGGAACCATAACGGGGCAACAGTCACCCGCACTGAACCGCTCAATGGAATAGAATCAGACACAAGAATAGCTCTTGCAGGAAATCGAAAGTAGTTGGAGGAGTCCAACTGGAGAAACGACCTACTTCAAGAGAAGATCGCAAGGCTCATTGGAAAACGACTGGAGAAATCCTCACCTGAGAGTGAAGCCTCTGTAGATTATGATTCCACTCGAGACGGAGGACGGACCGCGGAGCAACCGGAGTTCCAAACCACCAGACCAGACGTCAGTTTCGATACACTGACCAAACGTCTAGAGGAGGTCAATGCCGATATTAAGGACCTGAAGAATCTGACCTCAGCAGATCTAGCAACCCAGGTTGCCAGCATGGTGATACAGTCCCCTTTTCGGATGAAATAAGGAGGTCGCCGAATCTAAGGAAATTCACACTCCCGAGTTTCATCCCGACTAACCCTATTGACCATCTCTTTCATGTGCAACAGTGGATGAGTTTGCACGCTGAGGACAAAAACCTCATGTGCAAGGTTTTTCCAACTAGTCTGTCCGGTGTTGCCCTAACCTGGTTTAAGCAACAACCTTCGGGTATAATTCCCAGTTTCACAAAACTGTGCGAGCTTTTCATCGCGCAATACATTGGTAACCGGAGACAGAAGAAAATGATCTCTTCTCTTTTCACTATGAGACAAACGAAGGGAGAAACCCTGAAATCCTTCATGACCAGATTTAATTTAGAAATGTCCTTGATCGACGACTGCGACCAAGCAGCAGCGGTAGAAGCCTTCAAGATAGCCATGATCCGCGGCTCGAAGTTCCATTCATCTCTGGTCAGGAAAACCCCCAAGACCATGGGAGATCTAAATGTGAAAACACAAGGATACCTCAGCCTCGAAGAAGATGAAGCTCTACGCCAGGAGAGGACAGCTTTGATAAGCATCGGCCCGTTGCCTAAGAAGAAAGGCGATAAACAGAAGAGCCAGGGAAGAATCCCCCTCGTACCTTCGACGTCAGGGAAATGCCCTAAG
Source organism: Cornus controversa (assembly GCA_026545225.1). NCBI lineage: Eukaryota > Viridiplantae > Streptophyta > Magnoliopsida > Cornales > Cornaceae > Cornus > Cornus controversa. The sequence goes on along the minus strand of CM048853.1, from coordinate 15,277,196 downwards.
TTCGAGGAAAAGAACACACCCCTGAAATGCACTCTGGCGAGGCTGTACCAAGAAAACAAGAATCGAGGCATATTCCGAATGCCTCCACCCATCTGGATTCCAACCGAACTCAGAGATAAGAGCAAACACTGTGCTCTACACCAAGATTACGGGCACACCACTAATGAATGCCATAATCTCAGAAGACAAACGGAGGCGATCATTGCCAAATGAGGTCTAACGAAATATGTGGCGAATGAACAACCGAATCAGAATGAATGCATATTTCCTGACCGAAGAGAGAACCCGAACCCGAATACAGTTAAGACAATCAATACAATACACGGCTACGCAACCAAGGGAGACCAAGGATTGACTAGATCAGTCCTCCGCCAAGCTAAAACTATACAGAAGATGACAGAAGTCAATTCTGTTCAAGACACAGGGGCTGACGCTCAGATCACATTCGGAGATCCAGACCTAATGAGAGTATAGATCCCTCACGAAGATCCACTGGTAGTTAGCATATTGGTGGCAAATTGCTAGATAAAAAGAGTACTCATCGATGCAGGGTCGAGCGCAAATATAATGACATTGGAAGTTTTCAAGCAGATAGGAATCGGAGGTGAACAGCAAAAGAATGCTACTCACTCACCATCAAAAACACACTGAAAATGGAGAAACTTCAGGAACCAACAACCAATAGCAATCACAAAAGCCAGTCATGCCTGAGGAATAGGAGGCCGAAAGCATAGCTCAACCCATAGAGCTGCTCCAAACAGTTCAACTGGAAACCCAAAACAAGACAGAAGTACGCAGATCGGGACATTATTACAGAAGAAAGAAAAGGAAGAACTGATTGAATTATTGAGAAGAAACAAAGACGTATTCGCCTAGACCCACCTTGACATGCCAGGATGGATCCCAAGTTGGCAAAACATACCTTGAACGTGGACCCCGATAGCACTCCCGTTAAACAAAAGTAGAGGAGGTTCGCCCCGAAAAGAAACCAGATAATAGCCGAAAAGGTTCATCACATGCTCCAGGCTAATCTTATCAGAGAAGTAAAATACCCAGAATGGCTCTCCAACGTGGTGGTGGTACGAAAGAAAAATGAAAAGTGGAGAGTTTGTATCGACTTCACAAACTTAAACAAGGCTTGCCCGAAGGATAGCTTCCCACTACCCAAAATAGACCAGATGGTAGACGCCACTGCCGGGTACGAGCTGCTAACCTTCTCGGATGCCTATTCGGGCTACAACCAGATCCCGATGGATCCGAAGGATGAGGAGAAAACCTCGTTCATCACCGAACGAGGAACCTACTGTTACAAGGTAAAGCCCTTCGGCTTGAAGAACGTAGGGGCAACGTACCAGCGAATGATCAATCATGTCTTCAAAAAATAGATCGGTAAAATTGTAGAAGCATATATTGATGATATGGTGGTCAAAAGTAAAATGAGAGAAGATCATCTGCGACATTTACAAGAAATATTCGAAACCCTTAGGAAACATCGACTAAGGCTAAACCCATCAAAATGTTCGTTCGGAGCGTCATCAGGTCAGTTCCTCAACCACATGGTTATCCGAACGGGAATAGAAATGAGCCCATCCCAGTTGTCTACACTAATCCATATTTTGGAACCAAAGACTCAGCGAGACGTTTAGGTCTTTACTGGACGAATTACTGCCCTCAGTAGATTCATATCACGTCTCTCAGACAAATGCAAACCATTCTTTGATGTTATTCGAAAGAAGAAGGGCAAAATTTAGGGAACAAATCAGTAGGAGGCCCTGAAAAGGCTAAAACAATACATGGCCTCACCACCAATACTCTCGATACTGAAGCCCGGGGAAAAGTTACATCTGTATTTAGCAGTGTCAAAAATACCAACAAGCGCAGCGCTAATTAGAGAAGAGAATGAGAAGCAACACCCGGTATACTATTCCAGCAAGACAATGACGGATGCCAAAAATATATATTCAAAAGTCGAGAAGCTGATCTTGGCCCTAGTACACGCAAACAATAAGCTAAGACATTATTTTGAATCACATCAAATAGTTGTTCCAACTAATCTGCCACTCAAGGCAATCCTCGGCAAGCCGGACATGACTGGGAGGATGATGAAATGGGCCATGGATCTCAATGCCTACGATATCCTCTTCGTACCTCGAACTGCCTGCAAGGGTCAGGTGTTGGCTGAATTCTTATTAGAATACGATGAATCGGTGGAAGAGAAAGAAAGTCCCTCTCATTGGAAAATATATATGGATGGGTCATCTTGTCACACTAGGGTAGGGGCAGGAGTCAAAATAAGAACCCCGATGGGGTTACGTTGCACCATGTCGTCCGATTTGATTTTGATGCTTCTAACAATGTCACAGAATATGAAGCTCTCCTCACAAGACTTCGGCTGGCAAAGTCATTACAAATTAGGAGGTTCACGACGTTCAGGGACTCGTAATTAGTTGTGAATCAAGTTAGTGGGGAGTTCTAGGCCAGAGAAGATAAGATGAACGCTTATCGAGAAGTAGTGCTCGAAGACATGAAGGAGTTCGACGAAGTAGTCCTGAACCACATTCCACGTGAGGAAAATGAGGCAGCTGACAAGTTAGCTTACTCGATTTCCAATGCGGACGAATTCCTGACCAGAGTATCCTCCGTGGAAGAATTAAGGGATCCAAGCATCGAAAAACCATTGGAGGTATTTGTAATCCAACGAGAGCCAAGTTGGATTGATCCAATAGAGGCATACCTAAAGAATGGGACCCTTCCTGTCACGCCCTGATTCCCGAGGCTCAAAAACTGAGGTGTGGACCCCGTGAGATCGCCCTCACGACATAACTATCACCTGATCATGCAACCTTAATTTCCTATTATTTTTACAAAAATCGGGCATGACCCATTCTAAATAATTAGCTCCTGGCATGTTATACCTGCTTTACAATTCATATGGACACTTTTGGGCACGTGTCCCCCCAGCATTTTTATATCTAACAATAAAAATGGACACTTCTGGGCATGTGTCCCCCCAGCATTTCTACAACATGCATAATATAATCAAAAATACATGTCTCAGTCCTCGAATGTCCGTATTATATACATACATCACATAAATAGAACACAACTAAAGGAACTGAATCAATAAAATTGCTTTATACATTTAAATCGAATATAAAGCATCTATCTATCCACTATCCTGGACATACATTAGATTCTAGGGAATCTAGACACTACCTCTGCAACCGGTGTTGTCTGTCCCCTAACTAACTCTGTACTCAGCAATACCTACAAAACCTGGGAGGGGGTGAGCTCAAAGGCCCAACAAGGTATGTAGAACCATACTATCACCGCTGCAGCAGGTCGATCCTCACTTATTCTCAAAAATATACATGCACTTAAATATATCACAATATTTAAGACCATGCCCCACCTAGCATGCATGAACCAGTGATGTATATGGCTACTCTAGCACATATGAACATACAAAATCCACTATACCTGATTTTAGAAATCATTTTCAACATGCTTGAAAGTAGAAAACATTCAGCACCAATAAATATATAGGACATATATGCCAACACATTCACATAACCAATGTAAATCATCCGTCACGTTCCCTACTCAACAAGTAGCAATCTCAAATGCAATGAAGATGCATTGAAACAGTATAACATGCTTAGAAACAAACATCCAACATATATCATGTTCATTCCCAAACAACGCATATATAAGAATGCGTTAGATATATAGCATGCTTCACAATAGACAATGTAAGCAAGTTCATACACTCGTCCCTCTCCCGGACTCAACCCGATATCCTAACATGATTCTCAACAAATCATATGACCTGAGACATTTCTCACACAATCTTAACACCGCCACCGTGTAAGTCACATACTCCGAGGTGGTTAGGTGCCTTTGGGATTTCCTCACCGAGTAAATCACATACTCCAAGGCGACTGGATAGTCCCGGAATACATCACCGAGTAAGTCACATATTCCAAGGTGGTTAGATGGTTTCAGAATACATCACCGAGTAAATCACATACTCCGAGGTGGTTAAATGGCTCTGGGATCCTTCACCGAGTAACTCACATACTTCAAGGCAATTGGATAGTCCCAAAATACACCACCGAGTAAGTCACATACTCCAAGGCGGTTAGACTCCTCTCTCATTTTCCCCGTTCTCCTCACAACGGCCTATACATACGTTTTACACATAGAACAACCAAAATTCTATATTCATGCCTCACAATGCCTAAGCTAGTTAAAAGTACATAGCATGCATTTCATCTCCACATAAACCCGCATATAACCACATATGTGTCATTTCCCTCCCATATATGCAATATAGGTGCATATATATATATATATATATATAGCATAATATTTTCATGCATCAACCCATGTTTATGAATACTAAAAGAAGTATTTAGCATGGTTCTCATCACATTCTAACACATATAGCACATACATGTTCAAAATCTGCATAACACCTCACATATGCAAAACACTTCAACTTAGCATATTTTTATCATATTATAACCAATGCACACATTCGATGTATAAATAAGGCTAGCATACATTTCGTATCCACATTCCCACATATAAACACATATATGTCACATCCTGCATATAGTCATATATGCATGTATACTAGCATAAATATCATCATGCTTCCACTCAAGACATGCATCTACACCAGTAACTAGCATGCTTTCCATCCACAATATATAATCACATATATATTTTGTCACTCATATATGTATTAAGAACATATAGAACACCTAGCATATCATAGTCATGCTTTGCAAATGCCCACCAAAAGTTACATTAATACTTAGCATGCATTTCTATCACTGCAACCATATATGTAATCACTTATATATATATACTGACCATCATGCATAAGAACCACATATGCATACAAGACAACACGTAACTAAACAAATATTATTTAGTATACTTTTCATAGACTTTAATCTATACATACATGCATATCACAATGCAATTAGGCGATAAATTTAACGTGTCATCGCTCCCCAAACCACACATATATACATATATACTCATATATATATATATTCTCACATCTCATGTATGTACAACATCCACCTATACCCATATATATATAAGCACCTATATATATATGCATATACACATACCACATATGATCAAATTAAGACATATATAAATTTCTCAACGTAAATAAGATATACGTAAGAGATAGAGGCAAGAGTCAACTTGCCTTAGGTCCAGCTTTTATTGTGCCTGCGCCTGCAAAGGGCTCCATCTCCAAGTCCGGTCCAGTGCCATGTCAAAGCCCACACGACAATCCTCTGAACCATTTCCTTGCCCTTTCTAATTTTTGGTCCAACCCAAATCACGAGCCATGACATCCTGTTATGCAAGACCCTCAAACCAACATCACGGCCGGCATCATCAAACCATCCATTCGGCAGCTAGCCTCTAACAGACCACCAACTGGAACAACCTATCAGCCGAAACCCAACAAGGTCTCACCGAAATCATCGAAAAACCCCTCCTAAACCACCTTCGGTAGCCACGTCCAGCACCCAAAATCCAGTCGAATATTAAACCCAAATCGAGCTCAATCCCATAATCGGACCGAACACAGCAACTTCAAGTCCGAAAGATTGAACCCATCACTCACCTGGTCGGAATAACCCCACCCAAGTCCACAAAATCAAGCACCACCAGCCCGAACCGAAGCCCTGTCAACACCCCGGTCGAACCACCCGAAAACCCAGCCATGAGAGTCGTGCACAACCCAACCAGCAAGGGCCCAGTCCGTGACTATCAGCCACCATGGCTGTCCGACAGCCAGTCGAGAACCACTATCGGCGCCATCGTCGGTCGAATCCTCCACCGAACCCCGTGAACCCAACTGAAACCACCACCGCGCTCACCTACAAGCACCGCCTTCAGCCGCTGCCACCAACCGTGGCTAGCTGTCGAGAGGCCCACATCAGAGCAGCCGCCGGAGCACCAAAGCTCCATCTCCTCTCTCGGCGTCACTCTCTCCCTCTCTCTCTTCTAATCCCACTCTCGACTTCTCTCTCCCCGACTTCTCCTTCTCTCTCTTCTTTTTCTTTTCTTTTTTTCCCTTTTCTTTCCTTCTTCTTTTCTTCTTTTCTCTTTTCTTTTCTTTTCTTTCTTTTCTTCTCTTTCGGCTGATTCATTCTCCTCCTTTCATTTCTTTTTGAATTAAAATCCCACTTTTAATATACACCACACAATCCTCACCCACTTATACGTATATACATTATTTATATATATATATATTACATCACACAATACATGTATTCACATGTATTTTCCCACACTTACCCATATAAATATAAAGGTCCCTCTTTACTTATCTATAATCACATATAGACCCACCATATATTTATAATTAAATATAAATATAGGTACTATGTATATATATATAGACGTATATATATATATATATATATACATATACATACACCATCCACTTGTATAGAAATCTCTACATTTACACTTTTTCAAATTTAATTTATTGAAAAAAAAAATAATTCCGGTCAAAATTCATCCGGGACCAGTCAAAATGAATTCCGATCCTTACAACCTCCCCTCCTTCAAGGAATTTTGTCCTCGAAATTAGTATAGTCATGGTCTTTCCAAAACCATTCCATACATGACGTTATTCTCGCCAACAATCATCATTTTCCCTCTCCACATACCTTAGGCGCTACACTTGTAACACCTAACTCATAACACTCAAGTCTGGCACAATCAGTGCGTCTCAACTGCCGTAAGGCAATATAACCACTTCCGTGACATGGCTGAGTGACTCCTAAGCCCATGTACGGTTCACTCACAAAATCCTCCGAAGGACTTGCCTCGTAGAGTCCACAGTCTCTATCTAGAGACCTATCTAGTCCATCTCTATCACTAGTCTAAGGCAACACCTTCGACTAATCAGACCAATCACTCACAGTGATACTTCCCTATAATTCAGGATCATCAATACTCAAAGTCATTCTATCATTATCAAACATGACTCTCAGTCTGGCATACTATTCTCGGACTTAGTCCAATATCTTAGGCATCATCACAACACAAACCACATCAATCCAGTGCACATCACAAGTGCACTCACTAGCAAGGCACATGACAGTGTACTCGCCGATAAAAATAATATAACCAGCGTACTTGCCGCAGCAAGCCACATAATCCTGCCCAGTCTCATAGACTACAACTCACTGGAATCCAATGCCAAGTCCAGGATCTCACATCCCACTGATTTCACAATCTCATTACTCAAGAGGAGAAACATTTACCCTTTTTCATCCTTCACACCAAGGAACCAGTTGATAATTAGAGAGAATTCCTTTCATATCAGCACTTCACTTTAGACAACCCTTACCAATGCAAGTTTGAGGTCACCTACAGTAGCCAAATAGCAGCCATACAGTGGCCGCAGCCCACTGCATCTACACGTCCACTGCGTCCACCTCTCCCCTTCACGGTAAGAAATTATCCTCACTTCTGATACCATATGTCAGGATCCTCGTCCACTACCAACCCATCCTTCTCTTAACATCATATCCACGCTATGATCCAACTGTATCAATCATGCGCATATCACAGCACACCACTGAGGTTAAGGCACATAAGGAGTGCACTTGTTAAAACAAATCATCCAGTCCTGTCCATTTTTGTGGACTACATTCCATTGGCATTTAGTGCTAAAATTAGGGTTTCTTCATGCCCTTAACTTCAAAACCTCATTTACCCGTCCATTGACCCTAACGGACGTTCTCGACTTCCCGGGTATTTATCCATTCATTTCCAGCATCTCACTTGACACCCCAAGATCCTGACTGCTTCGTCTAGGACCCCACAAATCTTTCCATGCATCACTATTACATTAATCAACATCTAGGCATTACGATGCATCGCCAATGTATCGTCAAAGTCATCATATGTCCGCTAACTCCAAGAATTAGGTCAATTTCGAGTCCTCAATCGTTGTGCAATGATTACAACGCAAATCTGAATCACCAAACTCTTGGTTTGGAAGATCCCAAGGCAAATCATGCCCTTCTTCATCAACACTAGACTCCTACTCTCAAGGTCTATCACAAGATGTCTATTTCAACATCACAGTCCACTCGGGTTCAAACCTCTACCCAGGTTTACCAATCCTCAAAACTGAAATCTCCAGGTGACTACATGTCACTACTAGCCATGCAACGCAAAATGAAACACTAAAGTGCAATGCTCAGTTACATGAATTATATATACCGCATAGCATATAACACACAACATGCTAATCAAATAAACACATACCATGCATGACATGAAATATGATGCATCAAATCAAATCAAAACCCTAGCCCTCGGGCTAACTGATTCGTGTGTGAGTGTGACTCAAAAAGTATATCAATTAAAAATTTCCACACTTCGCAATAGAACGAATTCCTTGCAGAATAGGGCTATCGAAAGGAATGGGTATCGTACCTCAGGGATTATGTTCTGATGAGTTGGAACACAGAACTAATTCTAATTAAATTTATAAGAAAAGAATTCTAATTTTTAACTAATTAAAAAGATAAAATAAAATAAATCAAAGGTAAATAGATAATGAAGATAATAAGAGAGAAAGCTAGGGTGTTTGACTTCACCACTAACTCCACAATCAATGGTCAATTGAATCAACTATAGGGGAATTACATCATGCATAAGTGGTGTCGGTGGCTACAAGCACACCTTCATCCGTCAAGAAGATAACATATGATTAAGGCTAAGCCATGGACTATCTTCGATTGGCATGGGTCATCTGCCTAACTACTCTAATCTAGGGTGCAGTATGGTTCATCTTCTCTAGGCATAATCCATCAAAGCTCATAACAATATATTCAGTGATTACCATTGTATAATAATCGCTCTCATGATCACAGAAAACAAGAGAGATTGAGTTCAATAACAACAACTAAATATCTAAGACAAGATAAGAAATCATTGAGATTGAATTTACAATACTTTTATTGCTCAATTCTATAATAAGAATCCTCTAAATTACACAATCTATACATGTATATAAAGGTCCCCAATAATTAAAATAATCAAACCATTGATGCTTTGTTAGGGCTACATCAAAACCCTAGTGGATGAACTAGCCGCTCATGATAGAAGAAGAAGCTTCAACAGTTGAGGAAGAAGGCATCATCTTCATGAATTATGCGTATGACTTCGTTCTCCAATGGCTCTGCAAATATGTTTCTGTTCTCTTCTCAGCCCTCTCAGACTCTCCAATCTCTGTGTAAGCTCTCCCAATTCAGCCTCCAAGTCTTCCCTTTATTCCCCAAGAGAATACACCAAAGTCCTAATCCAATTAGGAATTAATTAGGGTTTCCCGCAGCACTAATCAGGTGGGTTTTTCCTGCTGACTTCGGCCCGACTTTTGACCCACTAGAAGTCCGATTCACGGAATTTTCGTGAAATACAAAAGTGTGCCGAATCAAATTTTGTTCAACCTCACGCGAAAATAATGTCTATTTGAGGCTCGGAAATAAGACTTCTGGTACGTTTTCCAAAACGGGATTAAGACTGCATTATGCGCAGATTTGGGCTTCAGGCCCGAAACCTTCTTAAACAGTTGTAATTCTCTTGGACCTCTTTCTTGGGCTGATTTGAGTTGAAATAAATGGTTGAGTGAATCTCCTTGATGTAGGCTTCATCTCACCATCTTGGATGTCTTCTTTAAAAACCCAAAAGCACGGTTTTAACTGAAATAATCATTAAGGCCCTGAAAATACAGAAAACACTAAAACAAAGTAAAATCACAAAATAATCTATCACTAAGAGAATAAAATACATAAGTTAAGAGGCTAGAATGCGTAACATTCAACGCCTATCACACCCCCAAACTTACATATTGCTAGTCCCTTAGCAATAGAATAAAACAAAACTAAAACAAAGGAAACTAACAAATACTAACTAAACTACCAAACTCCACTTTCGTGGGAGAAACGATTGCATTTAGCATATGCAACAAGCCTTTAAACCCCTAGGTTCCCCCTAGTGGACGAGTATAGTCTCGTGAGGGTTTCCAGAAATGTTACCCACAAACATTCAAAATTTTGTTTCAACATTAATTCAAGAAGAAGATTACAATATATAGTTACAAACTTGTATTCAAGAATAATTTCAAACTTTCAAATTCTATAATTCAAATCAATGGTCCCCATGCATAATTCACATCAACATATATCAAAGTAATCGACTCTAGCTCCCTCGTGTAAAGTGAACTAGCAGTCATCTCATGTAGCATAACCAAGCTCTGAATATATTAAGGCACATACCCTTTCAACTCACTAGCTCCCCTTATTGAACTCATACTTCCCAACATGCATAGATGACTTTTTCATTTTTTTTTTCAATTCTTTTTTTTCATTGCTTTATTGGTTGTGCAATGTCTTGATTTATTAAGCTTTCTAAAAGATCCATGTAGCAAGCTTTCAGTCAGTGACTCCCAAACCAGACGGCTTTAGGGCACTAGGCTTTAAGATACCCTGAAGACCTAATTACTTGAATCAATCAGGCTACAAATCAAGACAACCAATGCTCATCTTTTCTCACCCTTTCACTTTTGACGCGAACACTCCGTGCTTCCTGAGGCATAGAGGCCCGGTTACTCATGAAAAGGATCAAATTGATTTGCTTATTCATCACTTTTTTTTTCTTCTCTTTTTTTTTTTTTTTTTCATTGAAGTCAAGTAAAACACATTATCGGTACTCATTCTCAAGAGATACTAATTAATATCAAGCATATGTAACTCAATAACTCAAAACCACAGCTTATACCCCATAAGACTATGCTAATGTGTTTGTGCATGTAAGGAAACTAAAATTAATCACTCCAAAGCATGTTATTGCAAACCATGATTAAAACCACATAATTCAAACCACAGTTCCAAGAATTTAAAACATACTCAAAAAGTGCAAGTTATGCACCTACATAAGGTATTAATCCTTTGAATCATGTCAAAACATTCTATCTAAAAATAAAACAAAATAAAATAAAATAAACAAACTAAGAAAATAAAATAAAATAAAAATCCTAATACAAGAAGAATTTCACAAATTTTCTCCATATGCAATAAAGCACATAAATAGGCATCGCCTCACCCCCAAACTTAAACTGTACATTGTCCTCAATGGACACCCAATTAAAGCATAGAGAAGAGTAAGAACGATATTACCGGGATCATGGAGTAGTGGAAAGAAAATAGAGTACATCATGAGCACGAAGGCAATGCAAGCACACCCCCAAACATGGATGTTACAATCTGTCAAAACAACCACTATACCCCAAAGATCAAGTGAAAATAGTATGGGTGAAAATAAATATGAAAGAGAAAAATGCTAAAAAAAAATAAAATATTTGTTTTCATTTTTCAAATTTTTTTTTTTTCTTTTTTTCTTTTATATTTGTTTCTTTTTTTTTTTTTTTTTTTTTTTTTTTTATAAAAATCTAACTATAAAAAGAAAAATAAAAAAAAATAAAAACTAAAAATAAAATAACATACAAAAGATGGTTACCTTCCTGTCAAGGATGTGGTGGTGACTGAGCATCCGGATCTAAGTTTGCTTGGCGCATCAGTGCACGCATCATCCTCCTCATCTCTAGTTGCTCTTGGCGAGTGTCACGAAAGTGATCCACCATCTCTGCTCTCATTGCACCAAACTGTGTGGAGACCTCTGTCTGTAAGGTGCCAAACTGGGCTGTCAACCCAGCAATCTGCCCTTCTAAGTATTGATAATCATGGCCACCAGCCTGTGCATGCACTTCCTCTTCCTCTGCCTCCATCTCCTCTGGATCGTCCACCGGTGGTGGTACATCTACATGCTCTCCTCCTTGGGCCAACCGAGATACCTCACCAGGCGCCGCTATGACTCTCTGGTGCATATGAGATCGACTCAAGTTCCAGTCATGCGTGCCATAATGAAGGTCATGTGGAAAGGCAAGCTCGTCCTCGTGGACTGCATACCCCTGTGTTACAAGCAACTGGTGAATAAGAGTAGGGAATGGAAACTCCCAGTCACTTGCACTGTCTGGTACCTTGGCCACAACTTTGGAATAGAATTTCTCCATCTAGCCCCAGACAATCTGTGGGAATGACAGCCAATGCCCAAAATGTATAGCATATAATGATCGAAGGAACTCTTGACGTCTTTCGATTTTATGTCCAATTGGACATACATTCTTGAGTAGAACAGCTTCAAGGAACCATAAATGATTTGGCATTGAAGACTTTGAAGCTGCATTCCTTTTTGGCCCAGAAAATTGGTTGGCACACAATCGTGCAACCACATTGCCCACCGATAACTCGTCGGGTAAAGGAGTGTAGATATGAGATAAATCAGCTGGGCATTCATGAGGACAACCCATGACAATGGCAATGGATGACATGTCAACTCGAACTATTGTTCCATCTACGGAAGAAGTAAGCACATCCCGCTCATCTGGTTTTGGTATTAAGTTTTGATAAAATACCTTGACAAGCCTCGGGTAAATGGTAGATGAGAGTGGAACAAAAATGGATGCCGACCGACGACGACGGATGCCGGAAATCCCCCATCGTGTTTCGGGAAACATACCATACAGTTCGGCTATGTCAAACGTTGTTTCGAAATTCAACGCCCTTGGATGCCATCTCTCTTGAATACCGTCTCGGCGAGATCGTGAAGAACCTGTGGTCGGATCATTCCTCGCTCGGCGAGGATTACGTGAACTTGAAGCATCTTGGTGACTTGCTCTCTTTGGTGCCATAGAAGTAGAAAAAGTGTGGTTGAGGAATTAAATCGAACACTTGGTGTGCACAATTCTTTTGTAACCTTCAACCTCCTTTTTTCGGCAATTTTTCCACCCAAATCGAACAAGTAATTGCACCAAATTGATCCCCCAAACTTGGTCTTCAAAAGCCCTCAAAAAGATTTGAACAATTTCTTCAAGGAAAAACTTCACTTACTTTGATGTTGAACTTGAAAAAGTGTGAGCTTCCTTTGAGAACTAGTGATTTTTGATCCCCTTTGATGTTGAAGTTGATGTTGATCAATGTTGAATCCTTGTATAATAATCACTAATTGAAGAAATTAGTTTTCCGGATGATGTAAGACTTGAATTGGAGTTCAAAGAGGCTTAGGATGCAAGTAGTAGCAACATAGGAGGATAAGGAAGCTTTAAATACCAAAACAATTCGGGCAGCCCACATTTTTACCTTGGGCGATCGATCCCCCCAAGGATGGGCGATCGATCGCCCACCTGCTGGTGGGTGATTTCTTGAAAAACAATGGGGCGATCGATCCCCCTTAAATGGGGCGATCGATCCCCCTTCTGATGCCCTGCTGGACCCTCCGTCGCCCAAGGTCGACCGAGACTTGATATTTTTGAGTCTCCATCGCCCAAGGTCGACCGAGAGCACGATTTTTCACCCGTCTTGAGTCCGAATACCTCGGTACACCTCTTGGCATCCTCCGGAAGCAACTTATACATCAAAAACTCAAGAAAAAAACATTAAAACGCAACTAGAATTGAAGAAAAACCTAAGAAAACTAGAATCAAAAATTAAAATTAAAGAAAACTAAAAGAAATAAAGTATAGAAATACATACAAAACCTACTATTTAACGTCCGTAGGAGACGATTGACTCTCCGAAGGGATTAAGTCGGATAGACGGGATCCGTCAAGTCAACGGACTCCACGTCTCTTCTTGGCACACATCCTTCCACACAATGTTTCAACCTTTGGCCATTAACTTTCATCAACGTATTATCTCGAAAGCTTCGAATTTCCACGGCACCATGAGGAAAAACCGAAATCCCTTGGAATGGTCCATCCCACCTTGAACGCAATTTTCCGGGAAACAACCGAAGCTTGGAATTGAAGAGCCACACTTTATCACCTGGAGAGAAGGACTTTCGTGAGATATGTAGATCATGAAATGCTTTCGTCCTCTCCTTGTAAATTCGTGAACTTTCATAAGCATCACGCCTAAACTCTTCTAATTCATTCAATTGCAACTTCCTCTCTTCCCCAGCTCTTTTTGCATCGAAATTGAATTTTCGAATTGCCCAAAGTGCCTTGTGCTCAATCTCTACTGGAAGATGACATGCTTTCCCGTACACCAACCGATATGGTGACATACCGATAGGGGTCTTGTAAGCAGTCCGATATGCCCATAATGCTTCGCTCAGTCGTAATGACCAATCTCTTCTATCTGGTCTCACTGTCTTCTCGAGAACATGCTTAATTTCTCGATTGGACAGCTCTACTTGCCCACTTGTTTGAGGATGATAAGGCATTGCCACCTTATGTGTCACTGAATATTTAGCAAGCAAACCTCTCAAGAATTTATTGTAAAAGTGAGTACCACCATCACTGATCAAGGCTCGAGGAATTCCAAATCGACTCAGAATATTCTCATGCATGAATTTGATTACCACCTTGTGATCATTGGTTCGAGTTGCAATGGCCTCCACCCATTTGGAGACATAATCCACTCCAACCAGAATATATTCGTAGCCAAAAGAAGGTGGAAAGGGTCCCATAAAATTAATTCCCCAAACATCAAAAATCTCCACCACCAGAATGGGGCTCATTGGCATCATATCACGTCTTGACATTGAACCCAATCTTTGACAAGGATCACAAGTCTTACAGAAAACATATGCATCGTGAAATAGAGAAGGCCAAAAGAATCCGCATTGAAGTACCTTTGCCGCTGTCTTCCTTGCACTGAAGTGGCCTCCACATGCCAATGAGTGGCAGAACTTGAGAATATCTTGAAACTCATGGTCTGGGACACATCGCCGAATGATCTGATCTGGACAATATTTAAATAACTCTAGATCCTCCCAAAAGTAATGATGCACTTTAGAGAAAAATCGATCACGTTCTCGCTTGGTCCAGTCTCTTGGCACCTTTCCCGTGGCTAAATAGTTCACAATATCAGCATACCATGGTGTGGAGTTGTCGGACACTCCAAACAATTGCTCCCTCTGCAGTGTTTTGGAAAGTGTAGTGCATACAGAAGTTACCACCATGGTAGAAATTTGATCTTCAAACACCTTCTTCTCCTTCTGTTTTTCTTGCACCCTTACTTCATCTATAGACTCAATCACCTCTTCAGAGTCCATGAAGAAAACATCAGACTGATCTGGAGGATTCTTAACAGCATTAAAAATATTAAGTTTAACCTTCATGTTGCCAAAAGAAATATCCATGATCCCCGACCTACAATTTATGCAAGCATCAGCAGTAGCTAAGAAAGGTCGACCAAGGATCACAGGAATGTGCCTCTTCGGATTGTGAACCGGCTCAGTGTCAAGTACAATGAAATCAACAGGAAAGTAGAACTTGTCCACTTTAATGAGCACATCTTCTATGATCCCTCGGGGTTGCTTTGTTGATCTGTCTGTAAATTGTAATACCACCGAGGTAGGCTTCAATTCTCCCAAGCCCAATTGTAAGTAAACTGAATAGGGTAGCAAATTCACACTTGCACCCAAATCAAGAAGAGCTTTATCCACATGGTGCTCCCCAATAATGCATGAGATAGTTGGAGCACCAGGATCTTTGTACTTGGGAGGAGTACACTGCTGAATTATTGAACTTACTTGTTGTGGCAGCATTACTTTCTTTGGCACATGGCTTTTAGAACGCCTTTTCTGAGTGCACAAGTCCTTCAAAAATTTTGCATAAGGAGGAATTTGCTTGATGGCATCAAGGAGTGGCAAATTAATCTTCACTTGGCGAAACACCTCCATCATGTCATGCAGCTTATCCCCTTGCTTCCCCAATTTAGATGCTTTAAGAAAACGTTGTGGGAAAGGAGCCTTGGGCTCATAAGGAATTTCAGCACTTGGACTTGTGATTTTTTCTTCTTCTTTCTTTTCACCCACCTTATTGTCAATTATTTTCCCACTTCTCAAAGTGGTAATGGCTTGAACTTGCTCATGGTGTGGGTTGCTTGTGGAAGCTTGCATCCCTCTTGTATTAGCAATTGGTTGACTAGGGAGCTTCCCTTCTTCTCTTCTACTCAATGAAGTAGCAAGTTGTCCAAACTGAGATTCCAGTTTGGCAATGGATTGAGAATGCGAGTGCACTAGCTGAACTGTAGATTGTACTATTGCTGCAGTAGCTTGCACTGTCTCTATAAGAGAATCAAGCTTGTCAAATTTAGACAAGGTAAGAGTCAGCTTGTCTTCAATAGCAGAAATTCTTTGGGCCATAGGACTTTGTGTTTGATATTGCTGTTGAGGCACAAAAGTCCTAGGTTGATATGATGGTTGCATTGCTGCCCCTTGGTTACTGTAAGAAAAACCAGGATGATTCCTCCATGTGGGATTGTAAGTATTACCTCGTGGAGGGTTCATTGGTCCAGTGAAAGTGGCTTGAACTTGTTCATGTTGAATATCAGAAAATTGCCCCATTGAAGGACAATTGCTCACATTATGCATAGGACTAGAGCAGAATTCACAAGGGCCTAGCAATGAAGAATTTGAAGCAGAAGGAGTTTGATTGGCAGCCATAATTGCTGCTACCTTCTGTGCAATTAAATCAATATCAGTTGGCATAGCTTCTGAAGCACCAACCTCAAAAATCCCATCAGTCTTCCTAGTAGTGGCAGGTCTGCTAGAACGAGTAGAGGACACATGTTGTAGAGAGTTGTCACTAAGATTTTCAAATAGGGTCCATGCCTCTTCTTCACTCTTCAACATAAAAGTACCTCCACAGGACGCATCAACCATCTGTCTGTTGGCTTCTGTGAGCCCTTCATGAAAACTCTGCACTAGTTGCCACTTAGGAACTTGATGATGGGGACACTTCCTAAGAAGGTCCTTGAATCTTTCCCATGTCTCATAAAATTGTTCTCCCTCATGTTGGGAGAAACCAGTGATAGCACGTCTGAACTGATTGGTCTTCCCTTTCGGAAAATACTTCTTGAGAAACTCATGTTGCATCTGAGTCCAAGTCGTGATAGAACCAGCCGGTAGAGAGTTGAACCAATACTTTGCTTTGTCTTTCAAAGAGAATGGAAAAAGTCTCATTCTGAAAGCATCTTCAGAGAAGTTGTGAATTTTTGTAGTTGAGCACACTTCAATGAAGTCATCCAGATGCTTGTAAGGGTCTTTTTGAGTCAGCCCAAAATAAGATGGTAGCATCTGAATAATGCTGGACTTGATCTCATAATTCTGTGCTGTGACATTGGGCAATTGAAAACCTGCTGGCGAGGTATATGTCTCAGGAACATAGTAGTCCCTAAGCAATCTAGCTCTTTCTCCATCAGCATTAGGAACAAGGTTATTATTCCTCTCTTCTGCCATGTCTTCAATTATTTCTTCCTCTTGCACACTGGTGTCAACAGGGATGTTCCTCTGTTGTCTAAGAGTACGTTCAGGCTCAGGATCAAGAGGTATCAAAGGATCAGCCACAGAACGACGACCTTGCATATATTACCAAAAGCACCTGAAAAGAAAACAAAAACAAAATTAAAAATAAAATATAAAAATTTCCTAAACTAAAAATCCAATTAAAACTAATTCTGGAAAATCCAATCAATCAAATAGATAATCCCCGGCAACGGCGCCAAAAATTGATTCGTGTGTGAATGTGACTCAAAAAGTATATCAATTAAAAATTTCCACACTTCGCAATAGAACGAATTCCTTGCAGAATAGGGCTATCGAAAGGAATGGGTATCGTACCTCAGGGATTATGTTCTGATGAGTTGGAACACAGAACTAATTCTAATTAAATTTATAAGAAAAGAATTCTGATTTTTAACTAATTAAAAAGATAAAATAAAATAAATCAAAGGTAAACAGATAATGAAGATAATAAGAGAGAAAGCTAGGGTGTTTGACTTCACCACTAACTCCACAATCAATGGTCAATTGAATCAACTATAGGGGAATTACATCATGCATAAGTGGTGTCGGTGGCTACAAGCACACCTTCATCCGTCAAGAAGATAACATATGATTAAGGCTAAGCCATGGACTATCTTCGATTGGCATGGGTCATCTGCCTAACTACTCTAATCTAGGGTGCAGTATGGTTCATCTTCTCTAGGCATAATCCATCAAAGCTCATAACAATATATTCAGTGATTACCATTGTATAATAATCGCTCTCATGATCACAGAAAACAAGAGAGATTGAGTTCAATAACAACAACTAAATATCTAAGACAAGATAAGAAATCATTGAGATTGAATTTACAATACTTTTATTGCTCAATTCTATAATAAGAATCCTCTAAATTACACAATCTATACATGTATATAAAGGTCCCCAATAATTAAAATAATCAAACCATTGATGCTTTGTTAGGGCTACATCAAAACCCTAGTGGATGAACTAGCCGCTCATGATAGAAGAAGAAGCTTCAACAGTTGAGGAAGAAGGCATCATCTTCATGAATTATGCGTATGACTTCGTTCTCCAATGGCTCTGCAAATATGTTTCTGTTCTCTTCTCAGCCCTCTCAGACTCTCCAATCTCTGTGTAAGCTCTCCCAATTCAGCCTCCAAGTCTTCCCTTTATTCCCCAAGAGAATACACCAAATTCCTAATCCAATTAGGAATTAATTAGGGTTTCCCGCAGCACTAATCAGGTGGGTTTTTCCTACTGACTTCGGCCCAACTTTTGACCCACTAGAAGTCCGATTCACGGAATTTTCGTGAAATACAAAAGTGTGCAGAATCAAATTTCGTTCAACCTCACGCGAAAATAATGTCGATTTGAGGCTCGGAAATAAGACTTCTGGTACGTTTTCCAAAACGGGATTAAGACTGCATTATGCGCAGATTTGGGCTTCAGGCCCGAAACCTTCTTAAACAGTTGTAATTCTCTTGGACCTCTTTCTTGAGCTGATTTGAGTTGAAATAAATGGTTGAGTGAATCTCCTTGATGTAGGCTTCATCTCACCATCTTGGATGTCTTCTTTAAAAACCCAAAAGCACGGTTTTAACTGAAATAATCATTAAGGCCCTGAAAATACAGAAAACACTAAAACAAAGTAAAATCACAAAATAATCTATCACTAAGAGAATAAAATACATAAGTTAAGAGGATAGAATGCGTAACATTCAACGCCTATCACTAACACTAGGAAAATACCCCTGACCATACACGATCCCGGTACTTCCTCTGCCTGAGCAAGTGTGAAACACGGCCCAGTCCCCCTAGTATACACACATACTAGAACACAAAATCTAGAGTGGTTCAAACCAACCTACTCTCATCCTCTGTACTCATTGGTAAACACCTACCAATCTATCCACCTCTGTAGTCGAAGGTAGTATCTTTGACTATCTACACCAATCACTTTCAGTGATATCCCCACTATAGGGAATCTTTTATCCATCGTCATCCAGACGAAACAACTCAACGCCTACAAGAGCCAGTGTATTGTAAGAGAAGCGCTAATCAAAGAAAAATGTTCGGCCAAGCCATTTTCCAAAGCTAGCCCAACTCCGGTAATATGCCTTCCTTGTATCCCATCTCAATTGCCAACCTCGGCAAAACACTTACCAACAACACATCATAAGTCCCTAAGTATTTCTAAGGACTTAAACACTCATAAACTTCCTTGCGGTATCTCTTCATTGCTCACTAATGAGACTTAATCACCAAGTCGAAGGTCTAAACTCAACCAATTCTGGGAGTTAATACCAATCGAAACCAGTTTCACACACCAACACTTTGATCTTTCATTAGGATTGCTCAAATCGAGCAAGTCATCCCACTATCATCCATAGGTAATCAAACCTATCATATAGACAACTATCAACCATTGCCTATCTCCAAACCACCACGTGATTTGACCATCCGTCCTTAGGTATTCGAACCTACGACTTTGATACCCTAGGTCGTTAGACCTAATGCTTTAACAGCAATCCACAAATCCTCAAACTGTAAGGACCGAAATTTTTTTGACCAGTTCCGGGTGGATTTTGATCGGATTTAATTTTTTGAATAAATTAATTTTGAAAAAAATATGTGGATATATATATATATATATAAATGGAACTATATATATATATATATATGTATGTATAGAAGTGGATGTTTATATAAATGGGTATACATGTGTGTATTGTGTATGTATATTGGACTTAAGTGAAATAAAATACATGGAATACATGTATTGGGTGTATAGTGTAGTATATTATATATATATATATATATATATATATATAATATGTGTGGACCAAAAGATAAGAAGAAGATAAGAAATGAGAGGAGGAGAGGGAATCTGCCGAAAAAGAAGAAAAGAAAAAGAAAAGAAAAGGAAAAGAAGAAAAGAAAAAGGAAAAGAAGAGAGAAATCGGGGAGAGAGAGAGAAGCCGAGAAGGAAGAGAGAGAAAGGGAAATCGGGAGGGGGAGCGGCCGGTTCCGGTGCTGGCCGTGACGGCGAGGACACGACCGTCGCTAGGCTTGGTGGTGTGCTCCACGGTGAGCTGTGGTCGGAGCTTGACGGGCCGTTACGAAGTCGGGTTTCACAATTTTTGGGGGTTTGTTTGGCCGGGGTTTCTAGATCCGTCGGTGAAGGACTCAGTTCATGGCGGCGGTGGTTGTTCTCGGTAGGGGTTTTGGCTCACGGTGGTGGGCTGGTGGTGAGGAGATGGGCCTTCTCGGTGCTTCAACGAGATCGTGCCGAGGGGGGGTGCGCACGGCTTGATTGGGGCTGTGTTTGGTTCCATTTTTGGGGTTGTTCGTGTTGGGTCAACTGGGTTTCTTGTGTTGTAACTTGGGCTTGGTTTTTGAATGAGTTCCACTTGGGTCCTCCTTCGGTAGGATCGGCTCGGTCGATTGGTTGATTCGTTGCATCCGTAGGTGAGTTGATTCGTGTCTAATTTTTGGGGACAGTTCGGGTGATCTCTTTTGAGTTTGGTGGTGGTTGTTTTTGCGAAGGTTTGGAGGTGCACATGGTGATCTTCTCGGTGTTGGCTTGAGGTGGTCAGCTGTCACAGGAGGTTGGGTTTTGGTGTGGCGGCCGTGGACGGCAGCGGCAGTGTGGGCTGTTGGAAGTGCTGGATTGGGTTCTTCTATGTGGGTTGTTTCAGTTGGGTTTTTGAATGAATTTCACAGAATGGTGGAGCTGGGTTTGGCTGGGGTTGTGGTGATCTTACATTGAGTTTGGTTAGTGATGAAGCTGGTCGATAGCGAAACTTTGGGTTCGGTTTGGACAGCCTATTTGGTGGCCAGGTTCAATGGTGCTCGGTGAGATTGGCTTGAACAACTATGATGTTCACGGTGGTAGCTGCTAGCCGTGATGGTGCCGATGGGACTGACTGGCTTGGATCGTTGGGTCCGTTGAGGCGAGTTGATGGGTTAGATTGTGAGTGAACTCGGCAATTGATGTTTGGACTCTGTTTGGTAACAAGATGATGGCTCAGTTATGGGCTATTTTGTCTTGGATTTGTAGGGCTTGTGGTGGCTGATTTGTGAATTTCCAT
This sequence comes from Cornus controversa, assembly GCA_026545225.1. Lineage (NCBI taxonomy): Eukaryota > Viridiplantae > Streptophyta > Magnoliopsida > Cornales > Cornaceae > Cornus > Cornus controversa. The sequence continues at coordinate 15,255,692 of CM048853.1, read as the reverse complement.
TGGTTTGGATTGTGGTGGTTTCGGTGGTGATTTTCATGGTTGTTGGCGTGGACTTGACACAGGACTTGACCGAACAAGAAAATGGACAGCTTGGCAAGCACGGGCTTAGTAAGAGCGGGACTTAAGGCAAGTTGATTCTTGCCTCTATCTCTATGTATATTTGACTATGTCGATTAATTTCACATATGTTCTTAATTTGGTTATATGTGGCGTTTGCATATATATATATATATATATATATATATAAAGATGGATGTATATGCATATACGTGGGAGGTGAGGATATATATATATATGTGGGTATATATATATATATATACATGTGTGGGCTTAGAGGGTAAGAGCATTGTTATATGCATATTTAGGGATTGAGCCATGTAAAGTATGCTAAATTACATATGTATATTTGGTTAGATGTTGCCTTGCATGTATATATGATTCTTATGCATGAGTGGAGTATACGTACATACATATGTGATTCTATATTCGGTGCAGTAATAGAAATGCATGCTAAATTGATTATGGCATAGAAGGGTATTGGAAAAGCATGAAATACGTGAATTGTTCTATATGTTTTTACTACCTATATGGGTGACATGATCTATATATATGTATATATATATTTGTGTGATTATATATGGTTGTAAGAATGCATGTTGGTTGCTCATAGTAAAATGCATGATTGGAATGAAAGCATGATTATATTTATGCTAATACAAGTATATATGTGATTATATGCAGGATGTGGCATATATATATATATATATATATAAATGTTGTGTATGTGCAAATGTGACTATGAATGATTTCGGTGAAAAGTGTGTTCATTGGTGAAAAACGTGAAAATGTGGTGTTTATAGACTTATGCATGAAAGACATGATTTTCCTGAAAATGCATAAGCATGATGATTTCCATGATATGAGTGTGATGACATTGTGACAATCTTGAGGTGAAAGAAAAATGCATTGATTTGACAAAAATGCATTCATGGTGTGGATAAGTGCATTGATGTGATTATGTGCACTATTTGAAAAGCGAGTTTTTGGGGCGTGACAACATTAAAAATTAAGATAAGGGGATGACCCCTAGGGTGAAAGACCCAAGACTTGGCCAAGCGGATGGCGCATCCGTCGGAATAGTGAACCAAGAAGCGTAAGCAGAGTTTGGGTGCCGAAGAGACCCTTACTATGGATAGAGTGATAAGCTAGTCCCCATTGAAGTGATTTCTAGAAATTTGTGGCGTGTGTTATATATACGAAATGTGACTGTCAATTTGATATATATATATATACATATATATCTATGTATATGCATTGAGGTGGAAAGCATCACGCATGATTTGAAAAACGTGATTGTTTATGGGTAAAATGCATAAATATCTGTCATGTAGACATGTAGCGATTTCATGTGCATTTATGCATAATTCAATGGATCTTGTTGAGTAGGTGACGTGGTATTTGATTTACATTGTTCATGTAAATGCTTCCGTTCATATATGTTTTCTATACATAATGATGTTGGATGGGTATTGCTTTTGAACATGTTGTAAATGATTTTCATAAGTTATGTATAGTTGATTTAAATATTCATAAGTGCTAGAACTGCCATGTGCATTGTTAGTTCATGTATGCTAGGAGGGGCATGACTCTAAATATTGTGATATATTTAAGTGCATGTATATTTTTGAGAATATGTGAGGATCAACCTGCTGCTGCGATGATAGTATGGTTCTACATACCTTGTTGGGTCTTTGAGCTCACCCCCTCCCAGGTTTTGCAGGTGTTGCTAGTTTTGGAGTCAATTGGGGAAACTGATAGCACCAGTTGCAGAGGTTGTAGTTAGATTCCTTAGAATCTAATTTATGTTCAGGATAGTAGATGAATGTTGTACATTTGGATTAGATGTAGGGAGTGATTATGTAGATTCAGTCCCTTCAGATGTATTTTATTCATGTGATGTATGTATATAATACGGACATTCAAGGACTGAGACATGTATATTTTTGATTCTATTATGCATGTTGTAAAAATGCTGGGGGGACACATGCCCAGAAGTGTCCATATGAATTGTAAAGCAGGTGTAACATGCCAGGAGCTGATTATCTAGAATGGGTCATCCCCGATTTTCGTAAAAATAATTGAAAATTGAGATTGTATGATCAGGTGGTGGTTATGGCGTGAGGTTGAGTAAACGGGTTCGTGACTCGGGGTTCGGGTCGGTCCGGGGGAGTCCTGGTGGTCCGAATTTCGGGGCGTGACACAAACCTTTACCCATCGCCCCTAGGTATTCTAACCTAGTGCTCTCATAGATACCATTCTGGTATCAGGTACACAATTCAACATTCTCAATCATACACATAATATGTCCATCACCCATCATCCCTAGGTATTCCAACCTAGTGCTCTGATACCATCCTGTCACGCCCCAATTCCCGAGGCCCGAAAACTGAGGTGTGGACCCCGTGAGATCGCCCTCACTACATAACTATCACCTAATCATGCAACCTCAATTTCCTATTATTTTCACAAAAATCGGGCATGACCCATTCTAAATAATCAGCTCCTGGCATGTTATACCTGCTTTATAATTCATATGGACACTTTTGGGCACGTGTGCCCCCAGCATTTATATCTAACAATAAAAATGGACACTTCTGGGCACGTGTCCCCCTAGCATTTCTACAACATGCATAATATAATCAAAAATACATGTCTCAGTCCTCGAATGTCCGTATTATATACATACATCACATAAATAGAACACAACTAAAGGAACTGAATCAATAAAATTGCTTTATACATTTAATCCAAATGTAAAGCATCTATCGATCCACTATCCTGGACATACATTAGATTCTAGGGAATCTAGACACTACCTCTGCAACCGGTGCTGTCTGTCCCCTAACTAACTCCGTACTCAGCAATACCTGCAAAACCTGGGAGGGGGTGAGCTCAAAGGCCCAACAAGGTATGTAGAACCATACTATCACCGCTGCAGCAGGTCGATCCTCACTTATTCTCAAAAATATACATGCACTTAAATATATCACAATATTTAAGACCATGCCCCACCTAGCATGCATGAACCAGTGATGTATATGGCTACTCTAGCACATATGAACATACAAAATCCACTATACCTGATTTTAGAAATCATTTTCAACATGCTTGAAAGTAGAAAACATTCAGCACCAATAAATATATAGGACATATATGCCAACACATTCACATAACCAATGTAAATCATCCGTCACGTTCCCTACTCAACAAGTAGCAATCTCAAATGCAATGAAGATGCATTGAAACAGTATAACATGCTTAGAAACAAACATCCAACATATATCATGTTCATTCCCAAACAACGCATATATAAGAATGCGTTAGATATATAGCATGCTTCACAATAGACAATGTAAGCAAGTTCATACACTCGTCCCTCTCCCGGACTCAACCCGATATCCTAACATGATTCTCAACAAATCATATGACCTGAGACATTTCTCACACAATCTCAACACCGCCACCAAGTAAGTCACATACTCTGAGGTGGTTAGGTGGCTTCGGGATTTCCTCACCGAGTAAATCACATACTCCAAGGCGACTGGATAATCCCGGAATACATCACCGAGTAAGTCACATACTCCAAGGTGGTTAGATAGTTTCAGAATACATCACCGAGTAAACACATACCCATCCAAGGCGACTGGATAATCCCGGAATACATCACCGAGTAAGTCACATACTCCAAGGTGGTTAAATGGTTTTAGAATACATCACCGAGTAAATCACATACTCCGAGGTGGTTAAATGGCTCTGGGATCCTTCACCGAGTAACTCACATACTCCAAGGCAATTGGATAGTCCCAAAATACACCACCGAGTAAGTCACATACTCCAAGGCGGTTAGACTCCTCTCTCATTTTCCCCGTTCTCCTCACAACGGCCTATACATACGTTTTACACATAGAACAACCAAAATTCTATATTCATACCTCACAATGCCTAAGCTAGTTAAAAGTACATAGCATGCATTTCATCTCCACATAAACCCGCATATAACCACATATGTGTCATTTCCCTCCCATATATGCAATATAGGTTCATATAGATATATAGCATAATATTTTCATGCATTAACCCATGTTTATGAATACTAAAAGAAGTATTTAGCATGGGTCTCATCACATTCTAACACATATAGCACATACATGTTCAAAACCTGCATAACACCTCACATATGCAAAACACTTCAACTTAGCACATTTTTATCATGCTATAACCAATGCACACATTCGATGTATAAATAAGGCTAGCATACATTTCGTATCCACATTCCCACATATAAACACATATATGTCACATCCTGCATATAGTCATATATGCATATATACTAGCATAAATATGATCATGCTTCCACTCACGACATATATCTACTACCAGTAACTAGCATGCTTTCCATCCACAATATATAATCACATATATATTTCATCACTCATATATGTATTAAGAACATATAGAACACCTAGCATATCATAGTCATGCTTTGCAAATGCCCACCAAAACTTACATTAATACTTAGCATGCATTTCTATCACTGCAACCATATATGTAATCACATATATATATATATATTGAACATCATGCATAAGAACCACATATGCATACAAGACAACACGTAACTAAACAGATATTATTTAGCATACTTTTCATAGACTTTAATCTATACATACATGCATATCACAATGCAATTAGGCGATAAATTTAACCTGTCATCGCTCCCCAAACCACACATATATACTCATATATATATATATATATATATATATATATTCTCACATCTCATGTATGTACAACATCCACCTATACCCATATATATATAAGCACCTATATATATATGCATATACACATACCACATATGATCAAATTAAGACATATGTAAATTTCTCAACGTAAATAAGATATACGTAAGAGATAGAGGCAAGAATCAACTTGCCTTAGGTCCAGCTTTTATTGTGCCCGCGCCTGCAAAGCGGTCCATCTCCAAGTCCGGTCCAGTCCCGTGTCAAAGCCCACACGACAATCCTTTGAACCATTTCCTTGCCCTTTCTAATTTTTGGTCCAACCCAAATCACGAGCCATGACATCCTGTTATGCAAGACCCTCAAACCAACATCAAGGCCGGCATCATCAAACCATCCATTCGGCAGCTAGCCTCTAACCGACCACCAACTAGAACAACCCATCAGCCGAAACCCAACAAGGTCTCGCCGGAATCATCCAAAAACCCCTCCTAAACCACCTTCGGCAGCCACGTCCAGCACCCAAAATCCATTCGAATATCAAACCCAAATCGAGCTCAATCCCATAATCGGACCGAACACAGCCACTTCAAGTCCCAAAGATTGAACCCATCACTCACCTGGTCGGAATAACCCCACCCAAGTCCACAAAATCAAACACCACCAGCCCGAACCGAAGCCCCGTCAACACCCCGGTCGAACCACCCGAAAACCCAGCCATGAGAGTTGTGCATAACCCAACCAGCAAGGGCCCAATCCATGACCGTCGGCCACCATGTGTAAGGACCGAATTATTTTTAGACCAGATTTTTTTTTTTTTCGAATATATTAAATTCGAAAATATGCATATATATATACATGAAATTATATATATATATAGAGAGAGAGAGTCTCATACGTGGAATTATGGTATATGTGGAGGATTTAGATGTATATATATTTATATATGGAGATGGGTATATATATATATATTAGATCAATATATTTATATTTAATTATAAATATATGTGGATGGGCATGTGTAGTTATATACATATATGTATATGTATGGAGAAATACATGTGTGGGGTGGTGTTATGTATATACATGGTATATTTAATATATGTGGACCACATTGGAGGACAAAGCAAGTGGTGGAGTGTGTGGTGTGAATTAAAAGAGGGAAAGAAAAAGAAGAAAAGAAAAGAGAAAAAGAAGAAAAGAAAAGAGAAAAAGAAGAAAAGAAAAAGAAAAGGGAAAAGAAAAGAGAAAGAAGAGAGAGGAGAAGTGGGGGAGAGAGAGAGAGGGAAACCGAGTGAGATCGGGAGAGAGAAACCGAGAAGGGGGAGGAGCTCGACGGCGCTCTGGCGGTTCGTGGGTCCATTCGGTGGTAGCTGCTCCAGTGTGACCACTGCTGGGTTCGGCCGTGACGCTCGGACGGGTGGTCCGTGGTGGCGTGACCGAAGGAAAATGGTGGGTTTCGGTGGCTTGACGGCGTGGGTTCATTGGCAGTGGGCCTATGACGGCGACTCGCGGTGGTCTGCCGGAGGTGTTGCTCGGTGGTTCGGCTGAGCACGACTGGGTCGTGTTTGGTTCGATTAGGGGGTTCGGTTTTGACTCCTCTGTTTATGGTTTGGGTCAAACTCAGATGGGTCTTTCTTCGTGGGGCAGCCATAGTTGAAATTGAAGGTTGAGGTGGTGCTCCGGAGGAAAGGGTGGCTCGGTTTGTGTAGTCGACGGCTTGGGGGTAGCTGCCGAAGGTGGTTTTTGGACTGTTGGTGATGGTTCAGCTGGGCTGTGTGGGTTCTCACGGCTGGGTTTTCGGGTGGTTCCGGCAAGTTTTTGATGGCCGAAAGTGGCCTGTTTGGATGGTTTCGGTTGATGACGGGTATTGTGGTACATGGGCTGCTGTGAGGATGGTCCTTGGTGGGTCTTTGTAGGCATGGTTTGAGACAGCGATGCTCACGGTTTGGGGGCACGCATGGACCATAGATGGGCTATTTGGCTGGGTATTTGGATTGTTGGTCTTGGAGTACTTTTTTTGGTAGTGTTGCTTAATTGAATTGGAAATTGAAGATTAGTCCATAGATTTTGGAATAGGTTCAAAATGGTGATTGGGCAGCCATGAATTTGGCTTGGTTGTTAGTCTCAGGTTAATTATATATGCATGGGCCTGAAGTGTACATGGGCTAGAAATGGGCTGCTAACTTGGATCATAATTGGATTGGATTTAAATTAGAAATGGGTGATAAGTGTTCAATTCTATGCATTTGAACCCTCTTTATTGCATATGTTAGTTTCATTTTTGCGTTTACCGAGATATGTTTACGGTATTTTTGTGTTTTTGATGTTTTGCAGGTATTGGAGTAAATGGAGCAAAGTTGGAAGCTTTCTGCAGTCAAGAGAAGAAATCAGAAAATGTTGCCAAGGCATCTCGATCAATCGAGATGTGGATTTCGATCAATCGAGATTTCGATTGATCGAAATCTCATTTCGATTGATCGAAATCTCGATCAATAGAGATTCAGTTTCGATCAATCGAAGCTCTGCAGAGTCCACTTGGCCACTTGCTCACCTGCTCTCCCACTTGCAACAAAATCCCCCTTTTTGCACGACTTAGGGGGATTGTCTGACTTGAATAAGACTTTTGGGGGCCTTCTTGATACAAGAGATATATATAATGATATATATATAAATATGGTGGGCCCAAAAGGAGAAAAAGGAGCCAAAAAGCATACAAAAAGCACCAAAAGCCATATATCTCATATATCTCTCAATACACACAAGGAGATCAGAGAGAGAGACTTTCGGGAGAGGAAGAGGATAGCTGAACCAGACCAAGAAGCTTCATTCTCTTCATCAATGGAAGGGTGCAAGGCAACCATGAGCAACTAACTCTTCTACTAGGGTGTTGGTTTCAACCCCTAGCCATGTAAACTTGTTCATCTTTGTAGCTCTTGGGATTTGTAATTAAATGTTGATTATTTAGCCTAGTGATTATGTACACAAATACATCTCTTATATATATTCATTTGATATGGAATTTATTCTTGTCTTAGAGTAGGTTTTGTCACTTGAATGCACAACATTTGCATATTCCACAAGAAGTGCAAATGATGGCTAGATAATGGTGTTTAAATGAATGTGTGATGTTAGTTTGTATAGACCATGCCAAGACAAGGTAGTTTGGATGCATGTAGTGTTCACTTAGAGAGTAGAGTAATTAGGTAGTTAGTTAGGTTGAAGAGCTATGCTTGTTGAAGATGGATTATGATAGGTTAGCACACACATTGATCTTTTGATATGTCATTGAGGTCACAAGCCTAATGACATTGTTAGGCATTTAATTAATGAATCCCGTGCTTGCTACACTTATGAACATGTGAATGGCTAGTGGTGGAAACCAACCCTAGTTCTCTCTCCCAACTTTACTCTTTAATTTCATTGTCATTTTATTTATGCAATAGTTTTTAACACAAAACCAAAAACCTGTTTTTAGAATTAAAGTGGAATTAATCTTTCTTTATGACAATTAACGACTAGTCCTCGTGGGATCGATACCCTCTATATAGAACCTTATCTACAAAGATTCGTGCTCTTGCGAGTGGTTAAATTATATTTTGATAAAAAGGGCAAAATTAAGCTTACAATATAATTTAGTTCCGACCACATCAAAATTTTGGCGCCGTTGCCGGGGACTACGGTTTAATTGTCGCCATTGGAAGATTAAATCTGGTTTAATTCTTAGGCTAGAAATTCTTTCATTCTTTTTTTTTTATATATCTTGTTCTTATATCTCAAACTTCTTGATTTTAGGTATACCACATAGCGGGCATCTAGAAGAATTCAATTTGGAACCCTTTGTGAGTATAACTTCAAAAATTGGTGGTTTGAGTTCATTCACATTCTTTTGTATATATTATTGTTATTTTGTGTGTAGAGGTGTTGTTCAATTGTTAATGCATGCTAGGTAGACGGTCATTGTCACTTCCTTTGCTTCCTTGTAATAGTGAACTTGAACGAACACTTAGACAACGTAGAGGAACCTCTAGGGACCCTATTTTGCCTAGAACTGAAAACATGGATCCAAATGAGAGACAACCTCCCGGTCTACCTCCTTTTAATTATGAACAACCACCTCCACCACCACCTCCTCAAGGAGAGTTGCTTATGGACTTTTACCTTCCGACTACATTTGAAGTACCTTCATGTATTCAATTTCCGGATGTAGCGGCAAATCAATTCGAAATAAAGTCCTCCACCATCAATCTTCTTAATAGCTTTCACGGTCTTCCTAATGAGGATCCATACCGGCACTTAGATTACTTCCTTTCCGTGTGTTCCACCATTCGTGTACCACACTTTACGGAGGATGATCTAAAGCTACGTATGTTTCCATTTTCCCTAAAAGATAAGGCTAGAAGTTGGTTCAATTCCTTAGAACCCAACTCAATCCATTCTTGGGCGGAGATGCAAATAGAGTTCTTAAAAAAATACTTCCCAATGGGTAAGACAAGTGATATTCGGCGAGCAATCACCGGATTCACCCAAATTGACCAAGAACAATTCCATGAGACGTGGGAGAGGTTAAAAGATCTTTTAAAATCTTGTCTGCATCATGCTGTCCCAAAATGGCAACTAGTGCAAAGTTTTTATGATGGGGTGAGTGAGCAACATAGACAAATGATAGACTCCGCGTGTGGGGGTGGGTACCTTTTGAAAAGCCCCGATGAGGCATGGAAACTTTTTCAAACCCTAAGCAACAATTCAGCTCAACGCTCCTCCACTAGGAAAGGGAAGGCCACCCAACCTTGTAGAGGAGTGCATGAGATTTCACGGGTAGATGAGGTAGCCATGCAAGTAGAAGCCTTGTCCCGAAAAATGGATTTAATCATGAAAAATGGGCTGCCTACTCCAAACCAATCTGTCCAAAATCAGGAGGGGTGTTCGTTTTGCTATAGCACTTCGCATTTTGTGCGAGATTGTCCTATTGCTGGGCAATCTCCCGATTATGCTCAAGAGCAAGCGAATGCTTTGTACGCTAAACAAATGAATGATCCATATTCGAACACGTACAATCCTGGTTACAAGAACCATCCGGCTTTTTCATGGAAGAATCAAGAATCAAGTCCCTCTTTCCAAGGGCAAAGTTCTTTTAATTCCCAATCTCAACAGCCTCATTATAGGCCAAACCCTCAACCTTACAATCAAATATCTAATTACCAACAACCACCACCTCCTCCGAGAAGCCAAAGCTTTGAAGAACGAGTGATAAGCAATCTTGAGGCCAACACCCGCTTATTGCAAACTCACTCTCAATCAATCTCTAAGCTTGAAGCCAATGCTCAATCTATGGCTAGGTTAGAAGCTCAAATCGGGCAACTAGCTAATGCCTTAAATAGAAGGGAGGAAGGTAAGTTGCCGAGTCAACCGGTGGCGAATCCCAAAGGTGTCCATATGATTGAAGATCCATCATCTTCAACTTGTAATGCTCCTCCAGAGCAAGTTCAATCAATCACAACCTTGAGGAGTGGTAAAATCATTAACTCCAAGGTAGGGGAGGAAGAGAGAAAGGAATTCCAAGAGCAACCTAAAAATCCAAAAGAATCCCAACTAAATCCAAAATTGTTTCCGTCAAATCCAAATTTGCAAAATACCCCTTTAAATCCAAAAGGAAAGGCAAGTGAAGTTGTGTCATCATCAATTCCAAATCTTGACACCTCTTATGAACCTCCGGTTCCTTTTCCTCAACGATTGAAGGAACCTTCTCATTTCGGGAAGCAAGGAGAGAAAATCCAAGACATGATGGAGATCTTCAAACAAGTAAAGATTAATCTCCCTCTCCTTGATGCTATTCGACAAATTCCCTCTTATGCGAAATTCTTGAAGGACTTATGCACTCAAAAGCGCAAATCTAGGAATAAAGTTCCTAAGAAAGTCCTCTTAACTGAGCACATAAGCTCCATTTTCCAACACCAAGCCCCTCCTAAATTCAAAGATCCGGGTGCTCTGACCATTTCGTGCACCATCGGAAATCAATCTTTTGAAAAAGCACTTCTTGATCTTGGGGCCAGTGTCAATTTGCTTCCATTCTCAGTTTACCAACAACTAGGTTTGGGGGAACTCAAGCATACCACGGTTGTGTTGCAACTTGTCGACCGTTCGGTGAAGCAACCACGTGGCATCATTGAGGATGTCATCATTCAAGTGGACAAATTCTATTTTCCGGTGGACTTCATAGTCCTTGACACGGAACCGGTTCAAAATCCGAATCACCATATTCCTATCATTCTAGGTCGTCCATTCTTGGCCACGGCAAACGCTTGCGTTAATCGTACTGGAGTGATGGACATCTCTTTTGGGAATATGAAAGTCCGCTTGAACATCTTCAATGCTTCCCACCACACATCCGACGACGAAAGTGAGTGCTTTTGTGTCGATGTTGTGGACGACCTTGTTTAAGAAGCACTTCCTTCTATTCTTTCCAAGGACCCTTTAGAGGCATGCCTAAATCATTTTAACTATGATGATTTTGACATTGAGCAATCCATATGTGACATCAATTCCATGCTCGATTAATACTGTCATGGATTTGCCTAAGTGGAGAGTTCCGAGAGAACCCTTGCCCCCTTTGTCCAAAACTTTCCTAACTCCTTCTTTAATTCCCCACCATAACTTGAGCTCAAGCCTCTACCAGCTATACTCAAGTATGTTTTCTTGGGCGCAAATGAGACCCTTCCAGTCATTATTGCTTCCAATCTCACAAATGATCAAGAGTTGGAACTCATAAAGGTGCTAAAAGAGCACAAAGAAGCAATAGGATGGAGTGTGGTCGATCTTAAGGGAATAGACCCTTCTATTTGTATGCATCGCATACACTTGGAAGAGGATGCAAAGACCTCAAGGGAGGCACAACGTCGATTGAATCCAAACATGAAGGACGTTGTAATGAAGGAGGTGGTGAAGTTACTAGATGCGGGGATCATATACCCCATCTCTGATAGCAAGTGGGTTAGTCCCACTCAAGTAGTTCCAAAGAAGTCTGGTATTACGGTGCAACCTAATGATAAGGGTGAATTAGTTCCCCAACGCACCACCACAGGATGGAGAGTGTGCATTGATTATAGGAAATTAAATTCAGTCACTCGGAAAGATCACTTCCCCCTCCCATTCATTGATCAAATATTGGAGAGATTGGTCGGGCAAAGTTTTTATTGCTTTTTGGATGGATATTCCGGCTATAATCAGGTTGCTATAGACCCGAGGGACCAAGAGAAAACCACCTTTACATGTCCCTTCGGCACATTTGCTTATAGACGCATGCCCTTTGGGTTGTGCAATGCACCGGCAACTTTTCAACGGTGTATGATGTCTATCTTCTCGAACATGGTGGAAAAATTCTTGGAAGTGTTCATGGATGATTTTTCCGTTTTTGGGCCTTCATATGAATCATGCCTCCAAAATCTAGCTTGTGTTCTCAAACGATGTCAAGAAACCAACCTAATTCTTAGTTGGGAAAAGAGTCATTTTATGGTTCAAGAGGGTATTGTCCTAGGGCATATTGTGTCTAAGCGAGGAATAGAGGTTGATAAAGCCAAGGTTGAGCTCATTTCCAAACTTCCTCCACCATCCACGGTGAGAGAGATTCGTTCATTCCTTGGGCATGCGGGCTTTTATCGCCGTTTCATCAAAGACTTTAGCAAGATCTCTCGGCCTTTGTGTCGTCTTCTTGAAAAAGAGTCTTGCTTTACCTTTGATGAAGCGTGCCTTAACACTTTTGAAAAACTCCGCACCATGCTTACAACCGCTCCAATTCTAATCCCTCCAAATTGGGCTCTCCCATTTGAGATTATGTGTGATGTATCCGACTATGCCATGGGTGCTGTCTTAGGGCAACGAGTAGACAAACTACCACATGTCATCTATTACGTAAGTAAAACCCTTTCCGAGGCTCAAATCAATTATACCACGACGGAAAAGGAATTGCTTGCGGTAGTATTTGCATTAGACAAATTTTGAGCTTATTTATTGGGTTCAAAGGTCATTGTTTACTCGGACCATGCTGCCCTCCGGCATCTTTTGGTGAAAAAGGACACCAAGCCTAGGTTGATCCGATGGATACTCTTGTTGCAAGAGTTCAATTTTGAGATTAGAGACAAAAAGGGAACTGAAAATGTGGTGGCTGACCACCTTTCTAGAATTCTTGTTGAATCCCTTCATAATTCCATTCCAGTTTGTGAATCCTTCCCGGATGAACAACTCTTTGTCATCTCTCAAGAGAGTATCCCTTGGTATGCAGATGTGGTTAATTACTTGGCAACCGATAAAATACCATCTTCTTGGACCAAACAAGAGAAGGATCGTTTTCTCTCCCAATCACGATCATATTATTGGGACGATCCTCAATTGTTCAAATACTGCCCCGATCAAATAATTCGTAAGTGTGTACCCAACAGTGAATTCCAAAGCATTCTTAAATTTTGTCATACACTCGCTTGTGGGGGACACTTTAGTGCTAAGAAAACCGCAGCAAAAATTCTTCAATGCGGATTTTTCTGGCCAACACTTCATCGGGATGCATATTCATTCTGCCGCTCTTGTGAGCGATGTCAGCGCCTTGGCGCGATGTCTCGGAAGGACATGATGCCTCTTAACCCTATTCTTATCATTGAAATATTTGATGTGTGGGGCATTGACTTCATGGGACCATTTCCACCCTCTACTGGTCATGAGTACATACTTGTGGCGGTGGACTACGTATCTAAGTGGATAGAGGCCGTTGCTACCAAAACCAATGATCACGCAGTCGTGGTTAAATTCATTCAAGCTAACATTTTTAGCCGGTTTGGTACGCCTCGGGCCATCATCAGTGACGGAGGTAAACATTTCTGTAACCGGTTCCTTCGAACCTTGCTTCTCAAATACTCCGTAACACACAAAGTAGCCACCCCATACCATCCTCAACCTAGTGGCCAAGTAGAAGTATCCAATAGGGAGATTAAGAACATTCTTCAGAAAACTGTTCGGCCCGACCGAAAGGATTGGTCATTGCGACTAAATGATGCATTATGGGCATACCGAACCGCATATAAAACTCCCATTGGAATGTCACCTTATCGGTTGGTTTATGGCAAGGCGTGCCATCTTCCAGTTGAATTGGAGCATAAAGCTATGTGGGCCACCAAGACTTTCAATTTTGACATGAAACAGGTCGGTTCTAATCGAAAGCTTCAATTAAATGAATTGGAAGAATTGCGACATGACGCGTATGAGAATGCGAAAATCTATAAGGCAAAGTCCAAAGCCTTTCATGATCGTAATATTCGAGTCAAAACATTTTCGCCGGGCCAAAAAGTTTGGTTGTACAACTCGCGCCTCCATTTGTTTCCCGAAAAACTTCGCTCCCGTTGGGATGGTCCATTTTTGGTTAATTCCGTCGCTCCCCACGGAGCGGTGGAATTGAAGGACTTGAAAGATGGCTCGATGTTCAAAGTAAATGGGCAGCGCTTAAAAGTGTGCGTGGATGACCAAGTCACCACCGAATACGTGGATGTCGTCACTTTGACGGATCCCGTGTATTTTGACTCGTGAGTCGATCCGGACATCGCGCCATAGACGTGTAAGGTGGCGAAGCCATGGTAGCTATCAAGCTTCCATGATGTCCCTTTTATCCAAAGTAGATTTGTATCTAAGCAGGGTAGTATCTAATTCCCAAATATCCAAGTCCCTGAAGCATACTTTGCACTGACTGTTTTTGAGCATTTCGATTGATCGAAACCAAGATTTCGATTGATCGAGATTTTAGTTCAATTGATCGAAAAATTGTAGAGATTTGCCAAGTCCAAAGTCCCGAGAGGTGTTATTCTTCGATTGCACTTCGATAGGTCTTCGATCGATCGACATCAAATTTCGATTGAATCAATTAAAGGTTCGATTGATCGAAGTAAAAATGTGATTCAAGGGAGGAATTTTCGATTGAGCGAAAAGACAATTTCAATCCATCGAAGCTGGTTTCGATTCATCGAAGCAAGATTTCGATCAATCGAAATCTCGATTGATCGAAATGCACATTTCGATCAATCGAAATGCACGCGGAGCCTGCACGTGAGCCGAAAATCTATTTAAATCATTGGGCTTCCCTCCTATTTTAAAAGACCATCCGAATTCTTCTCTTCCTCCGTGCGATCCAAGCCCTCTCCAAGCGCTCCCGAGCACTCGATCTACCATTCCCGATTATCCGCCGCCATCCGACGCAGTCCGACGCCGCCGCTAGCACCTGCACGATCTTCTCTTCGCGGCTGCGAGTGGAGTTTTCTTCAGTTGAGCCGTTCATCTTCTTCCTCACGAGGTAAGTGATGCATGGCTACTTTTTGTTTACTCTCTCGCCATTTTTGATAGTTTTACGGCAGAATAAGCATAGTTAGATAATGTTGGGGTGGATGGTTGCGATTGCGATATCTGAATCGAGTTTTTGTGGGTTTCGGGGGGTAGGAATTCATGTAGGAGTGGGATTTGGCATTTTCTTCGTTTCAAACGCTTAGTGTACGGTGTGTAACCGCGGCACCTTCGTTTCGGTTGCGCCCGTTCACATTGCCTCTTCGAGTGCAACTTTTTGCATTTTTGTCAGTACCTTGGACTAGGACTTCATTTTTATTTTTATTCTTTTAGATTAGTAGTAGTTTAACTTTCTTCTTATTCATCTTTTATTTACGTACCTTTTGGAATCCAGTGCAGACTGTTCTGAGGCGATGGGAGAGTGAAGAACGCCGCCGGTGCTGTTCGTGACGTGCCCGGGCGAGCCTTCCGGTCTCGGAAGTTCCACCCGGAGCAGGTTTTCGACTTAGCGGAGTTCGAGAGGCATCCCGACACCGAGTGGACAGTTGCCGAGCTCAGGAAGCGTCGCCTCGACCGGCTATGTGTGCCTCCCACCGACGTGGCACACGAGCGCCTAGTGTAGGTCTTTTACAAGCATATGACCTACTCCTGTACAGCGCCAGACACACTCGAGACTACCATGGCCACTGTCACGATCACGATTACGCCGAGCCGGATTGCTCATATGCTCGGCATCCCTCACCAGCAGCCGCCGGACATGGTTGGCCCGGACGGTCAGCCACTCTATAGTGCCGCGCTCCCAGCAGACACCACGCTCTTCTCGATAGTGATGGACATGTGTGGCAGGGCGTTTACCACGCCCAACCACAACTGCACGTCCAAATCGATGTGCCCGAGTAGATATTGGTTCCTGGACACCGTTCTCCTCAAGAACGCGTGTCCGTTGCAGCACGTGGCCGAGCGCAGGGGCGACCTCCTCCGTTGCCTCTATGCTTTCCATACGGGCGCTTGGTTTTCTGTCCCATCGCTTATCTGGGGGCAGATGCACAAAGTTTGGAATGGCCTCGTCAATAAGAGGAAGAGGAGAGCAGCGAGTTGGCGGCTTCCCTTTCCGTTCCTGATCGCCGCTTTTCTCAGCAGTGCCAGTATACCGGTCAGTCGGACTGACATTCAGTTGGCACCGCCCACCTGCTTCACATCTACTCAGTGGGATCAGGTGAGGCGACACTTAGAGCAACAGGACCATCAGGGTGATCCACCAGACGATGTAGATATGGATGCCCCGGTGGAGATGGATGACGGAGAGCCTGCAGGGGCGGAGTCCGAGGACGAGGAGATGGAGGAGGAGGAGATGGATGTCGCTGCAGAGCGGCATGATATCTTAGCGACAGGCTATTCCTGCCCGGCAGCTGACGTAGAGCGGCTCCAGAAGGGTTTTGACGAGCACGTCCAGGTGACGCAGAGTCAGCTGGCAGGTATTCGGACGAACATTTCTTCTCTAGTACAGGGCCAGAGAGCGATCTTAGACGAGTTCCGAGCCTTCCGGCAGGATCTGCAGTTCCTGTTCACAGGTCGAGCCTCCACCTCCACTTCTGCTCCCACCGAGCCACCACCACCACCACCCGCCCTCGAGTAGCTGCACTTTATTCATCTTTTCTGCTTTATTTTCTGTATTTTTCTTTCTTTATTTTTGATAGGCCATGTTGGCCATGTTTAGTTTCTTTTTGAGTATTCCACCTACATGTACACTTTGTACTCAAACTCCTTTTCAATTATATGGCATACATCTATATTTTCTTTTATGCCCTGTGTTATCTTTACTGTCTTTATTTTTGCTTTCCGTCAATCTATCTGTTCTCTATACTTTGACTATGTATGTAGTACCACTTGTCTAATTGTTATATGCGATTCAGTTGATGATTTCCGTTTATTACCGCCTGGTTTCAATTCCCAATACTGTTGAGATTGCTTCAACACAGTATGGCGTTACTAAAGAAAGGCAGCCCCTTTGCGTGCTATACGTTAGCGTGCCTGGATAGTCAATATCTTATCGCATAGACCTCTTAAATAATTGGGAAACACCAGTTCAGACCATTAGATATACAGTGATATTGGCATTGTCAGTTTGTGCATATTATTTCATTATGTTCTATTTATCTACTTTTTGTTCCTTTTAATGCTCGTGGTATCCAGTTGGTATTCTGTGCAGGTTTTTCTTATTTACAGGATGACCGCTGCCATGGCATACCATTTTTCTCGCATTCTGCCATCCCGGTAACTTCTTTCCTTGTTCTTCTTGTCCAAACATTGAGGACAATGTTGCATATAAGTTTGGGGGTGCGGTATGCTATACCACTTGCATACGCATACAATGTTCGGTTATTATTTTGAGTGTCATTGTAGAGCAGTTTTTTTTCTTTCTTTTCTTCTTCTTGATATTTTTGGATGCTTGCCATGATGTCTAGCTTTTTAAAGGAGATCATTCGAATAAATGTCCGTGGTAAATGCAGCAGGTAGTTAAGAACTTTAACATTGTAAATACCCGCACTTTTGCAAGCTTTATAGTAGGCTAGAATGGTCTACATTTTTGTCCAAAGTCGAGCACGTACAATTCTTGCCCTAAATTTGTCCTTAATCGCACAAATTCGCACACATGCATTTTAAATTGTGGGGTATAAGTCTGAGGGAGAATTTTTGAAAATTTCTGTTTTTATCTGAACAACTTAAAGAATAAGTTCTTCTGGTTGTTGTAAAAAAAAAAAGAGAAATAAAAAGAGAAAAAAAATGCAATAAGCCTTCTCACTCAATAAACCGGATTTCTATGCCTTAAAGCAAGAAATATTCGTGTAAAAGTGTGTAAGGTTGAGCAATAATAAGCGGGTGACTTGCTTACGCTCATCGCCTTGTAAGCTCGGTCATTAAGTCCGAGGGGTGCTTCTTTACCTAATGCCCTAAAATCAATTGGTTTGGGAGTCATTGGCCCAACGCCGCTACATGGGCTTGCAAGAAAGCAAAAAGAGCTAAGCATTGCACGGTCATCCACGCATGAGCAATCATGAATGTTTTGTGATAATGAAGCAGCCGTGTTGAGCATCTTCAATGAGTTTTTCTCTTAAAAACAGATTTGTTAGTTTTCTCCTCCAAATATGGCAGAAGCCGCGCGTTAGAATGCATGTTCACTTTTCAAAGAGAATTTTGGGGTAGGAATTGTTATAGTTGTTCGGGTTGGCCATTATGTGGGGACTGTCGTTCATTTATAGCTTGTGAAAGTCCATTTTTGCTAATGACCACATAGTTCTGTAATACTTGTTGCATTTGCCAAATGTGAAATGAATGGATGAGCGCCCTTTATCTAGTTGATGACTGAGCATGATTAAACTTTTGTATAAGACAGTTGATTTCATTTTTGTAATATTGTATTGCTAAGGAACTAGCAATATGTAAGTTTGGGGGTGTGATAAGTGTTCAATTCTATGCATTTGAACCCTCTTTATTGCATATGTTAGTTTCGTTTTTGCGTTTACCGAGATATGTTTACGGTATTTTTGTGTTTTTGATGTTTTGCAGGTATTGGAGTAAATGGAGCAAAGTTGGAAGCTTTCTGCAGTCAAGAGAAGAAATCAGAAAATGTTGCCAAGGCATCTCGATCAATCGAGATGTGCATTTCGATCAATCGAGATTTCGATTGATCAAAATCTCATTTCGATTGATCGAAATCTCGATCAATCGAGATTCAGTTTCGATCAATCGAAGCTCTGTAGAGTCCACTTGGCCACTTGCTCACCTGCTCTCCCACTTGCAACAAAATCCCCCTTTTTGCACGACTTAGGGGGATTGTCTGACTTGAACAAGACTTTTGGGGGCCTTCTTGATACAAGAGATATATATAATGATATATATATATATATGGTGGGCCCAAAAGGAGAAAAAGGAGCCAAAAAGCATACAAAAAGCACCAAAAGCCATATATCTCATATATCTCTCAATACACACAAGGAGATCAGAGAGAGAGACTTTCGGGAGAGGAAGAGGATAGCTGAACCAGACCAAGAAGCTTCATTCTCTTCATCAATGGAAGGGTGCAAGGCAACCATGAGCAACTAACTCTTCTACTAGGGTGTTGGTTTCAACCCCTAGCCATGTAAACTTGTTCATCTTTGTAGCTCTTGGGATTTGTAATTAAATGTTGATTATTTAGCCTAGTGATTATGTACACAAATACATCTCTTATATATATTCATTTGATATGGAATTTATTCTTATCTTAGAGTAGGTTTTGTCACTTGAATGCACAACGTTTGCATATTCCACAAGAAGTGCAAATGATGGCTAGATAATGGTGTTTAAATGAATGTGTGATGTTAGTTTGTATAGACCATGCCAAGACAAGGTAGTTTGGATGCATGTAGTGTTCACTTAGAGAGTAGAGTAATTAGGTAGTTAGTTAGGTTGAAGAGCTATGCTTGTTGAAGATGGATTATGATAGGTTAGCACACACATTGATCTTTTGATATGTCATTGAGGTCACAAGCCTAATGACATTGTTAGGCATTTAATTAATGAATCCCATGCTTGCTACACTTATGAACATGTGAATGGCTAGTGGTGGAAACCAACCCTAGTTCTCTCTCCCAACTTTACTCTTTAATTTCATTGTCATTTTATTTATGCAATAGTTTTTAACACAAAACCAAAAACATGTTTTTAGAATTAAAGTGGAATTAATCTTTCTTTATGACAATTAACGACTAGTCCTCGTGGGATCGATACCCTCTATATAGAACCTTATCTACAAAGATTCGTGCTCTTGCGAGTGGTTAAATTATATTTTGATAAAAAGGGCAAAATTAAGCTTACAATATAATTTAGTTTCGACCACATCAATGGGCTGATATTGGTTGGGCCAATGACTGAATTGGTTTGGCTTAGTTTTCAATTTAATTGGACTAACTTTGTGTTTGATTGAAGCTTAGTCTAATAAATTGGATTGGATTTGAATGATGGCGGGCCGAACTTGGTAGTGGAACTGGGCTTGGGGATTAGACCTCAGAATTGATTGGGTTTGTTTGATTTGGATCAATTAATTGGGCTGGTTTAATTGGCTTGAAGATTGATTGGGCTTATCATATGGTTTGGCCAAGCATGGAAATTAAATTGTTTGGTTTAATGGCGTTGGACTATCATGAATTGAGTTGAGACTAAAACAGTGGGCTTGGCAGAAAGTTTCGTGGCAGTAAATTGGCAGATACACATTGGGACGAAATTGGAGATTTTTGGAGTTCTCACTCCAAATTGAGGTAGGGGGTGTGCGTTGTGTTTTTCATTCCAAGTTTAATTTCATGTTAATGACATAAAGTATATGTTCTTATGTTATTTATGATTAAATGAAGTTTAGAACATAATTTTTGATTTAAATTGATGTATGATTCAAATTGCATGAACTGTTATTTGTACCTTATGTGACATGTAGCGCATATATGGACCTGGTTGAAAATTGTGTTTTTCAAGAAGATGAATGAATTCTTTTGTGTTGAAAAGATTGATCTATGTGTTTAAATTAGAAATGGGCTGATATTGGTTGGGCCAATGACTGAATTGGTTTGGCTTAGTTTTCAATTTAATTGGACTAACTTTGTGTTTGATTGAAGCTTAGTCTAATAAATTGGATTGGATTTGAATGATGGCGGGCCGAACTTGGTATTGGAACTGGGCTTGGGGATTAGACCTCAGAATTGATTGGGTTTGTTTGATTTGGATCAATTAATTGGGCTGGTTTAATTGGCTTGAAGATTGATTGGGCTTATCATATGGTTTGGCCAAGCATGGAAATTAAATTGTTTGGTTTAATGGCGTTGGACTATCATGAATTGAGTTGAGACTAAAACAGTGGGCTTGGCAGAATGTTTCGTGGCAGTAAATTGGCGGATACACATTGGGACGAAATTGGAGATTTTTGGAGTTCTCACTCCAAATTGAGGTAGGGGGTGTGCGTTGTGTTTTTCATTCCAAGTTTAATTTCATGTTAATGACATAAAGTATATGTTCTTATGTTATTTATGATTAAATGAAGTTTAGAACATAATTTTTGATTTAAATTGATGTATGATTCAAATTGCATGAACTGTTGTTTGTACCTTATGTGACATGTAGCGCATATATGGACCTGGTTGAAAATTGTGTTTTTCAAGAAGATGAATGAATTCTTTTGTGTTGAAAAGATTGATCTATGTGTTTAAATGCATGAATTGATTATATATTGCATTTATGGAATCATTGGTGAATATATTGAAAAGCTTGAGTTTGGGAGTTGAAAGTATGTTTGTGGCATTGTAAATGGTTGAATAACATGCTAGAATGGATATAGGGCATGTATTGAGTGCAATGCATCCAATGTGCGAATGTATATGTAGAAATGTGAAGTATTTTGTGCTTGTGATGTATACTCGGGAATGACTCATAGAAAATTATAGAGGAAGGGATCCTCTTGGGGTTGAAAGTCCTCTACCTTGCGCAAGTGGGTGGTGACCGGACGGGTTAGTAGCCCGAAATAACCATAAGGGTTTTATGATATGGGACTACGGTACATATCAAATGTGTGGCGTGCGTGTGAGCTCAATTCCGAGTATAGTGTGATTTTTGTGTTGAATCATGTGACGTGATGTGACTCATGTGAAGTAAGTGAATTTGTTGATAAATTCATATGTATCATATGTTATAGATATGATGGATTGTGAAATGAAGTATGTTGTAAAATTATATGGTTGTCCAGTTACATCTGATGCATATGCCATGATTTGAAAGAAATGAGTTGAAATGTGAGTTTTATGATGATTCCGTTAAACTTGTGTTTAAATCCCATTTTGGTCATATGTTATAGATATGATGAGACTGTGCATTATTGCATGTTTAGATTGAAAATTTTGTGATAGTCAAGGATCTTGATATCTATGCCATGTGAAGTGAAAGTTTCGATCTTTGGACTAGAATGCTAGGAAGCATGACACGTAGTAAGCGGTGTGTGTTGATTTGTGTTTATGCATTGATATGAGATATGAATTTGGACGGATTGCACAACGTAATACCTTGAGCCCGTTGAAAATTGCTCATCCCCCTACACTAACACTTTCAGGGCATGACAAGGAGATGGTTGGTGGTGTGAAATCGTCAGTTGGACTTAGAGTTAGAAGGAATTCTTATTTTCAATCTTTTATGTTATGCACGTCCGAGATGTGGACATGATGCGCTTAGACATGTATAAAGGGTCTTCTATTTTGAGATGTTGTATATGGACATTGTGACTTTAATGTTGCTTTGTAGATTAGAATGATTATGTATGTTGTAGAAATGCTGGGGGGACACGTGCCCAGAAGTGTCCATTTTTATTGTTAGATATAAATGCTGGGGGGACACGAGCCCAGAAGTGTCCATTTGAATTGAAAGCAGGTATAATACGCCAGGATCTGATTATTTAGAATGGGTCATGCCCAATTTTCGTAAAAATAATAGGAAATTGAGGTTATATGATCAGGTGGTGGTTATAGCGTGAGGGTGATCTCACGGAGTTCACACCTCAATTTTCGAGCCTCGGGAATCGGGGCGTGACAGAATGGTATCAGAGCTCTAGGTTGGAATACCTAGGGACGACGGGTGATGGACATATCATGTGTATGGTTGACAAGGTTGGATTATGTACCTGATACCAGAATGGTATCTATCAAAGCAGTAGGTTGGAATACCTAGGGGCGACGGGTAAGGGTTAAGGATTTGTGGATTACTGTTAAAGCATTAGGTTTGAAAACCTAGGGTATCAAAGTCGTAGGTTTGAATACCTAAGGACGGATGGTCAAATCACATGTTGATTTGGAGATAGGCAATGGTTGATAGTTGTCTAAATGATAGGTTTGATTACCTATGGATGATAGGGAACGACTTGCTCAGTTTGAGCAATCCTAATGAAAGATCAAAGTGTTGGTGTGTGAAACTGGTTTTGATTGGTAATAACTCCCAGAGTTGGTTGAGTTTAGACCTTTGATTTGGTGATTAAGTCTCATTAGTGAGCAACGAATAGATACCGCAAGGGCTATTACGAGTGTTTAAGTCCTTAGAGGTACTTAGGGCTTATGATGTGTTATTTGTAAGTGTATTAGCGAGGATGGCAGTTGAGATTGAAAGAGGATACAAGGAAGGCATGTTGCCGGAGTTGGGCTAACTGGGAAAAGTGGCCTGGCCAGACATTTTTCTTGGATTAGCGTTTCTCTTACAATACGCCGGCTCTTGTAGATGTTGAGTTGTTTCGTCCGGGTGACGACAGATAAAAGATTCCCTATAGTAGGGATATGTTACTGAAAGTGATTGGTGTAGATAGTCAAGGATACTACCTTAGACTATAGAGATGGATGGATTGGTAGGTGTTTACCAATGAGTACAAAGGATGAGAGTAGGTTGGTTTGAACCACTCTAGATTTTGTGTTCTAGTATATGTGTATACTAGGGGGACTGGGCCGTGTTTCACACTTGCTCAGGCAGAGGAAGTACCGGGACCGTGTATGGTCTGGGGTATTTTCCTAGTTTTAGCCCGAGGGCTAGGGTATTGATTTATGCATCATATGTCATATCATGCATGGTATGTGTTTATTTGATTAGCATGTTGTGTGTTATATGCTATGTGGTATATATGATTCATGTAACTGAGCATTGCACTTTAGTGTTGCATTTTGTGTCACATGGTTAGTAGTGACATGTAGTCACCTAGCGATTTTAGTTTTGAGGATTGGTAAACCTGGGTAGAGGTTTGAAACCAAGTGTACTATGATGTTGAAATAGACATGTAGTGATAGACTTTGAAAGTATAAGCCTGGAATTATGGAAAAAGGTATGGTTTACCTTGTAGTTTTCCAAACCAAGAGTTTGGTGATTCAGATTTGCGATGTAATCATTGCACAACGATTGAGGACTCGGAATTGACCTAATTCTTGGAGTCAGTGGACATGTGATGACTTTGATGATGCATTAGCAATGCGTCGTAATGCCTAGGTGCTAATTAATGCAATAGTGATGCATGGAAAGATTTGTGGGGTCCTAGACGAAGCAGTCAGGATCTTGGGGTGTCAAGTGAGATACTGGAAAGGAATGGATAAATACCCGAGAAGTCGGAGACGTCCGTTAGGATTAATGGATGAGTAAGTTGGATTCATTCTTTGAGAAATGAGGTTGTGAAGTTAAGGGCATGTAAAACCCTGATCTTGGCACTAAATGCCAATGGAATGTGGTCCACAAAAATGGACAGGACTGGATGATTTGTTTTGACAAATGCACTCCTTATGTGCCTTGACCTCAGTGGGGGTACTGTGATATGCGCATGATTGATGCAGTTGGATCATAGTGTGGATATGGTGTTAAGAGAAGGATAAGTTGATAATGGATGAGGATCCTGACATATGGAAATTGAAGTGAGGATAATTTCTTACCGTGAAGGGGAGAGGTGGACGTGTAGATGCAGTGGGTTGCGGCCACTGTATGGTTGCTATTTGGTTACTGTAGGTGACCTCAAACTTTCATTGGTAAGGGTTATCTAAAGTGAAGTGCTAATATGAGAGAACTTCCCTCTAACTGTCAACTAGTTCTTTGGAATGAAAGGTGAAATGAGAAATAGTTCTCCTCTTGAATGGCGAGACTATAAACCAGTGGGATGTAGGATCCTAGACTTGGCATTGGATTCCAACAGGTTGTAGTCTATAAGAGTGGGCAGGATTATGTGGCTTGCTGCGGCAAGTACATAATTTATGTGATTCTTATCGGCGAGTACACGGTTATGTATCTTGTTGGTGAGTGCACTGGTGATGTGCACTGGATTGATGTGGCTTATGTTGTGAAGATGCCCAGGATATTAGACTAAGCCCGGGAGTGGTATGCCAGGAATTGAAAGTCATGTTTGATAATAAAAGAATGACTCTGAGTATTGGTGATCCCGGATTATAGGGAAGTATCACGGTGAGTGATTGGTATGATTAGTCAAAGGTGTTGCCTTAGACTAGAGATAGAGATGGACTGGATAGGTCTTGAGGTAGAGAATGTGGACTCTAGGAAGCAAATGCTTCGGAGGAAAGTGAAAGTGAACCATACATGGGGTTCGGAGTTACCCAACCATGTCACGGAAGTGGTTAATTATCCACTAAGTTTGATCATTCGGAGTCGTCTGTGCAACTTGCGATTGTCTCGGAGTTGTCCACTCGCATTAGCTAGACCATCCCGTGGTTATACTGCTTTAGAGCAGTCGAGGTGCACTGTTGTGCAAGACTTGAGAGTTATGAGTTAGGTGTTGCAAGAACAACGCCTGGAGTATCTGGAAAGAGAAAGTGACGATTATCGACGTGAGTGTTGATTCTACATGTTGAACTGTATATGAAAGATGGAATTTTCTTAAAAAGGCACAAGTGTAATGGTTTCCGTGAGATGAGTGGAAACGATTTTAGGGTATCTGCAAAGAATTGGTATAAATGAGTGTTCTTGAATTGTGATTATGAAGTATATGGATTGTGGTACCAATGAGAGATGAATGTGTGAATTTCATCAAATTTTAACCAAGTTTGAACTGTGTATGAATTGGTGAGGTGAATGGGCAATGAGCTTAAGCCTGTGTATTGCATATTTATAATTAGCTTCTGTGGTCGTAAATTTCTTGGAATGACTCTTAAGACTTGGCACGGGGACATGTAACCTGAGTCACCTTGGTTTTTGTGAGTCAGAAGTTCGGAGATGGAATTGAGTACGCAAATTTCGAGGATGAAATTTTTTGAAGGTGGGAAGGTTGTAAGGACCGAATTATTTTTAGACCGGATTTATTTTTTTTTTGAATTTATTAAATTCAAAAATATGCATATATATATATATATATATAGAATTATATATATATATATATATATAGAGAGTCTCATACGTGGAATTATGGTATATGTGGAGGATTTAGATGTATATATATATATATATGGAGATGGGTATATATATATATATTAGATCAATATATTTATATTTAATTATAAATATATGTGGATGGGCATATGTAGTTATATACATATATGTATATGTATGGAGAAATACATGTGAATACATGTGTGGGGTGGTGTTATGTATATACATGGTATATTTAATATATGTGGACCACATTGGAGGACAAAGCAAGTGGTGGAGTGTGTGGTGTGAATTAAAAGAGGGAAAGAAAAAGAAGAAAAGAAAAGAAAAGAGAAAAAGAAGAAAAGAAAAGAAAAGAGAAAAAGAAGAAAAGAAAAAGAAAAGGGAAAAGAAAAGAGAAAGAAGAGAGAGGAGAAGTTGGGGAGAGAGAGAGAGGGAAACCGAGTGAGATCGGGAGAGAGAAATCGAGAAGGGGGAGGAGCTCGACGGTGCTCTGGCGGTTCGTGGGTCCATTCGGCGGTAGCTGCTCCAGTGTGAGCACCGCTGGGTTCGGCCGTGACGCTCGGACGGGTGGTCCGTGGTGGCGTGACCGAAGGAAGATGGTGGGTTTCGGTGGCTTGACGGCGTGGGTTCGTTGGCGGTGGGCCGGTGACGGCGACTCGCGGTGGTCTGCCGGAGGTGTTGCTCGGTGGTTCGGCTGAGCTCGACTGGGTCGTGTTTGGTTCGATTAGGGGGTTCGGTTTTGACTCCTCTGTTCACGGTTTGGGTCAAACTCGGATGGGTCTTTCTTCGTGGGGCAGCCATGGCTGAAATTGAAGGTTGAGGTGGTGCTCCGGAGGAAAGGGTGGCTCAGTTTGTGTAGTCGGCGGCTTGGGGGTAGCTGCCGAAGGTGGTTTTTGGACTGTTGGTGATGGTTCAGCTGGGCTGTGTGGGTTCTCACAGCTGGGTTTTCGGGTGGTTCCGGCAAGTTTTTGATGGCCGAAAGTGGCCTGTTTGGATGGTTTCGGTTGATGACGGGTATTGTGGTACATGGGCTGCTGTAAGGATGGTCCTTGGTGGGTCTTTGTAGGCATGGTTTGAGACAGCGATGCTCACGGTTTGGGGGCACGCATGGACCATAGATGGGCTGTTTGGCTGGGTATTTGGATTGTTGGTCTTGGAGTACTTTTTTTGGTAGTGTTGCTTAATTGAATTGGAAATTGAAGATCAGTCCATAGATTTTGGAATAGGTTCAAAATGGTGATTGGGCAGCCATGAATTTGGCTTGGTTGTTAGTCTCAGGTTAATTATATATGCATGGGCCTAAAGTGTACATGGGCTAGAAATGGGCTGCTAACTTGGATCATAATTGGATTGGATTTAAATTAGAAATGGGCTGATATTGGTTGGGCCAATGACTGAATTGGTTTGGCTTAGTTTTCAATTTAATTGGACTAACTTTGTGTTTGATTGAAGCTTAGTCTAATAAATTGGATTGGATTTGAATGAGATTTTGGCATGACTAGCCGAACGTCTCAAATGAATGAAATGGCTAAGGCATGACCAGCCGAACGCCAGAGTTGAATGAGAGAAACCTCGACATGACCAGCCGAACAGCTTAGATGAATGAAAATGTCCAAGGCATGTCCAGCCGCTCGTTTCATGTGAATAGGCGTGGGTAGCCGAATGCATAAATGAAAGATGAGTCAGCACCCGAATTTCTTTGGTAAACAAGAACCTCTGGTGGATTACCAAGTATTTGTGAAAGTGCTGGATATCACATACATCATTCATTTTTATATGTACCAGACAAGCATGTGGCTTCAAAAAAAATCAAAGGTATGAAAAAGATTGTCTTCAATTAGATAAAGGAGCTTTTCCAAACAAAATTGCAAAAGGGCATTACAAAAAATAAAAACAGCCGATAAAAGATCAGCCTACTGAAGGATCAACTATGACAGTAGCTAATTCTACGTGCTCATGAGTCCTGGCCACTACGGGTGCATCATCATCAAAAATGTTGGCAATCTCCTTCTCTTCATTGCCCTCTTCTAGATCCAGATAAGGGGGCTCTTTTAAGCCCATCTCCCGATCGTAATCAGCTGGGCCACTTGGATAGGATCGGTCCTCTTCGGGTACCATCACATCCTCGAAACCTTAGCGATAGGCTTCGGCGTTTCTGATCTGAACAGTGCACGACAGCCTGTCAAACAAAGCCTTGGCGCCTTTCTCCAGTTTAATCAATCGATCTTACAAAGAGCTGACATTCAGTTTAGACTCGAACACTCAGGACTCAGCTAACGCCCTTTGGAATTCAGCCTCTTCTTTCCTTTTGGAGAGATCTTCCACCTGAGACTTGAGCTGCTCATTCTCCAGCAAAAGAGCCTGGAACTTTACTTTCTCACTGTTGACTTCATGCATGGCAGCACGAAAGTCAGCCTCAGCCCTCCTAATCTGAATATCGGCTTTTTTAACTTTAATGGTCGCTTGCTCAACCAATTTGCACATAGTCATAACGCCAAATATGTTCTACAAAGACAAACGAAGTCATTAAAGGAAGTAATAGAAGAACACATAATGGAATTGAAAACGTATTTTTTCTCACCTTGAGTGCGGCTTCAGGACAAGACTCCAAAAGATTGCTAACAAAAAGGTCCATCATCATCTTCGCATCCTAGGAGGCCACATCTCCTTCAAGAATGCCTTCATCGACTCCCTATTTTCAAGCAAGGAATCCTCAACCGATAAGGGCATACAATTGGCTTTCACCATCCAATGAATCCATGGTTCTACCGCAGAAGAACTTAGGACATCGGACCCCACAACAGTAGTCCAAACAGTTGAAGGCTCCCTAGATCCTGGAGTAGAAGGGGAAGCTAAGACTACCACCGTCTGAGACTTGGGGGGAGGGGCAGACTCCTCTATTTCTATCACTTCAGTGGGAAGTGACTTCTCCATAGCCACCTCCTCGGCATGTCTTTTACGCAAAGTTGATGCCACCTCGACCTCTCGATTAGTCGGAGGACCGCCAAGGTTGTTCGCTTCAGGCAGCCTTCTTGTTTTCGTGCGAGTAGTTTTTGGAAGCTTCATCTTGACACTGGCTGCACCCTCTGAGATAGCTTTAAGTATCTTAGAACACAAAAGAGAGGAAGACTGGGGTATATCCTCCACAACTTTTCACCGAGAGTCTTTAGGCGTGCTGCTAATTCAGAATGTGGTAGAAGATCTCTAACTGCACCAACAAAAGACCGAATTTGGTTAAAGAGTACAACATCACATATAACGTAGTTACAATGAGGGTCAAAAAGAAAGTCAGAAGACGGGATACCTAATCCACCAAACTTCTAGGAGATGGGAAATTTTTTAGAAGAAGGGACCTTCCATTTCCCCCTAACAACCACGAGCTGAGCCTTCCAGCCCTTGTCCGAAGAGGGATGGCAGGTACAGAGCAATCTACCCAGGCGAGGTAAAAAATGGAAGCGATTCCTCTCATTCTTTGTGGCACAGACTTGGTAGCAAAGAAGAAGATCGTCAAGTCCCAACTCGAGGTCACAAGTGTAATTAAGGGCAAGAACACTGGATATAACCCTAAAGAAATTAGGGTTCACTTGCAAAGGAGCTAAATGTAGTTGGTTAAGAACAAGATGATAGAAGGGGTGAAGAGGAAACTGAAAGGTGGGAAAATGCCTAGCCGAGAAGAGCATGTCATCCTTATTCAAACCCTCTCCGGATCGGAAATCGAAATCAAGAGGGTAAATCCTAAGAGTAACATCGGTCGGGACCTCACAGTCAATTTTGAGTTTTCCCAAATTAATAGGAGTCTAAACTAGGTCTCGGTCGACATCATCTAACTCAGAATCTGAAGAACTCTAATCTCCTGAAGAAGGAAGATCGGCTAATGTCAAAGGAACAGAAGGAATCTCCGAGAGAGTCTGATCACCCTCATCCTCGCCTAGAAACTCATCAATTGACTGATAGTTTTTGTAATACCCCGTTCCAACACATGGTATGATATTGTCCGCTTTGGGCTTGAGCCCGCACGATTTTGCTCTTGGGTTTTACCCCAAAAGGCCTCATAGCATTTGAAGAGAACATACTACATATAAGCACATCCCCTTTTTCACACCTAGGCGATGTGGGATTGAGCACCTTGTACCCTCTCAGTGTGGTAGCTCAGTCCAGTGTCTGTCTTCGCACCCGCCCACTCACACCTATCCACAAGGGGTAAACAATCCACCCCCCTACGAGGCCCGACATCCTCGTCGGCACACTTTCGGCTGGGTTCAGGCTCTGATACCAACTGTAATACCCCGCTCCAACACATGGTATGATATTGTCCGCTTTGGGCCTGAGCCCGCACAGTTTTGTTCTTGGGTTTTACCCCAAAAGGCCTCATACCATTTGAAGAGAACAAACTACATATAAGCACATCCTCTTTTCCACACCCAGGCGATGTGGGATTGAGCACCTTGTACCCTGTCAGTATGGTAGCTCAGCCTAATGTCTGCCTTCGCACCCGCCCACTCACACCCGTCCACAAGGGTTACTACAGTTTTCCAATGGTCTAAACTCATTAACAATCTCTACACCTTTCATCTTACCCATACCTCCGAAATAAAGAGAAAAGGAGAAACAATAGTAATGGAGAAGGGAATAATCACTAACCTCAACAAACGAGAAGATAGCCACTGAATCGCCCAAAATCTACAATGATCTAGAAATACAAGAATAAATATAGGCATTTATGTGGAAGTGACATTACGGCGGCCACCAAGGGCACGAAGCCCAAACGCGGTCTGGCGATATAAATAAAGCGATGTCCAGAGTGGAAAAACCCTTCCAAATTCTAGCTAAATTGAAAAGGATTTTTGGGGCAAAGTGTAGCAGAAGAAAAAACCGCTTGATGACATGTGTAACTAACGTGACACATGGCAACCACGTCACCTTCCATATCACCCATGACAAGGTGACGTGAATACACGGAAAGACCCAAAATCTCCTCCTTAAATACCGATATTTGAACACTGAATTCCTGCAATGAATGTAGGCAGAATTTCTTAAGTAAAATCAAAATAGGCGGAGAAATTAAAGGCACAATCATTGTATTCATGAGATTATTTAAAGATTGAATGGAGAATGAGAAAGGGGCATCTCTTTTCTTTAGATAAATTTTTGTTAAGTGTAGCAGCAATTTTTCTGTACCTACAGTTCTTTATGTGTGCTACACTTATGACAAAAAAAAAATTCAGAAAAAAGTTGGACACTTTGTGATGTATTCATATTATTTTCAAGATGACAGAACATGGATACTCTAGATATCTTTGTATTATATAAGACTTGTGTGAGTGGTGGTAAAGTGTATGAAAGTTATCATTAACTGTGCAAAATAATTAAATTAACCTGTATGATTGATTACAACCAACCTTAAAACAAAAGACCCAGCTAGAAATTACAAACAGCTTGAGCGGTCCAAGCCAAAATCTGGCCACGCCCAACCAGATATGATTCAAAAAGTGACTAGCGGTTGCAACGGCTATTCACTCTGTTCACCATCCCGTTACCTCACTTCAATACAGAGAGAGCTTCCAAGCTATCAAGCTTGGCTGGATTTCTCCAGACGAACAAGACTGCACATATTAGAAACCACGAATTCTTGGGGGTGTTTGCACATCCGCAACTATAGCAATTTGAGTCATTATTGTTTATGGAATAGCGCAACAAATGGATTGAGGTTGATGGATTTGAATGGTGTCTCCCAAGACTCAAATTTTAGTTTCTACTTGAACGATCATTATCACATAAAGCTCTTAGGTCCTTATTCATAGATGTTGAGTTCCATGTAGTGATTATATCATATCAAGGTTCACAGTTTGTTTTGAGCAGTAAAACCAAAAAGGCTAGATGAAAATTTTGGTTTTACTTCTAGTGTGAAGGTAGAATATTCCTGGTACAATTGCTTCTAGTCTTAGTTGAAGAACAATTCTAAGAATGTTACATGGTACCAGAGGAGACCTGAATGTAATGCACTTATCGTTAGTGATAGCAGTGGTGAGATAAAAAAACAAAAAAACAATGGGAATTTATAATCTAAACTAGATTGGGTTCGAATGCTCCAAATAGTTGTTATGCCTTTCTCTGACATTCAACTCGTTTTTTTGAAACCCTTGGGTCTTTTTACATTGTCGGTACCACGTATTAACCTAACATTGAATTGGGTGAACAGCTAGATGGCTAATGATCTTTAGCATAAATTGTATGAACTTGATTTTTCTTCCTTTTTTCCCCCTTTTTTAAGAACCCAATGAAATATGCCACTTATATTTCTTACTGTACTTGTTATTTTTCCCAGCTTTGGAGAGCGTTATTTCCGCTTTGTTGTATGATTCTTGTGGCAGAAGTGCAAAACTTCACTTTTGAGCAAGGTGTTACCGAGTTTGGAGAAGCATGACTACGTACAATTTGTACTTCAGTTTGAGTTGGACCTTGAATGGTTGATTGTTTTGAATAAAGTTTGATTTGCAGAGATTGAAAATAACAATTAATGTACTCCCTTTTTCCTGATATAACTGATGGATCAATTTTTACTTCAGTTTGAGTTGGACCTTGAATGGTTGATTGTTTTGAATAAAGTTTTGTGCTTAATGAATAGGAATATAAATCATATATACGTAAATTCATATGAATATGAATCATATATTGGTTCAATAAATGAAATTCCCATGAAATGCCCAATGTTGAGTTCAAGAATAATCTAATTTTCCAATCTTGCCATAAGTTTTCAGTAGCTTGGTTTCAGAATTGACTCATCTTTACCTTCCAAATCTGAAATTAACTTACTTTGATCTTGTCTCTATTATTTTTAATTTTACTTGGTAATTTAATTTTTTTGAGTTTTTCTGAATTATCAAAAATGATAATTTCACTAACAGTGTCAAATTATGAAAAAGTATAACTCTGTTTTCAATGACCCCCTTCCATCTTCCTTTTCAGATTTTGGTAGTCATGAGGATCGGAATCAAGTTTTCATAGTCCTTGTAATCCCTCTAAATGTTGCATCAAAGCATATATGGTGAAGAATCTGATTTTTCATAAATCTTTGAATAGATTTGTTTGATTACAATATTATTTGTCTAATACTGCGTCTATACAATTCAACTTTGAGATAGAGAGAGACAGAAAAGTAGAAATTATAGACACAGATCCTCTTTAGCCAAATCTCTCCCCAACTTCTCTTCTATTCACAGTTCACATACAGTTACGTTATCACAAGATGATGATGTGGCTGAATTTGAACTGCAAGCAAGATTGAGGTATTCGAATTCAGAAGAGAGATTTGGCTAGAAATGATCCATTTCCAAAAAACCATATCGTGCTTGTTACTTGTAAGGTCACCTTTGTCCATCAAAAACCAAAGACTCTGTGATCATATTAGATTGATAATCTTCTATTTTTTTTGGGTAAAATCCCTATATCTTTTAACCTACAAACAATTCTCCTTGATAAACAAGTTAGGAAATTTCACCTGTCCAAATGTGGCAACTTTGAGAACTTTAGAATTTGTTTGGTTAGGCAGAAAGTTTAATAGCACAAAAAATATACGACATTTTGATTTTTTATGGAATTTATATAACAAGTGGAAATTTGGAAAGAAAGTAAGATTGGTTTAAGTTTCTAAGAATAGTTTTATGTTTTAAAAACATAAAAGTTGATTTGATGATAGTTTTTGAAGAGTGTTTTATAAAAATATACTTAAAAGAGGTTAATGTTCAAGTAATAGTTTTCTACGATTATCTTTAAAAAAAAAATTTATTTTCTGTTTTTAAAATTTTAGAATTCTTGAGAAAATGATACTTTTTCAAAACTATTTTATGATTCTTGTATTTATAAAAACACATACTCGTTATTTATCTCAACTGAAATAGTTAGTGCACAGAAAATGTGTAAATTCTGGAACATAAAGAACTTAATGGAACAACAAAATGACATTTGCATGGGCATGGGCATGAAATTGATACATGCATGGTTACAAGTTTCTTTATACAATAGAATGAGCATATTCTATAATATAATATCTTTAAGTGAAAGTACTAATGTGGCCTCCTTGTAGAAAACGTCTTGTAATATTTCTAGTTGACAACAGAACGACCACTTGCTTTGACATGTCCTTCATGGTTTTGGCCTGCATACTACCTCTTTTTCTTGAAATAATTCAAGAAAAACTGATACAAGGATTTAAAAAAGACATGTTGTGAGCTTCCATGACTTTGAATTTTTGTGTGTTTTGCTTAGTTCTATACTTAATGAGAATTGGTTCGATAGACATAACAAAAATTCATATCAATGTAAATTCATACGAATATCTTATTTCATTGTAATTTTAACTTTTAAGTAGATGAAATTTCTATGAAGAAATTCAACTTTGAGTTAAACAATTTTCAGTTGCGCGGTGTGCGGAAGCGGTTGCGAAAAGTATTTTAGAACCTAGAGGGGGGTGAATAGGATCACTTACTCATTTGCTTAATTTTTAATTAATTCAATTTTAAGTCCAATTAATCAAACAATTAAAGCAAGCAAATAAATAAAGTGCAAATAAACAAAAGAATGCACCAGATATACGTGAAAACCCAAGGCGGGAAAAACCACGGAGGGAGGCGGCACGCCTCAGGGAATCAATTCACTATGATGAAGCAAAGTACAACAGAATCTGTCTCAGTCTCACACCCCTCTTCACTCTGTCAAGGATCTGATGCGGAACACCTCAGGCTTATGATTGCGACAACACGTCCAACTGCTGCAAACTTCCGGCTAACGTCACCACCCTTGTAGAAAGGTTGCTGGAAGAACCAAAATACTCAGCAAGTATTTTGTTCCCTTCGTAGTGCAATCTAGTCACCTTTCTTCCTCAGCAAGCAAGTAAGCGAAGAACCTTCAATCCAATGATCTGATCAGCAAATTGATTTGATGCAGTCTCTGAGCAGCTAATCAGAAGTAGAACACCATTCTAAAAATCACTCGTGTGGTATGGATGTGTGTTCTTAAAAATATATAGCCCTAATTATATTGTATATACTTTCTCTCTCTAAAAATAATATTCCAGGGCGTATCATGTAGAGAAAATATGGATACATATATATAGGCAAGGAAGTTCTAATTCTACTTGGAAAAGAAGTTAAATACCAAAATAGAACTTTCCTAGAAGTTTCAAACCTAATAGGAATCAGGATTTCCGTCAAAATCTATTTTCTATTTGGAACAGGCTAAGTGGGACCGGTGCCAAATAAATAGGACCGGTGGGACTTTTTGAAAACCTGCAGAACCTAAACTGCTGAGAAAAGTTGGACCGGTCCTAAATATTGGGGACCGGTCCTACTTTAAAAAATCCTAAATTTTGCATTTAAACCTTGGTTTTTCAAAATAGGCTCGGAACTAAAAAGTGCAGAGTGTCCTCACCATTCTTACCTGTACTATATGGTGTTCTAACTGATTTGTCTGCATCCATGCACTTGAATATCAGCTCGTAGTAGTCGATGATCGATACAAAGAATAAATCAAAAATTACAACTCGATCAATTAAGTTTTGATCACCGAAATATGCCAATTACAAATTTATATCTCACAATCTCCCCATTTGGCAATTTCGTAACAAAATCACTTAGACAATCAATAACCTAACCCATTGAAAAAATTAGATTACAAAGTTGCCCAAATACACATAAATATAGAACTGATCATCAGAAGCTTCACTTGTGTGTTCAAGACGGTTAGAATAAAACCTGTTGTTTCTGCACATTCTTTTAAACAACACAACCTGTGAAAAGCTTAATAAAGAAATATAATCTCCCCCTTAATCTCTCAAGCAAAAAATATCTGATATAAATATATCTCCCCCTTTGTCAAAGAATCTCATATCATATCTATGCATATAACAATAACATTATCTCCCCCTTTTTGGAACAAATTGACAAAGAACTAGTAAAGAAATTTAGATAAACAGATAAATCATGAAGCACATAGAGATATTAAGACAATAAGGTAGCAAAAATCATCATCACTGATCAAATAAATATCCAAAATATTTGAGTTGATGGAATAAACAAAACATAACAAGATCAAGCATCAAACCTAGACAAAATAGAGTTAACTACTCAAAGTCTAGCAAAACATAACTAAATCCATCATCAAGACCTAATCCTCATCATCATCATGAGCTCCAAAAACTAGATATCAACATCTATCAAAAAGATATCCTTAAATATGTAACTCCATCCATTGAAATTTGCATCAAAGTCCACAAAAGTATGATCCAAACATATATATGGTATCCATAAGATCAACATACAACCTAATCAAAGACACCATGCAAACAGATGAACTAGTCTGAATCATCAAAACATCAAACCCTAAAAACTAGTTATCATCAATGATGTAGGAGAGTGAATGATGTCCATTATCAAAGATACATTGGGTACTCATAAAGCTCGACTCATTATCCTCTATAGATGATCTTATCAAGATTTGTCCTCAAATATTACAAAATAATATCACCTGTTTAGATCAAGAATATCAACAATTGAGTCATAACAATTGTATTCATCTCAACGATAATGACAAACACTTTGATTGTAAAAGATAAACATTCAAATAGAAATATGTCATTCAAATCACATAAGGACACCCAACCAAAGTCTTTCAAATCAACATTCTTGTCTACTTATAAAAATACTAACCTAGCTCTTTAATCTATCCATTAGAGCTACACTGAATGGAATCATAAACAAGATCACAAGCTCCATTAAAGAATTTTGTCAAACACTTGGAGAACAAGATTAAAAAAAATGAGCACAAGTTGTTTGATCAATTACCTCAAAATCAACTCAAATCCTTCAAAGCTAATCCCTTCCACCATTTTCAATCCAAAATCAATCACAAATATCAACCAAAATGATGTAGATTATGTAGCACAAGATAGGTTGAGGATTTATGCAATTTGAATAAAAATAGAGTCAAAAATTCCATTGAGTCAATTGATCGAACACTTGGTGTGCACCAAGAAAATCCCCAAATTTCAAAGGTATTTGTTTGCACAAGTATCATCAAGTCCTCAAATAATCAAGCAACAATCAACACAATACTCCAAAAGTTCAATCCCAACCTCTAATAGTCAATGATCACAAGAAATATAGAAAAGGAAGAGTGTAAGTGAGTTAGAGTATTTTAGAGTGCTTGAGGGTGATAGTTTGATAGTTTAAGAGATATGAGTGTGTGTGTGAGTGTGCAAAGAATGCCACTTAAAACATACGCGGGCGGATTTCATCAAAACTGGGCATCGTTATGTGCGATCAGTCCTCATATTTAGGGACCGGTCCAACTTCTCTCGGTTCCTCAGAACCTGCAGAAGTGCGACCGGTGCTCAATAATGGGGACCGGTCCAACTTTGTGAATTATGCAAAAATTACACTTTGAACCTCTAATTCACCAAATACACCTCATCTCAGCTTGATTTAGCAATTAAGCACACAGAATATGAAAAATAAACACAGAACCAAAATAAAACATATTTTTGAATTTTTGAAAAATTTTCAACAAAAATAAAAATAAAACATGAATAATCTCATGAGAATAATCAAAAACATATTTTTCAAAGAATAATATGAGTCCTAAAATTTCTGAAAAATTTCAAACATTTATAAATGCAAAATTTTAAAACCCATAATTTATCCATAAAATTCATTCTCAAATCCATGATCATGACACAACTTTCAACACACAAATATTTATAAAAATTTAGAAATTCATCTAATAAATCCATGTGTGCGTGTGCAATCCAACTTCATCAAAAATTAATCAAATTCCTTTTATCCATCTTATAAAACATATTAGATAATAAGCAAATATAACTTTACATGATCAATCATTTATTTTTCTTTCTTTCATTCATTTTTTTTCTTTTTCTAAGATGGTGGCTTTCACTCTTACGGGTAGCTAGCTATTTTCCTTAAAACAAATCTTTAATTTTTTAAAGATATCTCATTGGAGATTTGCATTGTAGTGGAAGCTACGAACACATTCCGAAGGTAGCCTTTTCCTTTTGTCTTAGATATTCAGCAAATTTTTATTTTCTTTTTCTTTTCATGCTAAATAAAAACATTTTTTTTTCATCATTTTTTTTTTCATTGATCATTTAAGCTTTCAATGCTACTCATACAATATATTCTAGTCAACTTCACATTAGTTTTCAATCAATTCTCTTAGAGTTGGACTAGTGCACAAATTGTATGGACTCAGAAGATTTACCTCTAAAAAGAAATAAATACAGTATATTAGTTATCAATGCTTTGATCATAAAATCAAGTACTTCATTCATTGACAAACTAAGTGTCCCAATTATGCATTCACAAATCAAAGTGAAATTAAAAAGAAATATAAATAATTCACATTATTTCTCAAAAAATTATAATTCTCAAAATCTCATATGATTATTACTAAAAATAAACAAAACCTATCCTAACCTAAAAGATATGGTCCAATGAAAAACAAATAATGAATATAAGCTCAGTCCATGACCATCAAAGTCCTAATGGCTCAGTTAGGTGGTTTTGCACCCAAAGACCTATTAGGAATAAATACCATAGTATCAATAGGCACAAACTTCTCCAAATCTTCCTTTTTCATCCAGATAGTTTTAACATGCAATTTATCAGGAAAGAATTGTGGAGAAACAAAAATATTTTTCTTTTTATTTGAATTCTTTTTACCTTGAGAATTTTTGGGTTTGTTCCAATAATGTGGCTTTTTAGCATGAACCCTATTTTTAGCAAAAGAATTATGCACATGAAAATCAGAATTAGAATGTCTTCTCTTTTTATAGCAATAGTGTTGTTATGTCCAGTCTTACCACAAAAAGAACAATAAAGCACATTGGACGCAACTTTAGCATGCACAGACTCAACTTGAGACTTAAGTTTGGGTTCAGACACAATTAAATTCTTGGGTTTAACAAAAACAGTTTTTTCCTTAGACGATGACCCAACAAAACCTAATCCAGTTTTATCTCCTACAGGCTTACCAACACTAATCATGCTATCAAGCTTAATCTGTCCAAAAGTAAAAGCAATTAATTTCTCTTGTGATTTTCTCAATTTAGGCTCAAGAAAATTAATTCTAGCAATAAGAACATCTTTAGCAGAAATAGCTTGACTTACCTCACTTTCGAGAAACTTGACTTTGCCTTGAAGATTCAGAATATCAGCTTTACTTTCTTCAATCAACTTCACTTGATCTTCATTCTTTTTCTTCAAAGTCTCTTTCTCAAATTTTTCTTACTTCAACTTCTCAGATTTTTTATTATAAGCTTCCAGTAATTTCTCAAAAAGTTCTGGCAGCTTGCTTTCACATGGTTCTTCATCAGATTGCTCAACTTCTAAATCGTCAGACCCTACTTGACTGAGAGTAGTGTAAATCTCTGTTTCACCTACATCAGAAGAAGAATCATTAGTAGTATCACCATTCAATAAAGTAACAAAAGCAAGAGAATCATTCTCAACAGAAGAATCACTATCACAGTTAGAAGATTCAGACTCAGAAATAATAACTTTCATAACTTTCTTGTTTGAAATTTTATTTGCACTAAAGCTATTTTTCTTAGGACTTGGACATTGATTAAATGTATGACCTTTACCACCACATGTCCAACAAGTAACCTCAATTTCCTTAGAGTCATCTTCTTTCTCTTTCATTTCCTTACCTTTGGATGATGAGTTTTGATTCCGAAATTTAGAAGGATTGCCTTTTTTCAAATTTTTACCTTTTTCATATTCAAGAATTTTTCTAAATTTCCTAGCAAGGAGTGCAACATCATTATTTGAATCATATTCAAACTTTTCAATTTTTTCAACTTCAGATTTTGAAGAATTTGAACAATTTGACAAACTTGAAGACTTTGAAGTCTTTGATGTTTTTAAAGCCAAATTTTTTTATTTCTGAAGCTTTGGATATTTTATCTCAAAAGTTTGAATTGATCCAACTAATTCAGCCACCTCCATAGAATCTACATCTCTGCTCTCATCTAAGGCTTCCAATTTAGCTTGGAACCTATCAGGCAAAGATCTCATGATTCTTCTAATAATCTGAAAAGAAGGAATTTTCTCACCAAGGTTAGCACTACTTTGAACAATATTATTAAGCCTATAATAAAAATTAGAAAACAACTCATCTTCATCCATTCTAATTGTTTCAAATTTAGTAACAAACATTTGTAGCTTAGATCTCCTTACCTTGGTGGTACCCTCATGAGTTACCTGTAAAATATCCCATGCTTCTTTCGAAGTGGAACATGCAGAAATTCTAGCAAATTCAGAAGGAACAACAGAATTAAATATAGCATATAAACCTTTGTTGCTATTATTGACATCTTCATGTTTAACATTAGACCATGTTGCCTTATCCTTCTCTACAGTCACAACAGCATCACCATCACCAGTGGTAGTGGTAGGAATTTTATAGCCATTCTCTACAGCCATCCAAACTTTCTCTCCTTGAGATTTTAAAAAGGCTTTCATGTGAGACTTCCAGAAAGTATAATTTGAACCATCAAACAAAGGAGTTCGCTGAATCGATCCACCCTCTTTCATACTAGATTCCATTTCTGAAAAAAAATTTTGATTTTAAAAATACTTCGCAAGGAACTACTCACAAATTAGAGAACACTGCTCTGATACCAATTTTGAGTTGCACGGTGTGCGGAAGCGGTTGCGAAAAGTATTTTAGAACCTAGAGGGGGGTGAATAGGATCACTTGCTCATTTGCGTAATTTTTAATTAATTCAATTTTAAGTCCAATTAATCAAACAATTAAAGCAAGCAAATAAATAAAGTGCAAGTAAAGAAAAGAATGCACCAGATATACGTGAAAACCCAAGGCGGGAAAAACCACGGAGGGAGGCGGCACGCCTCAGGGAACCAATTCACTATGATGAAACAAAGTACAACAGACTCTGTCTCAGTCTCACACCCCTCTTCACTCTGTCAAGGATCTGATGCGGAACACCTCAGGCTTATGATTGCAACAACACGTCCAACAGATGCAGACTTCTGGCTAACGTCACCACCCTTGCAGAAAGGTTGCTAGAAGAACCAAAATACTCAGCAAGTATTTTGTTCCCTTCGTAGTGCAATCTGGTCACCTTTTGTCCTCAGCAAGCAAGTAAGCGAAGAACCTTCAATCCAATGATCTGATCAGCAAATTGATTTGATGCAGTCTCTGAGCAGCTAATCAGAAGTAGAACACCATCCTAAAAATCACTCATGTGGTATGGATGTGTGTTCTTAAAAATATAAAGCCCTAATTATATTGTATATACTTTCTCTCTCTAAAAATAATATTCCAGGGCGTATCATGTAGAGAAAATATGGATACATATATATAGGCAAGGAAGTTCTAATTCTACTTGGAAAAGAAGTTAAATACCAAAATAGAACTTTCCTAGAAGTTTCAAACCCAATAGGAATCAGAATTTCCATCAAAATCTATTTCCTATTTGGAACACGCTAAGTGGGACCGGTGCCAAATAAATAGGACCGGTGGAACTTTTTGAAAACCTGCAGAACCTAAACTGCCGAAAAAAGTTGGACCGGTTCTAAATATTAGGGACCGGTCCTACTTTGAAAAACCCTAAATTTTGCATTTAAACCCTGGTTTTTCAAAATAGGCTCGGAACTAAAAAGTACAGAGTGTCCTCACCATACTTACCTGTACTATATGGTGTTCTAACTGATTTGTCTGCATCCATGCACTTGAATATCAGCTCGTAGTAGTCGATAATCGATACAAAGAATAAATCAAAAATTACAACTCGATCAATCAAGTTTTGATCACCGAAATATGCCAATTAAAAATTTATATCTCACAACAATAACCTAGTTTATAGCATCCCAATCTTGTCATGAGGTTTCAGTATTTGATATCAGATTCATCTTCCAAAATTGAACTTAACTACTTTTCTATCTATGTATGTATACATTTGTGTGTGATTTTTTTTCTAAAATATCAAAAGATGATTATTTCACTAGTGTAGCTTCAAATTATGAAAAATATCACTCTATTTTAGTTTTCGCTTCATAGAACTTCCCTTTAAAATATCAAAAAAAAATATTTTTTTATTTGTTTCCTCTTTAGGCTCAATATAGACCATTAAAAGTTGAGTAGGTATTGGCAGAAGATTTGTTGGATAGATTCTAACAACCATGAGGCTTGGAATAATTAACCATCTAAATGTTGCATCCAAACTAGTGAGGAATTTGATTTCATAAAAGTTTGAGATTGCGTTTGAATGTATTTTGAACTAATTATCTTTCAATTTCAATTTCAACGTGTCTGATTCGATGGTTTAACATATTGTTTTACTACAAAACCAGTTGTCTAATGCATTTAATACAATTTAACTTTGAAGAAGGGGCAAGGTTACAATAAAAATCATGAAGCTCGACCTTAATTGTTGAGGTCACTTTTGTTCCAAAAAAAACAAAAAAAAATAAAATCAAAAGACATTATATTAAATTAGAAATTTTCTATTTTCTCATATCTTAAAAGTATAATCAAAACAATATTATTATTATTATTTTTTTTTTTGGGTTGAATCCCTTACACTTCCAACCTTAGACAAAGTGACAGAAAAAAATAAAAATAAAATAAAAACCCTAGAAATAGTTTGGTAAAAGATGCATAAACTACTTCTAAAAAAGTACTTCGTCCTTGGCACCTGATGCTTTTGTCTTCCTCCTTAAAAATCATTTTGTTATAAACCCTACCTTTACTAAAATGGAAATCAATATCCACACTTTATTACTTGATAAATATACTTTATTTTTAAACAATATGACGTTATTGTCCCAATCTTTATAATTGAGAGGACAAGAATTAAAAATATTTTTGCCGTTTGCT
Organism: Cornus controversa; assembly: GCA_026545225.1. Taxonomy (NCBI): domain Eukaryota; kingdom Viridiplantae; phylum Streptophyta; class Magnoliopsida; order Cornales; family Cornaceae; genus Cornus; species Cornus controversa. The sequence goes on along the minus strand of CM048853.1, from coordinate 15,212,754 downwards.
TAAAAAAAAAGAAAAAAAAAGTGAAGTACATTTATCGGTGTGAAAATTTTCTCTCTACTTAAAATAAATTATTTGAAAAGTCCATAGGCTCATAGCCTCCAATCCATTATTGGTTTGTGTGTCTTAGCAACTTGATTGTCAATTTTGATGGAATAGAGGAGCTAACAAATGTCCATGTGAATGTGAATGCATCATCCAAATCTCTTTCGATGTGTTTTTCCTACAGCTATGTATCGGAGTGGGCGAAGATGGTGGGATGTGATGCTCATAAACAGACTCGACCATACTTTATGTGGAATGATCTTCACCCTCTTATGTGCACTAGATGTTCCTGGTTCCTCAAGTTGATAGATTATTCTATTATTGACATCTTGGTTTAGTGCAACAATATGGTCCTTTAATTTTGCAATCAAGATCTCACAGTTTAGGTAAATATGTGAATAAAAATAAAATTTAAAAATAATACTTATTCAAATTTGTTTTTTCATCTAGGGCCCAATAAAAAAAAATTACACCCTTCAAAATGATAGGAGTACTTTTTGAGGTGCTTCTACGAAGTGGCTAGGTGGCTAGGAAGCACAAATACTTCTACAAGAGTAATGTACTTGTATCGTGTCCGTATCCGATACCGATACTCCTCAGAAACTTCCAGATACTTGTCTGATATTTGTTAAAAGTATTCACAATTTTAAAATATATTTTTTATTTCTGACACGTATCCGATACTTCTCAGATACTTCAAAATAGATTTTTAACAAGTTTTGAACATGAAAATGTAGTTTTTTCAACAATAATATCATATTATAATTGTTAAAAAAAGTTTACAATTCATTTAAAATAGAAGTGTTGAGATACATATCATGATTTAGTACAAAATTTATCCATTCTAATTATACAATGACTCTTAACTCTTATTTTGTTTGTTAATAATAATATTTTATAAAAAAATGTTAATAAGTCATTTTTTGCATATATAAAAATATAATTTATTATCTTTATATTGTCGTATCGTGCCCGTACCCATATCTTCTTTTTTAAATTTATCGTACCGGCATTCCCGTATCGTGTCATACTTGTGTCACGTATTCGTATCCATGCTTCCTAGCTAGGTGATAATCCAAAGTAGTGGCTTTACTTGGTACATGTTAGCCTTATGGAGGCTTCTTGCAGAAGTCATATTAGACTTTTCACTTCTATTTGATCCCTAAATTTCATCACTTAGATAAGAAAAAAATATCTTATGATCATGTGAGCAAATGCGTAAAGTGGATTTTAGCTAAAATGATAGTTTGGAATTTTAATGAGTGAAATTTTATTCTTTTTTTTTCTTTTTTGGATGGAATGTTACTTTTTAGGATTTCAGATTGAAGAATTCTCTTGGTCTTTTTCTTATTTATTAATATGAAAAATATACTAAACTTCACAAATATAATTCATAAATTAGTATCTCGAATTAGGTGGGTAATTATTTGGCACTGCGTGACTGATTATTTAGTAACTTTCTATATTTTAAAAGTAATTATTTTGAGAGAATAATTTGAAAAGGAAAAAGAGAAAAAATAGAAAAACTTATAATTATAGAATCTAAATCATAACATAACTCAATAACTTAAAATTTAAATTAAATTTTCTGCCCTATACCTTCCTTTGAAAGATCATTTCCATTAAATTTTCAAATAATTGAGACTAGACACTACAATTTTTTTTCCATGATTTCTCTAACATAAGCTTGGAACTCTTTCACTTGAATAAAAACTCTAATTTTCTCCACTATTTACATGTGTGAATAATTAGATAAACACATAATATACTTAAAGATTCATATAATTTTATTTTGATTTGGTATTTTCGATTAGAGTTAAATTTTAAAGAGAGGCCCAATAAAGATAGAAAGAAGTCGAGGGAGTGCAAAAAAGAATATATATATATATATATATATATATAATCAAATATATAAAAAAAGAAAAAAATTAGAAAGAAAAACCTAGTTTGATTAGATTTCTCACGTCCTCATTCAATGAGATTCATTTAGCTTGACAAAATATTAAAACTTCTAAAAAGTGTAATATGTATCAAAGTAGAGCATATGTATGTCTTTTTAATATCGCCATGTCATATTCAAAATACATAACTCAAATTAAATTTGAGATGTGTAGCGATACTCTATTAATATTTATAAAGCACTATTGATTAGTATCATTACAAAATTTTATTGAGATGATATATCAACCATTTAATTTATCATGGTTCTAAATATATACTTTTGTTATTTTTCTTGAGTCATGCCAATTTCCAAGCCTAGTTCAAAGTTATTTGGATTTAGATTCATTTATTTGTGTACTTGGCTTAGATTTTGACTCGGACTCTTTACAAGTTCAAAAAATTAAATTTTAAGCTTAATTTCAGATAATATATCCAACATGGCTCTTGAATTAATAAAACATATTATTTTATAATTTTATTATAATTTATTTTTCTTTTATAATATTTTAATATATCTAATATATGTAAGAATATTTCAAAATTATAAAATAGAAAAAAAAGTATAAAATTGGTTTCTTTTTTAACTTTATGCAATTCACGATCAATGTACCAAAATTAGAAACTTGAATATTGAAGAGGTTTTTTTGTGTTACTCCCAAGTTAGTTACTAACAAGAAAATATTACAAAATTTACCTGAAAACCCAATATTGCTGAAGACAAATTCAACGTACAATTACAATTAAATCTCATTTTATAACACGAAACAAAAATTTTGAAAATGAATCATAAAAAATTGTGGCATATTATAACAATTTTTTTTAAAATTTATTATGATTCCCACTCAAATTCAGCATAAAGTCATCATTCACATCTCAATTTAACCATAAAAAATTTATAAAAAAAAACAATGAGCAAATCCAAACCAATACTTATAGCATTTGAAACATTCATCATCATCTTGTAGACAAGCTATTTTAAATTTTATCCTTCTAAATGTGTTCATAAGTTGAATACATTTATCTTTTTTTATAGGTTAAATGCTCTAACACCCCCTTAGGTTTTTATTTATTACTCATGGAGAATACTTGTGTCAAAAATGGCTCTAACACCCCCTATCAGAGTTTAACACCTTTTATTTTTTAACAGTTCACGTGCTTTTACCATTATACCCCTTCCTTTATTTAACCAAATGCATGTCTCATTACTGATGTAATATATTCAAAATACAAAATATCATTTTGCCCTTGAGACGGTGTTCCTGCTGTACACACAAATTTCGAGTATGAAAATAAGATCAAAACACGGGTTACAAATATCTGTAGATCTTTACAAAAAAAAGACAAGTTCTTCTGATTCGATTTCCTTGGTGATCCGAATTCAAGGGCTACTGGAGCTTAATCTTGAATTGGATTGAAACTTTGGTGAAGAACGACACGTAGATGATGTGTTTGTTATTCCTCTCCTTCAAGGTTTTAGATGTTTTGGAGCTTTGGATTTTGAGTGAAGAATTTTGCAGAATTTCAGCATTCTTTGAGAGTCTTCTTCCTCTCTTCCTTCACCCTCTACCTCTATTTATCAACTTCTTTAAAGGGTAAACTAGTAACTTCTTTGACTCTTGATAATTATCTTTGATGATAATTATCTTTTGTGAATATTATTCAATATATATATATATATATATATAATTATCTTTGATGATAAATATTTATACATATATATCAATTATCCTTTGACCCATTTTCTGGTGGGCTTGGATTTCTTAGATAATTTGAAACAGTCCATGACCCATTTATTTGTGGTGGGTCTGGGTTTTAAATTATCTGACTTATTGGACCACATTCCAAAGTGGGTTAAATTGAAGATAAGCCCAAATTATATTTTGGAAATTTTTTTAATGTCTACAAATTGCCCCAACTTCAAGTCTCGCGCTAATACCGAACTCGTCACATATTTAAAATGGGGCTTGAAGTTGATGAAGCAAAATCCACCGCGAACTGGTCAAACGCCAACCTGTAAAAGAGACAAGAGAGGAGTAATCGAAAGGGCATCGGCGTGGTGCCGGCCGACTACGCTCCGACGATCAAGTCAGGAATCGAAAGGGCTTTAAAAGCTGTAAAGAAACTCAGAGGGTATTAATTGCGTACCTGGTATATGGATCATTTCTGTATTTATAGCGGTCAAGTGGAACTGCGTCCTAGTAGGAGACTGGCTCCTGGAGATAGAGGAGTCCTGATTAAAGTAGATTCCTTATCCACGTCACCTTGAACTCAACCTCCACGTTGTACGTTTTATAATTGGAGTCAAATACTCTATCAGATGCCCCCTGTTCATGAGGGTTGCTCGTCAAGCCTTATGAACACTTTGGCTAGCCCACCGGGCTCTATCTTGGCCCATTGATTTTAAACCGCTACAAGTTTTTTTTTTTTTTTTGGCGCCCTTGGGCTTGGGCTCGACCGACCTCCCTCGTGCTTGGCCTCCCTCTCGCTTAACCACCTTCGAGTGCTGGCCGCCTTCGCCCTTGGCTGCCCTCGGGTCGGCCGCCTTCGCTCTTAGCCGCCCTCGTGTTCGGCCGCCCTCGCACTTGGCCACCTTCGCGCTTGGCTGTCCTCGTGCTTGGCCACCCTTGAACTTGGCTGCCTTCACGCTTGGCCGCCCTCATGCTTGGCCGCCCTCGAACTTGGCCGCCTTCGCTTTTGGCAGCCCTTGAGGGTCGGCCGCCTTCGCACTTGGCCGCCCTCGCACTTGGCCGCCTTCGCTCTTGGCAACCCTCGAGGGTTCAGCCGCCCTCGCACTTGGCCTCCTTCGCTCTTGGCAGCCTTCGAGGGTCGGCCGCCTTCGCTCTTGGCAGCCCTCGAGGGGTCGGCCGCCCTCGCACTTGGCCGCCTTCGCTCTTGGCAGCCCTCGAGGGGTCGACCACCCTCGCACTTGGCCGCCTTCGCGCTTGGCTACCCTCGTGCTTGGCCACCCTCGAGCTCAGCTGCCTTCGCGCTTGGCCGCCCTCGTGCTTGGCCGCCCTCGCACTTGGCCGCCTTCGCTTTTGGCAGCCCTCGAGGGTCGGCCACCTTCGCACTTGGTCGCCCTCGCACTTGGCCACCTTCGCTCTTGGCAGCCCTCGAGGGGTCGGCTGCCCTCGCACTTGGCCTCCTTCGCTCTTGGCAGCCCTCGAGGGTCGGCCTCCTTCGCACTTGGCCGCCCTCGCTCTTGGCAGCCCTCGAGGGTCGGCCACCTTCGCACTTGGCCGCCTTCGCGCTTGGCTGCCCTCGTGCTTGGCCACCCTCGAGGGCCGGCCTCCCTCGCTCTTGGCCGCCCTCGAGCTTGGCCGCCTTCGCTATTGGCAGCCCTTGAGGATCGGCTGCCTTCACGCTTGGCCGCCTTCGCTCGGGTCTGCCCTCGATAGAGTATTTTTGGACCAAGGCGAGTGGCCTGATATGGATTTTTCCCGCTTGAAAGGGGATGAGAACGAGGGCTTTGACTGATGTACTTCTTTTCATCATTTTTTTTATTTATATATCGCTTTCTACTGTAGCATTTTTTTTTCTGTAGTTTATGCTTATGATCTTGTAACGCCTTTCATGGATAAATAGCTATTATCTCTGCAAAAGGCTTTCATAGAATCTTTTCGTGGAGTCTTTCACTGTTGGATAACTCCCTTTGCCGGCCATGCTCTGGGATTAATTCATGCGCCTCCTTTTTGTAAAAGGCCCTCCTTGGAGGTGTACCCCCATAGGGTTCTTTATACAATGTTCTCGGGATTAACTCATCCCGCCTTTTTCATCAAAGGCCCTCCTCGGAGGTGTATACCCATAAGGTTGTGCCCACGTAGGGTTCTTTATACGATGTTCTCGAGATTAACTCATCCCGCCTTTTTCATCAAAGGCCCTCCTTGGAGGTGTGTCCCCGTAGGGTTGTGCCCATGTAGGGTTCTTTATACAATGTTCTCGGGATTAACTCATCTCGCCTTTTTCATCAAAGGCCCTCCTTGGAGGTGTGTCCCCGTAGGGTTGTGCCTACGTAAGGCCATTTTAACAATGTTCTCGGAATTAATTCATCCCACGTTTTTCATCAAAGGCCCTCCTTAGAGGTGTACCCACGTAGGGTTCTTTATACAATGTTCTCGGGATTAACTTATCCCGCCTTTTTCATGAAAGGCCCTTCTTGGAGGTGTACCCCCGTAAGGTTTTGCCCGCATAGGGTAGTATTTTTCTCAGGATTAATCCATCCCGCATCTTTCATCAAAGGCCCTCCTTGGAGGTGTATCCCCGTATGGTTGTGCCCACGTAGGGCCACTTACCTTTTGTTTTAGTTATAACAACAAATTTTGAAAAAAGGACTGCTATTGATATTTCAGTAACAAAAAGAGAATTATTCAAGCAAGAACTTTGAAACTATCATCATAAGGCTCGATATTAAACTGAGTTTCAGCTAAAATTATTAAAGTAAATGCAACTTTTAAAAGAAAGTCTTACTAGTGGCACTGATAGGCGTTGAATGTTACGCATTCTAGCCTCTTAACTTATGTATTTTATTCTCTTAGTGATAGATTATTTTGTGATTTTACTTTGTTTTAGTGTTTTCTGTATTTTCAGGGCCTTAATGATTATTTCAGTTAAAACCGTGCTTTTGGGTTTTTAAAAAAGACATCCAAGATGGTGAGATGAAGCCTACATCAAGGAGATTCACTAAACCATTTATTTCAACTCAAATCAGCCCAAGAAAGAGGTCCAAGAGAATTACAGCTGCTTAAGAAGGTTTCGGGCCTGAAGCCCAAATCTGCGTATAAAATCGACATTATTTTCGCGTAGGGTTGAACGAAATTTGATTCTGCACACTTTTGTAGTTCACAAAAATTCCGTAAATCAGACTTCTAGTGGGTCAAAAGTCGGGCCGAAGTCAGCAGGAAAAACCCACCTGATTAGTGCTGCGGGAAACCCTAATTAATTCCTAATTGGATTAGGACTTTGGTGTATTCTCTTGGGGAATAAAGTGAAGACTTGGGGACTGAAGAGAGAGAGCTTAGACACAGAGATTGGAGAGTCTGAGAGGGCTGAAGAGAACAGAAACATATTGCAAAGCCATCGGAGAATGAAGTCATACGCGTAATTCAGAAAGATGATGTCTTCTTCCTTAACAGTTGAAGCTTCTTCTTCTACCATGAGCGGCTAGTTCATCCACTAGGGTTTTGATGTAGCCCTAACAAAGCATCAATGGTTTGATTGTTTTAATTATTGGGGACCTTTATATACATGCATAGATTGTGTAATTGTGAGGATTCTTATTATAGAATTGAGCAATAAAGTCTTGTAAATTCAATCTCAATGATTTCTTATCTTGTCTTAGATATTTAGTTGTTGTTATTGAACTCAATCTCTTTTGTTTTCTGTGATCATGAGAGAGATTATTACACAATGGTAATCACTGAATATATTGTTATGAGCTTTGATGGATTATGCCTAGAGAAGATGAACCATACTGCACCCTAGATTAGAGTAGTTAGGCAGATGGCCCATGCCAATCGAAGATAGTCCATGGCTTAGCCTTAATCATATGTTATCTTCTTGACGGATGAAGGTGAGCTTGTAGCCACCGACACCACTTATGCATGATGTAATTCCCCATAGTTGATTCAATTGACCATTGATTGTGGAGTTAATGGTGAAGTCAAACACCCTAGGTTTCTCTCCTATTATCTTCACTATCTTGTTTACTTTGGTTTATTTTATTTTATCTTTTTAATTAGTTTAAAAATCAGAATTCTTTTCTTCTAAATTTAATTGGAATTAATTCCGTAATCCAACTCGTCAGACCATAATCCCTGAGGTTCGATACCCATTCCTTTCGATAGCCCTATTCTGCAAGGAATTCGTTCTATTACGAAGTGTGGAAATTTTTAATTGATATATTTTTGAGTCACACTCACACACGAATCAATTTTTGGCGCCGTTGCCGGGGATTATTTATTTGATTGATTGGATATTACAGAATTAGTTTTAATTGGATTTTTAGTTTAGGACATTTTTATATTTTATTTTTAATTTTGTTTTTGTTTTCTTTTCAGGTGCTTTTGGCAAATATATGCAAGGTCGTCGTTCTGTGGCTGATCCTTTGATACCTCTTGATCCTGAGCCTGAACGTACTCTTAGACAACAGAGGAACAACCCTGTTGATACAATTGTGCAAGAGGAAGAATTAATTGAAGATATGGCGGAAGAAAGGAATAACAACCTTGTTCCTAATGCTGATGGAGAAAGAGCTAGATTGCTGAGGGACTACTATGTTCCTGAGACATATACCTCGCCAGCAGGTTTTCAACTGCCTAATGTCACAGCACAGAATTATGAGATCAAGTCCAGCATTATTCAGATGCTACCATCTTATTTTGGGCTGACTCAAGAAGACCCTTACAAGCATCTGGATGACTTCATTGAAGTGTGCTCAACTACAAAAATTCATAACTTCTCTGAAGATGCTTTCAGAATGAGACTTTTTCCATTCTCTCTGAAAGACAAAGCAAAGTACATGTTCAACTCTCTACCGGCTGGTTCTATCACGACTTGGACTCAGATGCAACATGAGTTTCTCAAGAAGTATTTTCTGATAGGGAAGACCAATCAGTTCAGACGTGCTATCACTGGTTTCTCCCAACATGAGGGGGAACAATTTTATGAGACATGGGAAAGATTCAAGGACCTTCTTAGGAAGTGTCCCCACCATCAAGTTCCTAAGTGGCAATTAGTGCAGAGTTTTCATGAAGGGCTCATAGAAGCCAACAGACAGATGGTTGATGCGTCGTGTGGAGGTACTTTTATGTTGAAGAGTGAAGAAGAGGCATGGACCTTATTTGAAAATCTTAGTGACAACTCTCTGCAACATGTGTCCTCTACTCGTTCTAGCAAACCTGCCACTACCAGGAAGACTGATGGGATTTTTGAGGTTGGTGCTTCAGAAGCTATGCCAACTGATATTGATTTAATTGCACAGAAGGTAGCAGCAATTATGGCTGCCAATCAAACTCCTTCTGCTTCAAATTCTACATTGCTAGGCCCTTGTGAATTTTGCTCTAGTCCTATGCATAATGTGAGCAATTGTCCTTCGATGGGGCAATTTTCTGATATTCAACATGAGCAAGTTCAAGCTACTTTCACTGGACCAATGAATCCTCCACGAGGTAATACTTACAATTCCACATGGAGGAATCATCCTAGTTTTTCTTACAGTAACCAAGGGGCAGCAATGCAACCATCATATCAACCTAGGACTTTTGTGCCTCAATAGCAATATCAAACACAAAGTCCTATGGCCCAAAGAATTTCTGCTATTGAAGACAAGCTGACTCTTACCTTGTCTAAATTTGACAAGCTTGATTCTCTTATAGAGATAGTGCAAGCTACTACAGCAACAGTACAATCTACAGTTCAGCTAGTGCACTCGCATTCTCAATCCATTGCCAAACTGGAATCTCAGTTTGGACAGCTTGCTACTTCATTGAGTAGAAGAGAAGAAGGGAAGCTCCCTAGTCAACCAATTGCTAATCCAAGAGGGATGCAAGCTTCCACAAGTAACCCACACCATGAGCAAGTTCAAGCCATTACCACTTTGAGAAGTGGGAAAATAATTGACAATAAGGTGGGTGAAAAGAAAGAAGAAGAAAAAGTGACCACAAGTCCAAGTGCTGAAATTCCTTATGAGCCCAAGGCTCCTTTCCCATAACGTTTTCTTGAAGCATCTAAATTGGGGAAGCAAGGGGACAAGCTGTATGACATGATGGAGGTGTTTCGCCAAGTGAAGATTAATTTACCACTCCTTGATGCCATCAAGCAAATTCCTCCTTATGCAAAATTTTTGAAGGACTTGTGCACTCAGAAAAGGTGTTCTAAAAGCCATGTGCCAAAGAAAGTAATGCTGCCACAACAAGTAAGTTCAATAATTCAGCAGTGTACTCCTCCCAAGTACAAAGATCTTGGTGCTCCAACTATCTCATGCATTATTGGGGAGCACCATGTGGATAAAGCTCTTCTTGATTTGGGTGCAAGTGTGAATTTGCTACCCTATTCAGTCTATTTACAATTGGGCTTGGGAGAATTGAAGCCTACCTCGGTGGTATTACAATTTGCAGACAGAACAACAAAGCAACCCCGAGGAATCATAGAAGATGTGCTCATTAAAGTGGACAAGTTTTACTTTCCTGTTGATTTCATTGTACTTGACACTGAGCCGGTTCACAATCCGAAGAGGCACATTCCTGTGATCCTTGGTCGACCTTTCTTAGCTACTGCTGATGCTTGCATAAATTGTAGGTCGGGGATCATGGATATTTCATTTGGCAACATGAATGTCAAGCTTAATGTGTTCAATGCTATCCAACACCCTCCAGATCAGAGTGATGTGTTCTGCATGGATGATATTGATGAATGTGTGGAGGAATTTGTTTCATCCTCTATATCTCAAAACTCCCTGGAGGTATGTAAGTCTTTTTATGACTTTGAGAACATTAATGATGAAGGGTTGTGTGAGGAAGTGCATGCTATGCTGGAAGTGGATGCTATTCAGAATACTCCACCATGGAGAATTCCAATTGAGCCACTACCTTTTCTCTCTAGCACTCCCTTAATGACTTCATTGGAGTCCCCTCCAGAATTAGAGTTGAAGCCTTTGCCTGACAAATTGAAGTATGTATTCTTGGGGGCACAGAAAACTCTTCCTGTTATAATTGCCTCTGATCTGACAGAAATTCAAGAGAAGAGCTTAGTAGAGGTTTTATACCAATATCGTGAAGCAATTGGATGGAGTGTTGCTGATCTTAAGGGCATTGATCCCTCAGTTTGCATGCACAAAATCCATTTGGAAGAAGGATGTAAGCCAACTAGAGAGGCACAGAGGCGACTGAACCCCAACATGAAGGAGGTGGTAAAGAAGGAGGTTGTCAAGTTACTTGATGCAGGAATCATTTATCCAATTTCTGACAGCACATGGGTGAGTCCGACACAAGTGGTTCCAAAGAAATCTGGTCTTACCATTGTCCCTAACTCCATGGGAGAGCTTGTTCCACAACGTACTGCCACAGGTTGGCGTTTTTGCATTGATTACAGAAAGCTCAATTCTATGACAAGGAAGGATCACTTTTCTCTTCCATTCATTGACCAAATACTTGAAAGGTTAGCTGGTCAGAGCTATTATTGCTTTCTGGATGGCTACTCTGGTTATAACCAAGTAGCTATGGATCCAGAAGATCAAGAGAAGACCACTTTCACTTGTCCCTTTGGTACTTTTGCGTATCGTCGTATGCCTTTTGGATTATGTAATGCTCCGGCTACATTCCAGAGGTGTATGATGGCCATCTTTTCTGACATGGTGGAAACATTCTTGGAGGTGTTCATGGATGACTTCTCTGTTTTTGGATCATCTTTTGAACATTGTTTGAGCAATTTATCACTTGTGCTTCAAAGGTGCCGAGAACGGAATCTGGTACTTAGTTGGGAGAAGAGCCATTTTATGGTGAAAGAAGGTATTGTATTGGGCCATATTATTCCAGAGAGGGGCATTGAAGTTGATAAAGCAAAGATCGACCTAATTGCAACTCTGCCTCATCCAACTTCGGTAAGGCAAGTTCGATCTTTCTTAGGCCATGCCGGGTTCTATTGAAGATTCATCAAGGATTTCAGTAAAGTGGCTCGACCATTGTGCCATTTGTTATCTAAAGATGTTCCCTTTATCTTTGATGAAGATTGTGTGAAGGCTTTTGAAAAGTTTCGGTCTCTGTTATCCTCTGCACCAATTATGCAGTCTCCAAAATGGGCTGTACCTTTTGAAATCATGTGTGATGCCTCTAATTATGCAGTGGGAGCCGTGTTGGGACAGAGAGAAGAGAAACGACCACATGTCATCTACTATGCTAGTAAGACTCTCTCTGATGCCCAACTCAATTATACAACCACAGAGAAAGAGCTTCTAGCTGTAGTGTTTGCCTTGGACAAATTTCGTTCTTATTTATTGGGGTCCAAGGTGGTTGTCTACTCTGATCATGCAGCATTGAGACACTTATTGGCAAAGAAAGAAACCAAACCGCGTCTTATTCGGTGGATTTTATTGTTGCAAGAATTTGATTTGGAGATAAAAGACAAAAAGGGGACGGAGAATGTGGTAGCGGATCATTTATCTCGAATCGAGTCTGAGCTGGTGATCGATGCACTACCTATTCGAGACTCATTCCCGGATGAGCAATTGTTTGAAACTACTTTGATGAAGGTTAATAGCCAAAGGTTGAAACATTGTGTGGAAGGATGTGTGCCAAGAAGAGACGTGGAGTCCGTTGACTTGACGGATCCCGTCTATCCGACTTAATCCCTTCGGAGAGTCAATCGTCTCCTACGGACGTTAAATTGTAGGTTTTGTATGTATTTCTATCCTTTAATTTCTTTAGTTTTCGTTGATTTTAAGTTATAGTTTTAGTTTTCTTACTTTTTCTTTCAATTCTAGTTGCATTTTAATGTTTTTTTCTTTGAGTTTTTAATGTATAAGTTACTTCCGGAGGATGCCAAGAGGTGTACCGAGGTATTCGGACTCAAGACGGGTGAAAAATCGTGCTCTCGGTCGACCTTGGGCGATGGAGACTCAAAATTATCAAGGTTCGGTCGACCTTGGGCGATGGAGGGTCCAAAAGGCATCCAGGAGGGGGATCAATCGCCCCATTTAAGGGGGATCGATCGCCCCATGATTTTCCATGAGGAGTAGCACCATCAGGTGGGCGATCGATCGCCCACCCTAGGGGGGATCGATCGCCCAACCCCAACACATGGGCTGGCCGAGAATTCTCCTTATATATGGACACCCACTCCTCCTATGTTGATACTACTTGCATCCTAAGCCTCTTTGAACTCCAATTCAAGTCCTACATCATCCAGAAAACTAATTTCTTCATTTAGTGATTATTATACAAGAATTCAACATTGATCAACATCAACTTCAAACATCAAATTGGATCAAAAATCACTAGTTCTCAAAGGAAGCTCACACTTTTTCAAGTTCAACATCCAAGTAAGTGAAGTTTTTCTTTGAGGAAATTGTTCAAATCTTTTTGAGGGCTTTTGAAGACCAAGTTTGGGGGATCAATTTGGTGCAATTACTTGTTCGATTTGGGTGAAAAAATTGCCGAAAAAAGGAGGTTGAAGGTTACAAAAGAATTGTGCACACCAAGTGTTCGATTTAATTCCTCAACCACACTTTTTCTACTTCTATGGCACCAAAGAGAGCAAGTCACCCAGATGCTTCAAGTTCACGTAATCCTCGCCGAGCGAGGCATGATCCGACCACAGGTTTTTCACGATCTCGCCGAGACGGTATTCAAGAGAGATGGCATCCAAGGGCGTTGAATTATGAAACAACGTTTGACATAGCCGAACTTTATGGTATGTTTCTCGAGACACGATGGGGGATTTCTGACATCCATCATCGTCGGTCGGCATCCATTTTTGTTCCACTCTCATCTACCAATTACCCGAGGCTTGTCAAGGTATTTTATCAGAACTTAATGCCGAAACCTGATGAGCGGGATGTGCTTACTTCTTCCGTAGATGGAACAATAGTTCGAGTGGACATGTCATCCATTGCCATTGCCATGGGTTGTCCTCATGAATGCCCAGCTGACTTATCTCATATCTATACTCCTCTACCAGACGAGTTGTCGGTAGGCAATGTGGTTGCACGTTTATGTGCCAACCAATTTTTCGGGCCGAAAAGGAATGCAGCTTCAAAGTCTTCAATGCCAAATCATTTATGGTTCCTTGACGCTGTGCTACTCAAGAATGTATGTCCAATTGGACATAAAACCGAAAGACGTCAAGAGTTTCTTAGAGCCTTATATGCCATACATTTTCGGCATTGGCTGTCATTCCCACAGATTGTCTGGGGCTAGATGGAGAAATTCTATTCCAAAGTTGTGGCCAAGGTACCAGACAGTGCAAGTGACTGGGAGTTTCCATTCCCTACTATTATTCACTAGTTGCTTGTAGCACAAGGGTATGCAGTCCATGAGGACGAGCTTGCCTTTCCACATGACCTTCATTATGGCACGCATGACTGGAACTTGAGTCGATCTCATATGCATCAGAGAGTTATAGCGGCGCCTGGTGAGGTATCTCGGTTGGCCCAGGGAGGAGAGCATGTAGATATACCACCACCGGTGGAAGGTCCAGAGGAGATGGAGGCAGAGGAAGAGGAAGTGCATGCACAGGCTGGTGGCCATGATTATCAATATTTAGAAGGGCAGATTGCTGGGTTGACAGCCCAGTTTGGCACCTTACAGACAGAGGTCTCCACACAGTTTGGTGCAATGAGAGCAGAGATGGCGGATCACTTTCGTGACACTCGCCAAGAGCAACTAGAGATGAGGAGGATGATGCGTGCACTGATGCGCCAAGCAAATTTGGATCCGGATGCTCAGTCACCACCACATCCTTGACAGGAAGGTAACCATCTTTTGTATTTTATTTTATTTTTAGCTTTTATTCTTCTCCTTATTTTTATTTTTGTAGTTAGATTTTTATTATCAAAAAAATAAATAAATAAATAAATAAATTTTTTGAAAAATGAAAAAAAATATTTTATTTTTTTTTTAGGATTTTTCTCTTTCATATTTATTTTCACCCATACTATTTTCACTTGATCTTTGGGGTATAGTGGTTTGTTTTGACAGGTTGAAACATCCAAGTTTGGGGGTGTGCTTGCATTGCCTTCGTGCTAGTGATGTCCTCTATTTTCTTTCCACTACTCCATGATCCCGGTAATATCGTTCTTACTCCTCTCTATGCTTTAATTGGGTGTCCATTGAGGACAATGTACAACTTAAGTTTGGGGGTGAGGCGATGCCTATTTATGTGCTTTATTGCATATGGGGGAAATTTGTGTGAACTTCTTTTGTATTAGGATTTTATTTTATTTTATTTTCTTAGTTTGTTTTTTTTTATTTTATTTTTATTTTGTTTTGTTTTTAGATAGAATGTTTTGACATGATTCAATGGATTAATACCTTATGTAGGTGCATAACTTGCAATTTTTGAGTATGTTTGAAAATTTTGAAAACTATGGTTTAAATTAAGTGGTTTTAATCATGGTTTGCAATAACAGGTTTTGAGGTGATTGATTTTAGTTTCCTTACATGCACAGACACACTAGCATAATTTTGTGGGGTATAAACCTATATTTTGAGTTGTTACGTTACATATGCTTGATATTAATTAGTATCTCTTGAGAATGAGTACCGATGATGTGTTATACTTGACTTCAATGAAAAAAATAAAAGAAAGAAATGAAGTGAAAAAGAAAAAAAAAGTGTTGAATAAGCAAATCAATTTGATCCTTTTCATGAGTAACCGGGCCTCTATGCCTCAGGAAGCACGGAGTGTTCGCGTCAAAAGTGAAAGGGTGAGAAAAGATGAGCATTGGTTGTCTTGATTTGTAGCCTGA
This sequence comes from Cornus controversa, assembly GCA_026545225.1. Taxonomy (NCBI): domain Eukaryota; kingdom Viridiplantae; phylum Streptophyta; class Magnoliopsida; order Cornales; family Cornaceae; genus Cornus; species Cornus controversa. The sequence goes on along the minus strand of CM048853.1, from coordinate 15,197,312 downwards.
CTGATTCGAGTAATTAGGTCTTCGGGGTATCTTAAAGCCTAGTGCCCTAAAGCCATCTGGTTTGGGAGTCACTGACTGAAAGCTTGCTACATGGATCTTTCAGAAAGCTTAATAGATCAAGACATTGCACAACCAATAAAGCAATGAGAAAAAAAAAAAGAATAATGAAAAAAAAAATGAAAAAGTCATGTATGCATGTTGGGAAGTATGAGTTCAATAAGGGGAGCTAGTGAGTTGAAAGGGTATGTGCCTTAATATATTCAGAGCTTGGTTATGCTACATGAGAGGACTACTAGTTCACTTTACACGAGGGAGCTAGAGCTGATTATTTTGAGATATGTTGATGTGAATTATGTGTGGGGACCATTGATTTGAATGATAGAATTTGGAAGTTTGAAATTATTCTTGAATGCAAGTTTGTAACTATATATTGTAATCTTCTTCTTGAATTAATGTTAAAACAAAATTTTGAATGTTTGTGGGTACCATTTCTGGAAACCCTCACGAGACTATACTCGTCCACTAGGGGGAACCTAGGGGTTTAAAGGCTTGTTGCATATGCTAAATGCAATCGTTTCTCCCACGAAAGTGGAGTTAGGTAGTTTAGTTAGTGTTTAGTAGTTTCTTTGTTTTAGTTTTGTTTTATTCTATTGCTAAGGGACTAGCAATATGTAAGTTTGGGGGTGTGATAGGCGTTGAATGTTACGCATTCTAGCCTCTTAACTTATGTATTTTATTCTCTTAGTGATAGATTATTTTGTGATTTTACTTTGTTTTAGTGTTTTCTGTATTTTCAGGGCCTTAATGATTATTTCAGTTAAAACCGTGCTTTTGGGTTTTTAAAGAAGACATCCAAGATGGTGAGATGAAGCCTACATCAAGGAGATTCACTCAACCATTTATTTCAACTCAAATCAGCCCAAGAAAGAGGTCCAAGAGAATTACAGCTGCTTAAGAAGGTTTCGGGCCTGAAGCCCAAATCTACGCATAATACAGTCTTAATCCCATTTTGGGAAATGGACCAGAAATCTTATTTTCGAGCCTCAAATCGACATTATTTTCGCGTAGGGTTGAACGAAATTTGATTCTGCACACTTTTGTATTTCACAAAAATTCCATAAATCGGACTTCTAGTGGGTCAAAAGTCAGGCCGAAGTCAGCAGGAAAAACCCACCTGATTAGTGCTGCGGGAAACCCTAATTAATTCCTAATTGGATTAGGACTTTGGTGTATTCTCTTGGGGAATAAAGTGAAGACTTGGGGGCTGAAGAGAGAGAGCTTAGACACAGAGATTGGAGAGTCTGAGAGGGCTGAAGAGAACAGAAACATATTGCAGAGCCATTGGAGAACGAAGTCATACGCGTAATTCAGAAAGATGATGCTTCTTCCTTAACAGTTGAAGCTTCTTCTTCTACCATGAGCGGCTAGTTCATCCACTAGGGTTTTGATGTAGCCCTAACAAAGCATCAATGGTTTGATTGTTTTAATTATTGGGGACCTTTATATACATGCATAGATTGTGTAATTGTGAGGATTCTTATTATAGAATTGAGCAATAAAAGTCTTGTAAATTCAATCTCAATGATTTCTTATCTTGTCTTAGATATTTAGTTGTTATTGAACTCAATCTCTTTTGTTTTCTGTGATCATGAGAGAGATTATTACACAATGGTAATCACTGAATATATTGTTATGAGCTTTGATGGATTATGCCTAGAGAAGATGAACCATACTGCACCCTAGATTAGAGTAGTTAGGCAGATGGCCCATGCCAATCGAAGATAGTCCATGGCTTAGTCTTAATCATATGTTATCTTCTTGATGGATGAAGGTGAGCTTGTAGCCACCGACACCACTTATGCATGATGTAATTCCCCATAGTTGATTCAATTGACCATTGATTGTGGAGTTAGTGGTGAAGTCAAACACCCTAGGTTTCTCTCCTATTATCTTCACTATCTTGTTTACTTTGGTTTATTTTATTTTATCTTTTTAATTAGTTTAAAAATTAGAATTCTTTTCTTCTAAATTTAATTGGAATTAATTCCGTAATCCAACTCGTCAGACCATAATCCCTGAGGTTCGATACCCATTCCTTTCGATAGCCCTATTCTGCAAGGAATTCGTTCTATTGCGAAGTGTGGAAATTTTTAATTGATATATTTTTGAGTCACACTCACACACAAATCAGACACTTCCTAGATGCTCAGCATTCCAAGGATGGGCCAACTGTCTCCCTTCTAACGTCTCTAATCAATATGCCCCCTGTCTCCTCCAAGTCTACCAGAGATAACTCTGATTTCCCCCAATAAATGATTTTTTCGAGTGTTGTCATCTTTACCATCCCCATCCCATGGGCGATTCTGTGTTCCCCTCTCATCTCCAGCTACATATCTTTGTAGTTGGCCCCTTCGAATTAGACTTTCAATCTGCCTTTTCAAGTCTATGCACTCATCTGTATCGTGGCCATGGTCGCGATGGAACCTATAATACTTGTCGTGGGACCTCTTGGATGGATTGGTTCTTAGTTTTGGGGGCCATTCAATAGCCGGGTCATCTTGGACGTAGAAGAGGATTTGGCTTATTGACGTGTTTAAGGGGGTAAATGTGCTGAATCCCTTATCACGACGTGATGCTTTATCGGTCTGCTCTCGTGACATTCTGCTATACTTGGGGTCTCTATCTTCCTCATTGGATTGTCCCCCCCTTTTCCTATTTGCCTTTCTCGCATCAAGGGCATCCTCTGCGTTCATGTACTTTTGGGATTTCACGAGTAGTTCAGACATACTTTCTGGAGGGTGCTTGGAAATTGAGTACAAGAACTTTGAAGGCAATAGGCCCCCCATAAATGCAGTAACTGCCACCTTGTCATCCAGAGCATCGACCTGCAACATCTCCCTGTTAAACCGGTTAATGAAATCTCGCAATGACTCTCCTTTAGTTTGTCTTATGTTCAGGAGATAGGTGGCGGGCTTTCTGTGCCTTCGGGCGGCAATAAAATTGCCTACAAACAATTGACTCAGTTCTTTGAAGGAATGTACAGATGCTGGCTTCAAGTTGTTAAACCATGACCGAGCAGATTTCTTCAATGAAGTAGGAAAAGCTCTACATAGGATTTCATCTGGTACTCCTTAAAGGTGCATCAGAGCCTTATAAGTCTCCAGATGATCTAGCGGGTCCTGGGTCCCATCAAAGCCTTCAAAGGTAGGCATCTTGAACTTATTGGGTAAAGGACATGTCATTACCTCATTAGAGAAAGGGAGATTGGTTTGCTAAACCAGATCTTCTACTGTAGCATGGCCTTTCCTTTTTATGGCATGAGTCATGCTTTCTATTTTGGCTCTGAGATCCTGCATCTCCAAGTCATAATAGGCAGCCTCTCTTGGGTGCCCTGAGTCTCCAAAGGTACGGGCTCTAAACCCCGAATCCCCTTGGGTACGGGGTCTCTCCAGCGGTATTAGATGAGTCAGATTTGTTTTTTCTCGGTCGCTTCTCACGTGGTTTTGGGCCACGTCTTTTGCTAGTACCCCACTATCCCGCACGGCACCATCCCTATCTGGATCAACTGGCATAAGATGGCTCTGCGATGGCACTGGCTCCACAGGAGGAAGGCGTTGCAGGATTGTCGCATTTTGCTGGAGTAACTGGGCCAGACTTTGGTTCAAGTGCTGGACCAGATATTCCAACGCTGCAACTCGCTCCTGGTCGATTGGGACTCCGGGGCGTGCCCCGGGAAAGTCTCCTTGGCCAGGAGGCTGCATGCCCCCCTCTCCTGTTATCGGGATATTGTGATTGGAGCGACCTAGGGATGCGGCAGGAGGGTCTTGCCCAGCGAGGGGGTCCTCCCCAGCAGGAGGGTCTTGTATGGCGGCGGTCTCTAGCCCAGATCGTAGGTGCATCATGCTTCTTTTTACGTTTTTTAGGTAAGATGAGAGTATAGTTCGTGGGTTTGTTTCCCACAGATGGCGCCAATTGATGAAGCAAAATCCACCGCGAACTGGTCAAACGCCAAACTGTAAAAGAGACAAGAGAGGAGTAATCGAAAGGGCACCGGCGTGGTGTCGGCTTACTACACTCCGACGATCAAGTCAGGAATCGAAAGGGCTTTAAAAGCTGTAAAGAAACTCAGAGGGTATTAATTGCGTACCTGGTATATGGATCATTTCTGTATTTATAGCGGTCAAGTGGAACTGCGTCCTAGTAGGAGACTGGCTCCTGGAGATAGAGGAGTCCTGATTAAAGTAGATTCCTTATCCATGTCACCTTGAACTCAACCTCCACGTTGTACGTTTCATAATTGGAGTCAAATACTCTATCAGAAGTAAAACTTTTTTTTTTTAAAAATGAAATTTTCCAACATCTAAAATTTGGACACTTTCCGTGACATGAAGTAGGATTGCTTAAATTTCTTTCTTTGAATGGAACTACGATTTTCTAGTTCTCCTTTTCCTAATTAAATCAGTATCTTGAAAATCCTATTCCTACTAGGATTTTTTTTTTCTTGTCCAAATAGAATTAAAATCTTGAGAATCAACCTGCAAATAGGATTAAACCAGTATGGGCTATATATAACCCACGAGTCAGGCTTTTGACATCAATTGACGTTGTAATCTTAATTGCTCAACTTTGAAACGAAGTCAACACCAAATTGTCAGTGACAGAAAAAGGAAGAAATCGTAGCTTCAGTACCCACTTTTCCTCGCTGAAATATTTATCGTAACAACAGGTTCTTCACTTTCTTTTTATTATTTCCTCTCTTTCATTGCTTTAATGCCCCAAGCTCCTTCACTTTTTTTTTCACTATTTTTTTTATTGTTCTATGACATGTCTCACAAACATGAACTCTTATATAATTACTGTCACGCGACTCAAGGTTTTTTCTTCCAACCAATTTTTTACTCATCTCTTTCTCTTATATAGAGGTCCTCCAGGGTGTTCTCCAAGTAAAAGAAAATAGGAAAGTGCTAAGAAGAAAATCTGCCAGAATATTTTCTCTGACTTGTAATCCAATTTTGACCTTCAATAAGTGTGATTCACGAAATTTTCATCAAATTCAAATATCTTGGGCTTCAAATTATATTTTCACAGCCATTGAGTTTGCTTCATTCCAATATCCAAGTCAAGAGATATGGTTAAATTACAATAACTGGTGTAATGTTCGCGCATAATATTGTTACTATTTTGACACGCGGTTTTTACCCCTTAAATGTCATAATTAGGGCTTCTTTATGAAATACAAATCTGTTCCCCTATGAATTATGCTTTCTAAAAAACCTAGGCTTGCATTAATCTGATGCTCAAGTTGAAAGTTATGGCCCAAATAGTAAGACTGCACAGAAAAGTCGTGGACTTTATATTTGTTAAATTTAGGCATTTTTGGCAAACATCACCATAAACCCGGATTGTCTTTGTTTTTTCTGTCTTGGCCTTCACTTCTTTTTTCCTCTTTTTTATCAATGATAACTTGGCAGCGAGAAAATTTTCTCTTTATTTTTTTTTAGTAGCAACTTTGTCTTCTATGGTCGCTATTAACCAATTTTTTTTTTTTAGATAAGCTTCTACTTGTGGGCTCTACTCGAGTTTTGTGTTGCCTTTGGATCAACGTATAGATCCATTGAACTCATCGAGGAAGACAACTGTAGGTGAGTCACTCAATTCTTTTACAAATTTCAATTTCCTTGTCAATTCTTGTAGGTTTCCATTCCTTTTCCAATGAGGGATAGCATTCTAAAATGCTGCCAATTTGTCAAATCACTTCTTTCATAATATGGGGTTCGGGGTGCCATTCATTAGTCCCCTCGGAGTCACTTAGTTCCTTTTAAAAAAAATTTGTCCCTTTGGGGTCATTTAGTTCCTTTGGAACACTTTATCGTCCATTTAGGGTCACTCAGTTCATTTGAAACATTTTATCATCATTTCTAGGTCCCTTAACACTTTATTGTCCCTTCGGGGTCCCTCAATTCCGTTGGTACACTTTATCATCCCTTCAGGGTCCCTTAGTTCTATTGGAACACTTTATCATCCATTCAGGGTCACTTAGTTCCTTTGGAACACTTTATCGTCCATTTGGGGTCATTTAGTTCTGTTGGAACACTTTATCGTCTATTCGGGATCACTTAGTTCTTTTGGAACACTTTATTAGTTCTTTTAGGACACTTTCTAAAATGATTATTATGTTTGCCTTGAAGCTTTTTAAATAAAACCATGATTGGCAAAAGTCAAAGGTTGTTTACCTGACAAAAAAAAAAGTCTGAGAGAAATTTCAACACTAAAAAAAAAATGAGAGAACGATGTTAGGGAGGAAGGAACTACTTTGAATGTAGGAATTCCACTGGTTGGTTGTTTTGCTCCATGGGTGCCTTCGCCTAATGCTTCATACCACTTGTCGTAATTGTCCAAACAATTTTCTGTGTGCTTATGAATCTTGGTGATAAGTCAAGTTACCACAATACGACAAACACCTTTTAACATATTTTGGCAGTGAGCCAAGTTGTCACCACGGTACGGCAAGTATTGTCAACATCTTGGTGGTAAGCCAAGTCACCACGGTGCAGCAAACATCGTCAATATCTTGGTGATAGGCCAAAAGAATTTTTTTTTTTTGCTAGATCGAACTGAACTTAGAATGATGCTTTAAGCTACCTACGTACCCTACCAGGGATCAACTCATTAGGTAGTTCATTTTTTTTTTTGTGAAGATAATTTATACTCATATCAAGGAGTGCTTTTTTTTCATACAGATAATTTATACTCATGTCAAGGAGTGTTTGATTTTTTTCTTCATGATGACAGTTTATACTCATGCCAATGAGTGCTTCTTTTTTTTGGTAGACAATTTATACTCGTGTCAAGGAGTTTTTTTTGGTAGACAGTTTATACTCATGTCAAGGAGTGTTTTTTGTTTTTTATTGTTCTTGTAAACAGTTTAGACTCGTGTCATAGAGTGTCATCGATAGTTTAGGCTCATATCGGAGAGCACTTTAGCTTTAATTATTATTCAACTTTGCAAGATTCAGAAGATAGTCCACGCTTGTGTTGAAATGTGTGAACCAGCTCGGTGTCAATTTGGAAATTTTCTTCTTGTTTTATTTTTTTATTGTACACTTCTTATACTTGAGAAGAACATCTCCTTTGAACTCATCTCCCCACCCAAAAGGAAGAGGTATTTCACTTATCATGATCCACATAAGAGGATTAAACCTCAACCAATATGCTTTCATTCCGCTCCGAGATTCAATCCAAACAGCATCTTCGAGCTTTGGTCCCCACACTTTTCCTTCCTTCATTCTTTCAATTTTCAAAGCTTTTTGTTTTATTTTGAATTGGAGACGACTTTGTTCTTTGCTTTTTGTTCGACACCTTCGTTTTACTACTTGTTAGAGACAGTTTAAGAAAGTAACTCTTGAGACATCATTCGTGTGTTTCTGAGCAATGATTCTTGCGAGATCCTTGCAAGACTATTCCCATCTTAAACTTTCTTTTTTGGCCTCCATGTGAGCATAATTTTATGATCCTTTATACTTAAAGTTGTTTGAGGAGAACTTGAAGAATTACCTTTACAATGCTTCTTTGATGCAAATCCTTGCGATTTGTCACTTTGGCTATACATTTGTTTTTCTTGTTCCTTCCTTGAGACTTCTTTCTTATTTTGAGGTTTGAGAAAATGTGTAGACCTTTTTGAATCTTGCTCCCATGCCAAGGGTATTTCATATGAGAAAGCTGGGAATGAGCTTTGTATGAAGGGTTTGCCTCCTGTCTGTTCACTTTCCTTTTTTGTGATTACTCACTTTTTGTTGGAAAATTGTATTAAACATTTGCTCGTTCAAATTGTGGCGAGCTATCTCAAATTTCTTGTACTTAAAAGTTGAAGTTCCCAACAAGTTCGGTCTTCTACCAAGGTTTTCTTGACTCAATGCCTTATGTAACTGAGAACCTTCAAATAAAATCACTGAAGCAACATGATGTGTTTCTTGATACAAGTCTCGAGAGATGATGCTTGTAACATAAGATGTATCTTTTTCATTGTCCGAGTTAGGAAGTATTTTGTCTTCTTCTTTGGACTCAACCCCCTCATCTTTAAGACAGTGGTTAGACATATTAGGAAAGACAAGAGCCTTTGCACCACGACTTATTTTGCTAAGTTCTATATTATGGGCATGAGTAACCAATTCTTCAAATGTACAATGCCTGATTCCTTGTAGAATGTAGAGAAGAGACTTCAGAAAGATAGTATTTACAATCAAGACTTAGAGCTTACTAGCGGTTGATAGTCGACCACAAGCTCGTCCTTTATTTGTTTAGTGTTAGTGAGTTCTAGCATGCTTACTATTCTGAAAGTACTATAGAAGTGGTTGAGAAACTCTTGCTTCATCTGTCCTAACAGTTAATACTCCCAGCTTTGAGGTTCGTGTACCAATCAAATGCATTTTCTTTAAGGGAACGAATAAATTTCTTGACTAAGAGGTCCCCTTCGGTGCCAGCATTATTGCAAGCCTCTACAAAGTGTGCAACATGTTGTTTGGAATTGTCTCTACCATCAAATTGTTGGAACTTTGGTGGTTGATATCCCATTGGTGTTTTTAAGATGTCAATTCTTCGGTGTAAGGTTTTGAGTACATGAGAGTGCTTTGAGGGGCGTCATTATACTATGTTCAGATTGTGTTCTTTATCATATTGATGCAGGAGGATCCGAGTTAGAGGATGCTAAGTTATCAGATAACACGTTGATGGCGCTGAGTTACTATGAGTTGGCAGATCAGCGCAAAGATGGCAAGAAATCGTGATCTTTTTCCTAATTGGGGCAGTTTTGGGTGCGTTTCGGTACTTTGGCCATAACTTTGGGTACGAGTATCAGAATCGCTATTATAACCCCAATTCAGAAAGCTCTCTTCCGCGCGCACGTCGTGACCACCAAGCTATACTCGGTGCATGTCATTTTCGATGTCAAAATCCACTGTTTTCCCTTTCAAATCCTCATTTTTAGTTATTTTTTTTTCGTTTATAGTAATATTTCTTTTGTCATTTAGGAAGTGATTCTGAACCCGATTTGGGCCATATTTTTAGCAGAGTACTTCTTTTATTACCTATTTCCTTTTGACATGATTATTGGGATTTTGCTATTTTTGGTCAAATTCCAATAATAACCTTTTTTTTAGCTATATAGCCTAGCTTGTGGGCTGATATTGAGGTAACTTTTATTTTGATAATATTGAATTGAATACCAGAGGATTTTCTCTGTGTTTTGGACGATTCTCTTGTGTTCTTCCCTGTGAATTACCTGTTGACATTAGCCTACAGAATAATCACTATTCTGTCCGGCGTCAGTTGGTATCAGAGCTTCAGCATCTTCTTGGGTGAGATTTCATCAGTTTCCATGGCTGGTGGTCGTGGTCGTGGTCGTCGTGGACAGGTTCCGAATGAGGAAGTCCCACACTGTGATCGTAGTGTTCAGGATTTGATGATTAAGGATTTACAGAGGCAAGTTGCAGAGTTAACCCAGCGTCTAATGGGGCAGACTATCAGTGATCGTGAGATGGAAGATCATGAATCCGATTCCAGTTCTGACAACCCATTTCACAATCGTGCTCGATTCTGGGGGCACCGTGGTCGGGAGGAACGTCATGGAGATCTCGGTTTCAGAGTGGGTCTGCCCGAGTTTTCTGGTACATTACAGGCTGAAGGATTTGTCGATTGGTTGAATGAAGTAGAGCGTATCTTTGAGTATAAGGAACTCTCAGATCGTGTCAAAGTGAAACTGGTCACCATCAAACTCAAAGGTAGAGCATCTGCATGGTGGGAGCAGTTGAAGCGATCATGAGACAGGCAGGGCAAGGCCAAGATCACTGATTGGGAGATGATGAAGAAAAAATGAAGGGCCACTTCTTTCCTTTCAGCTACACTCAAACCTTGTTTCAGCGACTTCATTCATTGAGGCAAGGCACGAGATCGGTTAATGATTACACAGAGGAGTTCTATTAATTGATAGCCCAGAATGATTTATCCAAGACGGAAGAGCAGAAGGTGGCGCAGTATTTGGGAGGATTGCGGTAACCCCTGCAGGATGCCCTCAGCCTTCACTTGCTTTGGACTATTTCTGAAGCATACCAACGCGCACTTCCTGTGGAAAAACAACATAATAGGAGGCCAGTGGTCAGAAGCGATCAAAGCAATTGGCCAGTTCGATCTCAAGAATCCCGTCCTATCCAACAGCCACCACAGGGTAATTTTAACTCAAATATTAGATGTTTCAGATGTGGTGAATAGGGACATAAAGCGACTGAGTGCAGGAAGCCTTCAAGTCAGAAGGGCAAAAACCTCCTGATTGAGGAAGACATGGTAGACGAAACTAAGGAGATTGGAGAGCCTATGTATAACGATGATGAAGATGGAGATGTGTTGTATGGAGATGGTCATGAGAATCTGGTCATTTGTAAGAGTCTACTGACTCCCAAGGGTGATTCGGGAGACGATTGGTTGAGAACCAATATTTTTTGCACAACTTGCACAGTTGCAAATAAAGTCTGCAAGATGATCATTGACAGTGGCAGTCGTGAGAACGTGGTGTTTGAAGAGGCTGTCCAAAAATAGAAGTTGAAGACAAATCATCATCCCAACCCGTACAAATTGTCATGGCTGAGTAAAGGCAGTGAGGTAACAGTAGATAGGCGATGCCTAATGTCTTTTTCGATTGGCAGGAAATATTTTGATAATGCTTGGTGTGATTTTGTGTCTATGGATGCTTGTCATGTACTGTTAGGCTGACCTTGGCACTATGATCGCAGTGTTATTCATGATGGGCGAAAAAATACATATTCCCTTAGCCTCAAGAGGAAGAAGATTGTGTTGGCCCCTCATCGGGAAGGAACCACTGATTCGTGTGTGAGTGTGACTCAAAAAGTATATCAATTAAAAATTTCCACACTTCGCAATAGAACGAATTCCTTGCAGAATAGGGCTATCGAAAGGAATGGGTATCGTACCTCAGGGATTATGTTCTGACGAGTTGGATTACAAAATTAATTCTAATTAAATTTAAAAGAAAAGAATTTTGATTTTTAACTAATTAAAAAGGTAAAATAAAATAAATCAAAGGTAAACAAATAATGAAGATAATAAGAGAGAAACCTAGGGTGTTTGACTTCACCACTAACTCCACAATCAATGGTCAATTGAATCAACTATAGGGGAATTACATCATGCATAAGTGGTGTCGGTGGCTACAAGCTCACCTTCATCCGTCAAGAAGATAACATATGATTAAGGCTAAGCCATGGACTATCTTCGATTGGCATGGGCCATCTGCCTAACTACTCTAATCTAGGGTGCAGTATGGTTCATCTTCTCTAGGCATAATCCATCAAAGCTCATAACAATATATTCAGTGATTACCATTGTGTAATAATCTCTCTCATGATCACAGAAAACAAAAGAGATTGAGTTCAATAACAACAACTAAATATCTAAGACAAGATAAGAAATCATTGAGATTGAATTTACAAGACTTTTATTGCTCAATTCATTAATAAGAATCCTCACAATTACACAATCTATGCATGTATATAAAGGTCCCCAATAATTAAAACAATCAAACCATTGATGCTTTGTTAGGGCTACATCAAAACCCTAGTGGATGAACTAGCCGCTCATGGTAGAAGAAGAAGCTTCAACTGTTGAGGAAGAAGACATCATCTTTCTGAATTACGCGTATGACTTCGTTCTCCAATGGCTCTGCAATATGTTTCTGTTCTCTTCTCAGCCCTCTCAGACTCTCCAATCTCTGTGTGTAAGCTCTCTCAATTCAGCCTCCAAGTCTTCACTTTATTTCCCAAGAGAATACACCAAAGTCCTAATCCAATTAGGAATAAATTAGGGTTTCCCGCAGCACTAATCAGATGGGTTTTTCCTGCTGACTTCGGCCCGACTTTTGACCCACTAGAAGTCCGATTTACGGAATTTTCGTGCAGAATCAAATTTCGTTCAACCCTAGTCCGTTTTCCAAAACGGGATTAAAACTGCATTATGCGCAGATTTGGGCTTCAGGCCCGAAACCTTCTTAAGCAGCTGTAATTCTCTTGGACCTCTTTCTTGGGCTGATTTGAGTTGAAATAAATGGTTGAGTGAATCTCCTTGATGTAGGCTTCATCTCACCATCTTGGATGTCTTCTTTAAAAGCCCAAAATCCTGGTTTTAACTGAAATAATCATTAAGGCCCTGAAAATACAGAAAACACTAAAACAAAGTAAAATCACAAAATAATCTATTACTAAGAGAATAAAATACATAAGTTAAGAGGCTAGAATGCGTAACATTCAACGCCTATCACACCCCCAAACTTACATATTGCTAGTCCCTTAGCAATAGAATAAAACAAAACTAAAACAAAGAAACTACTAAACACTAACTAAACTACCTAACTCCACTTTCGTGGGATAAACGATTGCATTTAGCATATGCAACAAGCCTTTAAACCCCTAGGTTCCCCCTAGTGGACGAGTATAGTCTCGTGAGGGTTTCCAGAAATGTTACCCACAAACATTCAAAATTCTGTTTCAACATTAATTCAAGAAGAAGATTACAATACATAGTTACAAACTTGCATTCAAGAATTATTTCAAACTTTCAAATTCCACAATTCAAATCAATGATTCCCATGCATAATTCACAACAACATATCTCAAAATAATCAACTCTAGTCCCCTTGTGTAAAGTGAACTAGCAATCATCTTATGTAGCATAACTCAGTTCTGAATATATTAAGGCACATACCCTTTCAATTCACTAGCTCCCCTTATTGAAATCATACTTCCCAACTTGAATACATGACTTTTTCATTTTTTTCAATTCTTTTTTTTTCATTGCTTTATTGGTTGTGCAATGTCTTGATCTATTAAGCTTTCTGAAAGATCCATGTAGCAAGCTTTCAGTCAGTGACTCCCAAACCAGACGGCTTTAGGGCACTAGGCTTTAAGATACCCTGAAGACCTAATTACTCGAATCAGTCAGGCTACAAATCAAGACAACCAATGCTCATCTTTTTTCACCCTTTCACTTTTGACGCGAACACTCCGTGCTTCCTGAGGCATAGAGGCCCGGTTACTCATGAAAAGGATCAAATTGATTTGCTTATTCATCACTTTTTTTTTTCACTTCTTTTCTTTCTTTTCTTTTTTTTTTTTTCATTGAAGTCAAGTATAACACATCATCGGTACTCATTCTCAAGAGATACTAATTAATATCAAGCATATGTAACTCAATAACTCAAACCAAAGTTTATACCCCACAAAATTATGCTAGCGTGTCTGTGCATGTAAGGAAACTAGAATTAATCATCCCAAAACATGTTATTGCAAACCATGATTAAAACCACATAATTCAAACCACAGTTCCAAGAATTTAAAACATACTCAAAAATTGCAAGTTATGCACCTACATAAGGTATTAATCCTTTGAATCATGTCAAAACATACTATCTAAAAATAAAACAAAATAAAATAAAATAAAAAAAACAAACTAAGAAAATAAAATAAAATAAAAATCCTAATACAAGAAGAATTTCACAAATTTTCCCCCATATTGCAATAAAGCACACAAATAGGCATCGCCTCACCCCCAAACTTAAACTGTACATTGTCCTCAATGTACTATCAATCAAAGCAAAGAGAAGAGTAAGAACGATATTACCGGGATCATGGAGTAGTGGAAAGAAAATAGAGTACATCACGAGTACGAAGGCAATGCAAGCACACCCCCAAACTTGGATGTTGCAATCTGTCAAAACAAACCACTATACCCCAAAGATCAAGTGAAAATAGTATGGGTGAAAATAAATATGAAAGAGAAAAATCCTAAAAAAATAAAATATTTTTTTCATTTTTCAATTTTTATTTATTTATTTTTTTTTTTACAATAAAAATCTAACTACAAAAAGAAAAATAAAAAGAAAAATAAAAACTAAAAATAAAATAACATACAAAAGATGGTTACCTTCCTGTCAAGGATGTGTTGGTGACTGAGCATCCGGATCTAAGTTTGCTTGGCGCATTAGTGCACACATCATCCTCCTCATCTCAAGTTGCTCTTGGCGAGTGTCACGAAAGTGATCCGCCATCTCTGCTCTCATTGCACCAAATTGTGTGGAGACCTCTGTCTGTAAGGTGCCAAACTAGGCTGTCAACCCAGCAATCTGCCCTTCTAAATATTGATAATCATGGCCACCAGCCTGTGTATGCACTTCCTCTTCCTCTGCCTCCATCTCCTCTGGATCGTCCACCGGTGGTGGTACATCTACATGCTCTCCTCCTTGGGCCAACCGAGAGACCTCACCAGGCGCCGCTATGACTCTCTGGTGCATATGAGATCGACTCAAGTTCCAGTCATGCGTGCCATAATGAAGGTCATGTGGAAAGGCAAGCTCATCCTCGTGGACTGCATACCCCTGTGCTACAAGCAACTGGTGAATAATAGTAGGGAATGGAAACTCCTAGTCACTTGCACTGTCTAGTACCTTGGCCACAACTTTGGAATAGAATTTCTCCATCTGGCCCCAGACAATCTGTGGGAATGACAGCCAATGCCCAAAATGTATGGCATATAAGGCTCTGAGGAACTCTTGACGTCTTTCGGTTTTATGTCCAATTGGACATACATTCTTGAGTAGCACAGCGTCAAGGAACCATAAATGATTTGGCATTGAAGACTTTGAAGCTGCATTCCTTTTTGGCCCGGAAAATTGGTTGGCACACAATCGTGCAACCACATTGCCCACCGACAACTCGTCGGGTAAAGGAGTATAGATATGAGATAAATCAGCTGGGCATTCATGAGGACAACCCATGGCAATGGCAATGGATGACATGTCCACTCGAACTATTGTTCCATCTACGGAAGAAGTAAGCACATCCCGCTCATCAGGTTTCGGCATTAAGTTCTGGTAAAATACCTTGACAAGCCTCGGGTAAATGGTAGATGAGAGTGGAACAAAAATGGATGCCGACCGACGACGACGGATGTCAGAAATCCCCCATCGTGTCTCGGGAAACATACCATACAGTTCGGCTATGTCAAACGTTGTTTCATAGTTCAACGCCCTTGGATGCCATCTCTCTTGAATACCGTCTCGGCGAGATCGTGAAGAACCTGTGGTCGGATCATTCCTCGCTCAGCGAGGATTACGTGAACTTGAAGCATCTTGGTGACTGGCTCTCTTTGGTGCCATAGAAGTAGAAAAAGTGTGGTTGAGGAATTAAATCGAATACTTGGTGTGCACAATTCTTTTGTAACCTTCAACCTCCTTTTTTCGGCAATTTTTTCACCCAAATCGAACAAGTAATTGCACCAAATTGATCCCCCAAACTTGGTCTTCAAAAGCCCTCAAAAAGATTTGAACAATTTCTTCAAGGAAAAACTTCACTTACTTTGATGTTGAACTTGAAAAAGTGTGAGCTTCCTTTGAGAACTAGTGATTTTTGATCCAATTTGATGTTGAAGTTGATGTTGATCAATGTTGAATTCTTGTATAATAATCACTAATTGAAGAAATTAGTTTTCCGGATGATGTAGGACTTGAATTGGAGTTCAAAGAGGTCTAGGATGCAAGTGGTAGCAACATAGGAGGATAAGGAGTCCATTTATAGCATAAATTTTCGGCCAGCCCACCCATGGGCTTGGGCGATCGATCCCCCCTAGGGTGGGCGATCGATCGCCCACCTGATGGTGGGGAATTTCTAAATAACACATGGGGCGATCGATCCCCCTTGACTGGGGCGATCGATCCCCCTCCTGAAGGCCTGTTTGACCCTCCATCGCCCAAGTTTGACCGAGACTTGATATTTTTGAGTCTCCATCGCCCAAGGTCGACCGAGAGCACTATTTTTCACCCGTCTTGAGTCCGAATACCTCGGTACACCTCTTGGCATCCTCCAGAAGCAACTTATACATCAAAAACTCAAAGAAAAAACATTAAAACGCAACTAGAATTGAAGAAAAACCTAAGAAAACTAAAGCTAAAAATTAAAATTAAAGAAAACTAAAAGAAATAAAGTATAGGAATACATACAGAACCTACTATTTAACGTTCGTAGGAGACGATTGACTCTCCGAAGGGATTAAGTCGGATAGACGGGATCCGTCAAGTCGACGGACTCCACGTCTCTTCTTGGCACACATCCTTCCACACAATGTTTCAACCTTTGGCCATTAATTTTCATCAAAGTAGTTTCAAACAATTGCTCATCCGGGAATGAGTCTCGAATAGGTAATGCATCGAATACCGGCTCAGACTCAATTCGAGATAAATGATCCGCTACCACATTCTCCGTCCCCTTTTTGTCTTTTATTTCCAAATCAAATTCTTGCAGCAATAAAATCCACCGAATAAGACGCGGTTTGGTTTCTTTCTTTGCCAATAAGTGTCTCAATGCTGCATGATCAGAGTAGACAACCACCTTGGACCCCAATAAATAAGAACGAAATTTGTCCAAGGCAAACACTACAGCTAGAAGCTCTTTCTCTGTGGTTGTATAATTGAGTTGGGCATCAGAGAGAGTCTTACTAGCATAGTAGATGACATGTGGTCGTTTCTCTTCTCTTTGTCCCAACACGGCTCCCACTGCATAATCAGAGGCATCACACATGATTTCAAAAGGTACAGCCCATTTTGGAGACTGCATAATTGGTGCAGAGGATAACAGAGACCGAAGCTTTTCAAAAGCTTTCACACAATCTTCATCAAAGATAAAGGGAACATCTTTAGATAACAAATGGCACAATGGTCGAGCCACTTTACTGAAATCCTTGATGAATCTTCTATAGAACCCGGCATGGCCTAAGGAAGATCGAACTTGCCTTACCGAAGTTGGATGAGGCAGAGTTGCAATTAGGTCGATCTTTGCTTTATCAACTTCAATGCCCCTCTCTGAAACAATATGGCCCAATACAATACCTTCTTTCACCATAAAATGGCTCTTCTCCCAACTAAGTACCAGATTCCGTTCTTGGCACCTTTGAAGCACAAGTGATAAATTGCTCAAACAATGTTCAAAAGATGATCCAAAACAGAGAAATCATCCATAAACACCTCCAAGAATTTTTCCACCATGTCAGAAAAGATGGCCATCATACACCTCTGGAATGTAGCCGGAGCATTACATAATCCAAAAGGCATACGACGATACGCAAAAGTACCAAAGGGACAAGTGAAAGTGGTCTTCTCTTGATCTTCTGGATTCATAGCTACTTGGTTATAACCAGAGTAACCATCCAGAAAGCAATAATAGCTCTGACCAGCTAACCTTTCAAGTATTTGGTCAATGAATGGAAGGGGGAAGTGATCCTTCCTTGTCATAGAATTGAGCTTTCTGTAATCAATGCAAACACGCCAACCTGTGGCAGTACGTTGTGGAACAAGCTCTCCCACGGAGTTAGGGACAATGGTAAGACCAGATTTCTTTGGAACCACTTGTGTCGGACTCACCCATGTGCTATCAGAAATTGGATAAATGATTTCGGCATCAAGTAACTTGACAACCTCTTTCTTTACCACCTCCTTCATGTTGGGGTTCAACCGCCTCTGTGCCTCTCTAGTTGGCTTACATCCTTCTTCCAAATGGATTTTGTGCATGCAAACTTAGGGATCAATGCCCTTAAGATCAGCAACACTCCATCCAATTGCTTCCCGATGTTGGTATAAAACCTCTACTAAGCTCTTCTCTTGAATTTCTGTCAGATCAGAGGCAATTATAACAGGAAGAGTTTTCTGTGCCCCCAAGAATACATACTTCAATTTGTCAGGCAAAGGCTTCAACTCTAATTCTGGAGGGGACTCCAATGAAGGCACTAAGGGAGTGCTAGAGAGAAAAGGTAGTGGCTCAATTGGAATTCTCCATGGTGGAGTATTCTGAATAGCATCCACTTCCAGCATAGCATGCACTTCTTCACACAACCCTTCATCATTAATGTTCTCAAAGTCATAAAAAGACTTACATACCTCCAGGGAGTTTCGAGATATAGAGGATGAAACAAATTCCTCCACACATTCATCAATATCATCCATGCAGAACACATCACTCTGATCTGGAGGGTGTTGGATAGCATTGAACACATTAAGCTTGACATTCATGTTGCCAAATGAAATATCCATGATCCCTGACCTACAATTTATGCAAGCATCAGCAGTAGCTAAGAAAGGTCGACCAAGAATCACAGGAATGTGCCTCTTCGGATTGTGAACCGGCTCAGTGTCAAGTACAATGAAATCAACAGGAAAGTAGAACTTGTCCACTTTAATGAGCACATCTTCTATGATTCCTCGGGGTTGCTTTGTTGATCTGTCTGCAAATTGTAATACCACCGAGGTAGGTTTCAATTCTCCCAAGCCCAATTGTAAGTAAACTGAATAGGGTAGCAAATTCACACTTGCACCCAAATCAAGAAGAGCTTTATCCACATGGTGCTCCCCAATAATGCATGAGATAGTTGGAGCACCAGGATCTTTGTACTTGGGAGGAGTACACTGCTGAATTATTGAACTTACTTGTTGTGGCAGCATTACTTTCTTTGGCACATGGCTTTTAGAACGCCTTTTCTGAGTGCACAAGTCCTTCAAAAATTTTGCATAAGGAGGAATTTGCTTGATGGCATCAAGGAGTGGCAAATTAATCTTCACTTGGCGAAACACCTCCATCATGTCATGCAGCTTGTCTCCTTGCTTCCCCAATTTAGATGCTTCAAGAAAACGTTGTGGGAAAGGAGCCTTGGGCTCATAAGGAATTTCAGCAATTGGACTTGTGATCACTTTTTCTTCTTCTTTCTTTTCACCCACCTTATTGTCAATTATTTTCCCACTTCTCAAAGTGGTAATGGCTTGAACTTGCTCATGGTGTGGGTTGCTTGTGGAAGCTTGCATCCCTCTTGGATTAGCAATTGGTTGACTAGGGAGCTTCCCTTCTTCTCTTCTACTCAATGAAGTAGCAAGCTGTCCAAACTGAGATTCCAGTTTGGCAATGGATTGAGAATGCGAGTGCACTAGCTGAACTGTAGATTGTACTGTTGCTGCAGTAGCTTGCACTGTCTCTATAAGAGAATCAAGCTTGTCAAATTTAGACAAGGTAAGAGTCAGCTTGTCTTCAATAGCAGAAATTCTTTGGGCCATAGGACTTTGTGTTTGATATTGCTGTTGAGGCACAAAAGTCCTAGGTTGGTATGATGGTTGCATTGCTGCCCCTTGGTTACTGTAAGAAAAACCAGGATGATTCCTCCATGTGGGATTGTAAGTATTACCTCGTGGAGGATTCATTGGTCCAGTGAAAGTGGCTTGAACTTGCTCATGTTGAATATCAGAAAATTGCCCCATTGAAGGACAATTGCTCACATTATGCATAGGACTAGAGCAAAATTCACAAGGGCCTAGCAATGAAGAATTTGAAGCAGAAGGAGTTTGATTGGCAGCCATAATTGCTACTACCTTCTGTGCAATTAAATCAATATCAGTTGGCATAACTTCTGAAGCACCAACCTCAAAAATCCCATCAGTCTTCCTGGTAGTGGCAGGTCTGCTAGAACGAGTAGAGGACACATGTTGTAGAGAGTTATCACTAAGATTTTCAAATAAGGTCCATGCCTCTTCTTCACTCTTCAACATAAAAGTACCTCCACATGACGCATCAACCATCTGTCTGTTAGCTTCTGTGAGCCCTTCATGAAAACTCTGCACTAGTTGCCACTTAGGAACTTGATGATGTGGACACTTCCTAAGAAGGTCCTTGAATCTTTCCCATGTCTCATAAAATTGTTCCCCCTCATGTTGGGAGAAACCAGTGATAGCACGTCTGAACTGATTTGTCTTCCCTATCGGAAAATACTTCTTGAGAAACTCATGTTGCATCTGAGTCCAAGTCGTGATAGAACCAGCCGGTAGAGAGTTGAACCAACATTTTGCTTTGTCTTTCAGAGAGAATGGAAAAAGTCTCATTCTGAAAGCATCTTCAGAGAAGTTGTGAATTTTTGTAGTTGAGCACACTTCAATGAAGTCATCCAGATGCTTGTAAGGGTCTTCTTGAGTCAGCCCAAAATAAGATGGTAACATCTGAATAATGCTAGACTTGATCTCATAATTCTGTGCTGTGACATTGGGCAGTTGAAAACCTACTGGCGAGGTATATGTCTCAGGAACATAGTAGTCCCTAAGCAATCTAGCTCTTTCTCCATCAGCATTAGGAACAAGGTTGTTATTCCTCTCTTCTGCCATGTCTTCAATTATTTCTTCCTCTTGCACAATGGTATCAACAGGGATGTTCCTCTACTGTCTAAGAGTACGTTCAGGCCCAGGATCAAGAGGTATCAAAGGATCAGCCACAGAACGACGACCTTGCCTATATTACTAAAAGCACCTGAAAAGAAAACAAAAACAAAATTAAAAATAAAATATAAAATTTTCCTAAACTAAAAATCCAATTAAAACTAATTCTGTAAAATCCAATCAATCAAATAGATAATCCCCGGCAACGGCGCCAAAAATTGATTCGTGTGTGAGTGTGACTCAAAAAGTATATCAATTAAAAATTTCCACACTTCGCAATAGAACGAATTCCTTGCAGAATAGGGCTATCGAAAGGAATGGGTATCGTACCTCAGGGATTATGTTCTGACGAGTTGGATTACGGAATTAATTCTAATTAAATTTAAAAGAAAAGAATTCTGATTTTTAACTAATTAAAAAGGTAAAATAAAATAAATCAAAGGTAAACAGATAATGAAGATAATAAGAGAGAAACCTAGGGTGTTTGACTTCACCACTAACTCCACAATCAATGGTCAATTGAATCAACTATAGGGGAATTACATCATGCATAAGTGGTGTCGGTGGCTACAAGCTCACCTTCATCCGTCAAGAAGATAACATATGATTAAGGCTAAGCCATGGACTATCTTCGATTGGCATGGGCCATCTGCCTAACTACTCTAATCTAGGGTGCAGTATGATTCATCTTCTCTAGGCATAATCCATCAAAGCTCATAACAATATATTCAGTGATTACCATTGTGTAATAATCTCTCTCATGATCACAGAAAACAAAAGAGATTGAGTTCAATAACAACAACTAAATATCTAAGACAAGATAAGAAATCATTGAGATTGAATTTATAAGACTTTTATTGCTCAATTCATTAATAAGAATCCTCACAATTACACAATCTATGCATGTATATAAAGGTCCCCAATAATTAAAACAATCAAACCATTGATGCTTTGTTAGGGCTACATCAAAACCCTAGTGGATGAACTAGCCGCTCATGGTAGAAGAAGAAGCTTCAACTGTTGAGGAAGAAGACATCATCTTTCTGAATTACGCGTATGACTTCGTTCTCCAATGGCTCTGCAATATGTTTCTGTTCTCTTCTCAGCCCTCTCAGACTCTCCAATCTCTGTGTGTAAGCTCTCTCAATTCAGCCTCCAAGTCTTCACTTTATTTCCCAAGAGAATACACCAAAGTCCTAATCCAATTAGGAATAAATTAGGGTTTCCCGCAGCACTAATCAGATGGGTTTTTCCTGCTGACTTCGGCCTGACTTTTGACCCACTAGAAGTCCGATTTATAGAATTTTCGTGAAATACAAAAGTGTGCAGAATCAAATTTCGTTCAACCAAACTCGGGAATTATGTCGATTTGAGGCTCAGAAATATGACTTCTGGTCCATTTTCCAAAACGGGATTAAGACTGCATTATGCGCAGATTTGGGCTTCAGGCCCGAAACCTTCTTAAGCAGCTGTAATTCTCTTGGACCTCTTTCTTGGGCTGATTTGAGTTGAAATAAATGGTTGAGTGAATCTCCTTGATGTAGGCTTCATCTCACCATCTTGGATGTCTTCTTTAAAAGCCCAAAATCCTGATTTTAACTGAAATAATCATTAAGGCCCTGAAAATACAAAAAATACTGAAACAAAGTAAAATCACAAAATAATCTATTACTAAGAGAATAAAATACATAAGTTAAGAGGCTAGAATGCGTAACATTCAACGCCTATCAACCATTCCTACCCCAGTAGCCAATACTACTAACCTGCTTTCTATGTCCAAGTTTTTAACTGAGATTGAGCATGAAAAAGTGGTCTATGCTCTGCTGCCTTGTTGAAATAGCGCAATAGACCTGAATCCAGATTTACCAGTAGAGGTGCAGCAGCTACTAGCAGAGTTTTCTGACCTAATGCCAGAGGATCTTCCTCCTAGGCTGCCACCTCTAAGGGATATTCAGCATCAGATCAACCTTGTTCTAGGGTCTAGTTTGCCTAATTGACTGGCGTATCACCTCAGTCCCAAGGAATCTGAAGAGTTGCAGCGACAGGTGGTAGAGTTGTTAGAGAGGGGCTACATCCATGATAGTATGAGCCCATATGTAGTTCCTGCTCTACTAGTGCCAAAGAAAGATGGCTCTTGATGTATGTGTGTTGATAGTAGAGCAATCAACAGGATTACAGTGAAATACAGGTTTCCAATTCCCCGTCTAGATGATATGTTAGACCAGCTATCTGGTTCTAAGGTTTTCTCAAAAATTGACCTTAAAAGCGGATACCACCAGATTAGAATAAGGCCTAAGGATGAGTGGAAGATAGCATTTAAAATGCAACATGGGTTGTATGAGTGGATGGTCATGCCTTTTAGGTTGTCCAATGCGCCCAGTACATTTATGAGATTTATGCATCAGGTTCTATGACTTTCATGGGGAAATTTGTTGTAGTTTACTTCGATGACATCCTTATCTATAGTCCGACATGGATGTCACACTTTGATCACCTCCATTCTATTTTTGCTATGTTGAGGACAGAGCACCTGTTCATCAATCAGAAGAAGTGTTCTTTTTTCACTACTTCTGTAACTTTTCTTGGTTTTGTTGTGTCTACTGATAGTGTTCATGCAGATCCGTCAAAGATAGACGCAGTCTTGGAGTGGCCCAAACCAAAAACCTTGCACGATGTCTGAAGTTTCCATGGGTTGGCATCTTTCTATCGTCAGTTCATCAGGAACTTCAGCACTCTGATTGCTCATGTCACAGAGTGCCTCAAAGGACATGATTTCCATTGGTCCGAGGAGGCGGAGGCCAATTTTCATTTGGTCAAGCAAAAGATGATAGAGGCACCAGTTTTGGCACTTCCTGACTTTGAAAAGGTGTTTGAGGTAAACTGTGATGCATTTGGGGTTGGCATTGGTGGTGTTCTGAGTCAGGAGGGGAGCCCAATAGCTTTTTTCAGTGAGAAGCTATCAGGATCAAAGAAGAATTATTCAATTTATGATCTGAAGTTTTATGTCATCGTTCAGTCCTTGAAGCATTGGCATCACTACTTAATACAGAGGGAGTTCATTCTTCTCACTGATCATGAGGCCTTGAAGTACATCAATGGCCAACACAAGCTGAGTAGATGGCATGCGAAGTGGGTGGCATACTTGTAGGAGTTCACGTTTGCACTAAGGTACCAAACAGGGAGTCTAAACCTTGTTGCAGATGCACTGAGCCATCGCACGTTGCATCTCACCACTATTATAGAGACCGTGACTAATTTTGGCCGATTTTACATTTCTCGCATAATAATTGCCATAAATGCATTTTGAGTCATGTTTAACATTTTTTGAATGTGGGGAACATGTTTGGGAAGTGTTATAAAGGTTTTGGAAAATTTTTGAGAGATTTGGAGAAGTTTGACTTTTTGGTCAAACCGGGGCCCGGGATACAACTTAAGTGGGCCCGGAAATCCGAAAAATTCTCAAAAATATTTATTTTTGAGAATGGATTAGATGAAATGTTTAGAGAGTAGATGAAGTGATTTCAAGACCGTAGGAGTTTTTGAAATCAAAAACGGAGCTCGGGAGGGTACGTTAAGTGACCGGGGGCATTTTAGTCATTTTCCATGCCTTAGATATTTTAAATATCTGGCTGAGGTTGATCCCAGCCATTTCACACGGATCCTTCTCTCTCTAACATTTCCCTCTTTTCCTCTCTCTACATTTCGGAGCCGTTCGGGTGCGATTCGGGTTTCACCGAAGAAGGGAGATACGTAGGGGACGGCTAGGGCTTCCATTTGAACCGAACAAAGTTACAAATCGGCAAGGTGGCCATCGCTGGAAAATTGGTGAAGTGCTTTGAAGGTCTTCATTTTCGAGATAGAGGTGTTCTTTCTCATCTACTTGTCGATTCTAGGGTTTCGGGTGAAGTGGTGAGAGCTAAGGGTGTGTATTGCATGTTTTAGAGATGTAAGAAGGGTGGAATAAGGTGTTTTCTTCTTCTCTTGAATCTCTTCTATGCAATAGATGTGTATCTCCTAATATGCATGATGTGAGGGATAAATGCATGAGAATGTGAGAGAATGAGAGCATATATGCTTATGTGCCTGATTCGTGTGTGAGTGTGACTCAAAAAGTATATCAATTAAAATTTTCCACACTTCGCAATAGAACGAATTCCTTGCAGAATAGGGCTATCGAAATGAATGGGTATCGTACCTCAGGGATTATGTTCTGACGAGTTGGAACACAGAACTAATTCTAATTAAATTTATAAGAAAAGAATTCTGATTTTTAACTAATTAAAAAGATAAAATAAAATAAATCAAAGGTAAACAGATAATGAAGATAATAAGAGAGAAACCTAGGGTGTTTGACTTCACCACTAACTCCACAATCAATGGTCAATTGAATCAACTATAGGGGAATTACATCATGCATAAGTGGTGTCGGTGGCTACAAGCTCACCTTCATCCGTCAAGAAGATAATATATGATTAAGGCTAAGCCATGGACTATCTTCGATTGGCATGGGCCATCTGCCTAACTACTCTAATCTAGGGTGCAGTATGGTTCATCTTCTCTAGGCATAATCCATCAAAGCTCATAACAATATATTCAGTGATTACCATTGTGTAATAATCTCTCTCATGATCACAGAAAACAAAAGAGATTGAGTTCAATAACAACAACTAAATATCTAAGACAAGATAAGAAATCATTGAGATTGAATTTACAAGACTTTTATTGCTCAATTCATTAATAAGAATCCTCACAATTACACAATCTATGCATGTATATAAAGGTCCCCAATAATTAAAACAATCAAACCATTGATGCTTTGTTAGGGCTACATCAAAACCCTAGTGGATGAACTAGCCGCTCATGGTAGAAGAAGAAGCTTCAACTGTTGAGGAAGAAGACATCATCTTTCTGAATTACGCGTATGACTTCGTTCTCCAATGGCTCTGCAATATGTTCTGTTCTCTTCAGCCCTCTCAGACTCTCCAATCTCTGTGTAAGCTCTCTCTCTTCAGCCTCCAAGTCTTCCCTTTATTCCCCAAGAGAATACACCAAAGTCCTAATCCAATTAGGAATTAATTAGGGTTTCCCGCAGCACTAATCAGGGGGGTTTTTCCTGCTGACTTCGGCCCGACTTTTGACCCACTAGAAGTCCGATTCACGGAATTTTCGTGAAATACAAAAGTGTGCAGAATCAAATTTCGTTCAACCCTACGCGGAAATAATGTCGATTTGAGGCTCGGAAATAAGACTTCTGGTCCGTTTTCCAAAACGGGATTAAGACTGCATTATGCGCAGATTTGGGCTTCAGGCCCGAAACCTTCTTAAGCAGCTGTAATTCTCTTGGACCTCTTTTTTGGGCTGATTTGAGTTGAAATAAATGGTTGAGTGAATCTCCTTGATGTAGGCTTCATCTCACCATCTTGGATGTCTTCTTTAAAAACCCAAAAGCACGGTTTTAACTGAAATAATCATTAAGGCCCTGAAAATACAGAAAACACTAAAACAAAGTAAAATAACAAAATAATCTATCACTAAGAGAATAAAATACATAAGTTAAGAGGCTAGAATGCGTAACATTCAACGCCTATCACACCCCCAAACTTACATATTGCTAGTCCCTTAGCAATAGAATAAAACAAAACTAAAATAAAGAAACTACTAAATACTAACTAAACTACCCAAACTCCACTTTCGTGGGAGAAACGATTGCATTTAGCATATGCAACAAGCCTTTAAACCCCTAGGTTCCCCCTAGTGGACGAGTATAGTCTCGTGAGGGTTTCCAGAAATGTTACCCACAAACATTCAAAATTCTGTTTCAACATTAATTCAAGAAGAAGATTACAATACATAGTTACAAACTTGCATTCAAGAATAATTTCAAACTTTCAAATTATATAATTCAAAGCAATGGTCCCCATGCATAATTCACATCAACATATCTCAAAATAATTAACTCTAGCTCCCTCGTGTAAAGTGAACTAACAATCATCTCATGTAGCATAACCTAGCTCTGAATATATTAAGGCACATACCCTTTCAACTCACTAGCTCCCCTTATTGAAATCATACTTCCCAACATGCATACATGACTTTTTCATTTTTTTTTTTCATCATTCTTTTTTTTCATTGCTTTATTGGTTGTGCAATGTCTTGATCTATTAAGCTTTCTGAAAGATCCATGTAGCAAGCTTTCAGTCAGTGACTCCCAAACCAGATGGCTTTAGGGCACTAGGCTTTGAGATACCCCGAAGACCTAATTACTCGAATCAGTCAGGCTACAAATCAAGACAACCAATGCTCATCTTTCCTCACCCTTTCACTTTTGACGCGAACACTCCGTGCTTCCTGAGGCATAGAGGTCCGGTTACTCATGAAAAGGATCAAATTGATTTGCTTATTCATCACTTTTTTCTTTTTTTTTTCTTTTTTCTTTTTTTTTTCTTTTTCATTGAAGTCACGTAAAACACATTATCGGTACTCATTCTCAAGAGATACTAATTAATATCAAGCACATGTAACTCAATAACTCAGAACCACAGTCTATACCCCATAAGACTATGCTAGTGTGTTTGTGCATGTAAGGAAACTACAATTAATCACTTCAAAACATGTTATTGCAAACCATGATTAAAACCACTTAATTTAAACCATAGTTTTCAAGAATTTAAAACATACTCAAAAATTGCAAGTTATGTACCTACATAAGGTATTAATCCCTTGAATAATGTCAAAACATTCTATCTAAAAATAAAACAAAATAAAATAAAAAAACAAACTAAGAAAATAAAATAAAATAAAATCCTAATACAAAAAGAATTTCACACAAATTTCCCCCCATATTCCAATAAAGCACAAAAATAGGCATCGCCTCACCCCCAAACTTAAACTGTACATTGTCCTCAATGGACACCCAATTGAAGCATAGAGAAGGTAAGAACGATATTACCGGAACCAAGGAGTAGTGGCAAGAAAATAGAGCACATCACTAGCATGAAGGCAAGGCAAGCACACCCCCAAACTTGGATGATTCAACCTGTCAAAACAAACCACTATACCCCAAAGATCAAGTGAAAATAGTATGGGTGAAAATAAATATGAAAGAGAAAAATCCTTAAAAAAAAATAAAATAAAATATTTTTTTCCATTTTTCAAAAAAATTTTTTTTTCAAATTATAAACATCTAACTACAAAAAAAAAAAAACTAAACAGAAAAACTAAAAATAAAATAATATACAAAAGATGGTTACCTTCCTGTCAAGGATGTGGTGGTGACTGAGCATCCGGATCTAAGTTTGCTTGGCGCATCAGTGCACGCATCATCCTCCTCATCTCTAGTTGCTCTTGGCGAGTGTCACGAAAGTGATCCGCCATCTCTGCTCTCATTGCACCAAACTGTGTGGAGACCTCTGTCTGTAGGGTGCCAAACTGGGCTGTCAACCCAGCAATCTGCCCTTCTAAGTATTGATAATCATGGCCACCAGCCTGTGCATGCACTTCCTCTTCCTCTGCCTCCATCTCCTCTGGATCATCTACCGGTGGTGGTACATCTACATGCTCTCCTCCTTGGGCCAACCGAGATACCTCACCAGGCGCCGCTATGACTCTCTGGTGCATATGAGATCGACTCAAGTTCCAGTCATGCGTGCCATAATGAAGGTCATGTGGAAACGCAAGCTCGTCCTCGTGGACTGCATACCCCTGTGTTACAAGCAACTGGTGAATAATAGTAGGGAATGGGAACTCCCAGTCACTTGCACTGTCTGGTACTTTGGCCACAACCTTGGAATAGAATTTCTCCATCTGGCCCCAGACAATCTGTGGGAATGACAGCCAATGCCCAAAATGTATGGCATATAAGGCTCTGAGGAACTCTTGACGTCTTTCGGTTTTATGTCCAATTGGACATACATTCTTGAGTAGCACAGCGTCAAGGAACCATAAATGATTTGGCATTGAAGACTTTGAAGCTGCATTCCTTTTCGGCCCAGAAAATTGGTTGGCACACAATCGTGCAACCACATTGCCCACCGACAACTCGTCGGGTAAAGGAGTGTAGATATGAGATAAATCAGCTGGGCATTCATGAGGACAACCCATGGCAATGGCAATGGATGACATGTCAACTCGAACTATTGTTCCATCTACGGAAGAAGTAAGCACATCCCGCTCATCAGGTTTTGGTATTAAGTTTTGATAAAATACCTTGACAAGCCTCGGGTAAATAGTAGATGAGAGTGGAACAAAAATGGATGCCGACCGACGACGACGGATGTCGGAAACCCCCCACCGTGTCTCGGGAAACATACCATAAAGCTCGGCTATGTCAAACGTTGTTTCATAGTTCAACGCCCTTGGATGCCATCTCTCTTGAATACCGTCTCGGCGAGATCGTGAAGAACCTGTGGTCGGATCATTCCTCGCTCGGCGAGGATTACGTGAACTTGAAGCATCTTGGTGACTTGCTCTCTTTGGTGCCATAGAAGTAGAAAAAGTGTAGTTGAGGAATTAAATCGAACAC
The DNA here is from genome assembly GCA_026545225.1 of Cornus controversa. NCBI lineage: Eukaryota > Viridiplantae > Streptophyta > Magnoliopsida > Cornales > Cornaceae > Cornus > Cornus controversa. Next base: position 15,168,498 of record CM048853.1, on the reverse strand, counting down.
TTGGTGTGCACAATTCTTTTGTAACCTTCAACCTCCTTTTTTCGGCAATATTTCCACCCAAATCGAACAAGTAATTGCACCAATTTGATCCCCCAAACTTGGTCTTCAAAAGCCCTCAAAAAGATTTGAACAATTTCTTCAAGGAAAAACTTCACTTACTTTGATGTTGAACTTGAAAAAGTGTGAGCTTCCTTTGAGAACTAGTGATTTTTGATCCACTTTGATGTTGAAGTTGATGTTGATCAATGTTGAATCCTTGTATAATAATCACTAATTGAAGAAATTAGTTTTCCGGATGATATAGGACTTGAATTGGAGTTCAAAGAGGTAGAAGATGTAAGTAGTAGCAACCAAATAGGATAAGGAGTCCATTTAGAGAGCAAACTTTCGGCCAGCCCCTCTATACCCTTGGGCGATCGATCCCCCTTGGAGTGGGCGATCGATCGCCCACCTGCTGGTGGGGATCTTCAAGAATTCCCATGGGGCGATCGATCCCCCTGGACTGGGGCGATCGATCCCCCCCCTGAAGGCCTGTTTGACCCTCCATCGCCCAAGTTCGACCGAGACTTGATATTTTTGAGTCTCCATCGCCCAAGGTCGACCGAGAGCACTATTTTTCACCCGTCTTGAGTCCGAATACCTCAGTACACCTCTTGGCATCCTCCGGAAGCAACTTATACATCAAAAACTCAAAGAAAAAACATTAAAACGCAACTAGAATTGAAGAAAAACCTAAGAAAACTAGAATCAAAAATTAAAATTAAAGAAAACTAAACGAAATAAAGTATAGAAATACATACAAAACCTACTATTTAACGTCCGTAGGAGACGATTGACTCTCCGAAGGGATTAAGTCGGATAGATGGGATCCGTCAAGTCGACGGACTCCACGTCTCTTCTTGGCACACATCCTTCCACACAATGTTTCAACCTTTGGCCATTAACTTTCATCAACGTGATTCCAAACAATTGCTCATCCGGGAATGAGTCTCGAATTGGTAGTGCATCGATCACCGGCTCAAACTCGATTCGAGATAAATGATCTGCAACCACATTCTCCGTCCCCTTTTTGTCTTTTATCTCCAAATCAAATTCTTGCAGCAATAAAATCCACCGAATAAGACGCGGTTTGGTTTCTTTCTTTGCCAATAAATGTCTCAATGCTGCATGATCAGAATAGACAACCACCTTGGATCCTAATAAATAAGAACGAAACTTGTCCAAGGCAAACACTACAGCTAGAAGTTCTTTCTCTGTGGTTGTATAATTGAGTTGAGCATCAGAGAGAGTCTTACTAGCGTAGTAGATGACATGTGGTCGTTTCTCTTCTCTCTGTCCCAACACGGCTCCCACTGCATAATCAGAGGCATCACACATGATTTCAAAAGGTACAGCCCATTTTGGAGACTGCATGATTGGTGCCGAGGATAACAGAGATCGAAGCTTTTCAAAAGCTTTCACGCACTCGTCATCAAAGATAAAGGGAACATCTTTAGATAACAAATGGCACAATGGTCGAGCTACTTTACTGAAATCCTTGATGAATCTTCTATAGAACCCGGCATGGCCTAAGAAAGATCGAACTTGCCTTACCGAAGTTGGATGAGGCAGAGTTGCAATTAGGTCGATCTTTGCTTTATCAACTTCAATGCCCCTCTCTGAAACAATATGGCCCAATACAATACCTTCTTTCACCATAAAATGGCTCTTCTCCCAACTAAGTACCAGATTCCGTTCTCGGCATCTTTGAAGCACAAGTGATAAATTGCTCAAACAATGTTCAAAAGATGATCCAAAAACAGAGAAATCATCCATAAACACCTCCAAGAATTTTTCCACCATGTCAGAAAAGATGGCCATCATACACCTCTGGAATGTAGCCGGAGCATTACATAATCCAAAAGGCATACGACGATACGCAAAAGTACCAAAGGGACAAGTGAAAGTGGTCTTCTCTTGATCTTCTGGATCCATAGCTACTTGGTTATAACCAGAGTAGCCATCCAGAAAGCAATAATAACTCTGACCAGCTAACCTTTCAAGTATTTGGTCAATGAATGGAAGGGGGAAGTGATCTTTCCTTGTCGTAGAGTTGAGCTTTCTGTAATCAATGCAAACACGCCAACCTGTGGCAGTACGTTGTGGGACAAGCTCTCCCATGGAGTTAGGGACAATGGTAAGACCAGATTTCTTTGGAACCACTTGTGTCGGACTCACCCATGTGCTATCAGAAATTGGATAAATGATTCCTGCATCAAGTAGCTTGACCACCTCTTTCTTTACCACCTCCTTCATGTTGGGGTTCAACCGCCTCTGAGCTTCTCTAGTTGGCTTACATCCTTCTTCCAAATGGATTTTGTGCATGCAAATTGAGGGATCAATGCCCTTAAGATCAGCAACACTCCATCCAATTGCTTCCCGATGTTGGTATAGAACCTCTACTAAGCTCTTCTCTTGAATTTCTGTCAGATCAGAGGCAATTATAACAGGAAGAGTTTTCTGTGCCCCCAAGAATACATACTTCAATTTGTCAGGCAAAGGCTTCAACTCTAATTCTGGAGGGGACTCCAATGAAGGCACTAAGGGAGTGCTAGAGAGAAAAGGTAGTGGCTCAATTGGAATTCTCCATGGTGGAGTATTCTGAATAGCATCCACTTCCAGCATAGCATGCACCTCTTCACACAAACCTTCATCATTAGTATTTCCAAAGTCATAAAATGACTTACATACCTCCAGGGAGTTTCGAGATATAGAGGATGAAACAAATTCCTCCACACATTCATCAATATCATCCATGGAGAACACATCACTCTGATCTGGAGGGTGTTGGATAGCATTGAACACATTAAGCTTGACATTCATGTTGCCAAAGGAAATATCCATGATCCCTGACCTACAATTTATGCAGGCATCAGCAGTAGCTAAGAAAGGTCGACCAAGGATCACAGGAATGTGCCTCTTCGGATTGTGAACCGGCTCAGTGTCAAGTACAATGAAATCAACAGGAAAGTAGAACTTGTCCACTTTGATGAGCACATCTTCTATGATTCCTCGGGGTTGCTTTGTTGATCTGTCTGCAAATTGTAATACCACCGAGGTAGGCTTCAATTCTCCCAAGCCCAATTGTAAGTAAACTGAATAGGGTAGCAAATTCACACTTGCACCCAAATCAAGAAGAGCTTTATCCACATGGTGCTCCCCAATAATGCATGAGATAGTTGGAGCACCAGGATCTTTGTACTTGGGAGGAGTACACTGCTGAATTATTGAACTTACTTGTTGTGGCAGCATTACTTTCTTTGGCACATGGCTTTTAGAACGCCTTTTCTGAGTGCACAAGTCCTTCAAAAATTTTGCATAAGGAGGAATTTGCTTGATGGCATCAAGGAGTGGCAAATTAATCTTCACTTGGCGAAACACCTCCATCATGTCATGCAGCTTGTCCCCTTGCTTCCCCAATTTAGATGCTTCAAGAAAACGTTGTGGGAAAGGAGCCTTGGGCTCATAAGGAATTTCAGCACTTGGACTTGTGATCACTTTTTCTTCTTCTTTCTTCTCACCCACCTTATTGTCAATTATTTTCCCACTTCTCAAAGTGGTAATGGCTTGAACTTGCTCATGGTGTGGGTTGCTTGTGGAAGCTTGCATCCCTCTTGGATTAGCAATTGGTTGACTAGGGAGCTTCCCTTCTTCTCTTCTACTTAATGAAGTAGCAAGCTGTCCAAACTGAGATTCCAGTTTGGCAATGGATTGAGAATGCGAGTGCACTAGCTGAACTGTAGATTGTACTGTTGCTGCAGTAGCTTGCACTGTCTCTATAAGAGAATCAAGCTTGTCAAATTTAGACAAGGTAAGAGTCAGCTTGTCTTCAATAGCAGAAATTCTTTGGGCCATAGGACTTTGTGTTTGATATTGCTGTTGAGGCACAAAAGTCCTAGGTTGATATGATGGTTGCATTGCTGCCCCTTGGTTACTGTAAGAAAAACCAGGATGATTCCTCCATGTGGGATTGTAAGTATTACCTCGTGGAGGATTCATTGGTCCAGTGAAAGTAGCTTGAACTTGCTCATGTTGAATATCAGAAAATTGCCCCATTGAAGGACAATTGCTCACATTATGCATAGGACTAGAGCAGAATTCACACGGGCTTAGCAATGAAGAATTTGAAGCAGAAGGAGTTTGATTGGCAGCCATAATTGCTGCTACCTTCTGTGCAATTAAATCAATATCAGTTGGCATAGCTTCTGAAGCACCAACCTCAAAAATCCCATCAGTCTTCCTGGTAGTGGCAGGTCTGCTAGAACGAGTAGAGGACACATGTTGTAGAGAGTTGTCACTAAGATTTTCAAATAAGGTCCATGCCTCTTCTTCACTCTTCAACATAAAAGTACCTCCACATGACGCATCAACCATCTGTCTGTTGGCTTCTGTGAGCCCTTCATGAAAACTCTGCACTAGTTGCCACTTAGGAACTTGATGATGGGGACACTTCCTAAGAAGGTCCTTGAATCTTTCCCATGTCTCATAAAATTGTTCCCCCTCATGTTGGGAGAAACCAGTGATAGCACGTCTGAACTGATTGGTCTTCCCTATCGGAAAATACTTCTTGAGAAACTCATGTTGCATCTGAGTCCAAGTCGTGATAGAACTAGCCGGTAGAGAGTTGAACCAATACTTTGCTTTGTCTTTCAAAGAGAATGGAAAAAGTCTCATTCTGAAAGCATCTTCAGAGAAGTTGTGAATTTTTGTAGTTGAGCACACTTCAATGAAGTCATCCAGATGCTTGTAAGGGTCTTCTTGAGTCAGCCCAAAATAAGATGGTAGCATCTGAATAATGCTGGACTTGATCTCATAATTCTGTGCTGTGACATTGGGCAGTTGAAAACCTGCTGGCGAGGTATATGTCTCAGGAACATAGTAGTCCCTAAGCAATCTAGCTCTTTCTCCATCAGCATTAGGAACAAGGTTATTATTCCTCTCTTCTGCCATGTTTTCAATTATTTCTTCCTCTTGCACAATGGTATCAACAGGGATGTTCCTCTGTTGTCTAAGAGTACGTTCAGGCTCAGGATCAAGAGGTATCAAAGGATCAGCCACAGAACGACGACCTTGCATATATTACCAAAAGCACCTGAAAAGAAAACAAAAACAAGAATAAAAATAAAATATAAAAATTTCCTAAACTAAAAATCCAATTAAAACTAATTCTGTAAAATCCAATCAATCAAATAGATAATCCCCGGCAACGGCGCCAAAAATTGATTCGTGTGTGAGTGTGACTCAAAAAGTATATCAATTAAAATTTTCCACACTTCGCAATAGAACGAATTCCTTGCAGAATAGGGCTATCGAAATGAATGGGTATCGTACCTCAGGGATTATGTTCTGACGAGTTGGAACACAGAACTAATTCTAATTAAATTTATAAGAAAAGAATTCTGATTTTTAACTAATTAAAAAGATAAAATAAAATAAATCAAAGGTAAACAGATAATGAAGATAATAAGAGAGAAACCTAGGGTGTTTGACTTCACCACTAACTCCACAATCAATGGTCAATTGAATCAACTATAGGGGAATTACATCATGCATAAGTGGTGTCGGTGGCTACAAGCTCACCTTCATCCGTCAAGAAGATAATATATGATTAAGGCTAAGCCATGGACTATCTTCGATTGGCATGGGCCATCTGCCTAACTACTCTAATCTAGGGTGCAGTATGGTTCATCTTCTCTAGGCATAATCCATCAAAGCTCATAACAATATATTCAGTGATTACCATTGTGTAATAATCTCTCTCATGATCACAGAAAACAAAAGAGATTGAGTTCAATAACAACAACTAAATATCTAAGACAAGATAAGAAATCATTGAGATTGAATTTACAAGACTTTTATTGCTCAATTCATTAATAAGAATCCTCACAATTACACAATCTATGCATGTATATAAAGGTCCCCAATAATTAAAACAATCAAACCATTGATGCTTTGTTAGGGCTACATCAAAACCCTAGTGGATGAACTAGCCGCTCATGGTAGAAGAAGAAGCTTCAACTGTTGAGGAAGAAGACATCATCTTTCTGAATTACGCGTATGACTTCGTTCTCCAATGGCTCTGCAATATGTTCTGTTCTCTTCAGCCCTCTCAGACTCTCCAATCTCTGTGTAAGCTCTCTCTCTTCAGCCTCCAAGTCTTCCCTTTATTCCCCAAGAGAATACACCAAAGTCCTAATCCAATTAGGAATTAATTAGGGTTTCCCGCAGCACTAATCAGGTGGGTTTTTCCTGCTGACTTCGGCCCGACTTTTGACCCACTAGAAGTCCGATTCACGGAATTTTCGTGAAATACAAAAGTGTGCAGAATCAAATTTCGTTCAACCCTACGCGGAAATAATGTCGATTTGAGGCTCGGAAATAAGACTTCTGGTCCGTTTTCCAAAACGGGATTAAGACTGCATTATGCGCAGATTTGGGCTTCAGGCCCGAAACCTTCTTAAGCAGCTGTAATTCTCTTGGACCTCTTTCTTGGGCTGATTTGAGTTGAAATAAATGGTTGAGTGAATCTCCTTGATGTAGGCTTCATCTCACCATCTTGGATGTCTTCTTTAAAAACCCAAAAGCACGGTTTTAACTGAAATAATCATTAAGGCCCTGAAAATACAGAAAACACTAAAACAAAGTAAAATAACAAAATAATCTATCACTAAGAGAATAAAATACATAAGTTAAGAGGCTAGAATGCGTAACATTCAACGCCTATCAGTGCCTAATGTGGTGTACATGTATAATTATGTGCAACTGTGAGACATATATGTGTTATATGTTGTAAGTGAGTTAAATGCATACCATATTTGTATAGGAAATGTATGTATTGGTGAAGCATGATTAAAATATGCTTAAATGGGATTTATGTGCATATGTGTATAATATGCTAGGTTTCACATGTATAGGTAAATATATGTGTGGCTTTATGGAGATAAAATTTATGCTAGGTGTTTTATTAATTAGCATGTGCATTGTGGAGCATGAAATTAAATGCTAGATATGTATATGTTTGAAATGCATATATTTGGTGGCGTTGTGAGAAAACGGGGAAGTGTGGTTGAATGGCCTAGAGTAGGTCAATACTCGGTGAGGGCGTTGGAGTAGTTACATCACCTTGGAGTAGGTAAATACTCGGTGATGGTGGTTTACTCACCTGGGAGTAGGTAAATACTCAGTGGAGATTCTAAAAGGCTACCCAATCATATTGGAGTAGGTAAATACTCGGTGATTGTGGTTTACACACCTTGGAGTAGGTAAATACTCGGTGAGAATTCCAAAAAATGGGCCAAGTCATCTTGGAGTTGGTAAATACTCGATGACGGTGGTCTATCCACCTTGGAGTAGGTAAATACTTGGTGGCAGAGTTGGAATGGTGTGGAAAGGGTCTCAGTTTCATGATTTGGTCAAGAATCATGTTAGGGTATCGGGTTGAGTCCGAGGGGGAGACAAGTGTGTGATATTGCTTTCATTTTAAATTATGAAGCATGATACATGTTTATTGCTTCCCTATATATATATATATATATATATATATATATATGCATTGTTGTGAGTGAACATGATGTATGTTGAATGATACATGAAATGTTGTGACATGCATTCATGTAGGTCATGTCGGGTCGGCACTTAGGTGGGTTGGGGTATCTCTACTGAGCCACAGTGGTGCTCACCCCTTTATTCTAAATATTTTACAGATAAGGCGCCGATAACGGATGGGACTTGAGTGTCCAAGAAGAATTCCAGTTATATTTTGTTATATTTTGGACAGTTGTAGTCATGGTAGAATTTGTTGCACTTTGAACTTTATGCATGAATTCTTGTAATGACTATAAACTTGGAAGAAACCATATGAATGATATGTACCCTTTTGAGAAAAGTGTGTGTTGGAGATGTATGGTACCATAAGACCATTTTCCTCTTTAGCTATGATTTCTTGTATGGTTAATCATGAGCAAATGGAGTATGGAAAGTATGTATGCATGAGTTGTATGGTGAAGATGGTAAGAAAAATAGATGGAATTACATTTCAAGTATGAAATGCATGTTATGTGAATTTACTTGATGACCATTAAGGCATTAAAGTAGCCATTGGGGGGGACACATGCCTAAAAGTGTCCATTTTGAGTTCAATGAGTGAATGTAATTTATGAATATAGTAAGACAATTGTGTTAGCTTCGATTTGATGGGTCATGAACCTTGTTTGGATTTAAATTGAGAATGTTATGCCTGTTTTGGTGCAAGGGTTGGAAATCTGACCTACCCTCACTAAATCGAGTATAACTTGAGTTGTAGTTGGTATTTTTGGGTGATTCAAATTTGGTTAGAAATTAGACATGTTAAGGATGATCTATGTCAAATTTCAAGTCAAACGGGCTTACGGATTGTGAGATATTAGCATTTGAAGTCAGGTTGAGGAATGCTGTCAAAAAAAATTCAAGCCCAGGTACTTTCAGCTTGCTGAAAGTCCACTTTCAGGCTGCTGAAAGTTAACTTTTAGGCTGCTGAAAGTCCACTTTTAGGCGGCTGAAAGAGACAGAAGGAAACAAGCATTTCTAGAGCACTTTTTCAGCCGACTGAAACTTTATTTTAGCTGACTGAAAGAAGGAAAGGTTGGTTATAGCCTTAGTTGACTTGATCAAATGAATGGGCGGGTTAACCCCCAGTTTCCCGAGAGTCAGGGGGGGACCGAGGCACTATAGAATGGTATCAAAGCCCTAGGTTAGAATACCTAGGGGCGACGGATGATGGTCACATCACGTGTGAATTTGAGAAGGTTGGACTAATGTAAGGGTTTAGACTTAGGGTTTACAAATTGTTTACGTGTTACATGATTATATGGTTATGTTTCCTTAACATGTTTTTGTGGACTTAATTAGCATGGTATGTGTAAGCATGATGCAATTTGAATGAGTATGAATGCTTGGTTCTAAAATTTTCTTATTGTGCATATAGCAAAATGCCTCCAAGAAGAGCGCGAGACGTAGGCACTGATGCTCCTCAGAAGCGAACAGATGGAACGCAATTTATGCATGACATGGCGGACACTATGAGATGGATGGCTAGGGAAGCCAGGGAAGAGGAGGTTCAGGCATTGCCTAGGGTTGCCTTGAGCCTACAAATGGTAGCAATGAGGGAATATGTGAAATTTAAGCCGCTTACCTTTGATGGCACGCGTGATCCGCTTGTGGCGGAGAGTTGGATAGACCAAACTCACAAACTCATGGTTACTCTTGCAATCGATGAGGATTTGAAAGTGGGTGTGGCAACGCTTCACTTACAAGGAGAAGCGGATCGGTGGTGGCAATTCATTGGGAATGTCCACAACACCGAGACTATGGACTGGGAGACCTTTAAGGGGTTGTTCTTTGATAAGTTCTTCCCAAATTTAGTGAGAGACCAGATGAGGCAAGAGTTCATAGACTTAGTCCAAGGGGACTTAGATGTGATGGGGTACGAGACCAAATTCACGTCATTGGCTGGCTTTGCCCCGGAGATGGTAGCTAATGAAGAGCTAAAGGTGAAAAGATTTGTGAAGGGACTCAAAACCTCTATCAGAAAGAGGGTTTCCATTTTAGGTTTGAGGACCTATAATGAAGTGGTTGACAGAGCCTTAGTGGCTGAGGAAGACGACAGAGACACCCAAAGGATATGGGAGTCTAAACAGCAAGCAATGAGCGCAGTGGCACCTTCGGGTGGCCAGGGACGGAAGAGGAATAGGGAGGAGGGAAAGTTCGCCCGATACCTTCATTGGCCTTGCCTTCTAGATCTTCACGATCTTTAGTGGTGTGCTATAATTGCCATCAGATTGGCCATTTCAGCAGGGAGTGCCCACAGGGGCATACAGTGGCACCAGTGCTAGTAGGGATAGTGGGGGAGAGGGTGTGTTTCTCTTGTAAACAACCCGGACATGTGAAAGCTAACTGCCCCCAGAGGCAGGTGATACAGAGTGGTACAGGGACTCAGCAGAGAGCTGGGCAGACGACTCCAGTTCAGTCTGGCTTTAGGGCATTACCACTGCCCCAGCCAGCACAGTCAGTTCAGGGATCGCGGGTAACGAGGGGTCCCACACCTGTTTCTAGCCAGCAGTCAGGGTTACAGGGGGCTGGTCAGTAGTCACAGGGCCGTGTGTTTACGATCGCTCCGACAGAGGATGTACTGGGACCGTCAGTAGTCAGAGGTATTTTTTTAGTTTCTAGCTCGTGGGCTAGGGTGTTGATAGATTCGGGTGTATCACATTCATTCATATCTGTTGCATTTGCTTATGCCTTGGGGCTACGGGTGTCATCACTGGAGTCACCATTGTCCATTGATACACCAGTTGGGGGTAGGGTTACCCTGGATAGAGTGTGTCGGTCTTGCGAGATCGAGGTTGCTGGGCGTCGACTAGTGTTCGACTTTGTGTTGCTAAACATGAACACTTTTGATGTCATTCTAGGTATGGACTGGCTATCTACATTGAGAGCCATGATTGATTGTCTCCGTAGGAGAGTGACAGTGTGCACACCTGAGGGTGATTACTTTTACTTTGTGGAAGAGCGGGATGATTTCTACATTCTGTCTTTGCTTAGTTCCGGTGTATGGGATGGGGTTAGATATTTCCTAGCTAGTTTATTAGCCGAGGAGGATGGGATTATGACTAGTGGAGGATTTCCACCAGTGGTTAGTGAGTTTGTAGATGTGTTCCCGGAGGACTTGACAGAGTTACCTCCGATGAGAGATGTTGTGTTTAGCATTGATCTTGCTCCAGGTACCGCGCCTATCTCTATGGCACCGTACCGGATGGCACCGACTGAATTGAAGGAGTTGAAAGATCAGTTACAAGAATTGTTGGATAAAGGATTTGTACGACCTAGTACATTACCTTGGGGAGCTCCGGTCCTGTTTGCTAAAAAGAAGGACGGATCTTTACGGTTATGCATAGACTACCGTAAGTTGAACCAAGTAACGATTAAGAACAAGTATCATTTGCCAAGGATAGATGACTTGTTTGATCAACTTAAGGGTTTGACTTATTTTTCAAAGATCGACTTGAGGTCAAGGTATTACCAGTTGAGGGTAAAGGAAGAGGACATTTCAAAGATGGCTTTTCGGACTACATATGGCCACTATGAGTTTCTAGTGATGCCATTTGGGCTGACGAACGCACTGGCAGCGTTCATGGATTTGATGAACTGGATATTCAGGGTGTACTTGGATAGGTTTGTGGTGGTCTTCGTGGACGACATCCTTGTGTATTCTTCTTCTATGGAGGAGCATGAGACCCACTTGAGGACAGTGTTGCAGATTCTAAGAGAACACCGTTTGTATGCCAAATTTGAAAAATGTGAATTTTGGCTAACGGAGGTGAAAATCCTCGGACACGTGGTGTCGGAAGGAGGAGTATTGGTAGACCCTTCTAAGATTGAAGCGGTAATGAATTGGGAGAGGCCTAAGAACGTATTCGAGATATGTAGCTTCTTGGGATTGGTAAGATATTACCGGTGCTTTGTGAAAGACTTTTCAAAGTTAGCGACGCCGATGACCAAGCTTACTCGTAAAGGAGTTAAGTTTGAGTGGAATGAGGCTTGTGAGCATTCCTTTATTGAATTGAGGCGTAGATTGATTAGTGCTCCGATCTTGATTATCCCCGAGCGCAGTTTGGGTTATGTTATTTATTGTGACTCTTCCCGAGATGGTTTGGGATGTGTGTTGATGCAAACCGAGAGGGTTGTTGCATATGGTTCCCTACAGTTGAAGATCCATGAGCAGAATTACCCGACTCATGACTTGGAGTTAGCTGCGGTAATTTTTGCTTTGAAAACGTGAAGGCATTATCTCTATGGAGAAAAGTTTGAGATTTTCTCTGATCATAAGAGTTTGAAGTACCTTTTTACACAAAAGAACTTGAATATGAGATAGAGAAAATGGGTTGAATACATAGAAGACTACAACTTTGATCTTCAGTATCACCTGGGGAACGCTAATGTGGTTGCCGATGCATTGAGCAGGAAAGCACATGGCACTTTGGCTAGCATTGCTATTCGTGAGTGAAAGATGATGGAAGATATCTCAGGAATGGGATTGTACTTTAGTGAGAGTGATGGACAGGCCACTTTGTTCACGCTCATAGCGCAACCAACTCTAGTGAGTAGGGTGGTTGAGGAGCAGAGGCATGACACAGAGTTCGAGAACATTCACATTCTGATTACGGGTGGCGAAGCAGTGGAGGATTGGGTTATTGATTGGCGTTGAATGTTATGCATTCTAGCCTCTTAACTGGCATATTTTATTCTCTTAGTGATATATTATTTTGTTATTTTACTTCATTTTAGTGTTTTCTATATTTTTAGGGCCTTAATGATTATTTCAGTTAAAATCGTGATTTTGGGCTTTTAAAGATGACATGCAAGATGGTTAGATGAAGCCTACATCAAAGGGATCCATTGAACTCCATATTTTAACTCAAATCAGTCCAAGGAAGAGGTCCAAAAGAATTACAGCTGCTTAAGAAGGTTTCGGGCCTGAAGCCCAAATCTGCGCATAATACAGTCTTAATTCCATTTTGGAAAACGGGCTAGAAGTCTTATTTTCGAGCCTCAAATTGACTTAATTCTTGTTTAAGGTTGAACAAAATTTGATTCTGCACACTTTTGTATTTCACAAAAAATCCGTAAATCGGACTTCTAGTGGGTCAAAATTTGGGCCGAAGTCAGCAGGAAAAACCCACTTGATTAGTGTTGCGGGAAAACCTAATTAATTCCTAATTGGATTAGGACTTTGATGTATTCTCTTGGCTATTTAAAGTGACAAATTGGGGCTGTATTGGGAGGCTTGGAAGCAGCTTTGAAGAGCTTTTGGAGTGGAGAATCATTGGAGAACAAGGCGTATCATGAGCGGCTAGTTCAACCACCAGGGTTTTGATGAAGTCCTAACTAAACATCATTGGTTTGATTGTTCTAAATATTGGGGATTTTTGTATTCATTCATAGATTGTGTAATTTAGAGGATTCTTATTATAGAATTGAGCAATAAAAGTCTTATAAATTCAGTTTCAATGATTTCTTATCTTGTCTTAGATACTTGATTGTTGTTATTGAACTCGTCCCTCTTATTTTCTGTGATCATGAGAGTGATTATTACACAATGGTTTTCACTGAATATATCATTAAAAGCTTTGATGGATTATGCCTAGAGAAGATGAACCATACTACACCTTAGATTAGAGTAGTTAGGTAAATGGCCCATACCAATCGAAGATAGTCCATGACTTAGCCTTAATCATATGTTATCTTCTTGACGGATGGAGGTGAGCTTGTAGCCACCGACACCACTTATGCATGATATGATGCCTCATAGTTAGTTCAATTGACCATTGATTGTGAAGTTAGTGGTGAAATCAATAACCCTAGACTTATCTTATATTCTCTACACTCCTTAGTTTTTCTTGCTTTTGTTCAATTGCTTCATTAGTTAATTTAGAATTAAAAATCAAAATTTATTTCTTTTAAATTTAATTAGAATTAGTCCTAACAATTCAACTCAATCTGACCACAGTCCCTGAGGTATGATACCCCTTTTGATAGCCCTATTCTGCAAGGAATTTGTTCTATTGCGAAGTGTGAAAATTTTTAATTGATATACTTTTTGAGTCACACTCACACACGAATCAATTTTTGGCACCGTTGCCGGGGACTGTCTATTTGATTGTTTGGATTTTTAGAATTAGTTCTAATTGGATTTTTAGTTTAGGAATTTTTTTTTCTTTTATTTATTTATTTTTATTTTTATTTTGTTTTCTTTTCAATTACTAATTAGTTTTATTTTATTTTTTAGTTTAGAATTTTTTTTTTTTTTGCTACTAATCTAATTTATTTTTATTTTTATTATTTTTTTTCTTTTCCAGTACTTCAATTACCATACCATTGAGCAAGAGAAAGAGAATATTGACATCATGGATGGTGTGTGTGGAAATAATGAGAACAACAATATTGTGCCTAATGCTGTTGTGGAAAAAGTGAGATTGATCAGAGACTACTATGTCCCAGAGACTTATAATTCACCAGCTGATTTTCAATTGCCTAATGTCACTGCACAGAACTATGAGATCAAGCCCAGTATCATTCATATGTTGCCATCCTATTTCGGGTTGACTCATGAGGATCCGTACAAGCACTTGGATGAATTTATAGAAGTTTGCTCATTAACGAAAATTCACAACTTCTCTGAAGATGCTTTTTGGATGCGACTCTTTCCATTCTCTCTAAAGGAGAAGGCCAAGTATTGGTTCAGATCTCTACTGGCGAGCTCTATCACTACATGGACTCAAATCCAACATGAGTTTTTGAAGAAATATTTTTTGATAGGGAGGACCAATCAATTCAGACGTGCTATCACTGGTTTCTCTCAATTTGAGGGGGAACAATTTTTTGAGGCATGGGAAAGATTCAAGTTCTAATGTGGCAGTTAGTGCAATGTTTTTATGAGGGGCTTACAGAAGGTAATAGATAGATGGTGGATGCATCATGTGGGGGTACTTTCATGCTAAAAAGTGAAGATGAAGCATGGACTTTGTTTGAGAATCTTAGTGACAATTCTTTGCAACATATGTCTTCATCTCGTTCGAGCAGACCGTCCAATACAAGGAAGGTTGATCGTATTTTTGAGAGTGGTTCTGCAGATGCTATGTCTACCATTGTGGATGTTGTGTCACAGAGAGTGGTGCAATTTATAGCGGTTGGTCAAGTGCCTAATCAATCTTCATATCCTTCTATTTTTGAGCCATGTGATTTTTGCTTGAGTCCTATGAACCATGTGAATAATTGTCCTTCACTTGGGCAGTTTTTCAATCTTCCACAAGAGCAAGGGGTAGCAATTCAGCCCACTTTTCAGCCTTAGAACTATGTGCCTTCACAATCATATCAAGAACAAGTTCCTATGGCACAAAGAATTTCTGCTATTGAAGACAAGATGACGATTGTCCTAGCAAAACTTGAGAAGCTTGACTCTATTGTAAAGACAGTGCAAGCTACAGCAGAAACAATTCAATCCACTACTCAACTGGTTTACTCTCACTCTGAGTCGATTGCCAAACTGGAATCTCAGTTTGGACAACTTGTCAATGCCGTGAGTAGAAGAGAAAGGGGAAACTACCAAGCCAACCAGTTGCCTACCCAAAGGGGTTCATGTTCTTGACAATATTTCTTCTTCAAGCAACCCACACCATGAACAATTTTAAGCCATCACCACTCTTAGAAGTGGAGAAATAAGTGACAACAAGGTGGGGGAGAAGAAGCTTGATGAAGAAGAGGTGACAAAGAGTCCTAATGATGAAATTTCTCATGAGGCTAAGGTGAAATTGAATACTTTTAATGCCATTCAACATCCTCTAGATGAGAGTGATTGTTTCTTCATGGATGACTTTGATGATTATGTTGAAGAAGGTGATCCAGTTGCTCTATCACATGATGTTGAGAAGTCCATTGAGGGGGTGAATGATTTACTTGATGTAGTGGCCATGAAAAATACTCCACCTTGGAGGATTCCGATTGAGCCATTGCTTATTCTTTCTAGCACTCCTCCGATGCCATCATTAGAGTCTCCTCCATGGGTAAAATTGAAACATGTTCAGTCAAGGCAGAGAGATGTGTTTTTTGAAGCCAATGAGGCCATTCTGGTTACTTTGAGTTTGGCACAAAGAGGTGAGGATCATATAGGAGGAATGAAGTTAAATCTCCTCAAGAGATGTGGCATTGGATGAACTTTCAATTCAAGTCGATGACTGTCACCTACGGACTTTAAATTGTAGGATTTGTATGTATTTCTATCCTTTAATTTCTTTAGTTTTCTTTTATTTTTATTTTTATTTTATTTTATTTTATTTTATTTTTATTTTTAGTTTATGTTTTTCTTTAGTTTCTTTCAATTCTAGTTGCGTTTTAATGTTTTTTCTTTGAGTTTTTGATGTATAAGTTGCTTCTGGAGGATGCCAAGAGGTGTACCGAGGTATTTGGACTCAAGACGGGGGAAAAAACGAGCTCTCAGTCGACCTTGGGCGATGGAGACTCCAAAAATACACGTCCCGGTCGACCTTGGGCGATGGAGGGCAAAACAGGCATCAGCCGGGGGGATCGATCGCCCAAGCAAGGGGGGATCGATCGCCCCCATTTTTCCCCAAGCTGGGAGAGCAACCAGCTGGGCGATCGATCGCCCAGCCCTAGGGGGATCGATCGCCCCAGCCCCTGAATGCCCAATCTACTCTATTTTGCTATTTTTGCTCCCTCTTCAATACTTATATGCTCCCACTTGAAAATACATCACTTTGGTGACTTTTTGTGCCTCTCCAACATCAAAATACACTCTAAGAATCTTCCATAACACTACTTGATCATCACCATCATCATTAATTCCAACTTTTTATTCTCCTTCATCATTAAAAGTTCAACTTTTTCATATTTCCTTCTTCACAAGAGGTGTGAATTAATTATGGAAGTGGGGTGATTTCTTTGAGGGGTTTTGTGCTACAAGTTTGGGGGAGGACATTGCAACTTGATTGTGGACTAGTTGGTTGATTTTGATGCTCCATTCTGGCCTTGACTTAGATGTCTCGACACCACCTTCTCCTTGATTTTTTCGGAGGTAACTATCTTTTGTATTTTTATTTTTTTTATTTTTTCTTTTCTTCTTTATTTTATTTTTCATATTGTTTTTTTCTTTCTTTCTTTCTTCAGTTTAAAAAAAAAGAAAAAAGAAAAAAAAAATTCATATTTACTTTCACCCATACTATTTCACTTGATCTTTGGGGTATAGTGGTTTGTTTTGACAGGTTTTAACATCCAAGTTTGGGGGTGTGCTTGCATTGCCTTCTTACAACTTTGTGTGCTCTATTTTTTTGCCACTACTCCTTGGTCCTGGTAACATCGTTCTTACTCTTCTCTATGCTTTAATTGGGTGTACATTGAGGACAATGTACAGTTTAAGTTTGGGGGTGAGGCGATGCCTATTTGTGTGCTTATTGCATATGGGGGAAATTTGTGTGAAAATATTTTTGTATTAGGATTTTATTTTATTTTATTTTCTTAGTTTGTTTATTTTATTTTATTTTGTTTTATTTTTAGATAGAATGTTTTGACATTATTTAAAGGATTAATACCTTATGTAGGTGCATAACTTGCAATTTTTGAGTATGTTTTAAATCTTTGAAAACTGTGGTTTAAATTAAGTGGTTTTAATCATGGTTTGCAATAACATGCTTTGGAGTGATTAATTTTAGTTTCCTTACATGCACAGACACACTAGCATAGTCTTATGGGGTATATACTTTGGTTTTGAGTTATTGAGTTACATATGCTTGATATTAATTAGTATCTCTTGAGAATGAGTACCGATGATGTGTTACTTGACTTCAATGAAAAAAAAAGAGATGAAAAAAAAAAAGAACAAAAAATGTGATGAATAAGCAAATCAATTTGATCCTTTTCATGAGTAACCGGGCCTCTATGCCTCAGGAAGCACAGAGTGTTCGCGTCAAAAGTGAAAGGGTGAGAAAAGATGAGCATTGGTTGTCTTGATTTGTAGCCTGACTGATTCGAGTAATTAGGTCTTCGAGGTATCTTAAAGCCTAGTGCCCTAAAGCCATCTGGTTTGGGAGTCACTGACTGAAAGCTTGCAACATGGATCTTTCAGAAAGCTTAATAGATCAAGACATTGCACAACCAATAAAGCAATGAAAAAAAAAAGAATGATGAAAAAAAAAATTGAAAAAGTCAAGAATTCATGTTAGGAAGTATGATTTCAATAAGGAGAGCTAGTGAGTTTAAGGGGTATGTGCCTTAATATATTCAGAGCTGGGTTATGCTACATAAGATGACTGCTAGTTCACTTTACACGAGGGAGCTAGAGTTGATTATTTTGAGATATGTTGATGTGAATTATGTGTGGGACCATTGATTTGAATTGTGGAATTTGAAAGTTTGAAATTATTCTTGAATGCAAGTTTGTAACTATATATTGTAATCTTCTTCTTGAATTAATGTTGAAACAGAATCTTGAATGTTTGTGGGTAACATTTCTGAAAACCCTCACGAGACTATACTCGTCCACTAGGGGGAACCTAGGGGTTTAAAGGCTTGTTGCATATGCTAAATGCAATCGTTTCTCCCACGAAAGTGGAGTTGGGTAGTTTAGTTAGTGTTTAGTAGTTTTTTTTGTTTTAGTTTTATTTTATTCTATTGCTAAGGGACTAGCAATATGTAAGTTTGGGGGTGTGATCGGCGTTGAATGTTACGCATTCTAGCCTCTTAACGGGCATATTTTATTCTCTTAGTGATAGATTATTTTGTTATTTTACTTCGTTTTAGTGTTTTCTGTATTTTCAGGGCCTTAATGATTATTTCAGTTAAAACTGTGATTTTAGGCTTTTAAAGATGACATGCAAGATGGTTAGATGAAGCCTACATCAAAGGGATCCATTGAACTCCATATTTTAACTCAAATCAGCCAAAGGAAGAGGTCCAAGAGAATTACAACTGCTTAAGAAGGTTTCAAGCCTGAAGCCCAAATCTGCGCATAATACAGTCTTAATCCCATTTTGGAAAACCGGCCAAAAGTCTTATTTTCGAGCCTCAAATTGACTTAATTCTTGCTTAAAGTTGAACAAAATTTGATTCTGCACACTTTTATATTTCACAAAAATTCCGTAAATCGGACTTCTAGTGGGTCAAAATTTGGGCCGAAGTCAGTAGGAAAAACCCACTTGATTGTGTTGCGGGAAAACCTAATTAATTCCTAATTGGATTAGGACTTTGATGTATTCTCTTGGCTATTTAAAGTGACAAATTGGGGCTGTATTGGGAGGCTTGAAAGCAGCTTTGAAGAGCTTTTGAAGTGGAGAATCATTGGAGAACAAGGCGTATCATGAGCGGCTAGTTCAACCACCAGGGTTTTGATGAAGTCCTAACTAAACATCACTGGTTTGATTGTTCTAAATATTGGGGATTTTTGTATTCATTCATAGATTGTGTAATTTAGAGGATTCTTATTATAGAATTGAGCAATAAAAGTCTTATAAATTTAGTTTCAATGATTTCTTATCTTGTCTTAGATACTTGATTGTTGTTATTGAACTCGTCCCTCTTATTTTCTGTGATCATGAGAGTGATTATTACATAATGGTTTTCACTGAATATATTATTAAAAGCTTTGATGGATTATGCCTAGAGAAGATGAACCATACTGCACCTTAGATTAGAGTAGTTAGGCAGATGGCCCATGCCAATCGAATATAGTCCATGACTTAGCCTTAATCATATGTTATCTTCTTGATGGATGGAGGTGAGCTTGTAACCACCGACACCACTTATGCATGATATGATGCCTCATAGTTAGTTCAATTGACCATTGATTGTGAAGTTAGTGGTGAAATCAATAACCCTAGACTTATCTTATATTCTCTACACTCCTTAGTTTTTCTTTCTTTTGTTCAATTGCTTCATTAGTTAATTTAGAATTAAAAATCAGAATTTATTTCTTTTAAATTTAATTAGAATTAGTCCTAACAATTCAACTCAATCTGACCACAGTCCCTGAGGTACGATACCCCTTTCGATAGCCCTATTCTGCAAGAAATTCGTTCTATTGCGAAGTGTGGAAATTTTTAATTGATATACTTTTTGAGTCACACTCACACACGAATCAGTTATCCATTCAGACGGAGGTCTGAGGTTCAGAGGTAGAATGGTTGTTCCATTGGCTTGTAGGGATGAGGTTTTGAGGGAGTTTCATAGCTCCAGACTTATAGTACATCCCGGTGGTACCAAGATGTAACACAACCTTCGTAGACAGTTTTGGTGGAAGGGTATGAGAAAGGACATCGCACGGTTTATTGCAAGGTGCCTCACTTGTCAACAAGTGCAGGTTTGTTACAGCCTTTACCAGTAGCTATGTTGAAGTGGGAACACGTCACTATGAATTTTGTGACGAGGTTACCTAGGACGAGAAAGAGTCATGACGTGATTTGGGTCATTGTGGATGGATTGACTAAGGTGGCTCATTTCCTTCCTATTTGAGTGACAGATGATGTGGATATTCTTAGTCGGTTGTACATTGATCAGATTTTGTGACTGCACGGAGTGCCAGTTTCCATTGTATCTGATAGAGATCCGAGATTCATGTCACAATTTTGGTAGAGTTTTCAGGCTGCACTTGATACGGACCTCCATTTTAGTACGGCTTTCCATCCTTAGATAGATGGTCAGTCAGAGCGTACTATACAGGTCTTGGAGGATATGCTTAGAGCATGTGCACTTGATTTTTGAGGCAGTTGGGAGGATCACCTTCCATTGGTGGAGTTTGCATACAATAATAGCTACCAAGCTAGTATTGAGATGGCTCCATATGAGGCTTTGTACGGTAGACCTTGTAGGTCACCAGTTTGTTGGATAGAGGTTGGTGAGACATTGGCTTTGGGGCCAGATATAGTCAGAGAGACTACAAAAAAGATTAAGATCATACGGCGGCGTTTGCTTACGGCTCAGAGTCGTCAGAAAAGCTATGCCGACAGAAGGCGGAGGCCTTTAGCATTTGAGGTGGGGGATCATGTCTTCTTGAAGGTCTCACCACGCTGGGGTTTGATGAGGTTTGGACATAGCGGGAAGCTAGCCCCACGCTTTATCGGCCCATTTGAAATATTGGATCGTGTGGGTGAGGTTGTATACCTCTTGGCATTGCCGCCGCAATTGTCAAGTGTGCACAATACTTTCCACATTTTGATGTTGAGAAAATATGAGCCAGATCCTTCACACGTGTTAGATTAGACAGATCTTGAGGTGGAGGAGGACGTGTCTTACGAGGAGAGACTGATACAGATTTTGGATACTAGGGAGCAAGTGCTTCGGGGCAAGACCATTCCATTGCTAAAAGTCCTTTGGAGGCAGCACGGAGTCAAGGAGGCTACGTGGGAGCGAGAACAAGAAGTCCGCTCAAAGTATCCTGAGTTATTTTCTACTTGAGGTATGTTCCTAAATTTCGGGGACGAAATTCCTTTAAGGAGGGGAGGTTGTAGAGACCGTGACCAATTTTGGCTGGTTTTGCATTTTTCACATAATAATTGTCATAAATGCATTTTGAGTCATGTTTAACATGTTTTGAATGCGGGGAACATGTTTGGGAAGTGTTATAAAGGTTTTGGAAATTTTTTGGGAGATTTGGAGAAGTTTGACTTTTTGGTCAAATCGGGGCCCGGGATGCAACTTAAGTGGGCCCGGGAATCTGAAAAATTCTCAGAAATATTTATTTTTGAGAATGGCTTAGATGAAATGTTTAGAGAGTAGAGGAAGTGATTTCGAGACCGTAGGAGTTTTCGAAATCCAAAACGGAGCCCGGGAGGGTACGTTAAGTGACCGGGGGCATTTTAGTCATTTTCCATGCCTTAGATATTTTAAATATCTGACTGAGGTTGATCCCAGCCATTTCACACGGATCCTTCTCTCTCTAACATTTCCCTCTTTTCCTCTCTACCTTCTCTCTACATTTTGGAGCCGTTCGGGTGCGATTCGGGTTTCGCCGAAGAAGGCAGATACGTAGGGGATGGCTAGGGCTTCCATTTAAACCAAACAAAGTTACGATTCGGCAAGGTGGACATCGCTGGAAAATTGGTGAAGTACTTGGAAGGTCTTCATTTTCGAGGTAGGGGTGTTCTTTCTCATCTACTTGTCGATTCTAGGGTTTCGGGTGAAGTGGTGAGAGCTAAGGGTGTGTATTGCATTTTTTAGAGATGTAAGAAGGGTGGGATAAGGTGTTTTCTTCTTCTCTTGAATATCTTCTATGCAATAGATGTGTATCTCCTAGTATGCATGATGTGAGGGATAAATGCATAAGAATGTGGGAGAATGAGAGCATATATGCTTATGTGCCTAATGTGGTGTACATGTATAATTATGTGCAAATGTGAGACATATATATGTTATATGTTGTAAGTGAGTTAAATGCATGCCATATTTGTATAGAAAATGTATGCATTGGTGAAGCATAATTAAAATGTGCTTAAATGGGATTTATGTGCATATGTGTATAATATGCCAGGTTTCACATGTATAGGTAAATATGTGTGTGGCTTTATGGAGATGAAATGCATGCTAGGTGTTTCATTAATTAGCATGTGCATTGTGGAGCATGAAATTAAATGCTAGATATGTATATGTTCGAAATGCATATATTTGGGGCGTTGTGAGAAAATGGGGAAGTGTGGTTGAATGGCCTAGAGTAGGACAATACTCGGTGAGGGCGTTGGAGTAGTTACATCACCTTGGAGTAGGTAAATACTTGGTGATGGTGGTTTACTCACCTGGGAGTAGGTAAATACTCGGTGGAGATTCTAAAAAGGCTACCCAATCACCTTGGAGTAGGTACATACTCGATGATTGTGGTTTACTCACCTTGGAGTAGGTAAATACTCGGTGAGAATTCAAGAAAAGGGGCCAAGTCATCTTGGAGTTGGTAAATACTCGATGACGGTGGTCTATCCACCTTGGAGTAGGTAAATACTCGGTGGCGGAGTTGGAATGGTGTGGAAAGGGTCTAAGTTTCATGATTTGGTCAAGAATCATGTTAGGTTATCGGGTTGAGTTCGAGGGGGAGACAAGTGTGTGATATTGCTTTCATTTTAAATTATGAAGCATGATACGTGTTTAATGCATCCCTATATATATATATATGCATTGTTGTGAGTGAATATGATGTATGTTGAATGATACATGAAATGTTGTGACATGCATTCATGTAGGTCGTGTCGGGTCGGCACTTAGGTGGGTTGGGGTATCTCTACTAAGCCGCAGTGGTGCTCACCCCTTTATTCTAAATATTTTACAGATAAAGCGCCGATGACGGATGGGACATGAGTGTCCAAGAAGAATTCCAGTTATATTTTGCTATATTTTGGACAGTTGTGCATTTGGCTATCTGTGCCGGCTTGTGGCACGGTAATGAATTAGTTGTTGTCTTGGTAGAATTTGTTGTATTTTGAAATTTATGCATGAATTCTTGTAATGACTATAAACTTGGAAGAAACCATATGAATGATATGTACCCTTTTGAGAAAAGTGTGTGTTGGAGATGTATGGTACCATAAGACCATTTTCTTTTTTAGCTATGATTTCTTGTATGATTAATCATGAGCAAATGGAGTATGGAAAGTATGTATGCATGAGTTGTGTGGTGAATATGGTAAGAAAAATAGATGGAATTACATTTCAAGTATGAAATGCATGTTATGTGAATTTACCTGATGGCCATTAAGGCATTAAAGTAGCCATTGGGGGGGACACATGCCCAAAAGTGTCCATTTTGAGTTCCATGAGTGAATGAAATTTATGTATATAGTAAGATAATTGTGTTAGCTTCGATTTGATGGGTCATGGACCTTGTTTGGATTTAAATTGAGAATGTTATGCATGTTTTGGTGCAATGGTTGGAAATCTGACCTACACTCACTAAATCGAGTATAACATGAGTTATAGTTGGTATTTTTGGGTGATTCAAATTGGGTTGGAAACTAGACATGTTAAGGATGATCTATGTAAAATTTCAAGTCAAACAGACTTACGAATTGTGAGATATTAGCATTTGAAGTCAGGTTGAGGAATGCTGTCAAAAAAAATTCAGGCCCAGGTACTTTCAGTGTAACGCCCCGATCCCCCGACTCCCAGGAAACCGGAGGTTAACCCGTCCATTAGTCCCAATGGACCCTTTTTACCCTTTATAAGGTACCAGGCTCTGATACCATTCTGTCACGCCCCGATTCCAGAGACCTGGAAACCGAGGTGTGAACTCCGTGAGATCACCCTCACGACATAACCATCACCTGATCATACAACCTCAATTTCCTATTATGTTTACGAAAATTGGGCATGACCCGTTCTAATAAATCAGATCCTGGCATGCTATACCTGCTTTAAATTCATATGGACACTTCTGGGCACGTGTTCCCCCAGCATTTATATCTAACAATAAAAATGGACATTTCTGGGCAAGTGTCCCCCCAGCATTTCTACAACATGCATAATATAATCAAAAATATACATGTCTCAGTCCTTGAATGTCCGTATTATACATCACATGAATAAAATATAACTGAAGGAACTGAATCAACATAATCGCTTCATACATTTAATCCAAATGTAATGCGTCTATCTATCCATTATCCTGGACATACATCAGATTCTAAGAACTCTAGACACTACCTCTGCAACCGGTGCCGTCAGTCCCCTAACTAACTCCGTAATCAGAAATAACTGCAAAACCTGGGAGGGGGTGAGCTCAAAGGCCCAACAAGGTATGTAGAATCATACTATCACCACTGTAGCAGGTCGATCCTCACATATTCTCAAAAATATACATGCACTTAAATATATCACAATATTTAAAGTCATGCTCCTCCTAGCATACATGAACCAACAATGCATATGGCAGTCCTAGCACATATGAACATTTAAATCTATTATATATGATTTTTGACATCATTTTTAAAATGCTTATAGGCGATAAACATCCATCATCAATATGTATATAGAACATATATGTCAAAGCATTTACATAACCAATGTAAATCAATCACCACGTCTCCTACTCAACAAGTAGCAATCTCAAATGCAATGAAGATGCATTCAAACCGTATAACATGCTCAAAAGCAATAAATATCCAACATATGTCATGTCCATTCACAAGCAACGCATATATATAAGAATGCGTTAAACACATAGCAAACTTCACAATAAATAATGCAAGCACTTCCAAAAACTTGTCTCACTTTCTCTCAGGTCCCACCCGACACCCTAACATGATTCTTAACCAACCATGTGACCGAGACACTTCTCACACAATTGCGGAATCCATCACCGAGTATTCTCTACTCCGAGGTGATGAACTGCTACAGAATCAGCCACCGAGTATTCTCTACTCCGAGGTGATCGGACTGCTTCAAAATCTGTCACCGAGTATTCTCTACTCCGAGGTGATTAGATCATTTTCGAATTCGTCACCGAGTATTCTCTACTCCAAGGTGATCGAGCCATCACCGAGTATGCTCTACTCCGAGGTGATTAGATAAATTTTAGAATTTGTCACCGAGTATTCTCTACTCCAAGGTGACTCAACCACTCCAATGCCCTCACCGAGTATTGACCTACTCTAGGCAATTCAACCACTCTTCCCCGTCTCCTCACAACAGGCCCATATATGCATTTCAAACATATAATAATCAAGCATCTAAGAGTCATGCTAAACAATGCATAATTAAGTTATGAAAACACTAAGCATGCATTTCACCTCGCCAAAGCCACATGTATGACTACCTATACATGTAAAACCTAACATAAAACTCGCATATGTTCACAAACTTCACGTAAGCACACTTTAGTCATGCTTCACCAATGCATACATTTTCTATATACAGATAGCATGCATTTTATTCACGTAAACCCACATGTAATCACGTACATGTCAAATCATGCATATAAATCACATATGCACCTACACTAGCATAAATATCATCATGCTTCACTCAAGACATGCATTTACTACAAGTAACTAGCATGCTTTTCATTCACAATATATATAACCACATATATATTCCGTCACCGTATATGTAATAAGAACATATAGAACACCTAGCATATCACAATCATGCTTTTCAAATGCTCGCCAAAATCATATCCATATATATAGGGCCCGTTTGGCATGCGTTTTGTTTTTGATGTTTTGTTTTTGTCTAAAACAGAACAAGTGTTTTGTTATGAGTGTGTTTTTAATAGAATCAAAAACATGTTTGGCAAGGAAAATCTGTTTTAAGTTTTTTAAAACAGAAACATGCAAAACATGTTTGATAAGTCCAACTGTTAGCAAAAAAATTGAAACAGAAATTAAAAAACATGTTTGGCACGAACGTGTTTGAGTGTTTTCTTTTAAAATATTATTATTATTATTTATAATTAAAATTTATTATAATTTAAAATTAATGTTATTTGCCAATAGTTAGACACAAATATATATATATATATATTATATTAACAACACTTGTTTAAAATCATAAATCTGACAAATATTTTTAAAAAAAATTGGCAAAATCTTGTTTAAAAATTGACATACTACAATTCATGTTATTCTCGTAAATCAACCTACACAAGTCTAAATATAAAAGAACACAAATTTTCCTCATATATTATTACAATCATAAAGTGAGTTAGAACTTGGTTATACAACAGCTTCAATCTTTGATGTTTAAGGAGAATTAAGTGAGGCAACATGTCGAATAAGAGTCATTTACTACAAGAAGTCTTTAATGATGATGCAATAGATCTTACATTAAAGTACATACAGAGGGAGTTGCATGGTTCAAATTCTCTCATAACATATCCATGATAAAAATCAAGAAAACCTATCTAGGATGTCGAGGTCATTCATCAAATGCTGGACTTTTTGCGGCATGATCGACTTTTTGGGTCATTCATCCAGTGTAGCCTATCCCTTCCCATACTTCATTGCAGCCTACTTCTTGGGTGGCACTGTGACTTGTGACTGGAGTGCCAGTGAGAAAGGTCCTTACAAGATAAAAGTCAACAGGAGAGTAGGTTATAGAACAATGCGAGGCATCAAATTATACAGACATTACATGATGTCAAAAAGTTATTATAAAAACGTCAGAATGCAATTAGTATTGTAAAATAAGGAAAGAAAAATACAAAAAGGAAGCATAACCAATAAAATAGAAAATGCAAACAGAAAATTGAAAGAAACTTGCAATTGAATAGGCACAAGCACACGCACACAGCAACCAAAGTTTGTTGATGCCATGTAGATCATAACGCCAACTCCTTTGAATTAAAAAGACTAAACTAATAAAAATGAAAAACCACCAACTTCTAAAAGCAATTTCATTCAGCTATAACATAAAAGTTGTTCACATTCCAAGCAAATACCACAAAAAATCTAAACACCCAAGAATCCAATCAAGTAGCTTGCAATTACCATAATTGATTCCCAAAACAAAAGTAAAAAGTAGAATTGATATAATAACTAACTAATATCTCACAAAAATCACAAGAGACAAACACCTAGGAACAAACTCATATTATTATCAACCACATAAATGTCTATCATGCCATGGCAATAGCATTCAGTAAGAGGAATTTTTATAATCATTGCAACCCACCATTTTTACTTCAATAATTGCAGTGCATTTTTACTTCAATTTGCATAGTACATCTGCAAATTGAACTCATATAGAGTGACAAGAAAAATACAAAAAGGGTATTATAATTATCATATAGAGTAACGAGAAGTGTGTATATATGTTTGATCTTCATATACAGTGAAAGGCATAATAATGCATAAATCACTAGCAGTCGAAAATAAAGGACTAATAGAATTAAAGATTGACCATTCACAAAGAACAAAAATAGGGGACTAATCGAAAGCGTTAGTGGAAGCAATTTCTGCAATTCCTCCAACAGTTTTGGTATCATCTTCCAACATTTTTGGAAGCAATTTCTGCAATTCCTTCTTTCTGGTATCATAAGCGTTGGTGGAAGCAATTTCTGCAATTCCTCCAACAGTTTTGGCCGAGACTTTGACCCCACATTATCTACACCGGGAAACCCCACAAGTCCACGCTGTGAAGGAGATACAATGCAGGAGGAAAACTCATTGAGCTTTACCAAAATGAAGTTATTACTAGCAAAAATAAGTTTTACATCAAATTACATGGCAAAAAAGGAGCGTTTAGATACCAAAAGAGAACTTCAACCAAAAATTGATTGGAAGAATACAGTCCAGCACCACTCATAGAGCTCAATTCACGTCGAAACCTTCAAATTTACACAAATGCCAAAACCTAACAAAATTAAACCTAATAAAATTCCAAAAGCGTGAAGCCAAACCATAAATTAATCTATGTTAAACAAGTCTTAACTAAAGATATTCAGTTCAGTTTCACAACCAATGCTATATTTTCTCTATTTTCTAGTGTTTGGTTTACTTTGAGGTATCAACTTGGAAATTTGTTCTAGGAAGGGAAAATAATTTACAAAGGAGCCTAAAAGTTGACCCAATTCAATCAATCCAGCCTTGATAAAACAGACATATTTCCAACATGCCACCTGATAAGTGTTCAATTCTATGTATTTGAACCCTCTTTATTGTATATGTTAGTTCCGTTTTTGCGTTTACCGAGATACATTTACGGTATTTTTGTGTTTTTGATGTTTTGCAGGTATTGGAGTAAATGGAGCAAAGTTTCAAGCTTATTGCAGTTCAAGAGAAAAATCAGAAAATGCAGCAAAGGCATCCCGATCAATCGAGATGTTGATCTCGATCAATCGAGATCTCGATTGATCGAGATCTCATTTCGATTGATCGAAATCTGGATCAATCGAGATCCAATCTCGATTGATCGAGATTCTGCAGAATCCACTTGGCCACTTGCTCACCTGCTCTCCCACTTGCAACAAAATCCCCCTTTTTGCACGACTTAGGGGGATTATCTGACTTGAACAAGACTCTTGGGGGCCTTATTAATGCAATAGATATATATAGTGATATATATATATATATATGGTGGGCCCAAGGTTGGAAAAGAAGCCTAAAAGCACCAAAAGCCACACATATCTCATATCTCTCAACACACATCAGAATACTTCAAGAGAGACCTTCGGGAGAGGAAGAGGAGAAGCTGAACCAGACCAAGAAGCTTCACTTTCTTCATCAATGGAGGAGTGCAAGGCAACCATGAGCAACTAACTTCCATACTAAGGTGTTGGTTTCAACCCCTAGCCATGTAAACTTGTTCATCTTTGTAGCTCTTGGGATTTGTAATTAAATGTTGATTATTTAGCCTAGTGATTATATACACAAATACATCTCTTATATATTCATTTGATTTGGAATTTATTCTTGTCTTAGAGTAGATTTTGTCACTTGAATGCACAACAATTGCATATTCCACAAGAAGTGCAATTGATGGCTAGATAATGGTGCTTAAATGAATGTGTGATGTTTGCTTGTATAGACCATGCCAAGACAAGGTAGTTTGGATGCATGTAGTGTTCACTTAGAGAGTAGGGTAATTAGGTAGTTAGTTAGGTTGAAGAGCTATGCTTGTTGAAGATGGATTATGATAGGTTAGCACACACATTGATCTTTTGATATGTCATTGAGGTCACAAGCCTAATGACATTGTTAGGCATTTAATTAATGAATCCCATGCTTGCTACACTTATGAACATGTGAATGGCTAGTGGTGGAAACCAACCCTAGTTCTCTCTCCCAACTTTAAACTCTTTACTTTTCTTGTCATTTCATTCATGCAATAGTTTATAAACACAAATTCAAAAATCCGTTTTTCGAATTAAAGTAGAATTAATCTTCCTTTAAGACAATTGCGACTAGTCCTCGTGGGATCGATACCCTCTATATAGAACCTTATCTACAAAGATCCGTGCTCTTGCAAGTGGTTAAATTATATTTTGATAAAAGGGCAAAATTAAGCTTACATTTTAATCACAGTTTAACTGACATCACCACCATAATTCAGCAGAATCAAACCCTAGAACACGATCCAAACCCACATTTAACCAACACAAACCCCAAATTCATGAAATTTTCTCACCGCATAGTCTCCCTGTCACGACACGACGGCTTTGTCGCTCTCCTCTGCGTCATCGTCGTCGAGACATCCGGTGTTACAGATCAATTGGAGAGCTCTATGACATTCTTCGAGCATAGCCTCCAAGGCTTTCCTTCTCTTTCTTGATTCGGTCACCGGCGATGAGCTTCGAACCTAACACCTCAACCTCCATGCCCTAACAATATATACAATTGCATATATACATATGTGCCTGTAGTATACGCACACAAATACAGAGAGGGCGTTCATCTTTTTCTCTCTCTTCTTTATATCGAATCATGAAAAGATAGATAGATACAGAATGATTATACGAAACCATACCTGAACTCTGCAAACGTAAGTTTGAAGCTTAGATCTACTTTATTGTTCATGAAAATGGTTAAAACCAAGAGATCCGTTCGAATCGCCATGAATCGCCAGAGCACAGCCGGGGTAGAGGAGAGAGAAAATTGAACAAAAAAATGAGTTTTTGTTTTGATTTTTCCTTTTAAACCTGTTCTGGGTGTGTTTTAGTTGAGGTAGATATTTGACCGCTACAGTCTTAACACACTCAAAAAAACCGATTTGGTGTTTTACTTTTGGACCCAAATATTTCAAACGTTTTGCCACTATACAAACAGAAAAGTTGGCGCAGAACATGTTTTGTATTCCAAATATGCTACAGTGGCTTTTCAAAAACAAAAATACTAAATCAAAGTGCATACCGAACAGCGCCATAGCAGGCATTTCTACTACTACACCTATGTATAGTCACATATACATTTCACCTATGCATAGATTCCACCTATGCATACAAAACAACACATAGCTAAATATATACATAATTTAGCATACTTTTTATATGATTTCAATCAATACTATACATGCACATCACGATGCAGATAAGCGATTAGTTTTAACATGCCATCACTCTCCAAACACACACACACATATATATATATACCCACATATATGTATCCTTACATCCCATGCATATACAACATCCACACATATATATAAATTCACACATATATATATGCCACCTATGATCAAATTAAGGGACATAAGTAAATTAACCAACATAACAAAAATATTTGTAAGAGATAGAGGCAAGAATCAACTTGCCTTAAGTCCCGCTTTTGCTAAGTCTGCGTTGCAATGCGGCCTATTTCCATGGTCGGTCCAATCCTGTGTCGAAGTCCACACGAACAATCCATCGGGCCACTTCGTTTCCCTTTAATGTTCCGGTCCAATCCAAATAAAGTGAACCAACCTAATTTATGCCATATACACCACCACCATCATCATCAAGCAACCACCAGCCTGACTTCCACCAAGACCAGCCAACAAAGTTAACCGAAGCCCAAACTGTGACCATCCTCATCACCAAAGTAGGCTGTTCGAACAGCCATGGGAATCCCACCATCGGCCACTTCAAGCCACCATTATCTAAACAAAATAGAACCCACAAACCAGCCACAATAAGCTCTACAAACCCGAGCTAAAATAGCCCCTAACCGAGCCAGTACCTTGCTGCCAAACAAGCCAAAACAACCATTGTCCAACCACATCGCCAACCATCCTTGCCATCCCGCCATGGCCACATCGAGACCACCCAAACAGGCCACAAAATTGGATCCAGAATGAAATGAGACCATCAAAAGTCCCAAAAATTGGATCCAAATCAACTCACCTCAACGGACCCAACGATCCAAACCAATCAGCCGTGAAAACCCAGCTCCACCACCGGAAAACCCCGCTGCCGCCGTGAACCAAACCCACATCGGAACCGTCCGAAACCCAAGGGCCACTAACCACGGCCATGAAAGCCGCTCTCCTCCACCGCCGAGCTAAACCCAATGGCCACCGTGGCTATTGGCTCACGATCGCTGCCGGAGCTCTACCTCAACGGCCGTACTCAGCCAAAACCAACACGACCCCGCCGTGTCTCCACGCCACCACCACCGAAGGAACCCATCGGCAACCGAACCCAGTCGTTGGAACCACCATACCCACCATCTACCTTGGTCACACCACCACGAGCCACCGTTAGCCGCTACCGGAGCACAGCCGGAGCACCGAAGCTCCTTCTCCTCTCTCGGCTTCACTCTCCTCGGTTTCTCCTTCTCTCCCTTCCCGATTTTCTCTTCTCTTCTTTTCTTTTCTTTTTCCTTTTCTTTTTCTTTTTCCTTCTTTTCTTCTTTTTCCTTTTCTTTCTTTCTTTTCTTCTTTCAGCCGACCCATGTGGTCTCTTCTCCTTTCATTTTGGTCCACACTTTTCCCCCACTAGTCTTAGCCACATGAAATCACATTATATACATATAACATATTTATATATATATATATCCAAATCAGCCCATGTGCAATTAAATAAAGCACATGTATATGTACACATATATTCCATATATACATATTACACTACATATACATACATTCACATGTATTTATAATTTAATATAAATACACTAACCATAACTATATTTATATATATATATATATATATCCCTATATATATATATATATATATATATAT
This sequence comes from Cornus controversa, assembly GCA_026545225.1. NCBI lineage: Eukaryota > Viridiplantae > Streptophyta > Magnoliopsida > Cornales > Cornaceae > Cornus > Cornus controversa. Next base: position 15,136,286 of record CM048853.1, on the reverse strand, counting down.
ATAACTACGTCCTCCCTCAATATATATATAATTCCATATATATATATATATATGCATATCCACATTCTTTTCGAATTTAATTTATTCAAAAAATAAATAAATAAATCCGGTCAAAATTCACCCGGAACTGGTCAAAATTATTCCGGTCCTTACATTCAGCTTGCTGAAAGTCCACTTTCAGGCTGCTGAAAGTTGACTTTCAGCCTACTGAAAGTTGACTTTCAGCCTACTGAAAGTCCACTTTCTGGCGGCTGAAAGAGACAGAAGGAAATAAGCATTTCTAGAGCACTTTTTCAGCCGACTGAAACTTTATGTTTAGCCGACTGAAAGAAGGAAAGGTTGGTTATAGCCTTAGTTGACTTGATTAAATGAATGGGCGGGTTAACCCCCGATTTCCCGGGAGTCGGGGGGGGGGGGGGGGACCGGGGCACTACAACTATAAGCACCAAAATTATAGGATTTGAGGCATTCTCTGATATGTATGCTGCAGATCCTTCCTTTGGGAGGATAATTCAGGAGGTAATTGATGATCAACGACATGACTTTATTTTGCATAATGCTTATCTATTTTGTGGATTATAGTTGTGCATTCCAGATTGTTCACTAAGGCAACATATTATTAGTGAACTTCATAACGAGGGTCATTTTGGGCGAGATAAGACGTTGGCTTTGATCTCTTCCAACTATTATTGGCCCAAATTGACTAGTGACGTGGCCTATTATGTGGAGCGTTGTTATGTGTGTCAGCGGTCCAAGGGAGTCCTCACTAATGCGGGCCTGTACACACCTTTACCGGTACCTGAAGCCCCTTGGCTTGATGTTAATATGAACTTTGTGTTGGGTTTACCCCGTACCCAACGGGCCGTGGATTCTATTTTGGTTGTGGTTGACAGGTTTTCCAAAATGGCCCATTTTGTAGCTTGCAGGAAAATAATGGATGCTCCCCGGTTCACCCATCTTTACTTCAAGGAGATTGTGCGTTTACATGGTGTTCCCCAATCCAATACCTCAGATCGAGACACCAATTTCATGAGTCAATTCTGGAGGAGTCTATGGGAGAAATTGGGGACGAAGTTGAATTTTAGCATCGCCTACCATCCCCAGACAGAGGTGGTGAACCGGAGTTTGGGAAACCTTTTGAGGAGTTTAGCAGGAACTAAACCGAAGCAGTGGGATTTGGCATTACCTCAAGCAGAATTTGCCAATAATAGGTTGAAGAACAGAACAACAGGAATGAGCCCATTGAGATTGTCTATGGTCAGAATCCATCCGGGGTAGTTGACTTAGCCCCTATTCCACGTGTGGGTCGTTTTAATTGCAAGGCAGATGAGATGGCAGAACATCTTCAAAGTATCCACGAGCAGGTCAAGCTGGTCATTCACCAGAGTAATGCCAAGTACAAGGTTCAAGCTGACAGCCACCGTCGTCAGGTACTCTGTCACGCCCCGTATTTTGAGACCCAAAACCCGAGGTGTGACGTGGAGGGTTTAGGAGTTTTAGGAAAATTTTAAGGTTAATTCTCATGTAAAATTCATAGAAACACATTTTTTATTTAAAAGGTTCACTAAGAGAAAATTTCGGCAATATATCGACATAATTTTTGACCTTCTGAAAACAATAAGAACCTGTATAAAATCCTGAGATTACAAAATCAACACATTGAAAAAATAATACATTCAACTCCATAATAAAGTCACTCCATTTATAAAGATTATATGTCCAAAACCTGTCAAACCATATGATTTAAGTTTTACAATACAAGGTTTACAAACTTCACACACTGCAACCAAGAGCCTCACAACCTTCATATTTACATTATAAAACTATTGCAAGTCAAGCTCCTATTAAAAGTAACAAAATGTACACAAAAGTCCTCCTACATCTACCATTTAAATCAGGTCATCATGCACGTAGGAAACGTCATAATCCAAGCACATAGATTAGCTTTCTAGCTTCCTCCTTGAGACAAATCTGGGCAGGGAAAAGAATAGGGGTGAGCCAACATATCCCAGTAGAGAATCAACACTATCTTAAACTTATAACAATTTAATATGCAAGACACGCAGTACAAATTAATGAACAAAGAACAGTTATAATAATAACATTTCGTAGCTTAAATAAAAATATAAACAATGATTACAAATAAGAAATTATGAGTTTAAAAGATACTTCATGTCCATACAACAAACCTGTAAGACCTTTATCAAAATCCGTTCAACTCCACTAACCTCCAAGAAAAATATTTTATTCTTATTTAACTTAAAAAACCTTTTAGGGACCCTTTAACCCTGGGACTGTGCCCCTGGTGTAAGTAAATTTCATTTCCTTATAGGGACCCTTTAACCCTGGGACTGTGCCCCTCGCTTGAACCTTTTGGGGAACCTTTAACCACGGGACTGTGCCCCTCGTGCACTAATTAATTAATTTCATAATCTTCACAAGTCCTCCAATCAGTTTCCAATACCATGTCTCAAAACTTCATTTTTGTCAACACAGGATATAAACTTTTCTTCCATATCACTTATAAATTTAATTCAAGATCAAATAAGCATATAAAATAAGCAATAATTTCAACAAGATAGCAATTATATAATCATTTATCCAAACCAAAACAGAACCATGCTTAAATAAATGTTCATGTAGCAAGGTTGATAACAAAACTCAATCATTATATCAACTAGAATCTGAATTAGCTAATTTGAAGACTAAATCAATAAGAAACAGTAGAAAAACAATCCTTATGCGTATGAGTAATTTCAACAAAATATATCAAAATTATTAATACACATACTCCTAAAATTAATTTCCTACCTGTTTTGTGATACTGTAAAAGTTGCAGCAACTTTTTCTTTTTCTTCTCCTTTTCTTCTTTCCTTCCCTCTCTCTCTCTCTCTCTCTCTCTCTCTCTTTCTCCTTCTCTGGCCGAAACACTCCCTGTTTTGCTGTTGTTTTTTTTTTAGCTGTAGGCGGTTCAACAAGCTTCTAAAGAAAACTTTTCCGTAGATATATCATATATGTATAGTACACGTGTTGTGTGTATAAGCCACGTGTTGTGTTTTAAGTGTAGTCACATGGGCTGATCTATATCTCCAGAAAATGGAAAATGAAAGTATAGTTATCATATATATTTATATATATACACATATATACATATGCCTATAAATACGGATGATGCTTTGTGCTGACTAGAAAAATAAAGTGTTTAGAATCTCATGTAATCTCAATGGGTGACAAGTGTCATGTTTTTTTTATTTTTTATTACCTTCAGTACATATTTATCTATAAGGTTAAAGACTCTTACTAATTATATATCTTAAGATATTCAACTAACAGCCAACACTTACATATATATTAATACTTGAAGACAATTGCTGCCACTAACATACATATACTCCCATTTACACACGTGAACACTTATATATACCCTTCTTTAACCCGCCACTCTTTACTGCCATAATCCAACCCCAAATATATATATACACACACACACACATATATATATATATATATATATTTATATATGCTGCAAATTGTACTAGACCCACAACCAAAATTGTTTAAATGGATTTAACTAAAATTATAAGGTGTGTAACACATGTATACCAAGGTTTGTTATTAATTTTTTTCTTTTCATTAATATTATTATTATTTTTATATAGTTTTACAATTTCTACCACAAGTAAAAAAAAATTATATTTCTACATAAGCCCAATAACATAGAAAATTGTACTAAACCCACAAACCTACATATCTTTAATTAAATTTCACTAAACTTACTCTACTAATTTAATAATGCACAGTGACACAAATATATATATAAAATTTTTTTTTTCACCAAATTAAATATGAGAATTTAATCACATATAGATAATAATATGCTCCTAACAGAGATTAAAGGAGAATAAAATTCAGGATCTTACATACTTTTTGATGTTGGTGATTTTGTTTGGGTGGTATTAACTCGTGATCGTTTTCCTGTTGGAGAATATAATAAGCTTAAGGAACGGAAGATTGGTCTCTGTGAGATCTTGCAGAAGATCAATGATAACGCCTACAGACTGCGTCTCCCCAGTAATTTGTGGACTTCTGATGTCTTTAATGTGAAACACCTGAGTCCTTGTTTTATGGATTCCGATGAAACTATTGTAAACAAGGACGAGTTCTTTCCAACCCGGGGTGACTGATGCAGGAAGATCTGAGTCAAAGGATGTTGAGTTGTCGGATAGCACGTTGATGGCACTGAGTTACTATGAGTTGGCAGATCAGCGCAAAGATGGCAGGAAATCGTGATATTTTTCCTAATTGGGACAGTTTTGGATGCGTTTCGGTATTTTGGTCATAACTTTGGTTACATGTATCAGAATCGCTATTATGACCCCAATTCGGAAAGCTCTCTTCGGCGCGCATGTCATGACCACCGGAGCATGTCGTTTTCGATGTCAAAATTCACAGTTTTCCCTTTCAAATCCTCATTTTTAGTTATTTTTTTTCGTTTATGGTAATATTTCTTTTGTCGTTTAGGAAGTAATTCTGAACCCGATTTGGGCCAGATTTTTAGCAGAGTACTTCTTTTATTATGTATTTCCTTTTGGCATGATTATTGGGATTTTGCTATTTTTTGTAAAATTCCGATAATAACCTTTTTTTTAGTTATATAGCCTGGTTTGTGGGCTGATATTGAGGTGACTTTTATTTTGATAATATTGAATTGAATACAAGAGGATTTTCTCTGTGTTTTGGGCGATTCTTTTGTGCTCTTCCCTGTAAATTACCTGTTGACACTAGCCTACAGAATAATCACTATTCTGTCCGGCGTCACATATCCTGCAATTGTTGGACAAATAGCGAAGCACGGTTAGTTTCGTCAATCACATGTCCTGACGCAGATGTGTGACGAGCGTGACTTGTGGTGAAGGAGATATATGACTATATGAGACATATATATATATATATATATAGCGGAGGAAATGACGTCAATGGTGGGAAGGGTGGATTTAGGGATTCTATAATATAAGTATATATGTATATATGAAGGTGTGTATATACTGTTACTTAGTTATTATAATGTGTAATAATTAATAAGTGTTCAAAATATGTGATTAGTTTTAATAAATTTTTTTTTTTTTGCCAATATACTGATTTATCAATAAAATATATATATAAAGTTACTGAATATAGTATATATGAAGTTATATATTTTTTAATTGATAAATTTTATTATGTATGATTATATAATTTGATTTTAATATTAATTAATGTAGTTAGTATTAATTAGAAATATTAATTATTAATAATTTGTAATCAAAGTGGTAATATAGGAATGACATAAATAATTGAGGTTAAAATATTGAGAGTATAAAGGTCCAAATAATTGAAGTTAAAATTGTAATTTTAAATAGGAGGAGAGTTTTGGCATTTTAGTTTTTTCAATTAGTTGACTTTTGATGTGTCAGGGGGCGGACCAGAGGGGAGGGTTTGCAAAATCATAGTTAATGTTTATCCAATTAATAACATTTCACTATAAGTCAATCTTGTTGTAAATACCCATAATATGATTAAGATTCTCTTTAATTTTCAACCAAAATCAAAAACTGATTTTGAATAATAAATTTTGTAAAATGAAAAAAAAAAAAAAACAATTCAAGTACCTCAAAAATTCAGAAAAAAGTTCAAGTTTAATTTGAGTGAATGAGAAATCAAATACTGATTTTGAATAATAACTTTCTCAAAATGAAAAAAAAAAAAAAAATCAACAATAACAATAATTCAATTAGGTCCAAAGATTCGGACTAAAGTTCAAATTAAATTAGTTTTTTTTTTTTATTTTATAATCATCCAACCCAAGTCCAACATTTTGAGAGGGGAAAAAGAAAAACTGAAAAAAAAGTGGAATATGACGTACAAATCACACGGTTCAAAGTTACGTTCAAAGTTACATCACGACTTAAGTCGCTGGTTGGCACATATTTGGTGTAGTACCTCAACATAGCGAAATAAAGCTCATGCATTTAATTCACAACGTGTCTTTGGGCCGCAACTCCGTCGACAAATCGTAACAAATGAAAGCTTTCTCACCCCCAGTCATGAGTCAACCGAAACACCAATTCCTCAAACCCCAACCCCCACTACACACCATACAACTACCACCATCGTCAAACCATCTATTCTCATAATCACCATCATCTTCAGACGATCACGGTGATTATGATTATGATAAGTCCTGCACAGTCGCCGGAGCAACTTTGGGCCACGCCATCTCCACCGTCCAAACTCCCCGTTGATTTCAGCCCACCATTAATCGCCATGGTCGTCATCATCGCCACCGCTTTTGTCATCGTCACCTACTCTCGCCTCATCTCCCGCCACCTCATACGCCTCCATCGCCGCTGGCGTCGTTGGCGCCGCCGCCGACACCTCCTCCGATCCTACGTACCCTCCTCGACCGGAGACGCTGCCTTCGAGTCTCCGCCATACGACTTCGGTCCAACGGATGGCTTCCACGTGTACGGACTCGATGAGTCCGTCATCAAGACCATCCCCCTCTCTGTCTACACAAGAAAAAGCAACGTTTACGAGTGTGCGGTTTGTCTTTTAGAGTTCGAAGAGAATGATTACGTTCGCACTCTTCCAGTTTGTGCTCACGCGTTTCACGTTGATTGTATTGATATATGGCTCAGGTCTCACGCCAATTGTCCTCTGTGTCGGGCCGGAATATTCCGACCGGAATCTCCTTTTATTCCGGTGATGGCCGCCAGAATAAGGCCGAGTCTCGACGATGTGATTATCGAGGGGGCCTTGCTCGGGACGCTGACTGAAGATCCGCCGGAATATAACACCGGAGACGGAGAAGAGATTGTGCCGGAACCAACGAACCAATCGGAGGATCGTTTCAACGGGACTGAATTCCTGTTGAAGCGATCCTACTCGTTCGGGTTCGAACGGAATTTGGGATCGGAGAGGTTGATGATGGAGCCGGCGACGGCTTCACCGTGGAGGTACCGGCGGGGAGGAAGCTTCTGGAGCAAGAGGCCATCGCCATTCAGTTCGCTGATGAAACCTAGGGTTTTCTCGTTCAGATCCTACAGGGGCATGAAGTCTCCTTTCTTCCGGAGGCGAGGAGGAGGAGGAGGATTGTTTCCGCTGTCGGAGAGGATCGCTGGCTGCGGCGGATCTTCTCGGCGGAGCAAGTCTTTGACGAGCCCGATGTTCATGAGATCATCCGGGGGATTTTTCTCGTCAAGCCGACTGAGGAGTGGAGATCCTGAGGCATTGCTGTCACCGGAGAGATTCAACAGAAGGTAGACGGTGGTGATATAATCGGAAAGCGGTGGTGGTGGTGTTGGGAATGGGGTCAGTTGCTTTAATGGAGGGTCGCATGCGTGAATTAATGAGTTGCACTGCCATTTGTAGGCGGTCATTAAATGGGTGGTGGGTTGGCATTTAATGGAAAATTGACGAGTGTGTGAGCCTTTACTCTCTCTCTTGCCATTTTTTCTCCCTGGAATCATCAATATACTTTATATTTCAACATACTTGTATCGATACATCTCTCTCTCTATATATATATTTATATTAGAGGTGGTTTTTGTTTGGTCACTCTTTTGGATATAGCCACCGACAAGGGTTTGAAATGCACACCACGCAACTAATTGTATTCTCAACTAATTTTCAATTTTCTTTCCAAAATAATAAAAAATTGTCTTTGCAAATAAGGAAAAAATAATGTAGCAGGGATATTTCTATACTCAACTTCATAAAAATAGTTTCTCTAGATCCTCTAGGATTTATATACAATCGAAAGAAGATCAATTACCATGTGGTTCACAAATTTCTTGTACAAACACAAATAAACCTAATTACCGATAGGGGTGACAAATCGTGTCATTGGGTCGTGTTCGTGTCGAGACATGGTATTCGAATAAATGAGTCAACACGAACACGATACGATTACTAATCGTGTTACATAATTTGAACACGAACACGATCCATTTATTAAACGGGTGACACGACACAACCCATTTAACCCGTTTATAAACGGGTCGTAACGGGTGACCCGACCCGACCCATGACACGATCTGAGTAACTTGAGTTTTTTTATAAAAAAACGGGTGACATGACACGATAGGTGACACGACCCACGACACAATCCGTGTAACCTGAATTTTTTATAAAAAAGAATGCCCTTACAAGGAATTGAACCAAAGACTAAACCTAAACCAGCCAAACACTCTTACCACTAATTCACCAATGCTTTTTGTTTATAAATGTCATAACAATAATATTTAATCTATAATAATGAAAATTTGAACTTAATAAATTTTGAACATTAATTAAATTACAATAATATTTCCCTCTCATTTTTAATATAACAAACAAATGTTATTAATTATATTAACTAAGTAATTAAATCAGTGACACAATTTCACTATCTTGAAATCAAATAAAAACATTAATAGAACATTTAAAACAAACATTAAATATATATCTCATTGAATTAATATTTTTTTTTAATTTATATTAATGTTGAAGTATTATTGAAAAAAAATAAAGGAGTGGTTTAACTTATATTACTTTAACTATTATATGTTATACTATATATCTCGGGACAATAAAAAAAACCTAATTTCATAAAACTCGATATTCAGATTAAATGGTTTAAACTAACTTATCAATTATTCTAATTGATTTTGTAGACACTTAACTAATTAATCAGAATTTGAGAAAATATAAAAGAATAGTTTAACTTATATTACTTATAACGATTACATGTTATACTATATATTTCAAGATACTAAAGAACAATTATGAATATCATTCCTATATAATTATATTTATATATCCACCATATATATATATATATATATAGTATTCCCATTCTAATTTTCACATGAACATTGGTATATCATAATAAAAATTTTATACTCAAAGTTTTCAAAACCAACCAATAAAAAACATTATTCTCTTCAATAATCATCACTCTCTCTTTCCATACATGATACATACAAGGCGTTACACTCACACTACTAGAGTCTAACACAAACAATATATATACTATATATAACATATTTGTAATAACTCAAATTTTTCATAAAGACCAAAATTTATTTAATTCAAACGAGGATTAGATTGTAGAAACCGATTTATTTTGATCGGGTATTATTATTTTTATGTAATGGTGGAGACACAAACACACACACACACACACACACACATACATACACACATATATATAATGGGTGGTTTAGTTGATGATGACTAACATATTAGTTAGTTAATGCAGTAATGCACCCATTTGTAACTTGTAAGCCTTGGTGCTTGAGGGACATTAATAACTTTACATCAAATTTCTTATCATTTTGTATATGTTATTCTTATGAGAAGGTTGGTTAATGAACGACATGATTGATTAAAATAAAGAGTTTTCTTTTATAAAACACTGTGTCAGTGTGTGTGCCATATTTCAAGCATTCTAGATATTTTACTTTATTTTATTTTAATTTTTTTTATATTTATCACAAATTTTTTATATTTATTAAAAATATAAGTTTACATGTTTTTAACATTTTAAAACAAATTTACAATATTAAGCTTTATATTTTTTACATTTTAAAACAAATTAATAAATTAATGAGTTATGCGGGTAAACGGGTCATGTCGACACGACACGACACATTAATGTAAACGGGTAAAATAACACGACAGGACACGAATATTTAATCGGGTCAACCGTGTCAGTTTCGTGTTAGCGGGTCAAACACGAATACGACACGATTTCTTATCGGGTCTATCGTGTAGACACGATAAGGACACGAACACGATAAGCCCAAACCCATACCCGCTTATTTCGTGTCGTGTCAAATATTGCCACCCCTAATTATCGAGATGTTAATTTCCCTATCCAATTGACCTGTCTTGTCTGTATTAGGATTAGATTGGCTGTTTCACTTAGTTGTTAACTTATTACTCACTGAATTTTCCTTTTTCAAATTGTGCTACTGATCTCGATAGGACATTTAGATAATGGGTTTGAATAAGGGTATGCTATCTAATCTGTCTTACATTCCAAATATTTGTCATCCGTACTATTTATGTTCAATTAGTGTACTACAGTTAATACTTATTACTACATTCCTAATTGAAGTTGTTTTTCTAGTGGTTAAGCCCATCCAGTTCAAACACTTACCTAGCTCACCTGAGCATGTACTTGATCTTAGAGTGCCTATTGATTGCTTCATGTTTTCTATTAGATTTTCATGTAATTTGTTATTTCTGTGTTTGAGAATTTGGTGGACTGCGTAGCTAAATTGAGTTGTTCAACAAATACAATTACAACTATGTTTAGTAGAGTGGTGGGGATAATATGATATACAGGGTGGGGATAAATCAACTTCACTATTTTTTTTATAAACCCACATGTAAAATGACATTATCATCTTTGATTTAATTTTTAATAATGAAGGATAAGGGGTTTATGTCATTTAGTTTGAAAAAATATAAAACGTGCATTTATAAAACGATAGAGTGCATTTATCATTTTGTGAGAAAATTAATTTTTAATTGACAAATTTCGATTTCAACATCTAAATTGATAGAGTTGTATTTTTTTTTTAATTTGTATCTTGATCATGGGAACTAACAACAAGTGCATTGATACCGTAGTTTTGACTGGAACATTTAGAACAAGTACCTAAAATGAGGACACCATGCACATTAAGTTTGGTTTGGTTGGAACTGAAAAACTTGTATTATTAATTTAAAAGTGATTTTCCATCAAGTCCAATCGATCGAACTTTTTTCATCTAGTTGGTGTTGCACCCCTAACTGCTTGAGTCCCCAGGAAAGAAGGAGGCTCGCCAACTGTCATGCCGATGAGTGTGGAAGACTTAAAGTGTGTATCATGATAGGGTTGGAGCATGTCGGTTGAGCAGGGCCAAATGATGTGTTCTTGGGGTTGCTACTTGTAGAGACCGAGTCCAATTTTGACCGGTTTTCATTTTATTCATCATTTTGTTATAAATGCATTTTAAATGATTCTTAGCATGTTTTAATAATAGGAAACATGTTTGAAAATTTGTTTAGAGGTTTTGAGAAATTTTGGGAGCGTTTGGCAAACTTTGAGAATTTTAGGTTGTCGGGGCCTAGGAAGTGGGTCGGGTGGGCCCGTGAATCTAAAATTTTTTAGAAAATATTTATTTTTAGTTTTAGATCAAATAATTTTTTTAAAGAGTTAAGGAAGTAATTTCAGAATTGTAGGAGCTTTTGAAATCAAAAACGGAGGTCGGGAGGGTACTTTAAGTGGCCTGGGGCATTTTAGTCACTTCACGCCCTAGAGACTTTAAATATCTGAGATTGCAGAGATTGTATCATCCTCTCTTGACCCAACAACTGGTTGTAGCTCTCTCCCTCTGTCCCACTTTATCTTTCTTTATTTTGGAAGCCATCTGCTTGGATTCGGAAGTTGCTGGTGAAGGACAACTTGTAGCACGGGTCAAGGGCTTTGATTTGAACTGAACAAACTTTGATTTTGGTAAGGTAGAGCTTGGTGAAATTCTTCTACATAGCTTGGAAAGCCTTCAAATTTGAGGTAGGGGTGTTTTTTTCCTCTTAGATATTGATTCTAGGGTTTCGGTGAATTTGGGGAGGTTTTGGTTGAGTAGCACATGTGAGAGAATTGGTGGGGCTGTGAGTATATGTACTTCCTTCTTTTCTTATGAATTTTACATGCTAGTTAACTTTATATAGGTATATATGATGTGTCAAATTCACACATGCAATGTGTGTGAAATGATAACATGTCTAGCTATGATGTGATTTTTATGCATATGTGAATTATGTGTATAGGTGTGAACATATATATGTTTATATGTTGTTATGGAATATTAAATGCATGCTAGACTTAATTATAGCATGAAAGTGCATTGAAAAGCATGAAATATATGCTAGGTTGTGTATTATGTGCATATGTGAATGGTATGCATGTTTTGGGACATATATGTGGCTATATGTAGAGTGTGTTGAGGGAATGCATGCTAGATTTTATTATAGTAAGAATATGCATTGAAAGACATGATAAATACATGCTATGTGATATGTACATGTGCCTAATTAGCATGTATATATAATCGAAGTGTTATCTAAAATGTATCGTACATGGAAGCTAGAAGGGCCTAACCATGTATTCGAAGTGGTGAAAATGACCACATAGTATGACATTCGGAGATACCTAATCATACTCCACATGAACTTTGGACTAGGACCAATCACGGGTTGTTATCTTGTGATCGACGGAACGTGACCATTCATTTGAGGATGTGAAATCAAAATGGCAATTATACGAGTGTCGTTGGAATTGACCAACAATACATGATCGTCGGGACTCCCCCGGATCGACCCGAATCCTGAGTGTGAACCCGTTTACTCAACTCTGTGAACGACCATAACCACACTCATGAGATAATATCAAGCACTGATACTATTATGTTACACCCCGATTTTCTTCTCCCGAAAAACTGAAGGTGAATCCGTCCATTAAGCCCTAATGGACATATTAACCTCTATTTACAACAGAAGCTTAATCACATACATACACATGTATATATACATATACAACTCAACATCAACTACTCCTAGCGGGCCTCAAGCATACAATCATTCAAATTGGTTCTATCACACACTATAGATATGAAACTCCTTGTAAGTTTCAGATTATGGCCTAAAAATAGAACCATTAAAAAGACAGTTCAAAAATACTGAATTTAAAAAAAAAATCGTCTAATTTTGATTTGAAACGAAGAAGATATGTTCGTTATAAGTTGGGCAGAATTTTGTCAAAAGCCTGCCGTAAAAGAGCTCGAGCACTTTAAAAAAAGGATCGAGCGCTTTCACTCCCGAGACTAAGCCTCTAAATCTTTTACAAGGGTGATCGACCACCGTAAAACGCGACCGAGCGCTGTTAATGCAGAAGCTAAAATTCTGTAACCTGTACTTGTCTAATTTTCCACCTGACTTCAAATTCAAATATCTCACAAACTATAAGTTCATTTGACTTGAAATTTGGTATGCATCATCCTCAACATGTCTAGTTTTATCCCAATTTGAATCACCTAATAATTCAACTCACAACCCGGATTGCACACAAATCAACGGGCTTAGGCTAGATCATGAAGTCTTACACTAAAACATGCATATCTTCCTCAATTTAAATCCAAATAAGGTCCATGATTTATCAAATTAAAACTAATACAATTCTCCTTCTATAAATATAAATTCCATTCACACCTTGAATAAAAAATGGACACTTTTGGGCACGTGTCCCCCCCAATTCTCATATCCCATACAACCTTTTCATTTCATTCCCAACTCACTTACTTGAGAAATGTCCATACATAAAGTTATAACATAGAAAGATATCATAACTTTGCATTTCATACATTCCAAAACTTAAGTTTGGTCCAAGAATAAATCCCAACACATATGAATTCCAAGTTTATAGTCATTACAAGGATTTCAAGCATAATGGTCCAAATATGCTAAAAATCCTACCATGACTACAAATACATAATCAATGTGTCACAAACCGGCACGAATAGCCAAATATACAATATCCAAAATGTATCAACATGCTACAAAGAGCTCTACTTGGACACTCAAGTCCCATCTGTCATTGGTGCTGTCACGCCCCGAAACCCGGACCGCCGAGACTCCCCCGGACCAACCCCGAATCCCAGGTGTGCACCCGTTCACTCAACCCCGTGAACAATCTCAATTACACTCATGCATTAGTATCAAGGTTTGTGATGGTCCAGAAAGCCCATTAGTATGTTTGCCCAAGTTTTAATGTCAAAAGGATCTTAAGGGCATTAGTGCCATTTTACTTTGAATGATAATTTTCAGGATTGCTATTCATGAGTTATTTAATTATCCTGTTATTATTTTATGTGCACTAACCTATTTGCAGGGTATTTATATTGGAAAGACATTTTAGGAAGCATTTCTAGGGCAACATTAGTATAGGGTATTTTTGGAAATAATGTTAGGGTTTCTCATTAAATAAAAAAAAAAAAAGAGAAAAAGAAAATGAAAATGAAAAAGGGCAGAATGTTCGGTCAAGCTTGATCTTATATATGCATATACAAGAGATGAAGAGAGGTGCGGCTGGAAATACAAAGGGGAAAAGAGGGAGAAAAAGAGAAGAGAAGAGGGCCGCCGATCCTCCGCCGCCAACCTAACTCCTTCGCCGCCAATCTATTTGGTCATCCTTGTCTTCATCGGCTAATACAGAGGGGGTAGAGAGAGAGAAGACTAGAAAAGACAAGTGAGCTTAGAGAGAGAGAAGAGCAGACGTCGGCATCATACAGAGCTCACAAACCCACCTTGTCGCCGGCATCGTATGTTCATCCTCGCATATTCCGAATGGTGCCTCTGTTCGTCAAATGGTTCTGATCTGGTTCTTCAGTCCGTGATATCAGCTAGCTCAGTTTGTTTACAGATTCCGATCTGTTTCTTTAGAACATGGTTTCATCCTCTTCAGTGAACATATCTCTTCATCACTACTTTCGGTTGAACAAATGGATATGTGAAGGATCTGTTTTGTGAGTATGGTCTTCAGTGTTATATTTATTTCATATGAACAATGTACACAGACACAGGCGCACCAGTTGTGGTTTTCGTGTTGACACTCACTTCTCACACAAGCACCTCTATAATTGTTGATATGCATGTTCTGTTGTTTTGAAAACAAATTTGCTGGAAAAATGTTGATTTGCTGGTTTGAATTTGATGACATGCTGGTTTTTATATTGCTGATTTTGTGGAATCTAAATGCTGATTTGGGAAGCTTAAATTGCTGAAATTATTATAAGCTGAATTCTTATGTGCTGAAATTTTATTGCTATCTTCAAATATGCTGTTCTTGTGTGCTAAATTTGTGCTGCTTTAATGGTGCTGAAGACGTTGAATTAATATTGCTGAATTGTGGATTTGAAATTGATGACTTAGTGCTGAAATGCTATCCTGTTAGAGCTGTTTTCTTGTGGCTGAATTTACTAATTTCTATGTGCTATTTATTGCTGATTTTCTGAATTAAAATGCTGATGATGCTGAGTCCAAAATTGCTGATATTGCCGTCCACAAGTTGCTGATTTTTGCTGTCCATAATTGCTGATATTGCTGTCCACATGTTGCTGATTTTAACTGTCCTATATTGCTGATATTGCTGTCCACATGTTGCTGGTTTTTGCTGTCCGAAATTGATAATTGTTGCTGTTCAAAAATGCTGAATTTATGCTGTCTTTTTGGGCTGTAATTGCTGAATTTATGCTGTATCTTTGGGCTGTAAATTGTTGATCTAAATTGCTGAAATATTGATCTATAAATTGTTGAATATGCTTCTTGTTGAACCATGCTTTTTGAAGATCCATAAGTGCTGAAATTTAATATGTTCTTTAAGCTTTAAAATTGCTGAAATTTTATGTTGATTGTTGAGCTGTTTTATATTGCTGATTTTGCAGTACTAGAATGCTAAATTGTGCTTTGCTTAATACTGTTTATGCTCTCCATATTTTAAATTGCTTGTGCTACTAAAGTCTACTCTAGTTGCAGCCTTGTCCATTTTAAGAACAGGTACAAAGACAAAGAAATACAAGGACAATTGTCTAAAGTGAAGCCTAACCAGAATGGGTGTTCAAGAAGCTGAAAGCAGGATACACTGAAAGAGTGTCTTCTACAAGTCCATTGCAACTACACCCTTAAAAGGTGTACTTATTGAAGACCCATCATTGAAGAAGCTTAAGCATCAGAGTGTAATACTTATTGAAGACTATCATTGAAGAAATTCAAGTGTCATGATCTGCCGAGAAGACAAGTGACCGTGTCATTGTCGTACCAGACCTTGAAGACTACCTATCAGAGGTTGAAGATTTGAAGACTATTCTTTGAAGACCATATCAGAGTTGAAGATTAACTTTGAAGACCAAGTTACAAAGCTTGAAGTGCCACTGCTCAAGACATCGAACTGACTCCACTATCACTATGTACAGTCCAAGTATAGGGATACTTTGGACAGGGGGAGTGTGAGTGATTGTGGTGAGATTGAGGTGAGATAGCTTGGGCTTTGGGAAGTCCAAGTTGGGATTGAGAGTGGAAAAGCTGTTGTGAGATTTGGTGAGAGTGGTTCAGGCCTAGGGAGGCTGTGAACTGGGTGAGTGCCGGAGCGAACTATGTTGTGAGTTGGGTGAGTGAGAGAGTGATTGAGAGATTCACTGTACTACCCTTTCAGACATAGTTGAGCTCAGTTCGAAGAGGTTTTTCCCCACCTTGGGGTTTCCTCTATAAATCTGTGTGTCTATCAAATTGTGTGATTGCATGTTCCAGCCAAACTTGCAATATTAGGAAGAAAATTTTAAGAACCTATTCACCCCCTCCCCCTCTAGGTTCATCAGTTTGATACCGAGTTATAACGCCCCGATTTCTAACTCTTGGAGAACCGAAGGTTAAACCGTCCATTTAGCCCAATAGGCCCTCTTTACCCTCATTCACCACGGAAGCTTAACTCAATTCTTGCATATGAATGCACCCAAATTCACCTTAACTAATCCCCATGGGCCCTACATCAAATCACACACCTTAGTGAACATCTACATGCCCACACTTTTAAGAATCACTCATTTTTGAGCCTCAAAACTTTCTGTGTTTGGAATCTAGAACTGAGGCCTACACCATTGGATAGATAATCCAAAAATACTCAAGTTCAAAAAAAACCACACTCAATTCCAATCTAAAACGAAGAAATTACATCGAAATGAAGTTTTGGAAAAAGCTGTGAATAGTAATCTCGATTGATCGAGATTACATCTCGATTGATCGAAATTCAAGCGAGATTTTCACCCTTTCGGGACCCCAGACCTGCAATATCTCGATTGATCGAGATGGGGGTCTCGATTGATCGAAATTCCTCCTTTCTGGATTCTAAAAATCACCATAAATCATCACCCTTTCGCTCAATCGAAATGGGGGTTTCGATTAATCGAAATAGGCATTTCGATTGATCGAAATGCACCTCCCGGGACCTCTAACAACCCTATACATGATTCATTTGGAGCCCAATCAACATCCTATCCTCCTAGAACCCCTCAAACATGATAAATAACATACATTGAAGGTTCCAACACTAATCTCACACTCAAGATCACATACATAATTGAATTCATACACCGAATTGAATCATTTTCTTTCACAAACACCATCCATTCATAAGGAAAACATCATCAAATAAATTAAGTGCCACCATGGGCATTACATAAATTAAATCGTTGTCTCTCCACACCCAACAAGTTTAAAATCCCATATATACATCCAAATTACCCTTGTCCAAAACATAACCACAATTCAAAAAGGAAGTCACATGCCACAAGCCGGCATGGATAGCCACAAAATGTGCAACATCCAAAAGATAGCAAAACCACCACTAGTGTTCCACTTGGACACTCACGTCCCATCCGTCATCGGTGCTTTATCTGTAAAATATTTAGAATAAAGGGGTGAGCACCACTGCGGCTCAGTAAAGGTTCCCCAACCCTTCTAAGTGCCGACCCGACACGACCTACATGGAATGCATATGAATACACTACGTGCCACATCCACAATCTCACAAACCAACCAACAAATGCAATTAAAGGGGATTGCATACATCACGAATTATGTATAACATGTTCAAATATAAAAGCATTAAGGAAAGTAAATGCTCTCTCTCTCGGTCCTCATCCGATACCCTACATGATTGGCCCGCTCCGAAGATCATGTAACCTTGGACACCTCCGAAAACCATCCAATGACCGGGACAACTCCGAAAGGTCATTCTACCAAAGCAATATATGGGATTGCCATAGAGTGAGGGGGCAACTCCGAGGCTCACAAATCATGGACATTCTCCGGTAATCATCTTATGACCGGGACAACTCCGAGGGGTTATTAGTATTGGACATACTCCGATCCTAGGCATTAAGCCTTAGTATAGCGGGTCCACTCCGAGGGCCATACATAGTGGATAATTTTACCACATTTCACAACATGGTTGGACCACTCCGAAACCCCGTGCACCTCATTTGCGTCATTTTTCCTGCAACTTCCCATATATGCAATATGAATGCATAAACACGTGGCATTTTATTTTCATGCACTACTTTATGCTTATTGATACTAAAAAGAAGTAACAAGCATATTTTCCATCACCACACACCACATATAGCACATATATGTATAACACATGCATATATCATCTCATATGCATACAACTTCAAAATTAGCATATTTTTTACTCATGCTACATTCAATGCATAATTTTAGCACATAGAACTAACATGCATTCAACAACCACATTCTCACATATAATCACATATATGACACTTGGTACACATTTTTCACATATACACCAAATTGAGCACATAATGCCTATGTATCAATTTCTTACACTCACATACTTCAAACCCACATGCTACCACCAACACAATATACACAATTGCTGAATCACCACTTTGTTTGGTTCAAATGGAAGCCCTAGCCGTCTCCTACGTATCTCCCTCCTTCGGCGAGTCTTGAATCCAAGTCGAACGGGTCTGAAATGTAGAGAGAAGGGAGAGCTTTGAAGATGGAGAACTTTAGAGAGAGAAAGAGGCGTGAGATCTGCTGAAATATCCTTGCCACTGATATTTAAAATATCTAGGGCTCGCAAAAAGACTAAAATACCCCTAGGCCACTTAACGCACCTTCCCCGACTCCTTTTTCGATTTCAAAAGCTCTTACGGTCTCGAAATCACTTCCTCTACTCTCTAAAAATTTCATCTCAGCCATTCCCAAAAATAAATATTTTTGAAAATTTTTTGGATTTTTGGACCCACTTAAGTCGCATCCCGGGCCCCGATTTGACCAAAAAGTCAAACTTTTCCAAATCTCCCAAAAACTTTCCAAAACCTTAAAAACACTTCCCAAACATGTTTCGCACATTCAAAACATGTTAAACACCACTCAAAATACATTTATGACAATTATAATGCGAAAAATGCAAAACCGGTCAAAATTGGTCACGGTCTCTACAACCTCCCCCCTTAAGGGAATTTTGTCCCCGAAATTAGAAACATACCTCAAGTAGAAAACAACTCGGGATATTTTGAGAAGACTTCTTGTTCTCGCTCCCACGTAGCCTCCTCGACTCCGTGATGTCACCAAAGGACTTTAACCAATGGAATCGTCTTGCCCCGAAGCACTTTGATAAGTGTTCAATTCTATGCATTTGAACCCTCTTTATTGCATATGTTAGTTCCGTTTTTATGATTACCGAGATATGTTTATGGTATTTTTGTGTTTTTGATGTATTGCAGGTTTTGTAGTAAAAGGAGCAAAGTTTGAAGCTATTTGCAGTTGAAGAGAAAAGTCAGAAATGCAGCCAAAGGCATCTCGATCAATCGAGATGTTGATCTCGATCAATCGAGATCTCGATTGATCGAGATCTTATTTTGATTGATCGAAATCTCGATCAATCGAGATCCAATCTCGATTGATCGAGATTCTGCAGAAGCCACTTGCCCACTTGCTCACCTGCTTTCCCACTTGCAACAAAATCTCCCTTTTTGCACACTTAGGGGGATTGTCTGACTTGAACAAGACCCTTGGGGACCTTCTTGATACAATGGATATATATATTGATATATATATATATATGGTGGGCCCCAAGGTTGAAAAAGGAAGCCTTAAAGCACCAAAAAGCCACATATCTCACATATCTCTCAACACACATCAGACATCCAAGGAGAGACATTCGGGAGAGGAAGAGGAGAAGCTGAACCAGACCAAGAAGCTTCACTTTCTTCATCAATGGAAGAGTGCAAGGCAACCATGAGCAACTAACTCTTCTACTAGGGTGTTGGTTTCAACCCCTAGCCATGTAAACTTGTTCATCTTTGTAGCACTTAGGATTTGTAATTAAATGTTGATTATTTAGCCTAGTGATCATGTACACTAATACATTTCTTTTATATATTCATATGATTTTAGTTTTATTCTTGTCTTAGAGTCTAATCTTCATGTGAATGCACAACATTTGCATATTTCACAAGAAGTGCAAATGATGGCTAGATAATGGTGTTTAAATGAATGTGTTATGTTTGTTTGTATAAACCATGCCAAGATAAGGTAGCCTGGATGTTTGTAGGTTCACTTAGAGAGTAGGGTAATTAGATAGTTAGTTAGGTTGAAGAGCTATGCTTATTGAAGATGGATTATGATAGGTGGACAAACACATTGATCTTTTGATATGTCATTGAGGTCACAAGCCTAATGACATTGTTAGGCATTTAATTAATGAATCCCATGCTTGCTACACTTATGAACATGTGAATGGCTAGTGGTGGAAACCAACCCTAGTTCTCTCTCCCATCTTTTACCCTTTAATTTTATTGTCATTTCATTCATGCAATAGTTTATAAACAAAAATTCAAAAACCTATTTTTAGGATTAAAGTGGAATTAATCTTTCTTTAAGACAATTACGACTAGTCCTCGTGGGATTGATACCCTCTATATAGAACCGTATCTACAAAGATTCGTGCTCTTGCGAGTGGTTAAATTATATTTTGATAAAAAGGGCAAAATTAAGCTTACAATATAATCCGAGTTTAGCCACATCAAAATTTTGGCGCCGTTGCCGGGGACTACGGTGTAATTGTCGCCATTGGAAGATTAAATCTGGTTTAATTCTTAGGCTAGAAATTCTTTCATTCTTTTTGTATATGTCTTGTTCTTATTTCTCAAATTCCTTGATTTTAGGTATACCACATAGCGGGCATCTAAAAGAATTGAAGTTGGAACCCTTTGTGAGTATAAAGTCTAAAATTAGTGGGTTTGAGTTCATTCATTTTTCTTTGTATATATTATTGTTTATTTTGTGTATTGAGGTGTTGTTCTACTATTAATGCATGCTAGGTAGATGGTGTTTGTCACTGCCATTGCTTCCGTGTAATATTGAACTTGAAAGAACACTTAGACAACGTAGAGGAACCTCTAGGGACCCTATATTGCCTAGGACTGAAAACATGGACCCAAATGAGAGACAACCTCCCAGACTACCTCCTTTTAATCATGAACAATCACCTCCACCTCCTCAAGGAGAGTTGCTTATGGACTTTTACCTTTCGACTACATTTGAAGTACCTTCATGTATTCAATTTCCGGATGTAGCGGCAACTCAATTCGAAATAAAGTCCTCCACCATCAATCTTCTTAATAGCTTCCATGGTCTCCCTAATGAGGATCCATACCGGCACTTATATTACTTCCTTTCTGTGTGTTCCACTATTCGTGTACCACACTTTACGGAGGATGATCTAAAGCTGCGTATGTTCCCATTCTCCCTAAAAGATAAAGCTAGAAGTTGGTTCAATTCCTTAGAACCTAACTCAATCCATTCTTGGGCGGAGATGCAAATAGAGTTCTTAAAAAAATACTTCCCAATGGGAAAGACGAGTGATATTCGGAGAGCCATCACCGGATTCACCCAAATTGATCAAGAACAATTTCATGAGATGTGGGAGAGATTAAAAGATCTTCTTAAATCTTGTCCGCATCATGCTGTCCCAAAATGGCAGCTAGTGCAAAGTTTTTATGATGGGGTGAGTGAGCAACATAGACAAATGATAGACTCCGCGTGTCACGCCCTGAACCTCGAGACTTGAGATCCATTGGTGAAAAGAGAGTTGTCGGACTCAAACCGAGCCAAAAGTATAAAACTAGAATCAAAAATGAAAAAAAACAGCCCTCAGCTAGAAGAAAATCTGAACACCCATTACAAAAAAATTCATAACAAATTCATTTTAACTCGAAACGGAGCAAACTAAAATTCTATGGAAACTAGACTAAACCTACCACATGGATGATCAAAAACCAACAGCTGAAAATATGCCAATTAAATCAGTTTTACAAGTTAAAACAGCTAACATGGTGCGAACTAAAAACAGACCTTCGTCAAGGATGGACTCATTTGAATGCCTTAAAAAATTTATAAAATTCTGGGCTTTGGTATTTAGAAAATAGACATAAAGGGATACAATTCTGGAAATTTTCATAATTTATAGAGTTTTGAAAATGGGTCAAACGAATTTTCCAAATCAGCACAAAACAGTGGGTTCAAAATTTGATAGCAGGACACTGTCGAATTTTTGTAAAAATCTGTAGCTTTCCAAAATTCACGAACTTTAATCTGGAAGCACTAGACATCTATTAGAAGACATTGTAAAAATTTCAAGTCATTTGGAGTAGTTTAGGCCTATCAAAAAAATTTTCAAAATCTGGACAGAAAGGAGTCCTTTCGTGAACAATCTGTCAAGAGAATTTTTTCCTTCCCATTTCTCCCATAAACCTGCTCCAAACTTAACCTAATACATGATATGAGCATGAATATGAATCTAAAATCATCCATGGCAAGTCCCAACTCAAGATATCAAAATCCGAAAATGAAGTATGGTGCAACATGAGTCAAGATCATTAACTTGTACATACAACATGACATTTAGGTGTCATTACATACACATCTTCAAAAGAGTCAAAAGAAATGAAATTCAAGGAGAAGCAATCCTAAACATGAAGTTGGTGGCTAGGTGTACAAAAAGCCACAAGAATGCTTCTAAACAAATTTCATCATACATTTAACTAAATGGAGGCTACATGAGGCCTTAATATCAAAAGAAACTCCTTGAAGTTTGTTGCACCAATGGAGGCTCAACTCTCTCCGGTGTCGACTCCTTTACCTAAAATGTTTAGGGGGTGAGCTTGTCCACTCATAGCTCAGTAGAAGGTAAGTTAAAAGCTTTATATCGCCAACTATACCATATATCAAACCATTAAGTGATCAATGATGCAACTAGGGTTCATGCTCCCTAAATGCCTAATCTTTGGAATAGTTTAAAAACATGGAATGACATTGCAACAATAACCTCCACAATTTAATCAAGGGTAATATTAACATACATAAAATATGTAAAGCAAGTGTGCAATTCAAATATCAAAGTATATAAACGAAAATCTCGAAATCATCAAGTGGGATTGACTCGCAAGACACCCTTCAAGTCACGTGTTTGTGGCACGCACTAGGCATCAAACAGGACAGGTGCCATTGACGACGTTCCTAATGGTTATTTCCGGGATACTAGCCCGCCGGTGACCACCCTAATTGGCCAATATATGAGGATTTCCCTCAAGGAACAATACCCTTAAACGCGACATCAAATCCCAAAATCATCATCCAAACATATTGTGCCATAATCAATCAAATTAACACATGTGCAATATTCACACGCATATAAACAATGCAATTGCACTCAATTCATGTCCTAGGATTTCACCTAGTATGACAAAATTTCCTTATTCTAGACATAACCAATCTCATTAATATAGGCAATACACAATATGAAATGCACATTCTTGACCACAAATTTAAACACATATTCCACAAATCATTCTTAGTCATTTAAAAATTTAAAGAGGAACACAAAGTACTACAATCAACAAAAGGAGAAAAAAAATCAGCATGTACTCCATCAACAAATTCAGCCCATTCTCCACACATCACCAACTACTATAACATCACAAAATAACCCATACATCCACAACCCAAAAATCAGCACTTTATTCAACATATAATCAACCCATCCTTCATATATCTCATAAATAGAAAAACAAAACATGTTGCTTACATAATCATCATTAAAAATATGAGACAATATCAATATATTCATGAGATTTCAAATGGAGTTAGATGAAGTAAAATTCTAAACACTCCATGAGTAAATATATGTAAATTTTAGCCAAATAAAACTTAAAACTAAAACCCCCTACCTCAAAGGAGTAACTTATGCGAAAATGGGGTGAAGAAGAGGAGTTGTATATATCTTACACCTTCCAAATGAGCCCCAAAATGGATAATTTTCTGATCAATGAATAGCCCTAGCCGAGCTCTACAACTTTTCTCTTGGACTCTTGAGCCAAAACAACCTTGAAGGGGTCCAAAATCTAGAGAGAGAAAGTAGATCTCAAGGTTTCTTTAATGGAGTCTTAGAGAGAGAGAGAGAGAAAATGAAATGAAGAAGGAAGATGGGGCTGCCGACCAAGGGTTCTGCAACTTGAAAAAATTGTTCACTTTTGGGTCATGTGGGCCCACCAAATCGGTCCCGAAGCCTTAAAACGGCGCCCGGACCCAAAATGCCCATTTCACCTAAACGAACCCGAAAAATAATTTCGAATGGACACAAAATATTTCAAACCTCTAAATGTGAGTCCCTACATGAAATAATCACCAAGAAACAATAAAAATCAAACCCGACAGATTGAACATTTCTTTCTTTCCAACATAAGAAAAAAAAATTCGTTTTTCTCCACTTTGAAATAACTGGGCTCATTTCCTTTGGATTCTCTAAATAAAATCAATTCCAATAAAAATAAAATTTCAAAACACTCAATTTCAAAAAAAGAATCACCTAAATCGGATTTAAGATGAGTGAGTTATGAATTTTCAAAGTTTAAAGAAAAACAACTATATATAAATAAAATCAACCCGACCCGGATCCGACCCGATAAATGGTCCGGTTATTACAACCTCCCCACCTTAGGGGATTTCGTCCGCGAAATCAAACGTACCTTAAGAAGTGAATAAATCTGGATACTTGGAACGGAGCTCATCCTCCCGCTCCCAAGTAGCCTCCTCTAGCCCGTGGTGTCGCCATAAAACCTTGACTAAAGGAATGGTCTTGCCCCGGAGAACCTGTTCCCGTGCATCAAGAATCTGAATTGGCTTCTCCTCATAGGAGACGTCCTCCTCTAACTCCAAGTCTGACCAATCTAACACGTGTGATGGATCCGGCTCATAACGTCTCAACATGGAGACGTGAAAGACATCATGCACCTTGTCCAACTGTGGTGGTAGTGCAAGCCGGTAAGCAACCTCTCCAATCCTTTGAAGGATCTCAAATGGTCCAACAAACTGTGGGGACAACTTGCCACTCCGCCCAAATCACAACAATCCCTTGCGTGGACTAATCTTGAGAAACACGTGGTCTCCCACTTCAAACTCTAAAGGTCTCCTCCTTTTGTCGGCATAGCTCTTTTGCCGACTTTGGGCTGTAATTAACCGTTGCCTAATTAACTTCACTTTTTCAACCATCTCTGAAATCAATGCTGGACCCAAGGTAGTTCTCTCGCCTGCTTCCACCCAGCAAATAGGTGACCTACAAGGTCTACCATACAAGGCCTCGAACGGTGCCATTCCGATACTGGCTTGAAAGCTATTGTTATAGGCAAACTCTACCAATGCCAGATGGTCTTCCCAACTACCTTTAAAGTCAAGAACACATGCCCGAAGCATATCCTCCAAAATTTGAATCGTCTTCTCCGACTGACCATCTGTCTCGGGATGGAATGCGGTGCTAAACCACAACTCCGTATCAAGGGCCTCCTGGAAACTCCTCCAAAAATGTGAAGTAAACCGAGGATCCCTATCCGAAATAATGGAGATTGGTGCCCCATGTAACCGGACAATCTCCTCAACATAAAGTTTTGCGAGCTTCTCCATCTTCTCCGTCATCCGAATAGGAAAAAAATGGGCCGATTTGGTCAACCGATCAACAATAACCCAAATCGTGTCATGTCCCTCCTTAGACTTTGGCAATCCCCTCACAAAGTCCATAGCAATATGATCCCATTTCCACTCTCCAACTAGAATCGGTTGCAACAACCCTGCTGGTCTTTGGTGTTCGAATTTTACTTGTTGGCAAGTAAGGCATCTAGCCACAAAACGTGCCACATCACCCTTCATGCCCTTCCACCAATACTGCCCTCTCAAATTGTGATACATTTTGGTACCACCAGGATGTACCGCCAAACGTGAAATATGAAACTCCTGAAGAACATCCTCCCTACAAGATTCTGGTACAAACATCCGTCCTTTGAATCTCAAACCACCATCTGTGTGAAGAGTCCAACCGTCCACTGTCTCACCATCTGAAATCCATGTGTGAATGGCATCCACCTCTTCATCCTCCCTTTGTGACTCAATGACCCTACATACTAGAGCCGGTTGTGCCACAAGTGTAAACAACATGGCCGGTTCTCCATCATCATCACTGAAATACAACCCAAACTCAACAAAGTCCTCCATCATCTTCCATTCCCGAATGGCAATGCTAGCCATCGTTCCCCGTGTTTTCCTACTCAAGGCATCAGCCACAATATTGGCCTTCCCCGGATGGTACTGCAAATCAAAGTCATAATCTTTTATGTCCATTTACGCTGCCTGAGATTCAAATCCTTTTGTGAAAAGAGGTACTTGAGACTCTTGTGATCGGAGTATACCTCAAACTTTTCCCCATACAAGTAATGCCTCCAACCCCTCAAAGCAAATATCACTGCCGCTAGCTCCAAATCATGTGTAGGATAATTTTGCTCATGAGTCTTCAACTGCCTAGACCCGTAAGCAACCACCCTACCCTCTTGCATTAAAACACAACCTAAGCCATCCCGTGAAGCATCGCAATAAATGACATACTCCAAGCCACGCTTGGGAATCACTAACACTGGAAATGTGGTCAATCTTTCCTTTAACTTCATAAAGGCAAGCTCACAAGCTTCGTTCCAAATGAACTTAACCCCCTTACGAGTAAGTCGGGTCATAGGAGCAGCTAATCGTGAGAAATCCTTTACGATTCGTCAGTAATAACCCGCTAACCCCAAGAAACTTCGGATCTCAAACACATTCTTTGGCCTCTCCCAACTCATAACAGCCTCAACCTTCGAAGGATCGACCAACACGCCTCCACCAGAAACTACGTGCCCAAGGAACTTTACCTCCGGTAGCCAAAACTCACACTTTTCGTATTTGGCATACAACTTGTGTTCCCTTAAAGTCTGTAATGCAATTCGTAGGTGACTTTCATGCTCCTCTTCTGACTGAGAGTACACAAGGATGTCATCCACAAATACCACTATAAAAGTGTCCAAATGGGCGCTAAACACCCTATTCATTAAGTCCATGAATGTCGCTGGTGCATTCGTCAACCCAAATGGCATTACTAAGAACTCATAATGGCCATATCGGGTACAAAAAGCTGTCTTAGGAATGTCTTCTTCTTTAACCCTTAACTGATGATATCCTGATCTCAAATCAATCTTGGAAAAACACTGTGCTCCCTTCAACTGATCAAACAAATCATCAATTCTTGGCAATGGGTACTTATTTTTGATAGTCACCCTATTCAACTTCCGGTAGTCGATACACAATCTTAGTGAACCATCTTTCTTTTTCGCAAAAAGAACTGGTGCACCCCAAGGTGAAACACTAGGCCTAATAAAACCTCTCGTGAGTAAATCCTCCAACTGCTCTTTCAACTCTTTTAACTCCGCCGGTGCCATGCGATACGGGGCCATGGAAATGGGAGTCGTACCGGGTATGACATCAATGGCAAACTCAACTTCGCGTTGAGGAGGTAATTCCATCAACTCCTCTGGAAAAACATCCATAAACTCACGAACCACATTTGGAGACTCTAACTGTGTTTCTATGTCCTTATTAGCTAAAAGGTTAGCTAAGAAGAGAGTCGAACTCGTTCGTCTGCCTATAGCACATAGTGAGGGATTGTAGAAATCACTACGATCTCCCACGAAGCAAAAACAATCATCCTCCGATGTATAAACAGTCACCCTACCCCAATAGCAATCGATGTTGGCCCGGAAGGCCGACAACCAGTCCATCCCTAAGATGACATCAAAACTGGACATGTCCATGACAATGAAATCAAAGACCAACTGTCGTCCTGCTATCTCTATCTCACATCCCCTACACACCTTGTCTAGGCTCACTGTAACTCCAACTGGCGTGTCAAGACAAAGAACTCTGTCTAAATAAGTGATATCTAGACCCAATACAGATGCGAAAGATGAAGAGATAATGGAATGTGAAGCACTTGAGTCAACCAACACTCTAGCCCATGAATTAAACATAAGAAATGTACCTTTGACCACACCGGATGACCCCTCTGTCTGCCCCTCAGGAACTGGAGCCAAATTGAAGACACGACCCTGTGTACCCTGACGTCCTCCGCCCTGATAACTGGACTGCTGGCTGCCCACACTAGGGGTAGATCCCCCAGCTGGACGAGAACTCTGGAAAGACTGAGATGGATTTGGTGGCGGTAGTGCCCTAAACCCCGACTGTGCTCTTGAAGACTGTGCCGGGCACTGTTGTGTCCCAGTCTCACTCCGTGTACCACCTCTTTTCTGAGGACAGTCCCTTTGAAAATGTCCTGGTTGGCCACATTCAAAGCACGTGTTGGGTTTACCTACAGATACAGCCTGACGGTGTGGGCACTCTGTCCTGATATGTCCAGGCTGGTGATAGTAATAACAAGTGACCTCCCTACCCCGGGTAGATCCCTTGGATATAGAATGTGTGGAACGGACCGACTGCTGCCGTCCCTATGAACTACTGGAACCACTCTTCTGTTTCTTCTTGGGTTGCCCCTCTGAAAAAGAACCTGACATCCTGGTCTGTCTCTTAGAGTCCCTGATCCTCTGAACATCTTGGGTTTCCCTTTCTGACATCAAGGCCCTCTCTACCACTTCAGCATAAGTCTTGAGGTTCAAGATTGTCATCTCGTGCCTCATCCCAAATCTTAGCCCTTTGATGAATCTTCTGACCTTCGATTCCTCGGTCGCCACCAACTCTGGTGCAAAGCGAGACAAGGAAGTAAATCGTGTCTCATACTCCATGACACTCTGCTCATTGCCCTGAATTAATGTTTCAAACTCATCCCTATATGTCTCCCGAATAGATTCTGGAAAGTACTTAGCATAGAAAAGACCCCTAAAGGTCTCCTATGTCATTTCCTCCAACACATGAATGTTGAGGGTCGACTTCCACCAAAGTTTTGCATTACCCGTCAATTGAATTGACGCTAACCGAATGCGGATAATGTCTTCATGTATTGCCAAGGCATCTAAGATTTCTGAGACTTGCTCTAGCCAATCCTCAGCCACCATGGGATCTGATCCACCCTCATAAAAAGGCGGATTCAACCTACGAAAATCCATAAGAGAATTGGCGTTCCTATTTCCCCCGCCTTGAGCTTCGTTTTGAGCTCCTTGTGCTGCAGTTCTAGCTATGTCTCTCAACGTCGTAGCCATCTCTCTCACAAGTGCAGCCGCATCCTCGGCTGGACGTTGTCTAGGTGGCATTGCTCTAAAAAGGGTCAACATGAGTGTTAATGCCAAAGAAATGCTATAACTCCAACATGTATAACACTATTTTAACTTATGCTATCATACGAAGATGCAACACATAAATAGGATATACAAGTCAAGTAGCATGTTATCATGTAAGCACATAAGCACGTTATATGTGAGCACATACTAAAACCATCTCATGTATGCATAAGAGATTATATGCATGAACTTAAATGAACCAAACCAACCCGTCGTCCTCAAGTTTTCGAGCCTAAAGCTCTGATACCAATCTATCATGCCCTGAACCTCGAGACTTGAGATCCATGGGTGAAAAGAGAGTTGTCGGACTCAAACCGAGCCCAAAGTATAAAACTAGAATCAAAAATAAAAAAAAATAGCCCTCAGCTAGAAGAAAATCTGAACACCCATTACAAAAAAATTCATAACAAATTCATTTTAACTCGAAATGGAGCAAACTAAAATTCTATGGAAACTAGACTAAACGTACTACATGTATGATCAAAAATAAATAGCTGAAAATATGCCAATTAAATCAGTTTTACAAGTTAAAACAGCTAACATGGTGCGAACTAAAAACAGACCTTCGTCAAGGCTGGACTCATTTGAATGCCTTAAAGAATTTATAAAATTATGGGCTTTGGTATTTAGAAAATAAACATAAACGGATAAAATTTTGGAAATTTTCATAATTTATAGAGTTTTGAAAATGGGTCAAACGAGTTTTCCAAATCAGCACAAAACAGTGGGTTCAAAATTTGACAGCAGGACACTGTCGAATTTTTGTAAAAATCTGTAGCTTTCCAAAATTCACGAAATTTAATATTGAAACACTAGACATCTATTAGAAGACATTGTAAAAATTTCAAGTCATTTGGAGTAGTTTAGGCCTATCAAAAAAATTTTCAAAATCTGGACAGAAAGGAGTCCTTTCGTGAACAATCTGTCAAGAGAATTTTTTCCTTCCCATTTCTCCCATAAACCTGCTCCAAACTTAACCTAATACATGATATGAGCATGAATATGAATCTAAAATCATCCATGGCAAGTCCCAACTCAAGATATCAAAATCCGAAAATGAAGTATGGTGCAACATGAGTCAAGATCATTAACTTGTACATACAACATGACATTTAGGTGTCATTACATACACATCTTCAAAAGAGTCAAAAGAAATGAAATTTAAGGAGAAGCAATCCTAAACATGAAGTTGGTGGCTAGGTGTACAAAAAGCCACAAGAATGCTTCTAAACAAATTTCATTATACATTTAACTAAATGGAGGCTACATGAGGCCTTAATATCAAAAGAAACTCCTTGAAGTTTGTTGCACCAATGGAGGCTCAACTCTCTCCAGTGTCGACTGCTTTACCTAAAATGTTTAGGGGGTGAGCTTGTCCACTCATAGCTCAGTAGAAGGTAAGTTAAAAGCTTTATATCGCCAACTATACCATATATCAAACCATTAAGTGATCAATGATGCAACTAGGGTTCATGCTCCCTAAATGCCTAATCTTTGGAATAGTTTAAAAACATGGAATGACATTGCAACAATAACCTCCACAATTTAATCAAGGGTAATATTAACATACATAAAACATGTAAAGCAAGTGTGCAATTCAAATATCAAAGTATATAAACGAAAATCTCAAAATCATCAAGTGGGATTGACTCGCAAGACACCCTTCAAGTCACGTGTTTGTGGCACGCACTAGGCATCAAACAGGACAGGTGCCATTGACGACGTTCCTAATGGTTCTTTCCGGGATACTAGCCCGCCGGTGACCACCCTAATTGGCCAATATATGAGAATTTCCCTCAAGGAACAATACCCTTAAACGCGACATCAAATCCCAAAATCATCATCCAAACATATTGTGCCATAATCAATCAAATTAACACATGTGCAATATTCACACGCATATAAACAATGCAATTGCACTCAATTCATGTCCTAGGATTTCACCTAGTATGACAAAATTTCCTTATTCTAGACATAACCAATCTCATTAATATAGGCAATACATAATATGAAATGCACATTCTTGACCACAAATTTAAACACATATTCCACAAATCATTCTTAGTCATTTAAAAATTTAAAGAGGAACACAAAGTACTACAATCAACAAAAGGAGAAAAAAAATCAGCATGTACTCCATCAACAAATTCAGCCCATTCTCCATACATCACCAACTACTATAACATCACAAAATAACCCATACATCCACAACCCAAAAATCAGCACTTTATTCAACATATAATCAACCCATCCTTCATATATCTCATAAATAGAAAAACAAAACATGTTGCTTACATAATCATCATTAAAAATATGAGACAATATCAATATATTCATGAGATTTCAAATGGAGTTAGATGAAGTAAAATTCTAAACACTCCATGAGTAAATATATGTAAATTTTAGCCAAATAAAACTTAAAACTAAAACCCCTACCTCAAAGGAGTAATTTATGCGAAAATGGGGTGAAGAAGAGGAGTTGTATATATCTTACACCTTCCAAATGAGCCCCAAAATGGATAATTTTCTGATCAATGAATAGCCCTAGCCGAGCTCTACAAATTTTCTCTTGGACTCTTGAGCCAAAACAACCTTGAAGGGGTCCAAAATCTAGAGAGAGAAAGTAGATCTCAAGGTTTCTTTAATGGAGTCTTAGAGAGAGAGAGAGAGAAAATGAAATGAAGAAGGAAGATGGGGCTGCCGACCAAGGGTTCTGCAACTTGAAAAAATTGTTCACTTTTGGGTCATGTGGGCCCCACAAGTCACAATTTGTCCCACTTATGTATATATTTATCATATATGTCTCATACGGTGTCCAAATGCGTCCCGGTTTCTTTCTAAAATTCTAAAATTTCAAATGCCATTCAAAAATGTCACAATATGAATAAAAAAATTTATTCGGCATCGAAATCCAAAACGAGCCCACCAAATCGGTCCCGAAGCCTTAAAACGGCGCCGGGACCCAAAATGCCCATTTCACCTAAACGAACCCGAAAAATAATTCCGAATGGACACAAAATATTTCAAACCTCTAAATGTGAGTCCCTACATGAAATAATCACCAAGAATCAATAAAAATCAAACCCGACAGATTGAACATTTCTTTCTTTCCAACATAAGAAAAAAAAATCGTTTTTCTCCACTTTGAAATAACTGGGCTCATTTCCTTTGGATTCTCTAAATAAAATCAATTCCATTGAAAAGAAAATTTCAAAACACTCAATTTCAAAAAAAGAATCACCTAAATCGGATTTAAGATGAGTGAGTTATGAATTTTCAAAGTTTAAAGAAAAACAACTATATATAAATAAAATCAACCCGACCCGGATCCGACCCGATAAATGGTCCGGTTATTACACCGCGTGTGGAGGTGGATACCTTTTGAAAAGTCCCGATGAGGCATGGAAACTTTTTCAAACCCTAAGCAACAATTCTGCTCAACGCTCCTCCACTAGGAAAGGGAAGGCCACCCAACCTTGTAGAGGAGTACATGAAATTTCACGGGTAGATGAGGTTGCCATGCAAGTAGAAGCCTTATCCCGAAAAATGGACCTAATCATGAAAAATGGGCTGCCTACTCCAAGTCAACCTGTTCAAAATCAGGAAGGATGTTCGTTTTGCTATAGTACTTCACATTTCGTGCGAGATTGTCCTATTACTGGGCAATCTCCCGATTATGCTCAAGAGCAAGCGACTGCCTTGTACTCTAAACAAATGAATGATCCATATTCAAACACGTACAATCCTGGTTATAAGAATCATCCGGCTTTTTCATGGAAACCTCAAGAATCAAGTCCCTCTTTTCAAAGGCAAAATTCTTTCAATTCCCAATCGCAACAGCCTTAGTACAGGCCAAATCCTCAACCTTACCATCAAAGATCCAATTACCAACAACCACCACCTCCTCCGAGAAGCCAAGGCTTTGAAGAAAGAGTGATAAGCAATCTTGAGGCTAACACCCGCTTATTGCAAACTCACTCTCAATCAATCTTTAAGCTGGAAGCTAATGCTCAATCTATGGCTAGGTTAGAAGCTCAAATCGGGCAACTAGCCAATGCCCTAAGTAGAAGGGAGGAAGGTAAGTTGCCGAGTCAACTGGTGGCAAATCCTAAGGGTGTTCATATGATTGAAGATCCATCATCTTCATCTTGTAATGCTCCTCCGGAGCAAGTTCAATCAATCACCACCTTAAGGAGTGGTAAAGTCATCAATTCCAAGGTAGGAGAGGAAGAGAGAAAGGAATCCCAAGAGCAACCCAAAAATCCAAAAGAATCCCAATTAAATCCAAAATTGTTTCCGTTAAATCCAAATGTGCATAACATCCCCTTAAATCCAAAAGGAAAGGCAAACGAAGTTGTGTCGTCATCAATTCCAAATCTTGACACTTCTTTTGAACCTCCAGTTCCTTTTCCTCAAAGATTGAAGGAACCTTCTCATTTTGGGAAGCAAGGAGAGAAAATCCAAGACATGATGGAGATCTTCAAACAAGTAAAGATAAATCTCCCTCTCCTTGATGCTATTCGACAAATTTCCTCCTATGCTAAATTTTTGAAGGACTTGTGCACTCAAAAGCGCAAATCTAGGAATAATGCTCCTAAGAAAGTCCTCTTAACTGAGTACATAAGCTCCATTTTCCAACACCAAGCCCCTCCTAAATTCAAAGATCTGGGTGCTTCGACCATTTCGTGCACCATCGAAAATCAATCTTTTGAAAAGGCACTTCTTGATTTAGGGGCTAGTGTCAATTTGCTTCCATTCTCAGTTTACCAACAACTAGGTTTGGGGGAACTTAAGCATACCACAGTTGTGTTGCAACTTGCCGACCGCTCGGTGAAGCAACCACGTGGCATAATTGAGGATGTAATCATTCAAGTGGACAAATTCTACTTTCAGATGAACTTCATAGTCCTTGACACGAAACCGGTCCAAAATCCAAATCGACATATTCCTATCATTCTAGGTCATCCATTTTTGGCCACGGCAAACGCTTGCGTTAATTGCCGTACCGGAGTGATGGACATCTCTTTCGGGAATATGAAAGTCTGCTTGAACATCTTCAATGCTTCCCACCACACATTCGAAGACAAAAGTGAGTGCTTTTGTGTCGATGTAGTGGAAGACCTTGTTCAAGAAGCACTTCCTTCTATTCTTTCTAAGGATCCTTTAGAGGCATGCCTAGCCGCTCATGGTAGAAGAAGAAGCTTCAACTGTTGAGGAAGAAGACATCATCTTTCTGAATTACGCGTATGACTTCGTTCTCCAATGGCTCTGCAATATGTTTCTGTTCTCTTCAGCCCTCTAGACTCTCTCTGTGTTCTCTCCCCTCTCCCAACTCAGCCTCCAAGTCTTCACTTTATTCTCCAAGAGAATACACCAAAGTCCTAATCCAATTAGGAATAAATTAGGGTTTCCCGCAGCACTAATCAGATGGGTTTTTCCTGCTGACTTCGGCCCGACTTTTGACCCACTAGAAGTCCGTTTTACGGAATTTTCGTGAAATACAAAAGTGTGCAGAATCAAATTTCATTCAACCTCATTTGGAAATAATGTCGATTTGAGGCTCGGAAATAAGATTTCTGGTCCGTTTTCCAAAACGGGATTAAGACTGCATTATGCGCAGATTTGGGCTTCAGGCCCGAAACCTTCTTAAGCAGCTGTAATTCTCTTGGACCTCTTTCTTGGGCTGATTTGAGTTGAAATAAATGGTTGAGTGAATCTCCTTGATGTAGGCTTCATCTCACCATCTTGGATGTCTTCTTTAAAAACCCAAAAGCACGGTTTTAACTGAAAT
The DNA here is from genome assembly GCA_026545225.1 of Cornus controversa. Classification (NCBI taxonomy): domain Eukaryota; kingdom Viridiplantae; phylum Streptophyta; class Magnoliopsida; order Cornales; family Cornaceae; genus Cornus; species Cornus controversa. The sequence continues at coordinate 15,101,204 of CM048853.1, read as the reverse complement.
AATCATTAAGGCCCTGAAAATACAGAAAACACTAAAACAAAGTAAAATCACAAAATAATCTATCACTAAGAGAATAAAATACATAAGTTAAGAGGCTAGAATGCGTAACATTCAACGCCTATCACACCCCCAAACTTACATATTGCTAGTCCCTTAGCAATAGAATAAAACAAAACTAAAACAAAGAAACTACTAAACACTAACTAAACTACCCAACACTCCACTTTCGTGGGAGAAACGATTGCATTTAGCATATGCAACAAGCCTTTAAACCCCTAGGTTCCCCCTAGTGGACGAGTATAGTCTCGTGAGGGTTTCCAGAAATGTTACCCACAAACATTCAAAATTCTGTTTCAACATTAATTCAAGAAGAAGATTACAATACATAGTTACAAACTTGCATTCAAGAATAGTTTCAAACTTTCAAATTCTATAATTCAAATCAATGGTCCTCATGCATAATTCACATCAACATCTCTCAAAATAATCAACTCTAGCTCCCTCGTGTAAAGTGAACTAGCAGTCATCTCATGTAGCATAACTCAGCTCTGAATATATTAAGACACATACCCTTTCAACTCACTAGCTCCCTTTATTGAACTCATACTTCCCAACATGCATACATGACTTTTTCAATTTTTTTTTTCATCATTCTTTTTTTCCTCATTGCTTTATTGGTTGTGCAATGTCTTGATCTATTAAGCTTTCTGAAAGATCCATGTAGCAAGCTTTCAGTCAGTGGCTCCCAAACCAGATGGCTTTTGGGCACTAGGCTTTAAGATACCCTGAAGACCTAATTACTCGAATCAGTCAGGCTACAAATCAAGACAACCAATGCTCATCTTTTCTCACCCTTTCACTTTTGACGCGAACACTCCGTGCTTCCTGAGGCATAGAGGCCCGGTTACTCATGAAAAGGATTAAATTGATTGCTTATTCATCATTTTTTTCTTTCTTTCTTTTTTTTTTTTCATTGAAGTCAAGTAAAACACATTATCGGTACTCATTCTCAAGAGATACTAATTAATATCAAGTATATGTAACTCAATAACTCAAAACCAAAGTTTATACCCCACAAGACTATGCTAGTGTGTTTGTGCATGTAAGGAAACTAAAATTAATCACTTCAAAACATGTTATTGCAAACTATGATTAAAACCACTTAATTTAAACCACCGTTTCCAAAGATTTAAAACCTACTCAAAAATTGCAAGTTAAGCACCTACATAAAGTATTAATCCCTTGAATGATGTCAAAACATTCTATCTAAAAATAAAACAAAATAAAATAAAGAAACAAACTAAGAAAATAAAATAAAATAAAATAAAATCCTAATACAAAAGAATTTTACACAAATTTTCCCCATATGTAATAAAGCACATAAATAGGCATCGCCTCACCCCCAAACTTAAACTGTACATTGTCCTCAATGGACTATCAATCAAAGCAAAGAGAAGAGTAAGAACGATATTACCAGGATCATGGAGTAGTGGAAAGAAAATAGAGTACATCACGAGGACGAAGGCAATGCAAGCACACCCCCAAACTTGGATGTGAAAACCTGTCAAAACAAACCACTATACCCCAAAGATCAAGTGAAAATAGTATGGGTGAAAATAAATATGAAAGAGAAAAATCCTAAAAAAAATATTTTTTCATTTTTCCATTTTTTTTTTTTGTAAAAATCTAACTACAAAAAGAAAAATAAAAAGAAAAATAAAAGCTAAAAATAAAATAAAATACCAAAGATGGTTACCTTCCTGTCAAGGATGTGGTGGTGACTGAGCATCTGGATCCAAGTTTGCTTGGCGCATCAGTGCACGCATCATCCTCCTCATCTCTAGTTGCTCTTGGCGAGTGTCACGAAAGTGATCCGCCATCTCTGCTCTCATTGCACCAAACTGTGTGGAGACCTCTGTCTGTAAGGTGCCAAACTGGGCTATCAACCCAGCAATCTGCCCTTCTAAATATTGATAATCATGGCCACCAGCCTGTGCATGCACTTCCTCTTCCTCTGCCTCCATCTCTTCTGGACCGTCCACCGGTGGTGGTATATCTACATGCTCTCCTCCCTGGGCCAACTGAGATACCTCACCAGGCGCCGCTATGACTCTCTGGTGCATATGAGATCGACTCAGGTTCCAGTCATGCGTGCCATAATGAAGATCACGTGGAAAGGCAAGCTCGTCCTCATAGACTGCATACCCCTGTGACACAAGCAACTGATGAATAATGGTAGGGAATGGAAACTCCCAGTCACTTGCACTGTCTGGTGCCTTGGCCACAACTTTGGAATAGAATTTCTCCATCTGGCCCCAGACAATCTGTGGGAATGACAGCCAATGCCCAAAATGTATAGCATATAAGGCTCTGAGGAACTCTTGACGTCTTTCGGTTTTATGTCCAATTGGACATACATTCTTGAGTAGCACAGCGTCAAGGAACCATAAATGATTTGGCATTGAAGACTTTGAAGCTGCATTCCTTTTCGGCCCGAAAAATTGGTTGGCACACAATCGTGCAACCACATTGCCCACCGACAACTCGTCGGGTAAAGGAGTATAGATATGAGATAAATCAGCTGGGCATTCATGAGGACAACCCATGGCAATGGCAATGGATAACATGTCCACTCGAACTATTGTTCCATCTACGGAAGAAGTAAGCACATCCCGCTCATCAGGTTTCGGCATTAAGTTCTGATAAAATACCTTGACAAGCCTCGGGTAAATGGTAGATGAGAGTGGAACAAAAATGGATGCCGACCGACCACGACGGATGTCGAAAATCCCCCACCGTGTCTCGGGAAACATACCATAAAGCTCGGCTATGTCAAACATTGTTTCGAAATTCAACGCCCTTGGATGCCATCTCTCTTGAATACCGTCTCGGCGAGATCGTGAAGAACCTGTGGTCGGATCATGCCTCGCTCGGCGAGGATTACGTGAACTTGAAGCATCTTGGTGACTTGCTCTCTTTGGTGCCATAGAAATAGAAAAAGTGTGGTTGAGGAATTAAATCGAACACTTGGTGTGCACAATTCTTTTGTATCCTTCAACCTCCTTTTTTCGGCAATTTTTCCACCCAAATCGAACAAGTAATTGCACCAAATTGATCCCCCAAACTTGGTCTTCAAAAGCCCTCAAAAAGATTTGAACAATTTCTTCAAGGACAAACTTCACTTACTTTGATGTTGAACTTGAAAAAGTGTGAGCTTCCTTTGAGAACTAGTGATTTTTGATCCAATTTGATGTTGAAGTTGATGTTGATCAATGTTGAATTCTTGTATAATAATCACTAATTGAAGAAATTAGTTTTCCGGATGATGTAGGACTTGAATTGGAGTTCAAAGAGGTCTAGGATGCAAGTAGTGGCAACATAGGAGGATAAGGAGTCTATTTATAGCATACACCTTCGGCCAGCCCACCCATGGGCTTGGGAGATCGATCCCCCCTAGGGTGGGCGATCGATCGCCCACCTGCTGGTGGGGATCCTTGAGAAAATGCATGGGGCGATCGATCCCCCTTGGCTGGGGCGATCGATCCCCCTCCTGGAAGCTTGTTGGACCCTCCATCGCCCAAGGTCGACCGAACCTTGATAATTTTGAGTCTCCATCGCCCAAGGTCGACTGAGAGCACGATTTTTCACCCGTCTTGAGTCCAAATACCTCGGTACACCTTTTGGCATCCTCCGGAAGCAACTTATACATCAAAAACTCAAAGAAAAAACATTAAAACGCAACTAGAATTGAAAGAAAAAGTAAGAAAACTAAAACTAAAACTTAGAATCAAAGAAAACTAAAGAAATTAAAGGATAGAAATACATACAAAACCTACAATTTAACGTCCGTAGGAGACGATTGACTCTCCGAAGGGATTAAGTCGGATAGACGGGATCCGTCAAGTCGACGGACTCCACGTCTCTTCTTGGCACACATCCTTCCACACAATGTTTCAACCTTTGGCCATTAACCTTCGTCAACGTAGTTTCAAACAATTGCTCATCCGGGAATGAGTCTCGAATAGGTAATGCACCGAATACCGGCTCAGACTCGATTCGAGATAAATGATCCGCTACCACATTCTCCGTCCCCTTTTTGTCTTTTATTTTCAAATCAAATTCTTGCAGCAATAAAATCCACCGAATAAGACGCGGTTTGGTTTCTTTCTTTGCCAATAAGTGTCTCAATGCTGCATGATCAGAGTAGACAACCACCTTGGACCCCAATAAATAAGAACGAAATTTGTCCAAGGCAAACACTACAGCTAGAAGCTCTTTCTCTGTGGTTGTATAATTGAGTTGGGCATCAGAGAGAGTCTTACTAGCATAGTAGATGACATGTGGTCGTTTCTCTTCTCTCTGTCCCAACACGGCTCCTACTGCATAATCAGAGGCATCACACATGATTTCAAAAGGTATAGCCCATTTTGGAGACTGCATAATTGGTGCAGAGGATAACAGAGATCGAAGCTTTTCAAAAGCTTTCACACAATCTTCATCAAAGATAAAGGGAACATCTTTAGATAACAAATGGCAAAATGGTCGAGCCACTTTACTGAAATCCTTGATGAATCTTCTATAGAACCCGGTATGGCCTAAGAAAGATCGAACTTGCCTTACCGAAGTTGGATGAGGCAGAGTTGCAATTAGATCGATCTTTGCTTTATCAACTTCAATGCCCCTCTCTGAAACAATATGGCCCAATACAATACCTTCTTTCACCATAAAGTGGCTCTTCTCCCAACTAAGTACCAGATTCCGTTCTCGGCACCTTTGAAGCACAAGTGATAAATTGCTCAAACAATGTTCAAAAGATGATCCAAAAACAGAGAAGTCATCCATAAACACCTCCAAGAATTTTTCCACCATGTCAGAAAAGATGGCCATCATACACCTTTGGAATGTAGCCGGAGCATTACATAATCCAAAAGGCATACGACGATACGCAAAAGTACCAAAGGGACAAGTGAAAGTGGTCTTCTCTTGATCTTCTGGATCCATAGCTACTTGTTTATAACCAGAGTAGCCATCCAGAAAGCAATAATAGCTCTGACCAGCTAACCTTTCAAGTATTTGATCAATGAATGGAAGAGGGAAGTGATCCTTCCTTGTCATAGAATTGAGCTTTCTGTAATCAATGCAAACACGCCAACCTGTGGCAGTACGTTGTGGAACAAGCTCTCCCATGGAGTTAGGGACAATGGTAAGACCAGATTTCTTTGGAACCACTTGTGTCGGACTCACCCATGTGCTGTCAGAAATTGGATAAATGATTCCTGCATCAAGTAACTTGACAACCTCTTTCTTTACCACCTCCTTCATGTTGGGGTTCAATCGTCTCTGTGCCTCTCTAGTTGGCTTACATCCTTCTTCCAAATGGATTTTGTGCATACAAACTGAGGGATCAATGCCCTTAAGATCAGCAACACTCCATCCAATTGCTTCACGATGTTGGTATAAAACCTCTACTAAGCTCTTTTCTTGAATTTCTGTCAGATCAGAGGCAATTATAACAGGAAGAGTTTTCTGTGCCCCTAAGAATACATACTTCAATTTGTCAGGCAAAGGCTTCAACTCTAATTCTGGAGGGGACTCTAATGAAGGCACTAAGGGAGTGCTAGAGAGAAAGGGTAGTGGCTCAATTGGAATTCTCCATGGTGGAGTATTCTGAATAGCATCCACTTCTAGCATAGCATGCACTTCTTCACACAACCCTTCATCATTAATGTTCTCAAAGTCATAAACAGACTTACATACCTCCAGGGAGTTTCGAGATGTAGAGGATGAAATAAATTCCTCCACACATTCATCAATATCATCCATGCAGAACACATCACTCTGATCTGGGGGGTGTTGGATAGCATTGAACACATTGAGCTTGACATTCATGTTGCCAAAGGAAATATCCATGATCCCTGACCTACAGTTTATGCAAGCATCAGCTGTAGCTAAGAAAGGTCGACCAAGGATCACAGGAATGTGCCTCTTCGGATTGTGAACTAGCTCAGTGTCAAGTACAATGAAATCAACAGGAAAGTAGAACTTGTCCACTTTAATGAGCACATCTTCTATGATTCCTCGGGGTTGCTTTGTTGATCTGTCTGCAAATTGTAATACCACCGAGGTAGGCTTCAATTCTCCTAAACCCAACTGTAGGTAAACTGAATAAGGTAGCAAATTCACACTTGCACCCAAATCAAGAAGAGCTTTATCCACATGGTGCTCCCCAATAATGCATGAGATAGTTGGAGCACCAGGATCTTTGTACTTGGGAGGAGTACACTGCTTAATTATTGAACTTACTTGTTGTGGCAGCATTACTTTCTTTGGCACATGGCTTTTAGAACGCCTTTTCTGAGTGCACAAGTCCTTCAAAAATTTTGCATAAGGAGGAATTTGCTTGATGGCATCAAGGAGTGACAAATTAATCTTCACTTGGCGAAACACCTCCATCATGTCATGCAGCTTGTCCCCTTGCTTCCCCAACTTGGATGCTTCAAGAAAACGTTGTGGGAAAGGAGCCTTGGGCTCATAAGGAATTTCAGCACTTGGACTTGTGATCACTTTTTCTTCTTCTTTCTTTTCACCCACCTTATTGTTAATTATTTTCCCACTTCTCAAAGTGGTAATGGCTTGAACTTGCTCATGGTGTGGGTTGCTTGTGGAAGCTTGCATCCCTCTTGGATTAGCAATTGGTTGACTAGGGAGCTTCCCTTCTTCTCTTCTACTCAATGAAGTAGCAAGCTGTCCAAATTGAGATTCCAGTTTGGCAATGGATTGAGAATGCGAGTGCACTAGCTGAACTGTAGATTGTACTATTGCTGCAGTAGCTTGCACTGTCTCTATAAGAGAATCAAGCTTGTCAAATTTAGACAAGGTAAGAGTCAGCTTGTCTTCAATAGCAGAAATTCTTTGGGCCATAGGACTTTGTGTTTGATATTGCTGTTGAGGCACAAAAGTCCTAGGTTGATATGATGGTTGCATTGCTGCCCCTTGGTTACTGTAAGAAAAACCAGGATGATTCCTCCATGTTGGATTGTAAGTATTACCTCGTGGAGGATTCATTGGTCCAGTGAAAGTAGCTTGAACTTGCTCATGTTGAATATCAGAAAATTGCCCCATTGAAGGACAATTGCTCACATTATGCATAGGACTAGAGCAAAATTCACAAGAGCCTAGCAATGAAGAATTTGAAGCAGAAGGAGTTTGATTGGCAGCCATAATTGCTGCTACCTTCTGTGCAATTAAATCAATATCAGTTGGCATAGCTTCTGAAGCACCAACCTCAAAAATCCCATCAGTCTTCCTGGTAGTGGCAGGTCTACTAGAACGAGTAGAGGACACATGTTGTAGAGAGTTGTCACTAAGATTTTCAAATAAGGTCCATGCCTCCTCTTCACTCTTCAACATGAAAGTACCTCCACATGATGCATCAACCATCTGTCTGTTGGCTTCTGTGAGCCCTTCATGAAAACTCTGCACTAGTTGCCACTTAGGAACTTGATGATGGGGACACTTCCTAAGAAGGTCCTTGAATCTTTCCCATGTCTCATAAAATTGTTCCCCCTCATGTTGGGAGAAACCAGTAATAGCACGTCTGAACTGATTGGTCTTCCCTATCGGAAAATACTTCTTGAGAAACTCATGTTGCATCTGAGTCCAAGTCGTGATAGAACCAGCCGGTAGAGAGTTGAACTAATACTTTGCTTTGTCTTTCAGAGAGAATGGAAAAAGTCTCATTCTGAAAGCATCTTCAGAGAAGTTGTGAATTTTTGTAGTTGAGCACACTTCAATGAAGTCATCCAGATGCTTGTAAGGGTCTTCTTGAGTCAGCCCAAAATAAGATGGTAGCATCTGAATAATGCTGGACTTGATCTCATAATTCTGTGCTGTGACATTGGGCAGTTGAAAACCTGCTGGCGAGGTATATGTCTCAGGAACATAATAGTCCCTAAGCAATCTAGCTCTTTCTCCATCAGCATTAGGAACAAGGTTGTTATTCCTTTCTTCCGCCATGTCTTCAACTAATTCTTCCTCTTGCACAATTGTATCAACAGGAATGTTTCTCTGTTGTCTAAGAGTACGTTCAGGCTCAGGATCAAGAGGTATCAAAGGATCAGCCACAGAACGACGACCTTGCATATATTTACCGAAAGCACCTGAAAAGAAAACGAAAACAAAATTAAAAATAAAATATAAAAATTTCCTAAACTAAGAATCCAATTAAAACTAATTCTGTAAAATCCAATCAATCAAATAGATAATCCCCGGCAACGGCGCCAAAAATTGATTCGTGTGTGAGTGTGACTCAAAAAGTATACCAATTAAAAATTTCCACACTTCGCAATAGAACGAATTCCTTACAGAATAGGGCTATCGAAAGGAATGGGTATCGTACCTCAGGGATTATGTTCTGACGAGTTGGAATACGGAACTAATTCTAATTAAATTTATAAGAAAAGAATTCTGATTTTTAAACTAATTAAAAAGATAAAATAAAATAAATCAAAGTAAACAAGATAGTGAAGATAATAGGAGAGAAATCTAGGGTGTTTGACTTCACCACTAACTCCACAATCAATGGTCAATTGAATCAACTATAGGGGAATTACATCATGCATAAGTGGTGTCGGTGGCTACAAGCTCACCTTCATCCGTCAAGAAGATAACATATGATTAAGGCTAAGCCATGGACTATCTTCGATTGGTATGGGCCATCTGCCTAACTACTCTAATCTAGGGTGCAGTATGGTTCATCTTCTCTAGGCATAATCCATCAAAGCTCATAACAATATATTCAGTGATTACCATTGTGTAATAATCTCTCTCATGATCACAGAAAACAAAAGAGATTGAGTTCAATAACAACAACTAAATATCTAAGACAAGATAAGAAATCATTGAGATTGAATTTACAAGACTTTTATTGCTCAATTCCTTAATAAGAATCCTCACAATTACACAATCTATGCATGTATATAAAGGTCCCCAATAATTAAAACAATCAAACCATTGATGCTTTGTTAGGGCTACATCAAAACCCTAGTGGATGAACTAGCCGCTCATGGTAGAAGAAGAAGCTTCAACTGTTGAGGAAGAAGACATCATCTTTCTGAATTACGCGTATGACTTCGTTCTCCAATGGCTCTGCAATATGTTTCTGTTCTCTTCAGCCCTCTAGACTCTCTCTGTGTTCTCTCCCCTCTCCCAACTCAGCCTCCAAGTCTTCACTTTATTCTCCAAGAGAATACACCAAAGTCCTAATCCAATTAGGAATAAATTAGGGTTTCCCGCAGCACTAATCAGATGGGTTTTTCCTGCTGACTTCGGCCCGACTTTTGACCCACTAGAAGTCCGTTTTACGGAATTTTCGTGAAATACAAAAGTGTGCAGAATCAAATTTCATTCAACCTCATTTGGAAATAATGTCGATTTGAGGCTCAGAAATAAGACTTCTGGTCCGTTTTCCAAAACGGGATTAAGACTGCATTATGCGCAGATTTGGGCTTCAGGCCCGAAACCTTCTTAAGCAGCTGTAATTCTCTTGGACCTCTTTCTTGGGCTGATTTGAGTTGAAATAAATGGTTGAGTGAATCTCCTTGATGTAGGCTTCATCTCACCATCTTGGATGTCTTCTTTAAAAACCCAAAAGCACGGTTTTAACTGAAATAATCATTAAGGCCCTGAAAATACAGAAAACACTAAAACAAAGTAAAATCACAAAATAATCTATCACTAAGAGAATAAAATACATAAGTTAAGAGGCTAGAATGCGTAACATTCAACGCCTATCACAAAGCGTGCCATCTTCTGGTTGAATTGGAGCATAAAGCTATGTGGGCCACTAAAACTTTCAATTTTGACATACAAAAGGCCGGATCTAATCGAAAGCTTCAATTAAATGAATTGGAAGAATTGCGACATGACGCGTATGAGAACGCTAAAATCTATAAGGCAAAGTTCAAAGCCTTTCATGATCGTAATATTCGAGTTAAAACATTTTTGCCAGGCCAAAAAGTATGGTTGTACAACTCACGCCTCCATTTGTTTCCCGTAAAACTCCGCTCCCGTTGGGATGGTCCATTTTTGGTTAATTCCGTCGCTCCCCACGGAGCGGTGGAATTGAAGGACTTGAAAGATGGATCGTTGTTCAAAGTAAACGGGCAGCGCTTAAAAGTGTGCGTGGATGTCGTCACTTTGACGGATCCCGTATATTTTGACTCGTAAGCCGATCCGGACGTCGTGCCATAGACGTGTAAGGTGGTGTAGCCATGGTAGATATCATGCTTCCATGATGTCCCTTTTAATACAAAGTAGGTTTTGTATCTAAGCAATTTTGTATCTAAGTCCCAAAAAAATCCAAGTCCTTGAAGCATAACTTAAGCTGGCTATTTTTGAGCATCTCGATTGATCGAAACCAAGATCTCGATGAATCGAGATTTCGATTGATCGAGATTTTAGTCTCGATTGATCGAAATATTGCAGAGAATTCATCGAACCCAAAGTCCTGAGAGGTAGTATTCTTCGATAGCACCTCGATAGGTCCTCGATCGATCAAAATTTCGATTGATCGAAATGGGATTTCGATCGATCGAAGTAAATTCTTGATTAATCGAAGTAAAGTCTCGATTGATCGAAGGAAAAATCTCGATTCATCGAAGCAGATCTCGATTGAGCGAAGCTGATCTCGATTGATCGAAGTGGGATTTCGATCAATCAAAATCTCGATTGATCGAGATGCACATCTCGATCAATCGAGATGCACGTGATGCCTGCACGTGAGCCGAATTAGTATTTAAACCGTTGGGCTTCCCTCTCATTTCAAAAGACCATCTGACTTCTTCTCTTCGCCGAGCGATCCAAGGCTTTCTCCGAGCACTATCGCGCACTTGATCTACCATCCCCGACCATCCACCGCCGTTCACCATAGTTCGAGATCTCCGTGAGCACACTCACGCCCTTCTCTTCGCGGCTGCGAGTGGGTCTTCTTCTGTTTGTACTGAGCATCATCTTCACCTTGAGGTAAGTGATGCATGGCTACATTTTGCGTACTTTCTCGCTATTTTTGATAGTTTTACGGCGTAATAAACATCGACAAATGATGTTGGGTTGGATTGGTGCATTTGCGATATTCATAATGGGATTTTGTAAGTTTCGGGGGGGGGGGGTCGGAATGCATGTATGGGGGAAATATTGCATTCTCTTTGTTTCAAATGCTTAATGTACGGTTTGCAACCACGACCCATCGTTTCGGTTGCATCCGCTCAAGCTGTCTTGTTGAGATTGAATTCTTTTGAATACTTGTGTCAGCACCATGAACTAGGACCTCATTTTCATTTTTTTCTCTTCTTTTAGTTTATTCTTAGTTTACAATTCCTCTTATTTTATCTTTTATTTACGTAATTTTTGGAATAAAGTGCAGACTGCTTCGAGATCATGGCGAGGGTGAAGAATGCCCCCGGTTCTGTTCGAGACGTGCCCGGGCGAGCCTTCCGTTCTCGGAAGTTTCACCCAGAGCAAATTTTTGACTTGAGAGAGTTCGAGACGCGTCCCGACAGCGCATGGACTGTCGCCTAGCTCAGGAGGCGTCGCCTCAACCGATTGTGTGTGCCTCCCACTGACGTGGCATACGAGCGCTTAGTGCAGGTCTTCTACGAGTGCATGACTTACTCCTGCACAGCGCCGGACACATTAGAGATGGTCGTGGGCACCACGACGATCACTATTATGTCGAGCCGGATTGCGCAGATGCTCGGCATCCCTCACCAGCAGTCGCCAGACATGGTTGATCAGGACGGTCGACCGCTTTACAGGGCCGCACTTCCAGCAGACTCTACACTCTTTTCCATCATGATGGACATGTGTGGTGGGGCGTTTACCACGCCCAGTCACAATTGCACGTCCAAATCGATGTGCCCAAGCAGATTATGGTTCCTAGACACCGTTCTCATCAAGAACGCGTGTCCTCTGCAGCACGTGGCAAAACGCAGGGGCAACCTCCTCCATTGCCTTTATGCTTTCCACACGGCACGTGGTTTTTTGTTCCGTCGCTGGTATGGGGGCAGATGTTCAAGGTCTAGGACGGCCTCGTCAACAAGAGGATGCGGCGAGCAGTGAGTTGGCGGCTTCCCTTTCCTTTCTTCGTCGCTGCTTTTCTCAGTCGTGCTAGTATACCAGTCAGTGATACTGACGTTCAGTTGGCACCGCCCACCCGCTTCACATCTACTCAGTGGGAGAGGGTGCAGCGACACTTAGAGCGACAGGACCACCAGGGCGATCCACCAGACGATGTAGATATGGATGCCCCGGTGGAGATGTATGAGGGAGAGCCTACAGGGGATGGGTCCGATGATGAGGAGATGGAGGAGGAGGAGATGGATATTGTTGCAGAGCGGCATGACATCCTAGCGACAGGCTACTCCTGCCTGGCGGCTGACGTAGAGCGGCTCCAGCAGGGTTTTGACGAGCATGTCCAGGTGATGCAGAGTCAGCTGGCAGGCATTCGGACAGACATTTCATCTCTGGCACAGGGTCAGAGGGCTATTTTAGACGAGTTTCGTGCCTTCCGGTAGGACCTGCAGTTCCTGCTTGCCGGACGAGCTTCCACCTCCACCTCTACTCCCACCAAGCCACCACCACCACCACCCACCCTCGAGTAGCTCTATATAGTTGCACTTACTGTTTTACTTTATGTATTTTCTTTTCTTTTTCTTTCTTTCTTTATGTTTAATAGGCCATGTTGGCCATGTTTTCTTTCTTTTTATGAGTATTCCACATCTATGTACGCTTTGTACTGAACTCATTTTCATTTATGGAATACAGTTTTTTTTTCTTTCTGTTCTACCATGTCTTATCTTTACTGTCTTTATTTTTGCTTTCTGTCAATATATCTGTTCTCTATACTTTGACTATGTATGTAGTACCACTTGCCTAATTGTTATATGCGATTCAGTTGATGATTTCCGTTTATTACCGCCTGGTTTAAATTCCCAATACTGTTGAGATTGCTTCAACGCAGTATGGTGGTAATAAAGAAAGGCAGCCCCTTTGCATGCTATACGTTAGCGTGCCTGGATAGTCAATATCTTATCGCATAGACCTCTTAGACAATTGGGAAACACCAGTTCAGACCCTTAGATATGCAGTGATCTTGACATTGTCCATTTGTGCATAATTATTTTATTATGCTCTTTTCATATACTTTTTGTTCCTTTTAATGCTTGTGGTATCCAGTTGGTGTTCGTGCAGGTTTTTCTTATTTGTAGGATGACCGTTACTATTGGAATACCATTTTTGTCGCATTCTGCAGTCCCGGTAACTTCTTTTCTTCTTCTTCTTGTCCAAACATTGAGGACAATGTTGCATATAAGTTTGGGGGTGCGGTATGCTATACCACTTGCATATGCATGCAATGTTCAGTCCTAGTATTGAATGTCATTGTAGAGCAGTTTTCTTGATATTTTTGCATGCTTGCTATGATGTCTTGCTTTTTAAAGGAAGTTCATTCGAATAAATGTCCGAGGTAAATGCAGCAGGTAGTTAAGAACTTTAACATTGTAAATACCCGCACTTTTGCAAGCTATATAGTAGGTTAGAACAGTCTACATTTTTGTCCAAATATGAGCACGTATAGTTCTTGCCCTTAATTTGTCCTTAACCGCACAAATTCGCACACATGCATTTTAAATTGTGGGGTATAAGTCTGATGGAGAATTTTGTAAATTTCTATTTTTATCTGAACAACTTAGAGAATAAGTTCTTCTGGTTGTTGTAAAAAAAAATAAAAAAATATTATAAAATAAATGCAATAAGCCTTCTCACTCAATAAACCGGATTTTTATGCCTCAAAGCAGGGAGTATTCGCGTATAAGTGTGCAAGGTTGAGCAATAATAAGCGGGTGGCTTGCTTAAGTTCATCGCCTTGTAAGCTCGGTTATTAAGTCTGAGGGGTGCTTCTTCACCTAATGCCCTAAAGCCAATTGGTTTGGGAGTCATTGGCCCAATGCCGCTACATGGGCTTACAAGAAAACAAAAAGAGTTAAGCATTGCACGGTCATCCGCACATGAGCAATCATGAAATTTTGTGATAATGAACGGCAGTGGCGAGCTTTTTTAATGAGTTTTTCTCTTAAAAACAGATTTGTTCTTTTTCTTCTCCAAATATGACAAAAGCCACGCGTTAGAATGCATGTGCACTTTTCAAAGAGGATTTTGGGGTCGGAATTGGTATGTTTGTTCGGACTGGCCATTATGTGGGGGCTGTCGTTTATTTGTAGCTTGTGAAAGTTCATTTTTGCTAATGACCACATAGTTCTGTAATACTTGTTGCATTTGCCAAATGTGAAATGAACGGATGATCGCCCTTTATCTAGTTGATGACTGAGCATGATTAAACTTTTGTATAAGATAGTTAATTTTATTTTTGTGATATTGCATTGCTAAGGGACTAGCAATATGTAAGTTTGGGGGTGTGATAAGTGTTCAATTCTATGCATTTGAACCCTCTTTATTGCATATGTTAGTTCTATTTTTATGATTACCGAGATATGTTTACGGTATTTTTGTGTTTTTGATGTATTGCAGGTCTTGTAGTAAAAGGAGCAAAGTTTGAAGCTATTTGCAGCTGAAGAGAAAAGTCAGAAATGCAGCCAAAGGCATCTCGATCAATCGAGATGTTGATCTCGATCAATCGAGATCTCGATTGATCGAGATCTTATTTCGATTGATCGAAATCTCGATCAATCGAGATCCAATCTCGATTGATCGAGATTCTGCAGAAGCCACTTGCCCACTTGCTTACCTGCTCTCCCACTTGCAACAAAATCTCCTTTTTTGCACGACTTAGGGGGATTGTCTGACTTGAACAAGACCCTTGGGGACCTTCTTGATACAATGGATATATATATTGATATATATATATATATATATATGGTGGGCCCCAAAGTTGAAAAAGGAAGCCTTTAAGCACCAAAAAGCCACATATCTCACATATCTCTCAACACACATCAGACATCCAAGGAGAGACATTCGGGAGAGGAAGAGGAGAAGCTGAACCAGACCAAGAAGCTTCACTTTCTTCATCAATGGAAGAGTGCAAGGCAACCATGAGCAACTAACTCTTCTACTAGGGTGTTGGTTTCAACCCCTAGCCACGTAAACATGTTCATTTTTGTAGCACTTGGGATTTGTAATTAAATGTTGATTATTTAGCCTAGTGATCATGTACACTCATACATTTCTTTTATATATTCATATGATTTTGGTTTTATTCTTGTCTTAGAGTCTAATCGTCATGTGAATGCACAACATTTGCATATTCCACAAGAAGTGCAAATGATGGCTAGATAATGGTGTTTAAATGAATGTGTTGTGTTTGTTTGTATAAACCATGCCAAGATAAGGTAGCTTGGATGCATGTAAGTTTACTTAGAGAGTAGGGTAATTAGGTAGTTAGTTAGGTTGAAGAGCTATGCTTGTTGAAGATGGATTATGATAGGTGGACAAACACATTGATCTTTTGATATGTCATTGAGGTCACAAGCCTAATGACATTGTTAGGCATTTAATTAATGAATCCCATGCTTGCTACACTTATGAACATGTGAATGGCTAGTGGTGGAAACCAACCCTAGTTCTCTCTCCCATCCTTTACCCTTTAATTTTTTTGTCATTTCATTCATGCAATAGTTTATAAACAAAAATTCAAAAACCTGTTTTTAGGATTAAAGTGGAATTAATCTTTCTTTAAGACAATTGCGACTAGTCCTCGTGGGATCGATACCCTCTATATAGAACCGTATCTACAAAGATTCGTGCTCTTACGAGTGGTTAAATTATATTTTGATAAAAAGGGCAAAATTAAGCTTACAATATAATCCGAGTTTAGCGACATCACACTTGCTCCCTAATATCCAAAACCTGTACTGGTCTCTCCTCGTAAGACACGTCCTCCTCCACCTCAAGATCTGTCCAATCTAACACATGTGAAGGATCCGGCTTATACTTTCTCAACATCGAAACGTGGAAAGTATTGTGCACACTTGACAATTGCGGTGGCAATGCCAAGCAGTATGCAACCTCACCCACACGATCCAATATCTTGAATGGACCGATAAACCGTGGGGCTAACTTTCCGCTACGCCCAAACCTCATCAAACCCCGTCGTGGCGAGACCTTTAAGAAGACATGGTCCCCCACCTCAAATGCTAAAGACCTCCGCCTTCTGTCAGCATAACTTTTCTGACGACTCTAAGCCGTAAGCAAATGCTGCCGTATAATCTTAATCTTTTCTATAGTTTCTCTGACTATATCCGGCCCCAAAGCCACTGTCTCACCGACCTCTGTCCAACAAACTGGCGACCTACAAGGTCTACCATACAAGGCCTCAAATGGGGCCATCTCAATACTAGCTTGGTAGCTATTATTGTACGCAAAGTCCACCAATGGAAGGTGATCCTCCCAAATGCCTCAAAAATCAAGTGCACATGCTCTAAGCATATCCTCCAAAATCTGTATAGTACGCTCCGACTGACCATCTGTCTGAGGGTGGAAAGCCGTACTGAAATGGAGGTCTGTATCAAGTGCAGCCTGAAAACTCTGCCAAAACTATGACGTGAATCTCGGATCTCTATCAGACACAATGGAAACAGGCACTCCATGTAGTCTCACAATCTGATCAACATATAACTGACTAAGAGTATCCACATCATCTGTCACTCGAATAGGAAGGAAATGAGCCACCTTGGTCAACCTATCCACAATGACCCAAACTGCATCATGACTCTTCCTTGTCCTAGGTAACCCCGTCACAAAGTCCATAGTAACGTGTTACCACTTCCACATAGCTACCGGTAAAGGCTGTAACAAACCTGCTGGTCTCTGATGCTCGGCCTTCACTTGTTGACAAGTGAGGCACCTCACCACAAATCGTACGACGTACTTTTTCATGCCCTTCCACCAATACTATCTACGAAGGTTGTGGTACATCTTGGTACCACCGGGATGTACTGCAAGTCTAGAGCTATGAAACTCCCTCAGGACCTCATCTCTACAAGCCATTGGAACAACCATTCTGCCTCTGAACCTCAGACCTCCGTCTGAATGGATAACCCAATCCTCCACTGCCTCACCACCCGTAATCCGAGTGCGAATGCTCTCTAACTCTGTGTCATGCCTCTGCTCCTCAACCACCCCACTCACTAGAGTTGGTTGCGCTATGAGTGTGAACAAAATGGCATGTCCATCACTCTCACTGAAGCACAATCCCATTTCTGAGATATCCTCCATCATCTTCCATTCACGAATGGCAATGCTAGCCAAAGTGCCATGTGATTTCCTGCTCAATGCATCAACAACCACATTAGCCTTCCCCGGGTGATACTGAAGATCGAAGTTGTAGTCTTCCATGTATTCAACCCATCTCCTCTGTCTCATATTCAAGTCCTTTTGTGTAAAAAGGTACTTCAAGCTCTTATGATCAGAGAAAACCTCAAATTTATCTCCATAGAGATAATGTCTCCACGTTTTCAAAGCAAAAATTACCGCCGCCAACTCCAAGTCATGAGTCGGGTAATTCTGCTCGTGGATCTTCAACTGTCGGGAACCATATGTAACTGATCGGCATCGAATGTTACGCATTCTAGCCTCTTAACTTATGTATTTTATTCTCTTAGTGATAGATTATTTTGTGATTTTACTTTGTTTTAGTGTTTTCTGTATTTTCAGGGCCTTAATGATTATTTCAGTTAAAACCGTGATTTTGAGCTTTTAAAGATGACATGCAAGATGGTTGGATGAAGCCTACATCAAAGGGATCCATTGAACTCCATATTTTAACTCAACTCAGCCCAAGAAAGAGGTCCAAGAGAATTACAGTTGCTTAAGAAGGTTTCGGGCCTGAAGCCCAAATCTGCGCATAATGCAGTCTTAATCCCGTTTTGGAAAACGGACCAGAAGTCTTATTTCCGAGCGTCAAATCGACATAATTTACGCGTGGGGTTGAACGAAATTTGATTCTGCACACTTTTGTATTTCACGGAAATTCCGTGAATCGGACTTCTAGTGGGTCAAAAGTTGGGCCGAAGTCAGCAGGAAAAACCCACCTGATTAGTGCTGCGGGAAAACCTAATTAATTCCTAATTGGATTAGGACTTTGATGTATTCTCTTGGCTATTTAAAGTGACAAATTAGGGCTGTATTGAGGAGGCTTGGCAGCAGCTTTGAAGAGCTTTTGGAATAGAGAATCATTGGAGAACAATGCGTATCATGAGCGGCTAGTTCAGCCACCAGGGTTTTGATGGAGCCCTAACTAAACATCACTGGTTTGATTGTTCTAATTATTGGGGATTTTTGTATTCATTCATAGATTGTGTAATTTAGAGGATTCTTCTTATAGAATTGAGCAATAAAAGTCTTATAAATTCAGTTTCAATGATTTCTTATCTTGTCTTAGATACTTGATTATTGTTATTGAACTCGTCCCTCTTATTTTCTGTGATCATGAGAGTGATTATTACACAATGGTTTTAATTGAATATATCATTAAAGGCTTTGATGGATTATGCCTAGAGAAGATGAACCATGCTGCACCCTAGAGTAGAGTAGTTAGGCAGATGGCCCATGCCAATCGAAGATAGTCCATGACTTAGCCTTAATCATATATTATCTTCTTGACGGATGAAGGTGAGCTTGTAGCCACCGACACCACTTATGCATGATATGATGCCCCATAGTTAGTTCAATTGACCATTGATTGTGAAGTTAGTGGTGAAATCAATTACCCTAGACTTATCTTATATTCTCTACACTCCTTAGTTTTTCTTGCTTTTGTTCAATTGCTTCACTAGTTAATTTAGAATTAAAAATCAGAATTTATTTCTTTTAAATTTAATTAGAATTAATTCCTTATATCCAACACAGTCAGACCACAGTCCCTGAGGTACGATACCCATTCCTTTCGATAGCCCTATTCTGCAAAGAATTCGTTCTATTGCGAAGTGTGGAAAATTTTAATTGGTATACTTTTTGAGTCACACTCACACACGAATCAGTAACAACCCTATCAGTCTGCATCAATACACATCCCAAACATCCCGTGAAACATCACAGTAGATGACATAACCCAAACCGCGCTCAAGAATAATCAATATTGGAGCACTAGTCAATCTACGCTTCAATTCCATAAAGGAATGCTCGCAAGCCTCGTTCCACTCAAACTTAACTCCTTTACGAGTAAGCTTGGTCGTCGGCGCCGCTAACTTCGAAAAGTCCTTCACAAAATGCCGGTAATATCCTACCAACCCCAAGAAGCTACGTATCTCAAATACATTCTTGGGCCTCTCCCAATCCATTACCGCTTCAATCTTAGAAGGGTCTACCGATACTCCTCCTTCCGACACCACGTGTCCTAGGAACTTTACCTCCGTTAGCCAAAATTCACATTTTTTGAATTTGGCATACAAACGGTGCTCTCTCAATGTCTGCAACACTGTCCTCAAATGGATCTTATGCTCTTCCATAGAAGAAGAATACACAAGAATGTCATCCACGAAGACCACCACAAACCTATCCAAGTTCACCCTTAATATCCGGTTCATCAAATCTATGAACGCTGCTGGTGCGTTCGTCAAACCAAATGGCATCACTAGAAACTCATAGTGGCCATATTTAGTCCGAAAATCTGTCTTCGGAATGTCCTCTTCCTTTACCCTCAACTGGTAATACCCGGACCTCAAGTCGATTTTTAAAAAACAAGTCGAACCCTTAAGCTGATCAAACAAGTCATCTATCCTTGGTAAATGATACTTGTTCTTAATCGTTGCTTGGTTCAACTTACGGAAGTCTATGCATAACCGTAAAGATCCGTCCTTCTTTTTAGCAAATAGGACCGGAGCTCCCCAAGGCGATGTACTAGGTCGTACAAATCCCTTATCCAACAATTCCTGCAATTGATCTTTCAACTCCATCAACTCTGCTGGTGCCATCCGATACGGTGCCATGGAGATAGGCGCGGTACCAGGAGCAAGATCAATGCTAAACACAACATCTCTCATCAGAGGTAACTCTGTCAAGTCCTCCGAAAACACATCCACAAACTCTCTAACCACCGGTGGAAATCCTCCACTAGTCACAATCTCATCCTCCTCGGCTAACAAGCTAGCTAGGAAATATCCAACCCCGTCCCTCACACCGGAACCAAGTAAAGACGGAATGTAAAAATCATCCCGCTCTCCCACAAAGTAAAAGTAATCACCCTCGGGTGTGCACATTGTCACTCTCCTACGGAGACAATCAATCGTGGCTCTAAATGTAGATAGCCAGTCCATACCTAGAATGACATCG
This sequence comes from Cornus controversa, assembly GCA_026545225.1. Classification (NCBI taxonomy): domain Eukaryota; kingdom Viridiplantae; phylum Streptophyta; class Magnoliopsida; order Cornales; family Cornaceae; genus Cornus; species Cornus controversa. The sequence goes on along the minus strand of CM048853.1, from coordinate 15,080,864 downwards.
AAAGTGGTCATGTCTAGCAACACAAAGTCGAACACTAGTCGACGCCCATCAACCTCGATCTCGCAAGACCGACACACTCTATCCAGGGTAACCCTACCCCCAACTAGTGTATCAATGGACAATGGTGACTCCAGTGATGAAACCCACAGCCCCAAGGCACAAGCAAATGCAATCGATATGAATGAATGTGATGCACTTGAATCTATCAACACCATAGCCCATGAGCTAGAAACCAGGAAAATACCTCTGACCACCGATGGTCCCAGTACATCCTCTGCCAGAGCAAGTGTGAAAACATGGCCCTGTGACTGCTGACCAGTCCCCTGTAACCCTGACTGCTGACTAGAAGCAGGCGTGGAACCTCTCGCTACCCGAGATCCCTATACAGAATGCGCTTGATGAGGTGGCGATAATGTCCTGAAACCAGACTATACCGTAGCTGTCTGCCCAGCCCTCTGCTGAGTCCCCATACCACTAGGTGTACTCTGTCTCTGTGGATAGTTGGCCCTAACATGGCCGGGTTGCTTGCAATGAAAACATACCCGTTCCCCCACCGAAGCCACAGGAACTGATGCCACTATTTGCCTCTGAGGGCACTCAGAACGAAAATGGCCAGACTGCTGGCAATGATAGCACACAACTGTGGATCGTGCAGATCTAGTAGGTAAGGACAATGAAGGTACTGGGCGAGTCTGCTACTGCCCCTGTGAACCTAATCTACCCTCCCTATTCCTTTTCCTCCCCTGACCACTCGAAGAGGTACCCATACCTTTCGCTTGTTGTCTAGAGTCCCACAACCTCTGAGTGTCTCTGTCATCCTCCTCAGCCACCAAGGCTCTATCAACCACCTCACTGTAGGTCCTCAAACCCAAAATGGACACCCTCTTTCTGATAGATGTTTTCAGTCCCTTCACAAACTTTTTCACCTTTAGCTCTTCATTAGCTACCATCTTCGGGGCAAAGCGAGCCAAAGATGTAAATTTGGTCTCGTACCCCATCACATCCAAGTCCCCTTGGACTAGATCTATGAACTCTTGCCTCATCCGGTCTTTCACCGAAACCGGAAAGAACTTATCAAAGAATAAACCCTTAAAGGTCTCCCAGTCCATAGTCTCGGTGTTGTGGACATTCTCGATGAATTGCCACCACCGATCCGCTTCTCCTTGTAAGTGAAGCGCCGCTACTCCCACTTTCAAATCCTCATCAATTGCAAGAGCAACCATGAGTTTGTGAGTTTGGTCTATCCAACTCTCAGCCACAAGCGGATCACGCGCCCATCAAAGGTAAGCGACTTAAATTTCACATATTCCTTCATTGCCACCATTTGGCGGCTCAAGGCAACCCTAGGCAATTCTTGAACCTCCTCTTCTCTGGCTTCCCTAGCCATTCTTCTCATAGTATCAGCCATGTCACGCATAAACTGCGTTCCATCTGTTGGCTCCTAAGGAGCATCAGCGCCTATGTCTCGCGCTCTTCTTGGAGGTATTTCTTTCTATATGCACAACAAGAAAAATTTTAGAACCAAGCATTCATATTTAGTCAAATTCCATCATGCTTACACATGCCATATCAATTTAGTCCATATAGGCATGGTATGAAAATGTAAGCATACATCAAGTTCCAAATAAGCAATTTACAACCTCAAGTTCAAATCCTTATGTTCCGATCCTTACCCTTAAGTGATCACTAAATCAAGTCTCACCCTTCATCCCTAGGTGTTCCAACCTAGAGGTCTGATACCATTCTCTGTCACGCCCCGAAACCCGGACCGCCGGGACTCCCCCGGACCAACCCTGAATCCCGAGTGTGCACCCGTTCACTCAACCCCGTGAACAATCTCAATTACACTCATGCATTAGTATCAAGGTTTGATACCAAGTTATAACGCCCCGATTTCTAACTCTTGGAGAACCGGAGGTTAAACCGTCCATTTAGCCCAATAGGCCCTCTTTACCCTCATTCACCACGGAAGCTTAACTCAATTATTGCATATGAATGCACCCAAGTTCACCTTAACTAATCCCCATGGGCCCTACATCAAATCACACACCTTAGTGAACATTTACATGCCCACACTTTTAAGAATTACTCACTTTTGAGCCTCAAAACTTTCTGTGTTTGGAATATGGAACTGAAGCCTACACCATTGGATAGAGAATCCAAAAATACTCAAGTTCAAAAAAAACCACACTCAATTCCGATCTAAAACGAAGAAATTACATCGAAATGAAGTTTTGAAAAAAGTTGTGAATAGTAATCTCGATTGATCGAGATGGGATCTCGATTGATCGAGATTAAATCTCGATTGATCGAAATTCAAGCGAGATTTTCACCCTTTCGGGACCCCAGACCTGCAATATCTTAATTGATCGAGATGGGGGTCTCGATTGATCGAAATTCCTCCTTTCTGGACTCTAAAAATCACCATAAATCATCACCCTTTCGATCAATCGAAATGGGGGTTTCGATTGATCGAAATGCACCTCCTAAGACCTCCAACAACCCTATACATGATTCATTTGGAGCCCAATCAACATCCTATCCTCCTAGAACCCCTCAAACATGATAAATAACATACATTGAAGGTTCCAACACCAATCTCACCCTCAAGATCACATACATAATTGAATTCATACACCAAAATAAATCATTTTCTTGCACAAACACCATCCATTTATAAGGAAAACATCATCAAATGAATTAAGTGCCACAATGGGCATTACATAAATTAAATCGTTGTCTCTCCACACCCAACAAGTTTAAAATCCCATACATACATCCAAATTATCCTTGTCCAAAACATAACCACAATTCAAAAAGGAAGTCACATGCCACAAGCCAGCATCGATAGCCACAAAATGTGCAACATCCAAAAGATAGCAAAACCACCACTAGTGTTCCACTTGGACACTCACGTCCCATCCGTCATCGGCGCTTTATTTGTAAAATATTTAGAATAAAGGGGTGAGCACCACTGCGGCTCAGTAAAGGTTCCCCAACCCTTCTAAGTGCCGACCCGACACGACCTACATGGAATGCATATGAATACACTACATGCCACATCCACAATCTCACAAACCAACCAACAAATGCAATTAAAGGGGATTGCATACATCACGAATCATGTATAATATATTCAAATATAAAAGCATTAAGGAAAGTAAATGCTCTCTCTCTCGGTCCTCATCCGATACCCTACATGATTGGCCCGCTCCGAAGATCATGTAACCTTGGACACCTCCGATAACCATCCAATGACCGGGACAACTCCGAAAGGTCATTCTACCAAAGCAATATATGGGATTGCCATAGAGTGAGGGGGCAACTCCGAGGCTCACAAATTGATAAGTGTTCAATTCTATGCATTTGAACCCTTTTTCTTACATACGTTAGTTCCGTTTTTGCGTTTACCGAGATATGTTTATGGTATTTTTGTGTTTTTGATGTTTTGCAGGTATTGGAGCAAATGGAGCAAAGTTGGAAGCTTTCTGCAGTCAAGAGAAGAAATCAGAAATGCAGCCCAAGGCATCTCGATCAATCGAGATGTTGATCTCGATTAATCGAAATCTCGATTGATCGAGATCTCATTTCGATTGATCGAAATCTCGATCAATCGAGATTCAATCTCGATCAATCGAGATGCTGCAGAGCCCACTTGGCCACTTGCTCACCTGCTTTCCCACTTGTAACAAAATCCCCCTTTTTGCACGACTTAGGGGGATTGTCTGACTTGAACAAGACTTTTGGGGGCCTTCTTGATACAAGAGATATATATAATGATATATATATATATATGGTGGGCCCCAAAGGAGAAAAAGGAGCCAAAAAGCACCAAAAAGCCACACATATCTCATATCTCTCAACACACAAGAAGACTAGAGAGAGACCTTCGGGAGAGGAGGAGGAAAAGATGAACCAGACCAAGAAGCTTCATTCTCTTCATCAATGGAAGGGTGCAAGGCAACCATGAGCAACTAACTCTTCTACTAGGGTGTTGGTTTCAACCCCTAGCCATGTAAACTTGTTCATCTTTGTAGCTCTTGGGATTTGTAATTAAATGTTGATTATTTAGCCTAGTGATTATGTACACAAATACATCTCTTATATATATTCATTTGATTTGGAATTTATTCTTGTCTTAGAGTAGATTTTGTCACTTGAATGCACAACATTTGCATATCCACAAGAAGTGCAAATGATGGCTAGATAATGGTGTTTAAATGAATGTGTGATGTTAGTTTGTATAGACCATGCCAAGACAAGGTAGTTTGGATGCATGTAGTGTTCACTTAGAGAGTAGAGTAATTAGGTAGTTAGTTAGGTTGAAGAGCTATGCTTGTTGAACATGGATTATGATAGGTTAGCACACACATTGATCTTTTGATATGTCATTGAGGTCACAAGCCTAATGACATTGTTAGGCATTTAATTAATGAATCCCATGCTTGCTACACTTATGAACATGTGAATGGCTAGTGGTGGAAACCAACCCTAGTTCTCTGTCCCAACTTTAAACTCTTTACTTTTCTTGTCATTTCATTCATGCAATAGTTTCTAAACATAAATTCAAAAATATGTTTTTCGAATTAAAGTAGAATTAATCTTCCTTTAAGACAATTGCGACTAGTCCTCGTGGGATCGATACCCTCTATATAGAACCTTATCTACAAAGATTCGTGCTCTTGCGAGTGGTTAAATTATATTTTGATAAAAAGAGAAAAATTAAGCTTACAATATAATTTAGTTCCGACCACATCAAAATTTTGGCGCCGTTGCCGGGGACTACGGTTTTATTGTCACCAGTGGAAGATTAAATTTGGTTTAATTCTTAGGCTAGAAATTCTTTCATTCTTTTTGTATATATTTTGTTCTTATTTCTCAAACTTCTTGATTTTAGGTATACCACATAGCGGGCATCAAAGAGAAGTAAACTTGGAACCCTTTGTGAGTATAACGCCTAAAATTAGTGGTTTGAATTCATTCATTCTTTTTGTAAAGATTATTGTTACTTTGTGTATTGAGGTGTTGTTCGATTGTTAATGCATGCTAGGTAGACGGTCCTTGTCACTTCCTTTGCTTCCGTGTAACATTGAACTTGAACGAACACTTAGACAACGCAGAGGAACCTCTAGGGACCCTATATTGCCTAGGACTGAAAACATGGATCCAAATGAGAGACAACCTCCCGGACTACCTCCTTTTAATCATGAACAACCACCTCCACCACCACCTCCTCAAGGAGAGTTGCTTATGGACTTTTACCTTCCGACTACATTTGAAGTACCTTCATGTATCCAATTTCCGGATGTAGCGGCAACTCAATTCAAAATAAAGTCCTCCACCATCAATCTTCTTAATAGCTTCCACGGTCTCCCTAATGAGGATTCGTACCGGCACTTAGATTACTTCCTTTCCATGTGTTCCACTATTCGTGTACCACACTTTACGGAGGATGATCTAAAGCTGCGTATGTTCCCCTTCTCCCTAAAAGATAAAGCTAGAAGTTGGTTTAACTCCTTAGAACCTAACTCAATCCATTCTTGGGTGGAGATGCAAATAGAGTTCTTAAAAAAATACTTCCCAATGGGTAAGACAAGTGATATTCGGTGAGCAATCATCGGATTCACCCAAATTGACCAAGAACAATTCCATGAGACGTGGGAGAGGTTAAAGGATCTTTTAAAATCTTGTCCGCATCATGCTGTCCCAAAATGGCAGCTAGTGCAAAGTTTTTATGATGTGGTGAGTGAGCAACATAGACAAATGATAGACTCCGCGTGTGGGGGTGGATATCTTTTGAAAAGCCCCGATGAGGCATGAAAACTTTTTCAAACCCTAAGCAACAATTCAGCTCAACGCTCCTCCACTAGGAAAAGGAAGGCTACCCAACCTTGTAGAGGAGTGCATGAGATTTCACGGGTAGATGAGGTTGCCATGCAAGTAGAAGCCCTATCCCGAAAAATGGATTTAATCATGAAAAATGGGCTGCCTACTCCAAACCAATCTGTCCAAAATCAGGAAGGTTGTTCATTTTGCTATAGTACTTCACATTTCGTGCGAGATTGTCCTATTGCCGGGCAATCTCCCGATTATGCTCAAGAGCAAGCGAATGCCCTGTACTCTAAACAAATGAATGATCCATATTCAAACACGTACAATCCTGGTTACAAGAACCATCCGGCTTTCTCATAAAAACCTCAAGAATCAAGTCCCTCTTTCCAAGGGCAAAGCTCTTTCAATTCCCACTCTCAGCAGCCTCATTATAGGCCAAATCCTCAACCTTACAATCAAAGATCTAATTACCAACAACCACCACCTCTTCCGAGAAGCCAAAGCTTTGAAGAAAGAGTGATAAGAAATCTTGAGGCCAACACCCGCTTATTGCAAACTCACTCTCAATCAATCTCTAAGCTTGAAGCCAATGATCAATCTATGGTTAGGTTAGAAGCTCAAATCGGGCAACTAGCTAATGCCTTAAATAGAAGGGAGGAAGGTAAGTTGCCGAGTCAACCAGTGGCGAACCCCAAAGGTGTCCATATGATTGAAGATCCATCATCTTCAACTTGTAATGCTCCTCAGGAGCAATTTCAATCAATCACAACCTTAAGGAGTGGTAAAATCATTAATTCCAAGGTAGGAGAGGAAGAGAGAAAGGAATTCCAAGAGCAACCTAAAAATCCAAAAGAATCCCAATTAAATCCAAAATTGTTTCCGTTAAATCCAAATTTGCAAAATACCCCTTCAAATCCAAAAGGAAAGGCAAGTGAAGTTGGGTCGTCATCGATTCCAAATCTTGACACCTCTTATGAACCTCCGGTTCCTTTTCCTCAAAGATTGAAGGAACCTTCTCATTTCGGGAAGCAAGGAGAGAAAATCCAAGACATGATGGAGATCTTCAAACAAGTAAAGATCAATCTCCCTCTCCTTGATGCTATTCGACAAATTCCCTCCTATGCGAAATTCTTGAAGGACTTGTGCACTCAAAAGCGCAAATCTAGGAATAATGTTCCTAAGAAAGTCCTCTTAACTGAGCACATAAGCTCCATTTTCCAACACCAAGCCCCTCCTAAACTCAAAGATCCGGGTGCTCCGACCATTTCGTGCACCATCGGAAATCAATCTTTTGAAAAAGCACTTCTTGATCTAGGGGCTAGTGTCAATTTGCTTCCATTCTCAGTTTACCAACAACTAGGTTTGGGGGAACTCAAGCATACCACGGTTGTGTTGCAACTTGCCGACCGTTCGGTGAAGCAACCACGTGGCATCATTGAGGATGTCATCATTCAAGTGGACAAATTCTATTTTCCGGTGGACTTCATAGTCCTTGACACGGAACCGGTCCAAAATCCAAAGTGTCATATTTCTATCATTCTAGGTCGTCCATTCTTGGCCACGGCAAACGCTTGCGTTAATTGCCGCACCGGAGTGATGGACATCTCTTTTGGGAATATGAAAGTCCGCTTGAACATCTTCAATGCTTCCCACCACACATCCGACGACGAAAGTGAGTGCTTTGGTGTCGATGTTGTGGAAGACCTTGTTCAAGAAGCACTTCCTTCTATTCTTTCCAAGGATCCTTTAGAGGCATGCCTAAATCACTTCAACTGTGATGATTTTGACATTGAGCAAGCCATATGTGAAGTCAATTCCATGCTCAATGTTAATACTATCATGGATTTGCCTAAGTGGAGAGTTCCGAGAGAACCCTTGCCCCCTTTGTCCAAAACTTCCCAAACTCCTTCTTTAATTTTCCCACCACAACTTGAGCTTAAGTCCCTACCGGCTACACTCAAGTATGTTTTCTTGGGTGCAAATGAGACCCTTCCAGTCATTATCGCTTCCAATCTCACCAACGACCAAGAGTTGGAACTCATAAAGGTGCTCAAAGAGCATAAAGAAGCAATAGGCTAGAGTGTGGCAGATCTCAAGGGAATAGATCCTTCTATTTGTATGCACCGCATACACTTGGAAGAGGATGCTAAGACCTCAAGGGAGGCACAACGTCGATTAAATCCAAATATGAAGGACGTTGTCATGAAGGAGGTGGTGAAGTTACTAGATGTGGGAATCATATACCCCATCTCTGATAGCAAGTGGGTTAGTCCCACTCAAGTGGTTCCAAAGAAGTCAGGTATTACGGTCCAACCAAATGACAAGGGTGAATTAGTTCCCCAACGCACCGCCACGGGTTGGAGAGTGTGCATAGACTATAGGAAATTAAATTCAGCCACTAGAAAAGATCACTTCCCCCTCCCATTCATTGATCAGATATTAGAGAGATTAGCCGGGCAAAGTTTTTATTGCTTTTTGGATGGATATTCCAGCTATAATCAGGTTGCTATAGACCCGAGGGACCAAGAGAAAACCACCTTTACATGTCCCTTCAGCACATTTGCTTATAGACGCATGCCCTTTGGGTTGTGCAATGCACCGGCGACTTTTCAATGGTGTATGATGTCTATCTTCTCAAACATGGTGGAAAAATTCTTGGAAGTGTTCATGGATGATTTTTCCGTTTTTGGGCCTTCGTTTGAATCATGCCTCCAAAATCTAGCTTGTGTTCTCAAACGATGTCAAGAGACCAACCTAATTCTTAGTTGGGAAAAGAGCCATTTTATGGTTCAAGAGGGTATTGTCCTAGGGCACATTGTGTCTAAGAGAGGAATAGAGGTTGATAAAGCCAAGGTTGAACTCATTTCTAAACTTCCTCCACCATCAACGGTGAGAGAGATTCGTTCATTCCTTGGGCATGCGGGCTTTTATCGCCGTTTCATCAAAGACTTTAGCAAGATCTCTCGGCCTTTGTGTCGCCTTCTTGAAAAAGAGTCTTGCTTTACCTTTGATGAAGGGTGCCTTAACGCTTTTGAAGAACTCCGCACCATGCTTACAAACGCTCCAATTCTAATCCCTCCAAATTGGGCTCTCCCATTTGAGATTATGTGTGATGCATCCGATTATGCCATGGGTGCTGTCTTAGGGTAACGAATAGACAAACTGCCTCATGTCATCTACTACGCAAGTAAAACCCTTTTCGAGGCTCAAATCAATTATACCACAACAGAAAAAGAGTTGCTCGCGGTTGTATTTGCATTTGACAAATTTCGAGCTTATTTATTGGGTTCAAAGGTCATTGTCTATTCGGACCATGCTGCCCTCCGGCATCTTTTAACCAAAAAGGACACCAAGCCTAGGTTGATCCGATGGATACTCTTATTGCAAGAGTTTAATTTTGAAATTAGAGACAAAAAGGGAACTAAAAATGTGGTGGCTGACCACCTGTCTAGAATTCTTGTTGAATCCCTCCATAATTCCATTCCAGTTTGTGAATCCTTCCCGGATGAACAACTCTTTGTCATCTCTCAAGAGAGTATCCCTTGGTATGCAGATGTGGTTAATTACTTGGCAACCGGTAAAATACCATCTTCTTGGACCAAGCAAGAGAAGGATCATTTTCTCTCCCAATCACGATCATATTATTGGGACGATCCTCAATTGTTCAAATATTGCCCCGATCAAATAATTCGAAGGTGTGTGCCCAACAGTGAATTCCAAAGCATTCTCAAGTTTTGTCATACACTTGCTTGTGGGGGACACTTTAGTGCTAAGAAAACCGCAACAAAAATTCTCCAATGCAGATTTTTCTGGCCGACACTTCATCGGGATGCATATTCATTCTGCCACTCTTGTGAGCGATGTCAGCGCCTTGGCGCGATGTCTTAGAAGGACATGATGCCTCTTAACCCTATTCTTATCATTGAAATATTTGATGTGTGGGGCATTGACTTCATGGGACCATTTCCACCCTCTACTGGTCATGAGTACATACTTGTGGCGGTGGACTACGTATCTAAGTGGATAGAGGCCGTTGCTACCAAAACCAATGATCACGCAGTCGTGGTTAAATTCATTCAAGCTAATATTTTTAGCCGGTTTGGTACGCCTCGGGCCATCATCAGTGACGGGGGTAAACATTTCTGTAACCGGTTCCTTCGAACCTTGCTTACCAAATACTCTATCACACACAAAGTGGCCACGCCATACCATCCTCAAACCAGTGGCCAAGTAGAAGTATCCAATAGGGAGATTAAGAACATTCTTCAGAAAACTGTTCGGCCCGACCGGAAGGATTGGTCATTACGACTAAACGATGCATTATGGGCATACCGAACCGCATATAAAACTCCCATTGGAATGTCACCTTATCGGTTGGTTTATGGCAAAGCGTGCCATCTTCCGGTTGAATTGGAGCATAAAGCTATGTGGGCCACCAAAACTTTCAATTTTGACATGCAAAAGGCCGGCTCTAATCGAAAGCTTCAATTAAATGAATTGGAAGAATTGCGACATGACGCGTATGAGAATGCGAAAATGTAACGACCCAAATTATTTTGACCGGCCCAGGATGGATTTTGACCGGTCCGAATTATTTTTGGACCGGATTCATTTTTTTTTCGAATAAATTAATTCTGGAAGAATGCGAGAACATATATATAAATGGAATTATATATATATGTGTGTTGTTGAGCATGTAATGGCATGTACATGTGGTGGTATATATATATGTATATGTATATGTATATATACATATAGGAGTGTGGGTGTAAGTGTGTATATGGTACGTGGATACAGTTAGGTTTTATTATTTGAAGTGGTATTAAATAGATATATATATATACATATATATGTATAATATATATATATGTGGAACATGTGGCTGGGAGAATAAGATAATGAGTGGACCAAAATAGAGAGGACCGCATGAGTGGGTCGGCTGAAGGAGAAAAAGAAGAAAGAGAAGAGAAAGAAAAGGAAAAAGAAAAGAAGAAAGAAAAGAGAAAAGAGAAAAAGAAAGAAAAAAGAAAAGAGGAGAGAGAAGGAGAAGTCGGGGAGAGAGAGAAGGAGAGACCGAGTGAGATCGGGGAGAGAGAAACCCAAGGAAGGAGGGGCCGCCGATCTCGGCGCCGGCGGTGGCTTGGCTGTCGGTGGTTTGCGGTGGCCGAAGGGGTTGAGATGGTGTGCCGGTGACGCGAGGCGGCTCGGTGCGGCGGAGCGGTTCGCGGATGGGGGGGTTTCGCGACTGGAACTTGTTGGTTCCGGCGAGTGCTGGCGACGGCGAAGGCTGTGCTCCGGCAGCTGCTGACGGCGACTGGTTGCGAGTTACTGGCCGCGAGTGGGGGGTTTCACAGTTGGGCCTTTCGCGAAGGGGAGCTTCGGCTGGTTCGATGGGGGTCCAATCACGGTGGGTTTTCGGGTGGTTCCGGTTGTGGCGGCCGGATGGTGGTGGTCATGGAGGTCACGGTGGTGGGTTTGGCCGTGGCTGGTGCCGACGGTGGCTTCGGCTGAGTCTTCACGGTTGAGGTGAGTTGATTGGGTCAAATTTCTGGGATTTATTGGCGGCCGTTTTGGGGCTGATTTGTGGACTGTTTGGGGTGCTCGCTATTGGGTTGAGTAGCGGCTGTTTTGTTATTATTTGAGGATGCACATGGTGGCACCGGAGGGGTTATTTGGCAGTGAGATGATGGCCCGGTTAGGGGCTGTTTGGCTTACATTTGATCACGAGTTCGGTTGGGTTTCTTCCGTGGTGCTTGGGTTTTTCGGTTGACTATTCCGGCGGTGAACTGTCGTGGCAGCCATGGGAGGTTTAGTTGAGTTCGGGGCACACGGCTGGGCTGGATTTTGGGGTCTTCGGTTGCTGCCGGTTTAACGGTGTTTGAGATTGGGCTTGACAGCCATGGTGGCTGGTTTGTGGATGCTTGCTGAGGGTTCGGTTATAGCGGGCCTATGGTGTTCTGTGGTTGTAAAGAGGTGGTCCAATGGATTTGTTCGTGTGGGCTTTGACACTGGACCGGACCGAACTTGGTAGAGGCCGACTTGCAGGCACGGAACGATTGAGAGCTGTACCTAAGGCAAGTTGATTCTTGCCTCTACCTCTTACGTACTTTTTATTTACGTTGAGTAATTTACATATGTTATTAATTTAATCATATGTGGTATGTGTATATACATATATATATATATATGTGCTTATATATATGTGGGTATAGGTGGATGTTGTGCATACATGGGATATGAGAAGATATATATATGCGTGTGTATATATATATGTATGTGTGGGTTTGGGAAGTGATAACATGTTAGATTTATCGCCTATTTGCATTGTGGTATGCATGTATGTATAGATTAAAATTCATGAAAAGTTTGCTAAATAATATCTGTTTAGCTATGTGTTATATTGTATGCATATGTGGCTCTTGTGCATGAGGTTAAGTATATATATAGGTGATTATATATATATGGTTACAGTGGTAGAAATGCATGCTAAGTTGAATGTAACTTATGGCGAGCATTTGAAAAGCATGAAATGTGCTAAGTGTTTAATATGTTTTTGATACATATGTGGGTGATGTAATATATATGTGTATATATATTGTGATTGGAATGCATGTTAGCTACTTGTAATGAATACATGCATTGAATGAGAGCATGACTGTATTTATGCTAGTGTAGGTGCATATGTGATTTATATGCATGATTTGACATGTACGTGATTACATGTGGGTTTACGGGAATGAAATGCATGCTATCTGTTTATAGAAAATGTATGCATGGGTTATAGCATGATAAATAAGTGCTAGGGTTGAAATTGTTGGCATATGTGATGTGTTATGCGGGTATTGAACATATATGTGCTATATGTGTTGGAATGTGATGAGAAGCATGCTAGATACTTCTTTTTATTATTCATAAGCATGGGTTGAAGCATGAAAGTACTATGCTGTGTATATATGCATCCATATTGCATGTATAGGAGGGAAATGACACATACGTGATTGTACATGGGTTTACATGTATAGGTAATTATATGTGTGGTTATGCGGAGATGAAATGTACACTATGTTTTCTTAAAACTAGCTTGTACATTGTGAAGCACAAAATTGAATGCTTAGTGTTTATATGTTTGAAATGCATATATGGGGCCGTTGTGAGGAAACGGGGAAGTGTGGTTGAATTACCTAGAGTAGGTTAATACTCGGGTATGGTTGTGGTCATAAAGTAGGCAAATCACCCAGAGTAGGTCAATACTCGGTCACGGTGAGGGCGTTGGAGCGGTTATGTCACCTTGGAGTAGGTAAATACTCGGTGACAGTGGTCTATCCACCTTGGAGTAGGTAAATACTCGGTGGCGGTGCTGATATGGTCTAACCACCTTGAACCATCTAAGACTCGGTGACGGTGCTGATATGGTCTAATCATCTTGAGTCAAAATAAGCTCAGTGGCGGTGCTGATATGGTCTAACCACTTCAAGTTACCCAATACTCGGTGACGGTGCTGATATGGTCTAATCACCTTGAGTAGACAAATAATTGGTGACGGTGCTGATATGGTCTAATCACCAATGGGCAAACCAAAATATTGCCCCGGAAGTATGACGTTGGCGGAGTAGGTCAAGGTCATAGGATGGTTATCGGAGTTGTCCTAGGTCACATGATCCTCGGAGTGGGCCAATCATGTGGGGTATCGGATGAGGACCGAGAGTGAGAGTATGTGCAAGCTTTGATGCTTGTCTTATGTATCGGATTATGACGTGGAAGGTGAAAAATACCTTTATGCTTATGTGTTTATCTGTTAAGCATGTTTTCCTGTTTAAATGCATCTTCATTGCATTTGGGATTGCTACTTGTCGAGTAGGAAATGTGGTAGATGATTTACATTGGTCATGTAAATGCTTTGACATGTATGTTCTATATACATATCGGTGCTGAATGTTTACTGCTTTCAAGCATGTTGAAAACGATTTCAAAAATCATATATAGTGGATTTTGTATGTTCATATGTGCTAGAGTAGCCATATACATCATTGGTTCATGCATGCTAGGTAGAGCATGGTCTTAAATATTGTGATATATTTAAGTGCATGTATATTTTTGAGAATATGTGAGGATCGACCTGCTGCAGCGGTGATAGTATGGTTCTACATACCTTGTTGGGCCTTTGAGCTCACCCCCTCCCAGGTTTTGCAGGTATTGCTGATTTCGAAGTCAGTTAAGGGGATCGGTAGTCCCAGTTGCAGAGGTAGTACGTAGATTTCTTAGAATCTAATGTATGTCCAGGGTAGTCGATAGATAGATGCTTTACATTTGGATTAAATGTATGAAGCGATTTTATTGATTCAGTTCCTTCAATTGTATTTATTCATGTGATGTATGTATGTAATACGAACGTTTGAGGACTGAGACATGTATTTATGATTGTTTATGCATGTTGTAGAAATATTGGGGGGACACGGGCCCAGAAGTGTCCATTTTTACTGTTTAGATATAAATGCTGGGGGGACACGTGCCCAGAAGTGTCCATATAAATTGTAAAGTAGGTATATCATGCCAGGAGCTGATTATTTAGAATGGGTCATGCCCAATTTTTGTAAAAATGATAGGAAATTGAGGTTGCATGATCAGGTGGTGGTTAGGGCATGAGGGTGATCTCACGGGGTTCACACCTCGGTTTTCGGGCCTCGGGAACCGGGGCGTGACAGAAAATCTATAAGGCAAAGTCCAAAGCCTTTCATGATCATAATATTCGAGTCAAAACATTTTCGCCGGGCCAAAAAGTATGGTTGTACAACTCACGCCTCCATTTGTTTCCCGGAAAACTTCGCTCCCGTTGGGATGGTCCATTTTTGATTAATTCCGTCGCTCCCCACGGAGCGGTGGAATTGAAGGACTTGAAAGACGGCTCGTTGTTCAAAGTGAACGGGCAGCGCTTAAAAGTGTGCGTGGATGACCAAGTCACCACCGAATACGTGGATGTCGTCACTTTGACGGATCCCATGTATTTTGACTCGTGAGCCGATCCAGACGTCGTGCCATAGACGTATAAGGTGGCGAAGCCATGGTAGCTATCATGCTTCCCTGATGTCCCTTTAATCCAAAGTAGGTTTGTATCTAAGCAATGTAGTATCTAATTCCCAAATATCCAAGTCCCTGAAGCATAACTCAAGCTGACTGTTTTTGAGCATTTCGATTGATCGAAACCAGGATCTCGATCAATCGAGATTTCGATTGATCTCAATCTCAATCTCGATTGATCGAAAAATTGCAGAGATTTGCCAAGTCCAAAGTCCCGAGAGGTAGTATTCTTCAATTGCACTTCGATAGGTCTTCGATCGATCGAAAATTTCGATTGATCGGAAGAAAATTTTGATTGATCGAAATAAAATTTTGATTGAATGAATTAAATGTTCGATTGATTGAAGTAAAAGTGTGATTCAGTGAAGGAATTTTCGATTGATCGATGAGACAATCTCGATCGATCGAAGCTGATTTCGATTGATCGAAGTGAAATCTCGATCAATCGAAATCTCGATTGATCGAAATGCACATCTCGATCAATCGAGATGCACGCGGGGCCTGCACGTGAGCCGAAAGTCTATTTAAACCGTTGGGCTTCCCTCCCATTTTAAAAGACCATCCGAATTCTTCTCTCCCTCCGTGCGATCCGAGCCTTCTCCAAGCACTCCCGAGCACTCGATCTACCATTCCCGATCATCCGCCGCCATCCAACGCAGTATGAAGCCACCGCTAGCACTTGCGCGATCTCCTCTTCGCGGCTGCGAGTGGATCTTCTTCGGTTGAGCCATTCATCTTCTTCCTCTCGAGGTAAGTAATGCATGGCTACATTTTGCATACTCTCTCGCCATTTTTGATAGTTTTACGGCGTAATAAACATAGTTAGGTGATGTTGGGGTGGATGGATGTGATTGAAATATCTGTAATGAGATTTTGTGGGTTTCGGGGGGTAGGAAGTCATGTAGGAGTGAGATTTGGCATTCTTTTTGTTTAAAATGCTTAGTGTACGGTGTGTAACCGCGGCAACTTTGTTTCGGTTGCATCTGTTCACACTGCCTCTTTGAGAGCGACTTTTTGAATTCTTGTCAGCGCCATGGACTAGGACTTCATTTTCATTTTTTTTCTTCTTTTAGTTTATTCTTAGTTTAGTTTTCTTCTTATTTATCTTTTATTTACGTAATTTTTGGAATCAAGTGCAGGCTGTTCCGAGACTATGGCGAGGGTGAAGAACACCGCCGGTTCTGTTCGAGACGTGCCCGGGCGAGTCTTCCAGTCTCGGAGGTTCCACCCAGAGCAGATTTTTGACTTAGCCGAGTTCGAGAGGCGTCCCGACACCGCGTGGACGGTTGCCGAGCTCAGGAGGCGTCGCCTCGACCGGCTATGTGTGCCTCCCACCGACGTGGCACACGAGCGCCTCGTGCAGGTCTTTTATGAGCGCATGACCTACTCCTGCACAGCGCCGGATACACTAGAGACGGTCGTGGGCACTGTCACGATCACGATTACGCTGAGCCGGATTGCGCATATGCTCGGCATCCCTCACCAGCAGCCACCAGACATGGTTGGCCCGGACGGTCAGCCACTTTTCAGGGCCGCACTTCCAGCAGACACGACGCTGTTCTCCATTGTGATGGGCTTGTGTGGCGGGGCATTTACCACGCCCAGTCACAACTGCACGTCCAAATCGATGTGCCCGAGCTGACTCTGGTTCCTGGACACCGTTCTCATCAAGAACGCGTGTCCGATGCAGCACGTGGCAGAGCGCAGGGGCGACCTTCTCCGTTGCCTCTATGCTTTCCACACGGGCACTTGGTTTTCTGTCCCGTCGCTGATCTGGGGGCAGATGTTCAAGGTCTGGGACGGCCTCGTGAACAAGAGGATGAGGCGATCAGCTAGTTGGTGGCTTCCCTTCCCTTTCCTGATCGCCGCTTTTCTCAGCAGTGCTAGTATACCGGTCAGTCGTACTGACATCCAGTTGGCACCGCCCACCCGCTTCACATCTACTCAGTGGGAGCGGGTGAGGCGACACTTAGAGCGACAGGACCACCAGGGTGATCCACCACACGATGTAGATATGGATGCCCCGGTGGAGGCGGATGAGGGAAAGCCTGCAGGGGCTGACTCAGAGGATGAGAAGATGGAGGACGAGGAGATGGATGTCGCTGCAGAGCGGCATGATATCTTAGCGACGGGCTATTCCTGTCTGGCAGCTGACGTAGAGCGGCTCCAGCAGGGTTTTGACGAGCACGTCCAGGTGACGCAGAGTCAGCTGGCAGGCATTCGGACGGACATTTCTTCTCTGGCACAGGGTCAGAGAGCGATCTTAGACGAGTTCCGAGCCTTCCGACAGGACCTGCAGTTCCTGTTCGCAGGTCGAGCCTCCACCTCCACTTCTACTCCCACCGAGCCCCCACCACCACCACCCGCCCTCGAGTAGCTGCATTTTATTCATCTTTTATGCTTTACTTTCTGTATTTTTCTTTCTTTATTTTTGATAGGCCATGTTGGCCATGTTTAGTTTCTTTCTGAGTATTCCACCTACATGTACACTTTGTACTCAAACTCATTTTCATCTATATGGAATACATTTATATTTTCTTTTATACCATGTGTTATCCTTACTATCTTTATTTTTGCTTTCTGTCAATATATCTGTTCTCTATACTTTGACTATGTATGTAGTACCACTTGTCTAATTGTTATATGCGATTCAGTTGATGATTTCCGTTTATTACCGCCTGGTTTCAATTCCCAATACTGTTGAGATTGCTTCAACACAGTATGGCGGTAACAAAGAAAGGCAGCCCCTTTGCGTGCTATACGTTAGCGTGCCTGGATAGTCAATATCTTATCGCATAGACCTCTTAGACAATTGGGAAACACCAGTTCAGACCCTTAGATATACAGTGATATTGGCATTGTCTGTTTGTGCATGATTATTTCATTATGCTCTGTTTATCTACTTTTTGTTCCTTTTAATGCTCGTGGTATCCAGTTGGTGTTCTGTGTAGGTTTTTCTTATTTTCAGGATGACCGCTGCTGTGGAAGACCATTTTTCTCGCACTCTGCCATCCCGGTAACTTCTTTCCTTCTTCTTCTTGTCCAAACATTAAGGACAATGTTGCATATAAGTTTGGGGGTGCGGTATGCTATACCACTTGCATACGCATGCACTGTTCAGTCATTATATTGAGTGTCATTGTAGAGCAGTTTTTTTTTCTCTTGATATTTTTGCATGCTTGCTATGATGTCTGGCTTTTTAAAGGAAGACCATTCGAATAAATGTCCGAGGTAAATGCAGCAGGTAGTTAAGAACTTTAACATTGTAAATACCCGCACTTTTGCAAGCTTTATACTAGGCTAGAACGGTCTACATTTTTGTCTAAATTCGAGCACGTACAATTCTTGCCCTAAATTTGTCCTTAACCGCACAAATTCGCACACATGCATTTTAAATTGTGGGGTATAAGTCTGAGGGAGAATTTTTGAAAATTTCTGTTTTTATCTGAACAACTTAAAGAATAAGTTCTTCCGATTGTTGCAAAAAAAAAAAGAGAAATAAAAAGAAAAAAATTTGCAATAAGCCTTCTCACTCAATAAACCGGATTTCTATGCCTCAAAGCAGGGAATATTCGTGTAAAAGTGTGTAAGGTTGAGTAATAATAAGTGGGTGGCTTGCTTACGCTCATCGCCTTGTAAGCTCGGTCATTAAGTCCGAGGGGTGCTTCTTCACCTAATGCCCTAAAATCAATTGGTTTGGGAGTCATTGGCCCAACGCCGCTACATGGGCTTGCAAGAAAGCAAAAAGAGCTAAGCATTGCACGGTCATCCGCACATGAGCAATCATGAATGTTTTGTGATAATGAATAGCCGTGTCGAGCATTTTCAATGAGTTTTTCTCTTAAAAACAGATTTGTTCATTTTCTTCTCCAAATATGACAAAAGCCACACGTTGGAATGCATGTTCACTTTTCAAAGAGGATTTTGGAGTTGGAATTGTTATATTTGTTCGGGTTGGCCATTATGTGGGGACTGTCGTTCATTTATAGCTTGTGAAAGTCTAATTTTGCTAATGACCACATAGTTCTGTAATACTTGTTGCATTTGCCAAATGTGAAATGAACGGATGATCGCCCTTTATCTAGTTGATGACTGAGCCTGATTAAACTTTTGTATAAGATAGTTGATTTCATTTTTGTAATATTGTATTGCTAAGGGACTAGCAATATGTAAGTTTGGGGGTGTGATAAGTGTTCAATTCTATGTATTTGAACCCTCTTTCTTACATACGTTAGTTCTGTTTTCGCGTTTAACGAGATATGTTTACGCTATTTTTGTATTTTTGATGTTTTGCAGGTATTGGAGCAAATGGAGCAAAGTTGGAAGCTTTCTGCAGTCAAGAGAAGAAATCAGAAATGCAGCCCAAGGCATCTCGATCAATCGAGATGTTGATCTCGATTAATCGAAATCTCGATTGATCGAGATCTCATTTCGATTGATCGAAATCTCGATCAATCGAGATTCAATCTCGATCAATCGAGATGCTGCAGAGCCCACTTGGCCACTTGCTCACCTGCTCTCCCACTTGCAACAAAATCCCCCTTTTTACACGACTTAGGGGGATTGTCTGACTTAAACAAGACTTTTGGGGGCCTTCTTGATACAAGAGATATATATAATGATATATATATATATATATGGTGGGCCCCAAAGGAGAAAAAGGAGCCAAAAAGCACCAAAAAGCCACACATATCTCATATCTCTCAACACACAAGAAGACTAGAGAGAGACCTTCGGGAGAGGAGGAGGAAAAGCTGAACCAGACCAAGAAGCTTCATTCTCTTCATCAATGGAAGGGTACAAGGCAACCATGAGCAAATAACTCTTCTACTAGGGTGTTGGTTTCAACCCCTAGCCATGTAAACTTGTTCATCTTTGTAGCTCTTGGGATTTGTAATTAAATGTTGATTATTTAGCCTAGTGATTATGTACACAAATACATCTCTTATATATATTCATTTGATTTGGAATTTATTCTTGTCTTAGAGTAGATTTTGTCACTTGAATGCACAACATTTGCATATCCACAAGAAGTGCAAATGATGGCTAGATAATGGTGTTTAAATGAATGTGTGATGTTAGTTTGTATAGACCATGCCAAGACAAGGTAGTTTGGATGCATGTAGTGTTCACTTAGAGAGTAGAGTAATTAGGTAGTTAGTTAGGTTGAAGAGCTATGCTTGTTGAAGATGGATTATGATAGGTTAGCACACACATTGATCTTTTGATATGTCATTGAGGTCACAAGCCTAATGACATTGTTAGGCATTTAATTAATGAATCCCATGCTTGCTACACTTATGAACATGTGAATGGCTAGTGGTGGAAACCAACCCTAGTTCTCTCTCCCAACTTTAAACTCTTTACTTTTCTTGTCATTTCATTCATGCAATAGTTTCTAAACATAAATTCAAAAATCTATTTTTTGAATTAAAGTAGAATTAATCTTCCTTTAAGACAATTGCGACTAGTCCTCGTGGGATCGATACCCTCTATATAGAACCTTATCTACAAAGATTCGTGCTCTTGCGAGTGGTTAAATTATATTTTGATAAAAGGGGAAAAATTAAGCTTACAATATAATTTAGTTCCGACCACATCACAAATCATGGACATTCTCCGATAATCATCCTATGACCGGGACAACTCCGAGGGGTCATCAGTATTGGACATACTCCGATCCTAGGCATTAAGCCTTAGTATGGCGGGTCCACTCCGAGGGCCATACATAGTGGATAATTTTACCACATTTCACAACATGGTTGGACCACTCCGAAACCCCGTGCACCTCATTTGCGTCATTTTTCCCGCAACTTCCCACATATGCAATATGAATGCATAAACACGTGGCATTTTATTTTCATGCACTACTTTATGCTCATTGATACTAAAAAGAAGTAACAAGCATATTTTCCATCACCACACACCACATATAGCACATATATGTATAACACATGCATATATCATCTCAGATGCATACAACTTCAAAATTAGCATATTTTTTACTCATGCTACATTCAATGCATAATTTTAGCACATAGAACTAACATGCATTCAACAACCACATTCTCACATATAATCACATATATGACACTTGGTACACATTTTTCACATATACACCAAATTGAGCACATAATGCCTATGTATCTGATTCGTGTGTGAGTGTGACTCAAAAAGTATATCAATTAAAATTTTCCACACTTCGCAATAGAACGAATTCTTTGCAGAATAGGGCTATCGAAAGGAATGGGTATCGTACCTCAGGGATTATGTTCTGATGAGTTGGAACACAGAACTAATTCTAATTAAATTTATAAGAAAAGAATTCTGATTTTTAACTAATTAAAAAGATAAAATAAAATAAATCAAAGGTAAACAGATAATGAAGATAATAAGAGAGAAACCTAGGGTGTTTGACTTCACCACTAACTCCACAATCAATGGTCAATTGAATCAACTATAGGGGAATTACATCATGCATAAGTGGTGTCGGTGGCTACAAGCTCACCTTCATCCGTCAAGAAGATAACATATGATTAAGGCTAAGCCATGGACTATCTTCGATTGGCATGGGCCATCTGCCTAACTACTCTAATCTAGGGTGCAGTATGGTTCATCTTCTCTAGGCATAATCCATCAAAGCTCATAACAATATATTCAGTGATTACCATTGTGTAATAATCTCTCTCATGATCACAGAAAACAAAAGAGATTGATTTCAATAACAACAACTAAATATCTAAGACAAGATAAGAAATCATTGAGATTGAATTTACAAGACTTTTATTGCTCAATTCGTTAATAAGAATCCTCACAATTACACAATCTATGCATGTATATAAAGGTCCCCAATAATTAAAACAATCAAACCATTGATGCTTTGTTAGGGCTACATCAAAACTCTAGTGGATGAACTAGCCGCTCATGGTAGAAGAAGAAGCTTCAACTGTTGAGGAAGAAGACATCATCTTTCTGAATTACGCGTATGACTTCGTTCTCCAATGGCTCTGCAATATGTTCTGTTCTCTTCAGCCCTCTCAGACTCTCCAATCTCTCTGTCAGCTCCCCCAAAACTGCTGCCAAGCCTTCCCTTTACTCCCCAAGAGAATACACCAAAGTCCTAATCCAATTAGGAATTAATTAGGGTTTCCCGCAGCACTAATCAGGTGGGTTTTTCCTGCTGACTTCGGCCCAACTTTTGACCCACTAGAAGTCCGATTTACAGAATTTTCGTGAAATACAAAAGTGTGCAGAATCAAATTTCGTTCAACCTTACGCGAGAATTATGTCAATTTGACGCTCGGAAATAAGACTTCTGGTCCGTTTTCCAAAACGGGATTAAGACTGTATTATGCGCAGATTTGGGCTTCAGGCCCGAAACCTTCTTAAGCAGTTGTAATTCTCTTGGACCTCTTTCTTGGGCTGATTTGAGTTAAAATATGGAGTTCAATGGATCCCTTTGATGTAGGCTTCATCCAACCATCTTGCATGTCATCTTTAAAAGCCCAAAATCACAGTTTTAACTGAAATAATCATTAAGGCCCTGAAAATACAGAAAACACTAAAACAAAGTAAAATCACAAAATAATCTATCACTAAGAGAATAAAATACATAAGTTAAGAGGCTAGAATGCGTAACATTCAACGCCTATCACACCCCCAAACTTACATATTGCTAGTCCCTTAGCAATAGAATAAAATAAAACTAAAACAAAGAAACTACTAAACACTAACTAAACTACCCAACTCCACTTTCGTGGGAGAAACGATTGCATTTAGCATATGCAACAAGCCTTTAAACCCCTAGGTTCCCCCTAGTGGACGAGTATAGTCTCGTGAGGGTTTCCAGAAATGTTACCCACAAACATTCAAAATTCTGTTTCAACATTAATTCAAGAAGAGAATTACAATATATAGTTACAAACTTGCATTCAAGAATAATTTCAAACTTTCAAATTCTATAATTCAAATCAATGGTCCTCATGCATAATTCACATCAACATATCTCAAAATAATCAACTCTAGCTCCCTCGTGTAAAGTGAACTAGCAATCATCTCATGTAGCATAACCAAGCTCTGAATATATTAAGGCACATACCCTTTCAACTCACTAGCTCCCCTTATTGAAATCATACTTCCCAACATGCATACATGACTTTTTCATTTTTTTTTCATCATTCTTTTTTTTCATTGCTTTATTGGTTGTGCAATGTCTTGATCTATTAAGCTTTCTGAAAGATCCATGTAGCAAGCTTTCAGTCAGTGACTCCCAAACCAGACGGCTTTAGGGCACTAGGCTTTAAGATACCCTGAAGACCTAATTACTCGAATCAGTCAGGCTACAAATCAAGACAACCAATGCTCATCTTTTCTCACCCTTTCACTTTTGACGCGAACACTCCGTGCTTCCTGAGGCATAGAGGCCCGGTTACTCATGAAAAGGATCAAATTGATTTGCTTATTCATCACTTTTTTTTTTCACTTCTTTTCTTTCTTTTTTTTTTCTTTTTCATTGAAGTCAAGTAAAACACATTATCGGTACTCATTCTCAAGAGATACTAATTAATATCAAGCATATGTAACTCAATAACCCAAAACATAGGTTTATACCCCACAAGATTATGCTAGTGTGTCTGTGCATGTAAGGAAACTACAATTAATCACTTCAAAATATGTTATTGCAAACCATGATTAAAACCACTTAATTTAAACCATAGTTTTCAAGAATTTAAAACATACTCAAAAATTGTAAGTTAAGCACCTACATAAGGTATTAATCCCTTGAATAATGTAAAACCATTCTACCTAAAAATAAAACAAAAGAAAATAAAATAAATAAACTAAGAAAATAAAATAAAATAAAATCCTAATACAAAAAGAATTTCACACAAATTTCCCCCCATATTGCAATAAAGCACAAAAATAGGCATCGCCTTACCCCCAAACTTAAACTGTACATTGTCCTCAATGTACACCCAATTAAAGCATAGAGAAGAGTAAGAACGATGTTACCAGGACCAAGGAGTAGTGGCAAGAAAATAGAGCACATCACTAGCATGAAGGCAAGGCAAGCACACCCCCAAACTTGGATGATTCAACCTGTCAAAACAAACCACTATACCCCAAAGATCAAGTGAAAATAGTACGGGTGAAAATAAATATGAAAGAGAAAAATCCTTAAAAAAAATAAAATAAAATAAAATATTTTTTTTCCATTTTTCAATTTTTTTTTTTTTTTTTCAAATTATAAACATCTAACTACAAAAAAAAAAAAAAAAAAACTAAACAGAAAAACTAAAAATAAAATAATATACAAAAGATGGTTACCTTCCTGTCAAGGATGTGGTGGTGACTGAGCATCCGGATCTAAGTTAGCTTGGCGCATCAGTGCACGCATCATCCTCCTCATCTCTAGTTGCTCTTGGCGAGTGTCACGAAAGTGATCCGCCATCTCTGCTCTCATTGCACCAAACTGTGTGGAGACCTCTGTCTGTAGGGTGCCAAACTGGGCTGTCAACCCAGCAATCTGCCCTTCTAAGTATTGATAATCATGGCCACCAGCCTGTGCATGCACTTCCTCTTCCTCTGCCTCCATCTCCTCTGGATCATCTACCGGTGGTGGTACATCTACATGCTCTCCTCCTTGGGCCAACCGAGATACCTCACCAGGCGCCGCTATGACTCTCTGGTGCATATGAGATCGACTCAAGTTCCAGTCATGCGTGCCATAATGAAGGTCATGTGGAAACGCAAGCTCGTCCTCGTGGACTGCATACCCCTGTGATACAAGCAACTGGTGAATAATAGTAGGGAATGGAAACTCCCAGTCACTTGCACTGTCTGGTACTTTGGCCACAACCTTGGAATAGAATTTCTCCATCTGGCCCCAGACAATCTGTGGGAATGACAGCCAATGCCCAAAATGTATGGCATATAAGGCTCTGAGGAACTCTTGACGTCTTTCGATTTTATGTCCAATTGGACATACATTCTTGAGTAGCACAGCGTCAAGGAACCATAAATGATTTGGCATTGAAGACTTTGAAGCTGCATTCCTTTTCGGCCCAGAAAATTGGTTGGCACACAATCGTGCAACCACATTGCCCACCGACAACTCGTCGGGTAAAGGAGTGTAGATATGAGATAAATCAGCTGGGCATTCATGAGGACAACCCATGGCAATGGCAATGGATGACATGTCAACTCGAACTATTGTTCCATCTACGGAAGAAGTAAGCACATCCCGCTCATCAGGTTTTGGTATTAAGTTTTGATAAAATACCTTGACAAGCCTCGGGTAAATAGTAGATGAGAGTGGAACAAAAATGGATGCCGACCGACGACGACGGATGTCGAAAATCCCCCATCGTGTCTCGGGAAACATACCATAAAGTTCGGCTATGTCAAACGTTGTTTCATAGTTCAACGCCCTTGGATGCCATCTCTCTTGAATACCGTCTCGGCGAGATTGTGAAGAACCTGTGGTCGGATCATTCCTCGCTCGGCGAGGATTACGTGAACTTGAAGCATCTTGGTGACTTGCTCTCTTTGGTGCCATAGAAGTAGAAAAAGTGTAGTTGAGGAATTAAATCGAACACTTGGTGTGCACAATTCTTTTGTAACCTTCAACCTCCTTTTTTCGGCAATTTTTCCACCCAAATCGAACAAGTATTTGCACCAATTTGATCCCCCAAACTTGGTCTTCAAAAGCCCTCAAAAAGATTTGAACAATTTCTTCTAGGAAAAACTTCACTTTCTTTGATGTTGAACTTGAAAAAGTGTGAGCTTCCTTTGAGAACTAGTGATTTTTGATCCACTTTGATGTTGAAGTTGATGTTGATCAATGTTGAATCCTTGTATAATAATCACTAATTGAAGAAATTAGTTTTCCGGATGATATAGGACTTGAATTGGAGTTCAAAGAGGTAGAAGATGTAAGTAGTAGCAACCAAATAGGATAAGGAGTCCATTTATAGAGCAAACTTTCGGCCAGCCCCTCTATACCCTTGGGCGATCGATCCCCCTTGGAGTGGGCGATCGATCGCCCACCTGCTGGTGGGGATCTTCAAGAATTCCCATGGGGCGATCGATCCCCCTTGACTGGGGCGATCGATCCCCCCCCTGAAGGCCTGTTTGACCCTCCATCGCCCAAGTTCGACCGAGACTTGATATTTTTGAGTCTCCATCGCCCAAGGTCGACCGAGAGCACGATTTTTCACCCGTCTTGAGTCCGAATACCTCGGTACACCTCTTGGCATCCTCCGGAAGCAACTTATACATCAAAAACTCAAAGAAAAAACATTAAAACGCAACTAGAATTGAAGAAAAACCTAAGAAAACTAGAATCAAAAATTAAAATTAAAGAAAACTAAACGAAATAAAGTATAGAAATACATACAAAACCTACTATTTAACGTCCGTAGGAGACGATTGACTCTCCGAAGGGATTAAGTCGGATAGATGGGATCCGTCAAGTCGACGGACTCCACGTCTCTTCTTGGCACACATCCTTCCACACAATGTTTCAACCTTTGGCCATTAACTTTCATCAAAGTATTATCTCTAAAGCTTCGAATTTCCACGGCACCATGAGGAAAAACCGAAATCACTTGGAATGGTCCATCCCACCTTGAACGCAATTTTCCGGGGAACAACCGAAGCTTGGAATTGAAGAGCCACACTTTATCACCTGGAGAGAAGGACTTTCGTGAGATGTGTCGATCATGAAATGCTTTCGTCCTCTCCTTGTAAATTCGTGAACTTTCATAAGCATCACGTCTAAACTCTTCTAATTCATTCAATTGCAACTTCCTCTCTTCCCCAGCTCTTTTTGCATCGAAATTGAATTTTCGAATTGCCCAAAGTGCCTTGTGCTCAATCTCGACTGGAAGATGACATGCTTTCCCATACACTAACCGATATGGTGACATACCGATAGGGGTCTTGTAAGCAGTCCGATACGCCCATAGTGCTTCGCTCAGTCGTAACGACCAATCTCTTCTATCTGGTCTCACTGTCTTCTCGAGAACATGCTTAATTTCTCGATTGGACAACTCTACTTGCCCACTTGTTTGAGGATGATAAGGCGTTGCCACCTTATGTGTCACGGAATATTTAGCAAGCAAACCTCTCAAGAATTTATTGCAAAAGTGAGTACCACCATCACTGATCAAGGCTCGAGGAATTCCAAATCGACTCAGAATATTCTCATGCATGAATTTGATTACCACCTTGTGATCATTGGTTCGAGTTGCAATGGCCTCCACCCACTTGGAGACATAATCCACTCCAACCAGAATATATTCGTAGCCAAAAGAAGGTGGAAAGGGTCCCATAAAATCAATTCCCCAAACATCAAAAATCTCCACCACCAGAATGGGGCTCATGGGCATCATATCACGCCTCGACATTGAACCCAATCTTTGACAACGATCACAAGTCTTACAGAAAACATATGCATCGTGAAACAGAGAAGGCCAAAAGAATCCACATTGAAGTACCTTTGCCGCTGTCTTCCTTGCACTGAAGTGGCCTCCACATGCCAATGAATGGCAGAACTTGAGAATATCTTGAAACTCATGGTCTGGGACACATCGCCGAATAATCTGATCTGGACAATATTTAAATAACTCTGGATCTTCCCAAAAGTAATGATGAACTTTAGAGAAGAATCGATCACGTTCTCGCTTGGTCCAGTCTCTTGGCACTTTTCCCGTGGCTAAATAGTTCACAATATCTGCATACCATGGTGTGGAGTTGTCGGACACTCCAAACAATTGCTCCCTCTGAAGTGTTTTGGAGAGTGTAGTGCATACAGAAGTTACCACCATGGTAGAAATTTGATCTTCAAACACCTTCTTCTCCTTCTGTTTTTCTTGCACCCTTACTTCATCTACAGATTCAATCACCTCTTCAGAGTCCATGAAGAAGACATCAGTCTGATCTGGAGGATTCTCAACAGCATTGAAAATATTAAGTTTAACCTTCATGTTGCCAAAGGAAATATCCATGATCCCTGACCTACAATTTATGCAAGCATCAGCAGTAGCTAAGAAAGGTCGACCAAGGATCACAGGAATGTGCCTCTTCGGATTGTGAACCGGCTCAGTGTCAAGTACAATGAAATCAACAGGAAAGTAGAACTTGTCCACTTTAATGAGCACATCTTCTATGATTCCTCGGGGTTGCTTTGTTGATCTGTCTGCAAATTGTAATACCACCGAGGTAGGCTTCAATTCTCCCAAGCCCAATTGTAAGTAAACTGAATAGGGTAGCAAATTCACACTTGCACCCAAATCAAGAAGAGCTTTATCCACATGGTGCTCCCCAATAATGCATGAGATAGTTGGAGCACCAGGATCTTTGTACTTGGGAGGAGTACACTGCTGAATTATTGAACTTACTTGTTGTGGCAGCATTACTTTCTTTGGCACATGGCTTTTAGAACGCCTTTTCTGAGTGCACAAGTCCTTCAAAAATTTTGCATAAGGAGGAATTTGCTTGATGGCATCAAGGAGTGGCAAATTAATCTTCACTTGGCGAAACACCTCCATCATGTCATGCAGCTTGTCCCCTTGCTTCCCCAATTTAGATGCTTCAAGAAAACGTTGTGGGAAAGGAGCCTTGGGCTCATAAGGAATTTCAGCACTTGGACTTGTGATCACTTTTTCTTCTTCTTTCTTCTCACCCACCTTATTGTCAATTATTTTCCCACTTCTCAAAGTGGTAATGGCTTGCACTTGCTCATGGTGTGGGTTGCTTGTGGAAGCTTGCATCCCTCTTGGATTAGCAATTGGTTGACTAGGGAGCTTCCCTTCTTCTCTTCTACTCAATGAAGTAGCAAGCTGTCCAAACTGAGATTCCAGTTTGGCAATGGATTGAGAATGCGAGTGCACTAGCTGAACTGTAGATTGTACTGTTGCTGCAGTAGCTTGCACTGTCTCTATAAGAGAATCAAGCTTGTCAAATTTAGACAAGGTAAGAGTCAGCTTGTCTTCAATAGCAGAAATTCTTTGGGCCATAGGACTTTGTGTTTGATATTGCTGTTGAGGCACAAAAGTCCTAGGTTGATATGATGGTTGCATTGCTGCCCCTTGGTTACTGTAAGAAAACCCAGGATGATTCCTCCATGTGGGATTGTAAGTATTACCTCGTGGAGGATTCATTGGTCTAGTGAAAGTAGCTTGAACTTGCTCATGTTGAATATCAGAAAATTGCCCCATTGAAGGACAATTGCTCACATTATGCATAGGACTAGAGCAGAATTCACACGGGCCTAGCAATGAAGAATTTGAAGCAGAAGGAGTTTGATTGGCAGCCATAATTGCTGCTACCTTCTGTGCAATTAAATCAATATCAGTTGGCATAGCTTCTGAAGCACCAACCTCAAAAATCCCATCAGTCTTCCTGGTAGTGGCAGGTCTGCTAGAACGAGTAGAGGACACATGTTGTAGAGAGTTGTCACTAAGATTTTCAAATAAGGTCCATGCCTCTTCTTCACTCTTCAACATAAAAGTACCTCCACATGACGCATCAACCATCTGTCTGTTGGCTTCTGTGAGCCCTTCATGAAAACTCTGCACTAGTTGCCACTTAGGAACTTGATGATGGGGACACTTCCTAAGAAGGTCCTTGAATCTTTCCCATGTCTCATAAAATTGTTCCCCCTCATGTTGGGAGAAACCAGTGATAGCACGTCTGAACTGATTGGTCTTCCCTATCGGAAAATACTTCTTGAGAAACTCATGTTGCATCTGAGTCCAAGTCGTGATAGAACCAGCCGGTAGGGAGTTGAACCAATACTTTGCTTTGTCTTTCAAAGAGAATGGAAAAAGTCTCATTCTGAAAGCATCTTCAGAGAAGTTGTGAATTTTTGTAGTTGAGCACACTTCAATGAAGTCATCCAGATGCTTGTAAGGGTCTTCTTGAGTCAGCCCAAAATAAGATGGTAGCATCTGAATAATGCTGGACTTGATCTCATAATTCTGTGCTGTGACATTGGGCAGTTGAAAACCTGCTGGCGAGGTATATGTTTCAGGAACATAGTAGTCCCTAAGCAATCTAGCTCTTTCTCCATCAGCATTAGGAACAAGGTTATTATTCCTCTCTTCTGCCATGTCTTCAATTATTTCTTCCTCTTGCACACTGGTGTCAACAGGGATGTTCCTCTGTTGTCTAAGAGTACGTTCAGGCTCAGGATCAAGAGGTATCAAAGGATCAGCCACAGAACGACGACCTTGCATATATTACCAAAAGCACCTGAAAAGAAAACAAAAACAAGAATAAAAATAAAATATAAAAATTTCCTAAACTAAAAATCCAATTAAAACTAATTCTGTAAAATCCAATCAATCAAATAGATAATCCCCGGCAACGGCGCCAAAAATTGATTCGTGTGTGAGTGTGACTCAAAAAGTATATCAATTAAAATTTTCCACACTTCGCAATAGAACGAATTCTTTGCAGAATAGGGCTATCGAAAGGAATGGGTATCGTACCTCAGGGATTATGTTCTGATGAGTTGGAACACAGAACTAATTCTAATTAAATTTATAAGAAAAGAATTCTGATTTTTAACTAATTAAAAAGATAAAATAAAATAAATCGAAGGTAAACAGATAATGAAGATAATAAGAGAGAAACCTAGGGTGTTTGACTTCACCACTAACTCCACAATCAATGGTCAATTGAATCAACTATAGGGGAATTACATCATGCATAAGTGGTGTCGGTGGCTACAAGCTCACCTTCATCCGTCAAGAAGATAACATATGATTAAGGCTAAGCCATGGACTATCTTCGATTGGCATGGGCCATCTGCCTAACTACTCTAATCTAGGGTGCAGTATGGTTCATCTTCTCTAGGCATAATCCATCAAAGCTCATAACAATATATTCAGTGATTACCATTGTGTAATAATCTCTCTCATGATCACAGAAAACAAAAGAGATTGATTTCAATAACAACAACTAAATATCTAAGACAAGATAAGAAATCATTGAGATTGAATTTACAAGACTTTTATTGCTCAATTCGTTAATAAGAATCCTCACAATTACACAATCTATGCATGTATATAAAGGTCCCCAATAATTAAAACAATCAAACCATTGATGCTTTGTTAGGGCTACATCAAAACCCTAGTGGATGAACTAGCCGCTCATGGTAGAAGAAGAAGCTTCAACTGTTGAGGAAGAAGACATCATCTTTCTGAATTACGCGTATGACTTCGTTCTCCAATGGCTCTGCAATATGTTCTGTTCTCTTCAGCCCTCTCAGACTCTCCAATCTCTCTGTCAGCTCCCCCAAAACTGCTGCCAAGCCTTCCCTTTACTCCCCAAGAGAATACACCAAAGTCCTAATCCAATTAGGAATTAATTAGGGTTTCCCGCAGCACTAATCAGGTGGGTTTTTCCTGCTGACTTCGGCCCAACTTTTGACCCACTAGAAGTCCGATTTACGGAATTTTCGTGAAATACAAAAGTGTGCAGAATCAAATTTCGTTCAACCTTACGCGAGAATTATGTCAATTTGAGGCTCGGAAATAAGACTTCTGGTCCGTTTTCCAAAACGGGATTAAGACTGTATTATGCGCAGATTTGGGCTTCAGGCCCGAAACCTTCTTAAGCAGTTGTAATTCTCTTGGACCTCTTTCTTGGGCTGATTTGAGTTAAAATATGGAGTTCAATGGATCCCTTTGATGTAGGCTTCATCCAACCATCTTGCATGTCATCTTTAAAAGCCCAAAATCACAGTTTTAACTGAAATAATCATTAAGGCCCTGAAAATACAGAAAACACTAAAACAAAGTAAAATCACAAAATAATCTATCACTAAGAGAATAAAATACATAAGTTAAGAGGCTAGAATGCGTAACATTCAACGCCTATCAGTATCAATCTCTTACACTCACATACTTCAAACCCACATGCTACCACAAACACAATATACACAATTATGAAAAGATAGGACTCTAGAGAAGAAGAAAACATAACTTTCCATGTAGAGACCGTGACCAATTTTGGCCGGTTTTGCATTTTTCGCATTACAATTGCCATAAATGCATTTTTAGTGGTGTTTAACATGTTTTGAGTGTGGGAAACAAGTTTGGGAAGTGTTTTTAAGGTTTTGGGAAGTTTTCGGGAGAATTGGAGAAGTTTGACTTTTTGGTCAAACCGGGGCCTAGGGTGCAACTTAAGTGGGCCCGGGAATCCGAAAAATTCTCGAAAATATTTATTTTTGAGAATGGCTGAGATGAAATGTTTAGAGAGTAGAGGAAGTGATTTCAAGACCGTAGGAGTTTTCAGAATCGAAAAAGGAGTCCGGGAAGGTGCGTTAAGTGGCCTAGGGGTATTTTGGTCTTTTTGCAAGCCCTAGATATTTTAAATATCAGTGGCAAGGACATTTCAGCAGATCTCATGCCTCTTTTTCTCTCTAAAGTTCTCCATCTTCAAAGCTCTCCCTTCTCTCTACATTTCGGACCCGTTCGGCTTGGATTCAAGACTCGCTGAAGGAGGGAGATACGTAGGGGACGGCTAGGGCTTCCCTTTGAACCGATCAAAGTGATGATTCGGTAAGGTAGACTCCGCTGGAAAATTGGTGAAGTGCTTGGAAGGCCTTCATTTTTGAGGTAGGGGTTCTTCTTCTCTCCTAATTATCGATTCTAGGGTTTCGGGTGGAGAGGAGATGTGTAGGTTGTGTATCACATGATTTAGGATGGTGAGGGGTGTGAAAAGTTGTGTTTTCTCCTTCTCTTGAGTCCTATCTTTGCACATTTGGTATCCTTGTGTTGGTTTAGCATGTGGGTTAAAGTGTGTGAAATGAAGAAATTGGGTATATAGGTTTTATGTGCTCAATTTGGGATTTATGTGCAAATGCCTAACCTTGTGTCATATATGTGATTATATGTGGAATATGTGGTGGTTGAATGCATGTTAGTTCCATATGCTAAAATTATGCATTTAGTGTGGCAGGAGTAAAGTATGCTAATTTTGAAGTTGTATGCATATGAGAGGTTATATGTATGTGTTTACATATATGTGGTATATGTGGTTTTGTGGAGATGAAATGCATGCTATATTTCTTTATAACTAGATAATGCATTGTGAAGCATGAATATTGAGTGCTTGAGTACAATATGTTCGAAATGTATATATGGGACCGTTGTGAGGAAATGGAGAAAAGTGGTCGAATTGCCTAGAGTAGGTGGACACTCGGTGAGGGCGTTGGAGTGGTTAGACCACCTTGGAGGTGGGAGTTCTCGGTGAAAATCTTGTAAGGGTCTCATCACTTGGTAGGACCGATGTTCTCGGTGGTGTAGTCCGAAGATATCTCATCACTTGGTAGGACCGATGTTCTCAGTGGTGCATTCCAAAAATATCTCATCACTTGGTAGGACCGATGTTCTCAGTGGTGCATTCCAAAAATGATTTCATCACCTGGTAGGACCGATGTTCTCGGTGATGCGTGTTAAAACAGTTTCATTACTTGGTAGGACCGATGTTCTCGGTGATGAAAATTCTGAGCTTGGGTGTAAAATAGCCTAGGTTGTGTGGTTGGTCAAGAATCATGCTAGGGTCTCGGGTTGAGTCCGAGAGAGAGACAAGAGTATGGTTAATGCTTCCATTCTAAATTATGAAGTATGCTATGTGTTTAATGCATTCTTTTATATATGCATTGCTTGCGAATGAACATGGTATATGTTGGATGATACATGTAATGTAGTGGCATGCATTCATGTAGGTCGTGTCGGGTCGGCACTTAGGAGGGTTGGGGAACCTTTACTGAGCCGCAGTGGTGCTCACCCCTTTATTATAAACTCTTTTACAGATAAGGCGCCGATGACAGATGGGACTTGAGTGTCCAAGGAGAGAGTTTTAGCTATATTTTGCTATATTTTGGACAGTTGTGCATTTGGCTATCTGTGCCGGCTTGTGGCACGGTAATGATTTAGTTTTAGTCATGGTAGAATTTATGGCATTTTGAACCTTATGCGTGAATTCTTGTAATGACTATAAACTTGGAAAAAAAATCACATGAATGGTATGTATCTTTTGAGAAAACTGTGTGTTAGAGATGTATGGCACCTTAGGACCATTTTCCTCTTTGGTTGTGATTTCTTGTATGGTTGCTCATGAGTAAATAGAGTATGAAAGTATGTATGCATGAGTTCTTGAGTGAAGATGGTAAGAAAAATTGATGGAATTACATTTCAAATGTGAAATGCATGTTATGTGAATATACTTGATGGCCATTGAGGCATTAGAGTAGCCATTAGGGGGACACATGCCCAAAAGTGACCATTTGGAGTTCAAGGAGTGAATGGAATTTATGTATATAGTAAGAGAATTATGTTAGCTTCATTTTGATAGGTTATGGACCTTGTTTGGATTTAAATTGAGAAAGATATGCATGTGTTAGTGCATGAGTGGGTAATCTAACCCATGCCCACTAAATTGAGTATAACTTGAGCTGTGGTTAGTATTTTTGAGTAACTCAAATTGGGTTAGAAAGTAGACACATTAAGGATGATGCATGTCAAATTTCAAGTCAAACGGACTTACGGATTGTGAGATATTAGCATTTGAAGTCAGATTGAGGAATGCTGTCAAAAGTCCAGGCACAGGCACTTTCAGCCTGCTGAAAGTGCACTTTCAGCCTACTGAAAGTTCACTTTCAGGCAGCTAAAAGTGCTAGTTTTGAAATTGCAAACTCACTGGAATTTTCAGGTGACTCAAACTTAATTTTCAGGCGACTGAAAGTCCTGTAACCCTTAAAAATGTGTTTTTTTGTGATTTTTTTGTGATCTAAGAGTGGAAATGAAATGTCATGCATACATAAACCGATGTGTGGCCCATTGGGATAGATAATGATGAGTATACGCATAGATAACTACATGAGCATGTTTAGCTTCCACGGTAATCGAGATATATGAGGAGGTTCATTGAGGTTTAATGAACCGGTTCACCTCCGATTTTCTGGGAGTCAGGAATTGGGGCGTGACATTCCACACCTCTCACCATCCTAAAGCATGTGAAACACAACCTACACCTCTCTTCTTCACCCGAAACCCTAGAATCGACAATTAAAAGAGAAGAAGAACCTCTACCTCAAAAATGAAGGCCTTCCAAGCACTTCAACAATTTTTCAGTGGAGTCCACCTTGCCGAATCACCACTTTGTTCGGTTCAAATGGAAGCCCTAGCCGTCCCCTACGTATCTCCCTCCTTCGGCGAGTCTTGAATCCAAGTCGAACGGGTCCGAAATGTAGAGAGAAGGGAGAGCTTTGAAGATGGAGAACTTTAGAGAGAGAAAGAGGCGTGAGATCTGCTGAAATGTCCTTGCCACTGATATTTAAAATATTTAGGGCTCGCATAAAGACTAAAATACCCCTAGGCCACTTAACGCACCTTCTCGGACTCCTATTTCGATTCCAAAAACTCCTACGGTCTCGAAATCACTTCCTCTACTCTCTAAATATTTCATCTTAGCCATTCCCAAAAATAAATATTTTTAAAAATTTTCCGAATTTCTGGGCCCACTTAACTCGTATCCCAGGCCCCGATTTGACCAAAAAGTCAAACTTCTCCAAATCTCCTGAAAACTTTCCAAAACCTTAAAAACACTTCCCAAACATGTTTTCCACATTCAAAACATGTTAAACACCACTCAAAATGTATTTATGGCAATTATAATGTGAAAAATGCAAAACCGACCAAAATTGGTCACGGTCTCTACAGGTGCCTTATCTAAAGGGGTGAGTACCACGACAGCTCAGTAGAGATACCCCAACCTACCTAAGTGCTGACCCGACACAACCTACATGAATGCATTTCAAGACATTACACGTATCAATCAACACACATCATGTTTATTCGTAATAATGCATATATATAAGAAGGCATTAATAAAACACATGCATTATAATTTAAAATGAAAGCATATCATACATTTCTCTGCCTCTCGGACTCAACCTGATATCCTCGCATGATTCTTGACCAACCATGCGACTTGAGACACTTCCCACACAACTGTGGAATCCATCATCGAGTACCACGCACTCCTAGGTGATCAGACAATTTCAAACTTCTCACCGAGTACCACACACTCCCAGGTGATTAGATAATTTCAGAATACGTCACTCAGTACCATGTATTCCAAGGTGATTAGACCGATCAGAGTTCATCACCGAGTACCACGCACTCCTAGGTGATCAATCCGTTGACCATAACCGAGCATTTATTGCTCCAAGTGAACAGGTTATTCTATCACTTTTCTTCGTTCTCCTCATAACGGCCCTAAACATGCATTTCGATCATATAACGATAAAGTATTTAAAATTCATGCCTCACAATACATATGCTAGTTATAAAGGAACATAGCATGTATTCCATATTCACTAATCCACACATATAATCACCTATTTATGTAAACCCTAGCATAAGTTGCATATGCTTACGAAATTCACATAAGCACAAATTTGTCATGCTTCACTAATGCACACAATTTTTATACAAAGATAGTATGCATTTAAATCACAAAACATCACATAACATAATTATGCTCATTTTATACATTTCACAAAAGTGTACAAAACCCTAGCATATAATTGTATATACTTCATTTTCTCTCACTCATTCATTCCTCTCATTATGCATACGACATATACATAACAATTGCATTTAAGAAATTAAAGAGAAGTAGCAACTTACCATATCCCACCCCTCTTACCATTCTAAAATATGCACTACTCAACCCTAACTCTCACCATTTCACCCGAAACCCTATAATCGACAAATAAATGGGAAAGAACACTCATACCTCAAAATCTAAGCTTAGAAGTGGAAGACCCAAATTTCACAAAGCTTCAAACTTGTAAGGACCGAGATTATTTTGACCAGTTCCGAGCGATTTTGGACCGGATTAATTTTTTTTTGAATTAATTAAATTCTGGAAAGGGTGTGGATATATTTCCATATAAGTGGAAGGTGTATGTATATATGGTACATATATTTATATTTAATTATAAATATATGGTGGGTCTATATGTGATTATGGATAAATATAGAGGGACCTTTGTTTTTATATAAGTAAGTGTGGGAAAATACATGTGAATACATGTATTGTGTGATGTTATGTATATATATAAATAATATATATATATAACTTGTGGATGAGATTAATTAAGGAACTTGTGGACCACAATAGAAGAAAAGAAGAGAAAGGCAAACAGGTGGTCAGCCGAAAGAAGAAAAAAAGAAAAGGAAAAGAAGAGAGAGAAGGAAAAATTGGGGAGAGAGAGAACCGAAGGAGAGAAGGGGGGAACCCGTCCTGGCGGCCCTAGCAGTGGCAGTGGTCATTTTTGGTAGGGGGTTTGGCTCACGGTGGTGGGCTGGTGGTGAAGAGATGGATTTTCTCAGTGCTTCGGCGAGATTGTGCCGAGGAGGGTGAGCACGACTGGGTCGTGTTTGGTTCGATTGGGTCTTCATGGTGGTTCGACTGACCCAGCGGCTGGGGATTTTTTGGGCCTGGGTTATTGAGTTGCTGATGGTGGTTTGCCGAAGGAGGATGAAGAGATGCTGGGTGGTTAGTGGCAGCGTTGGGTTATTCGGGTTGAGCTCGGTCGTATGGGCTGCTCGACCGCGTATAGTGGTCCAATTTGGAGCTTCGCCGACAGAGGCTCGGGGTGGGTCTTCTCGGTGCTGCGACGACCAGGTGAGTGATGGGATCTGATTTTTGATTCCTTGTTCTCGGCTGTTCGAGACTCATTGTGGAGTTCCTCAGCTGAG
Organism: Cornus controversa; assembly: GCA_026545225.1. Lineage (NCBI taxonomy): Eukaryota > Viridiplantae > Streptophyta > Magnoliopsida > Cornales > Cornaceae > Cornus > Cornus controversa. The sequence goes on along the minus strand of CM048853.1, from coordinate 15,043,170 downwards.
GCGGTGGTGCCGACTTCGTGATTGGAGGCTCACAGCCGGTGGTAGTGGCCGGTTCAGGTGGTGGGTCTATTCGCGGCTGAGGTCCTTCTTGGCTTGGGTTGAATGGGATTAACGGTGGTCTTGGGCTTGGCTCGAGCTGGCTGATGGGTTTGGTTATGAGGCGATCTTCATGGCCGTGGTTTGTGGTTGGTGGCTCACAGCTGCCATAACAGTGGTGGAGGTTTTGTTGGGTGAGGACGGTGACTGTGGTGGTTCACAATGGTGCCAGCGAGTTTTGGATAGTTGGTTGAGGTTGCTATAATGGTTATGTGGGCTGGTTGTTGCCGACGGTGGGTCACGGCAACCATGGAGCTTGATCATATGGAGCTGCGGCTTGGGGTAGCTGATGGAGGTGATGCTCATGGTTTGGGGTATTTCATGGATTGGGTTGATATTTTGTAAATTAGGTTGGTTTATTTGAGCATCATGGTGCAGCTTGGTGCTTGAAATTGGGGCTGCCATGGTTTGATTGTTCGGTACTGAGACCTTGTGAAATGGTTCCGACGATAAGGATGTTGCTTGGTAATTATGGTGATCCGATGTTAACCAGCTTGAAGGTTATGTTTGTGGGGGTCCGATGGTGACTGAGAATGAGTTCGGCAATAAGGTGAGCTGGGCTTTTGTTGTGGCCATGAGGTGATTGTGGCTTGGGTTGGTTTAGATAGTGAGCTGTCATATTAGGCTTTGGCTCTTCTTCATGAAAGTGATTTGGGTTGGACCAAGAATGGAAATTAAAAAGGAAACGAAGTGGTCCGATGAATTGTTCGTGTGGACTTCGACACAGGACCGGACCGAACATGGAAATAGGCCGCATTACAAGTGCGGGCTTAGTGAAAGTGGGACCTAAGGCAAGTTGATTCTTGCCTCTATCTCCTACATATATTTTACTTACGTTGGGTAATTTACATATGTTCTTAATTTGACCATATGTGGTATGTGTATATCTATATATAGGTGCTTGGTGCTTATATATATATGTGCACAGGTGGATACTGTACATACATGGGATGTGAGAGTATATATATATATATATGTGTATATATGTATATATGTGTGATTTTGGGGAGCGATGGCATGTTAAATTTAATCGCTTAATTGCATCGTGACATGCATGTATGGTATTGATTGAAATCATATAAAAAGCATGCTAAATAATCCATGTTTAGTTATGTGTTGTCTTGTATGCATATGTGGCTCTTATGCATGACGTTCAATATATATATGTGATTATATATATAGGTGCAGTGGTAGAAATGCATGCTAAGTATGAATATAACTTTTGGCGGGCATTTGCAAAGCATGATTATGATATGCTAGGTGTTCTATATGTTCTTAATACATGTATGGTGACAGAATATATATGTGGTTATATATATTGTGAATGGAAAGCATGCTAGTTACTTGTAGTAAGTGCATGTCTTGAGTGGAAGCATGAGTATATTCATGATAGTATACATGCATATGTGACTATATGCAGGATGTGACATATATGTGGGAAGGTGGATATGAAATGCATGCTAGCCTTTTCCATATATCGAATGTATGCATTGGTTATAGCATGATAAAAATGTGCTAAGTTGAAGTTGTTTGCATATATGAGGTATTATGCAGGTTTTGAACATGTATGTGCTATATGTGTTGGAATGTGATAAGAAACATGCTAAATACTTCCCTTTACTATTCATAAGCATGGGTTGATGCATGAAAATATTATGCTATGTATATATGCATTTATATTGCATATATGGGAGGGAAATGACACATACGTAGTTATATGTGGGTTTATGTAGAGGGATATGCATGCTATATACTTATATACTAGCTGGTGCATTGGGATAGTATAAAATAAAATGCTTGATTACGTATGCATCCATATTGCATATATGGGAGGTTGCGGGAAAATTAACGCAAAAAGAGGTGCACGGGACTTCGGAGTGGTCCAACCGTGTCACGAGAAGTGGTATAATTATCCACTACGTATGGCCCTCGGAGTGGACCCGCCATACAAAGGCTTTATGTCTAGAATCGGAGTGTGTCCAACATTAGTGAGGTTCGGAGTTGCCCCCTCACAATTAGGCAAAACCAATATATTGCCATCAGAGTATGTCCAGAGTTTGATGACCCCTCGGAGTGGTCCGGTCATCAGGTTGTATCGGAGTATGTCCAACAAGAATGACCCTCGGAGTGGACCCGCCATGCTCAGGCTTAATGCCTGGAATTCGGAGTATGTCCAACGAATGTGAGCCTCGGAGTTGTCCCCTCACACAATGGCAATCATATACATTGCCAGGGTAGAATGACCTTTCGGAGTGGTCCAGGTCATAGGATGGTTATCGGAGTTGTCCTAGGTCACATGATCCTCGGAGCGGGCCAATCATGTGGGGTATCGGATGAGGACCGAGAGTGAGAGTGTATGCAAGCCTAGATGCTTGTATTATGTATCAGATTATGACCGTGGAAGGTGAAAATACCTTTATGATTATGTGTTTATCTGTTAAGCATGTTTTTCTATTTAAATGCATCTATATTGCATTTGAAGTGAGCTACTTGATGAGTAGGAGATGTGGTAGTTGATTTACATCGTTTATGTAAATGTGTTGACATATATGTTCTATACACATATTGGTACTGAATGTTTACTGCTTTCAAGCATGTTGAAAATGATTTCTAAAATCATGTATAGTGGATTTTGTATGTTTATATGTGTTAGAGTAGCCATATACATTGTTGGTTCATGCATGCTAGGTAGAGCATGGTTTTAAATATTGTGATATATTTAAGTGCATGTATATTTTTGAGAATATGTGAGGATCGACCTGTTGTAGCGGTGATAGTATGGTTCTACATACCTTGTTGGGCCTTTGAGCTCACCCCCTCCCAGGTATTGCAGGTATTGCTGATTATAGAGTTAGTTAGGGGACTGACAGCACCGGTTGCAGAGGTAGTGTCTAGATTCCTTAGAATCTGATGTATGTCCAGGATAATGGATAGATAGATGCATTACATTTGGATTAAATGTATGGAGCGAGTATGTAGATTCAGTTCCTTCAGTTGTATTTTATTCATGTGATGTATGTATATAATACGGACATTCAAGGACTGGGACATGTATAGTTTTGATTATATTATGCATGTTATAGAAATGCTGGAGGGACACGTGCCCAGAAGTGTCCATTTTTATTGTTAGATATAAATGCTGGGGGGACACGTGCCCAGAAGTGTCCATTTGAATTTAAAGCAGGTATAACATGCCAGGACCTGATTATTTAGAATGGGTCATGCCCAATTTTTGTGAAAATAATAGGAAATTGAGATTGTATAATCAGGCGGTGGTTATGTCGTGAGGGTGATCTCACGGGGTTCACACCTCGGTTTTCGGGCCTCGGGAACCTGGACGTGACAAAACTTCTCCAACTGTGACTTCCCACCAATCAAATCAAAGAGGAGAGTTAGGGGGAGTAACTTTAATTCTTGGCTCCACCCTTAAATCTTACTTCTAGGCCCTCAAAAATTAGAGAGGAGAGAAGAGAAGTTTTGTAGAGAGAGATCCGGCCAAAGAGAGAGAGAAGAGCCCCAAAAAATCTGATATTTTTCTCTCTCTTTCCATATATATATATCATATATTTTTCCTTTTGCAACTGACGGGTGTAGAATAGTGGATATTTGTCGTTACTTTTCTACACTTCGTACAAAAAATAATAAAACCTGCAAAAATTTACTAAAAACTGTATAGTAGTAAGAAGAGTCGAACCACTCTCAAGCGAGAATCAGTAACAAGTCTAAAATTCAAAATCTAAATCTCTTGAGAGGAAAAATGAATATTTAAAAATAAAATTTTGATTTTTTATTTAATAATAAAAACTAATATTAAATGTCTTAGATCAAATGATGGGACAAAACTCAAGGAAAGAGAATTCACCACCATTGATCCATATAAATAAAGTTTTTTAATATTCTTATCTAGTTTTTCCTCGAATAATCAATACACTTCACCAATCCAATTAGAACTTGGAAAGATGAAGGAAAATATGGAATAAAAAAGAATAACTTGATTATATATGAGAGAGACATTTCTTTACTTAATCTGATGCACATTGGCTAGGTAAATAGAGTAGGCTGTCATGCCCCAAAATTCAGACCGCCGGGACTCCCCCAGACCGACCCAAATCCCGGGTGTGAACCCATTCATTAAACCCCAATGAACCCCCCTCATATTTCTCGATTATCGCGGAAGCTAATCATACACATGTAATTATCCATGTGTATACTCATCACTATCCATCCCAATAGGCCCCGCATCGGTCCATGCATCCATGACATTCCATTTTCACTCCTAAATCATGAAAAATCATAAAATTTTACACTTTTAAGGTTTATAAGACTTTGAGGTGCCTCAAACTCCATTTTGAGTTGCCTAAAACTTTCAGAAGGGTCGAATCCATCCAAAAAGCTCTTTGAGGTGCCTCAAAGATTTCCAGGCGCCTCAAAGTTCACTTTGAGTCGCCTCAAACTGCACCTGTCCTAAATTTTTGACAACATTCCTCAACCTGACTTCAAATGCTAATATCTCACAATCCGTAAGTCCGTTTGATGTGAAATTTGGCATGGATTATCCTCAACATGTTTAGTTTCTAACTCAACTTGAATCATCTAAAAATACCAACCAAAACTTGAGTTATACTCAAATAAATGGGTGTAGGTTAGATTTCCAACCCTTGCACCAAAACATGCATATCTTTCTCAATATAAATCGAAACAAGGCCCATGACCTATCAAAACGAAGCTAACACAATTCTCTTTCCATATACATACATAATGTGCAAAAACACAAGTCATAAACCACATACACCAAAAATCATATTTAAGTGCATGAAACCGTAAAGCATGAATAATACATGTTTTCGGAATAGAAATGGTCTTTACATATTCATCTCATCCATATGGTCCACAATTCGGATATGCAATCTAACAAAACAACATAAAGTCTTTTAAAGGACCAAAACTGCTCCACGCCAATGTACTATTGGGGAGACTCCATCACCTCCTTTCCATTTCCTGAAAAATGTTAATCCGCGTGGGATGAGCAACCACAAGCTCAGTAGAAACATTTAAAACATAATTCCACCAATTCCATGAATACCACTGATGTGGCTAAACTTGAATTATATGGAAAGCTTATTTTTGCCCTTTTATCAAAATATAATTTAACCACTCGCAAGAGCACGAATCTTTGTAGATATGGTTCTATATAGAGGGTATCGATCCCACGAGGACTAGTCGTAATTGTCTTAAAGAAAGATTAATTCCACTTTAATCCTAAAAATAAGGTTTTGAGTTTTGTTTATAAAACTATTGCATGAATGTAAAAACAATAAATGTAAAGAGTTTAAAAGTTGGGAGAGAGAACTAGGGGTGGTTTCCACCACTAGCCATTCACATGTTCATAAGTGTAGCAAGCTTGGGATTCATAAATTAAATGCCTAACAATGTCATTAGGCTTGTGACCTAAATGACATATCAAAAGATTAATGTGTGTGCAAACCTATCATAATCCATCTTCAACAAGCATAGCTCTTAAACCTAACTAACTACCTAATTACCCTACTCTCTAAGTGAACCTACATGCATCCAAACTATCTTATCTTGGCATGATTTATACAAGCAAGCACTACACATTCATTTAAAGTACCATTACCTAGCCATCATTTGCATTTCTTGTGGAATATGCAAATGTTGTGCATTCATATGATAAAATCTACTCTAAGACAATAATAAACTCCACATCAAATGAATATATATAAGAAATGTATAAGTGTACATTGTCACTAGACTAGATAATCAACATTTAAATACAAATCCCAAAATGCTACAACAAAGAACAAGTTTACATGGCTAGGGGCTTCAACAACACCCTAGTAGAGAAGTTAGTTGCTCATGGATGCCTTGCACTCTTCCATTGATGGAGAAAATGAAGCTTCTTGGTCTGGTTCAGCTCCTTCTTCCCCTCTCCCGAATGTCTCTCCCTATGTATTCTGATGTGTATGAGAGATATGAGAGAAATGGCCTCTTTGTGTGCTTTATGGCCTCCTTTTCAACATTGGGGCCCACATAAATATATATATATATATATCAACTACATCAAAAATGTCCCCAAAGGTCTTGTTCAAGTCAGAAAATCCCTCTAAGTCGTGCAAAAAGGGGGATTTTGTTGCAAGTGGGAGAGTAGGTGAGCAAGTGGCTCTGTAGAATCTTGATCAATCGAGAATGGAATCTCGATTGATCGACATTTTGATCAATCAAAATTAAGTCTTGATTGATCGAGATCAACATCTCGATTGATCGAGATGCCTTAGCTGCAATTCTGAACTTTGCTCTTCAGCTGCAAATGGCCTCAAACTTTGCCCCTTTTACTACAAGACCTGCAATTCATCAAAAACACAAAAATACCATAAATATATCTTGGTAAACGTAGAAACGGGACTAACATATGTAATAAAGAGGGTTCAAATGCATAGAATTGAACACTTATCACACCCCCAAACTTACACATTGCTAGTCCCTTAGCAATGCAATATAACAAAAATGAATTTAACTAGCTTATACAAAAATTGAATCATGCTCAGTCATCAACTAGATAAAGGGTGATTGTCCGTTTATGTCATGCATGGCAAATGCAACAAGTGTTACAGAACTACGCGGTCATTAGCAAAAATGGACTTTCACAAACTACAAATATACGACGTTCCCCACATAATGGCCAGTCCGAACAAACATACCAATTCCAACCCCAAAATCCTCTTTGAAAAGTGAACATGCATTCTAACTTGTGGCTTTTGTCATATTTGGAGAAAAAAATACGAACAAATCTATTTTTAAAAGAAAAATTCATTGAAACGGTTCAATACGACTGTTCATTACTGCAAAACATACATGAATGCTTATGTGCGAATGATTGTGCAATGCTTAGCTCTTTTTGCTTTCTTGTAAGCCCTTGTAGCGGCATTAGGCCAATGACTCCCAAACCAATTGGCTTTAGGGCATTAGGTGAAGAAACACCCCTCGGACTTAATAACCGAGCTTACAAGGCGATGAGCTTAAGCAAGCCACCCGCTTATTATTGCTCAACCTTGCACACTTATACGCAAATACTCCCTGCTTTGAGGCATAGAGATCCGGTTTATTGAGTGAGAAGGCTTATTGCATTTATTTTATAATATATATATATTTTTTTTACAACAACCGGAAGAACTCATTCTTTAAGTTGTTCAGATAAAAACAGAAATTTACAAAATTCTCCATCAAACTTATACCCCACAATTTAAAATGCATGTGTGCGAATTTGTGCGGTTAAGGACAAATTTAGGGCAAGAACTGTACGTGCTCATTTTTGGATAAAAATGTAGACCGTTCTAACCTATTACATAGCTTGCAAAAGTGCGGGTATTTACAATGTTAAAGTTCTTAACTACCTGCTGCATTTACCTCGGACATTTATTCGAATGATCTTCCTTTAAAAAGCAAGACATCATAGCAAGCATGCAAAAATATCAAGAAAAGAAACTTTCTCTACAATGACAATCAATACAAAGACTGAACATTGCATGCATATGCAAGTGGTATAACATACCGCACCCCCAAACTTAGACGCAACATTGTCCTCAATGTTTGGACAAGAAGAAAAAGGAAAGAAGTTACCGGGATTGCAGAACGGGACAAAAATGGCATTCCAATATGGGTGATTCGTGTGTGAGTGTGACTCAAAAAGTATATCAATTAAAATTTTCCACACTTCGCAATAGAACGAATTCCTTGCAGAATAGGGCTATCGAAAGGGGTATCGTACCTCAGGGATTATGGTCTGATGAGTTGGAATACGGAATTAATTCTAATTAGATTTATAAGAAAAGAATTTTAATTTTTAAACTAAATTAATTAAAAAGAAAAATAAAATAAATCAAAGGTAAATAGATACTGAAGATAATATGAGAGAAATCTAGGGTGTTTGACTTCACCACTAACTCCACCATCAATGGTCAATTAAATCAACTATGGGGAATTACATCATGCATAAGTGGTGTCGGTGGCTACAAGCTCACCTTCATCCGTCAAGAAGATAATATATGATTAAGGCTAAGCCATGGACTATCTTCGATTGGCATGGGCCATCTGCCTAACTACTCTAATCTAGGGTGCAGTATGGTTCATCTTCTCTAGGCATAATCCATCAAAGCTCTTAACAATATATATTCAGTGATTACCATTATGTAATAATCTCTCTCATGATCACATAAGACAAGAGAGATTGAGTTCAATAATAACAACTAAATATCTAAGACAAGATAAGAAATCATTGAAACTGAATTTACAAGACTTTTATTGCTCAATTCTATAATAAGAATCCTCTGAATTACACAATCTATGCATGTATATAAAGGTCCCCAATAATTAAAACAATCAAATCATTGATGCTTTGTTAGGGCTACATCAAAACCCTAGTGGATGAACTAGCCGCTCATGGTAGAAGAAGAAGCTTCAACTGTTGAGGAAGAAGACATCATCTTTCTGAATTACGCGTATGACTTCGTTCTCCAATGGCTCTGCAATACGTTTCTGTTCTCTTCTCAGCCCTCTCAGATTCTCCAATCTCTTGTGTTCTCCCTCCAACTCAGCCTCCAAGTCTTCACTTTATTCCCCAAGAGAATATACCAAAGTCCTAATCCAATTAGGAATAAATTAAGATTTCCCGCAGCACTAATCAGGTGGGTTTTTCTGCTGACTTCGGCCCAACTTTTGACCCACTAGAAGTCCGATTTACGGAATTTTTATGAAATACAAAAGTGTGCAGAATCGAATTTTGTTCAACCTTTCGTGCAAATAATGTCGATTTGAGGCTCGAAAATAAGATTTCTGGTCCGTTTTCCAAAATGGGATTAAGACTATATTATGCGCAGATTTGGGCTTTAGGCCCGAAACCTTCTTAAGCAGCTGTAATTCTCTTGGACCTCTTTCTTGAGCTGAATTGAGTTAAAATAAATGGTTGAATGGTTCCCTTTGGTGTAGGCTTCATCTAACCATCTTAGATGTCTTCTTTAAAAGTTCAAAAGCTTAGTTTTAACTGAATTAATCATTAAGGCCCTGAAAATACAGAAAACACTAAAACAAAGTAAAATCACAAAATAATCTATCACTAAGAGAATAAAATACATAAGTTAAGAGGCTAGAATGCGTAACATTCAACGCCGATCACACCCCCAAACTTACATATTGCTAGTCCCTTAGCAATAGAATAAAATAAAACTAAAACAAAGAAAATACTAAACACTAACTAAACTACCCAACTCCACTTTCGTGGGAGAAACGATTGTATTTAGCATATGCAACAAGCCTTTAAACCCCTAGGTTCCCCCTAGTGGACGAGTATAATCTCGTGAGGGTTTCCAGAAATGCTACCCACAAACATTCAAAATTCTGTTTCAACATTAATTCAAGAAGAAGATTACAATACATAGTTATAAACTTGCATTCAAGAATAGTTTCAAACTTTCAAATTCCACAATTCAAAGCAATGGTCCCCACACATAATTCACATCAACATATCTCAAAATAATCAACTCTAGCTCCCTCGTGTAAAGTGAACTAGCAGTCATCTCATGTAGCATAACCCAGCTCTAAATATATTAAGGCACATACCCCTTCAACTCACTAGCTCCCCTTATTGAAATCATACTTCCAAACATGAATACATGACTTTTTCATTTTTTTTTTCTTCATTCTTTTTTTTTTCATTACTTTATTGGTTGTGCAATATCTTGATTTATTAAGCTTTCTGAAAGATCCATGTAGCAAGCTTTCAGTCATTGGCTCCCAAACCAGATGGCTTTAGGGCACTAGGCTTTAAAATACCCCGAAGACCTAATTACTCGAATCAGTCAGGCTACAAATCAAGACAACCAATGCTAATCTTTTCTCACCCTTTCACTTTTGACGCGAACACTCCGTGCTTCCTGAGGCATAGAGGCCCGGTTACTCATGAAAAAGATCAAATTGATTTGCTTATTCATCACATTTTTTTTCTTTTCCTTTTCTTCTCTTTTTTTTTTCTTTTCTTTTGAAGTCAAGTAAACACATCATCGGTACTCATTCTCAAGAGATACTAATTAATATCAAGCATATGTAACTTAATAACTCAAAACCAAAGCTTATACCCCATAAGACTATGCTAGTGTGTCTGTGCATATAAGGAAACTAAAATTAATCACTCCAAAACATGTTATTGCAAATCATGGTTAAAACCACATAATTTAAACCCATAGTTTTCAAGAATTTAAAACATACTAAAAAATTGCAAGTTAATCACCTACATAAGGTATTAATCCCTTGAATAATGTCAAAACATTCTATCTAAAAACAAAACAAAAGAAAATAAATAAAAAACTAAGAAAAATAAAATAAAAAATCCTAAAACAAAAAGAATTTCATAAAAATTTCCCCCATATGCAATAAAGCACATAAATAAGGCATCGCCTCACCCCCAAACTTAAACTGTACATTGTCCTCAATGTACAACCAATCAAAGCATAGAGAAGAGTAAGAACGATGTTACCATGATCATGGAGGAGTGGTGAAAAAATATAGCAAACCAATAGCATGAAGGCAATGCAAGCACTCTGATTCGTGTGTGAGTGTGATAACTCAAAACCAAAGTTTATACCCCACAAGACTATGCTAGTGTGTTTGTGCATGTAAGGAAACTAAAATTAATCACTTCAAAACATGTTATTGCAAACTATGATTAAAACCACTTAATTTAAACCACCGTTTCCAAAGATTTAAAACCTACTCAAAAATTGCAAGTTAAGCACCTACATAAAGTATTAATCCCTTGAATGATGTCAAAACATTCTATCTAAAAATAAAACAAAATAAAATAAAGAAACAAACTAAGAAAATAAAATAAAATAAAATAAAATCCTAATACAAAAGAATTTTACACAAATTTTCCCCATATGTAATAAAGCACATAAATAGGCATCGCCTCACCCCCAAACTTAAACTGTACATTGTCCTCAATGGACTATCAATCAAAGCAAAGAGAAGAGTAAGAACGATATTACCAGGATCATGGAGTAGTGGAAAGAAAATAGAGTACATCACGAGGACGAAGGCAATGCAAGCACACCCCCAAACTTGGATGTGAAAACCTGTCAAAACAAACCACTATACCCCAAAGATCAAGTGAAAATAGTATGGGTGAAAATAAATATGAAAGAGAAAAATCCTAAAAAAAAAAAAAAATTTTCATTTTTCCATTTGTTTTTTTTTTTTTTTTTTTTGTAAAAATCTAACTACAAAAAAAAAGAAAAATAAAAGCTAAAAATAAAATAAAATACCAAAGATGGTTACCTTCCTGTCAAGGATGTGGTGGTGACTGAGCATCTGGATCCAAGTTTGCTTGGCGCATCAGTGCACGCATCATCCTCCTCATCTCTAGTTGCTCTTGGCGAGTGTCACGAAAGTGATCCGCCATCTCTGCTCTCATTGCACCAAACTGTGTGGAGACCTCTGTCTGTAAGGTGCCAAACTGGGCTGTCAACCTAGCAATCTGCCCTTCTAAATATTGATAATCATGGCCACCAGCCTGTGCATGCACTTCCTCTTCCTCTGCCTCCATCTCTTCTGGACCGTCCACCGGTGGTGGTATATCTACATGCTCTCCTCCCTGGGCCAACCGAGATACCTCACCAGGCACCGCTATGACTCTCTGGTGCATATGAGATCGACTCAGGTTCCAGTCATGCCTGCCATAATGAAGATCACGTGGAAAGGCAAGCTCGTCCTCATGGACTGCATACCCCTGTGACACAAGCAACTGATGATTAATGGTAGGGAATGGAAACTCCCAGTCACTTGCACTGTCTGGTGCCTTGGCCACAACTTTGGAATAGAATTTCTCCATCTGGCCCCAGACAATCTGTGGGAATGACAGCCAATGCCCAAAATGTATAGCATATAAGGCTCTGAGGAACTCTTGACGTCTTTCGGTTTTATGTCCAATTGGACATACATTCTTGAGTAGCACAGCGTCAAGGAACCATAAATGATTTGGCATTGAAGACTTTGAAGCTGCATTCCTTTTCGGCCCAGAAAATTGGTTGGCACACAATCGTGCAACCACATTGCCCACCGACAACTCGTCGGGAAAAGGAGTATAGATATGAGATAAATCAGCTGGGCATTCATGAGGACAACCCATGGCAATGGCAATGGATGACCTGTCCACTCGAACTATTGTTCCATCTATGGAAGAAGTAAACACATCCCGCTCATCAGGTGTCGGCATTAAGTTCTGATAAAATACCTTGACAAGCCTCGGGTAAATGGTAGATGAGAGTGGAACAAAAATGGATGCCGACCGACGACGACGGATGTCGAAAATCCCCCACCGTGTCTCAGGAAACATACCATAAAGCTCGGCTATGTCAAACATTGTTTCGAAATTCAACGCCCTTGGATGCCATCTCTCTTGAATACCGTCTCGGCGAGATCGTGAAGAACCCGTGGTCGATCATGCCTCACTCGGCGAGGATTACGTGAACTTGAAGCATCTTGGTGACTTGCTCTCTTTGGTGCCATAGAAATAGAAAAAGTGTGGTTGAGGAATTAAATCGAACACTTGGTGTGCACAATTCTTTTGTATCCTTCAACCTCCTTTTTTCGGCAATTTTTCCACCCAAATCGAACAAGTAATTGCACCAAATTGATCCCCCAAACTTGGTCTTCAAAAGCCCTCAAAAAGATTTGAACAATTTCTTCAAGGAAAAACTTCACTTACTTTGATGTTGAACTTGAAAAAGTGTGAGCTTCCTTTGAGAACTAGTGATTTTTGATCCAATTTGATGTTGAAGTTGAAGTTGATCAATGTTGAATTCTTGTATAATAATCACTAATTGAAGAAATTATTTTTCCGGATGATGTAGGACTTGAATTGGAGTTCAAAGAGGTCTAGGATGCAAGTGGTAGCAACAAAGGATGAGAGGTGGCCTTTATAGGCCTTAAAAATTCGGGCAGCCCTTCAATGGGCCTGGGCGATCGATCCCCCCTTGGATGGGCGATCGATCGCCCACCTGCTGGTGGGTGATCTCTTGAAAAATAATGGGGCGATCGATCCCCCTCCTGGATGCTTGTTGGACCCTCCATCGCCCAAGGTCGACCGAACCTTGATAATTTTGAGTCTCCATCGCCCAAGGTCGACCGAGAGCACGATTTTTCACCCATCTTGAGTCCAAATACCTCGGTACACCTCTTGGCATCCTCCGGAAGCAACTTATACATCAAAAACTCAAAGAAAAAACATTAAAACGCAACTAGAATTGAAAGAAAAAGTAAGAAAACTAAAACTAAAACTTAGAATCAAAGAAAACTAAAGAAATTAAAGGATAGAAATACATGCAAAACCTACAATTTAACATCCGTAGGAGATGATTGACTCTCCAAAGGGATTAAGTCGGATAGACGGGATCCGTCAAGTCGACGGACTCCACGTCTCTTCTTGGCACACATCCTTCCACACAATGTTTCAACCTTTGGCCATTAACCTTCATCAAAGTATTATCTCGAAAGCTTCGAATTTCCACGGCACCATGAGGAAAAACCGAAATCACTTGGAATGGTCCATCCCACCTTGAACGCAATTTTCCGGGAAACAACCGAAGCTTGGAATTGAAGAGCCATACTCTATCACCTGGAGAGAAGGACTTTCGTGAGATATGTCGATCATGAAATGCTTTCGTCCTCTCTTTTTAAATTCGTGAACTTTCATAAGCATCACGTCTAAACTCTTCTAATTCATTCAATTGCAACCTCCTTTCTTCCCCAGCTCTTTTTGCATCGAAATTGAATTTTCGAATTGCCCAAAGTGCCTTGTGCTCGATCTCTACTGGAAGATGACATGCTTTCCCATACACCAACCGATATGGTGACATACCGATAGGGGTCTTATAAGCAGTCCGATACGCCCATAGTGCTTCGCTCAGTCGCAATGACCAATCTCTTCTATCCGGTCTCACTGTCTTCTCGAGAACATGCTTAATTTCTCGATTGGACAGCTCTACTTGCCCACTTGTCTGAGGATGGTAAGGCGTTGCCACCTTATGTGTCACTGAATATTTAGCAAGCAATCCTCTCAAGAATTTATTGCAAAAGTGAGTACTACCATCACTGATCAAGGCTTGAGGAATTCCAAATCGACTCAGAATATTCTCATGCATGAATTTGATTACCACCTTGTGATCATTGGTTTGAGTTGCAATGGCCTCCACCCACTTGGAGACATAATCCACTCCAACCAGAATATATTCGTAGCCAAAAGAAGGTGGAAAGGGTCCCATAAAATCAATTCCCCAAACATCAAAAATCTCCACCACCAGAATGGGGCTCATTGGCATCATATCACGCCTCGACATTGAACCCAATCTTTGACACCGATCACAAGTCTTACAGAAAACATATGCATCGTGAAACAGAGAAGGCCAAAAGAATCCACATTGAAGTACCTTTGCTGCTGTCTTTCTTGCACTGAAGTGGCCTCCACATGCCAATGAATGGCAGAACTTGAGAATATCTTGAAACTCATGGTCTGGGACACATCGCCGAATAATCTGATCTGGACAATATTTAAATAACTCTGGATCCTCCCAAAAGTAATGATGAACTTTAGAAAAGAATCGATCACGTTCTCTCTTGGTCCAGTCGCTTGGCACTTTACCCGTGGCTAAATAGTTCACAATATCTGCATACCATGGTGTGGAGTTGTCGGATACTCCAAACAATTGCTCCCTCTGAAGTGTTTTGGAAATTGTAGTGCATACAGAAGTTATCACCCTGGTAGAAATTTGATCTTCAAACACCTTCTTCTCCTTCTGTTTTTCTTGCACCCTTATTTCATCTGTAGATTCAATCACATCTTCAGAGTCCATGAAGAAAACATCAGTCTGATCCGGAGGATTCTCAACAGCATTGAAAATATTAAGTTTAACCTTCATGTTGCCAAAGGAAATATCCATGATCCCCGACCTACAATTTATGCAAGCATCAGCAGTAGCTAAGAAAGGTCGACCAAGGATCACAGGAATGTGCCTCTTCGGATTGTGAACTGGCTCAGTGTCAAGTACAATGAAATCAACAGGAAAGTAGAACTTGTCCACTTTAATGAGCACATCTTCTATGATTCCTCGGGGTTACTTTGTTGATCTGTCTACAAATTATAATACCACCGAGGTAGGCTTCAATTCTCTTAAACCAAACTGTAGGTAAACTGAATAAGGTAGCAAATTCACACTTGCACCCAAATCAAGAAGAGCTTTATCCAAATGGTGTTCCCCAATAATGCATGAGATAGTTGGAGCACCAGGATCTTTGTACTTGGGAGGAGTACACTGCTGAATTATTGAACTTACTTGTTGTGGCAGCATTACTTTCTTTGGCACATGGCTTTTAGAACGCCTTTTCTGAGTGCACAAGTCTTTCAAAAATTTTGCATAAGGAGGAATTTGCTTGATGGCATCAAGGAGTGGCAAATTAATCTTCACTTGGCGAAACACCTCCATCATGTCATGCAGCTTGTCCCCTTGCTTCCCCAACTTGGATGCTTCAAGAAAACGTTTTGGGAAAGGAGCCTTGGGCTCATAAGGAATTCCAGCACTTGGACTTGTGATCACTTTTTCTTCTTCTTTCTTTTCACCCACCTTATTGTTAATTATTTTCCCACTTCTCAAAGTGGTAATGGCTTGAACTTGCTCATGGTGTGGGTTGCTTGTGGAAGCTTGCATCCCTCTTGGATTAGCAATTGGTTGACTAGGGAGCTTCCCTTCTTCTCTTCTACTCAATGAAGTAGCAAGCTGTCCAAACTGAGATTCCAGTTTGGCAATGGATTGAGAATGCGAGTGCACTAGCTGAACTGTAGATTGTATTGTTGCTGCAGTAGCTTGCACTGTCTCTATAAGAGAATCAAGCTTGTCAAATTTAGACAAGGTAAGAGTCAGCTTGTCTTCAATAGCAGAAATTCTTTGGGCCATAGGACTTTGTGTTTGATATTGCTGTTGAGGCACAAAAGTCCTAGGTTGATATGATGGTTGCATTGCTGCCCCTTGGTTACTGTAAGAAAAACCAGGATGATTCCTCCATGTTGGATTGTAAGTATTACCTCGTGGAGGATTCATTGGTCCAGTGAAAGTAGCTTGAACTTGCTCATGTTGAATATCAAAAAATTGCCCCATTGAAGGACAATTGCTCACATTATGCATAGGACTAGAGCAAAATTCACAAGAGCCTAGCAATGAAGAATTTGAAGCAGAAGGAGTTTGATTGGCAGCCATAATTGCTCCTACCTTCTGTGCAATTAACTCAATATTAGTTGGCATAGCTTCTGAAGCACCAACCTCAAAAATCCCATCAGTCTTCCTGGTAGTGGCAGGTCTACTAGAACGAGTAGAGGACACATGTTGTAGAGAGTTGTCACTAAGATTTTCAAATAAGGTCCATGCCTCCTCTTCACTCTTCAACATGAAAGTACCTCCACATGACGCATCAACCATCTGTCTGTTGGCTTCTGTGAGCCCTTCATGAAAACTCTGCACTAGTTGCCACTTAGGAACTTGATGATGGGGACACTTCCTAAGAAGGTCCTTGAATCTTTCCCATGTCTCATAAAATTGTTCCCCCTCATGTTGGGAGAAACCAGTAATAGCACGTCTGAACTGATTGGTCTTCCCTATCGGAAAATACTTCTTGAGAAACTCATGTTGCATCTGAGTCCAAGTCGTGATAGAACCAGCCGGTAGAGAGTTGAACCAAGACTTTGCTTTGTCTTTCAGAGAGAATGGAAAAAGTCTCATTCTGAAAGCATCTTCAGAGAAGTTGTGAATTTTTGTAGTTGAGCACACTTCAATGAAGTCATCCAGATGCTTGTAAGGGTCTTCTTGAGTCAGCCCAAAATAAGATGGTAGCATCTGAATAATGCTGGACTTGATCTCATAATTCTGTGCTGTGACATTGGGCAGTTGAAAACCTGCTGGCGAGGTATATGTCTCAGGAACATAGTTGTCCCTAAGCAATCTAGCTCTTTCTCCATCAGCATTAGGAACAAGGTTGTTATTCCTTTCTTCCGCCATGTCTTCAATTAATTCTTCCTCTTGCACAATTGTATCAACAGGGATGTTCCTCTGTTGTTTAAGAGTACGTTCAGGCTCAGGATCAAGAGGTATCAAAGGATCAGCCACAGAACGACGACCTTGCATATATTTACCGAAAGCACCTGAAAAGAAAACGAAAACAAAATTAAAAATAAAATATAAAAATTTCCTAAACTAAGAATCCAATTAAAACTAATTCTGTAAAATCCAATCAATCAAATAGATAATCCCCGGCAACGGCGCCAAAAATTGATTCGTGTGTGAGTGTGACTCAAAAAGTATATCAATTAAAATTTCCACACTTCGCAATAGAACGAATTCCTTGCAGAATAGGGCTATCGAAATGAATAGGTATCGTACCTCAGGGATTATGTTCTGACGAGTTGGAATACGGAACTAATTCTAATTAAATTTATAAGAAAAGAATTCTGATTTTTAAACTAATTAAAAAGATAAAATAAAATAAATCAAAGTAAACAAGATAGTGAAGATAATAGGAGAGAACTCTAGGGTGTTTGACTTCACCACTAACTCCACATTCAATGGTCAATTGAATCAACTATAGGGGAATTACATCATGCATAAGTGGTGTCGGTGGCTACAAGCTCACCTTCATCCGTCAAGAAGATAACATATGATTAAGGCTAAGCCATGGACTATCTTCGATTGGCATGGGCCATCTGCCTAACTACTCTAATCTAGGGTGCAGTATGGTTCATCTTCTCTAGGCATAATCCATCAAAGCTCATAACAATATATTCAGTGATAACATTGTGTAATAATCTCTCTCATGATCACAGAAAATAAAAGAGATTGAGTTCAATAACAACAACTAAATATCTAAGACAAGATAAGAAATCATTGAGATTGAATTTACAAGACTTTTATTGCTCAATTCCTTAATAAGAATCCTCACAATTACACAATCTATGCATGTATATAAAGGTCCCCAATAATTAAAACAATCAAACCATTGATGCTTTGTTAGGGCTACATCAAAACCCTAGTGGATGAACTAGCCGCTCATGGTAGAAGAAGAAGCTTCAACTGTTGAGGAAGAAGACATCATCTTTCTGAATTACGCGTATGACTTCGTTCTCCAATGGCTTTGCGAATATGTTTCTGTTCTCTTCTCAGCCCTCTCAGACTCTCTCTGTGTTCTCTCCAATCTCCCTCAACTCAGCCTCCAAGTCTTCACTTTATTCCCCAAGAGAATACACCAAAGTCCTAATCCAATTAGGAATAAATTAGGGTTTCCCGCAGCACTAATCAGATGGGTTTTTCCTGCTGACTTCGGTCCGACTTTTGACCCACTACAAGTCCATTTTACGGAATTTTCGTGAAATACAAAAGTGTGCAGAATCACATTTCGTTCAACCTTTCGCGGAAATAATGTCGATTTGAGGCTCGGAAATAAGACTTCTGGTCCGTTTTCTAAAACGGGATTAAGACTGCATTATGCGCAGATTTGGGCTTCAGGCCCGAAACCTTCTTAAGCAGCTGTAATTCTCTTGGACCTCTTTCTTGGGCTGATTTGAGTTGAAATAAATGGTTGAGTGAATCTCCTTGATGTAGGCTTCATCTCACCATCTTGGATGTCTTCTTTAAAAACCCAAAAGCACGGTTTTAACTGAAATAATCATTAAAGCCCTGAAAATACAGAAAACACTAAAACAAAGTAAAATCACAAAATAATCTATCACTAAGAGAATAAAATGCATAAGTTAAGAGGCTAGAATGCGTAACATTCAACGCCTATCACACTCCCCCAAACTTGGATGTTACAACCTATCAAAATAAACCACTATACCCCAAAGATCAAGTGAAATAGTATGGGTTAAAATAAATATGAAATAATTTTTTTTTTTAACTGAAGAAAGAATGAAAGAAAAAACAATATGAAAAATAAAATAAAGAAGAAAAAGAAAAAATAAAAATAAAAATACAAAAGATAGTTACCTCCAAAAAATCAAGGAAAAGGTGGTGCTGAAGCATCTAAGTCATGGCCGGAATGTTGCATCAAAATCAACCAACTAGTCCACAATCAATTTGCAATGTCCTCCCCCAAACTTGTAGCATAAAACCCCTCAAAGAAATCACCCCACTTCCATAATTAATTCACACCTCTTGTGAAGAAGGAAATATGAAAAAGTTAAACTTTTAATGATGAAAGAGAATAAAAAGTTGGAATTGATGATCTTGATGGTGATGAATGATGATCAAGTAGGTGTTTGATAATAAAAATGGAAGATTTCAGAGTGTATATTGATGTAGGAGAGTCCACAAAAGGCACCCAAGCATGCAAAAATTGAATAGAGGCAATGAGGCATGAAATAGGCATTTAAAATTGCATCAGCTGGCCATGTGGGGGCTGGGCGATCGATCCCCCTAGGGCTGGGCGATCGATCGCCCAGCTGGTAGTCTCCTCTCCGGGCCAAATAATGGGGGCGATCGATCCCCCTTCAAAGGGGCGATCGATCCCCCCTGCTGGAGCCTGTTGAGTCTCTATCACCAATGGTCGACCGGGAAGGGTATTTTTGGAGGGTCTATTGCCCAAGGTCGACCGAGACCTCTCTTTTTCACCTATTTTGAGTTCAAAAACCTCGGTACACCTCTTGACATCCCCCGGAAGCAACTTATTACATCAAAAACTCAAAGAAAACACATTAAAACACACCTAATAATAGAAGAAAAATAAAGAAAAATATAAACTAAAAATAAAATAAAATAAAAATAAAAGAAAATTAAAGAAATTAAAGGATAGAAATATATACAAATCTTACAATTTAACGTCCGTAGGTGACGGTCATCGACTTCAATTGAAAGTTCACCCAATGCCACATCTCTTGAGGAGATTTAATTTCGTCCCTCCTATATGATCCTCACCTCCTTGTGTCAAACTCAAAGTAACCGGAATGGTGTCATTGGCTTCAAAAAACACATCTCTCTCCCTTGACGGAAGATGTTTCAATTTTACCCATAGAGAAGACTCTAATAATGGCACTGAAGGAGTGTTTGAAATAAGGAGAAGTGGCTCAATCGGAATCCTCCAAGGTGGCTTATCTTTCATGGCGACTACATCAAATATAACATTCACCCCCTCAATGGACTTCTCAATATCTTGAGATGGAGCAAACGAAGTAATTTCTTCCAAACAATCATCAATGTCATCTATGAAGAAACACTCACTCTCATCTGGAGGATGTTCAATGGCATTAAAAATATTTAATTTTACCTTCATGTTGTCAAATGATATATCCATGATCCCCGCTCTACAATTAACACGAGCATTAGCAGTAGCAAGAAACGGATGACCAAGGATGACTGGAATGTGCCTCTTCGGATTATACACTGGCTCGGTATCTAAAATAATGAAGTCCACTGGAAAATAGAATTTATCCACCTTGATGAAGACATCTTCAATGATCCCACGAGGTCGTTTGGTTGATCTATCCGCAAACTGCAAAACCACCATGGTAGGCTTCAATTCTCCCAAACCCAACTGTAGGTAAACCGACTAAGGCAATAAATTCACACTTGCACCTAAATCCGGAAGAGCTTTATCAATATGGTGCTCCCCAATGATGCATGAGATAGTTGGAGCACCAGGATCTTTGTACTTGGGAGGAGTGTACTGCTGAATTATAGAACTCACTTGTTATGGCAGCATCACTCTCTTTGGAACATGGCTCATTGATCTCCTTTTCTGAGTGCACAAGTCCTTCAAGAATTTGGCATAAGGAGGAATCTGTTTGATGGCATCAAGGAGTGGTATATTAATCTTCACTTGCCGAAAAACCTCCATCATGTCATGCAACTTGTCCCCTTGTTTCCCCAACTTGGATGTTTCTTGTAAACGTTGTGGGAAAGGAGCCTTGGGCTCATATAAATTTTCAGCAATTGGACTCATGAGCACCTCTTCTTGATCATTCTTCTTCTCCCCCACCTTGTTATCAATTACTTTTCCACTTCTCAAAGTGGTGATGGCTTGAACCTCCTCAAGATGTGGGTTGCTCAAAGAATCATGCATCCCTCTAGGATTGGTAATGGGTTGACTTGGTAGCTTTTCCTCTTCTCTTTTACTCAAAGCATTGGCAAGTTGTCCAAACTGAGATTCCAGTTTGGCAATTGATTGAGAGTGAGAATGTACCAATTGAGCAGTGGATTGAAGTACTTCAGCAATAGAGTCAAGCTTATCAAGTTTTGCTAGGGCAAGCAACATCTTATCTTCAAGAGCCGAACTCTTTGGTGGCATAGGAACTTGTGCTTCATATGGTTGTGGAGGCACATAGTCTTGAGGCTGAAAAGTGGGCTGTATTGCTGCCCCTTGTCCTTGTGGAAGATCGACAAACTGCCCAAGTGAAGGGAAATTATTCACATGGTGCAGAGGACTTGAGCAAAAATCACATGGCTCAAACATAGGAGGATATGAAGATGGATTAGGAACTTGACCAGCCGCCATGAGTTGCACCACTCTCTGTGACACAGCATCCACAATGGTAGACATAGCATCCGCAGAACCAATCTTAAAAATATCATCTGTCCTCCTTGTATTGAATGGTCTGCTCAAACGAGATGAAGATACATGTTGTAAAGAATTGTCATTGAGATTCTCGAACAAAGTCCATGCTTCATCTTCACTTTTTAACATAAAAGTACCCCCACATGATGCATCCACCATCTGTCTGTTACTTTCTATCAGTCCCTCATAGAAACATTGCACTAACTGCCACTTTAGAACTTGGTGATGTGGACACTTCCTAAGAAGGTCCTTGAATCTCTCCCATGTCTCATAAAATTGTTCCCCCTCAAATTGAGAAAAACCAGTGATAGCACGTCTGAATTGATTGGTCCTCCCTATCGGAAAATATTTCTTCAAGAACTCACTTTGCATTTGAGTCCATGTAGTGATAGAGCATGCTGGTAGAGATCTGAACCAATACTTGGCCTTCTCCTTTAGAGAGAATGGAAAGAGTCGCATCTTGAAAGCATCTTCTGAGAAGTTATGAATTTTTGTTGTCGAGCAAACTTCTATAAAATCATCTAAGTGCTTGTACGGATCTTTATCAGTCAGCCCGAAGTAAGATGGCAACATCTGAATGATACTGGGCTTAATCTCATAGCTCTGTGCGGTCACATTAGGCAGTAGAAATTCAGCTGGCGAATTATATGTCTCTAGGACATAGTAATCTCTGAGAAGTCTTTCCCTCTCCACAACAGCATTAAGCACAATATTGTTGTCCTCATTATTATCACACACACCAGCCATGACACCAATAATCGCTTCCTCTTGCTCAATGGTATGGCAATTGAAGTACCTCAAAAGAAAACAAAAATAAAATAATACAAATTAGTAGCAAAATAAAAAATCTAAAAAAATAAAACATAAAAAAAAATAAAACAAATTAGTATCTGAAAATAAAACAAAAACAAAATTAAAAGAAAAATATAAAAATTAAAAAAAAAAATTTCCTAAATTAAAAATTCAATTAAAATTAATTCTGTACAATCCAATCAATCAAATAGATAATCCCCGGCAACGGCGCCAAAAATTGATTCGTGTGTGAGTGTGACTCAAAAAGTATATCAATTAAAATTTTCCACACTTCGCAATTAAACGAATTCCTTGCAGAATAGGGCTATCGAAAGGGGTATCGTATCTCAAGGATTATGGTCTGATGAGTTAGAATACGGAATTAATTCTAATTAAATTTATAAGAAAAGAATTTTGATTTTTAAACTAAATTAATTAAAAAGTAAAAATAAAATAAATCAGAGGTAAATACATAATGAAGATAATATGAGAGAAATCTAGGGTGTTTGACTTCACCACTAAGTCCACCATCAATGGTCAATTGAATCAACTATGGGGAATTACATCATGCATAAGTGGTGTCGGTGGCTATAAGCTCACCTTCACCCGTCAGGAAGATAACATATGATTAAGGCTAAGCCATGGACTATCTTCGATTGGCATGGGCCATCTGCCTAACTACTCTAATCTAGGGTGCAGTATGGTTCATCTTCTCTAGGCATAATCCATCAAAGCTCTTAACAATATATTCAGTGATTACCATTGTGTAATAATCTCTCTCATGATCACAGAAGACAAGAGAGATTGAGTTCAATAATAACAACTAAATATCTAAGACAAGATAAGAAATCATTGAAACTGAATTTAAAAGACTTTTATTGCTCAGTTCTATAATAAGAATCCTCTAAATTACACAATCTATGCATGTATATAAAGGTCCCCAATAATTAAAACAATCAAATCATTGATGCTTTGTTAGGGCTACATCAAAACCCTAGTGGATGAACTAGCCGCTCATGGTAGAAGAAGAAGCTTCAACTGTTGAGGAAGAAGACATCATCCTTCTGAATTACGCGTATGACTTCGTTCTCCAATGGCTCTGCAATACATTTCTATTCTCTTCTCAGCCCTCTCAGACTCTCCAATCTCTTGTGTTATCCCTCCAACTCAGCCTCCAAGTCTTCACTTTATTCCCCAAGAGAATACACCAAAGTCCTAATCCAATTAGGAATAAATTAGGGTTTCCCGCAGTGATGTGGTTTCAATTCTACTTAACCACTCGCAATTGAACGAGTCCTTGTAGGACAGGGCTATATAGAGGGTGTCGAACCTCAAGGACTTGCAAGGTTGAATGGTTATGTTACTTAGTCTTTGAATTAATTCTAAAATAATTGGAAAACAATTGTTCATGTTTGATCTTGAAATTAATTGAGAAAATTAAAGCTTTTTATAAATTGGTATTATGAAATTTAATCAGGAAGAGAAGGTCCTGGTAACTGACTTCACCACTAACCCTCTAACAATGTTAATTGTACTAATTTGGGACGTTTACTCTATGCATTCAGAAAAGAATGGCTACAAGCCCAATTCAATTCTATCAAGAGAATTCGTTCAACCTTCAATTAAGCATAACTCGTCTTCGCTTAGCATGACCTATACATCTGACTAATTAATGATGTTATAACCCATCTTTGCTTAGTACGAATTATCAAAAATCTAAATTGAACAACATGTGAAAACTATTGTATAACCTGTCTTAACAAAATCACAGAAGTTGAAAAGAGCAAACCCTAATTATTGCAAATTTGGATCCATTCCACAAGAACAAGAATAAACATGTAATGAATCAATACATTCAAATTGAAAGCAATAGCACAGCTATTGTTTACGTCTCGGTTATACAATCAATGCACATAGTAAATCATCCCCAAATTAATATACAACTTAAAACATTGAAAGACAGGTTAGGGTTACATCACTTCCCCAGAATGGTGTTTAGCCGCTCATGATCAGAGGTCCAGGCTTGAACGATGATGAAGTCGCCATCGTCTTGTCCGTATCGTCACGAATCGCCTCTGTATTTCTCTCTGTGCTATCCCCTCCAGAATACCCTAGTTTTTCTTCGTTCCATCGTTTTTACTTTGCGAAAACAAACCAACGGGACACCTGGCCTTCCCAAAGTGGCAAGTGCGCATAATAAAATGGCACTTGCTCCTCACAAAGTGGCATTTGCGCCCGAACAGCGGCAGCTGCACAAATAGGGCAGAAAGTTGATGAAAACGTCCGTTTTAGGAAATTTTCGTGAAATATGAAATTGTGCAGAATTGAATTTCTTTGAACCTTTACGGAGTTTGGGTCGTTTTGAAAATCATGTACGGAGATATGGTCTGAATACCAACACGAGTCTAAGACTTTTTAGGCTTGAATTGGCCCAATCTTCAATGTGAATAGGCCTAACACCATCTGTAGCCCGATTGCACCATTATTAATTAGAATTACCCTTAATTACCTGAAATTCTGAAAAGATTAAAATTATTAATAAAAATATGAAATAAATATTACTAAGACACTAGTTCATATAATTTTAAGGGCATTGAATATGCAATATTCATTACTTATCACACCCCCAAACTTACATATTGCTAGTCTCTTAGCAATACACAACTAAAAATGAAATAAAACAACTAAACTACTTCCTCTTTCGTGGGAGATCCGATTGCATTTAGCATATGCAACAAGCCTTTTAAACCCCTAGGTTACCCCTAGTGGACGAGTAAAGTCTCGTGAGGGTTTCTAGAGATGTTACCAACAAACATTCCGAAATTCTTATTTCAAACTTGAATCAAGATGAAGATTACAAAATGTAGTTAAAAGACTTGTATTCAAGTATATTTACAAATCCCTAAATCTCATAATTCAAAACAGTGGTTCTCACACAAAATTTATATCAATCACAACTCAAAGAAACTAACTCTAGCCCCCTCATGAAAAGTGAACTAGCATTCATCAATGTCGTTTAACCTGGCCTTGAGTGAGCAATTACAAGTCCCTTCAATTTATTGGATCCCCTTATTGAATGTATCACTCAAAACATGAACACACAATGCCCAGGTTTATTAGGCTTTCGAATTGATCCATGTAGCGAGCTTTCAGCCTGTGACTCCCAAACCAAATGGCTTTAGGGCACCAGGTTTCAAGATACCTCGAGGGACCTAATAACTCGAATCAAAACGGCCACAAACCATAGACTAACCAATAACGCAATGCCTAGGTTTATTAGGCTTTCGAATTGGTCCATGTAGCGAGCTTTCAGCCTGCGACTCCCAAACCAAATGGCTTTACGGCACCAGGTTTCAAGATACCTCGAGGGACTTAATAACTCGAACCAAAATGGCCACAAACCATAGGATTATTATTTAAAATTTTTTATTTTTTTTTATTTTTTTTATTATTATTATTATTTTTTTACAAGTGTAGCATGTTTAAAATGTTTATTCTCAAGGGATACCGACTTATATTCAGCACACATAATTGATACTCAAAGCCAAGTACAAACCCCACTAACTCTACTAGTGTGCATGTGAATTGTGAAAAGAACCAGAGTCAACCACTCCAAGTCATGTCAATGCAAATAACGACTTAAACCACTGCATTCAAACCATAGTTTCTAAAAACTTTACACATACTCTACAATTTCAAGTCAAGAACCTACATAAAGTATTAAACTCTTGATTGATGTTAAAACAAAACAACCTATAAAAAGAAACTACCAAACAATTTCTAAAAATCAATACAAAAAATTTAAAAAATGTCTAAAACATGCCACTATTTCACCTTTATATCTATTTCACCTTCATATTTAAAACACAAGAAATATATCACCTTACCCCCAAACTTGAATGGTATAGTGTCCTCAATGTACAAGGAGAAAAAACATAGATGAGAGTCAGAACGATATTACCATGAATAGGGGAGTGGACAGATGGCAAACCAGTAGCTGGAAGTTAACAATGCTATTTTCCCCCAAACTTGGGTGCAACATCCTGTCAAAAGACACCACTATACAAGCCAAGTGAAATGAATGGGTTCATAATAAGAAATATAAAGAACGAACATGGAAAAAACAAGTAACGAAATTTTTTTTTTCAAGTGTGTCGTCATTCTCTGAACTGGTGGTTCCCAATTTTCTAAGATGCATATGTGATAAGATATTGATTATCCAGATACTCTAACGTATAGAGTACAAAGGGGCTGCCTTTCTTTAGTAAAGTCATACTGTGTCGAAGCAATCTCGATAGTATTGGGTATTAAAACCAGACTCTAAAAAAACGAAAATCATCAACTTTATCAAACATTTGACAAAATAGATACTTGGTACTACATACATAGTCAGGGAATGGACGACAATTTTTTTTATTTATTTTTTTTATAGATGTATTGAATTTTAATATTTGTATCTATATAGAAATATATATAAAGAAAATTTTATTTTTTATTTTTTATGAACTAACCAAAACACAAAATCATGAAAATAAAGGTTAAAGGAAAAGAAGAAGAAAGAAAACATAAAAAATAATAAATAATAAATAAATAAATAAAATAACGCAAAATAAAAATGTTCGACCTTACCCCCATCATGAGACCACCAAACCCATATCGTCCTATTGCGGGGCAGACGTCGATGCTCCCCCAGAGGTTATACGCTCAACTTGCTTTACGAACTCAGCAAGCATCTTCTGAGTTTGGAGCTGATCCTCATGTGCTTGACGAAAATGTGCATTCATGTCTGCATGCAATCCCTCTATCTCACCAGTAAGATAATTATAATGTGTCTGGGTCATAACGAAAGGTGCTGGCTGCTGTTCTGTTATAGGCACACCCACATGACCCCGTAGTGGAGTATCATCAACTGCTGATTCTGCAACAGTGTTTAGCTGGGTTCCAACTGCTATAGGTAACCGACTGGTGCTCCGTGTCCAATCTGTAAGAGAAAAAGCGACGATGCCTTTCTCTACTGGCTCGAAGGCAGAGATCGGGAAATCATGATGTTGTAATATTTTGGTGATTAAATAGGGAAATGGAAACGTCCAATTCTTTGCCGACTTTTTACTTTTCTGAACCAGCCCTTCATAAACGGTGTAGAATTGCCCCCAAATTATGGCAAGGATGGAGATCCACTACATCACATGAAAAGCATAGAGAGCTTCTAGAATTGCTCCTCGCCTCTGATTTGAATGCCCTATCGGATGAACGTTCCGGGACAATACAGAATCCACAAACCACAACTGTCTGGGAAGCCGAGAACGGGTTATGGCATTCCTCTCATTATCAGAATACTACCCGTTACACATGTTTTGGATCATATCATAAAGATCTATGTCCGAGAACTCCTTAAAAGTACTCCACAAATTGCTGGGCGTATCATCCTAAACCCCCAATGCCGCTTCAACCACATCTATCTCAACTCGAATTTCATGCCCATCTATCGAGGTAAACAACACCCCTTGTTCATCTTTGGAAGATGTCATATTCTGATAAAATAGCCGGACAAGGCGAGGGTAATACGCGTTGGATGCCGGAGTAAACAATGGCTCCAAAAGTCTATCTCTGAATGCTTGCACTCCCCATTTTGTGTCGGCATGATTGACAAAATCATCTACCATAAATGTAGTCTCTGGAGTAAGTTTCCGCGAAGCCCATTCCGCTCGCACCACATCCTTAGCGCTCCGGACACGCTTCGGAGGTGGTGGATTGGAGGAAAATACACCCTTCCTTGCCATTGGTAGAAGGTAAAGTGATGGGGTAATTTATTCAAGCAGTTGGGGAGCACCGTGGGCCAATGCCAAAATTAAATCCAACAGTGAATATCTATTGTTGAATAAAATAGAATCATCTTGCAATATTCTATGTTACTCGAAGTGTTGTGCTCACTTGTGATCAAATTAATACAGAACTGGATGGTGATTTGACTCACAATTTAGGATTTAATTGTTGTAGGATGCTACAATTTTGGTGTCCAAGGAGGCAAAGCTGACAGGTGCTCGCGGCGGATGCGTATATGCTGGCGCGGCAATGGCTCTGGTGCGCTGCAGAGGGCTGGGGGTTGCGCAAGTGTGCTGAGGGCATTGGCTGGTGCGCGCGCGGTGGGCGCAGGTGCGACGCGCGCTGCAGCTGCTGCTGCGCTGGTGCGCCTGTGCTACTGTGCGCTGGTGCGTAGGTGCGCCTGTGCTGCTGGGCCGCTGCAGCGCTTTGCGCACGGCTGGTGCGGCGGAAGGCTGTGCTGTGCACTGGGGCGCGATGACTGGTGTGCGCAGAGGGGCACCGGGGTGCGTTGTGCTGCTGCTCGCTGGTGGTGCACTGCTGGTGCACTGTGATGAGGTGCTGAAGGTGGATACGTTGTTGCTGGTGCAGAGTTACTGGCGGTTGGCTGCCCTGTTGCGCACTAGGGTTTGGTTGGGGCTGAATAATGCGCATAAGCGCAATCTTGAAGAAAGGAAGTGGGCTGTGGGCTTTTTGCTTGGTCCGCCACAAGGGATAGAGCGCAGGTGCGCTTTCTGAGGCTTAGCTTCCTACGCAGGTGCCCCTTTTAGACAGTAGGTTGATGTAATTCCTGTCTTTAAGTGCGCAAATGCGTTCTAGCAAGCGTTATTGCGCTTTTTGTCCAGTAGACTCACTTTGAAAATCTGTAATTTCGCAGATGCGCTTTCGGAAACGCTTTTGCGCTTAGTAACCTGTAGGTTTACCTGAACTCATCAGCAAACACATGAAACACGTCCATACAAAAAAAAACTAACTTCAAAACTCAACGAAACATGTACAACAGATAAAATAAAATAAAGAATTAAACAAAATAAAATAAAATAATAAATAAATGAAAATGAAACACTCTATAAAAATAATAATAATAATAATAAATAAATAAATAAATAAAATTAATAAAATAATAAATGAATAAAAAAAAATAAAAATAAAGTAGAATTACACTAAGAAGACCAGGTTTAACGTCCCGGCCGGACGGACACCAACACTCACTCATCAAAATAAACCGGATCCGCCAACTCAATGACCTCCGCGTTTTCACTAAGCACCTCATTCTCAATGTAATGTTTTAATCTCTGACCATTCACCTTTAGGACTTTACCATCCTTGATATTTTGAATATCAACCGCTCCATGTGGAGACACGGATAAGACAACATAAGGGCCTTCCCATCTCGAACGAAGCTTACCAGGAAAAAATTGGAGTTTAGAATTATATAACCACACTTTTTGCCCCAGTTCAAAGGACTTTCGCATAATGTGCTTGTCATGAAATGCCTTAGTTCTTGCTTTATAAATTTTTACACTCCCGTAAGCATCATTACGCAATTCTTCCAATTCATTCAACTGGAGTCTACGATTAGAGCCAGCTAATTGCATATCAAAATTAAACTTTTTAATTGCCCACATTGCTGTATGTTCCAATTCGACTGGGAGGTGACAAGGCTTCCCATAAACAAGTCGGTATGGTGACATGCCAATAGGAGTCTTGTAAGCTGTACGATATGCCCAAAGAGCATCATTAAGCCTCAATGACCAGTCTTTCCTATCAGGCCGAACCGTTTTCTCTAAAATTTTCTTAATCTCCCTATTTGATAGTTCAACTTGTCCACTAGTTTGGGGGTGGTAGGGGGTGGCAACCTTATACGTGACAGAGTACTTAAAAAGTAAAGTTTTGAAAAACATATTGCAGAAGTGCTTACCTCCGTCACTTATAATTGCCCTTGGTGTTCCAAAACGACTGAAGATATTTTCTTGAATGAATTTAATCACCACTTTGTGATCATTCGTTCTGGTAGCCACCGCCTCAACCCATTTCGAGATGTAGTCGACCCCAACTAGAATATATTCAAATCCAAATGAGATTAGAAATGGTCCCATAAAATCAATGCCCCAAACATCAAATATCTCCACAACTATTATAGGGTTAAGTTGCATCATATCTCTCTTGGTCATGGCCCCCAACTTTTGACATCGCACACATGCCCTACAAAACTGGTAAGAATCCTTAAATATTGAAGGCCAGTAAAAACCACATTGTAGAACCTTAAATGTAGTTTTTTGAGCACTAAAGTGCCCACCACAAGCTAAGGTATGACAGAATGTAAGCACACTGTGGACCTCACACTCAGGTATGAAACGCCGGATCACTTGATCTGAACAATATTTGAACAAGTTAGGGTCCTCCCAATAATAGGACTTGACCTGGGCATAGAAACGGTCTTTCTCATGTTTGAACCAATGAGGAGGAGTTTTACCTATTACTAGGTAATTCACAATATCAGCAAACCAAGGTTCCTTCTCATGAGTGACTGCAAAGAGTTGTTCATCCGGGAATGAATCACATATAAGGGGTGAATTGCATATCGATTCAACGAGAATACGAGAAAGGTGGTCGGCCACCACATTCTCGGAACCCTTTTTATCCCTAATTTCATAATCAAACTCTTGTAACAAGAGTATCCATCTAATGAGTCGGGGTTTGGTTTCCTTCTTAGTCAACAAATGTTTTAGAGCAGCATGGTCAGAAAACACTACAACTTTAGACCCTAGAAGATATGACCAAAATTTATCTAAGGCAAACACCACAGCTAGTAACTCTTTCTCGGTAGTGGTGTAATTCAATTGAGCACCCGAGAGAGTTTTACTAGCATAGTAAATCACAACTGGCAACTTTTATTTTCGTTGTCCCAAAACAGCACCTACGGCATAGTCTGAGGCATCACACATGATTTCAAACGGTATTGACCAATTGGGGGATTGCATGATAGGGGCAGATGATAAAAGTGACCTAAGCTTTTTGAAGGCTTCTAAACATGCATTATCAAAGTGAAAAGGAATGTCCTTAGCGAGTAGGTTACACAATGGTTGTGCAATCTTACTAAAGTCCTTAATAAACCTACGATAGAAACCTGCATGCCCTAAAAAGGAACGAATACCCCTCACCAAATTTGGTGGAGGTAGTTTAGAGATAAGCTCAACCTTAGCTCGATCAACTTCTATGCCCCTTCCTGACACTATGTGACCCAACACTATACCCTCTTGAACCATAAAATGACTCTTTTCCTAACTTAACACCAAGTTGGTGTCCTTACAACGTTTAAGCACAAGGGTTAAATGTTTTAGGCAACTATCAAATGAATCCCCAAAAACTGAAAAATTATCTATAAAAACTTCAAGAAACTTCTCTACCGTGTCTGAGAAGATAAACATCATACACCTTTGAAAAGTAGCGGGTGCATTACACAACCCAAAAGGCATCCGTCTATATGCAAATGTACCAAACGGACATGTGAAAGTCATTTTCTCTTGGTCATTAGGATCAACTGCCACTTGGTTATACCCAGAATAACCATCTAGAAAATAATAGAAACTCTGACCTGTCAGCCTCTCTAAGATTTGATCAATGAATGGCAAGGGAAAATGATCTTTTCGAGTGTTTGAATTCAACTTCCTATAGTCGATACATACCCTCCACCCAGTAGTGGTTCGTTGTGGCACAAGCTCTCCCTCAAAATTTGGAACTACAGTGATTCCAGACTTTTTGGGCACAACTTGAGTGGGACTCACCCACTCGCTATCAGAGATTGGGTAAATGATACCCGCATCTAACAATTTCACCACTTCCTTCATCACTACCTCTTTCATGTTAGGATTTAAACGACGTTGGGCCTCTCTCGAATGTTTAGCATCTTCCTCTAGATGAATTCGATGCATACATAAGGTCTGCCACACACCATCCTATGGCTTCTTTATACTCCCTAAGGACACCCAAAAGCTCACTCTCTTGGTCACTAGACAGGCTAGAGGAAATGATGACCGGAAGAGTTTTATTTAATCCTAAGAAAATATACTTAAGATTGTCTGGTAAAGGTTTTAGCTCAAGCTCAGGAGGAGACATTAAGGATGGAATCGGCGGAGTACTAGACAATCTAGGCAATGGTTCCTTAGCTAATCTTCGAGGCAAAAAATTATCACTGGTTACACTTCCTAACAGAGAATTTACCTCACAGATATTCTGATCTACATCAAAATCCTCACAGTCAAAATGGGCTAAACATGCCTCTAAAGGGTCTGTGGTCAAAATTAGTGAAAGTGAATTTTCCACAACCTCTTCTATAAGGTCTATAGCATAGCACTCATTTTCATCTGCCTGATGTTGAGATGCATTAAAGACATTTAACCTCACCTTCATATTCCCAAAAGAAATATCCATAACCCCCGTACGACAATTAATGCAAGCATTAGCCGTGGCTAAGAAAGGACGACCTAGAATCACAGGAATGGACTTCATAGGATCTGGTACAGGTTCTGTGTCTAGGACAATGAAATCGACTGGGAAATAAAATTTGTCCACTTTTATTAATACATCCTCAATAATCCCACGTGGTTGTTTTATTGATCTGTCTGCTAATTGTAAAACAACTGACGTGGGATTAAGCTCACCCAATCCCAATTGCAAGTACACTGAGTAAGGGATAAGATTCACACTCACCCCTAAATCAAGTAGTGCCCTATCAACACCAACATCCCCTATAACACAAGATATCGTGGGTGCACCTGGATCTTTAAACTTAGGGGAGGTGTTATGCTGAATAATCGAGCTCACTTGCTCAGTTAGAAAGATTTTCTTTGGGACATTACCCCTTGAATTACGCTTTTGAGTGCATAAATCTTTCAAAAACTTTGCATATGCTGGGATTTGTTTTATAGCATCAAGGAGAGGAAGATTTATTTTTACCTGCTTAAAAACTTCCATCATATCTTGCAGTTTCTCCCTTTGTTTCCCAAAAGGTGCCAACTCCTTAAGACGTGTAGGGAATGGAGCTTTGGGCTCAAATGTTGTCTCAAGAGTTAAAGTAGGTGGAGAAAGTGTTGCCTTATTAATTTTAGACTCTAGATTAGGACTCTTTCCCATTTCACTCTCAACCTCTTTCTTCTCTTGCACCTTATTATCTAACACTCTCCCACTCCTTAAGGTGGTAATAGCCTGAACATGCTCATGATGATGGCCACTGGCAGCGACATCATCAATTACATATTGCCCTCTAGGATTAGTTACTGGCTGACTTGGCAATTTTCCTTCCTCTCTACGATTCAAAGTGTCAGCTAGTTGCCCCATTTGGGCCTCTATCTTAGAGATGGATTGAGAGTGGGAATGAAGTAACTGAGTGTTCGATTCAAGTAACTGAGTATGAGTGTCGAGTCTATCTAATGTCGCTAACACTTTATCCTCAAACACTGAATTGTGAGGTGGATGCTGGGAAGTTTGATGATAATATTGATTCTGGGGCCTATCAGATGAAGGATAAGTAGATTGACGACCCGACTGAAAACCTGGCATAGGAACTGGTCCTTGGGACTGAGGGACAGGATTGTTGAGAGATGGACTACGCCATGAGAGATTTGGGTGATTCCTTAAACCTGGATTATATGTATTAGAATATGGATTGTTTCCAGGTCTAGAGAAAGCAGCATTAACTTGTTCTGGATTGGATTCAGGAACTTGCCCCGACATGGGACAATCTATGGAATAGTGTGATGGACTAGTGCAGATACCACATCCTTCCTGTAAGATAGGAGAAGGGGTCGAAAATTGACTAGCCACCATGAGTTGATCGACTTTTCTTGATAATTCATCCACTTTGGTGGAAACATCAAGTGATGTGCCTATTTCAAAAACTCCTCCAGTTTTGCGAGAACTACTTGTTCTAACTCGACTGGCGGAATCATGTTGTGTGGAATTTTCACTCAGATTCACAAACAATGTCCATGCCTCATCCTCATTCTTAAGCATGAATGTACCCCCACAAGTTGCATCTACCATTTGCCTATATGACTCAATCAGCCCATCATAAAAAAATTGTACAAGTTGCCACTTAGGAATATCATGATGAGGGCACTTTCTAAGCAAATCACCATATCTCTCCCATGTATCATGGAATTGCTCCCCTTCTATTTGAGAAAAACTGGTAATGGATCGCCTCATTTGATTTGTTTTTCCTATTGGAAAGTATTTCTTGAGGAACTCTTGTTGCAGTTGTGCCCAAGAGGTGATCGTATTCGGTGTTAATGAACTCCACCAGTTTTTAGCTTTATCTTTTAGAGAGAATGGGAAGAGACGCATCCGTAAAGCATCATCAGAAAAATTCTGGATTTTAACAGTTGAACAAACTTCTAAGAAGTCATCAAGATGCTTATACGGATCCTCATTATTAAGTCCATAAAAATATGGGAGCATTTGTATAACGCTAGACTTAATCTCATAATTTACTGCTGTGACATTAGGCAATTGCATGCAGGATGGGGATGTATATGCCCCAGGAGCGAAATGCTCCTTAAGGGCTCGAGGATTGTGCTTAGCCATATTTTCAGTCTCACTCTTAGTCTCAGATAAATGTTCTTCCTCTAAGTCTTGGGCCCTAATTTCTCCCCTATGTTGATGTAAGGTTCTTTCAAGTTCAGGGTTATATGGGACTATTGGTGTATCTAGAGACCGACGACCCAACATATACCACAAGGACTAAGAATTAATAAATAAATAAATAAATGAACAACTAACTAAAATAAAATAAATAAGAAAAGAAACTAAAATAAAATATAATTAAATAAATAAAATAAAATAATAACAAATGAAAGCAAAATACTAACTAGAATAAGCAAGCACAAGTAATTTGAATATGAAAAGCTCACAGAGACTTACGATGAATTCCACTCCTCTATTCACGGTTCGTAACCAAAAGTACCTGTACTCAAAAAATGAAAAAAATGAAATGGATCAGAAAAGAACAAAGAACAATCCTAACTTAACAATTAAATTAAAACTAATCTTGAAGGCTAAGCACCAAAACAATTCAAGCAAGTCCCCGGCAACGGCGCCAACAATTGATGTGGTTTCAATTCTACTTAACCACTCGCAATAGAACGAGTTCTCGTAGGACAAGGCTATATAGAGGGTGTCGAACCTCAAGGACTTGCAAGGTTGAATGGTTATGTTACTCAGTTTTTGAATTAATTCTAAAATGATTGGAAAACAATTGTTGATGTTTGATCTTGAAATTAATTGAGAAAATTAAAGCTTTTTATAAATTGGTATTATGAAATTTAATCAGGAAGAGAAGGTCCTGGGAACTAACTTCACCACTAACCCTCTAACAATGTTAATTGTACTAATTTGGAACGTTTACTCTATGCATTCAGAAAAGAATGGCTACAAGCCCAATTCAATTCTATCAAGAGAATTCATTCAACCTTCAATTAAGCATAACTCGTCTTCGCTTAGCATGGCCTATACATCTGACTAATTAATGATGTTATAACCCATCTTTGCTTAGTATGAATTATCAAAAATCTAAATTGAACAACATGTGAAAACTATTGTATAACCTGTCTTAACAAAATCACAGAAGTTGAAAAGAGCAAACCCTAATTATTGCAAATTTGGATCCATTCCACAAGAACAAGAATAAACATGTAATGAATCAATACATTCAAATTGAAAGCAATAGCACAACTATTGTTTACGTCTCGGTTATACAATCAATGCACATAGTAAATCATCCCCAAATTAATATACAACTTAAAACATTGAAAGACAGGTTAGGGTTACATCACTTCCCCAGAATGGTGTTTAGTTGCTCATGATCGGAGGTCCAGGCTTGAACGATGATGAAGTCACCATCGTCTTGTCTGTATCGTCACGAATCGCCTCTGTATTTCTCTCTGTGCTATCCCCTCCAGAATACCCTAGTTTTTCTTCGTTCCATCGTTTTTACTTTGCGAAAACAAACCAACGGGACACCTGGCCTTCCCAAAGTGGCAAGTGCGCATAATAAAATGGCACTTGTTCCTCACAAAGTGGCATTTGCGCCCGAACAGTGGCAGCTGCGCAAATAGGGCAGAAAGTTGATGAAAATGTCCGTTTTAGGAAATTTTCTTGAAATATGAAATTGTACACAATTGAATTTCCTTGAACCTTTGCGGAGTTTGGGTCATTTTGAAAATCATGTACAGAGATATGGTCTGAATACCAACACGGGTCCAAGACTTTTTAGGCCTGAATTGGCCCAATCTTCAATGTGAATAGGCCTCACACCATCTGTAGCCCTATTGCACCATTATTAATTAGAATTACCCTTAATCACCTGAAATTCTGAAAAGATTAAAATTATTAATAAAAATATGAAATAGATATTACTAAGACACTAGTTCATATAATTTTAAGGGCATTGAATATGCAATATTCATTACTTATCACGCAGCACTAATCAGGTGTGTTTTTTCTACTGACTTCGTCCCAACTTTTGACCCACTAGAAGTCCGATTTACGGAATTTTCATAACATACAAAAGTGTGCAGAATCGAATTTCGTTCAACCTTTCGCGTAAATAATGTCGATTTGAGGCTCAGAAATAAGATTTCTAGTCCGTTTTCTAAAATGGGATTAAGACTGTATTGTGCGCAGATTTGGGCTTCAGGCCCGAAACCTTCTTAAGCAGCTGTAATTCTCTTGGACCTCTTTCTTGGGCTGAATTGAGTTAAAATAAATGGTTGAATGGTTTCCTTTGGTGTAGGCTTCATCTAACCATCTTGGATGTCTTCTTTAAAAGCTCAAAAGCTTGGTTTTAACTGATTTAATCATTAAGGCCCTGAAAATATAAAAAACACTAAAACAAAGTAAAATCACAAAATAATCTATCACTAGGAGAATAAAATACATAAGTTAAGAGGCTAGAATGCGTAACATTCAACGCCGATCAACGGGCGGTCATCGTGTAAATGAGAAAAACCTGCACGGAACACCAACTCGATACCACGAGCATTAAATGGAACAAAAAGTAGATAAAAAGAAGATAATAAAAGAATTATGGACAAGCGGACAATGCCGAGGTCAGTGCACATCCAAGACTCTGAACTGGTGTTTCCCAATTGACTAAGAGGTGTATGCGGTAAGATATTGACTATCCAGGCACGCTAACGTATAACATGCAAAGGGGTTGCCTTTCTTTATTAATGCCATACTGCGTTGAAGCAATCTCAATAGTATTGGGAATTAAAAACAGGCGGTAATAAACGAAAATCATCAACTGAACCGCATATGACAATTAGGCAAGTGGTACTACATACATAGTCAAAGTATAGAGAGAGCACTGATATTGGCATAAAGTAAAAATAAAGACAGAAAATATAACGCATGGTATAAAAAAAAGGATAACTGTATTCCATATATATTAAAAAAAAAGAGTTTCAGTACTAAGTGTACATGCATGTGGAATACCCAAAAACTAACATGGCCAACATGGCCTATCAAAAAGCAAATAACAGAAAGTAAAGCAGAAAGTCTGAAAAGATAAATCTAGTCTAGGGCGGGTGGTGGTGGTGGTGGCTCGGTGGGTGGAGTAGAGGTGGAGGTGGAAGCTCGGCCAGCAAATAGGAACTGCAGGTTCTGCTGGAAGGCCCGGAACTCATCTAGAATCGCCCTCTGACCCTGTGCCAGAGATGTAATGTCTGTCCGAATGCCTGCCAGCTGACTCTGCGTCACCTGGACGTGCGCCTCAAAACCCTGCTGGAGCCGCTCAATGTTAGCTGCCAGGCAGGAGTAGCCAGTCGCCAGAATGTCATGCCGCTTTGCGGCGATATCCATCTCATCCTCCTTCATCTCCTCATCAGATGACTCACCCTCTACAGGCGCACCCTCATCCATCTCCACTGGGGCATCCATGTCTACATCCTCTAGTGGATCGCCCTGGTGGTCCTGTCGCTCCAAGTGTCGCCTCACCCTCTCCCACTGAGTAGGTGTGAAGCGGGTGGGCGGTGCCAACTGAATGTCAGTATCACTGACCGGTATACTGGCACGGCTCAGGAAAGCGCCGACGAGGAAAGGAAAGGGAAGCCGCCAACTCGCTGCTCGCCTCATCTGCTTGTTGACAAGGTCATCCCAAACTTTGAACATCTACCCCCATATCAGCGACGGGACAGAGAACCAAGTGCCCGTGTGGAAAGCGTAAAGGCAACGAAGGAGGTCGCCCCAGCGCTCAGCCACATGCTGAAGAGGACACGCGTTCTTGATGAGAACGGTGTCCAGAAACCATAGTACACTCGGGCACATCGATTTGGACGTGCAGTTGTGACTGGGTTTGGTAAACACCCCACCACACATGTCCATCACGATGGAGAACAGTGTCTTGTCTGCTGGCAGCTCGGCCCTGTAAATCGGTCGACCGTCCTCGTCAACCATGTTTGGAGGCTGCTGGTGAGGAATGCCGAGCATCTGTGCGATCCAACTCGGTGTGATAGTGATCGTCGTGTTGCCCACGACCGTCTCCAATGTGTCCGGCGCTGTGCAGGAATAGGTCATACGCTCGTAAAAGACCTGCACCAAGCGCTCGTGCGCCACATCAGTGGGCGGCACACATAATCGGTCGAGGCGACGCCTCCTAAGCTCTGCTACAGTCCACGAGCTGTCGGGACGCATCTCATACTCTCTCAGCTCAAATCTCTGCTCCGAGTGAAACTTCCGAGTCCGGAAGGCTCACCCGGGCACATCTCTAACAACACCGGGGGCATTCTTTACCCTCGCCATAATCTCGGAACAGTCTGCACTTTATTCCAAAAATTACGTAAATAAAAAGAAAATAAAATGAATACTAAAATAAGAATAAATAAAATAAAATAATAATAATAAAAAAAATAAAAAATGAGGTTCTAGTCCATGGTGCCGACACATGCATTCCAAGGCACGCTCGAATCGACTCGATGAGGCGCACTAGGAAGCAGCGAAAGTGGATGCAATCAAAACGATGGGGCCGCGGTTGCAAACCGTATATCAAGCATTCAAAACAAAAATAATGCAACATCTCACCCATACATGCACTCCTACCCCCGAAACCCGTAAAATCCCATTATGAACATAGCGAATGTACCATTCTAACCCAATATCATCGGTCTATGATTCGTGTGTGAGTGTGACTCAAAAAGTATATCAATTAAAAATTTTCACACTTCGCAATAGAACGAATTCCTTGCAGAATAGGGCTATCGAAAGGGGTATCGTACCTCGGGGATTATGGTCTGATGAGTTGGAATACGGAATTAATTCTAATTAAATTTAGGAGAAAATAATTCTGATTTTTAAACTAAATTAATGAAAAAGAAAAATAAAATAAATCAAAGTAAAGAAGATAGTGAAGATAATAAGAGAGAAATCTAGGGTGTTTGACTTCACCACTAACTCCACAATCAATGGTCAATTGAATCAACTATAGGGGAATTACATCATGCATAAGTGGTGTCGGTGGCTACAAGCTCATCTTCATCCATCAAGAAGATAACATATGATTAAGGCTAAGCCATGGACTATTTTCGATTGGCATGGGCCATCTGCCTAACTACTCTAATCTAGGGTGCAGTATGGTTCATCTTCTCTAGGCATAATCCATCAAAGCTCAGAACAATATATTCAGTGATTACTATTGTGTAATAATCTCTCTCATGATCACAGAAAACAAGAGAGATTGAGTTCAATAACAACAACTAAATATCTAAGACAAGATAAGAAATCATTGAGATTGAATTTACAAGACTTTTATTACTTAATTCTATAATAAGAATCCTCTGAATTACACAATCTATGCATGTATATAAAGGTCCCCAATAATTAAAACAATCAAACCATTGATGCTTTGTTAGGGCTACATCAAAACCCTAGTGGATGAACTAGCCGCTCATGGTAGAATAAGAAATTTCAACTGTTGAGGAAGAAGACATCATCTTTCTGAATTATGCGTCTGACTTCGTTCTCCAATGGCTCTGCAATATGTTTCTGTTCTCTTCTCAGCCTTCTCAGACTCTCCAAGCTCTGTTCTCTCTGTCTAATCTCCTGTCAATTCAGCCTCCAAGTCTTCACTTTATTCCCCAAGAGAATACACCAAAGTCCTAATCCAATTAGGAATAAATTAGGGTTTCCCGCAGCACTAATCAGGTGGGTTTTTCCTGCTGACTTCGGCCCAACTTTTGACCCACTAGATGTCCGATTTACGGAATTTTCGTGAAATACAAAAGTGTGCAGAATCAAATTTGAGGCTAGGAAATAAGACTTCTGGTTCGTTTTCCAAAACGGGATTAAGACTGTATTATGCGCAGATTTAGGCTTCAAGCCCGAAACCTTCTTAAGCAGTTGTAATTCTCTTGGACCTCTTTCTTGGGCTGATTTGAGTTGAAATAAATGGTTGAATGATTCTCCTTGATGTAGGCTTCATCTCACCATCTTGGATGTCTTCTTTAAATGCCCAAAAGCTTGGTATTAACTGAAATAATCATTAATGCCCTGAAAATACAGAAAACACTAAAACAAAGTAAAATCACAAAATAATCTATCACTAAGAGAATAAAATACATAAGTTAAGAGGCTAGAATGCGTAACATTCAACGCCGATCACACCCCCAAACTTACATATTGCTAGTCCCTTAGCAATAGAATAAAACAAAACTAAAACAAAGAAACTACTAAACACTAACTAAACTACCCAACTCCACTTTCGTGGGAGAAACGATTGCATTTAGCATATGCAACAAGCCTTTAAACCCCTAGGTTCCCCCTAGTGGACGAGTATACTCTCGTGAGGGTTTCCAGAAATGTTACCCACAAACGTTCAAAATTCTATTTTAACATTAATTCAAGAAGAAGATTACAATATATAGTTACAAACTTGCATTCAAGAATAATTTCAAACTTTCAAATTCTATAATCCAAATCAATGGTCTCCATGCATAATTCACATCAACATATCTCAAAATAATCAACTCTAGCTCCCTCGTGTAAAGTGAACTAGCAGTCCTCTTATGTAGCATCACCAAGCTCTGAATATATTAAGGCACATACCCCTTCAACTCACTAGCTCCCCTTATTGAAATCATACTTCCAAACATGAAAACATGACTTTTCAATTTTTTCAATTCCTTTTTTTTTCATTGCTTTATTGGTTGTGCAATGTCTTGATCTATTAAGCTTTCTGAAAGATCCATGTAGCAAGCTTTTAGTCAGTGACTCCCAAACCAGATGGCTTTAGGGCACTAGGCTTTAACATACCCTGAA
Source organism: Cornus controversa (assembly GCA_026545225.1). Classification (NCBI taxonomy): domain Eukaryota; kingdom Viridiplantae; phylum Streptophyta; class Magnoliopsida; order Cornales; family Cornaceae; genus Cornus; species Cornus controversa. Next base: position 15,001,497 of record CM048853.1, on the reverse strand, counting down.
GACCTAATTACTCGAATCAGTCAGGCTACAAATCAAGACAACCAATGCTCATCTTTCCTCACCCTTCCACTTTTGATGCGAACACTCCGTGCTTCCTGAGGCATAGAGGCCCGGTTACTCATGAAAAGGATCAAATTGATTTGCTTATTCATCACTTTTTTCCTTATTTTTTTTCTTTTTCATTGAAGTCAAGTAAGACACATCATCGGTACTCATTCTCAAGAGATACTAATTAATATCAAGCATATGTAACTCAATAACTCAGAACATAGGTTTATACCCCACAAGATTATGCTAGTGTGTTTGTATATGTAAGGAAACTAAAACTAATTACTCCAAAGCATGTCGATGCAAACCATCATTAAAACCACTTAATTTAAACCACAGTTTCCAAAAATCGAACATATACTCAAAAATTGCAAATTAAGCACCTACATAAGGTATTAATCCCTTGAATCATGTAAAAACATTCTATCTAAACAAAATAAAACAAAATAAAATAAAAAATAAACTAAGAAAATAAAATAAAATAAAATCCTAATACAAGAAGAATTTCACAAATTTTCCCCCATATGCAATAAAGCAAACAAATAGGCATCGCCTCACCCCAAACTTAAACTATACATTGTCCTCAATGTACTATCAATTAAAGCATAGAGAAGAGTAAGAACGATGTTACCAGAAATCTGGAGTAGTGGAAAGAAAATAGAGTACATCACTAGTATGAAGGCAATGAAGCACACCCCCAAACTTGGATGTCAAAACCTATAAAAACGAACCACTATACCCCAAAGATCAAGTGAAATAGTATGGGTGAAAATAAATATGAAAGAGAAAAATCCTAAAAAAAATAAAATATTTTTTCATTTTTCAATTTTTTTTTTAATAAAATCCTAACTACAAAAAGAAAAATAAAAACTAAAACTAAAATAAAATACAAAAGATGGTTACCTCCCTGTCAAGGATATGGTGGTGACTGAGTATCTAGATCCAAGTTTGCTTGACGCATCAGTGCACGCATCATCTTTCTCATCTCTAGTTGCTCTTAACGAGTGTCACGAAAGTGATCCGCCATCTCTGTTCTCATTGCACCAAACTGTGTGGAGACCTCTGTCTGTAGGGTGCCAAACTGGGCTGTCAACCCAGCAATCTGCCCCTCTAAATATTGATAATCATAGCCACCAGCCTGTGCATGCACCTCCTCTTCCTCAGCCTCCATCACCTCTGGATCTTCCACCGGTGGTGGTATATCTATATGCTCTCCTCCCTGGGCCAACCGAGATACCTCACCAGGCGCCGCTATGACTCTCTGGTGCATATGAGATCGACTCAGGTTCCAGTCATGCGTGCCATAATGAAGATCATGTGGAAAGGCAAGCTCGTCCTCATGGACTGCATACCCCTGTGCCACAAGCAACTGGTGAATAATAGTAGGGAATGGAAACTCCCAGTCACTTGCACTGTCTGGTGCCTTGGCTACAACTTTGGAATAGAATTTCTCCATCTGGCCCCAGACAATCTGTGGGAATGACAGCCAATGCCCAAAATGTATAGCATATAATGATCTGAGGAACTCTTGACGTCTCTCGGTTTTATGTCCAATTGGACATACATTCTTGAGTAGAACAGCGTCAAGGAACCATAAATGATTCGGCATTGAGGACTTTGAAGTTGCATTCCTTTTCGGCCCAGAAAATTGGTTGGCACACAAACGTGCAACCACATTACCCACTGACAACTCGTCGGGTAAAGGAGTATAGATATGAGATAAATCATTTGGGCACTCATGAGGACAACCCATGGCAATGGCAATGGATGACATGTCCACCCGAACTATTGTTCCATCTACGGAAGAAGTAAGCACATCCCGTTCATCAGGTGTCGGCATTAAGTTCTGATAAAATACCTTGACAAGCCTCGGGTAAATAGTAGACGAGAGTGGAACAAAAATGGATGCCGACCGACGACGACGGATGTCAAAAATCCCCCATCGTGTCTCGGGAAACATACCATAAAGTTTGGCTATGTCAAACGTGGTTTCAAAGTTCAACGCCCTTGGATGCCATCTCTCTTGAACACCTTCTCGGCGAGATCGTGAAGAACCTGTGGTCAGATCATGCCTCGCTCAGCGAGGATTACGTGAACTTGAAGCACCTTGGTGACTTTCTCTTTTGGGTGCCATAGAAGTAGAAAAGTGTGGTTGAGGAATTAAATCGAACACTTGGTGTGCACAATTAACTTGTACCCTTCAACCTCCTCTTTTCAGCAATTTTTCCACCCAAATCGAACAAGTAAATACACAAAACTGATCCCCCAAACTTGGTCTTCAAAAGCCCTCAAAAAGATTTGAACAATTTCTTCAAAGAAAAACTTCACTTACTTTGATGTTGAATTTGAAAAAGTGAGAGCTTCCTTTGAGAACTAGTGATTTTTGATCCAATTTGATGTTGAAGTTGATGATGATCAATATTGAATTCTTGTTTAATACTCACTAATTGAAGAAATTAGTTTTTCGGATGATGTATGACTTGAATTGGAGTTCAAAGAGGTCTAGGATGCAAGTAGTAGCAACAAAGGAGGATAAGTGGCCTTTATAGGCCTTAAAAATTCGGGCAGCCCCTCCATGGGCCTGGGCGATCGATCCCGCCTAAGATGGGCGATTGATCGCCCACCTGCTGGTGGGGATCTTCAAAAAATACATTGGGGCGATCGATCCCCCTTGGCTGGGGCGATCGATCCCCCTCCTGAAGGCCTGTTTGACCCTCCATCGCCCAAGTTTGACCGAGACTTGATATTTTTGAGTCTACATCGCCCAAGGTCGACCAAGAGCACTATTTTTCACCCGTCTTGAGTCCGAATACCTCGGTACACCTCTTGGCATCCTCCGGAAGCAACTTATACATCAAAAACTCAAAGAAAAAACATTAAAACGCAACTAGAATTGAAGAAAAATTTAAGAAAACTAAAACTAAAAATTAAAATTAAAATTAAAGAAAACTAAAGGAAATAAAGTATAGAAATACGTACAGAACCTACAATTTAACGTCCGTAGGAGACGATTGACTCTCCGAAGGGATTAAGTCGGATAGACGGGATCCGTCAAGTCGACGGAATCTACGTCTCTTCTTGGCACACATCCTTCCACACAATGCTTCAACCTTTGGCCATTAACTTTCATAAAACCAATTCCAAACAATTGCTCATCTGGGAATGAGTCTCGAATCGGTAATTCATCAATCACCGGCTCAAACTCAATCCGAGATAAATGATCCGCAATCACATTCTCCGTCCCCTTTCTATCTTTTATCTCCAAATCAAATTCTTGCAGCAATAAAATCCATCGAATAAGACGCGGTTTGGTTTCTTTCTTCGCCAATAAGTGTCTCAATGCTGCATGATCAGAGTAGACAATCACCTTGGAGCCCAGTAAATAAGAACGAAACTTGTCCAAGGCAAACACTACAGCTAGAAGCTCTTTCTCTGTGGTTGTATAATTGAGTTGGGCATCAGAGAGAGTCTTACTAGCGTAATAGATGACCTATGGCCGTTTCTCTACTCTTTGTCCCAACACTGCTCCCACTGCATAATCAGAGGCATCACACATGATTTCAAAAGGTAAAGCCCATTTTGGCGATTAGATAATTGGTGCAGAAGATAACAGAGACCGAAGCTTTTCAAAAGCTTTCACACAATCTTCATCAAAGATAAAGAGAACATCTTTAGATAACAAATGGCACAATGGTCGAGCCACTTTATTGAAATCCTTGATGAATCTCCTATAGAACCCGGCATGGCCTAAGAAAGATTGAACTTGCCTTACCGAAGTTGGATGAGGCAGAGTTGCAATTAGGTTGATCTTTGCTTTATCAACTTCAATGCCCCTCTCTGAAACAATATGGCCCAATACAATACCCTCTTTTACCATGAAATGGCTCTTCTCCCAACTAAGTACCAAATTACGCTCTCGGCACCTTTAAAGCACAAGTGATAAATTGCCCAAACAGTGTTCAAAGGATGATCCAAAAACAGAGAAGTCATCCATGAACACCTCCAAGAATTTTTCCACCATGTCGGAAAAGATGGTCATCATACACCTCTAGAATGTAGCTGTGATTCGTGTGTGAGTGTGACTCAAAAATATATCAATTAAAAATTTCCACACTTCGCAATAGAACGAATTCCTTGCAGAATAGGGCTATCGAAAGGGGTATCGTACCTCAGGGATTATGTTCTGACGAGTTGGATTACGGAATTAATTCTAATTAAATTTATAAGAAAAGAATTCTGATTTTTAAACTAAACTAATTAAAAAGTAAAATAAAATAAATCAAAGTAAACAAGATAGTGAAGATAATAGGAGAGAAATCTAGGGTGTTTGACTTCACCACTAACTCCACAATCAATGGTCAATTGAATCAACTATAGGGGAATTACATCATGCATAAGTGGTGTCGGTGGCTAGCAATGAAGAATTTGAAGCAGAATGAGTTTGATTGGCAGCCATAATTGCTGCTACCTTCTGTGCAATTAAATCAATATCAGTTGGCATAGCTTCTGAAGCACCAACCTCAAAAATCCCATCAGTCTTCCTGGTAGTGGCAGGTCTACTAGAACGAGTAGAGGACACATGTTGTAGAGAGTTGTCACTAAGATTTTCAAATAAGGTCCATGCCTCCTCTTCACTCTTCAACATGAAAGTACCTCCACATGACGCATCAACCATCTGTCTGTTGGCTTCTGTGAGCCCTTCATGAAAACTCTGCACTAGTTGCCACTTAGGAACTTGATGATGGGGACACTTCCTAAGAAGGTCCTTGAATCTTTCCCATGTCTCATAAAATTGTTCCCCCTCATGTTGGGAGAAACCAGTAATAGCACGTCTGAACTGATTGGTCTTCCCTATCGGAAAATACTTCTTGAGAAACTCATGTTGCATCTGAGTCCAAGTCGTGATAGAACCAGCCGGTAGAGAGTTGAACCAATACTTTGCTTTGTCTTTCAGAGAGAATGGAAAAAGTCTCATTCTGAAAGCATCTTCAGAGAAGTTGTGAATTTTTGTAGTTGAGCACACTTCAATGAAGTCATCCAGATGCTTGTAAGGGTCTTCTTGAGTCAGCCCAAAATAAGATGGTAGCATCTGAATAATGCTGGACTTGATCTCATAATTCTGTGCTGTGACATTGGGCAGTTGAAAACCTGCTGGCGAGGTATATGTCTCAGGAACATAGTAGTCCCTAAGCAATCTAGCTCTTTCTCCATCAGCATTAGGAACAAGGTTGTTATTCCTCTCTTCTGCCATGTCTTCAATTAATTTTTCCTCTTGCACAATTATATCAACAGGGATGTTCCTCTGTTGTCTAAGAGTACGTTCAGGCTCAGGATCAAGAGGTATCAAAGGATCAGCCACAGAACGACGACCTTGCATATATTTACCGAAAGCACCTGAAAAGAAAACGAAAACAAAATTAAAAATAAAATATAAAAATTTCCTAAACTAAGAATCCAATTAAAACTAATTCTGTAAAATCCAATCAATCAAATAGATAATCCCCGGCAACGGCGCCAAAAATTGATTCGTGTGTGAGTGTGACTCAAAAAGTATATCAATTAAAATTTCCACACTTCGCAATAGAACGAATTCCTTGCAGAATAGGGCTATCAAAATGAATGGGTATCGTACCTCAGGGATTATGTTCTGACGAGTTGGAATACGGAACTAATTCTAATTAAATTTATAAGAAAAGAATTCTGATTTTTAAACTAATTAAAAAGATAAAATAAAATAAATCAAAGTAAACAAGATAGTGAAGATAATAGGAGAGAAATCTAGGGTGTTTGACTTCACCACTAACTCCACAATCAATGGTCAATTGAATCAACTATAGGGGAATTACATCATGCATAAGTGGTGTCGGTGGCTACAAGCTCACCTTCATCCGTCAAGAAGATAACATATGATTAAGGCTAAGCCATGGACTATCTTCGATTGGCATGGGCCATCTGCCTAACTACTCTAATCTAGGGTGCAGTATGGTTCATCTTCTCTAGGCATAATCCATCAAAGCTCATAACAATATATTCTGTGATTACCATTGTGTAATAATCTCTCTCATGATCACAGAAAACAAAAGAGATTGAGTTCAATAACAACAACTAAATATCTAAGACAAGATAAGAAATCACTGAGATTAAATTTACAAGACTTTTATTGCTCAATTCCTTAATAAGAATCCTCACAATTACACAATCTATGCATGTATATAAAGGTCCCCAATAATTAAAACAATCAAACCATTGATGCTTTGTTAGGGCTACATCAAAACCCTAGTGGATGAACTAGCCGCTCATGGTAGAAGAAGAAGCTTCAACTGTTGAGGAAGAAGACATCATCTTTCTGAATTACGCGTATGACTTCCTTCTCCAATGGCTCTGCGAATATGTTTCTGTTCTCTTCGCAGCCTTCTCAGACTCTCTCTGTGTTCTCTCCAATCTCCCTCAACTCAGCCTCCAATTCTTCACTTTATTCCCCAAGAGAATACACCAAAGTCCTAATCCAATTAGGAATAAATTAGGGTTTCCCGCAGCACTAATCAGATGGGTTTTTCCTGCTGACTTCGGCCCGACTTTTGACCCACTAGAAGTCCATTTTACGGAATTTTCGTGAAATACAAAAGTGTGCAAAATCAAATTTCGTTCAACCCTTCAAGGAAATAATGTCGATTTGAGGCTCAGAAATAAGACTTCTGGTCCGTTTTCCAAAACGGGATTAAGACTGCATTATGCGCAGATTTGGGCTTCAGGCCCGAAACCTTCTTAAGCAGCTGTAATTCTCTTGGACCTCTTTCTTGGGCTGATTTGAGTTGAAATAAATGGTTGAGTGAATCTCCTTGATGTAGGCTTCATCTCACCATCTTGGATGTCTTCTTTAAAAACCCAAAAGCACGGTTTTAACTGAAATAATCATTAAGGCCCTGAAAATACAGAAAACACTAAAACAAAGTAAAATCACAAAATAATCTATCACTAAGAGAATAAAATACATAAGTTAAGAGGCTAGAATGCGTAACATTCAACGCCTATCACACCCCCAAACTTACATATTGCTAGTCCCTTAGCAATAGAATAAAACAAAACTAAAACAAAGGAAACTAACAAATACTAACTAAACTACCAAACTCCACTTTCGTGGGAGAAACGATTGCATTTAGCATATGCAACAAGCCTTTAAACCCCTAGGTTCCCCCTAGTGGACGAGTATAGTCTCGTGAGGGTTTCCAGAAATGTTACCCACAAACATTCAAAATTCTGTTTCAACATTAATTCAAGAAGAAGATTACAATACATAGTTACAAACTTGCATTCAAGAATAGTTTCAAACTTTCAAATTCCATAATTCAAACCAATGGTCCCCATGCATAATTCACATCAACATATCTTAAAATAATCAACTCTAGTCTCCTCGTGTAAAGTGAACTAGCAGTCCTCTCATGTAGCATAACTCAGCTCTGAATATATTAAGGCACATACCCCTTCAACTCACTAGCTCCCCTTATTGAAATCATACTTCCAAACATGAAAACATGACTTTTCAATTTTTTCAATTCCTTTTTTTTTCATTGCTTTATTGGTTGTGCAATGTCTTGATCTATTAAGCTTTCTGAAAGATCCATGTAGCAAGCTTTCAGTCAGTGGCCCCCAAACCAGATGACTTTAGGGCACTAGGCTTTAAGATACCCCGAAGACCTAATTACTCGAATCAGTCAGGCTACAAATCAAGACAACCAATGCTCATCTTTTCTCACCCTTTCACTTTTGACGCGAACACTCCGTGCTTCCTGAGGCATAGAGGCCCGGTTACTCATGAAAAGGATCAAATTGATTGCTTATTCATCATTTTTTCTTTCTTTCTTTTTTTTTTCATTGAAGTCAAGTAAAACACATTATCGGTACTCATTCTCAAGAGATACTAATTAATATCAAGCATATGTAACTCAATAACTCAAAACCAAAGTTTATACCCCACAAGACTATGCTAGTGTGTTTGTGCATGTAAGGAAACTAAAATTAATCACTTCAAAACATGTTATTGCAAACTATGATTAAAACCACTTAATTTAAACCACCGTTTCCAAAGATTTAAAACCTACTTAAAAATTGCAAGTTAAGCACCTACATAAAGTATTAATCCCTTGAATGATGTCAAAACATTCTATCTAAAAATAAAACAAAATAAAATAAAGAAACAAACTAAGAAAATAAAATAAAATAAAATCCTAATACAAAAGAATTTCACACAAATTTTCCCCATATGCAATAAAGCACATAAATAGGCATCGCCTCACCCCCAAACTTAAACTGTACATTGTCCTCAATGGACTATCAAGCAAAGCAAAGATAAGAGTAAGAACGATATTACCAGGATCATGGAGTAGTGGAAAGAAAATAGAGTACATCACGAGGAAGAAGGCAATGCAAGCACACCCCCAAACTTGGATGTGAAAACCTGTCAAAACAAACCACTATACCCCAAAGATCAAGTGAAAATAGTATGGGTGAAAATAAATATGAAAGAGAAAAATCCTAAAAAAAAAATATTTTTTCATTTTTCCATTTGTTTTTTTTTTTTTTTTTGTAAAAATCTAACTACAAAAAAAAGAAAAATAAAAATAAAAGCTAAAAATAAAATAAAATACCAAAGATGGTTACCTTCCTGTCAAGGATGTGGTGGTGACTGAGCATCTGGATCCAAGTTTGCTTGGCGCATCAGTGCACGCATCATCCTCCTCATCTCTAGTTGCTCTTGGCGAGTGTCACGAAAGTGATCCGCCATCTCTGCTCTCATTGCACCAAACTGTGTGGAGACCTCTGTCTGTAAGGTGCCAAACTGGGCTGTCAACCCAGCAATCTGCCCTTCTAAATATTGATAATCATGGCCACCAGCCTGTGCATGCACTTCCTCTTCCTCTGCCTCCATATCTTCTGGACCGTCCACCGGTGGTGGTGTATCTACATGCTCTCCTCCCTGGGCCAACCGAGATACCTCACCAGGCGCCGCTATGACTCTCTGGTGCATATGAGATCGACTCAGGTTCCAGTCATGCGTGCCATAATGAAGATCACGTGGAAAGGCAAGCTCGTCCTCATGGACTGCATACCCCTGTGACACAAGCAACTGATGAATAATGGTAGGGAATGGAAACTCCCAGTCACTTGCACTGTCTGGTGCCTTGGCCACAACTTTGGAATAGAATTTCTCCATCTGGCCCCAGACAATCTGTGGGAATGACAGCCAATGCCCAAAATGTATAGCATATAAGGCTATGAGGAACTCTTGACGTCTTTCGGTTTTATGTCCAATTGGACATACATTCTTGAGTAGCACAGCGTCAAGGAACCATAAATGATTTGGCATTGAAGACTTTGAAGCTGCATTCCTTTTCGGCCCAGAAAATTGGTTGGCACACAATCGTGCAACCACATTGCCCACCGACAACTCGTCGGGTAAAGGAGTATAGATATGAGATAAATCAGCTGGGCATTCATGAGGACAACCCATGACAATGGCAATGGATGACATGTCCACTCGAACTATTGTTCCATCTACGGAAGAAGTAAGCACATCCCGCTCATCAGGTGTCCGCATTAAGTTCTGATAAAATACCTTGACAAGCCTTGGGTAAATGGTAGATGAGAGTGGAACAAAAATTGATGCCGACCGACGACGACGGATGTCGGAAATCCCCCACCGTGTCTCGCGAAACATACCATAAATCTCTCTTGAATACCGTCTCGGCGAGATCGTGAAGAACCCGTGGTCGGATCATGCCTCACTCGGCGAGGATTACGTGAACTTGAAGCATCTTGGTGACTTGCTCTCTTTGGTGCCATAGAAATAGAAAAAGTGTGGTTGAGGAATTAAATCGAACACTTGGTGTGCACAATTCTTTTGTATCCTTCAACCTCCTTTTTTCGGCAATTTTTCCACCCAAATCGAACAAGTAATTGCACCAAATTGATCCCCCAAACTTGGTCTTCAAAAGCCCTCAAAAAGATTTGAACAATTTCTTCAAGGAAAAACTTCACTTACTTTGATGTTGAACTTGAAAAAGTGTGAGCTTCCTTTGAGAACTAGTGATTTTTGATCCAATTTGATGTTGAAGTTGATGTTGATCAATGTTGAATTCTTGTATAATAATCACTAATTGAAGAAATTAGTTTTCCGGATGATGTAGGACTTGAGTTGGAGTTCAAAGAGGTCTAGGATGCAAGTGGTAGCAACAAAGGATGAGAGGTGGCCTTTATAGGCCTTAAAAATTCGGGCAGCCCTTCAATGGGCCTGGGCGATCGATCCCCCCTTGGATGGGCGATCGATCGCCCACCTGTTGGTGGGTGATCTCTTGAAAAATAATGGGGCGATCGATCCCCCTCAAATGGGGCGATCGATCCCCCTCCTGGATGCTTGTTGGACCCTCCATCGCCCAAGGTCGACCGAACCTTGATAATTTTGAGTCTCCATCGCCCAAAGTCGACCGAGAACACGATTTTTCACCCATCTTGAGTCCAAATACCTTGGTACACCTCTTGGCATCCTCCGGAAGCAACTTATACATCAAAAACTCAAAGAAAAAACATTAAAACGCAACTAGAATTGAAAGAAAAAGTAAGAAAACTAAAACTAAAACTTAGAATCAATGAAAACTAAAGAAATTAAAGGATAGAAATACATACAAAACCTACAATTTAACGTCCGTAGGAGACGATTGACTCTCCGAAGGGATTAAGTCGGATAGACGGGATCCGTCAAGTCGACGGACTCCACGTCTCTTCTTGGCACACATCCTTCCACACAATGTTTCAACCTTTGGCCATTAACCTTCATCAAAGTATTATCTCGAAAGCTTCGAATTTCCACGGCACCATGAGGAAAAACCGAAATCACTTGGAATGGTCCATCCCACCTTGAACGCAATTTTTCGGGAAACAACCGAAGCTTGGAATTGAAGAGCCATACTCTATCACCTGGAGAGAAGGACTTTCGTGAGATATGTCGATCATGAAATGCTTTCGTCCTCTCTTTGTAAATTCGTGAACTTTCATAAGCATCGCGTCTAAACTCTTCTAATTCATTCAATTGCAACCTCCTTTCTTCCCCAGCTCTTTTTGCATCGAAATTGAATTTTCGAATTGCCCAAAGTGCCTTGTGCTCGATCTCTACTGGAAGATGACATGCTTTCCCATACACCAACCGATATGGTGACATACCGATAAGGGTCTTATAAGCAGTCCGATACGCCCATAGTGCTTCGCTCAGTCGCAATGACCAATCTCTTCTATCCGGTCTCACTGTCTTCTCGAGAACATGCTTAATTTCTCGATTGGACAGCTCTACTTGCCCACTTGTCTGAGGATGGTAAGGCGTTGCCACCTTATGTGTCACTGAATATTTAGCAAGCAATCCTCTCAAGAATTTATTGCAAAAGTGAGTACCACCATCACTGATCAAGGCTCGAGGAATTCCAAATCGACTCAGAATATTCTCATGCATGAATTTGATTACCACCTTGTGATCATTGGTTCGAGTTGCAATGGCCTCCACCCACTTGGAGACATAATCCACTCCAACCAGAATATATTCGTAGCCAAAAGAAGGTGGAAAGGGTCCCATAAAATCAATTCCCCAAACATCAAAAATCTCCACCACCAGAATGGGGCTCATTGGCATCATATCACGCCTCGACATTGAACCCAATCTTTGACACCGATCACAAGTCTTACAGAAAACATATGCATCGTGAAACAGAGAAGGCCAAAAGAATCCACATTGAAGTACCTTTGCTGCTATCTTTCTTGCACTGAAGTGGCCTCCACATGCCAATGAATGGCAGAACTTGAGAATATCTTGAAACTCATGGTCTGGGACACATCGACGAATAATCTGATCTGGACAATATTTAAATAACTCTGGATCCTCCCAAAAGTAATGATGAACTTTAGAGAAGAATCGATCACGTTCTCTCTTGGTCCAGTCGCTTGGCACTTTACCCGTGGCTAAATAGTTCACAATATTTGCATACCATGGTGTGGAGTTGTCGGATACTCCAAACAATTGCTCCCTCTGAAGTGTTTTGGAAATTGTAGTGCATACAGAAGTTATCACCCTGGTAGAAATTTGATCTTCAAACACCTTCTTCTCCTTCTGTTTTTCTTGCACCCTTATTTCATCTGTAGATTCAATCACATCTTCAGAGTCCATGAAGTAAACATCAGTCTGATCCGGAGGATTCTCAACAGCATTGAAAATATTAAGTTTAACCTTCATGTTGACAAAGGAAATATCCATGATCCCCGACCTACAATTTATGCAAGCATCAGCAGTAGCTAAGAAAGGTCGACCAAGGATCACAGGAATGTGCCTCTTCGGATTGTGAACTGGCTCAGTGTCAAGTACAATGAAATCAACAGGAAAGTAGAACTTGTCCACTTTAATGAGCACATCTTCTATGATTCCTCGGGGTTGCTTTGTTGATCTGTCTGCAAATTGTAATACCACCGAGGTAGGCTTCAATTCTCCTAAACCCAACTGTAGGTAAACTGAATAAGGTAGCAAATTCACACTTGCACCCAAATCAAGAAGAGCTTTATCCACATGGTGTTCCCCAATAATGCATGAGATAGTTGGAGCACCAGGATCTTTGTACTTGGGAGGAGTACACTGCTGAATTATTGAACTTACTTGTTGTGGCAGCATTACTTTCTTTGGCACATGGCTTTTAGAATGCCTTTTCTGAGTGCACAAGTCCTTCAAAAATTTTGCATAAGGAAGAATTTGCTTGATGGCATCAAGGAGTGGCAAATTAATCTTCACTTGGCGAAACACCTCCATCATGTCATGCAGCTTGTCCCCTTGCTTCCCCAACTTGGATGCTTCAAGAAAACGTTGTGGGAAAGGAGCCTTGGGCTCATAAGGAATTTCAGCACTTGGACTTGTGATCACTTTTTCTTCTTCTTTCTTTTCACCCACCTTATTGTTAATTATTTTCCCACTTCTCAAAGTGGTAATGGCTTGAACTTGCTCATGGTGTGGGTTGCTTGTGGAAGCTTGCATCCCTCTTGGATTAGCAATTGGTTGACTAGGGAGCTTCCCTTCTTCTGTTCTACTCAATGAAGTAACAAGCTGTCCAAACTGAGATTCCAGTTTGGCAATGGATTGAGAATGCGAGTGCACTAGCTGAACTGTAGATTGTAATGTTGCTGCAGTAGCTTGCACTGTCTCTATAAGAGAATCAAGCTTGTCAAATATAGAAAAGGTAAGAGTCAGCTTGTCTTCAATAGCAGAAATTCTTTGGGCCATAGGACTTTGTGTTTGATATTGCTGTTGAGGCACAAAAGTCCTAGGTTGATATGATGGTTGCATTGCTGCCCCTTGGTTACTGTAAGAAAAACCAGGATGATTCCTCCATGTTGGATTGTAAGTATTACCTCGTGGAGGATTCATTGGTCCAGTGAAAGTAGCTTGAACTTGCTCATGTTGAATATCAGAAAATTGCCCCATTGAAGGACAATTGCTCACATTATGCATAGGACTAGAGCAAAATTCACAAGAGCCTAGCAATGAAGAATTTGAAGCAGAATGAGTTTGATTGGCAGCCATAATTGCTGCTACCTTCTGTGCAATTAAATCAATATCAGTTGGCATAGCTTCTGAAGCACCAACCTCAAAAATCCCATCAGTCTTCCTGGTAGTGGCAGGTCTACTAGAACGAGTAGAGGACACATGTTGTAGAGAGTTGTCACTAAGATTTTCAAATAAGGTCCATGCCTCCTCTTCACTCTTCAACATGAAAGTACCTCCACATGACGCATCAACCATCTGTCTGTTGGCTTCTGTGAGCCCTTCATGAAAACTCTGCACTAGTTGCCACTTAGGAACTTGATGATGGGGACACTTCCTAAGAAGGTCCTTGAATCTTTCCCATGTCTCATAAAATTGTTCCCCCTCATGTTGGGAGAAACCAGTAATAGCACGTCTGAACTGATTGGTCTTCCCTATCGGAAAATACTTCTTGAGAAACTCATGTTGCATCTGAGTCCAAGTCGTGATAGAACCAGCCGGTAGAGAGTTGAACCAATACTTTGCTTTGTCTTTCAGAGAGAATGGAAAAAGTCTCATTCTGAAAGCATCTTCAGAGAAGTTGTGAATTTTTGTAGTTGAGCACACTTCAATGAAGTCATCCAGATGCTTGTAAGGGTCTTCTTGAGTCAGCCCAAAATAAGATGGTAGCATCTGAATAATGCTGGACTTGATCTCATAATTCTGTGCTGTGACATTGGGCAGTTGAAAACCTGCTGGCGAGGTATATGTCTCAGGAACATAGTAGTCCCTAAGCAATCTAGCTCTTTCTCCATCAGCATTAGGAACAAGGTTGTTATTCCTTTCTTCCGCCATGTCTTCAATTAATTTTTCCTCTTGCACAATTATATCAATAGGGATGTTCCTCTGTTGTCTAAGAGTACGTTCAGGCTCAGGATCAAGAGGTATCAAAGGATCAGCCACAGAACGACGACCTTGCATATATTTACCGAAAGCACCTGAAAAGAAAACGAAAACAAAATTAAAAATAAAATATAAAAATTTCCTAAACTAAGAATCCAATTAAAACTAATTCTGTAAAATCCAATCAATCAAATAGATAATCCCCGGCAACGGCGCCAAAAATTGATTCGTGTGTGAGTGTGACTCAAAAAGTATATCAATTAAAATTTCCACACTTCGCAATAGAACGAATTCCTTGCAGAATAGGGCTATCGAAATGAATGGGTATCGTACCTCAGGGATTATGTTCTGACGAGTTGGAATACGGAACTAATTCTAATTAAATTTATAAGAAAAGAATTCTGATTTTTAAACTAATTAAAAAGATAAAATAAAATAAATCAAAGTAAACAAGATAGTGAAGATAATAGGAGAGAAATCTAGGGTGTTTGACTTCACCACTAACTCCACAATCAATGGTCAATTGAATCAACTATAGGGGAATTACATCATGCATAAGTGGTGTCGGTGGCTACAAGCTCACCTTCATCCGTCAAGAAGATAACATATGATTAAGGCTAAGCCATGGACTATCTTCGATTGGCATGGGCCATCTGCCTAACTACTCTAATCTAGGGTGCAGTATGGTTCATCTTCTCTAGGCATAATCCATCAAAGCTCATAACAATATATTCTGTGATTACCATTGTGTAATAATCTCTCTCATGATCACAGAAAACAAAAGAGATTGAGTTCAATAACAACAACTAAATATCTAAGACAAGATAAGAAATCATTGAGATTAAATTTACAAGACTTTTATTGCTCAATTCCTTAATAAGAATCCTCACAATTACACAATCTATGCATGTATATAAAGGTCCCCAATAATTAAAACAATCAAACCATTGATGCTTTGTTAGGGCTACATCAAAACCCTAGTGGATGAACTAGCCGCTCATGGTAGAAGAAGAAGCTTCAACTGTTGAGGAAGAAGACATCATCTTTCTGAATTACGCGTATGACTTCGTTCTCCAATGGCTCTGCGAATATGTTTCTGTTCTCTTCTCAGCCCTCTCAGACTCTCTCTGTGTTCTCTCTAATCTCCCTCAACTCAGCCTCCAATTCTTCACTTTATTCTCCAAGAGAATACACCAAAGTCCTAATCCAATTAGGAATAAATTAGGGTTTCCCGCAGCACTAATCAGATGGGTTTTTCCTGCTGACTTCGGCCTGACTTTTGACCCACTAGAAGTCCGTTTTACGGAATAATGTCGATTTGAGGCTCAGAAATAAGAGTTCTGGTCCGTTTTCCAAAACGGGATTAAGACTGCATTATGCGCAGATTTGGGCTTCAGGCCCGAAACCTTCTTAAGCAGCTGTAATTCTCTTGGACCTCTTTCTTGGGCTGATTTGAGTTGAAATAAATGGTTGAGTGAATCTCCTTGATGTAGGCTTCATCTCACCATCTTGGATGTCTTCTTTAAAAACCCAAAAGCACGGTTTTAACTGAAATAATCATTAAGGCCCTGAAAATACAGAAAACACTAAAACAAAGTAAAATCACAAAATAATCTATCACTAAGAGAATAAAATACATAAGTTAAGAGGCTAGAATGCATAACATTCAACGCCTATCATTTAGCAAGCTTGGGATTCATAAATTAAATGCCTAACAATGTCATTAGGCTTGTGACCTCAATGACATATCAAAAGATTAATGTGTCGGCAAACCTATCATAATCCACCTTCAACAAGCATAGCTCTTCAACCTAACTAACTACCTAATTACCCTACTCTCTAACTGAACCTACATGCATCCAAACTATCTTATCTTGGTATGGTTTATACAAGCAAGCACTACACATTCATTTAAAGTACCATTACCTAGCCATCATTTGCATTTCTTGTGGAATATGCAAATGTTGTGCATTCATATGATAAAATCTACTCTAAGATAAGAATAAACTCCACATCAAATGAATATATATAAGAAATGTATAAGTGTACATTGTCACTAGACTAGATAATCAACATTTAAATACAAATCCCAAAATGCTACAACAAAGAACAAGTTTACATGGCTAGGGGCTTCAACAACACCCTAGTAGAGAAGTTAGTTACTCATGGCTGCCTTGCACTCTTCCATTGATATATCAACTACATCAAAAATGTCCCCAAAGGTCTTGTTCAAGTCAGACAATCCCTCTAAGTCGTGCAAAAAAGGGGATTTTGTTACAAGTGGGAGAGCAGGTGAGCAAGTGGGTAAGTGGCTCTGCAGAATCTCGATCAATCGAGAATGGAATCTCGATTGATCGAGATTTCGATCAATCGAAATTAAGTCTCAATTAATCGAGATCTCAATTAATCGAGATCAACATCTCAATTGATCGAGATGCCTTAGCTGCAATTCTGAACTTTGCTCTTCAGCTGCAAATGGCCTCAAACTTTGCCCCTTTTACTACAAGACCAGCAATTCATCAAAAACATAAAAATACCATAAACATATCTTGGTAAACATAGAAACGGGACTAACATATGCAATAAAGAGGGTTCAAATGCATAGAATTGAACACTTATCAACCACGTAACCATACATTTGCATTTAACATATTAAAAATTTATGCACACAACACAACCATATCACAAACAAGGTAGAATGCAACATGATATGCACAACTCCCTCATCATTCCCACATATTGGTCTCCAATTCCTGTGGATAACCAATCCCACCTATAGAGGGTTACCTTTATCGGAATACCTCTTGAGGGTTACCTTAACCGGAATACCTCACGAGGGTTACCTTTACCAGAATACCTCACCATTTTACCGAATGGATTCCACCGTTCACATTGCTTGCCTCCCTCACCATACCAATGAAGATGAACCCCACAATTTTATCAAATGCACATTCATCATTTACAACCAATGAGGCATTTAGCAAGCACACTTAAACAATTTCCAATTTAGGCATCATATGTATTTACAATGAGCATGCTTCGCACCTCTACATTTCACATAACCACACATCCTTCACAATGTTTTTAGAGCAAATTATCAAACACATGAAAGTCACCCTCACAATTATACATGAATCCACCAACATAAATTCACAAATCAATCCTAACATGCTCATAAATTTCTCTAAGGCATTTATAATCATACAATGATATCAACCAACATTATTAGCACATTTAATGATATAAAATAACATGCTTGAACATTGAGGAACATCTATTTACTCCACATAACCAATTGGTTGTCATGGACAACTAATATACTCATAAGAATCTTGAATTTTATGAGTTAAACATCCCTACCTCAAATTACAAGAGCTTCCAATTGAATTTCCCCAAATCTCACCCAAAAGATCAACCTTCTTCAAAAATGATTTTGGACTGATCAATCTCAAGCTCTCAACGCGTGGATCGTTTCGTCCTTCTTCGGCGAACTCAAACTCTCACCCGAAGCCCCTCAAAATTCATGAAGAAAGGAAGAAGATGAAGATGCTATGTATATATATGTATAGATGCTTACAAGGCTTCTGGAACAAGAGAGTGAGAATGGCTAAGTTCTAATGGCTATTTATAGCCTAAATGACCTACTCATAATTACAAGTATGCCATCACTTTTTCACTAAACCTTTCCGGGCTCATTTTTGGAGTTCCGTAACTCCGATTGACACGAAATCGATTTCGTTGCACGTCAAATATTTTATTTAAGCTACCCTAAAATTTTGAGGTCATTCTGAGACTTTCGTATTTTCTGGGCCCACAGGGCCCGCGCCCCTAGGTTGACCGGACCCGAAAAAGTCAACTTTTGCCAAACGCTCTGAAAACTTCTCCAAACCTTAAACAAGTTATCTAAACATGCATTTTACATTTAAAACACATATACAATCATTTAATGTCTTAATATGACAATTGAATGGAAATTTAAAAAAATCGGCCAAAAATGGTCACAGTCTCTCCTCATAGGTGACATCCTCGTCAACCTCAACGTCTACCCAACTTAGAACATGTGATGGATCAGGTTCATACTTCCTCAACATTGAAACATGGAACACATTGTGAACCTTCTCCAACTGTGGTAGTAAAGCCAATCTGTAGGCCACCTCACCGACACACTCGAGGATCTCAAATGGTCCAATATACCTTGTTGACAACTTGCCACTCCGTCCAAAGTGCATCAATCCTTTCCATGGTAAAACCTTCAGGAACACGTGGTCCCCCACCTCAAAGGATAATGGTCTCCTCCTCCGATCGACATAGCTCTTTTGTCGACTCTAACCTGTCAACAGTCGCTGCCTAATCAATTTAATCTTTTCAGTAGTCTCTTGCACAATGTCTGGTCCTAAGGCTGCGGTCTCGCCCACCTTAGTCCAACAAATTGGAGATCTACAAGGTCTGCCGTATAACGCCTCAAATGGTGCCATCTCAATACTGGCCTGATAACTGTTGATGTACGCAAACTCCACAAGTGGCAAATGGTCCTCCCAACCATCGCCAAAATCAAGTATACAAGCATGAAGCATATCCTCCAATATCTGTATAGTACGCTCTGACTGTCCGTCAGTCTGAGGATGGAATGCAGTGCTAAAATGTAACTCGGTGTCCAACACCGTCTGGAATCCCTGCCAAAATCTCAAAGTAAACCGTGGATCCTTATCTGACACAATGGATACTGGAACCCCATGTAATCTCACAATCTGTGAGCCTCCTCACATCATCATTCAATCTCGTAGGCAATAAGTGAGCTGTTTTGGTCAACCTATCCACAACAACCCAAACCGTATCATTGCCCTTGTTCGATCTTGGAAGACTCATAACAAAATCCATGGTGATATGTTCCCATTCCCATTCTGACACTGGTAATGGTTTGTAACGCCCTGATTCCCCGTCTCCCGGGTAACCGGAGGTTAACCCGTCCATTAGTCCCAATGGACCCTCATTACCCTCATTCACCGCAGAATCTTAACTCAATTCTTGCATATGAATTCACCCAAATTCACCTTAACTAATCCCCATGGGCCCTACATCAAATCACACACCTTAGTGAACATTTACTTGCCCACACTTTTAAGAATCACCCACTTTCGAGCCCCAAAACTTTCTGTGTTTGGAATCTGGAACTGAGGCTTATACCATTGGATAGAGAATCCAAAAATACTCAAGTTCAAAAAAAACTACACTCAATTCCGATCTAGAACGAAGAAATTACGTCGAAATGAATTTTTGGAAAAAGCCGTGAATAGTAATCTCGATTGATCGAGATTAAATCTCGATTAATTGAAATTCAAGCGAGATTTTCACCCTCTCGGGACCTCCAACAACCCTATACATGGTTCATTTGAAGCCCAATCAACATCCTATCATCCTAGAATCCCTCAAACAAGATTAATAACATAAATGAAAGGTTACAACATCAATTTCACTCTCAAGATCACATCCATAATTGAATCCATACACCAAAATGAATCATTTTCTTTCACAAACACCATTCATTCATAAGGAAAACATCATCAAATGAATCAAGTGCCGCCATGAGCATTACATAAATTAAACCGTTGTCTTTTCACACCCAACAAGTTTATAATCCAATACATACATCAAAAGTACATATGTCCAAAGTACAACCACAACTCAAAACATAAGTCACATGCCATAAGCCGGCATGGATAGCTACAAAATGCTCAACATCCAAAAGATAGCATAAACACCACTAGAGCTCCACTTGGACACTCATGTCCCATCCGTCATCGGCGCTTTATCTGTAAAAGAGTTTATAATAAAGGGGTGAGCACCACTGCGGCTCAGTAAAGGTTCCCCAACCCTTCTAATTGCCGACCCGACACGACCTACATGGAATGCATATGAATACACTATATGCCACGTCCACAATCTCACAAACACATCAACAAATACAATTAAAGAGGATTGCATATTTCATGAATCATGTACAACATGTTCGAACATAAAAGCATTAAAGTAAGTAAATGCTCTCTCTCTCGGTCCTCATCCGATACCCTACATGATTGGCCCGCTCCGAGGATCATGTAACCTTGGACAACTCCGATAACCATCCTATGACCGGGACAACTCCGAAAGGCCTTCTACCGTAGCAATATATATAGGATTGCCATAGAGTGAGGGGGTAACTCCGAGGCTCACAAGTGATGGACATTCTCCGATAATCATCCAATGACCGGGACAACTCCGAGGGGTCATTATTATTGGACATACTCTGATCCTAGGCATTAAGCCTTGGTATGGCAGGTCCACTCCGAGGGCCATACATTGTGGATAATTTTACCACATTTCACCACACGGTTGGACCACTCCGAAGCCTCGTGTACCTCATTTGCGTCATTTTCCTGCAATTTCTCACATATGCAATATGAATGAATAAACACATGGCATTTTATTTTCATGCTCAACTCATGCTCATTGATACTAAAAAGAAGTAATAAGCATATTTTCATCACCACACACCACATATAGCACATATATGTATAACACATGCATATATCATCTCATATACATACCACTTCAAAATTAGCATATTTTACTCATGCTACACTCAATGCATAATTTTAGTACATAGAACTAAACATGCATTCAACAACCACATTCTCACATATAATCACATATATGACACTTGGTACACATTTTTTCACATATACACCAAATTGAGCACATAATGCCTATCTATCAATTTCTTACACTCACATACTTCAAACTCACATGCTACCACCAACACAATATACAGAATTGTGAAAAGATAGGACTCTAGAGAAGAAAAAAACACAACTTTCTACACCTCTCACCATCCTAAAGCATGTGAAACACAACCTACACCTCTCTTCTTCACCCGAAACCCTAGAATCGACAATTAGAAGAGAAGAAGAACCCCTACCTCGAAAATGAAGGCCTTCCTAGCACTTCACCAATTTTCCAGTGGATTCTACCTTGCCGAATCACCACTTTGTTCGATTCTACCCCTAAGCCACTTAACGCACCTTCCCGGACTCCTTTTTCGATTCTGAAAACTTCTACGGTCTCAAAATCACTTCCTCTACTCTCTAAACATTTCATATTAGCCACTCTCAAAAATAAATATTTCCTAGAATTTTCCGAATTCCCGGGCCCACTTAAGTCGCATCCCGGGCCCCGGTTTGACCAAAAAGTCAAACTTTTCCAAATCTCCCGAAAACTTCCCAAAACCTTAAAAACACTTCCCAAACATGTTTCCCACACTCAAAACATGTTAAACACCACTCAAAATGCATTTATGGCAATTATAATACGAAAAATGCAAAATCGGCCAAAATTGGTCACGGTCTCTACAACCTCCCCCTTAAGGGAATTTCGTCCCCGAAATTAGAAACATACCTCAAGTAGAAAACAAGTCAGGATATTTTGAGCGAACTTCTTGTTCTCGCTCCCACGTAGCCTCCTCGACTCCGTGATGTCTCCAAAGGACTCTAACCAATGGGATAGTCTTGCCCCGAAGCACTTGCTCCCTAGCATCCAAAACCTGTACTGGTCTCTCCTCGTAAGACACATCCTCCCCCACCTCAAGATCTGTCCAATCTAACACATGTGAAGGATCCGGCTCATACCTTCTTAACATCAAAACGTGGAAAGTATTGTGCACACTTGACAATTGCGGTGGCAATGCCAAGCGGTATGCAACCTCACCCACATGGTCCAATATCTCGAATGGATCGATAAACCGTGGGGCTAGCTTTCCGCTACGCCCAAACCTCATCAAACCCCGTCGTGGTGAGACTTTCAAGAAGACATGGTCCCCCACCTCAAATGCTAAAGGCCTCCGCCTTTTGTCAGCATAGCTTTTCTGACGACTCTGAGCCGTAAGCAAATGCTGTCGTATGATCTTAATCTTTTCTGTAGTCTCTCTGACTATATCCGGCCCCAAAGCCACTGTCTCGCCGACCTCTGTCTAACAAACTGACGACCTACAAGGTCTACCATACAAGGCCTCAAATGGAGCCATCTCAATACTAGCTTGGTAGCTATTATTGTACGCAAACTCCACCAATGGAAGGTGATCCTTCCAATTGCCTTGAAAATCAAGTGCACATGCTCTAAACATATCCTATAAATCTGTATAGTACGCTCCGACTGACCATCTGTCTGAGGATGGAAAGCTGTACTAAAATGGAGGTTCGTATCAAGTGCAGTCTGAAAACTCTGCCAAAACTGTGATGTGAATCTCGGATCTCTATCAGACATAATGGAAACTGGCACTCCGTGCAGTCTCACAATCTGATTAATATACAACTGACTAAGGGTATCCACATCATCTGTCACTCAAATAGGAAGGAAATGAGCCACCTTGGTCAACCTATCCACAATGACCCAAACTGCATCATGACTCTTCCTTGTCCTAGGTAACCCCGTCACAAAGTCCATAGTAACGTGTTCCCACTTCCACATAGCTACCGGTAAGGGCTGTAACAAACCTGCCAGTCTCTGATGCTTGGCCTTCACTTGTTGACAAGTGAGGCACCTCGCCACAAACTATGCGACGTCCTTTTTCATGCCCTTCCACCAATACTGTCTATGAAGGTTGTGGTACATCTTGGTACCACCGGGATGTACTGCAAGTCTGGAGCTATGAAACTCCCTCAGGACCTCATCCCTACAAGCCAATGGAACAACCATTCTGCCTCTGAACCTCAGACCTCCGTCTGAATGGAAAACCCAATCCTCCACTGCCTCACCACCCGTAATCCGAGTGCGAATGCTCTCTAACTCTGTGTCATGCCTCTGCTCCTCAACCACCCTACTCACTAGAGTTGGTTGCGCTATGAGTGTGAACAAAGTGGCATGTCCATCACTCTCACTGAAGCACAATCCCATTTCTGAGATGTCTTCCATCATCTTCCGCTCACGGATAGCAATACTAGCCAGAGTGCCATGTGATTTCCTCCTCAATGCATCGACAACCACATTAGCATTCCCTGGGTGATACTGAAGATCAAAGTTGTAGTCTTCCATATATTCGACCCATCTACTTTGTCTCATATTCAAGTCTTTTTGTGTAAAAAGGTACTTCAAGCTCTTATGATTGGAGAAAACCTCAAATTGCTCTCTATAGAGATAATGCCTCCACGTTTTCAAAGCAAAAATTACCGCCGCCAACTCCAAGTCATGAGTCGGGTAATTCTGCTCATGGATCTTCAACTGTCGGGAACCATATGCAACAACCCTCTCGGTCTGCATCAACACACATCCCAAACCATCCCGTAAAGCGTCACAGTAGATGACATAACCCAAACCACGCTAGGGAATAATCAATATTGGAGCACTAGTCAATCTACGCTTCAATTCCATAAAGGAATGCTCACAAGCCTCGTTCCACTCAAACTTAACTCCTTTACGAGTAAGCTTGGTCATCGGCGTTGCTAACTTTGAAAAGTCTTTCATGAAACGCCGATAATATCCTGCCAATCCCAAGAAGCTACATATCTCGAATACGTTCTTAGGCCTCTCCCAATCCATTACCGCTTCAATCTTAGAAGGGTCTACCGACACTCCTCCTTCCGACACCACGTGCCCTAGGAACTTCACCTCCGTTAGCCAAAATTCACATTTTTCAAATTTGGCAGACAAACAGTGCTCTCTCAATGTCTGTAAAACTGTCCTCAAATTGATCTCATGCTCTTCCATAGAAGAAGAATACACAAGAATGTCGTCCACGAAGACCACCACAAACCTATCCAAGTACACCCTGAATATTTGATTCATCAAATCCATGAACGCTGCTAGTGCATTCGTCAATCCAAATGGCATCACTAGAAACTCATAGTGGCCATATCTAGTCCGAAAAGCTATCTTCGAAATGTCCTCTTCCCTTACCCTCAACTGGTAATACCCCGACCTCAAGTCGATCTTAGAAAAACAAGTCGAACCCTTAAGCTGATCAAACAAGTCATCTATCCTTGGCAAAGGATACTTGTTCTTAATCGTTGCTTGGTTCAACTTACGGTAGTCTATGCATAACAGTAAAGATCCATCCTTCTTTTTAGTAAATAGGACCGGAGCTCCCCAAGGCGATGTACTAGGTCGTACAAATCCCTTATCCAATAATTCTTGCAATTGATCCTTCAACTCCATCAACTCTGCCGGTGCCATCCGGTACGGTGCCATAGAGATAGGCGCGGTACCGGGAGCAAGATCAATGCTAAATACAACATCTCTCATCGGAGGTAACTCTGTCAAGTCCTCTGGAAACACATCCACAAACTCTCTAACCACCGGTGGAAATCCTCCACTAGTCACAATCTCATCCTCCTCGGCTAACAAGCTAGTTAGGAAATATCCAATCTCATCCCTCACACAGGAACCAAGTAGAGACGGAACGTAGAAATCATCCCGCTCTCCCACAAAATAAAAGCAATCACCCTCGGGTGTGCACACTGTCACTCTCCTACGGAGACAATCAATCGTGGCTCTAAATGTAGATAGCCAATCCATACCTAGAATGACATCAAAGGTGGTCATGTCTACTAACACAAAGTTGAACACTAGTCGACGCCCAACAACCTTGATCTCGTAAGACCGACACACTCTATCCAGGTTAACCCTACCCCCAACTGGTGTATCAATGGACAATTGTGACTCTAGTGATGACACCCGCAGCCCCAAGGCACAAGCAAATGCAACAGATATGAATGAATGTGATGCACCTGAATCTATCTGTAAAGACCGGAATTTTTTTTGACCGGTTCCGGGTGGATTTTGACCGGATTTAATTTCTTTTTTGAATAAATTAAATCCGAAAGGGTGAGGATATAAAGACTTCTATGCTAGGGGAAGGTGTATGTATATGTATATGTATATATATATATATCTATATATATATATATAGTGCCTATATTTATATTAAATTATAAATATAGGGTGGGCTCATATGCAATTGTGAAGAAATATGGGTGCACTTGTATGATTACAAGTATAGGTATAATGTGTGGTGTATAATAAATAAGAAAAGAGGATAAGAAATGGGTGGAGAAGAAGTGGTCAGCCGAGAGAAGAAAAGAAAAGAAAAGAAAAAGAGAAAAGAAAGAGAAAAGGAAAAAAGAAGAAAAGAAAAAGGAAAGAAGAGAAGAAGGAGAAGTCAGGGAGAGAGAAAACCGAGAGAGAGCGGCCGAGGGAGGCGACAGTTCCGGCGCCGACAGTGGCTGCCGCCGTTCGCGGTGGTCACGGCCCGGTGGCAGTGGGCTGTTGCGGAGCCCGGTTCCTCGGTCTTGGGTTTGCGGGTTCGATGGGGGGTCGGACCGAAGGGGTTCGTTCGGCCGTGGATGGCAGCGACGGCACCCGGTGGTGATCTGTGCTGGGTTCCTTCTCGGCGGCCGCAGCTGGTAGCGACGGTGGTGCTCCGGCAGCGAGGGTGGCCGAAAGTGGCCTGTTTGGGTCGAGCTCGGAGGGGTTTGACTCTTGGCTGGATTCGATTTTGCTGAATAGGGTCGACGGCAGGTGATGGTTGGTGGTTCGTGGTGTTTGGTCTCGGTTTGGGTGTGGCTTCCGTGGGCTTTGGGTTCACGGCTGGTGGTGGCCGTGACACGGCGGTGGCTGTCCGACAGTTGATGATAATTGGGTTCAATTGCAACTCGGTTTGGGTTTGGGTTTTTGAATGGTTTTCAATGGAGGTTGAGGGAACTCGGGTTGATGGAGTTGGCTGGGTCTTGGTGGTCAGCTGTGGTTGTAACGATGAGGGGCTGCCGGTGATGGTGGCCAGTGGCTTGTGTTGGGTTTTGGGTGACTTTTCTTGGTTGAGTTTGAGGGTGAGAGTCATGGTGGTTTACGGAGGCAACGGGTTTGGTTGTGGCTAATCAATGGTGTTTGGTTTCAGTTGTTTGAGGCTAAGGAGGAGGCTGTGGTGGTGACAGAATGTTTGGGCTGAATTTGGGTTCATGGTTCGGCTGAGTTTGCTTCCATGGTCATTGATTAGGAGGTGGTCCGATAGTGTGTGGGTTCGGCCATGACGAGTTTTGCATGGCTCTACATGTTTTGGAGTCGAACTACGATGGTGTGGCTTGATTTTGGAGTTTAAATTGTTGGTGGTCTCGGGTCTTCATTGGCCGAGTACACAGCTTGGTTGCGGCAGTTATAACAGCTACATGATGTTTGTTTGGGGTTGGATCTTATGCACGGTGGGTTGCTGGGGCATAATTCAAAGTAATTACAGGGGTTGTGAGTTGTTAAGAGATAATGGTATATATGGTTTTGAATTAAAGTGGGCTATCAAATTGGGTTTGGTCACCAATTGAATGAAAGATTGGGTTAAGCGTGGAGATGGGAAAGGGAAGGAAATGGTTCAAAAGGTTGTCGTGTGGGCTTTGACACAGGACTGGACCGGACTTGGCACAGGCCGACTTACAAACGCGGATTCATTGGAGAGCGGGACTTAAGGCAAGTTGATTCTTGCCTCTATCTCTATGTATATTTTAATTATGCCGATTAATTTTACATATGTTTTTAATTTAGTCATACGTGGCGTTTGCAGATATATATCTATATATAAAGGTGTTTATATATATATATACGTGGGATGTGAGGATAAATACATGTGGGTATATATATATTTGTGGGCTTGGAGGATTAGGGCATTGTTAAATTCAAATGCTGATTTGCATTGTTATATGCATATTTATGGATTGAGTTGTGTAATGTATGCTAAATTACATATGTATATTTAGCTAGATGTTGCCTTGCATGCATATATAATTTTTATACGTGAGTTGAGTATACGTAAGTATATATGTGGTTATATATTTGGTGCAGTAGTAGAAATGCATGCTAAATTGATTATAGCATAGAAGGGCATTGGAAAGCATGAAATATGTGAGGTATTAGGTATGTTTTACTACCTATATGGGTGACATGATATATATATATACATATATATATATATATATATATATATATATATTAGTTAGATTGTATATGGTTGTGAGAATGCATGCTGGTTGCTCGTAGTAAATGCTTGATTGGAATGAAAGCATGATTATATTATGCTAATATACGTATATATATGATTATATGCAGGATGTGACATATATATATATATGTAGTGTATGTGCAAATGTGACTATGAATGATTTCTATGAAAAGTGTGTACAGTGGTGAAAAATGTGAAAATGTGATGTTTATAGATTTATGCATGAAAGACATGACTTTCTTGAAAAATGCATAAGCATGATGATTCCCATGATGTGAGTGTGATGACACTGTGACAATCTTGAAGAGAAAGGAAAATGCATTGATTTGACAAAAACGCATTCATGGTGTGGATAAGTGCATTGATGTGATTATGTGCACTACGTGAAAAGCGAGTTTTTGGGGCATGTGTGAGAATTAATAGGGTATTGAACTCTAGGGTGCAAGACCCAAAACTTGGCCAAGCGGGTGTCGCTTCCGTCGGGTTAGTAGCCCGAAAAGCGTGAGCAGAGTATGCGGTCCCAAAGCGACCCTTACTATGGATTGTGACAAGCGAAGTCCTCAGTTGAATTGATTTTCGGAAATTTGTGGCGTGAGTTATATATATATATATATATATGAAATGTGACTGTCAAGTTGATATATATATATATATATATGTATATATCTATGTATATGCATTGAGGTGGAAAACATCACGCATGATTTGAAAAACGTGATTGTTTATGGGTAAAAAAGCTTGTATACATATCATATAGACATGTAGCGATTTAATGTGCATTTATGCATGACTCTATGGATCTTGTTGAGTTGTGATGTGGTATTTGATTTACATTGTTCATGTAAATGCTCGGTTCATATATGTTTTCTATACATAATGACGTTGGATGGTTATTGTTTTTGAACATGTTGTAAATGATTTTCACAAGTCATGTATAGTTGATTTAAATGTTCATAAGTGCTGGAACTGCCATGTGCATTGTTAGTTCATGTATGTTAGGAGGGGCATGACTTTAAATATCGTGATATATTTAAGTGCATGTATATTTTTGAGAATATGTGAGGATCGACCTACTGCTGCGATGATAGTATGGTTTTACTTACCTTGTTGGGCCTTTGAGAGCTCACCCCCTCCCAAGTTTTGCAGGTATTGCCGATTATGGAGTCAGTTGGAGAAACTGATAGCACCAATTGCAGAGGTAGTAGTTAGATTCCTTAGGATCTAATTTATGTTCAGGATAGTAGATGAATGTTGTACATTTAGATTAAATGTATGAAGTGATTATGTTGAGTCAATCCCTTCAGATGTATTTCATTCATGCGATGTACGTATATAATACGGACATTCAAGGACTGAGACATGTATATTTTTGATTATATTATGCATGTTGTAGAAATGCTGGGGGGACACATGCCCAGAAGTGTCCATTTTTATTGTTTAGATATAAATGTTGGGGGGACACGTGACCAGAAGTGTCCATATGAATTGTAAAGCAGGTGTGATATGTCAGGAGTTGATTATTTAGAATGGGCCATGCCCGATTTTCGTGAAAATCATTTGCAAGAGCCACTGATGATCTAATGCCACTTGAAGGGTGTGCATATAAAACGCTTCCGCAATAGAATAGATTAAAATGAGATTAAGGTGTGGGAACTTGAGGTGAAATTACGGATTCACCCCCATTTCCCTCGCTCCTAACCGGGTGTCGGAAATCGGGGCGTGACAACATGGTATCAGAGCTCTAGGTCAGAATACCTAGGGACGACGGGAATGGACATATCACGTGTTGATTTGGAGATAGGCGATGGTTGATAGTTGCCTAGATGATAGGTTTGATTACCTATGGACAGTAGTGGAATTATTTGCTCGGTGTGAGCAATCCTAATGAAAGATTAAAGTGTTGATATGTGAAACTGGTTTCGATTGGTAGTAACTCCCAGAATTGGTTGAGTTTAGATCTTTGACTTGGTGATTAAGCCTCATTAGTGAGCAATGAAGAGGTACCGCAAGGAAGTTTGCGAGTGTTTAAGTTCGTAGAAATATTTAGGGACTTATGTTATTGGTAAGTGTATTGCCGAGGTTGGCAATTGGAATTGAGATGGGATACAAGGGAGGCATATTGCCGGAGTTAGGCTAGCTTTGGAAAATGGCTCGGCCGAACATTTTTCTTTGATTAGCGCTTCTCTTACATTACGCTGGCTCTTGTAGTTGTTGAGTTGTTTCGTCCGGATGACGATAGATAAAAGATTCCCTATAGTAGGGATATATCACTGAAAGCGATTGGTATTGATAGTCAAGGTTGCTACCTTAGACTATAGAGACGGATAGATTGTTAGGTGTTTACCAATGGGTACAAGGGAAGAGAGTAGGTTGGTTTGAACCACTCTAGATTTTGTGTTCTAGTATGTGTGTATACTAGGGGGACTGGGCCGTGTTTTACACGCTTGCTCAGGTAGAGGAAGTATCGGGACTGTGTATGGTCAGGGGTATTTTCCTAGTATTAGCTCGAGGGCTAGGGTGTTGGTTGATGCATCATATTTCATATCATGCATGTTATGTGTTTATTTGATTAGCATGTTGTGTGTTATATGCTATGTGCTATACGTGATTCATGTGACTGTGCATTACCCTTGTGTGTTACATTTGGCGTCACATGGCTAGTAGTGACATGTAGTCACCTAGAAATTTCAGTCTTGAGAATTGGTGAACCTGGGTAGAGGTTTGAAACCGAGTAGACTACGATGTTGAAATAGACATGTAGTGGTAGGCTTTGAGAGTATCAGTCTGGAATTGTGGGGAAAGGTATGGTTTATCTTGTAGTTTCCCAAACCAAGAGTTTGGTGACTCAAATTTGCGTTGTAATCATTGCACAACGATGAGGACTCGGAATTGACCTAATTCTTGGAGTCAGCGGACATATGATGACTTAATGCAATGGTAATGCATAGAAGGATTTGTGGGGTCCTAGATGAAGCAGTCGGGATCTTGGGGTCTCAAGTGAGATGTTAGAAAGGAATGGATAAATACCCGGGAAGTCAAAGATGTCCGTAAGGATCAATGGACAGGTAAGTCAGATTAATTCCTTAGGAAATGAGATTCTGAAGCTAAGGGCATGTAGTACCCTAATCTTGGCACTAAATGTCAACGGAATGTAGTCCATGAAAATGGACAGGGCTGGATGATTTGTTTTGGATAGGTGCACTCCTCATATGCCTTGACCTTAGTAGGTGTACTGTGATATGCACATGATTGATGCAGTTGGATCAAAGTGTGGATATGATATTAAGAGAAAGAGGAGTTGATAATGGATGAGGATCCTGACATATGGTATCTGAAGTGAGGATAGTTTCTTACCATGAAGGGGAGAGGTGGACGCAGTGGATATGTAGATGCAGTGGGCTGCGGCCACTGTATGATTGTTGTTTGGGTACTGTAGGTGACCTCAAACTTTTATTGGTAAGGGTTGTCTAAAGTGAAGTGCTAATATGAAAGGAATCCTCTCTAATTGTCAACTAATTCCTTGGTGTGAACGATGAAAGTGGGAAATAGTCCTCTTGAATAAGGAGATTGTGAAACCAGTAGGATGTAAGATCCTGGACTTGGCATTGGATTCCAGTGGGTTGTGGTCTATGAGACTGGGCAGAGTTATGTGACTTGCTGTGGCAAGTACACCGCTTATGTGGTTTGTATCGGCGAGTGCACTGTAATGTGCCTTGCTGGGGAGTGCGCTTGTGATGTGCACTGGATTGATATGGTTTGTGTTGTGACGATGCCCAGGATATTAGACTAAGCCCGGGAATGATATGCCAAAGATTGAAGTTCATGTTTGATAATGAAACAATGACTTTGAGTATTGATGATCCCGGATTATAGGGAAGTATCACGGTGAGTGATTGGTATGATTAGTCGAAGGTGTTGCCTTAGACTAGAGGTAGAGATGGACTGGATAGGTCTTGAGGTAGAGACTGTGGACTCTACGAAGCAAGTGCTTCGGAGGATTTCGTGGGTGAACCGTACATCAGCTTCGGAATCACTCAACCATGTCACGGAAGTGGTTATACTGCCTCACGGCAGTTGAGATGCACTGATTGTGCCAAACTTGAGTGTTATGAGTTAGGTGTTGCAAGTGTAGCACCTAGGGTATGTGGAGAGAGAAAGTGACGATCATTGGCGAGAATGACGTCTGGTAAGGATTGGTTTTGGAAAGACCACGACTATGCTAATTTCGAGGACGAAATTCCTTGAAGGAGGGGAGGTTGTAAAGACCGGAATTTTTTTTGACTGGTTCCGGGTGGATTTTGACCGGATTTAATTTTTTTTCGAATAAATTAAATCCGAAAGGGTGAGGATATAAAGATTTCTATGCTAGGGGAAGGTGTATGTATATGTATATGTATATATATATATATATCTATATATATATATATAGTGCCTATATTTATATTAAATTATAAATATAGGGTGGGCTCATATGCAATTGTGAAGAAATATGGGTGCACTTGTATGATTACAAGTATAGGTATAATGTGTGGTGTACAATAAATAAGAAAAGAGGATAAGAAATGGGTGGAGAAGAAGTGGTCAGCCGAGAGAAGAAAAGAAAAGAAAAGAAAAAGAGAAAAGAAAGAGAAAAGAAAAAAAGAAGAAAAGAAAAAGAAAAGAAGAGAAGAAGGAGAAGTCGGGGAGAGAGAAAACCGAGATAGAAAGAGAGAGAGCGGCCGAGGGAGGCGACGGTTCCGGCGCCGACAGTGGCTGCCGCCGTTCGCGGTGGTCACGGCCCGGTGGCAGTGGGCTGTTGCGGAGCCCGGTTCCTCGATCTTGGGTTCGCGGGTTCGATGGGGGGTCGGACCGAAGGGGTTCGTTCGGCCGTGGATGGCAGCGACGGCACCCGGTGGTGATCTGTGCTGGGTTCCTTCTCGGCGGCCGCAGCTGGTAGCGACGGTGGTGCTCAGCCAGCGAGGGTGGCCGAAAGTGGCCTGTTTGGGTCGAGCTCGGAGGGGTTTGACTCATGGCTGGGTTCGGTTTTGCTGAATAGGGTCGACGCAGGTGATGGTTGGTGGTTCATGGTGTTTGGTCTCGGTTTGGGTATGGCTTCCGTGGGCTTTAGGTTCACGGCTGGTGCTGGCCGTGACACGGCGGTGGCTGTCCGACAGTTGATGATAATTGGGTTCGATTGCAACTCGGTTTGGGTTTGGGTTTTTGAATGGTTTTCAATGGAGGTTGAGGGAACTCGGGTTGATGGAGTTGGCTGGGTCTTGGTGGTCAGCTGTGGTTGTAACGATGAGGGGCTGCCGGTGATGGTGGCCAGTGGCTTGTGTTGGGTTTTGGGTGACTTTTCTTGGTTGAGTTTGAGGGTGAGAGTCATGGTGGTTTACGGAGGCAACGGGTTTGGTTGTGGCTAATCAATGGTGTTTGGTTTCAGTTGTTTGAGGCTAAGGAGGAGGCTGTGGTGGTGACAGAATGTTTGGGCTGAATTTGGGTTCATGGTTCGGCTGAGTTTGCTTCCATGGTCATTGATTAGGAGGTGGTCCGATAGTGTGTGGGTTCGGCCATGACGAGTTTTGCATGGCTCTACATGTTTTGGAGTCGAACTACGATGGTGTGGCTTGATTTTGGAGTTTAAATTGTTGGTGGTCTCGGGTCTTCATTGGCCGAGTACACAGCTTGGTTGCGGCAGTTATAACAGCTACATGATGTTTGTTTGGGGTTGGATCTTATGCACGGTGGGTTGCTGGGGCATAATTCAAAGTAATTACAGGGGTTGTGAGTTGTTAAGAGATGATGGTATATATGGTTTTGAATTAAAGTGGGCTGTCAAATTGGGTTTGGTCACCAATTGAATTAAAGATTGGGTTAAGCGTGGAGATGGGAAAGGGAAGGAAATGGTTCAAAAGGTTGTCGTGTGGGCTTTGACACAGGACTGGACCGGACTTGGCACAGGCCGACTTACAGACGCGGATTCATTGGAGAGCGGGACTTAAGGCAAGTTGATTCTTGCCTCTATCTCTATGGTTATTTTAATTATGCCGATTAATTTTACATATGTTTTTAATTTAGTCATACGTGGCGTTTGCATATATATATATGTGCATATATATAAATATATATATATATAAAGGTGTTTATATATATATATATACGTGGGATGTGAGGATAAATACATGTGGGTATATATATATGTGTGGGCTTGGAGGATTAGGGCATTGTTAAATTCAAATGCTGATTTGCATTGTTATATGCATATTTATGGATTGAGTTGTGTAATGTATGCTAAATTACATATGTATATTTAGCTAGATGTTGCCTTGCATGCATATATGATTTTTATACGTGAGTTGAGTATACGTAAGTATATATGTGGTTATATATTTGGTGCAGTAGTAGAAATGCATGCTAAATTGATTATAGTATAGAAGGGCATTGGAAAGCATGAAATATGTGAGGTATTAGGTATGTTTTACTACCTATATGGGTGACATGATATATATATATACATATATATATATATATTAGTTAGATTGTATATGGTTGTGAGAATGCATGCTGGTTGCTCGTAGTAAATGCTTGATTGGAATGAAAGCATGATTATATTATGCTAATATACGTATATATATGATTATATGCAGGATGTGACATATATATATATATGTAGTGTATGTGCAAATGTGACTATGAATGATTTCTGTGAAAAGTGTGTACATTGGTGAAAAACGTGAAAATGTGATGTTTATAGATTTATGCATGAAAGACATGACTTTCTTGAAAAATGCATAAGCATGATGATTCCCATGATGTGAGTGTGATGACACTGTGACAATCTTGAAGAGAAAGGAAAATGCATTGATTTGACAAAAACGCATTCATGGTGTGGATAAGTGCATTGATGTGATTATGTGCACTACGTGAAAAGTGAGTTTTTGGGGCATGTGTGAGAATTAATAGGGTATTGAACTCTAGGGTGCAAGACCCAAAACTTGGCCAAGCGGGTGTCGCTTCCGTCGGGTTAGTAGCCCGAAAAGCGTGAGCAGAGTATGCGGTCCCAAAGCGACCCTTACTATGGATTGTGACAAGCGAAGTCCTCAGTTGAATTGATTTTCGGAAATTTGTGGCGTGAGTTATATATATATATATATATGAAATGTGACTGTCAAGTTGATATATATATATATATATATGTATATATCTATGTATATGCATTGAGGTGGAAAACATCACGCATGATTTGAAAAACGTGATTGTTTATGGGTAAAAAAGCTTGTATACATATCATATAGACATGTAGCGATTTAATGTGCATTTATGCATGACTCTATGGATCTTGTTGAGTTGTGATGTGGTATTTGATTTACATTGTTCATGTAAATGCTCGGTTCATATATGTTTTCTATACATAATGACGTTGGATGGTTATTGTTTTTGAACATGTTGTAAATGATTTTCACAAGTCATGTATAGTTGATTTAAATGTTCATAAGTGCTGGAACTGCCATGTGCATTGTTAGTTCATGTATGTTAGGAGGGGCATGACTTTAAATATCGTGATATATTTAAGTGCATGTATATTTTTGAGAATATGTGAGGATCGACCTACTGCTGCGATGATAGTATGGTTTTACTTACCTTGTTGGGCCTTTGAGCTCACCCCCTCCCAGGTTTTGCAGGTATTGCCGATTATGGAGTCAGTTGGAGAAACTGATAGCACCAATTGCAGAGGTAGTAGTTAGATTCCTTAGGATCTAATTTATGTTCAGGATAGTAGATGAATGTTGTACATTTGGATTAAATGTATGAAGTGATTATGTTGAGTCAATCCCTTCAGATGTATTTCATTCATGCGATGTACGTATATAATACGGACATTCAAGGACTGAGACATGTATATTTTTGATTATATTATGCATGTTGTAGAAATGCTGGAGGGACACAAGCCCAGAAGTGTCCATTTTTATTGTTTAGATATAAATGTTGGGGGGACACGTGCCCAGAAGTGTCCATATGAATTGTAAAGCAGGTGTGATATGTCAGGAGTTGATTATTTAGAATGGGTCATGCCCGATTTTCGTGAAAATCATTTGGAAGGGCCATTGATGATCTAATGCCACTTGAAGGGTGTGCATATAAAATGCTTCCGCAATAGAATAGATTAAAATGAGATTAAGGTGTGGGAACTTGAGGTGAAATTACGGATTCACCCCCATTTCCCTCGCTCCTAACCGGGTGTCGGAAATCGGGGCGTGACAACATGGTATCAGAGCTCTAGGTCAGAATACCTAGGGACGACGGGAATGGACATATCACGTGTTGATTTGGAGATAGGCGATGGTTGATAGTTGCCTAGATGATAGGTTTGATTACCTATGGACAGTAGTGGAATTATTTGCTCGGTGTGAGCAATCCTAATGAAAGATCAAAGTGTTGATATGTGAAACTGGTTTCGATTGGTAGTAACTCCCAGAATTGGTTGAGTTTAGATCTTTGACTTGGTGATTAAGCCTCATTAGTGAGCAATGAAGAGGTACCGCAAGGAAGTTTGCGAGTGTTTAAGTTCGTAGAAATATTTAGGGACTTATGTTATTGGTAAGTGTATTGCCGAGGTTGGCAATTGGAATTGAGATGGGATACAAGGGAGGCATATTGCCGGAGTTAGGCTAGCTTTGGAAAATGGCTCGGCCGAACATTTTTCTTTGATTAGCGCTTCTCTTACATTACGCTGGCTCTTGTAGTTGTTGAGTTGTTTCGTCCGGATGACGATAGATAAAAGATTCCCTATAGTAGGGATATATCACTGAAAGCGATTGGTATTGATAGTCAAGGTTGCTACCTTAGACTATAGAGACGGATAGATTGTTAGGTGTTTACCAATGGGTACAAGGGAAGAGAGTAGGTTGGTTTGAACCACTCTAGATTTTGTGTTCTAGTATGTGTGTATACTAGGGGGACTGGGCCGTGTTTTACACGCTTGCTCAGGTAGAGGAAGTATCGGGACTGTGTATGGTCAGGGGTATTTTCCTAGTATTAGCTCGAGGGCTAGGGTGTTGGTTGATGCATCATATTTCATATCATGCATGTTATGTGTTTATTTGATTAGCATGTTGTGTGTTATATGCTATGTGCTATACGTGATTCATGTGACTGTGCATTACCCTTGTGTGTTACATTTGGCGTCACATGGCTAGTAGTGACATGTAGTCACCTAGAAATTTCAGTCTTGAGAATTGGTGAACCTGGGTAGAGGTTTGAAACCGAGTAGACTACGATGTTGAAATAGACATGTAGTGGTAGGCTTTGAGAGTATCAGTCTGGAATTGTGGGGAAAGGTATGGTTTATCTTGTAGTTTCCCAAACCAAGAGTTTGGTGACTCAAATTTGCGTTGTAATCATTGCACAACGATGAGGACTCGGAATTGACCTAATTCTTGGAGTCAGCGGACATATGATGACTTAATGCAATGGTAATGCATAGAAGGATTTGTGGGGTCCTAGATGAAGCAGTCGGGATCTTGGGGTCTCAAGTGAGATGTTAGAAAGGAATGGATAAATACCCGGGAAGTCAAAGATGTCCGTAAGGATCAATGGACAGGTAAGTCAGATTAATTCCTTAGGAAATGAGATTCTGAAGCTAAGGGCATGTAGTACCCTAATCTTGGCACTAAATGTCAACGGAATGTAGTCCATGAAAATGGACAGGGCTGGATGATTTGTTTTGGATAGGTGCACTCCTCATATGCCTTGACCTTAGTAGGTGTACTGTGATATGCACATGATTGATGCAGTTGGATCAAAGTGTGGATATGATATTAAGAGAAAGAGGAGTTGATAATGGATGAGGATCCTGACATATGGTATCTGAAGTGAGGATAGTTTCTTACCATGAAGGGGAGAGGTGGACGCAGTGGATATGTAGATGCAGTGGGCTGCGGCCACTGTATGATTGTTGTTTGGGTACTGTAGGTGACCTCGAACTTTTATTGGTAAGGGTTGTCTAAAGTGAAGTGCTAATATGAAAGGAATCCTCTCTAATTGTCAACTAATTCCTTGGTGTGAACGATGAAAGTGGGAAATAGTCCTCTTGAATAAGGAGATTGTGAAACCAGTAGGATGTAAGATCCTGGACTTGGCATTGGATTCCAGTGGGTTGTGGTCTATGAGACTGGGCAGAGTTATGTGACTTGCTGTGGCAAGTACACCGCTTATGTGGTTTGTATCGGCGAGTGCACTGTAATGTGCCTTGCTGGGGAGTGCGCTTGTGATGTGCACTGGATTGATATGGTTTGTGTTGTGACGATGCCCAGGATATTAGACTAAGCCCGGGAATGATATGCCAAAGATTGAAGTTCATGTTTGATAATGAAACAATGACTTTGAGTATTGATGATCCCGGATTATAGGGAAGTATCACGGTGAGTGATTGGTATGATTAGTCGAAGGTGTTGCCTTAGACTAGAGGTAGAGATGGACTGGATAGGTCTTGAGGTAGAGACTGTGGACTCTACGAAGCAAGTGCTTCGGAGGATTTCGTGGGTGAACCGTACATCAGCTTCGGAATCACTCAACCATGTCACGGAAGTGGTTATACTGCCTCACGGCAGTTGAGATGCACTGATTGTGCCAAACTTGAGTGTTATGAGTTAGGTGTTGCAAGTGTAGCACCTAGGGTATGTGGAGAGAGAAAGTGACGATCATTGGCGAGAATGACGTCTGGTAAGGATTGGTTTTGGAAAGACCACGACTATGCTAATTTCGAGGACGAAATTCCTTGAAGGAGGGGAGGTTGTAAAGACCGGAATTTTTTTTGACTGGTTCCGGGTGGATTTTGACCGGATTTAATTTTTTTTCGAATAAATTAAATCCGAAAGGGTGAGGATATAAAGATTTCTATGCTAGGGGAAGGTGTATGTATATGTATA
The DNA here is from genome assembly GCA_026545225.1 of Cornus controversa. Classification (NCBI taxonomy): domain Eukaryota; kingdom Viridiplantae; phylum Streptophyta; class Magnoliopsida; order Cornales; family Cornaceae; genus Cornus; species Cornus controversa. The sequence goes on along the minus strand of CM048853.1, from coordinate 14,963,087 downwards.
TGTATATATATATATATATCTATATATATATATATAGTGCCTATATTTATATTAAATTATAAATATAGGGTGGGCTCATATGCAATTGTGAAGAAATATGGGTGCACTTGTATGATTACAAGTATAGGTATAATGTGTGGTGTACAATAAATAAGAAAAGAGGATAAGAAATGGGTGGAGAAGAAGTGGTCAGCCGAGAGAAGAAAAGAAAAGAAAAGAAAAAGAGAAAAGAAAGAGAAAAGAAAAAAAGAAGAAAAGAAAAAGAAAAGAAGAGAAGAAGGAGAAGTCGGGGAGAGAGAAAACCGAGATAGAAAGAGAGAGAGCGGCCGAGGGAGGCGACGGTTCCGGCGCCGACAGTGGCTGCCGCCGTTCGCGGTGGTCACGGCCCGGTGGCAGTGGGCTGTTGCGGAGCCCGGTTCCTCGATCTTGGGTTCGCGGGTTCGATGGGGGGTCGGACCGAAGGGGTTCGTTCGGCCGTGGATGGCAGCGACGGCACCCGGTGGTGATCTGTGCTGGGTTCCTTCTCGGCGGCCGCAGCTGGTAGCGACGGTGGTGCTCAGCCAGCGAGGGTGGCCGAAAGTGGCCTGTTTGGGTCGAGCTCGGAGGGGTTTGACTCATGGCTGGGTTCGGTTTTGCTGAATAGGGTCGACGCAGGTGATGGTTGGTGGTTCATGGTGTTTGGTCTCGGTTTGGGTATGGCTTCCGTGGGCTTTCGGTTCACGGCTGGTGCTGGCCGTGACACGGCGGTGGCTGTCCGACAGTTGATGATAATTGGGTTCGATTGCAACTCGGTTTGGGTTTGGGTTTTTGAATGGTTTTCAATGGAGGTTGAGGGAACTCGGGTTGATGGAGTTGGCTGGGTCTTGGTGGTCAGCTGTGGTTGTAACGATGAGGGGCTGCCGGTGATGGTGGCCAGTGGCTTGTGTTGGGTTTTGGGTGACTTTTCTTGGTTGAGTTTGAGGGTGAGAGTCATGGTGGTTTACGGAGGCAACGGGTTTGGTTGTGGCTAATCAATGGTGTTTGGTTTCAGTTGTTTGAGGCTAAGGAGGAGGCTGTGGTGGTGACAGAATGTTTGGGCTGAATTTGGGTTCATGGTTCGGCTGAGTTTGCTTCCATGGTCATTGATTAGGAGGTGGTCCGATAGTGTGTGGGTTCGGCCATGACGAGTTTTGCATGGCTCTACATGTTTTGGAGTCGAACTACGATGGTGTGGCTTGATTTTGGAGTTTAAATTGTTGGTGGTCTCGGGTCTTCATTGGCCGAGTACACAGCTTGGTTGCGGCAGTTATAACAGCTACATGATGTTTGTTTGGGGTTGGATCTTATGCACGGTGGGTTGCTGGGGCATAATTCAAAGTAATTACAGGGGTTGTGAGTTGTTAAGAGATGATGGTATATATGGTTTTGAATTAAAGTGGGCTGTCAAATTGGGTTTGGTCACCAATTGAATTAAAGATTGGGTTAAGCGTGGAGATGGGAAAGGGAAGGAAATGGTTCAAAAGGTTGTCGTGTGGGCTTTGACACAGGACTGGACCGGACTTGGCACAGGCCGACTTACAGACGCGGATTCATTGGAGAGCGGGACTTAAGGCAAGTTGATTCTTGCCTCTATCTCTATGGTTATTTTAATTATGCCGATTAATTTTACATATGTTTTTAATTTAGTCATACGTGGCGTTTGCATATATATATATGTGCATATATATAAATATATATATATATAAAGGTGTTTATATATATATATATACGTGGGATGTGAGGATAAATACATGTGGGTATATATATATGTGTGGGCTTGGAGGATTAGGGCATTGTTAAATTCAAATGCTGATTTGCATTGTTATATGCATATTTATGGATTGAGTTGTGTAATGTATGCTAAATTACATATGTATATTTAGCTAGATGTTGCCTTGCATGCATATATGATTTTTATACGTGAGTTGAGTATACGTAAGTATATATGTGGTTATATATTTGGTGCAGTAGTAGAAATGCATGCTAAATTGATTATAGTATAGAAGGGCATTGGAAAGCATGAAATATGTGAGGTATTAGGTATGTTTTACTACCTATATGGGTGACATGATATATATATATACATATATATATATATTAGTTAGATTGTATATGGTTGTGAGAATGCATGCTGGTTGCTCGTAGTAAATGCTTGATTGGAATGAAAGCATGATTATATTATGCTAATATACGTATATATATGATTATATGCAGGATGTGACATATATATATATATGTAGTGTATGTGCAAATGTGACTATGAATGATTTCTGTGAAAAGTGTGTACATTGGTGAAAAACGTGAAAATGTGATGTTTATAGATTTATGCATGAAAGACATGACTTTCTTGAAAAATGCATAAGCATGATGATTCCCATGATGTGAGTGTGATGACACTGTGACAATCTTGAAGAGAAAGGAAAATGCATTGATTTGACAAAAACGCATTCATGGTGTGGATAAGTGCATTGATGTGATTATGTGCACTACGTGAAAAGTGAGTTTTTGGGGCATGTGTGAGAATTAATAGGGTATTGAACTCTAGGGTGCAAGACCCAAAACTTGGCCAAGCGGGTGTCGCTTCCGTCGGGTTAGTAGCCCGAAAAGCGTGAGCAGAGTATGCGGTCCCAAAGCGACCCTTACTATGGATTGTGACAAGCGAAGTCCTCAGTTGAATTGATTTTCGGAAATTTGTGGCGTGAGTTATATATATATATATATATGAAATGTGACTGTCAAGTTGATATATATATATATATATATATGTATATATCTATGTATATGCATTGAGGTGGAAAACATCACGCATGATTTGAAAAACGTGATTGTTTATGGGTAAAAAAGCTTGTATACATATCATATAGACATGTAGCGATTTAATGTGCATTTATGCATGACTCTATGGATCTTGTTGAGTTGTGATGTGGTATTTGATTTACATTGTTCATGTAAATGCTCGGTTCATATATGTTTTCTATACATAATGACGTTGGATGGTTATTGTTTTTGAACATGTTGTAAATGATTTTCACAAGTCATGTATAGTTGATTTAAATGTTCATAAGTGCTGGAACTGCCATGTGCATTGTTAGTTCATGTATGTTAGGAGGGGCATGACTTTAAATATCGTGATATATTTAAGTGCATGTATATTTTTGAGAATATGTGAGGATCGACCTACTGCTGCGATGATAGTATGGTTTTACTTACCTTGTTGGGCCTTTGAGCTCACCCCCTCCCAGGTTTTGCAGGTATTGCCGATTATGGAGTCAGTTGGAGAAACTGATAGCACCAATTGCAGAGGTAGTAGTTAGATTCCTTAGGATCTAATTTATGTTCAGGATAGTAGATGAATGTTGTACATTTGGATTAAATGTATGAAGTGATTATGTTGAGTCAATCCCTTCAGATGTATTTCATTCATGCGATGTACGTATATAATACGGACATTCAAGGACTGAGACATGTATATTTTTGATTATATTATGCATGTTGTAGAAATGCTGGGGGGACACAAGCCCAGAAGTGTCCATTTTTATTGTTTAGATATAAATGTTGGGGGGACACGTGCCCAGAAGTGTCCATATGAATTGTAAAGCAGGTGTGATATGTCAGGAGTTGATTATTTAGAATGGGTCATGCCCGATTTTCGTGAAAATCATTTGGAAGGGCCATTGATGATCTAATGCCACTTGAAGGGTGTGCATATAAAATGCTTCCGCAATAGAATAGATTAAAATGAGATTAAGGTGTGGGAACTTGAGGTGAAATTACGGATTCACCCCCATTTCCCTCGCTCCTAACCGGGTGTCGGAAATCGGGGCGTGACAACATGGTATCAGAGCTCTAGGTCAGAATACCTAGGGACGACGGGAATGGACATATCACGTGTTGATTTGGAGATAGGCGATGGTTGATAGTTGCCTAGATGATAGGTTTGATTACCTATGGACAGTAGTGGAATTATTTGCTCGGTGTGAGCAATCCTAATGAAAGATCAAAGTGTTGATATGTGAAACTGGTTTCGATTGGTAGTAACTCCCAGAATTGGTTGAGTTTAGATCTTTGACTTGGTGATTAAGCCTCATTAGTGAGCAATGAAGAGGTACCGCAAGGAAGTTTGCGAGTGTTTAAGTTCGTAGAAATATTTAGGGACTTATGTTATTGGTAAGTGTATTGCCGAGGTTGGCAATTGGAATTGAGATGGGATACAAGGGAGGCATATTGCCGGAGTTAGGCTAGCTTTGGAAAATGGCTCGGCCGAACATTTTTCTTTGATTAGCGCTTCTCTTACATTACGCTGGCTCTTGTAGTTGTTGAGTTGTTTCGTCCGGATGACGATAGATAGAAGATTCCCTATAGTAGGGATATATCACTGAAAGCGATTGGTATTGATAGTCAAGGTTGCTACCTTAGACTATAGAGACGGATAGATTGTTAGGTGTTTACCAATGGGTACAAGGGAAGAGAGTAGGTTGGTTTGAACCACTCTAGATTTTGTGTTCTAGTATGTGTGTATACTAGGGGGACTGGGCCGTGTTTTACACGCTTGCTCAGGTAGAGGAAGTATCGGGACTGTGTATGGTCAGGGGTATTTTCCTAGTATTAGCTCGAGGGCTAGGGTGTTGGTTGATGCATCATATTTCATATCATGCATGTTATGTGTTTATTTGATTAGCATGTTGTGTGTTATATGCTATGTGCTATACGTGATTCATGTGACTGTGCATTACCCTTGTGTGTTACATTTGGCGTCACATGGCTAGTAGTGACATGTAGTCACCTAGAAATTTCAGTCTTGAGAATTGGTGAACCTGGGTAGAGGTTTGAAACCGAGTAGACTACGATGTTGAAATAGACATGTAGTGGTAGGCTTTGAGAGTATCAGTCTGGAATTGTGGGGAAAGGTATGGTTTATCTTGTAGTTTCCCAAACCAAGAGTTTGGTGACTCAAATTTGCGTTGTAATCATTGCACAACGATGAGGACTCGGAATTGACCTAATTCTTGGAGTCAGCGGACATATGATGACTTAATGCAATGGTAATGCATAGAAGGATTTGTGGGGTCCTAGATGAAGCAGTCGGGATCTTGGGGTCTCAAGTGAGATGTTAGAAAGGAATGGATAAATACCCGGGAAGTCAAAGATGTCCGTAAGGATCAATGGACAGGTAAGTCAGATTAATTCCTTAGGAAATGAGATTCTGAAGCTAAGGGCATGTAGTACCCTAATCTTGGCACTAAATGTCAACGGAATGTAGTCCATGAAAATGGACAGGGCTGGATGATTTGTTTTGGATAGGTGCACTCCTCATATGCCTTGACCTTAGTAGGTGTACTGTGATATGCACATGATTGATGCAGTTGGATCAAAGTGTGGATATGATATTAAGAGAAAGAGGAGTTGATAATGGATGAGGATCCTGACATATGGTATCTGAAGTGAGGATAGTTTCTTACCATGAAGGGGAGAGGTGGACGCAGTGGATATGTAGATGCAGTGGGCTGCGGCCACTGTATGATTGTTGTTTGGGTACTGTAGGTGACCTCAAACTTTTATTGGTAAGGGTTGTCTAAAGTGAAGTGCTAATATGAAAGGAATCCTCTCTAATTGTCAACTAATTCCTTGGTGTGAACGATGAAAGTGGGAAATAGTCCTCTTGAATAAGGAGATTGTGAAACCAGTAGGATGTAAGATCCTGGACTTGGCATTGGATTCCAGTGGGTTGTGGTCTATGAGACTGGGCAGAGTTATGTGACTTGCTGTGGCAAGTACACCGCTTATGTGGTTTGTATCGGCGAGTGCACTGTAATGTGCCTTGCTGGGGAGTGCGCTTGTGATGTGCACTGGATTGATATGGTTTGTGTTGTGACGATGCCCAGGATATTAGACTAAGCCCGGGAATGATATGCCAAAGATTGAAGGTCATGTTTGATAATGAAACAATGACTTTGAGTATTGATGATCCCGGATTATAGGGAAGTATCACGGTGAGTGATTGGTATGATTAGTCGAAGGTGTTGCCTTAGACTAGAGGTAGAGATGGACTGGATAGGTCTTGAGGTAGAGACTGTGGACTCTACGAAGCAAGTGCTTCAGAGGATTTCGTGGGTGAACCGTACATCAGCTTAGGAATCACTCAACCATGTCACGGAAGTGGTTATACTGCCTCACGGCAGTTGAGATGCACTGACTGTGCCAAACTTGAGTGTTATGAGTTAGGTGTTGCAAGTGTAGCACCTAGGGTATGTGGAGAGAGAAAGTGACGATCATTGGCGAGAATGACGTCTGGTAAGGATTGGTTTTGGAAAGACCACGACTATGCTAATTTCGAGGACGAAATTCCTTGAAGGAGGGGAGGTTGTAAAGACCGGAATTTTTTTTGACCGGTTCCGGGTGGATTTTGACCGGATTTAATTTTTTTTCGAATAAATTAAATCCGAAAGGGTGAGGATATAAAGATTTCTATGCTAGGGGAAGGTGTATGTATATGTATATGTATATATATATATATCTATATATATATATAGTGCCTATATTTATATTAAATTATAAATATAGGGTGGGCTCATATGCAATTGTGAAGAAATATGGGTGCACTTGTATGATTACAAGTATTGGTATAATGTGTGGTGTATAATAAATAAGAAAAGAGGATAAGAAATGGGTGGAGAAGAAGTGGTCAGCCGAGAGAAGAAAAGAAAAGAAAAGAAAAAGAGAAAAGAAAGAGAAACGAAAAAAAGAAGAAAAGAAAAAGAAAAGAAGAGAAGAAGGAGAAGTCGGGGAGAGAGAAAACTGAGAGAGAAAGAGAGAGAGCGGCCGAGGGAGGCGACGGTTCCGGCGCCGACAGTGGCTGCCGCCGTTCGCGGTGGTCACGGCCCGGTGGCAGTGGGCTGTTGTGGAGCCCGGTTCCTCGGTCTTGGGTTCGCGGGTTCGATGGGGGGTCGGACCGAAGGGGTTCGTTCGGCCGTGGATGGCAGCGACGGCACCCGGTGGTGATCTGTGCTGGGTTCCTTCTCGGCGGCCGCAGCTGGTAGCGACGGTGGTGCTCCGGCAGCGAGGGTGGCCGAAAGTGGCCTGTTTGGGTCGAGCTCGGAGGGGTTTGACTCATGGCTGGGTTCAGTTTTGCTGAATAGGGTCGACGGCAGGTGATGGCTGGTGGTTCATGGTGTTTGGTCTCGGTTTGGGTGTGGCTTCCGTGGGCTTTGGGTTCACGGCTGGTGGTGGCCGTGACACGGCGGTGGCTGTCCGACAGTTGATGATAATTGGGTTCGATTGCAACTCGGTTTGGGTTTGGGTTTTTGAATGGTTTTCAATGGAGGTTGAGGGAACTCGGGTTGATGGAGTTGGCTGGGTCTTGGTGGTCAGCTGTGGTTGTAACGATGAGGGGCTGCCGGTGATGGTGGCCAGTGGCTTGTGTTGGGTTTTGGGTGACTTTTCTTGGTTGAGTTTGAGGGTGAGAGTCATGGTGGTTTACGGAGGCAACGGGTTTGGTTGTGGCTAATCAATGGTGTTTGGTTTCATTTGTTTGAGGCTAAGGAGGAGGCTGTGGTGGTGACAGAATGTTTGGGCTGAATTTGGGTTCATGGTTCGGCTGAGTTTGCTTCCATGGTCATTGATTAGGAGGTGGTCCGATAGTGTGTGGGTTCGGCCATGACGAGTTTTGCATGGCTCTACATGTTTTGGAGTCGAACTACGATGGTGTGGCTTGATTTTGGAGTTTAAATTGTTGGTGGTCTCGGGTCTTCATTGGCCGAGTACACAGCTTGGTTGCGGCAGTTATAACAGCTACATGATGTTTGTTTGGGGTTGGATCTTATGCACGGTGGGTTACTGGGGCATAATTCAAAGTAATTACAGGGGTTGTGAGTTGTTAAGAGATGATGGTATATATGGTTTTGAATTAAAGTGGGCTGTCAAATTGGGTTTGGTCACCAATTGAATTAAAGATTGGGTTAAGCGTGGAGATTTGAAAGGGAAGGAAATGGTTCAAAAGGTTATCGTGTGGGCTTTGACACAGGACTGGACCGGACTTGGCACAGGCCGACTTACAGACGCGGATTCATTGGAGAGCGGGACTTAAGGCAAGTTGATTCTTGCCTCTATCTCTATGTATATTTTAATTATGCCGATTAATTTTACATATGTTTTTAATTTAGTCATACGTGGCGTTTGCATATATATATATGTGCATATATATAAATATATATATATATATAAAGGTGTTTATATATATATATATATACGTGGGATGTGAGGATAAATACATGTGGGTATATATATATGTGTGGGCTTGGAGGATTAGGGCATTGTTAAATTCAAATGCTGATTTGCATTGTTATATGCATATTTATGGATTGAGTTGTGTAATGTATGCTAAATTACATATGTATATTTAGCTAGATGTTGCCTTGCATGCATATATGATTTTTATACGTGAGTTGAGTATACGTAAGTATATATGTGGTTATATATTTGGTGCAGTAGTAGAAATGCATGCTAAATTGATTATAGCATAGAAGGGCATTGGAAAGCATGAAATATGTGAGGTATTAGGTATGTTTTACTACCTATATGGGTGACATGATATATATATATACATATATATATATATGCATTGAGGTGGAAAGCATCACGCATGATTTGAAAAACGTGATTGTTTATGGGTAAAAAAGCATGTATACATATCATGTAGACATGTAGCGATTTAATGTGCATTTATGCATGACTCTATGGATCTTGTTGAGTTGTGATGTGGTATTTGATTTACATTGTTCATGTAAATGCTCGGTTCATATATGTTTTCTATACATAATGACGTTGGATGGTTATTGTTTTTGAACATGTTGTAAATGATTTTCACAAGTCATGTATAGTTGATTTAAATGTTCATAAGTGCTGGAACTGCCATGTGCATTGTTAGTTCATGTATGTTAGGAGGGGCATGACTTTAAATATCGTGATATATTTAAGTGCATGTATATTTTTGAGAATATGTGAGGATCGACCTACTGCTGCGATGATAGTATGGTTTTACTTACCTTGTTGGGCCTTTGAGCTCACCCTCTCCCAGGTTTTGCAGGTATTGCCGATTATGGAGTCAGTTGGAGAAACTGATAGCACCAATTGCAGAGGTAGTAGTTAGATTCCTTAGGATCTAATTTATGTTCAGGATAGTAGATGAATGTTGTACATTTGGATTAAATGTATGAAGTGATTATGTTGAGTCAATCCCTTCAGATGTATTTCATTCATTCGATGTACGTATATAATACGGACATTCAAGGACTGAGACATGTATATTTTTGATTATATTATGCATGTTATAGAAATGCTGGGGGGACACGTGCCCAGAAGTGTCCATTTTTATTGTTTAGATATAAATGTTAGGGGGACACGTGCCCAGAAGTGTCCATATGAATTGTAAAGCGGGTGTGATATGTCAGGAGTTGATTATTTAGAATGGGTCATGCCCGATTTTCGTGAAAATCATTTGCAAGGGCCATTGATGATCTAATGCCACTTGAAGGGTGTGCATATAAAACGCTTCCGCAATAGAATAGATTAAAATGAGATTAAGGTGTGGGAACTTGAGGTGAAATTACGGATTCACCCCCATTTCCCTCGCTCCTAACCGGGTGTCGGAAACCGGGGCGTGACACTATCAACACCCTAGCCCACGAGCTAGAAACCAGGAAAATACCTCTGACCACTGACGGTCCCGGTACATCCTCTACCAGAGCAAGCGTGAACACACGGCCCCGTGACTGCTGACCAGTCCCCTGTAACCCTGACTACTGACTAGAAGCAGGCGTGGAACCTCTCGCTACCCGAGATCCCTGTACAGAATGCGCTGGATGAGGTGGCGGTAATGTCTTGAAACCAGACTGAACCGTAGCTGTCTGCCCAACCCTCTGCTGAGTCCCCAAACCACTCGATGTACTCTGTCTCTGTGGACAGTTGGCCCTAACATGGCCGGGTTGCTTGCAATGAAAACATACCCGTTCCCCCACAGAAGCCACGGGCACTGATGCCACTATTTGCCTCTGAGGGCACTCAGAACGAAAGTGGCCAGACTACTGGCAATGATAGCACACAACTATGGATCGTGCAGATCCAGTAGGTAAGGATAATGAAGGTACTGGGCGAGTCTGCTGCTGCCCTCCCTATTTCTTTTCCTCCCATGACCACTCGAAGAGGTACCCATACCCTTAGCTTGCTGTCTAGAGTCCCACAACCTCTGAGTGTCTCTGTCATCCTCCTCAGCCATCAAGGCTCTATCAACCACCTCACTGTAGGTCCTCAAATCCAAAATGGACACCCTCTTTCTGATAGAGGTTTTCAGTCCCTTCACAAACTTTTTCACCTTTAGCTCTTCATTAGCTACCATTTCCGGGGCAAAGCGAGTCAAAGATGTAAATTTGGTCTCGTACCACATCACATCCAAGTCCCCTTGGACTAAGTCTATGAACTCTTGCCTCATCCGATCTTTAACCGAAGCCGGAAAGAACTTGTCAAAGAATAAACCCTTAAAGGTTTCCTAGTCCATGGTCTCGGTATTGTGGACAATCCTGATGAATTGCCACCACCGATCAGCTTCTCCTTGTAATTAAAGCGCCGCTACTCCCACTTTCAAATCCTCATCGATTGTAAGAGCAACCATGAGTTTGTGAGTTTGGTCTATCCAACTCTTTGCCACAAGCGGATCACGCGCGCCATCAAAGGTAGGCGGCTTAAATTTTATATATTCCTTCATTGCCACCATTTGGAGACTCAAGGAAACCCTAGGCAATGCCTGAACCTCCTCTTCTCTGGCTTCCCTAGCCATTCTTCTCATAGTATCAGCTGATTGGCGTTGAATGTTACGCATTCTAGCCTCTTAATTTGCATATTTTATTCTCTTAGTGATAGGTTATATGTGATTTTACTCTGTTTTTGTATTTTCTGTCTTTTTCAGGGCCTCAATGATTATTTCAGATAAAATCATAATTTGGGCTTTTAAAGATGATATCCAAGAAGGTTATATGAAGCCTACATCTAATGGGTCCATTCAAGTCCATATTTCAACTCAAATCAGCCCAAGGAAGAGGTTCAAGAGAATTATAACTGCTTAAGGAGGTTACGGGCCTGAAGCCCAATTCTACACTTAATCCAGTTTTAATCCCGTTTTGGAAAGTGGAATGAAAACCTTATTTCCGAGCATCAATTTGACTTAATTCCCGCAAAAGTTAAACGAAATTCAATTCTGGACACTTTTGTATTTCACGTAAATTTCATGAATCGGACTTCTACTGGGTCAAAACTTGGGCCGAAAGTCAGCAGAAAAATATACCTATTTAGGGCTGCGGGAAAATCCTAATTATCTCCTAATTGGATTAGGACTTTATCTCCTAATTGGATTAGGACTTTATGTATTCTCTTGGGGTATAAAGAGGTGAATTGGAGGCTGTTTTGGGGGAGAAAAGAAGTGGAGGCCAGGGCAGAGAAGACAGAGACAATCCGGGTTTTATTTATTCATTATGTCTTTTATTATTTTGTTATCTTCTTCTTCTACTATGTGTAACTAAACTCCTCAACTAGGGTTGAGGAGGAAACCTCCATTAATGAAGTGAAGTTCTTTTGTTCATTAATTGATTCCCATGTGTGTGATTTAATTGCTTATGATTTTTGCTTCTCGTGATTAATTATTTTATAATTCTTTCACCATCTATATTATGTATATGTGGTAGTTAGAAAGTATTATAATTAATCTAAGCTTGGGTTTATATTTCTTAAAAGTGATAATCTTTGATCTTGTATTTTTCATTAAATTGGATACATAGGATGCTTAGAATTTTACACTAGTAAAGCGAAGGAAAATCTACCTTTTAAATATATTTTTCATAGTGCTTTATTGTTAAATCTTGAGTAAGCAATAGATTGATTTCTTGATTGCTACTCCAAATTTGGGAATTAATAAATGAATATTAGAAGCTTCATGGATTTAATGGTGGTGGAATCCAAAACCTTAGTTATTTTCTCTATTTGATTTTAATAGTGTTATTTTATTTGCATGTTAGTTTAATTTATCTCAAATCAACCAACTTATGTTTAAACTAGATTAGTTTTAAATTAATTTGAATTTGTGTTAGTTTTTCTTCTCAAAGCATTCCCTTGGGTTCGACCTCGTTCTTGCCGAACTATACTTTAATAGATTCGTACACTTGCGAGTTATTTAACAATTTTAAAACAACATCAAATTTTTGGCGCCGTTGCCGGGGAATTGCAAACAAGAAAACTAATCAAATTTCGATTGATTTAATTCTTCTACTAGTTATAATTTAGTTTTTTTTTCTTTTCTTTCTTTTTTTTTTTATTATTATCAAAAAGGAAAAAAAATCTTTCTAATGTTTATTTTTTTTATTAGTCCATTGTTCTAGGTTTAAAAGAAAAAAAAAACAAAAACAAAAAAAAAACTTTTTCTTTATTATTATAGTTTAGTTTTAGTTTTAGTTTTAGTTTTATTAATTTTATTTTTTTATTATTATTTTTCCTAGTTTAGTTTTAGTTTTATTTTATTGTTATTATTTTACCTGATACTTCTTGAATTCTATAGGTGGTATTGTTGAAACTTGCCTTTTTCGCATGTTCTTGGGCACTACTTTGGAATCCAAGTAAGTACATTTTTTTTTCTTTTCGGTTATTTATATTTTTATTTTCTTAGATTAGGAAAACATAGATTTTTGTTTTAGGTTGATAACTTTTTGCATGAGAACTTTAGGATAGAATAACTTAGAAATAGCCTTAGGGTCACACTTTCTTCAAGTTTATTTTATATTTTATTTTTATTTTTTATTTTTTTCTCTCTATTTAGAAAAAAAAAAAGAAGAAAGACCATACACACACTCACTTTTTATTTTATTTTTGTTTTTATGGTGTGTTTTGTTTGTGCATTTTAATTTAGCATTCTTGTATTAAAATTTTAGTAAGGGCACTTACTCCCAACAAGATAAGGATTGGATTTCATTACCAATTCCTTGCCCAACTAGGTTAAAAATCTCCTTGCATTTGTCTATCCCAAGCCAAATTTAGTTTAAATTTAAAATCAAGTAGACATTGGCCATAGGAATTCATATAGCTTATAGGACCCTCTTGGACAGAGTTAACTTTTGGTAACTTCAGTGAGCACCTTCCAACTTCACAATGTCTAGGAAAGTTCTGAGAAAATTGGTTTTTAGGTGGGACCGTTTGTGACCCCTCCAATCTATCTTAGAAACTTTCCTGGTTGTATTGTTGGTGGGGCTTAACTGGTAATCCTCTAGTTCCTCTGAAAGGGAGTAAAAGCTGTCTAACTAGGTAAGAATTATTTTGGAACTAGTCCAGATAATTCTTTAGGAAAATAAAAAAAAAATTAAAATAGAAATCACTAACCTTGAATTAAAAAAAAAAAAAATTTTGCTTGTTTATTTGCTTGGTGTTTTTGTGAGTCATTTTAGTGTATGTTAGGTCGTCGATCACTGAATCCAGAGTTGTTTCCATTAGATCTTGAGATTGAGAGAACCTTTTAAAAGGGTGTGAAAAATTCTAGTGTTAGAGATCCTTCTTTGCCCAAGATGGCAGATCCTATTGAAACTAAATCCCTTAAGGACTATTACACTCCTGTGCATATTACAAACCCATCTTGCATTGTGTTACCTGCTACCCAACATGGACATTTTGAGATACGGGCGGCGGTAATTAATTTACTGCCCACTTTTAGAGGTCTTAGCTCTGATGATTCATACCTCCATGTCAAGGAATTTTTAGAGATTTGCTCCACACTACAATTTCAAAATATTTCTGAGGAGTCAATTAAATTGCGGTTATTTCCATTCTCTTTGAAAGAGAAAGCAAAATCTTGGTTATACTCACTCGAACCCGCGTCTGTCAATTCATGGAATGGGTTATGCACCAAATTCCTTACCAAGTTCTTTCCTATGCACAAAACTAACTCCCTTCGTCGAAATATCATGCAATTTACTCAAAAAGAGGGTGAAGAGTTTTGCATATGTTGGGAGAAATTTAATGATATTCTCCTTAAGTGTCCACATCATGGTTTTGCCAAGTGGCAATTAGTTCAATTCTTTTATGAGGGGTTGTCACCCTATAATCGTCAACTAATTGAGTCACGAGGTGGGGTAGAATTCATGTCTAAGAATGAGGATGAAGCATGGAAATTTCTTGATGCATTGTCAGAGAACTCTCAACAATGGGAGTACTCAGGGAGGGTTGAAAGGAGTGGTCTATCAATGCTCTTAGAACCCAAAAAGGGAGGAATCTATGAGGTCCGAGAGGATACCGATTTGAGTGCAAGGATAGCTAGTCTAACTAGGAAAGTGGAGGCTATAGAGATGAGTAAAGGAAGTAATTCGTATGTTTGTGCAGTTAGTGAGATGTGTCAATTATGTGAGAGTTTTTCTCATACGGCTAAAACTTGTCCATCTATTGCATCTTTTCATGAATGTATAGCCGAACAAGCCAATGCACTCAATTCCTATAAGAAACCATTTGACAGCCCATATCTAACACATACAATCCTAATTGGAGGAATCACCCTAATTTCTCTTAGAGGCAAGACCAACCTCGGAACAACCAAGGGGTGCAACCTATTCAACCCCAAGGGCAACCACAATTTTCATATCCTTCCATGTCCCAAAATGCCCCTCCGTACGTTTCCCGACCTCAACAAAGACCAACTTTAGAGGACACTCTCCAATAGTTCATGCAACAGACCAGTCAGTCAATTTTTAAGTTAGAAACTCAAATAGGTCAATTAGCCACTATTGTAGGAGAGAGGGAGAAGGGAAAGTTTTCTAGTCAACCTGTGCCTAACCCAAAGGGTCAGTTTCATATTAGTGACCCGTCTACTTCTGGTTCACATGAGCAGGTTCACTCAATCACAACTCTAAGATCAAGTAAACAAGTTGATAATGGAGTCCAAATGCCTATACATAATGAGAAAATTGAAGAGGACCATGTTAGCGATTTAGGAAGAGAGGACAAAACTATATCTGAAGTTGAGTCAGAAATTCAAGTCCCTAGTCTTGACCCACCATCTCCAATAAGTCCACCAGTTAGAAACTTTGTTCCTATTGCACCATATCCTCAATGATTTCAGAAGCCTAAGAAGGGGAATCACTATAATGAGATTATGGAAGTGTTTAAACAAGTCAAAATTAATATTCCATTTCTTGATGCAATTCAACAGATCCCCTCTTATGCACAATTCTTGAAAGAATTGTGTACGGTCAAACGTGGCTTGAATGTGCACAAGAAAGACTTCCTCACTGAGCAAGTTAGCTCAATCATCCAACATCGCACTCCACCTAAATTTAAGGATCCTGGATGTCCTACGATTTCATGTACCATAGGTGATCAAAAAATTGAACAAGCTTTGCTTGACTTGGGTGCGAGTGTCAATTTGTTACCTTACTCTGTTTATGAGCAACTAGGTCTTGGTGAGTTGAAACCCACGAAGGTGGTACTCCAATTAGCAGATCGCTCAGTTAAGGTTCCTCGTGGTGTTATTGAGGATGTGCTCATTCAGGTTGATAAATTCTTCTTCCCTGTAGACTTTATTGTCTTAGACACTCAACCTGTAGCTAATCCTACTAGCCAGATTCCTGTCATCTTAGGTCGTCCATTCCTAGCCACTTCAAATGCTCTAATCAACTGTAGAAATGGTGTTGTGAAACTTTCCTTTGGTAACATGTCTGTTGAAGTTAATGTTTTTAACATAAATCGACAACCACCAGACTCTGAGGATATTTGTGAGGTAAATTTAATAGAGAGTCTAGATCAGGATACTTTTATTCATGCTAGTTATAAGGACCCTTTAGAGGCAAACCTAACTAATTTTGGCTGTAATTTTGATATTGATAGTGCTTGTAAAGATGTGAATGCTTTATTGGGTATGAATGTTTCCTTAAATTCAGTCCATTTTATAGACACCAAAAAATGGAAAGTCAAGATGGAAAGCCTAGGTATCGGTTGAGTTATTGACCTATTTGGTCATCATTGTACATTATTAGTTTTAGGATTTATAGTTCTTCCGTCTTTTTATTTTTAGTTTGTGTATTTAATTTTTAATTTTTCTCTAAAAAAAAAAATATTCATCATGATCTGGTATAGCCGCCCATTCTCTGACTATGTATGTAGTACCAATTCTACAATTTGTGATATGATTGATAAAGTTGATGATTTCCGTTTATTAAAGTCTGGTTTCAATACCCAATACTGTCGAGATTGCTTTAACACAGTATGACTTTAATAGAGAAAGGCAACCCCTTTATACTCTATACGTTAGGGTGTCTGGATAATCAATATCTTATCACATATACATCTTAAAAAATTGGGACCCACCAGTTCAGAGAATGGGGAGTAAAGTAGTACCCGTGGTTTTCACGTAAAGATTAGGTTTTAAAAAAAAAAAAAAAAAACCTTTTTGTTTTTCCTTTCTGTTTCATATTTATCTTCACCCATGTTATTTCACTTGGTCGTTGGAGTGTAGTCGTTATTTTGACAGGATGTAGCATCCAAGTTTAGGGGAGTGACTTCATTACCTTCATGCTACTAATTTGCTCTATTTTCTTGCCGCTACTTCCTTTATCTGGTAATATTGTTCTAACCCTTCTTTATGCTTTGATTGGATGTACATTGAGGACAATGTACAGTTTAAGTTTGGGGGTAAGGTGATGCCTTTTATGTGCTTTATTGAAGTGGGGGAAATTTTTATGAAAATTTTCTTGTTCTAGGACTTTTGGTTATTTGATTTTCCTAGTTTTTTTTATTTTCTTTTGTTTTAGTTTTAGATAAGATGTTTTTACATTATTCAAGGGATTAATACTCTATGTAGGTGCTTAACTTGCAATTTTTGAATATGTTTTAAATTTTTAGAAACTATGGTTTGAATTAGTGGTTTAAATCATTATTTGCATTGACATGCCTTGAGGTGATTGGTTTTAGTTTCCTCACATGCACAGGCACACTAGCATAATCTTATGGGGTATAAACTTTGGCTTTGAGTTGTTGGGTTACATATACTTGGTATTAATTGGTATCCCTTGAGAATGAGTACCGATGATGTGATTTACATGACTTCAATGAAAAAAAAAGAAAAAAAGAATATATGATGAATATAAAATCAATTTGATCCTTTTCATGAGTAACTGGACCTCTATGCCTCAGGAAGCACGGAGTGTTCACGTCAAAAGTGAAAGGGTGAGAAAAGATGAGCATTGGTTGTCTTGATTTGTAGCCTGACTGATTCGAGTAATTAGGTTCTTCGGGGTGTCTTAATGCCTAGTGCCCTAAAGCCATCTGGTTTGGGAGTCATTGACTGAAAGCTTGCTACATGGGTCTTTCAGAAAGCTTAATAGATCAAGACATTGCACAACCAATAAAGCAATAAAAAAAAAAGGTCATGTCTTCATGTTTGGAAGTATGATTTCAATAAGGGGAGCTAGTGAGTTGAAGGAGTATGTGACTTAATATATTCAGAGCTGGGTAATGCCACATGAGAGGATTGCTAGTTCACTTTTCACGAGGGAGCTAGAATTGGTTACTTTGAGATATGTTGATGTGAATTATGTGTGGGGACCATTGATTTGAGTTATGGAATTTAAAATTTTGAAATTATTCTTGAATGCAAGTTTGTAACTATATATTGTAATCTTCTTCTTGATTAATGTTGAAGCAGAATTTTTGAATGTTTGTGGGTAACATTTCTGGAAACCCTCACGAGACTATACTCATCCACTAGGGGGAACCTAGGGGTTTAAAGGCTTGTTGCATATGCTAAATGCAATCGTTTCTCCCATGAAAGAGGAGTTGGGTAGTTTAGTTTGTGTTTAGTTAGTTTTCTTTGTTTTAGCTTTATTTTATTCTATTGCTAAGGGACTAGCAATATGTAAGTTTGGGGGTGTGATCGGGGTTGAATGTTACGCTTTCTAGTCTCTTAATTTGCATATTTTATTCTCTTAGTGATAGGTTATATGTGATTTTACTCTATTTTTGTATTTTCTGTCTTTTTCAGGGCCTTAATGATTATTTCAGATAAAATCATAATTTGGGCTTTTAAAGATGATATCCAAGAAGGTTATATGAAGCCTACATCTAATGGGTCCATTCAAGTTCATATTTTAACTCAAATCAGCCCAAGGAAGAGGTTCAAGAAAATTATAACTGCTTAAGGAGGTTACGGGCCTGAAGCCCAATTCTACACTTAATCCAGTTTTAATCCCGTTTTGGAAAGTGGAATGAAAACCTTATTTTCGAGCATCAATTTGACTTAATTCTCGCGAAAGTTGAACGAAATTCAATTCTGGACACTTTTGTATTTCACGTAAATTTCATGAATCAGACTTCTACTGGGTCAAAAGTTAGGCCGAAAGTCAGCAAAAAAATATACTTATTTAGGGCTGCGGGAAAACCCTAATTATCTCCTAATTGGATTAGGACTTTATCTCCTAATTGGATTAGGACTTTATGTATTCTCTTGGGGTATAAAGAGGTGAATTGGAGGCTGTTTTGGGGGAGAAAAGAAGTGGAGGCCAGGGCAGAGAAGACAGAGACAATCCGGGTTTTATTTATTCATTATGTCTTTTATTATTTTGTTATCTTCTTCTTCTACTATGTGTAACTAAACTCCTCAACTAGGGTTGAGGAGGAAACCTCCATTAATGAAGTGAAGTTCTTTTGTTCATTAATGGATTCCCATGTGTGTGATTTAATTGCTTATGATTTTTGCTTCTTGTGATTAATTATTTTATAATTCTTTCACCATCTATATCATGTATATGTGGTAGTTAGAAAGTATTATAATTAATCTAAGCTTGGGTTTGTATTTCTTAAAAGTGATAATCTTTGATCTTGTGTTTTTCATTAAATTGGATACATAGGATGCTTAGAATTTTACACTAGTAAAGCGAAGGAAAATCTACCTTTTTAATATATTTTTCATAGTGCTTTATTGTTAAATCTTAAGTAAGCAATAGATTAATTTCTTGATTGCTACTCCAAATTTGGGAATTAATAAATGAATATTAGAAGCTTCATGGATTTAATGGTGGTGGAATCCAAAACCTTAGTTATTTTCTCTATTTGATTTTAATAGTGTTATTTTATTTGCATGTTAGTTTAATTTATCTCAAATCAACCAACTTGTGTTTAAACTAGATTAGTTTTAAATTAATTTGAATTTGTGTTAGTTTTGCTTCTCAAAGCATTCCCTTGGGTTCGAACTCGTTCTTGCCGAACTATACTTTAATAGATTCGTACACTTGCGAGTTATTTAACAATTTTAAAACAACATCATTAGCCATATCACGCATAAACTGCGTTCCATCTGTTAGCTCCTGAGGAGCATCAGCGCCAATGTCTCGCGCTCTTCTTGGAGGCATTTCTTTCTATATGTACAACAAGAAAAATTTTAAGTCCAAGCATTTATACTTAGTCAAATTCCATCATGCTTACACATGCCATGTCTATTTAATCCACAAAAGCATGTTATGAAAACGTAAACATACATAAAGTTCCACATAAGCAATTTATAATCTCAAGTTCAAATCCTTATGTTTCGATCTTTAAACTCAAGTGAAAACTAAGTCCAGTCTCACCCTTCGTCCCTAGGTATTCCAACCTAGTGCTCTGAAACCACTCTGTAACGCCCCGATTCCCCGTCTCCTAGGCAACCGGAGGTTAACCCGTCCATTAGTCCCAATGGACCCTCATTACCCTCATTCACCACGGAAGCTTAACTAAATTCTTGCATATGAATGCACCCAAATCCACCTTAACTAATCCCCATGGGCCCTACATCAAATCACACACCTTAGTGAACATTTACTTGCCCACACTTTTAAGAATCACTCACTTTCGAGCCTCAAAACTTTCTATGTTTGGAATCTGGAAATGAGGCTTATAACATTGGATAGAGAATCCAAAAATACTCAAGTTCAAAAAAAACCACACTCAATTCCGATCTAGAACGAAGAAATTACGTCGAAATGAATTTTTGGAAAAAGCTGTGAATAGTAATCTCGTTTGATCGAGATGGAAATGCGATTGATCGAGATTAAATCTTGATTACTCGAAATTCAAGTGAGATTTTCAGCCTCTCGGGACCCCAGACTTGCAATATCTCTATTGATCGAGATGGGGGTCTCGATTGATCGAAATTCCTCTTTTCTGGACTCTAAAAATCACCATAAATCATCACCCTTTCGATCAATCGAAATGGGGGTTTCGATTGATCGAAATAGGCATCTCGATTGATCGAAATGCACTACCCGGGACCTCCAACAACCCTATATATGGTTCATTTGAAGCCCAATCAACATCCTATCATCCTAGAACCCCTCAAACAAGATTAATAACATAAATGAAAGGTTCCAACATCAATTTCACTCTCAAGATCACATCCATAATTGAATCCATACACCAAAATGAATCATTTTCTTTCACAACACCATTCATTCATAAGGGAAACATCATCAAATGAATCAAGTGCCGCCATGGGCATTACATAAATTAAACCATTGTCTTTTCACACCCAACAAGTTTATAATCCAATACATACATCAAAAGTACATATGTCCAAAGTACAACCACAACTCAAAACATAAGTCACATGCCACAAGCCAGCATGGATAGCCACAAAATGATCAACATCCAAAAGATAGCATAAACACCACTAGACCTCCACTTGGACACTCATGTCCCATCCGTCATCGGCGCTTTATCTGTAAAAGAGTTTATAATAAAGGGGTGAGCACCACTGCGGCTCAGTAAAGGTTCCCCAACCCTTCTAAGTGCCGACCCGACACGACCTACATGGAATGCATATGAATACACTACATGCCACGTCCACAATCTCACAAACACATCAACAAATACAATTATAGAGGATTGCATATTTCACGAATCATGTACAACATGTTCAAACATAAAAGCATTAAAGTAAGTAAATGGTCTCTCTCTCGGTCCTCATCTGATACCCTACATGATTGGCCCGCTCCGAGGATCATGTAACCTTGAACAACTCTGATAACCATCCTATGACCGGGACAACTCCAAAAGGCATTCTACCATAGCAATATATATAGGATTGCCATAGAGTGAGGGGGCAACTCCGAGGCTCACAAGTCATGGACATTCTCCGATAATCATCCAATGACCGGGACAACTCCTAGGGGTCATTAGTATTGGACATACTCCGATCCTAGGTATTAAGCCTTGGTATGGCGGGTCCACTCCGAGGGCCATACATTGTCGATAATTTTACCACATTTCATCACATGGTTGGACCACTCCGAAGCCCCGTGTACCTCATTTGCGTCATTTTCCCGTAATTTCCCACATATGCAATATGAATGCATAAACACATGGCATTTTATTTTCATGCTCAACTTATGCTCATTGATACTAAAAAGAAGTAATAAGCATATTTTCATCACCACACACCACATATAGCACATATATGTATAACACATGCATATATCATCTCATATACATACCACTTCAAAATTAGCATATTTTACTCATGCTACACTCAATGCATAACTTTAGTACATAGAACTAAACATGCATTCAACGACCACATTCTCACATATAATCACATATATGACACTTGGTACACATTTTTCCACATATACACCAAATTGAGCATATAATGCCTATGTATCAATTTCTTACACTCACATACTTCAAACCCACATGCTACCACCAACACAATATACACAATTGTAAAAAGATAGGACTCTAGAGAAGAAGAAAACACAAATTTTTACACCTCTCACCATCCTAAAGCATGTGAAACACAACCTACACCTCTCTTCTTCACCCGAAACCCTAGAATCGATAATTAGAAGAGAAGAAGAACCCCTACCTCGAAAATGAAGGCCTTCCTAGCACTTCACCAATTTTCCAGTGGATTCTACCTTGCCGAATCACCACTTTGTTCGATTCAAATGGAAGCCCTAGCCATCCCCTACGTATCTCCCTCCTTCGGCAAGCCTTGAATCCAAGCCGAACGGGTCTGAAATGTAGAGAGAAGGGAGAGCTATGAAGATGGAGAGCTTTAGAGAGAGAAAGAGGTGTGAGATCTGCTGAAATGTCCTTGCCACTGATATTTAAAATATCTAGGGCTTGCAAAAAGACCAAAATACCCCTAAGCCACTTAACGCACCTTCCCGGACTCCTTTTTCGATTCCAAAAACTCTTACGGTGTCGAAATCACTTCCTCTACTCTCTAAACATTTCATCTCAGCCACTCTCAAAAATAAATATTTTCGAGAATTTTTCGGATTCCTGGGCCCACTTAAGTCGCATCCCGTGCCCCGGTTTGACCAAAAAGTCAAACTTCTCCAAATCTCCCGAAAACTTCCCAAAACCTTAAAAACACTTCCCAAAAATGTTTCCCACACTCAAAACATGTTAAACACCACTCAAAATGCATTTATGGCAATTATAATGCGAAAAATGCAAAACTGGCCAAAATTGGTCACAGTCTCTACATGGTTGCAACAATCCAGCCGGCTTTTGATGTTTTGCCTTCACTTGCTGACAAGTAAGGCATCTCGCTACAAAGTGTGCCACATCTTTCTTCGTACCTCACCACCAATATTGGCGCCTCACGTTGTGATACATTTTGGTACCACCAGGATGAACTGCAAAATGAGAATGATGAAATTCCCGTAATACGTCATTACGACAATCCAAAGGAACTGCCATCAACCCTCTGAATCGTAGACCCCCATTGGAATGCAAGGTCCAACCCGCTATGGTACTGCCACCAATGATCAATGAGTGAATAGACTCTAACTCACTATCTTTCTTTTGTGCCTCAATCACCTTACTCACAAGCATTGGTTGAGCTACCAAGCTAAACAACGTAGCTGGTTCACTATCATCACTGAAATATAATCCCAACTTTGAGAAATCTTCCATCATTTTCCATTCCCGAATGGCTATGCTAGCTAGAGTCCCAAGAGACTTTCTGCTCAACGCATTTGCCACCACATTTGCTTTACCCGGATGGTATTGCAAATCAAAATTATAGTCCTCCATGTACTCAACCCATCTCCTCTGCCTCATGTTCAAGTCCTTTTGGGAGAAAAGGTACTTGAGACTTTTGTGATCCGAGTAAACCTCAAATGTCTTACCATACAAGTAGTGTCCCTTTCAAGGCAAAGATCACTGCTGCTAACTCCAGATCATGTGTAGGATAGTTGTGCTCGTGAGTCTTTAATTGTCTAGACCCATAAGCAACTACTCTATCACATTGTATCAGCACATAACCTAGTCCGCTCCCCGAAGTATCACAATAAATCACATAGCCTAAGCCACGCTCGAGTATCACTAAAATAGGAGCTGTAGTGAACCGCTTCTTCAATTCATGAAAAGCCAACTCACATGCTTCATCCCATACAAATTTCACACCCTTACGAGTGAGTCGTGTCATAGTGCTGCAATACTAGAGAAATCCTTCACAAACCTCCTATAGTAGCCTGCCAACCCAAGAAAACTCTGAATCTCAAAGACACTCTTCAGACTCTCCCAACCTATCACAGCCTCAATTTTAGATGGGTCTACTGAGACTCCACCTTCGAAAACAACATGTCCAAGGAATTTCACCTCTTAGAGCCAAAACTCACACTTTTTAAACTTAGCATATAATCGGTGTTCTCTAAGGATTTGCAAGACCGTCTTCAAGTGAAACTCATGCTCCTCCTCTGAAGATGAGTAAACAAATATGTCATCCACAAACACTACCACAAAAGTGTCAAGGTACTCATGAAATGTGCGGTTCATTAAGTCCATAAATGCCGCTGGTGCATTAGTCAAACCGAATGGCATTACGAGGAATTCATAATGTCCATAACACGTACGAAAAGTCGTTTTATGAATATCCTCCTCCTTTACCCTCAATTGATAATAACCCGACCTTAAGTCAATTTTTGAGAAGTAGTGAGTTCCCTTCAATTGATCAAATAGGTCGTCTATCCTCGGTAATGGATACTTATTCTTGATTGTCACATGATTCAACTTTCGGTAATCAATGCACAATCTCAAGGCACCATCTTTCTTCTTAGCAAACAACACTGGAGCTCCCCATGGTGACACACTCAGTCTAATGAAGCCCTTAGCTTTCAAATCGTCTAATTGGCATTTTAATTCTACCAACTCTGCTGGTGCCATCCGATATGGTGCCATAGAGATGGGCGTCGTATCGGGTATAAGATCAATACCAAACTCTACCTCTCTCTTGGGAGGCAAATCTGTCAAATCCTCTGGAAAGACATCCACAAATTCACACACCACTGCTGGATATACCTCTCTCAGAACCTCCTCCCCCTCGGCCAAAAAACTAGCCTAGATAAAACTATGTCACTCACGACTGCTAATGCCATAACGTGGTGAAGCATAAAAGTCACTCCGATCTCCCACAAAATAAAAGCAATCACCCTCGGGGGCACAAATCGTCACTCTCCCCCTAAAATAATCGATGGTCGCATGAAACTCTGACAACCAATCCATCCCAAGGATGATATCAAAACTACTCATATAAAGGAGAATGAAATCAAACTCAAGTGTCCGCCCAGCTATCTCAATAGCGCACCACGACATACTCTATCAAGGATCACCGTACCGCCCACTGGCGTATCAACATAAACTGCCCTATCCAATGGACAAGTCTCTAACCCCAGTGCCCGTGCAAATGATGCAGTAATAAATGAATAAGATGCACCAGAATCAATCAATACACATGCCCAAGAACTATATACCAAAAATATACCTCTAACCACTGAGGGTCCTGTTGAGGTATCTGTGGGTGTTATTGCATAAACCCTGCTGTAGTAACCCTTGTGGACGGGTGTGAGTGGGCGGGTGCGAAGACAGACACTAGGCTGAGCTACCACATTGACAGGGTACAAGGTGCTCAATCCCACATCGCCTGGGTGTGAAAAAGTGGATGTGCTTATATGTAGTATGTTCTCTTCAAATGGTATGAGGCCTTTTAGGGTAAAACCCAAGAGCAAAACATGCGGGCTTAGGCCCAAAGCGGACAATATCATACCATGTGTTGGAGCGGGGTATTACAGTTGGTATCAAAGCCTGAACCCAGCTGAAAGTGTGCCGACGAGGACGTTAGGCCTCGTAGGGGGGTGGATTGTAGTAACCCTTGTGAACGGGTGTGAGTGGGCGGGTGCGAAGACAGACACTGGGCTGAGCTACCACATTGACAGGGTACAAGGTGCTCAATCCCACATCGCCTAGGTGTGGAAAAGGGGATGTGCTTATATGTAGTATGTTCTCTTCAAATGGTATGAGGCCTTTTGGGATAAAATCCAAGAGCAAAACCGTGCGGGCTTAGGCCCAAAGCGGATAATATCATACCATGTGTTGTAGCGGGGTATTACACTTCCCTGTGTCCTCTGATCCTGTGCTCCACCAGCCTGAAGACCTAATTGTTGTGTGGATGTACTAGGGGTAAATCCCCTCACTGGTCTCACACTCTGTGCAGACATAGCTAGCTGTGGTAGAGGAATAGCTCTATCACTTGACTATGCAGTCGCGGTCTGAGCTGGCCTTTGTTGAGCGCTCTGTCCACTCCTAGCATACCCACTCTGCTATGGGCACTCTATCCTCATGTGCCCCTGCTGACCATAACCAAAACATGTCACCGTGCTAGGCTGTAGCATAGGACAATTTGTCTTGATGTGTCCTAGTTGCTTACACTGGTAACACACCCTCTCTGGTCTAGCAGATGTCAAAGGTAAGGGAATAGTAGGGTAGAACGTGCCATAGGCTGTCCTAGTGAACCCACTGAATGAGAAGGACCACCTTTGAATTTCTTCATTGTATGTCCCTCTGAAGCCACTGTCAAAGCCTTGTTTTGCCTCGATGCCTCTCTCTTTTCTTGCCTATCTTTCACTTCAGCTTCTGCCATCAAGGCCTTCTCTACTGCCTCGACATATACCTTCAATCCCAGAATTGACACATATGGCCTCACCAAATGATGAAGGCCATTAATGAACCTCCATGTCTTCTCCTCTTCATCTCTCATCACTTTGGGTGCGAAGCGTGAAAGGGAAATAAACTTGTTTTCATACTCGGTCACGGTCATGCCGTCATGAACAAGTTCCTCAAACTCCTTCCTCAAGGCCCTCCTCTTTGGTTTAGGAAAGTAATGCTCAAGGAATAGAGTCTTGAACTCTTCCCAAGACATCGTCTCAACATCAAATCGGTCGCTCACCGACTTCCACCAAAGTTCAGCTCCACCCGAAAACAAGTATGTGGCAAGAATGACTTTCATGCCATCATCGGGCGTAGACGTCATCTTTAAGTGCTTCTCTACTTGCTCCAACCAATTATCTGCTATCAACGGATCCGAACATCCCTCAAAGCTAGGAGGAATCAACTTCTTTAATCGTGTGATGAATTTGAACCTCCTTTTAGCCTCATTTTCTACCGGTTGCACCGCCGGTTGCTGCACTTCATTAGCGGCTGTCCTAACAAAATCGTGGAGTGCCGCGGTTATGTTAGCAACCAAACAATCTCCCTCGGGAACACCACCCCCAACTCCTCCTCCACGACGTCTAGGTGGCATATTTCTATCAATTCAAGAAATGCTTCAACACAACAAGTTATCACATGTTTTGTGTTCAACATGATCAACCATTTCACAACATAACAACATGTTATCATTTGTATACGTAACATATAAACATGCTCTACAAAACACATTTAATCACATAAACATGTTCTCAAGTCAACACATAACATATATGCATGTTATCACAAAAATATGTTCTCAATTCAACACATAACATACAATACATGTTATCACATAGCACTTAACATATTATCATGTAAGCATATTCCACATGCATATAAGTTCTCTAATTAACTATGTCATGTCTACACGTATTTCTAGGTTAACAAACTCAAAGTTCTAACCTATCATGAAACTACAAGTGATCCATCCATTATCCGTCGCCCCTAGGTATTCGTCCTAGTACTCTGATACCATTCTATCATGCCCCAAAATCTGGACCGCCCGGACTCCCTCGGATCGACCCGAATCCCGGGTGTGAACCCATTCATTAAACCCCAATGAACCCCCCTTATATTTCTCAATTACCGCGGAAGCTAATCATACACATGTAATTATCCATGCGTCTACTCATCACTATCCATCCCAATAGGCCCCGCATCGGTCCATGCATCCATGACATTCCATTTCCACTCCTAAATCATGAAAAATCATAAAATTTCACACTTTTAAGGTTTATAAGACTTTGAGGCGCCTCAAACTCCATTCTGAGTCGCTTGTAACTTCTAAAAAGGTCGAATCCATCCAAAAAGCTCTTTGAGGTGCCTCAAACTACACTTTGAGGTGTCTCAAAGATTTCCAGGCACCTCAAAGTTCACTTTGAGTCGCCTCAAACTGCACCTGTCCTGAATTTTTGAGAGCATTCCTCAACCTGACTTCAAATGCTAATATCTCACAATTCGTAAGTTTGTTTGATGTGAAATTTGGCATGGGTTATCCTCAATATGTCCAGTTTCTAACTAAACTTGAATCATCTAAAAATACTAACCAAAACTTGAGTTATACTCAAATCAATGGGTGTAGGTCAGACTTCCAACCCTTGCACCAAAACATGCATATCTTTCTCAATATAAATCGAAACAAGGCCCATGACCTATCAAAACGAAGCTAACACAATTCTATTTCCATATACATACATAATGTGCAAAATTATAAGTCACAAACCACATACACCAAAAATCATATTTAAGTGCATGAAACCGTAAAGCATGAATGATACATATTTTTAAAATACAAATGGTCTTTACATATTCATCTCATGCATATGATCCACTATCCGGACATGCATTCCAACAAAACAACATAAAGTCTTTTAAAGGACCAAAACTGCTCCACGCCAATGTACTATTGGGGAGACTCCATCACCTCCTTTCCATTTCTTGAAAAATGTTAATCTACATGAGATGAGCAACCACAAGCTCAGTAGAAACGTTTAAAACATAATTCAACCAATTCCGTGAATACCACGTAACCATACATTTGCATTTAACATATTGAAAATTTATGCACACAACACAACCATATCATAAAAAAGGTAGAATGCACCATGATATGCACAACTCCCTCATCCTTCTCACATATTGGTCTCCAATTCCCGTAGACAACCAATCCCACCTATAGAGGGTTACCTTTACCGGAATACCTCACTACACATCAATCTATGAGGGTACCTTGACCGAAATACCTCATGAGGGTTACCTTTACCGGAATACCTCACCGTTTTACCGAATGGATTCCACCGTTTACATTGCTTGCCTCCCTCACCATACCAATGAAGATGAACCCCACAATTTTATCAAATGCACATTCATCATTTATAACCAATGAGGCATTTAGCAAGAACACTTAAACAAATTCCAATTTAGGCATCATATGTATTTACAATGAGCATGCTTCACACCTCTACATTTAACATAACCACACATCATTCACAATATTTTTAGAGCAAATTATCAAACACATGAAAGTCACCCTTATAATTATACATGAATCCACCAGCATAAATTCACAAACCAATCCCAACATGCTCATAAATTTCTCTAAGGCATTTATAATCATACAATGATATCAACCAACATTATTAGCACATTTAATGATATAAAATAGCATGCTTGAACATTGAGGAACGTCTATTTACTCCACATAACCAATTGGTTGTCATGGACAACCAATATACTCACAAGAATCCTAGATTTTATGAGTTAAACATCCCTACCTCAAATTGGAAGAGCTTCCAATTGAATTCCCCCAAATCTCACCCAAAAGATCAACCTTCTCAAAAAATGATTTTGGATCAATCAATCTCAAGCTCTCAACACATAGATCATTTCTTCCTTCTTCGGCGAACTCAAACTCTCACCCGAAGCCCCTCAAAATTCATGAAGAAAGGAAGAAGATGAAGATGCTATGTATATATATGTATAGAAGCTTACACGACTGCTGGAACAAGAGAGTGAGAATGGCTGAGTTCTCATGGCTATTTATAGCCTAAATGACCTACTCATAATTACAAGTATGCCATCACCTTTTCACTAAACCTTCCCAGGCTCATTTTTGGAGTTCCGTAACTTCGATTGACACAAAATTGATTCTGTTGCAGATCAAATAATTTATTTAAGCTACCCTAAAAATTTGAGGTCATTCTGAGACTTTCATATTTTTTGAGCCCACGGGGCTCGCGCCCTTAGGTTTACCGAACCCGAAAAAGTCAACTTTTGCCAAACGCTCCAAAAACTTCTCCAAACCTTAAACAAGTTATCTAAACATGCATTTTATATTTAAAACACATATACAATCATTTAATGTCTTAATATGACAATTGAATGGAAATTCAAGAAAATCAGCCAAAAATATTTTTAATACGGTGTCCAAGAAAATTGAGTCATCTTGTAACTCGGAGTTAGCATAAAAACGCTCTAAAAAAGGTGAAAGGCATGAAAATTCACAAGGTCTAAGTCTCCACTATTAGATCTTCCAGATTATCAGGAGGTTACTCACTGTTCAATTTTGAATTGCGAAGTGCGACTTTTGTGCAAAAAAGTATTTTTGCTTCTAAATGCCGGTGATGCAATAATGTCTATCATTATATTACCCTAATAACAAGTTCAATTTAGATCTAAGCATTAACATCTCTTGGATTTTATGAAATGGATCATAAGTTATTCCAATCTCATCATTGTAAAGGTATTATACTGCCAAACAAAATTTTTTTTAATAAATTAGAAAAATGACTCTATTTTGGACCAAAAGATTTTCAAAAGAAGCGTGCATTTTGATAAATCTACCCCACCCCCAACCAAAATACAACACTGTTCCTAGTGTTAAAATGACAGTAACAAAAGAAACAATGTATTGCTAGAGACAGATAGAAAAATATTGGAACAAATTACCTCAATTGTTCTGGAGTAGTAAAAGTACAGTCCCTGCAAATATGCAATGCATAATAATATAGACTAAATGATTTAGAACCATATTAATGAAAGACTGTACCCCCAAATTAGAATATAAACATATCCAACTAGAGTTTACAAAAAATTCTAAAATAAGTAGCAGCACAACCAAATAACTACAGAACTTTAAAGTCAATCGGTAGGGTTGCTTCCCAGGAGTGCTAAGTTTAACGTCTTCATCCAGATGCAAAGGAGATAGAACCCCCAAAGAGATCAATCTGGATAGACCGGATCAACGAGGAGAGCATCTTTAATTTTACGAGCCTCCAACTTAAGAAAAGGCTTTAGACGTTGAGCATTAACTTTGAATAACTTTCCATTTTTGGGATCTTGAACCTCAATAGCACCATGACTAGCAACTTGGTGGACATAGTATGGACCAGACCATCGTGACCTCAACTTCCCAGAGTTGAAGTGACCTACACTCTCTGGCTTTATCATAGTTAAAATTCATGGTCTTGATAGCCCAATAAGCACGATGTTCGAGTTTGAGAGGTAAGTGACATGCTTTGCCATAGACCAAGCAATATGAAGACATTCCTATAGGAGTCTTATAAGCAGTACAATATGCCACAAAGCATCTTGGAGGCAGAGACTCTAGTCCTTCCTTGTGGGGTTAACCATTTTTTCTAAGATATGTTTGATTTCCCTATTGGATACCTCAGTCTGACCATTAGTTTGTGGGTGATAAGATAGGTGATCGACGTTGATTGTTCCGCATTCTAGCCTCTTAACTTGTCTATTTATTTTCTTAGTGATAGATTAATTTGTGATTTTACATCATTTTAGTGTTTTCTGTATTTTCAGGGCCTTAATGATTATTTCAATTAAAACCATGATTTTGGGTTTTTAAAGATGACATGCAAGAGGGTTATATGAAGCCTACATCAAATGGATCCATTCAACTATTTATTTCAACTCAAATCAGCTCATGGAAGAGGTCCAAGAGAATTATAGCTGCTTAAGAAGGTTACGGGCCTGAAGCCCAATTCTGCGCTTAATACAGTCTTAATCCCATTTTGGAAAATGGACCAAAAGTGTTATTTTTGAGCCCCAAATTGACTTAATTTTTGCATGGGTTGAAAGAAATGTGATTCTGCACATTTTTGTATTTCACGAAAAGTCCGTGAATCAGACTTCTAGTGGGTCAAAAGTTGGGCCGAACATCGCATACGGATGTTAAATTGTAAGATTTGTATGTATTTCTATCCTTTGATATTTTTAGTTTTCTTTGATTTCAATTTTTAGTTTATGTTTTCTTAATCTTTCTTTCAATTTTAGTTGCATTTTGTTGTGTTTTCTTTGAGTTTTTGATGTATAAGTTGCTTTCGGAGGATGCCAAGAGGTGTACCAAGGTCTTTGGACCTAAAATGGGTGAAAAAATGAGCTCTCGGTCGACATTGGGAGATAGAGACTCCAAAAATATAGGTCCCGGTCGACCTTGGGCGATGGAGGCTCAAATAGGCCAGCAGAAGGGGGATCGATCGCCCCATTTGAGGGGGATCAATCGCCCCCATTTTTTCTCAACATGGGGAGCATACCAGTTGGGTGATCGATCGCCCAAGCCCAATGATGGGCTGCCCAAATTTTTAAAGTGTAAAAAGGCTCCCTCTCCAACTATGATGCTACTACTTGCTTCTTTGACAACTTTGTGATCCAATTTGACTCCTACTTCAACCAGGAATATATATTCTTTAATTGCTGATTCTTATACAAGTATTTATCATTGATCATCATCAACATCAACATCAAAACTGGATTGATCATCACTAGTTTTCAAGAAAACTCTTACTTTCTCAAGTTCTTCATCAAAGTAAGTGGAGTTTTTATTTTGCAAAATTGTGCCAATATTTTTGAGGGCTTTTGAAGACCAAGTTTGGGGGACACAATTGGTGGATTGAATTATTCAATTTAGGTGGAAAAGTTGCTGAAAGAAGATGTTGAAGGAGAAACTTTTATTGTGCACACCAAGTGTTTGATTTAATTCCTCAACCAAGCTTTTTCTATTTCTATGGCACCAAAGAGAGAAAGTCACCAAGGTGCTTCAAGCTCACGCAATCCTCACCAAGCACGACATGATCCAATCTCACTGAGATAAAATTCATGAGAGATGGCATCCAAGAGCCTTGAATTTTGAAGCAACATTTGACATCGCTGAACTGTATGGTATGTTTCCCGAGACATGATGGGGGATTTCTGACATCCGTCGTTGTCAGTCGACATCGATTTTTTTCGTTATCTACTACTATATACCCGAGGCTCGTCAAAGTCTATTATCAAAACTTAATGCCAAAACCTAATGAGCAGGGTGTGCTTATTTCTTCGGTGGATGGAACATGAGTTCAGGTAGATATTGGCTATCATTCCCACAGATTGTCTAGGGCCAAATTGGAAAGTTCTATTCAAAAATTATGGCCAAGGCACCAGACAGTGCAAGTGACTGGGAGTTTCCATTCCCTACTATCATTCATCAGTTACTCATTGCACAGGGATACGCAGTCGATGAGGATGAGCTTGCTTTTCCATGAGATATTCATTATAGCACACATGACTGGAATCTGAGCCGATCTCATATGCATTAAAGAGTCATAGTTACGCCAGGTGAAGTATCTCAATTGGCTCAGGGAGGAGAAGCTGTAGACATACCACCACCGGTAGAGGATCCAGAGTAGATGGATGTAGAAGAGGAAAATATACATGCACAAGCTGCTGGACATGATTATCATTATTTAGAGGGACAGATTGCTGGGTTGATTGCCCAGTTTAGCACCTTACAGACTGAGGTTTTCACACAATTTAGAGCTATGCGGATAGAGATGACAGATCACTTTCATGAGACTCACCAAAATCAACTAGAGATGAGGTGGATGCTGCGTGCATTGATGCGCCAGACGAACCTAGATCCAGATGCTCAGTCACCACCAAATCCTTGATTGGAGGTAACTATCTTTTGTATTTTATTTTATTTTCTTTTCATTTTTTTAATTTTTATTTGTTCTTTCTATATAAATTCAGTTTCAAAATATATATATATATATATAAAATTTTATGATTTTTTCTATTTCATATTTATTTTCACCCTTATTATTTCACTTAGTCGGTGGAATATAGTGGTTTGTTTTGATAGGTTGTCACATCCCAGTTTGGGGGTGTGCTTGCATTGCCTTCATGCTATTGGTTTGCTATATTTTCTCACCACTACTACATGATCATGGTAACATCGTTCTTACCCTTCTCTATGCTTTTATTGGATGTACATTGGGGAGAATGTACAATTTAAGTTTGGGGGTGAGGCGATGCCTTATATATGTACTTTATTACAATATGGGAGAAAGTTTTGTAAAATTTCTTCTTGTTTTAGGATTTTTGTTTATTTATTTTCTTTTGTTTTATTTTTAGATAGAATGTTTTGACATTTTTCAAGGGATTAATACCTTATGTAGGTGCTTAACTTGCTGTTTTGAGTATGTTTTAAATTTTTGGAAACTGTGGTTTAAATTATGTGGTTTTAATTATGGTTTGCATTGACATGCCTTGGGGTGATTGGTTTTAGTTCCCTCACATGCACAAACACACTAGCATAATCTTGTGAGGTATAATCTTTGGCTTTGAGTTATTGTGTTACATATGCTTGAGATTAATTAGTATCTCTTGAGAATGAGTACCGATGATGTATTTTACTTGACTTCAATAAAAGAAAAAAAAAGAATATGTTGAATAGCAAATCAATTTGATCATTTTCATCAGTAACCGTGCCTCTATGCCTCAGGAAGCACGGAGTGTTCGCGTCAAAAGTGAAAGGGTGAGAAAAGATGAGCATTGGTTTTCTTGATTTGTAGCCTGACTGATTCGAGTAATTAGGTTTCTTCGGGGTGTCTTAACGCCTAGTACCCTAAAGCCATCTGGTTTGGGAGTCACTGACTGAAAGCTTGCTACATGGATCTTTCAGAAAGCTTAATAGATCAAGACATTGCACTGCCAATAAAGCAAAGAAAAAAAAAGAATAAAAAAAATGAAAAAGTCATGTATTCATGTTGGAAGTCTGATTTCAATAAAGGGAGCTAGTGAGTTGAAGGGGTATGTGCCTTAATATATTCGGAGCTGGGTTATGCTACATAAGAGGATTGCTAGTTCACTTTACACGAGGAAGCTAGAGTTGGTTATTTTGAGATATGTTGATGTGAATTATGTGTGGGGACCATTGATTTGAGTTATGGAATTTAAAAAATTGAAATTATTCTTGAATGCAAGTTTGTAACTATATATTGTAATCTTCTTCTTGATTAATGTTGAAGCAAAATTTTTGAATGTTTGTGGGTAACATTTCTGGAAACCCTCACGAGATTATACTCATCCACTAGCGGGAACCTAGGGGTTTAAAGGCTTGTTGCATATGCTAAATGCAATCGTTTCTCCCACAAAAGTGGAGTTGGATAGTTTAGTTAGTGTTTATTAGTTTCCTTTATTTTAGTTTCATTTTATTCTATTACTAAGGGACTAGCAATATGTAAGTTTGGGGGTGTGATCGGCATTAAATGTTGCGCATTCTAGCCTCTTAACTTGTATATTTTATTCTCTTAGTGATAGATTATTTTGTGATTTTATTTTGTTTTAGTGTTTTTTGTATTTTCAGGGCCTTAATGATTATTTCAGTTAAAACCATAATTTTGGGCTTTTAAAGATGACATGCAAGAGGGTTATATGAAGCCTATGTCAAATGGATCCATTCAACTATTTATTTCAACTCAAATAAGCCCATAGAAGAGGTCCAAGAGAATTATAGCTGCTTAAGAAGGTTACGGGCCTGAAGCCCAATTCTGTGCTTAATACAGTCTTAATCCTATTTTAGAAAATGGACTAGAAGTGTTATTTTCGAGCCTCAAATCGACTTAATTTCTTAAAATATAAAATGAAATTTGATTCTGCACACTTTTGTATTTCACAAAAATTCTGTGAATCAGACTTTTAGTGAGTCAAAAGTTGGGCCGAACATCAACAGGAAAAACCCACCTGATTAGTGCTGTGGGAAAACCTAAATAATTCCGAATTGGATTAGGACTTTGGTGTATTCTCTTGGGGCATAAAGTGACGAATTGAAGGTTGTTTTGGGAGAGCTTAGAGAGCCTTTGGATAGAATTGAAGATATACTTTGCAAAGCTTTAGAGTGGAGAACCATTGGAGAACGAAGTCTTACGCATAATTCATGAAGATGATGCCTTCTTCCTCAACCGTTGAAGCTTCTTCTTCTATCATGAGCGGCTAGTTCATCCACTAGGATTTTGATGTAGTCCTAACTAAGCATCAATGGTTTGATTGTCTTAATTATTGGGAACCTTTATATACATGCATAGATTGTGTAATGTAGAGGATTCTTATTATAGAATTGAGCAATAAAAGTCTTATAAATTCAGTTTCAATGATTTCTTATCTTGTCTTAGATATTTGGTTATTGTTATTGAACTCAATCTCTCTTATTTCTGTGATTATGAGAGTGATCATTACACAATGGTAATAACTGAATATATCATTATACGCTTTAATGGAGTATGCCTAGAGAAGATGGACCATACTGCACCCTAGATTAGAGTAGTTAGGTAGACGAGCCATGCCAATCGAAGATAGTCTATGACTTATCCTTAATCATATGTTATCTTCTTGACGGATGAAGGTGAGCTTGTAGCCACTGACACCACTTATGGATGGTATAATTCCCCATAGTTAATTCAATTAACCATTGGTTGTGGAGTTAGTGGTGAAGTCAATTACCCTAGATTTATCTCATACTATCTTCACTCTCTATTTCCTTTGTTTTATTTTATTTTTGCTTTTTAATTATTTTAGTTTGCTTTTTCTAAGATATGTTTGATTTCCCTATTGGATACCTCAGCCTGACCATTAGTTTGTGGGTGATAAGATAGGGCCACCTTGTGAGTGATCACATATTTAGACATTAAGCTTGGAAAGACTTTGTTGCAAAAATGGGAACCATTATCACTAATTATGGCTCGAGGTACACCGAGTCTAGGAAAAATTATGTCTTTCAAGAAATTCACCATAACTCTATGGTCTGCTGTCTTGGTGACTAACGCTTCTACTCATTTGGACACATAATCAACAGTAAGAAGGATATAGATATACCCAAATGAGGAAAGAAAGGGTCCCATGAAGTCAATACCCCAAACATCAAAGATTTTGACAACTAGAATTGATTGTTGGGGCCACTCATTACGCTTGGTAATCTTACCTAATAGTTGACATCTACGACAAACGAGACAATAGGTAGGAGTGTCCTTAAAAAGGGTGGGCCAATAAAATCCCGACTGCAAGAGTTTTGCAGTGGTCCTTTTAGAGCTAAAATGGCCACCACACGCTTGATCATGACAAAAGGAAATGACAGACTCTTGGTCTTCCTCGGGGACAAACCTACGAATGATCTGATCTGGACAATACTTAAACAAGTAAGGATAATCCCAAAAGTATGTCTTAGCCTTTGCTAGGAATTTATCTTTCTCTTGCTTAGACCAAGTGAAAGGGATTTGACTAGTCATAATGTAATTGACAATATCAGCATACCATGGGGCATAAGATATTATAAAAAGTTACTCATCAAGAAAATAATCAAAGATGGGAAGGGAGTCACTGATAGAATCAACAATAAGACGGGACAAATGATCAGCGACTACATTCTCTAAGCCTTTCTTATCACGGATCTCAAGGTCAAATTCTTGAAGGAGCAAGATCCAGCATATCAACCTAGGTTTGGCATCCTTTTTGAAATGAAGATGTCATAATGCTGCATGATCGGTATAAATGATGACCTTAGATCCGATCAAATAAGAGCAAAATTTATCAAAGGAAAACACGACTACCAACAACTATTTCTCGGTGGTCGAGTAGTTAAGTTGTGCGTCATTCAAAGTCTTGCTAGCATAATAGATCACATAGGGTGCTTTATCAACTTTGTCCTAAAATAGCCCTAACTGCATAATCCGATGCATCGCACATGATCTCAAAAGGTAGGTTCCAATCAGGTGGGTGGATTATAGGTGCAGTGGTGAGGGCTAATTTTAATTGTTTAAAAGCTGAGTGACAGGCATCTGTAAACTCAAATGGTGCATCCTTAGCTAGAAGATGGGTCAAAGGTAGTGCTATCTTACTGAAATCTTTGATAAAACGCCTATAGAACCCAGCATGACCTAAGAAAGCTCGAATATCGTGAACAGTTTTGGGGATAGGTAGATTTGAGATGAGGTCAACTTTTGCTTTATCGACCTCAATTCCCCCACTAGAAATAGTATGACCTAGGATAATTCCTTTCTTTACCATAAAATGACATTTTTTCCAGTTAAGAACCAGGTTAGTGTCATGACATCATTGAAACACTAGAGTAAGATGGTGCAGACATTGTTTAAAAGATGAACCAAAGACAGAGAAGTCATCCATGAATACTTCTAGAAATTTGTCAACCATGTCGTAAAAGATACTCATAATGCACCTCTGAAATGTGGCAGGTGCATTGCATAACCAAAAGGGCATGCAACGATAAGCAAATATGCCAAATGGACAGGTGAAAGTTGTCTTGTCTTGGTCATTGAGGTGGACGGGAATTTGGTTATAGCCAGAGTAACCATCTAAAAAGCAATAGTATACCTGACCAGCTAATTTCTCTAACATTTGGTCAACAAAAGGTAGAGGGAAATGATCCTTCCTAGTCACACTATTAAGTTTCCTATAGTCTATACAAACTCGCCATCTAGTTTGGACACGAGTAGGAACTAACTCATTATTGTCATTGGCAACAACAGTGATGCTAGACTTTTTAGGAACGACTTGGATTGGACTTACCCATTGGCTATCAGAGATGGGATAGATGATATTGACATCTAGAAGTTTGATAACTTCAGCACGAACAACTTCCTTTAAATTGGAGTTAAGTCTCCTCTGAGGTTGTCGATAGGTTTTAGCATCGTTCTCTAAGTGAATGCGATGTTGGACCACGAAAGGACTAATACCTTTGATGTCATCAATAGACCAATCTATTGCTTCCTTATTCGTCCTAAGAACCTCAATTAGTTGGGTCTCCTGATCTTCGGTTAAATCAGAAGCTACCACCACGAGAAAAGTTTCAGACTCACCTAGGTATAAGTATTTTAAAGTCGTAGGTAGAGGCTTTAATTCGACCTTAGGGAGTTTCTTGACATTTTTAGATGCTGTAGCATTTGGTAAAGATAATGGTTCAAACTGGGACCTATATTTTGGCATGTCAGAGATTGGAGTGGAATCTAACAAAGCATTGACTTCGCTAATATAGCTATCTTCATCGAAATCAGCACTAAAATGTGCTAAACACTGTTCGAATGGATCCTTAGGGTAGGAATGCTCAAAAGTGTGTGAGGTCAACGACTCCATAAGACAAACATCTTTAAAGGAATCTGAGTCAGGGGGTTATTTCATCAATCTAAACACATTGACTTCCACTTTCATGTTACCAAACTTTATGCCAGATTTGATCATCCGGACTTCCAAAAGAAATAACAAGCATGCCCACCATAATTTTAAACTAGTTTAATTTACATTGTTTTGATTCGAAAAGTCACATTCCGAGATAAATTGTGCTACAATTAGAATCATACGTTTGATTTTGGTAAATTTGACCATCTAGACGTCCAAAAGAAACAACGAGTGTGCCGATCCGATCTTCATCATGGTTTGTTTGAGGCATTCTTATTCAAAAATGACAATTCCAAGCAAAAATCGTGAATGATCACAACCTGTGGTGTATTGTGCATTATTCAACCATACGGACTTCTAAATGAAACAACAAGCATGACAACATTGATTTAAAACTAGTTCCATCTGAGTTGCTTTGATTCGAATAGTCCCATTCCTAGAGATGTCATGCATCAATCAGAATTGTTTATTGGCTTTTCGCAAATTTGACCGTCTAGAGGTCCAAAAGAAACAACGAGTATAACGAACTGATCTTCTTCCTATTTTGTTTAAGTTGTTCTGATTTGAAAAGTGCAATTACTAGCAGAAATTATATATGATCAGAACTGTGTGGTGCTTTGTGCCAGATTCGACCATCTAGACTTCCAATAGAAACACAACGAGTATGACAACAACAATTTTAAACTAATATCTGTTGGGTTGTTTTGATTTTAAAAGTCTCATTCCTAGAGAAATACCGTAACAAAATCCTCTGTTGCTTGCCAAATTTTGATCTTCAAGATCTCCAAAATAAAAAGTGAACATCCCGATTCGATCTTCATCTTGTTTTGTTTGAGTCATTATGATTGGACAAGAGCAATTCTGAGTCAAAATCATGAATGAACGCAACCATATGCTGCTTTCTGCAAAATTTAACCGTCTTGACTTCCAAAAGAAACACAACGAGCATGACAACATAGATTTCAAAGAAGTTTTGTTTGAGTTGTTTTGATTTGAAAAGTCTCATTCAAAGAGATATCATGCCACATTTAAAATTGTTTGTTGCTTTTGGCCAGTTTGACAATCTAAACGTCCAAAATAAACAATGAGTGGATCGATTCAATCTTCATCCTTTTTTATTTGAGCCATTCTGATTCAAAAAATACAATTTTTAGCATAAATTACGTATGATCACAACAATTTGGTGCTTTGTGCCAGATTTGGCCGTCTAGACTTCCAAAAGAAACACAACAAGCATGACTCAACCATTCTAAAATAGTTTCAGTTGGTTGTTTTGATTCGAAAAGTCCCATTCATAGATAAATCATTCCACAAATAAAATTGTATATTTTTTTTGCCAAATTCGACTGTCTAGACGTTCGAAAGAAATAATGAGCATGTCGATCCGATCTTCTTCCTTTTTTGTTTGAGTCGTTTTGATCTGCAAAGAGAAATTCCTAGCGAAAATTGCGCACAATCATAACTGTATAGTTCTCTATGCCAGATTGGATCATCTTAACTCCCAAAAGAAACACTACAAGCATGACAACAACAATTTTAAACTAGTTTCGTTTGAGTTGTTTTGATTTAAAAGTCCCATTCCTAAAAAATTATGCAATAATAAGAAACATACGTTGCTTTTTGAAAAATTCAACCGTCTAGACATCCAAAAGAAACAATAAGCATGTTGATCCGATCTTTATCCCTTTCTATTTGTTGTCTTGATTTGAAAAGAGCAAGTCCTAGCGGAAACTGATCGTGATCACAAACGTATGGTGTTTTTTGTCCAATTTGATTATCTGGACTTCCAAAAGAAACAACTAGCATGTCAACAATGATTTTAAACTACTTTCTTTTCAGTTATTTATATTCGAGAAGTGCCTTTGCTAGAGAATTTGGGCCATAATCAGAATCGTACATTATTTTTTTCAAAATTCAACAGTCAAGACACTGAAATAAACAACGGGCATGCCAATCTGATTCTCATCCTATCCATTTTGAGTCGTTCTGATTAGAAAAGAGCAACTCCTCGTAAAAGTCGTGCGTGATCACAACCATGGCATGCTTTATGTCAGATTCAAGCTTCTAGACTTCCAAAAGAAACAAAATGAGCATTACAACAACGATTTTAAACTAATTTTTTTTTTTAGTTATTTTGATTCAAAAACTCCCATTACTAGAGAAATTGTTCCACAATAAGAATAATATGTTACTTCTGGCCAAATTCATCCGCGCTAATGTCTAAAGGAAAGAACGAGCATGTCAAAATAATCTTCATCCTTTTTAGATAGTAGTTCTGATTTGAAAAGAGCAACTCCTAGCAGAAACAGTGCATGATCACAACTGTATGGTACTTTGTGTCAGATTTGATTGTTTGGACTTCCAAAAGAAATAACAAGCATGTCAACAATGATATAAAACTAGTTTCTTTTAAGTTGTTTAACTTTGAAAAGTCCCAGTCATAGATAAATCATGCCACAATCAGAATCAAAAATTACTTTTTACCAAATTTGACAGTCTAGATGTCAAAAAATTGCAACGAGCATGGCAATCCGATCTTCCTCCCACTTTGTTTGAGTCATTATGATTTGGAAAGAGCAATTCCTAGTAGAAGTCATGCGTGCTCATAGCCATAGAGTGTTATATACCGGATTCGACCTTCAGAACTTCTAAAAGAAATATAACGAGCTTGACAACAACAATATTAGACTCATTTTGTTTGAGTTGTTTTCATTTGAGAAGTCCCATTTCTTGAAAAATCATGCCAAAATTTGAATCGTACGTTGCTTTTTTCCAAATTTGACAGTCTAGTCGTCCAAAAGAAACAACGATCATGTCGATCGGATCTTCATCCTATTTTGTTTGAGTCATTCTGATTCAAAATGAGCAATTCCTAGCAGAAACCGTGCATGATAACAACTATATGGTGCTTTATGCCAGATTTTATCATCTTGACTTCCAAAAGAAATAACAAGCATGCCCACCATAATTTTAAACTAGTTTAATTTACATTATTTTGATTCAAAAGTCACATTCCGAGATAAATCGTGCTACAATTAGAATCGTACGTTTGATTTTGGTAAATTTGACCATCTAGACGTCTAAAAGAAACAACGAGCGTGCCGATCCAATCTTCATCATGGTTTGTTTGAGGCATTCTTATTCAAAAATGATAATTCCAAGCAAAAATCATGAATGATCACAACCTGTGGTGTATTGTGCATTATTCAACCATACGGACTTCTAAATGAAACAACAAGCACGACAACATTGATTTAAAACTAGTTTCATCTGAGTTGGTTTGATTCGAATAGTCCCATTCCTAGAGATGTCATGCATCAATCAGAATCGTTCATTGGCTTTTCGCAAATTTGACCGTCTAGAGGTCCGAAAGAAACAACGAGTATACCGAACTGATCTTCTTCCTATTTTCTTTAAGTTGTTCTGATTTGAAAAGTGCAATTACTAGCAGAAATTGTGTATGATCAGAACTGTGTGGTGCTTTGTGCCAGATTCGACCATCTAGACTTCCAATAGAAACAGAACGAGTATGACAACAACAATTTTAAACTAGTGTCCGTTGGGTTGTTTTGATTTTAAAAGTCTCATTCCAAGAGAAATACCGTAACAAAATCCTCTGCTGCTTGCCAAATTTTGATCTTCAAGATCTCCAAAAGAAAAAGTGTAAGGACCGAAATTATTTTGGCCGGTCCCGGTTGAATTTTGACCGGATTAAAATTTTTTCGGATTAATTAAATTCCGGAAAGGGTGTGGATATATTTCCATATAAGTGGAAGGTGTACGTATATATATATATATACATGGTAACTATATTTATATTTAATTATAAATATATGGGGGGGGGGCTTTATGCAAATATGATGAAGTGTGGGTGCCTATACATGATTGTAGGTATAAGTGAGATAAAATATATGGGATATATTTTATTGTGTAGGATATATTATATATATATATGTATGAAATATGTGGCTAAGACTAGTTGAGAAAGTGTGTGGACCAAAATGAAAGAGAAGGAAGACCAAGTAGTGGTCAGCCGAAGGAGGAAGAAGAGAAAAGAAAAGAAAAGAAAAGAAAAGAAAAGAAAAGAAGAAAGAAAAAGAAGGAAAAAGAAAAAGGAGAAAAGAGAAATCGGGGAGAGAGAAGAGAGAGAGAAGCCGAGATCGTGAGAATCGGGAGAAGAGGAAAGGAGGAAGAAGGAGGAGGTGGCTCGGGGTGCTCACGGCGGGGCTTCGCCTGGGCGACGGCAAAGGCGGTGCGATGGCAATGGTTGGTTGTGAGTTACTGGCCACGACTGTGGGTTTTACGGTTGGAGTTGGGGGTTTAGCTTCGGCTGGTTCGATGGGGGTCCGATCATGGTGTGTTTTCGGGTGGTTCCGGTTGTGGCGGCCGAATGGTGGTGGTCACGGAGGTCACAGTGGTGGGTTTGGCCGTGGCTGGTGCCGACGGTGGCTTCGGCTGGTAGATCTGTTACAGTGAGTTGATTGGGTCTAAAATTTTGGGATTTATTGGCGGCCATTTTGGGGCTGATTTTTAGACATGGGTGGAGTTATTCCGACCATGGTGGTGGCCGAAAGTGGGTTCTTTGCTGGTGAGGTTGATTCGGCTTGAGTGGGTTCTTGGGTGGTTGGAATTGGCTGCCAAAAGTTTGTAGGGACTGTTGGGTGCTCGCTATTGGGTTTGGTAGCGGCTGTTTTGAGGTTGTTTGAGGATGCACATGGTGGCACCGGAGGGTCTGTATGGCCGTGGAAATGGTGGTTAATGGTGTTTGGTCTCAGCTTGGGTTCGATTGTGGCCGGTTGTGGGTCTTTAGGTTCAGATGGATCTTCCGTGTTGGGTGACCGAACGATGGTTGGCTGTGGGTTCGGTCCTTGTAGTTGTTGGTTCTGGCGGATTTTCGGAATTGGGGTTTGGATGTAGTTGACGGTTTTAGCTTGGGCATTGAGTGGCTCACGGCTGTTCGTGGCTAGTGGAGTTTGGTTGGCCATACATGATGGCCGGTTTGGTTTTGATCTATGGTGGTTAGTAGTGGTTTCCGGCAGTGGTTGTTGGGTTGTGGAAATGGCTGGGTTCGTCCACGGTGGCTTTAATAGTGGACTCGGGTGTGGCCATGGTGGTTTCAGTTAGCCTTTGGTGGTGGTTTGACTCCGTAGTGGAGGTGTTTTCGGTAGGGGGTTCGGACGGTTATATGAGGCTGTTTGGACCTTCACGGTTGATGATGTGGGTTGAGACATCATGGATTGAGAGGTTTGGGCTTGAACACAGAATTGGGCCAAACGTGAAAATTGAAAAAGGAAACGAATTAGTCGAATGGAGTTGCTCGTGTGGACTTCGACACAGGACTGGATCGGGCTTGGAAACAGGCCGATTTGCAGGCACGGACCGGTTGAGAGCTGGACCTAAGGCAAGTTGATTCTGGCCTCTATCTCTTACAAATATTTTGTTATGTTGGTTAATTTACCTATGTCCCTTAAATTTGATCATAGGTGGCATATACATATATGTGCATTTATATATATGTATGTGGGTGTTGTTTACGTGCGGGATGTGAGGATATATATATACATGTGTGGGTATATATATATATATGTGTGTATGGGTTTGGAGAGTGATGGCATGATAAAATTTATCGCCTTTTTGCATCGTAATATACATGTGCAGTATTGATTGAAATCATGTAAAAAGTATGCTAAATAATACATGTTTAGCTATGTGTTGTCTTGTATGCATATGTGGCTTTTATGCATGGTGTTAGATATATATATGTGATCATATATTTGTGGTAGTAGTGGGAATGCATGATATATATGTACACGAATATGGTTTTGGTGAGCATTTGAAAAGCATGAAATGTGTCAGGTGTTTTTATATGTTCTTAATGCATATATGGTGACAGAATATATATGTGTTTATATATATTGTGATTGGAATGCATGTTGGCTACTTATAGTGAATACATGCATTGACTGGAAGCATGATTATGTTTATGCTAGTATAAGTGCATATAGGACTTATATGCAAGATTGGACATATCTGGTATTTATGTCAGTTGATATGATGGTATATTTATAAATGCCTTAGAGAAATTTATAAACGTGATGGAATTGATTTGTGAGTTGGGAAAAATGCGAAGGACATGTGGTTATGTGAA
Source organism: Cornus controversa (assembly GCA_026545225.1). Classification (NCBI taxonomy): domain Eukaryota; kingdom Viridiplantae; phylum Streptophyta; class Magnoliopsida; order Cornales; family Cornaceae; genus Cornus; species Cornus controversa. Next base: position 14,918,386 of record CM048853.1, on the reverse strand, counting down.
ATGTGGAGGTGTGAAGCATGTTCATTGCAAATGCATGTGATGCTTAAATGGGAATTCGTATGAGTGTGTTTTGATGTGGTCGGAACTAAATTATATTGTAAGCTTAATTTTGCCCTTTTTTTTATCAAAATATAATTTAACCACTCGCAAGGGCACGAATCTTTGCAGATAAGGTTCTATATAGAGGGTATCGATCCCACGAGGACTAGTCGTTAATTGTCATAAAGAAGGATTAATTCCACTTTAATTCTAAAAACAGGTTTTTGGTTTTGTGTTAAAAACTATTGCATAAATGAAATGACAATAAAATGAAAGAGTAAAGTTGGGAGAGAGAACTAGGGTTGGTTTCCACCACTAGCCATTCACATGTTCATAAGTGTAGCAAGCAAGGGATTCATTAATTAAATGCCTAACAATGTCATTAGGCTTGTGACCTCAATGACATATCAAAAGATCAATGTGTGTGCTAACCTATCATAATCCATCTTCAACAAGTATAGCTCCTCAACCTAACTAACTACCTAATTACTCTACTCTCTAAGTGAACACTACATGCATCCAAACTACCTTGTCTTGGCATGGTCTATACAAACTAACATCACACATTCATTTAAACACCATTATCTAGCCATCATTTGCACTTCTTGTGGAATATGCAAATGTTGTGCATTCAAGTGACAAAACCTACTCTAAGACAAGAATAAATTCCATATCAAATGAATATATAAAAGAGATGTATTTGTGTACATAGTCACTAGGCTAAATAATCAACATTTAATTACAAATCCCAAGAGCTATAAAGATGAACAAGTTTACATGGCTAGGGGTTGAAACCAACACCCTAGTAGAAGAGTTAGTTGATCATGGTTGCCTTGCACCCTTCCATTGATGAAGAGAATGAAGCTTCTTGGTCTGGTTCAGCTATCCTCTTCCTCTCCCGAAGGTCTCTCTGCTGATCTTCTTGTGTGTATTGAGAGATATATGAGATATGTGGCTTTTGGTGCTTTTTGTATGCTTTTTGGCTCCTTTTTCTCCTTTGGGCCCACCATATATATATATATATCATTATATATATCTCTTGAATCAAGAAGGCCCCCAAAAGTCTTGTTCAAGTCAGACAATCCCCCTAAGTCGTGCAAAAAGGGGGATTTTGTTGCAAGTGGGAGAGCAGGTGAGCAAGTGGCCAAGTGGACTCTGCAGAGTTTCGATTGATCGAAACTGAATCTCGATTGATCGAGATTTCGATCAATCGAAATGAGATTTCGATCAATCGAAATCTCGATTGAGCGAAATCCACATCTCGATTGATCGAGATGCCTTGGCAACAACTTCTGATTTCTTCTCTTGACTTCAGAAAGCTTCCAACTTTGCTCCTTTTACTCCAATACCTGCAAAACATCAAAAACACAAAAATACCGTAAACATATCTCGGTAAACGCAAAAACAAAACTAACATATGCAATAAAGAGGGTTCAAATGCATAGAATTGAACACTTATCACACCCCCAAACTTACATATTGCTAGTCCCTTAGCAATACAATATTACAAAAATGAAATCAACTGTCTTATACAGAAGTTTAATCATGCTCAGTCATCAACTAGATAAAGGGCGCTCATCCATTCATTTCACACTTGGCAAATGCAATAAGTATTACAGAACTATGTGGTCATTAGCAAAAATGGACTTTCACAAGTTATAAATGAACGACAGTCCCCACATAATGGCCAACCCGAACAACTATAACAATTCCAACCCCAAAATCCTCTTGGAAAAGTGAACATGCATTCTAACGCGTGGCTTTTGTCATATTTGGAGAAGAAAACGAACAAATCTGTTTTTAAGAGAAAAACTCATTGAAGATGCTCAACACGGCTGCTTCATTATCACAAAACATTCATGATTGCTCATGCGCGGGTGACCGTGCAATGCTTAGCTCTTTTTGCTTTCTTGCAAGCCCATGTAGCGGCGTTGGGCTAATGACTCCCAAACCAATTGATTTTAGGGCATTAGGTGAAGAAGCATCCATCGGACTTAATGACCGAGCTTACAAGGCGATGAGCGTAAGCAAGCCACCCGCTTATTATTGCTCAACCTTACACACTTTTACACAAATATTTCTTGCTTTAAGGCATAGAAATCCGTTTTATTGAGTGAGAAGGCTTATTGCATATTTTTCTCTTTTTATTCCCTTTTTTTTTTACAACAACCAGAAGAACTTATTCTTTAAGTTGTTCAGATAAAAATAGAAATTTTCAAAAATTCTCCCTCAGACTTATACCCCACAATTTAAAATGCATGTGTGCGAATTTGTGCGGTTAAGGACAAATTTAGGGCAAGAATTGTACGTGCTCGACTGTAGACAAAAATGTAGACCGTTCTAGCCTACTATAAAGCTTGCAAAAGTGCGGGTATTTACAATGTTGAAGTTCTTAACTACCTGCTGCATTTACCTCGGACATTTATTCGAATGATCTCCTTTAAAAAGCAAGACATCATGGCAAGCATCCAAAAAAATCAAGAAGAAGAAAAGAAAAAAAACTGCTCTACAATGACACTCAAAATAATAACCGAACATTGCATGCATATGCAAGTGGTATAGCATACCGCACCCCCAAACTTATATACAACATTGTCCTCAATGTTTGGACAAGAGGAACAAGGAAAGAAGTTACCGGGATGGTAGAATGCGAGCAAAATGGAATGCCATGGCAGCAGTCATCCTGTAAATAAGAAAAACCTGCACATAATACCAACTGGATACCATGAGCATTAAAAGGAACAAAAAGTAGATAAATAGAACATAATGAAATAATATGCACAAACTGACAATGCCAATATCACTGTATATCTAATGGTCGGAACTGGTGTTTCCCAATTGGCTAAGAGGTCTATGCGATAAGATATTGACTATCTAGGCACGCTAACGTATAGCACGCAAAGGGGCTGCCTTTCTTTAGTACCGCCATACTGTGTTGAAGCAATCTCAATAGTATTGGGAATTGAAACCAGGTGGTAATAAACGGAAATCATCAACTGAATCGCATATAACAATTAGACAAGTGGTACTACATACATAGTCAAAGTATAGAGAACAGATAGATTGACGGAAAGCAAAAATAAAGATAGTAAAGATAACACATGGCATAAAAGAAAATATAAATGTATTCCATATAACTGAAAATGAGTTGTAGTACAAAGTGTACCTGCAGGTGGAATACTCAAAAAGAAACTAAACATGGCCAACATGGCCTATCAAAAATAAAGAAAGAAAAATACAGAAAATAAAGCAGAAAAGATGAATAAGGTGCAGCTACTCGAGGGCGGGTGGTGGTGGTGGTGACTCGGTGGGAGCAGAAGTGGAGGTGGAGGCTCGACCTGCGAACAGGAACTGCAGATCCTGCCAGAAGGCTCGGAACTCGTCTAAGATCGCTCTCTGGCCCTGTACCAGAGAAGAAATGTCCGTCCGAATACCTGCCAGCTGACTCTGCGTCACCTGGACGTGCTCGTCAAAACCCTGCTGGAGCCGCTCTACGTCAGCTGCCAGGCAGGAATAGCCTGTCGCTAAGATATCATGCCGCTCTGCAGCGACATCCATCTCCTCCTCCTCCATCTCCTCGTCCTCTGTCTCAGCCCCTGCCGGCTCTCCCTCATCCATCTCCACCGGGGCATCCATATCTACATCGTCTGGTGGATCACCCTGATGGTCCTGTCACTCTAGGTGTCGCCTCACCCGATCCCACTGAGTAGATGTGAAGCGGGTGGGCGGTGCCAACTGAATGTCAGTCCGACTGACCGGTATACTGGCACTGCTGAGAAAAGGGGCGATCAGGAATGGAAAGGGAAGACGCTAACTCGCTGCTCTCCTCTTCCTCTTGTTGACGAGGCCATCCCAAACTTTGTGCATCTGCCCCCAGATAAGCGATGGGACAGAAAACCAAGCGCCCGTATGGAAAGCATAGAGGCAACGGAGGAGGTCGCCCCTGCGCTCGGCCACGTGCTACAACGGACACGCGTTCTTGAGGAGAACGGTGTCCAGGAACCAATATCTGCTCGGGCACATCGACTTGGACGTGCAGTTGTGGTTGGGCGTGGTAAACGCCCCGCCACACATGTCCATCACTATCGAGAAGAGCGTGGTGTCTGCTGGGAGCGCTGCACTATAGAGTGGCTGACCGTCCGGGCCAACCATGTCCGGCGGCTGCTGGTGAGGGATGCCGAGCATATGAGCGATCCGACTCGGCGTAATCGTGATCGTGACAGTGGCCATGGTAGTCTCGAGTGTATCTGGCGCTGTGCAGGAGTAGGTCATATGTTCGTAAAAGACCTGCACTAGGCGCTCGTGTGCCACATCGGTGGGAGGCACACATAGCCGGTCGAGGCGACGCCTCCTGAGCTCGGCAACCGTCCACTCGGTGTCGGGACGCCTCTCGAACTCCGCTAGGTCGAAAACCTGCTCCGGGTGGAACTTCCGAGACCGGAAGGCTCGCCCGGGCACGTCACGAGCAGCACCGGCGGCGTTCTTCACTCTCGCCATGGCCTCGGAACAGTCTGCACTGGATTCCAAAAGGTACGTAAATAAAAGATGAATAAGAAGAAAGTTAAACTACTACTAGACTAAAAGAATAAAAATAAAAATGAAGTCCTAGTCCAAGGAACGGACAAAAATGCAAAAAGTTGCTCTCGAAGAGGCAATGTGAACGGGTGCAACCGACACGAAGATACCGCGGTTACACACCGTACTCTAAGCATTTGAAACGAAGAAAATGCCAAATCCCACTCCGTCATGAATTCCTACCCCCCCAAAACCCACAAAAACTCGATTTAGATATCGCAATAGCAACCATCCACCCCAACATTATCTAACTATGCTTATTCCGCCGTAAAACTATCAAAAATGGCGAGAGAGTAAACAAAAATTAGCCATGCATCACTTACCTCGTGAGGAAGAGGATGAACGGCTCAACCGACGAAAACTCCACGCGCAGCCGCGAAGAGAAGATCGCGCAGATGCTAGCGGCGGATCGGACTGCGTCAGATGGCGGCGGAGGATCGGGAATGGCAGATCGAGCGCTCGGGAATTCTTGGAGAAGGCTTGGATCGCACGAAGGAAGAGAAGAAGTCGGATGGTCTTTTAAAATGGGAGGGAAGCCCAACGGTTTAAATAGATTTTCGACTCACGTGCAGGCTCCGCGTGCATTTCGATTGATCGAAATGTGCATTTCTATCAAGCGAGATTTCGATGGATCGAAATCTTGCTTCGATCAATCGAAACCAGCTTCGATGGATTGAGATTGTCTTTTCGCTCAATCGAAAATTCCTCCCTTGAATCACATATTGACTTCGATTAATCGAACCTTGAATTGTTTCAATCGAAATTTGATGTCGATCGATCGAAGTACAATCGAAGAATACCACCTCTCGGGACTTTGGACTTGGCAAATCTCTGCAATTTTTTGATCAATCGAACTAGAATCTCGATCAATCGAAATTATCGATCGATCGAAGACCTATCAAAGTACAATCGAAGAATACCACCTCTCGGGTCTTTGGACTTGGCAAATCTCTGCAATTTTTCGATCAATCGAACTAGAATCTCGATCAATCGAAATTGTCGATTGATCAAAATCTTGGTTTCGATCAATCGAAATGCTCAAAAATAGTCAGTGCAAAGTATGCTACAGGGACTTGGATATGTTGGGAATTAGATACTACACTGCTTAGATACAGTCCTACTTTGGATTAAAAGGGACATCATAGAAGCTTGATAGCTACCATGGCTTCGCCACCCTACACGTCTATGGCGCGACGTCCGGATCGACTCACGAGTCAAAATACACGGGATCCGTCAAAGTGACGACATCCACGTATTCGGTGATGACTTGGTCATCCACACACACTTTTAAGCGCTGCCCGTTTACTTTGAACATCGAGCCATCTTTCAAGTCCATCAATTCCACCGCTCCGTGGGGAGCGACGGAATTACCAAAAATGGACCATCCCAACGGGAGCGAAGTTTTCCGGGAAACAAATGGAGGCGCGAGTTGTATAACCAAACTTTTTGGCCCGGCGAAAATGTTTTGACTCGAATATTACGATCATGAAAGGCTTTGGACTTTGCCTTATAGATTTTCGCATTCTCATACACGTCATATCGCAATTCTTCCAATTCATTTAACTGAAGCTTTCGATTAGAACCGGCCTTTTTCATGTCAAAATTGAAGGTCTTGGTGGCCCACATAGCTTTATGCTCCAATTCAACCGGAAGATGGCACGCCTTGCCATAAACTAACCGATAAGGTGACATTCCAATGGGAGTTTTATATGCGGTTCGGTATGCCCATAATGTATCATTTAGTCGCAATGACCAATCCTTCTGGTCGGGCCGAACAGTTTTCTGAAGAATGTTCTTAATCTCCCTATTGGATACTTCTACTTGGCCACTAGTTTGAGGATGGTAGGGGGTGGCTACTTTGTGTGTGACGGAGTATTTGAGAAGCAAGGTTCGAAGGAACCGGTTACAGAAATGCTTACCTCCGTCACTGATGATGGCCCGAGGCGTACCAAACCGGCTAAAAATGTTAGCTTGAATGAATTTAACCACGACTGCGTGATCGTTGGTTTTGGTAGCAACGGCCTCTATCCACTTAGATACGTAGTCCACCGCCACAAGTATGTACTCATGACCAGTAGAGGGTGGAAATGGTCCCATGAAGTCAATGCCCCACACATCGAATATTTCAATGATAAGAATAGGGTTAAGAGGCATCATGTCCTTCCGAGACATCGCGCCAAGGCGCTAACATCACTCACAAGAGCGGCAGAATGAATATGCATCCCGATGAAGTGTCGGCCAGAAAAATCCGCATTGAAGAATTTTTGCTGCGGTTTTCTTAGCACTAAAGTGTCCCCCACAAGCGAGTGTATGACAAAATTTAAGAATGCTTTGGAATTCACTGTTGGGTACACACTTACGAATTATTTGATCGGGGCAGTATGTGAACAATTGAGGATCGTCCCAATAATATGATCGTGATTGGGAGAGAAAACGATCCTTCTCTTGTTTGGTCCAAGAAGATGGTATTTTACCGGTTGCCAAATAATTAACCACATCCGCATACCAAGGGATACTCTCTTGAGAGATGACAAAGAGTTGTTCATCCGGGAAGGATTCACAAACTGGAATGGAATTATGAAGGGATTCAACAAGAATTCTAGAAAGGTGGTCAGCTACCACATTTTCAGTTCCCTTTTTGTCTCTAATCTCAAAATTGAACTCTTGCAACAAGAGTATCCATCGGATCAACCTAGGCTTGGTGTCCTTTTTCGCCAAAAGATGCCAGAGGGCAGCATGGTCCGAATAGACAATGACCTTTGAACCTAATAAATAAGCTCGAAATTTGTCTAATGCAAATACTACCGCAAGCAACTCCTTTTTCGTTGTGGTATAATTGATTTGAGCCTCGGAAAGGGTTTTACTTGCGTAATAGATGACATGTGGCAGTTTGTCTACTCGTTGCCCTAAGACAGCACCCATGGCATAGTCGGATGCATCACACATAATCTCAAATGGGAGAGCCCAATTTGGAGGGATTAGAATTGGAGCGGTTGTAAGCATGGTGCGGAGTTTTTCAAAAGCGTCAAAGCACGCTTTATCAAAGGTAAAGCAAGACTCTTTTTCAAGAAGGCGACACAAAGGCCGAGAGATCTTGCTAAAGTCTTTGATGAAACGGCGATAAAAGCCCGCATGCCCAAGGAATGAACGAATCTCTCTCACCGTAGATGGTGGAGGAAGTTTGGAAATGAGTTCAACCTTGGCTTTATCAACCTCTATTCCTCGCTTAGACACAATGTGCCCTAGGACAATACCCTCTTGAACCATAAAGTGACTCTTTTCCAACTAAGAATTAGGTTGGTTTCTTGACATCATTTGAGAACACAAGCTAGATTTTGGAGGCATGATTCATATGAAGGCCCAAAAATGGAAAAATCATCCATGAACACTTCCAAGAATTTTTCCACCATGTCCGAGAAAATAGACATCATACACCGTTGAAAAGTTGCCGGTGCATTGCACAACCCAAAGGGCATGCGTCTATAAGCAAATGTGCCGAAGGGACATGTAAAGGTGGTTTTCTCTTGGTCTCTCGGGTCTATAGCAACCTGATTATAGCCGGAATATCCATCCAAAAAGCAATAAAAACTTTGCCCGGCCAATCTCTCCAATATTTGATCAATGAATGGGAGGGGGAAGTGATCTTTCCGAGTGGCTGAATTTAATTTCCTATAATCAATGCACACTCTCCATCCTGTGGTGGTGCGTTGGGGAACTAATTCACCTTTATCATTAGGTTGCACCGTAATGCCAGACTTCTTTGGAACCACTTGAGTGGGACTAACCCACTTGCTATCAGAGATGGGGTATATGATCCCCGCATCTAGTAACTTCACCACCTCCTTCATTACAACGTCCTTCATGTTTGGATTCAATCGACGTTGTGCCTCCCTTGAGGTCTTTGCATCCTCTTCCAAGTGTATGCGATGCATACAAATAGAAGGGTCTATTCCCTTAAGATCTACCACACTCCATCCTATTGCTTCTTTGTGCTCTTTTAGCACCTTTATGAGTTCCAACTCTTGATCATTTGTGAGATTGGAAGCAATAATGACTGGAAGGGTCTCATTTGCGCCCAAGAAAACATACTTGAGTGTAGCTGGAAGAGGCTTGAGCTCAAGTTGTGGTGGGGAAATTAAAGAAGGAGTTTGGGGAGTTTTGGACAAAGGGGGCAAGGGTTCTCTCGGAACTCTCCACTTAGGCAGATCCATGACAGTATTAACATCGAGCATGGAATTGACTTCACATATGGATTGCTCAATGTCAAAATCATCATAGTTAAAATGATTTAGGCATGCCTCTAAAGGGTCCTTGGAAAGAATAGAAGGAAGTGCTTCTTGAACAAGGTCGTCCACAACATCAACACAAAAGCACTCACTTTCGTCGTCGGGTGTGTGGTGGGAAGCATTGAAGATGTTCAAGCGGACTTTCATATTCCCAAAAGAGATGTCCATCACTCCAGTACGGCAATTAACGCAAGCGTTTGCCGTGGCCAAGAATGGACGACCTAGAATGATAGGAATATGGTGATTCGGATTTTGAACTGGTTCCGTGTCAAGGACTATGAAGTCCACCGGAAAATAGAATTTGTCCACTTGAATGATGACATCCTCAATGATGCCACGTGGTTGCTTCACCGAACGGTCGGCAAGTTGCAACACAACCGTGGTATGCTTAAGTTCCCCCAAACCTAGTTGTTGGTAAACTGAGAATGGAAGCAAATTGACACTAGCCCCTAGATCAAGAAGTGCTTTTTCAAAAGATTGATTTCCGATGGTGCACGAAATGGTCGGAGCACCCGGATCTTTGAATTTAGGAGGGGCTTGGTGTTGGAAAATGGAGCTTATGTGCTGAGTTAAGAGGACTTTCTTAGGAACTTTATTCCTAGATTTGCGCTTTTGAGTGCATAAGTCCTTCAAGAATTTTGCATAAGAGGGAATTTGTCGAATAGCATCAAGGAGAGGGAGATTGATCTTTACTTGTTTGAAGATCTCCATCATGTCTTGGATTTTCTCTCCTTGCTTCCCGAAATGAGAAGGTTCCTTCAATCGTTGAGGAAAAGGAACCGGAGGTTCATAAGAGGTGTCAAGATTTGGAATCGATGATGACACAACTTCACTTGCCTTTCCTTTTGGATTTAAAGGGGTATGTTACAAATTTGGAATTGACGGAAACAATTTTGGATTTAATTGGGATTCTTTTGGATTTTTAGGTTGCTCTTGTAATTCCTTTCTCTCTTCCTCTCCTACCTTGGAGTTAATGATTTTACCACTCCTCAAGGTTGTGATTGATTGAACTTGCTCTGGAGGAGCATTACAATTTGAAGATGATGGATCTTCAATTATATGGACACCTTTAGGATTCGCCACCGGTTGACTCGGCAACTTACCTTCCTCCCTTTTATTTAAGGCATTAGCTAGTTGCCCGATCTGAGCTTCTAACCTAGCCATAGATTGAGCATTGGCTTCAAGCTTAGAGATTGATTGAGAATGAGTTTGCAATAAGCGGGTGTTGGCCTCAAGATTGCTTATCACTCGTTCTTCAAAGCTTTGGCTTCTTGGAGGAGGTGGTGGTTGTTGGTAATTTGATCTTTGATTGTAAGGTTGAGGGTTTGGCCTATAATGAGGCTGTTGAGGTTGGGAATTAAAAGAACTTTGCCCTTGGAAAGAGGGACTTGATTCTTGATTCTTCCATGAAAAAGCCAGATGGTTCTTGTAACCAGGATTGTACGTGTTCGAATATGGATCATTCATTTGTTTAGCGTACAAGGCATTCGCTTGCTCTTGAGCATAATCGGGAGATTGCCCGGCAATAGGACAATCTCGCACAAAATGCGAAGTGCTATAGCAAAACGAACATCCCTCCTGATTTTGGACAGATTGGTTAGGAGTAGGCAGCCCATTTTTTGATGATTAAATCCATTTTTTGGGACAAGGCTTCTACTTGCATGGCTACCTCATCTACCCGTGAAATCTCATGCACTCCTCTACAAGGTTGGGTGGCCTTCCCTTTCCTAATGGAGGAGCGTTGAGCTGAATTGTTGCTTAGGGTTTGAAAAAGTTTCCATGCCTCATCGGGGCTTTTCAAAAGGTATCCACCCCCACACGCGGAGTCTATCATTTGTCTGTGTTGCTCACTCACCCCATCATAAAAGCTTTGCACTAGCTGCCATTTTGGGATAGCATGATGCGGACATGATTTTAAAAGATCTTTTAACCTCTCCCACATCTCATGGAATTGTTCTTGGTCAATTTGGGTGAATCCGGTGATTGCTCGCCGAATATCACTTGTCTTACCCATTGGGAAGTATTTCTTTAAGAACTTTATTTGCATCTCCGCCCAAGAATGGATTGAGTTGGGTTCTAGGGAATTGAACCAACTTCTAGCCTTATCTTTTAGGGAAAAGGGGAACAGACGTAGCTTTAGATCATCCTCCGTAAAGTGTGGTACACGAATGGTGGAACACACGGAAAGGAAGTAATCTAAGTGCCGGTATGGATCCTCATTAGGAAGACCGTGGAAGCTATTAAGAAGATTGATGGTGGAGGACTTTATTTCGAATTGATTTGCCGCTACATCCAAAAATTGAATACATGAAGGTACTTCAAATGTAGTCGGAAGGTAAAAGTCCATAAGCAACTCTCCTTGAGGAGGTGGGTGTGGAGGTGGTTGTTCATGATTAAAAGGAGGTAGACCGGGAGGTTGTCTCTCATTTGGATCCATGTTTTCAGTCCTAGGCAAAATAGGGTCCCTAGAGGTTCCTCTACGTTGTCTAAGTGTTCGTTCAAGTTCACTATTACAAGGAAGCAAAGGAAGTGACAATGACCGTCTACCTAGCATGCATTAACAATTGAACAACACCTCTATACACAAAATAACAATAATATATACAAAAGAATGTGAATGAACTCAAACCACCAAATTTTGAAGTTATACTCACAAAGGGTTCCAAATTGAATTCTTCTATATGCCCGCTATGTGGTATACCTAAAATCAAGAAGTTTAAGATATAAGAACAAGATATATACAAAAAAAAAGAATGAAAGAATTTCTAGCCTAAGAATTAAACCAGATTTAATCTTCCAATGGCGACAATTAAACCGTAGTCCCCGGCAACGGCGCCAAAATTTTGATGTGGTCGGAACTAAATTATATTGTAAGCTTAATTTTACCCTTTTTTTATCAAAATATAATTTAACCACTCGCAAGAGCACGAATCTTTGCAGATAAGGTTCTATATAGAGGGTATCGATCCCACGAGGACTAGTCGTTAATTGTCATGAAGAAGGATTAATTCCACTTTAATTCTAAAAACAGGTTTTTGGTTTTGTGTTAAAAACTATTGCATAAATGAAATGACAATAAAATGAAAGAGTAAAGTTGGGAGAGAGAACTAGGGTTGGTTTCCACCACTAGCCATTCACATGTTCATAAGTGTAGCAAGCAAGGGATTCATTAATTAAATGCCTAACAATGTCATTAGGCTTGTGACCTCAATGACATATCAAAAGATCAATGTGTGTGCTAACCTATCATAATCCATCTTCAACAAGTATAGCTCCTCAACCTAACTAACTACCTAATTACTCTACTCTCTAAGTGAACACTACATGCATCCAAACTACCTTGTCTTGGCATGGTCTATACAAACTAACATCACACATTCATTTAAACACCATTATCTAGCCATCATTTGCACTTCTTGTGGAATATGCAAATGTTGTGCATTCAAGTGACAAAACCTACTCTAAGACAAGAATAAATTCCATATCAAATGAATATATAAAAGAGATGTATTTGTGTACATAGTCACTAGGCTAAATAATCAACATTTAATTACAAATCCCAAGAGCTACAAAGATGAACAAGTTTACATGGCTAGGGGTTGAAACCAACACCCTAGTAGAAGAGTTAGTTGATCATGGTTGCCTTGCACCCTTCCATTGATGAAGAGAATGAAGCTTCTTGGTCTGGTTCAGCTATCCTCTTCCTCTCCCGAAGGTCTCTCTGCTGATCTTCTTGTGTGTATTGAGAGATATATGAGATATGTGGCTTTTGGTGCTTTTTGTATGCTTTTTGGCTCCTTTTTCTCCTTTGGGCCCACCATATATATATATATATCATTATATATATCTCTTGTATCAAGAAGGCCCCCAAAAGTCTTGTTCAAGTCAGACAATCCCCCTAAGTCGTGCAAAAAGGGGGATTTTGTTGCAAGTGGGAGAGCAGGTGAGCAAGTGGCCAAGTGGACTCTGCAGAGTTTCGATTGATCGAAACTAAATCTCGATTGATCGAGATTTCGATCAATCGAAATGAGATTTCGATCAATGAAAATCTCGATTGAGCGAAATCCACATCTCGATTGATCGAGATGCCTTGGCAACAACTTCTGATTTCTTCTTTTGACTTCAGAAAGCTTCCAACTTTGCTCCTTTTACTCCAATACCTGCAAAACATCAAAAACACAAAAATACCGTAAACATATCTCGGTAAACGCAAAAACAAAACTAACATATGCAATAAAGAGGGCATAGAATTGAACACTTATCATGTTTCTTAAATGCCTCATTGGTTGCAAATGATGAATGTACATTTGATAAAGTTGTGGGGTTCATAATCATTGGTATGGTGAGGGAGGCAAGCAATGTGAACGGTGGAATCCATTCGGTAAAACGGTGAGGTATTCCGGTAAAGGTAACCCTCGTGAGGTATTCCGGTCAAGGTACCCTCATGGATTGATGTGTAGTGAGGTATTCCGGTAAAGGTAACCCTCAAGAGGTATTCCGGTAAAGGTAAACCCTCTCTAGGTGGGATTGGTTGTCCACGGGAATTGGAAACCAATATATGGGAAGGATGAGGGAGTTGTGCATATCATGTTGCATTCTACCTTGCTTATGATGTGGTTGTGTTGTATGCATAAATTCTCTACATGTTAAATGTGTTCAATTGCATTTGAGATGTGCTACTTGACGAGTAAAAGATGTGGTTGTTGATTTACATTATTTATGTAAATGTTTTGGCATATATGTTCTGTATACATATTAATGTTGGATGTGTACTGCTTTCAAGCATGTTGAAAATGACTTCTAAAACCATGCGTAGTGGATTTGGTATGTTCATATGTGCTAGAGTAGCCATATACATTGTTGGTTTTTGCATGCTAGGAGGAGCATGGTCTTAAATATTGTGATATACTTAAATGCATGTATATTTTTGAGAATATGTGAGAATCGACCTGCTGCAGCGGTGATAGTATGGTTCTATATACCTTGTTGGACCTTTGAGCTCACCCCCTCCTAGGTTTTGCAGGTATTGCTGGTTTTGGAGTGAGTTAGGGGACTGATGGCACCAGTTGCAGAGGTAGTATCTATATCCCTTAGAATCTAATGTATGTCTAGGATAGTGGATAGATAGATGCTTTACATTTGGATTAAATGTATAAAGCGAGTATGTAGATTCGGTTCCTTCAATTGTATTTTATTCATGTGATGTATGTATTTAATACGGACATTCAAGGACTGAGGCATGTATATTTATGATTGTTTTATGCATGTTGTAGAAAGTTTGGGGGGACACGGGCCCAGAAGTGTCCATTTTTATTGTTAGATATAAATGCTGGGGGGACACGTGCCCAGAAGTGTCCATATGAATTGTAAAGTAGGTATAACATGCCAAGAGCTGATTATTTAGAATGGGTCATGCCCAATTTTCGTGAAAATGTTAGAAAATAGAGGTTGCATGATCGGGTGATGGTTGTATCGTGAGGGCAATCTCACGGAGTTCATACCTCAGTTTCTGGGCCTCGGGAATCAGGGCGTGACAGAAATAGTATCAGAGCACTAGGTTGGAATACCTAGGGACGACAGGTGGTGGACGTATCATGTATATGGTTGAGAAGGTTGGATTATGTACCTAATACCAGAATGCTATGAGGGCACTAGGTTGGAATACCTAGGGGCGACGGGTAAGGGTTGAGGATGTCTGGATTGCTGTTACAACATTAGGTTTGAAAACCTAGGGTATCAAAGTTGTAGGTTCGAATACCTAAGGACGAATGGTCAAATCACGTGTTGATTTGGAGATAGGCAATAGTTGGTAGTTGTCTAGATGATAGGTTTGATTACCTATGGACGGTAGTGGAATGACTTGCTTGGTGTGAGCAATCCTAATGAAAGATCAAAGTGTTGGTGTGTGAAATTGGTTTCGATTGGTGATAACTCCCAGAATTGGTTGAGTTTAGACCTTTGAATTGGTGATTAAGTCCTGTTAGTGAGTAATGAATAGATACCGCAAGGGATGTTGCGAGTAATTAAGTCCTTAGAAATACTTAGGGACTTATGAGATTGGTAAGTGTATTGCCGAGGTTGGCAATTGAGATTGAGATGGGATACAAGGAAGGCATGTTGCCGGAGTTGGGCTAGCTTTGGAAAATGGCTCGGCCGAACATTTTTCTTTGATTAGCGCTCCTCTTACAATACGCTGGCTCTTGTGGATGTTGAGTTGTTTCACCTGGATGACGACAGATAAAGAATTCCCAATAGTAGGGATATGTCACTGAAAGTGATTGGTGTAAACAGTCAAGGTTGCTACCTTTGACTACAGATGTGGATAGATTGGTAGGTGTTTGCCAATGAGTATAGAGGATGAGAGTAGGTTGGTTTGAACTACTCTAGATTTTGTGTTCTAGTATGTGTGTAGTAGGGGGACTGGGCCGTGTTTCACACTTGCTCAGGCAGAGGAAGTACCGAGATTGTGTAGGGCCAGGGGTATTTTCCTAATGTTAGCCCGAGGGCTAGGGTATTGATTTATGCATCATATGTCATATCATGCATGGTATGTGTTTATTTGATTAGCATGTTGTGTGTTATGTGGTATATGTGATTCATGTAACTGAATATTGCACTTTAGTGTTTCGTTTTGTGTTGCATGACTAGTAGTGACATGTAGTCACCTAGGAGTTCTGGTTTTGAGGATTGGTAAACCTGGATAGAGGTTTGAAACCAAGTGGGCTATGATGTTGAAATAAACACGTAGTGATAAACTTTGAGAGTATGAGTCTGGAATTGTGGAGAAAGGTATGATTTGCCTTGTAGTTTCCCAAACCAAGAGTTTGGTGATTCAGATTTGTGTTGTAATCATTGCAATAGTGATGCATGGAGAGATTTGTGGGGTCCTAGACGAAGCAGTCAGGATCTTGGAGTCTCAAGTGAGATGCTGGAAAGGAATGGATAGATACCCGGGAAGTCGAGAACGTCTGTTAGGATCAATGGACGGGTAAGTGAGATTCATTCGTTGAGGAATAAAATTGTGAAGTTAAGGGCATGAAAAACCCTAATCTTGGCACTAAATGCCAATGGAAATGTAGTCCACAAAAATGGACAGGACCGGATGATATGTTTTGACAAGTGCACTCCTTATGTGCCTTGACCTCAGTGGTGTACTGTGATATGTGCACGATAGATGCAACTGGATCATAGTGTGGATATGTTGTTAAGAGAAGGAAGGATTGATAGTGGATGAGGATCCTGACATATGGTATCTGAAGTGAGGATAATTTCTTACCGTGAAGGGGAGAGGTGGACGTAGTGGACGTGTAGACACAGTGGGCTGCGACCACTGTATGGCTGCTATTTGGCTACTGTAAGTGACCTCAAACTTTTATTGGTAAGGGTTGTCTAAAGTGAAGGGCTAATATGAAAGGACTTCTCTCTACTTGTCAATTGGCTCCTTGGTGTGAAGGATGAAAAAGGGTAAATGTTTCTCCTCTTGAATAATGAGATTGTGAAATCAGTGGGATGTGAGATCCTGGACTTGGCACTGGATTCCAATGGGTTGTGGTCTATGAGACTGGGCAGGATTATGTGGCTTGCTGCGGCAAGTATACCGCTTATGTGGTTTATATCGGTAGGAGCGCTATCATGTGCCTTGCTGGTGAGTGCGCTTGTGATGTGCACTGGATTGATGTGGATTATGTTATGATGATGCCCAGGATATTGGACTAAGCCCGGGAATGGTATGCCAGAGATTGAAAGTCATGTTTGATGATGAAACAATGACCTTGAGTATGGATGATCCCGGATTATAGGGAAGTATCACTGTGAGTGATTGGTATGATTAGTTAGAGGTGTTGCCTTAGTCTAGAGATAGAGATGGACTGGATAGGTCCTGAGGTAGAGATTGTGGACTCTACGAAGCAAGTGCTTCGGAGGATTTCGTAAATGAGCCGTACATGAGCTTAGGAGTCACTCAGGTATGTCACGGAAATGGTTATATTGCCTTACGATAGTTGAGACGCACTGATTGTGCCAGACTCGAGTGTTGTGAGTTAGGTGTTACAGGTGTAGCGCCTAGGGTATGTGGAAAGAGAAAGTGATGATCACTGGAGAGAATGATGTCCGGTATGGATTAGTTTTGGAAAGACCATGACTATGCTAATTTCGAGGACGAAATTCCTTGAAGGAGGGGAGGTTGTAAGGACCGGAATTATTTTGGCCGGTCCCGGTTGAATTTTGACCGGATTAAAATTTTTTCGGATTAATTAAATTCTGGAAAGGGTGTGGATATATTTTCATATAAGTGGAAGGTGTAGGTATATGTATATATATACATGGTAACTATATTTATATTTAATTATAAATATATGGGGGGGGCTTTATGCAAATATGATGAAGTGTGGGTGCCTATACATGATTGTAGGTATAAGTGAGATAAAATATATGGGATATATTTTATTGTGTAGCATATATTATATATATATATGTATGAAATATGTGGCTAAGACTAGTTGAGAAAGTGTGTGGACCAAAATGAAAGAGAAGGTAGACCAAGTAGTGGTTAGCCGAAGGAGGAAGAAGAGAAAAGAAAAGAAAAGAAAAGAACAAAGAAAAAGAAGGAAAAAGAAAAAGGAGAAAAGAGAAATCGGGGAGAGAGAAAAGAGAGAGAAGCCGAGATCATGAGAATCGGGAGAAGAGGAAGGAGGAAGAAGGAGGAGGTGGCTCGGGGTGCTCACGGCGGGGCTTCGCCTGGGCGACGGCGAAGGCGGTGCGACGGCAGTGGCTGGTTGTGAGTTGCTGGCCGCGACTAAGGGTTTCGCGGCTGGAGTTGGGGGTTGAGCTTCGGCTGGTTTGATGGGGGTCCGATCATAGTGGGTTTTCGTGTGGTTCCGATTGTGGCGGCCGAATGGTGGTGGTCACAGAGGTCACGGTGGTGGGTTTGGCCGTGGCTGGTGCCGACGGTGGCTTCGGCTGGTAGATCTGTTACGGTGAGTTGATTGGGTCTAAAATTTTGAGATTTATTGGCGGCCGTTTTGGGGTTGATTTGTAGACTTGGGTGGAGTTATTCCGACCATGGTGGTGGCTGGAAGTGGGTTCTTTGCTGTTGAGGTTGATTTGGCTTGAGTGGGTTCTTGGGTGGCTGGAATTGGCTGCCGAAAGTTTGTAGGGACTGTTGGGTGCTCGTTATTGGGTTTAGTAGCGGCTGTTTTGAGGTTGTTTGAGGATGCACATGGTGGCACCGGAGGGTTTGTATGGCCGTGGAAATGGTGATTCATGGTGTTTGGTCTCGGCTTGGGTTTGATTATGGCCGGTTATGGGTCTTTGGGTTCGGATGGATCTTCCATGTTGGGTGACCGAACGATGGTTGGCTATGGGTTCGGTCCTCGTAGTTGTTGGTTCCGGCGGAGTTTTGGAATTGGGGTTTGGATGTAGTTGACGGTTTTAGCTTGGGCATTGAGTGGCTCATGACTGTTCGTGGCTAGTGAAGTTTGGTTGGCCATACATAATGGCTGGTTTGTTTTTGATCTATGGTGGTTAGTAGTGGTTTCCGGCAGTGGTTGTTGGGTTGTGGAAATGGCTGGGTTCGTCCACGGTGGCTTTGATAGTGGACTCGGGTGTGGCCATGGTGGTTTCAGTTAGCCTTTGGTGGTGGTTTGACTCCGTAGTGGAGGTGTTTTCGGTAGGGGGTTCGGACGGTTATATGAGGCTGTTTGGACCTTCACGGTTGATGATGTGGGTTGAGACATCATGGATTGAGAGTTTTGGGCTTGAACTCGGAATTGGGCCAAACGTGAAAATTGAAAAAGGAAACGAATTAGTCGAATGGAGTTGCTCGTGTGGACTTCGACACAGGACTGGATCGGGCTTGGAAACAGGCCGATTTGCAGGCACGGACCGGTTGAGAGCTGGACCTAAGGCAAGTTGATTCTTGCCTCTATCTCTTACAAATATTTTGTTATGTTGGTTAATTTACCTATGTCCCTTAAATTTGATCATAGGTGGCATATACATATATGTCCATTTATATATATGTATGTGGGTGTTGTTTACGTGCGGGATGTGAGGATATATATATACATGTGTGGGTATATATATATATATATATGTGTGTATGGGTTTGGAGAGTGATGGCATGATAAAATTTATCGCCTTTTTGCATCGTAATATACATGTGCAGTTGATTGAAATCATGTAAAAAGTATGATAAATAATACATGTTCAGCTATGTGTTGTCTTGTATGCATATGTGGCTTTTATGCATGGTGTTAGATATATATATGTGATCATATATTTGTGGTAGTAGTGGGAATGCATGATATATATGTACACGAATATGGTTTTGGCGAGCATTTGAAAAGCATGAAATGTGTCAGGTGTTTTTATATGTTCTTAATGCATATATGGTGACGGAATATATATGTATTTATATATATTGTGATTGGAATGCATGTTGGCTACTTATAGTGAATACATGCATTGATTGGAAGCATGATTATGTTTATGCTAGTATAAGTGTATATAGGACTTATATGCAAGATTGGACATATGTGCCATTTATGTCGGTTGATATGATGGTATGTTTATAAATGCCTTAGAGAAATTTATAAACGTGATGGAATTGATTTGTGAGTTGGGAAAAATGTGAAGGACATGTGGTTTTGTGAAATGTGGAGGTGTGAAGCATATTCATTGCAAATGCATGTGATGCTTAAATGGGAATTCGTATGAGTGTGTTTCTTAAATGCCTCATTGGTTGCAAATGATGAATGTACATTTGATAAAGTTGTGGGGTTCATAATCATTGGTATGGTAAGGGAGGCAAGCAATGTGAACGGTGGAATCCATTCGGTAAAACGGCGAGGTATTTCGGTAAAGGTAACCCTCGTGAGGTATTCCGGTCAAGGTACCCTCATGGATTGATGTGTAGTGAGGTATTCCGGTAAAGGTAACCCTCTCTAGGTGGGATTGGTTGTCCACGGGAATTGGAAACCAATATGTGGGAAGGATGAGGGAGTTTTGCATATCATGTTGCATTCTACCTTGCTTATGATGTGGTTGTGTTGTATGCATAAATTCTCTACATGTTAAATGTGTTCAATTGCATTTGAGATGTGCTACTTGACGAGTAAAAGATGTGGTTGTTGATTTACATTGTTTATGTAAATGTTTTGGCATATATGTTCTGTATACATATTGATGTTGGATGTGTACTGCTTTCAAGCATGTTGAAAATGATTTCTAAAATCATGCGTAGTGGATTTGGTATGTTCATATGTGCTAGAGTAGCCATATACATTGTTGGTCCATGCATGCTAGGAGGAGTATGGTCTTAAATTTTGTGATATACTTAAATGCATGTATATTTTTGAGAATATGTGAGAATCGATCTGCTGCAGCGGTGATAGTATGGTTCTATTTACCTTGTTGGGCCTTTGAGCTCACCCCCTCCCAGGTTTTGCAGGTATTGTTGGTTTTGGAGTGAGTTAGGGGACTGATGGCACCGGTTGCAGAGGTAGTATCTATATCCCTTAGAATCTAATGTACGTCTAGGATAGTGGATAGATAGATGCTTTACATTTGGATTAAATGTATAAAGCGAGTATGTAGATTCAGTTCCTTCAATTGTATTTTATTTATGTGATGTATGTATTTAATACGGACATTCAAGGACTGAGGCATGTATATTTATTATTGTTTTATGCATGGCGTAGAAAGTTTGGGGGGACACGGGCCCAGAAGTGTCCATTTTTATTATTAGATATAAATGCTGGGGGGACACGTGCCCAGAAGTGTCCATATGAATTGTAAAGTAGGTATAACATGCCAAGAGCTGATTATTTAGAATGGGTCATGCCCAATTTTCATGAAAATGTTAGAAAATAGAGGTTGCATGATCGGGTGATGGTTGTGTCATGAGGGCGATCTCACGGAGTTCATACCTCGGTTTTCGGGCCTCGGGAATCGGGGGGTGACAAAAAGTGAACATCCTGATTCGATCTTCATCTTGTTTTGTTTGATTAATTAAGATTGGACAAGAGCAATTCTGAGTCAAAATCGTGAATGAACGAAACCATATGCTGCTTTATGCGAAATTTGACCATCTTGACTTCCAAAAGAAACACAACGAGCATGACAACATAGATTTTAAAGAAGTTTTGTTTGAGTTGTTTAGATTTGAAAAGTCTCATTCAAAAAGAAATCATGCCACAATTAGAATTGTTTGTTGCTTTTGGCCAGTTTGACAATCTAAACGTCCAAAAGAAACATCGAGTGGATCGAATCAATCTTCATCTTTTCATATTTGAGACATTCTGATTCAAAAAAAATAATTTTTAGCATAAATTACGTATGATCACAACAGTTTGGTGTTTTGTGCCAGATTTGGCCGTCTAGACTTCCAAAAGAAACACAACAAGCATGACTCAACCATTATAAAATAGTTTCAGTTGGGTTGTTTTGAAAAGTCCCAGTCATAGATAAATAATGCCACAATCAGAATCATACATTACTTTTTGCCAAATTTGACAGTCTAGATGTCAAAAAATTACAACGAGCATGGCAATCCGATCTTCCTCCCACTTTGTTTGAGTCGTTATGATTTGGAAAGAGCAATTCCTAGTAGAAGTCATGCGTGCTCATAACCATAGAGTGTTATATACCGGATTCGACCTTCAGAACTTCTAAAAGAAACATAACGAGCTTGACAACAACAATATGAGACTCATTTTGTTTGAGTTGTTTTCATTTGAGAAGTCCCATTTCTTGAAAAATCATGCCACAATCTGAATCGTACATTGCTTTTTTCCAAATTTGACAGTCTAGTCGTCCAAAAGAAACAACGATCATGTCGATCGGATCTTCATCCTATTTTGTTTGAGTCATTCTGATTCGAAATGAGCAAATTCCTAGCAGAAACCGTGCATGATAACAACTATATGGTGTTTTATGCCAGATTTGATCATCTTGACTTCGAAAAGAAATAACAAGCATGCCCAACATAATTTTAAACTAGTTTAATTTACATTATTTTGATTCGAAAAGTCACATTCCGAGATAAATCGTGCTACAATTAGAATCGTACGTTTGATTTTGGTAAATTTGACCATCTAGACGTCCAAAAGAAACAACGAATGTGCCGATCCGATCTTCATCATGGTTTGTTTGAGGCATTCTTATTCAAAAATGATAATTCCAAGCAAAAATCATGAATGATCACAACCTGTGGTGTATTGTGCATTCTTCAACCACACGGACTTCTAAATGAAACAACAAGCATGACAACATTGATTTAAAACTAGTTTCATCTGAGTTGCTTTGATTTGAATAGTCCCATTCCTAGAGATGTCATGCATCAATCAGAATCGTTCATTGGCTTTTCGCAAATTTGACACTCTAGAGGTCCAAAAGAAACAACGAGTATACCGAACTGATCTTCTTCCTATTTTGTTTAAGTTGTTCTGATTTGAAAAGCGCAATTACTAGCAGAAATTGTGTATGATCAGAACTGTGTGGTGCTTTGTGCCAGATTCGACCATCTAGACTTCCAATAGAAACACAACGAGTATGACAACAACGATTTTAAACTAGTATCCTTTGGGTTGTTTTGATTTTAAAAGTCTCATTCCAAGAGAAATACCGTAACAAAATCCTCTGTTGCTTGCCAAATTTTGATCCTCAAGATCTCCAAAAGAAAAACTGAACATCCCGATTCGATCTTCATCTTGTTTTGTCTGAATAGTTATGATTGGACAAGAGCAATTCTGAGTCAAAATCGTGAATGAACGAAACCATATGCAGCTTTATGCGAAATTTGACCATCTTGACTTCCAAAAGAAACACAACGAGCATGACAACATAGATTTCAAAGAAGTTTTGTTTGAGTTGTTTTGATTTGAAAAGTCTCATTCAAAGAGAAATCATGCCACAATTAAAATTGTTTGTTGCTTTTGGCCAGTTTGACAATCTAAACGTGCAAAAGAAACATTGAGTGGATCGAATCAATCTTCATCTTTTTTTATTTGAGCCATTCTAATTCAAAAAATACAATTTTTAGCATAAATTACGTATGATCACAACAGTTTGGTGTTTTGTGCCAGATTTGGCTGTCTAGACTTCCAAAAGAAACACAACAAGCATGACTCAACCATTCTAAAATAGTTTCAGTTGGGTTGTTTTGATTCAAAAACTCCCATTCATAGAGAAATCGTTCCACAAATAAAATTGTATATTTTTTTTTGCCAAATTCGACCGTCTAGACGTCCGAAAGAAATAATGAGCATGTCGATCTGATCTTCTTCCTATTTTGTTTGAGTCATTTTGATCTGGAAAGAGCAATTCCTAGCGAAAATCGTCACAATCATAACTGTATAGTTCTCTATGCCAGATTGCATCATCTTAACTCCCAAAAGAAACACTACAAGCATGACAACAACAATTTTAAACTAGTTTCGATTGAGTTGTTTTGATTTAAAAGTCCCATTCCTAAAAAATTACGCAATAATAAGAAACATACGTTGCTTTTTGAAAAATTCAACCGTCTAGACATCCAAAAGAAACAATAAGCATGTCGATCCGATCTTTATCCCTTTCTATTTGTTGTCTTGATTTGAAAAGAGCAATTCCTAGCGGAAACTGATCGTGATCACAAACGTATGGTGTTTTTTGTCCGATTTGATTATCTGGACTTCCAAAAGAAATAACTAGCATGTCAACAATGATTTTAAACTACTTTCTTTTTAGTTATTTATATTCGAGAAGTGCCTTTGCTAGAGAATTCGTGCCATAATCAGAATCGTACGTTAGTTTTTTCAAAATTCAACAGTCAAGACACTGAAATAAAAAACGGGCATGCCAATCTGATTCTCATCCTATCCATTTTGAGTCGTTCTGATTAGAAAAGAGCAACTCCTCGAAAAAGTCGTGCGTGATCATAACCATGGCATGTTTTATGTCAGATTCAAGATTCTGGACTTCCAAAAGAAACAAAATGAGCATTACAACAACGATTTTAAACTAATTTTTTTTTTAGTTATTTTAATTCAAAAACTCCCATTACTAGAGAAATTGTTCTACAATAAGAATAATATGTTACTTCTGGCCAAATTCATCCGTGCTAATGTCTAAAAGAAAGAACGAGCATGTCAAAATAATCTTCATCCGTTTTAGATAGTAGTTCTGATTTGGAAAGAGCAACTCCTAGCAGAAACAGTGCATGATCACAACTGTGTGGTACTTTGTGTCAGATTTGATTGTTTGGACTTCCAAAAGAAATAACAAGCATGTCAACAATGATATAAAACTAGTTTCTTTTAAGTTGTTTAACTTTGAAAAGTCCCAGTCATAGATAAATCATGCCACAATCAGAATCATACATTACTTTTTGCCAAATTTGACAGTCTAGATGTCAAAAAATTGCAATGAGCATGGCAATCCGATCTTCCTCCCACTTTGTTTGAGTCGTTATGATTTGGAAAAAGCAATTCCTAGTAGAAGTCATGCGTGCTCAAAGCCATAGAGTGTTATATACCAGATTCGACCTTCAGAACTTCTGAAAGAAACATAACGAGCTTGACAACAACAATATTAGACTCATTTTGTTTGAGTTTATTTCATTTGAGAAGTCCCATTTCTTGAAAAATCATGCCACAATCTGAATCGTACGTTACTTTTTTCCAAATTTGACAGTCTAGTCGTCCAAAAGAAACAACGATCATGTCGATCGGATCTTCATCCTATTTTGTTTGAGTCATTCTGATTCGAAATGAGCAATTCCTAGCAGAAACCGTGCATGATAACCATGCAGTATGTGTGTATACTAGGGGGTCTGGGCCGTGTTTCACACTTGCTCAGGTAGAGGAAGTACCGGGACTGTGTATGGTCAGGGGTATTTTCCTGGTATTAGCCCGAGGGCTAGAGTATTGATTTATGCATCATATGTCATATCATGCATGTTATGTGTTTATTTGATTAGCATGTTGTGTATTATATGCTATGTGTTATACTTGATTCATGTAACTGAGCATTGCACTTTAGTGTTTCATTTTGCGTTTCATGGCTAGTAGTGACATGTAGTCACCTAGAGATTTCAGTTTTGAGGATTGGTAAACCTGGGTAGAGGTTTGAACCCGAGTGGACTATGATGTTGAAATAGATATGTAGTGATAGACCTTAAGAGTAAGAGTCTAGTGTTGATGAAGAAGGGCATGGTTTGCCTTGGCACTTTCCAAACCAAGAAGTTTGGCTGATTAATGCAATGGTGATGCAGGGAAAGATTTGTAGGGTCCTAGACGAAGCAGTCAGGATCTTGGGGTCTCAAGTGAGATGCTGGAAAGGAATGGATAAATACCCGAACGGTCGAAAACGTCCGTTAGGATTAATGGACAAGTAAGTCAGATTCATTCCTTGGGAAATGAGATTGTAAAGTTAAGGGCATGTAAAACCCTAATCTTGGCACTAAACGCCGAGGGAATGTAGTCCACAAACATGGACAGGACTGGGTGATTTGTTTTGACAAGTGCACTCCTTATGTGCCTTGACCTCAGTGGTGTACTGTGATATACGCATGATTGATGCAGTTAGATCATAGTGTGGATATGATGTTAAGAAAAGGATGGATTGATAGTGGATGAGGATCTTGACATATGGTGTCTGAAGTGAGGATAATTTCTTGTCTTGAAGGGGAGAGGTGGACGCAGTGGACGTGTAGACGCAGTGGGCTGCGGCCACTGTATGGCTGCTGTTTGGCTACTGTAGGTGACCTCAAACTTTCATTGGTAAGGGTTGTCTAAAGTGAAGTGCTAATATGAAAGGAATTCTCTCTAATTGTCAACTGGCTCCTTGCTGTGAATGATGAAAAAGGGTAAATATTTCTCCTCTTGAATAAGGAGATTATGAAACCAGTGGGATGTGAGGTCCTGGACTTGGCATTGGATTCCGGTGGGTTGTAGTCTATGAGACTGGGCAGGATTATGTGGCTTGCTGCGGCGAGTACATTGTTATGTGGTTTTGATCGGCGAGTGCATTGTCATATGCCTTGCTGGTGAGTGCGCTTGTGATATGCACTGGATTGACGTGGTTTGTGTTGTGATGATGCCTAGGATATTGGACTAAGCCCGGGAATGGTATGCCAGAAATTGAAAGTCATGCTTGATAATAAAAGAATGACTTTGAGTATTGATGATCCCAGATGATAGGGATGTATCACTGTGAGTGATTGGTATGATTAGTCGGAGGTGTTTCCTTAGACTAGAGATAGAGATGGACTGGATAGGTCTTGAGGTAGAGACTGTGGACTCTAGGAAGCAAGTGCTTCGGAGGATTTCGTGAGTGAGTCGTACATGAGCTTAGGAGTTACTCAGCCATGTCACGGAAACGGTTATATTGCCTTACGACAGTCGAGATGCACTGTTGTGCAAGACTTGAGAGTTATAAGTTAGGTGTTGCAAGTGTAATGCCTGGGGTACGTGAAAAGGGAAAGTGACGATCATTGGCGAGAATGACGTCTGGTAAGGATTGGTTTTGAAAAGATCATGACTATGTTAATTTCGAGGACGAAATTCCTTGAAGGAGGGGAGGTTGTAAGGATTGGAATAATTTTGACCGGTTCCGGGTGAATTTTGACCGGAATTAAAATTTTTTCGGATTAATTAAAATTCCAGAAAGGGTGTGGATATATTTCCATACAAGTGGAAGGTGTATGTATATGTATATCTATATCTAAATATATATATACATAGTACCTATATTTATATTTAATTATAAATATATGGTGGGTCTATATGTAATTATAGATAAGTAAAGAGGGACCTTTATATTTATGTAGGTAAGTGGGAGGAAATACATGTGAATACATGTATTGTGTATTATATATATATAAATTATATATATATATATAATGAGTGGACCTCATTTGATAGAGAAAAGAGGATAAGAAATGAGGAGAAGAGAAGAAGTGGTCAGCCGAAAGGAAAGAAAAGAAAGAAAAGAAAAGAAAGAAAGAAAAGAGAAAAAGAAAAGAAAAAGAAGAGAGGAGCCGAGATCGGGAAGAGAGAGGCCGAAGGTTCGAACGGCGACGGTGAGGGCGGAGCTTCGGCAGCGGCTGGGCTGACGTCGGTGGCTGAAGCGGCTGTTCTCGGTGGTGACTCTCGGCTGGTACGGTGGACCGAGCGGTGAGGACTGTGTGGGTTCTCACAGCTGGGTTTTTATTGGTTTTGGCGACTATAGCAGAGGCTCGGAAGGGTCTTCGGCAGGTGGGTTCTGGCCATGGTAGTGGTCGGCGGTGGGTTATGTTTGGGTTGGCTTCGGATGGCCCGATGATGGTGCGCACGATTTGTTTGGGCTGTGTTTGGTCTGATTTTTTTTGGGTTTGTTCTAGTTGGATTTTGAGTGGTTGTTTGATAATGAAGATGGTGCCGACGGCGGTTCTCGGCGGGTTGTTGGCTGGTCATGGCAAGGTGGCCGGAACTAGTGACTCACATTTGTGGGTTCACGGTGAGGTTTGGGTGTTCACGGGTTCAAGTTTTAAATCCTTTTTGTGGCCTCGACAGGGTGTATTAGGCTATTTGTGAATGACTTCAGGTGGCTCCGGTGTGATGATCACGGCTGTGTGGTCTTCGGCTATGGCTGAGTTGTGTGTGGGTTGCACATGGGGTTCGATTGTGACCTTGGATGAAGGCTTTTTCAGCCATGGTTGGTGGTGCTCGGCTAGTTTAATTGAAGTGGCGGTTAAGGACTATTTAATGGGTTCTTCTATAGGGGTTTACCATAGCTAGAGTGGGTTGTGGATTGGCAGCCATTGTTGATATGGGTTCGATTGATGCTTGAGGTTGACAACGGTAGTCAAGGGGTTTGGCTTTGGAGTCGACAAAAGTGCCGAAGCTTGGAGCTTCGATTGGATGGTTTAGTGATGCCGGCCTTGGGGTTGGCTTGAGGGTCTTACATGGCAGGATGTTATGGCTCGTGTTTTGGGTCGGTTGTGTGAACTTTGAAGAGGGACTGGATCGGACATGGAAAAAGGGCCGCTTTGCAAGCGTGGACTTGGCGAAAGCGGGACTTAAGGCAAGTTGATTCTTGCCTCTATCTCCTACGTACATACTTTAAGTATATTGATAAATTTGCATACGCTCTTAATTTAATCATATGTGGCGGTTGTGTATATATATACATATACATGTGCAATATATATATGTATAGAGGTGGACAATGTGTATACGTGGGATGTGAGCGGAAATATATATATATATGTGTGTATATATGTATGTGGGTTTGGGACGCGAAAGCATGTTTAGATTTAAATGCTTCCTTGCATTGTGATATGCAGATACGGTATAGATTAAAGTCTATGAAAAGCATGCTAAATAATACTTGTTTAGCTATGTGTTGTCTTGTATGCATATGTGGCTCTTATGCATTATGTTCAGTATATATATGTGATTATATATATGGTTGCAGTAATAGAAATTGATAGGCGTTGAATGTTACGCATTCTAGCCTCTTAACTTATGTATTTTATTCTCTTAGTGATAGATTATTTTGTGATTTTACTTTGTTTTAGTGTTTTCTGTATTTTCAGGGCCTTAATGATTATTTCAGTTAAAACCGTGCTTTTGGGTTTTTAAAGAAGACATCCAAGATGGTGAGATGAAGCCTACATCAAGGAGATTCACTCAACCATTTATTTCAACTCAAATCAGCCCAAGAAAGAGGTCCAAGAGAATTACAGCTGCTTAAGAAGGTTTCGGGCCTCAAGCCCAAATCTGCGCATAATGCAGTTTTAATCCCGTTTTGGAAAACGGACCAGAAGTCTTATTTTCGAGCCTCAAATCGACATAATTCTCGCGTAAGGTTAAACGAAATGTGATTCTGCACACTTTTGTATTTCACGAAAATTCCGTAAACGGACTTCTAGTGGGTCAAAAGTCGGGCCGAAGTCAGCAGGAAAAACCCACCTGATTAGTGCTGCGGGAAACCCTAATTTATTCCTAATTGGATTAGGACTTTGGTGTATTCTCTTGGAGAATAAAGGGAAGACTTGGAGGCTGAATTGGGAGAGCTTACACAGAGATTGGAGAGTCTGAGAGGGCTGAAGAGAATAGAAACATATTCGCAAAGCCATTGGAGAACAAAGTCATACGCAGAATTCGGAAAGATGATGTCTTCTTCCTCAACAGTTGAAGCTTCTTCTTCTACCATGAGCGGCTAGTTCATCCACTAGGGTTTTGATGTAGCCCTAACAAAGCATCAATGGTTTGATTGTTTTAATTATTGGGGACCTTTATATACATGCATAGATTGTGTAATTGTGAGGATTCTTATTAAGGAATTGAGCAATAAAAGTCTTATAAATTCAATCTCAATGATTTTCTTATCTTGTCTTAGATATTTAGTTGTTGTTATTGAACTCAATCTCTCTTGTTTTCTGTGATCATGAGAGAGATTATTACACAATGGTAATCACTGAATATATTGTTATGAGCTTTGATGGATTATGCCTAGAGAAGATGAACCATACTGCACCCTAGATTAGAGTAGTTAGGCAGATGGCCCATGCCAATCGAAGATAGTCCATGGCTTAGCCTTAATCATATGTTATCTTCTTGACGGATGAAGGTGAGCTTGTAGCCACCGACACCACTTATGCATGATGTAATTCCCCTATAGTTGATTCAATTGACCATTGATTGTGGAGTTAGTGGTGAAGTCAAACACCCTAGATTTCTCTCCTATTATCTTCACTATCTTGTTTACTTTGATTTATTTTATTTTACTTTTTAATTAGTTTAGTTTAAAAATCAGAATTATTTTCTTATAAATTTAATTAGAATTAATTCCGTAATCCAACTCGTCAGAACATAATCCCTGAGGTACGATACCCCTTTTGATAGCCCTATTCTGCAAGGAATTCGTTCTATTGCGAAGTGTGGAAATTTTTAATTGATATATTTTTGAGTCACACTCACACACGAATCAGAAATGCATGCTAAGTATTAATGTAACTTTTGGCGGGCATTTGCATTGCATGACTATGATATGCTAGGTGTCTATATGTTCTTATTACATATGTGGGTGACGTAATATATATGTGTTTACATATTGTGATTGGAATGCATGTTAGCTACTTGTAGTGAATATATGCATTGAATGAGAGCATGATCGTATTTATGCTAGTATACGTGCATATAGGACTGATATGCAGGATGTGACACATATACGTGTTTATATGTGGGAATGTGGATATGAGATGCATGCCAACTGTCTTTATATATCAAATGTATGCATTGGTTATAGCATGATAAAAATGTGTTGAAGTTGAAGTGTTTTGCATATATGAGGTATTATGCGGGTTTTGAACATGTATGTGCTATATGTGTTGGAATGTGATGAAAGTCACGCTAGATACTTCTTTTTAGTGTTCATAAGCATGGGTTGAAGCATGAAAGTATTATGCTGTGTATATATGCATCCATATTGCATGTATAGGAGGGAAATGACACATACGTGGTTATATGTGGGTTTAGGTAGAAAGAAATGCATGCTATGTACTTATATACTAGCTGGTGCATTGGGATAGCATAAAATTGAATGCTTGGTTACGTATGCGTCCACATTGCATATATGGGAGGTTGCGGGAAAATTAATGCAAAGAGAGGTGCACGGGACTTCGGAGTGGTCCAACCGTGTCACGAGAAGTGGTATAATTATCCACTACGTATGGCCCTCGGAGTGGACCCGCCATACGAAGGCTTTATGCCTAGAATCGGAGTGTGTCCAACATTAGTGAGTTTCGGAGTTGCCCCCTCACAATTTGGCAAACCAATATATTGCCATCGAAGTATGTCCAACAAGTGTGGCCCTTGGAGTGGACCCGCCATACTCAGGCTTAATGCTTGGAAATCGGAGTATGTCCAATGAATGTGAGCCTCGGAGTTGTCCCCTCACATAATGGCAATCCTATACATTGCCAGGGTAGAATGACCTTTCGGAGTGGCCCAGGTCATAGGATGGTTATCGGAGTTGTCCTAGGTCACATGATCCTCGGATCGGGCCAACTATGTGGGGTATCGGATGAGGACCGAGAGTGAGAGTATGTGCAAGCTTTGCTGCTTGTATTATGTATCGGATTATGACCGTGGAGGGTGAAACTACCTTTATACTTATGTGTTTATCTGTTAAGCATGTTTTCTGTTTAAATGCATTTATATTACATTTGAGGTGAGCTACTTGATGAGTAGAAGATGTGTTTATTGATTTACATTGTTTATGTAAATGTGTTGACATATATGTTCTATATACATATTGGTGCTGAATGTTTACTTCTTTCAAGCATGTTGAGAATGATTTCTAAAATCATGTGTTGTGGATTTTGTATGTTCATATGTGCTAGAGTAGCTATATACATCGTTGGTTCATGCATGCTAGGTAGAGCATGGTCTTAAATATTGTGATATATTTAAGTGCATGTATATGTTTGAGAATATGTGAGGATCGACCTGCTGCAGCGGTGATAGTATGGTTCTACATACCTTGTTGGGCCTTTGAGCTCACCCCCTCCCACGTTTTGCAGGTATTGCTGATTTTGAAGTCAGTTAGGGGGATCGGTAGTCCCAGTTGCAGAGGTAGTAAGTAGATTCCTTAGAATCTAATGTATGTCCAGGATAGTGTATAGATAGATGCTTTACATTTGAATTAAATGTATAAAGCGATTGTGTAGATTCAGTTTCTTTAGTTGTATTTTATTCATGTGATGTATGTATATAATACGGACATTCAAGGACTGAGACATGTATAAGTTTGATTATATTATGCATGTTGTAGAAATTCTGGGGGGACACGTGCCCAGAAGTGTCCATTTTTATTGTTAGATATAAATGCTGGGGGGACACGTGCCCAGAAGTGTCCATATGTATTTTAAGCAGGTATCACATGCCAGGAACTGATTATTTTAGAATGGGTCATGCCCGATTTTCATGAAAATAATAGGAAATTGAGGTTGCATGATCAGGTGCTAGTTATGTCATAAGGGCGATCTCACGGAGTTCACACCTTGGTTTCCGGGCCTCGGGAATCGGGGCGTGACAGTTTGTTTGGGGCATTCTTATTCAAAAATGATAATTCCAAGCAAAAATCGTGAATGATCACAACCTGTGGTGTATTATGCATTATTCAACCATACGAACTTCTAAATGAAACAACAAGCATTACACTATTTTTATTCGAACAGCTTAAAGAATAAATGCAATAAGCCTTCTCGCTTAATAAACCGGATTTCTATGCCTCAAAGCAGGGAGTATTCGCGTATAAGTGTGCAAGGTTGAGCAATAATAAGCGGGAGGCTTGCTTAAGCTCATCGCCTTGTAAGCTCGGTTATTAAGTCCGAGGGGTGCTTCTTCACCTAATGCCCTAAAACCAATTGGTTTGGGAGTCATTGGCCCAAAGCCGCTACATGGGCTTAGAAGAAAGCAAAAAGAGCTAAGCACTGCACGGTTAGCCGCACATGAGCAATCATGAATGTTTTGAGATAATGAACAACGGTGTCGAACCGTTTCAATGAGTTTTTCTTTTAAAAGTAGATTTGTTCTCATTCTTCTCCAAATATGACAAAATCACGCGCTAGAATGCATGTTCACTTTTCAAAGAGGATTTTGGGGTCAGAATCGGTATGTTTGTTCGAACTGGCCATCATGCGGGGACCGTCGTTTATTTATAGCTTGTGAAAGTCCATTTTTGCTAATGACTGCATAGTTCTATAATACTTGTTGCATTTGCCAAATGATAAATGAACGGATGATCGCCCTTTATCTAGTTGATGACTGAGCACGACAAAATTTTTGTATAAGATAGTTAATTTCATTTTTGTAATATTGCATTGCTAAGGGACTAGCAATATGTAAGTTTGGGGGTGTGATAAGTGTTCAATTCTATGCATTTGAACCCTCTTTATTACATATGTTAGTCCCGTTTCTACGTTTACCGAGATATGTTTACGGTATTTTTGTGTTTTTGATGTATTGCAGGTCTTGTAGTGAAAGGAGCAAAATTTGAGGCTTTTTGCATCTGAAGAGAAAAGTCAGAATTGCAGCCAAGGCATCTCGATCAATCGAGATGTTGATCTCGATCAATAGAGATCTCGATTGATCGAGATCTTACTTCTATTGATCGAAATCTCGATCAATCGAGATCCAATTTCGATTAATCGAGATTCTGCAGAGCCACTTGCCCACTTGCTCACCTGCTCTCCCACTTGCAACAAAATCCCCCTTTTTGCACGACTTAAGGGGATTGTCTGACTTGAACAAGACCCTTGGGGACCTTCTTGATATAATGGATATATATATTGATATATATATATATATGGTGGGCCCCAAGGTTGAAAAAGGTAGCCATAAAGCACAAAAAGAAACCATTTCTCATAGATCTCTCACACACATCAGAATATACAATGAGAGACATTCGGGAGAGGAGAAGAAGGAGCTGAACCAGACCTTGAAGCTCCATTTTCTTCATCAATGGAAGAGTGCAAGGCAGCCATGAGCAACTAACTTCTCTACTAGAGTGTTGGTGAAACCCCTAGCCATGTAAACTTGTTCATTTTTGTAGCATTTTGGGATTTGTAACTAAATGTTGATTATCTAGTCTAGTGACAATGTACACTTATACATTTCTTATATATATTCATTTGAAGTGGAGTTTATTCTTGTCTTAGAGTAGATTTTGTCATATGAATGCACAACATTTGTATATTCCACAAGAATTGCAAATGATGGCTAGATAATGGTACTTTAAATGAATGTGTTGTGTTTGCCTGTATAAACCATGCCAAGATAAGGTAGTTTGGATGCATGTAGGTTCACTTAGAGAGTAGGGTAATTAGGTAGTTAGTTAGGTTGAAGAGCTATGCTTGTTGAAGATGGATTATGATAGGTGGACACACACATTAATCTTTTGATATGTCATTGAGGTCACAAGCCTAATGACATTGTTAGGCATTTAATTTATGAATCCCAAGCTTGCTACACTTATGAACATATGAATGGCTAGTGGTGGAAACCACCCCTAGTTCTCTCTCCCAACCTTTACTCTTTAAATTTATTGTTATTACATTCATGCAATAGTTTTATAAACAAAAACTCAAAATCTTGTTTTAGGATTAAAGTGGAAGTAATCTTTCTTCAAGACAATTATGACTAGTCCTCGTGGGATCGATACCCTCTATATAGAACCGTATCTACTAAGATTCGTGCTCTTACGAGTGGTTAAATTATATTTTGATAAAAAGGGCAAAAATAAGCTTACAATAAAATTCAAGTCCAACCACATCACTGAGCTACCACATTGATAGGCTACAGGGTGCTCAATCTCACATCGCCTGGGTGTGGAGAAGGTGTCACGCCCCAGAATCCGGACCGCCGGAACTCCCCCGGACCGACCCGAATTGTCACGCCCCGAAATCCGGACGGCCGGGACTCCCCCAAACCGAACCGAACCCCGAGTCGCGAACCCGTTTACTCACTTCACGCTATAACCACCACCTGATCATACAATCTCAATTTTCAATTATTTTTACGAAAATCGGGCATGACCCATTCTAAATAATCAGCTCCTGGCATATTACACCTGCTTTACAATTCATATGGACACTTCTGGGCACGTGTCCCCCCAACATTTATATCTAAACAATAAAAATGGATACTTCTGGGCACGTGTCCCCCCCAGCATTTCTACAACATGCATAATATAGTCGAAAGAATACATGTCTCAGTCCTTGAATGTCCGTATCATATACATATACATCACATGAATGGAATACATCTGAAGGGATTGGCTCAACATATTCACTTCATACATTTAATCCAAATGTAATGCATCTATCTAAATCCTGAACATAAATCAGATTCTAAGGAATCTAACTACTACCTCTGCAACTGGTGCTATCAGTTTTCCCAACTGACTCCAAAACTAGCAACACCTGCAAAACCTGGGAGGGGGTGAGCTCAAAGGCCCAACAAGGTAAGTAGAACCATACTATCATCGCAGCAGTAGGTCGATCCTCACAAATTCTCAAAAATATACATGCACTAAATATATCACGATATTTAAAGTCATGCCCCTCCTAGCATACATGAACCAACAATGCATATGGCAATTCTAGCACTTATGAACATTTAAATCTAATACACCTGATTTATGAAAATCGTTTACAACATGTTCAAGAGCAATACACATCCAGCATTCATATGTATAGAAAACATATATATATAAAGGCATTACATGAACAATG
The DNA here is from genome assembly GCA_026545225.1 of Cornus controversa. Taxonomy (NCBI): domain Eukaryota; kingdom Viridiplantae; phylum Streptophyta; class Magnoliopsida; order Cornales; family Cornaceae; genus Cornus; species Cornus controversa. The sequence goes on along the minus strand of CM048853.1, from coordinate 14,883,223 downwards.
AAAATCAAATACCACGTCACCTACTCAACAAGATCCATTGAATCATGCATAAATGCACATGCTCATGCATTTTTACCCAAACATCCACATTTTTCAAATCATGCATGATGCTTCACATAAAGTGCAAATACATACGTATATAACTCACACCAAACTAATTCATAGGGGGCTTTCTCATCACTCCAATAGTAAGGGTCTCTTCGGCACCCAAACTCTGCTTGTGCTTTATCGGGTTACTAACCCGAAGGGAGCACCTCCTCTTGGCCAAGTTTTGGGTCTTTCACCCTAGGGGCCATCCCCTTATCTTAATTTCACACTCCTGCCCCAAAATCATCATATATATAGTGCATATAATCACACCTATGCACTTATCCACACCATGAATGCATTTTTGTCAAATCAATGCATTTTCCTTTCACCTCAAGATTGTCACAATGTCATCACACTCATATCATGGAAATCATCATGCTTATACATTTTCAGAAAAATCACATCTCTCATGCATAAATCTATAAACACCACATCTTCACGTTTTCACCAACAAACACACTTTTCATCGAAATCATTCATAATCACATTTACACGTACACAACATATATATAGATGTCACATCTTGCATATAATCACATGTATACGTATATTGGCATAAATATAATCATGCTTTCATTCCAATCATGCATTTACTACGAGCAACCAACATGTATTCTTACAACCATATACAATCACGCAAATATATATATATATATATATATATATATATATACATCATGTCACCCATATAGGTAGTAAAAACATACAGAACAATTCACATATTTCATGATTTTTCAATGCTCTTCTATGCTATAATCAAGTTAGCATGCATTTCAACTACTGCACCACATATATAATCACGTATATACTTACATATATTCAACTCATGTATAAGAATCATATATGCATACAAGGCAACATCTAGCTAAATGTACATACATAATTTAGCATACTTTACATGGCTCAATCCCTAAATATGCATATAACAATGCAAATCAGTATTCAAATCTAACAATGCTCTTACTCTCTAAGCCCACACATATATATATATATACCCACATGTATTTATCCTCACATCCCACGTATATATATATATATAAACACCTTTATATATATATATATATGTACATATATATATATATGCAAACGCCACATATGACTAAATTAAGCACATATGTAAAATTAATCAGCATAATTAAAATATACATAGAGATAGAGGCAAGAATCAACTTGCCTTAGGTCCCGCCTTTACTGTGCCCGTGCCCGCAAAGCGGTCCATTTCTTTGCTCGGTCAAGTCCAGTGTCGAAGTCCACACGAAGAATTCCATGAACCCCTTCATCTCCTTTTGTTTCCATGCTTAGTCCAACCCACGTCTTGGTTCCAATCTGGCTCCCTTTCAAATCTAAAGCCCAATTGGCTTTAACCAAATCCTTATACATGGGCAGCTCATTTCCATTAGACTATCAATTTCACAAAACCACACAAATCATGCCCCACTCATGTATACAAATCTAATTAGTTGTGCGACTGGCAGCCTAACCAACACCAACTACCCATGGTTGCACCCAGCCATAGCCACAATTGTGGCCATCAGTCTAAACCGCAAGCAAGTCAACCCATCACCATGGCCGAACCTCCATGGGAGTCGCAACCCCCAAACCAAAAATAGCCCCATACATGGCCAACCAACTCCACCACCGAAACATCATAGTTGTTCAAACCAATCTCCCGAACACCATTGAACCTGGCCACCAAATAGGCTGTCCAAATCGAACCCAAAGTTCCACTATCGAACAGCCTCATCACTAACCAAACTCAAATGTAAGATCACCACAACCCTAGCCAAACCCAGCTCCACCATTCCGTGAAATTCATTCAAAAACCCAACTGAAACAACCTACAGACCAGCCACCACTGAACCCACATAGAAGAACCCAATCCAGCACCTCTAACAGCCCACACGGCCGCTGCCGTCCACGGCCGCCACACCAAAACCCAACCTCCTGTGATAGTCGACCACCTCAAGCCAACACCGAGAAGATCACCATGTGCACCTTCAAACCTTCGCAAAAACAACCACCACCAAACTCAAAAGAGATCACCCAAACTGTCCCCAAAAATTAGACATGAATCAACTCACCTACAGAACCAAACACAACCCCAATCAAGCCGTGCGCACCCCCCTGGCACGATCTCGCCGAAGCACCGAGAAGGCCCATCTCCTCACCACCAGCCCACCACCGTGAGCCAAAACCCCTGCTGGGAACGATCACCACCGCCGTGAACCGAGTCCATCACCGACCCAGTGAACCCAACCCGTAAACCCCAGCCGCGAAACCCCCAGTCGCGGCCAGCACTCACCACCTGCCGTCGGCCCACGTCAACCGCTGCCCCAGCCGTCACCAGAGTATTGTCTTCGCCGTCGCCCAGGCGAAGCCCCGCCGTGAGCGCCGCCAGCCGTAGCCTCTTCTTCCCGATCTCCCTCTCGGTTTTTATTTCTCTCTCTTCTCTCTCTTTCCCCGATTTCTCCTTCTCTCTCTTCTTCCTTCTTTTTCTTTTTCTTTTCTTTTCTTTTTCTTTCCTTTTTTTCTCTTTTCTTCTTTTCTTTTCTTCTTTTCTCTTTTCTTCTTTTCTTTTCTTCTTTTCTCTTCCCAGCCGAGACCACGTGGGTCTCCCTCTCCCTTTTATTTTTCTTGAACCTCTATACACCACACATTCTCACCCACTTTGTTATATAAATACATATATTCATTATATGCATAAACTACCACATGGGTATTCTCCTTTCTCCCACATATACGTACAAACCCACTATATATATATATATATATATATATGCACTTCCTCCACTTATATATATATAATCCTATATATATAAATGTCCACATCCAAACTATATATATATATAATTCCATATATATATATATGTACCCACATCTTTTTGAATTTAATTTATTCAAAAAAAATAAGTCCGGTCAAAATTCGCTCGGAATCGGTCAAAATTATTCCAGTCCTCACACGAATACCGAGTGTGAACCCGTCCATTAAGCCCTAATGGACCATTTTAATCTTTCATCACCACAAAATCCTAGTCACCCACTTGTATTTACCTACATACAAGTCAACATCACCCAGCCTCAATGGCCTCAACCATACAACCTTTCAATTGGTTCTATCCCACAAAAATGAATACATAACTCCTTGTGAGTTTATAATCAATTTCTGAAAATACAACTATTGGAAAGAGGGTTTAAAAATACACAATTTTAAAAAAAGAATCATCAAAATCCAAGTTGAAACGAAGGAGATATGCCTCTTTGAAGTTGGACAAAAACACTGTTTGAATAGTGCATGCTGTGAAAAGGGGGATCTATCGCCCAAGGTCGACCGAGGCTGTTTTTGGCCTTTTACAGGGGCGATCGGTCGCCGTAAATGAGAGGGATCGATCGTCGTAAATCCCAGGCGAAATTCTGCAACACAGTTTTAGCTACAACTTCACCCTAACTTCAAATTTGAATATCTCTCAATCCATACATCCGTTTGACTTGAAATTTGGTATGAATCATCCTCATAATGTTTAGTTTCCAACCCAATTAGAATCATATAAAAATTCCATCCAAAAATCGGGTTATCCTCAAATCAACGGGTATAGGTCGGAATTTAAACCCTTGCACTAAAACATGCATATCTTCCTCAATTTAAATCAAAAAAATGTCCATAACCTATCAAATTGATGCTAATACAATTCTCCTTCTATACATTTCAAGTATATGAAAACTCATCATCCAACCACAATCATAGCATATATATAAATCAAGATCAAATTTTAAAAGAACACCATTCAAATAGAAACGTGCTTAAAATACACATATTGGTCCAAAAATCATCATTCAGGGTATAAGTACTTATATACAACTTTTTCCAACATGGAATCTCATGACATATAATCAAAAGCACCTAGCCCACATCTCAGACGTGCAGTCGTAACAAAAATGACCAAAAAAAATCTTCTAGCTCTACATCCAACTCATGGTTGTGCATCCTCAACCACTTCTTTGCCATGTCTTGAAAGTGTTAGTGTAGGGGGATGAGCAAATTTCAACGACTCAAGGTCAACATGTTGTGCAATCCATTCAAGTCCACATTTCATATTCAATGCATAAATACCAAAACATATTTCAACGACTACGTGTCATGCTTCCTAGCATTTCTAGTCAAAGCTCCCATTTTTCATTCAAATCGTGGCATATGCATCAAATGTAACTTGACAACCACATAACAACAAGACGAGCATTATTGCACAATTCATCATATCTATAACATATGACATAACCACATTTACAACCAATTCTACACTATTCGCATAAGTCACATTATTTCACATAACTCAATCCAAAGTCACTTTGCTCTTGGAATTGAACTCATACTCACACACACATCCTCAAGATATGTACCGAAGTCCCATATCTTAATTCCTTGGTTGTTACGGGCTACTAACCCATCCGGTTACCATCCAACTTGTGCAAGGTTGAGGTCTTTCAACCCCAAGGGGATATTTTCCCCCTCTCTTTCCCATGAGTCATTTTCGAGAATTCACTACAACACACAAGATATATCATGTCTTGCACATACATTCGCACGTTTTAATGCATTGCACCCAATACATGCCTATGTTCATTCTAGCATGTCATACAATAATTATATGAACATATACATAAGTTTAACCCCGAAATTAGGTTTTCATCATTTCTCCCCAAAAATCCCATATATGTATCACATACCACATTTTGCATATATGAGCAATTCAAGTAATATAAGGCATTTACCAACCATTTCTAATCAAAAGAAATATATGTATATCCATATAGACCAAGGATATCAACTTAGAAAATTTATACCTCATATATCATATGAAAAACATTTATTTTATGCTAGTGAATGAAATTAAACTTGAAATTAGAAGACACAACACCCACCCCCTACCTCAATAGCTATAGTTTCAAGCTATCCCAAACTTTTACAAATCTCAAAGTTGTCTACTCGTGATTTTGTTCGGTTCAAAGCAAAGCCCTTATCACGTAAAACACACTTCTCTTCTTTGACACCGCCCGAATCTAAGCCAAAGACCCTCAAAATCTAGAGAGAAGAATTAGATCACAAAATCTTTCACCGGACCAAAATGCTCCAAATCAACTTTTCAATCCATAGAGATCGTAGAGAATGTCGAGATGAACAACATTCATGTTCAAAACTTCTTTCAAATCCAAGCCTAAGTTAGAGATATTCTAGAGAGAAGGGAGAGCTTGTAAGAGGGAGATGTAGAGAGAGAAAGGAGAAGACAAATGAGAAATCTGATTTTTTCCACTAAATGCCTATACATATCATATATCTATCTTTTCTTTGCAAGACTAGTCAACTTTTGCAACTAAGTCCCTAAACCCTCTTAATAATGCTCCTTGTTACAAGATATTTTCTTGTAATTACATACTAACATAATCTTATCTCTTCTTTTCACTTGAGTCCTTAAAAATAATATCAAAATGACCCAACCTCTACTTAGAGAGCCCGAACACACCCTTCGGGTCACCCGACCCATCCGGGGTCCCACGCTCGTACCAAAACACGTGAAAAATCTTATAACCCAAAATTACACATGCTTAAGAGAATTTTCATGCTAAATCATATTTAACACAAAACTAAATTAACAAAACCTTGACCAATGGAATGGTCTTGCCCCTCAACACTTGATCTCTAGTGTCTAGGATTTCCACCGGTCGCTCCTCATATGATACATCTTCCTCCACCTCAATGTCTGTCCAGCCCAAAATATGTGATGGATCCGGCTCATATTTCCTCAACATAGAAACATGAAAGACATTGTGAACTCCCTCCAATTGTGGTGGCAAAGCTAACTGATAGGCTACTTGATGTGGTCGGAACTAAATTATATTGTAAGCTTAATTTTGCCCTTTTTATCAAAATATAATTTAACCACTCGCAAGAGCACGAATCTTTGTAGATAAGGTTCTATATAGAGGGTATCGATCCCACGAGGACTAGTCGCAATTGTCTTACGGGAAGATTAATTCTACTTTAATTCTAAAAACAGATTTTTGGTTTTGTGTTTAAAAACTATTGCATAAATGAAATGACAAGAAAATTAAAGAGTAAAGTGGGGAGAGAGAACTAGGGTTGGTTTCCACCACTAGCCATTCACATGTTCATAAGTGTAGCAAGCATGGGATTTATTAATTAAATGCCTAACAATGTCATTAGGCTTGTGACCTCAATGACATATCAAAAGATCAATGTGTGTGCTAACCTATCATAATCCATCTTCAACAAGCATAGCTCTTCAACCTAACTAACTACCTAATTACTCTACTCTCTAAGTGAACACTACATGCATCCAAACTACCTTCTCTTGGCATGGTCTATACAAATTAACATCACACATTCAATTAAATACCATTATCTAGCCATCATTTACATTTCTTGTGGAATATGCAAATGTTGTTCATTCAAGTGACAAAATCTACTCTAAGACAAGAATAAATTCCATATCAAATGAATATATAAAAGAGATGTATTTGTGTACATAATCACTAGGCTAAATAATCAACATTTAAGTATAAATCCCAAGAGCTACAAAGATGAACAAGTTTACATGGCTAGGGGTTGAAACCAACACCCTAGTAGAAGAGTTAGTTGCTTATGGTTGTCTTGCACCCTTCCATTGATGAAGAGAATGAAGCTTCTTGGTATGGTTCAGCTCTCTCTCTTCCTCTCCCGAAGGTCTCTCCTCTGATATTCTAGTGTGTCTTGAGAGATATATGAGATATATGAGATATGGCCCTTTTTGTGTGCTTTTTGGCTTCTTTTTCAACCTTGGGCCCACCATATATATATATATATCAATATATATATCTCTTGTATCAAGAAGGCTCCCAAAAGTTTTGTTCAAGTCAGACAATCTCCCTAAGTCGTGCAAAAAGGGGGATTTTGTTGCAAGTGGGAGAGCAGGTGAGCAAGTGGCCAAGTGGCTCTGCAGAATTTCGATTGATCAAAATTGAATTTCGATTGATCGAGATTTCGATCAATCGAAATGAGATCTCGATCAATCGAGATTTCGATTAATCGAAATCAACATCTCGATTGATCGAGATGCCTTGGCTGCATTTCCTGATTTCTTCTCTTGATTGCAGAAAGCTTCCAACTTTGCTCCATTTACTCCAATACCTGCAAAACATCAAAAACACAAAAATACCGTAAACATATCTCGGTAAACGCAAAAACGGAACCAACGTATGCAATAAAGAGGGTTCAAATGCATAGAATTGAACACTTATCACACCCCCAAACTTACATATTGCTAGTCCCTTAGCAATACAATATTACAAAAATGAAATCAACTATCTTATACAAAAGTTTAATCATGCTCAGTCATCAACTAGATAAAGGCCGCTCATTCGTTCATTTCACATTTGGCAAATGCAACAAGTATTACAGAACTATGTGGTCATTAGCAAAAATGGACTTTCACAAGCTATAAATGAACGACAGTCCCCACATAATGGCCAGTCCAAACAACTATAACCATTCCAGCCCCAAAATCCTCTTTGAAAAGTGAACATGCATTCTAACGTGCGACTTTTGTCATATTTGGAGAAGAAAACCGAACAAATCTGTTTTTAAGAGAGAAACTCATTGAAAATGCTCGACTCGGCTGTTCATTATCACAAAACATTCATGATTGCTCATGCGCGGATGACCGTGCAATGCTTAGCTCTTTTTGCTTTCTTGCAAGCCCATGTAGCGGCGTTGGGCCAATGACTCCCAAACCAATTGGTTTTAGGGCATTAGGTGAAGAAGCACCCCTCGGACTTAATGACCGAGCTTACAAGGCGATGAGCGTAAGCAAGCTCACCTTCATCCGTCAAGAAGATAACATATGATTAAGGCTAAGCCATGGACTATCTTCGATTGGCATGGGTCGTCTGCCTAACTACTCTAATCTAGGGTGCAGTATGGTTCATCTTCTCTAGGCATAATCCATCAAAGCTCATAACAATATATTCAGTGATTACCATTGTGTAATAATCTCTCTCATGATCACAGAAAACAAAAGAGATTGAGTTCAATAACAACAACTAAATATCTAAGACAAGATAAGAAATCATTGAGATTGAATTTACAAGACTTTTATTGCTCAATTCCTTAATAAGAATCCTCACAATTACACAATCTATGCATGTATATAAAGGTCCCCAATAATTAAAACAATCAAACCATTGATGCTTTGTTAGGCTACATCAAAACCCTAGTGGATGAACTAGCCGCTCATGGTAGAAGAAGAAGCTTCAACTGTTGAGGAAGAAGACATCATCTTTCTGAATTACGCGTCTGACTTTGTTCTCCAATGGCTCTGCAATATATGTTTCTGTTCTCTTCTCAGCCCTCTCAGACTCTCCAAGCTCTGTCTCTCTGTCTAATCTCTCCTTCAATTTAGCCTCCAAGTCTTCACTTTATTCCCCAAGAGAATACACCAAAGTCCTAATCCAATTAGGAATAAATTAGGGTTTCCTGCAGCACTAATCAGATGGGTTTTTCCTGCTGACTTCGGCCCAACTTTTCACCTACTAGAAGTCCGATTTATAGAATTTTCGTGAAATAAAAACGTGTGCAGAATCAAATTTCGTTCAACCCCACTCGAGAATTATGTCGATTTGAGGCTCAGAAATAAGACTTCTGGTCCATTTTCCAAAACGGGATTAAGACTGTATTATGCGCAGATTTGGGCTTCAGGCCCGAAACCTTCTTAAGCAACTGTAATTCTCTTGGACCTCTCTCTTGGACTGATTTGAGTTAAAATAAGTGGTTGAGTGAATCTCCTTGATGTAGGCTTCATCTCACCATCTTGGATGTTTTCTTTAAAAGCCCAAAAACTTGGTTTTAACTGAAATAATCATTAAGGCCCTGAAAATACAGAAAACACTAAAACAAAGTAAAATCACAAAATAATTTATCACTAAGAGAATAAAATACATAAGTTAAGAGGCTAGAATGCGTAACATTCAACGCCGATCACACCCCCAAACTTACATATTGCTAGTCCCTTAGCAATAGAATAAAACAAAACTAAAACAAAGAAACTACTAAACACTAACTAAACTACCCAACTCCACTTTCGTGGGAGAAACGATTGCATTTAGCATATGCAACAAGCCTTTAAACCCCTAGGTTCCCCCTAGTGGACGAGTATAGTCTCGTGAGGGTTTCCAGAAATGTTACCCACAAACATTCAAAATTCTGTTTTAACATTAATTCAAGAAGAAAATTACAATATATAGTTACAAACTTGCATTCAAGAGTAATTTCAAACTTTCAAATTCTATAATTCAAATCAATGGTCCCCATGCATAATTCACAACAACATATCTCAAAATAATCAACTCTAACTCCCTCGTGTAAAGTGAACTAGCAGTCATCTCATGTAGAATAACCCAGCTCTGAATATATTAAGGCACATACCCCTTCAACTCACTAGCTCCCCTTATTGAAATCATACTTCCAAACATGAATACATGACTTTTCAATTTTTTTTTTCAATTTTTTTTTTTCATTGCTTTATTGGTTGTGCAATGTCTTGATCTATTAAGCTTTCTGAAAGATCCATGTAGCAAGCTTTCAGTCAGTGACTCCCAAACCAGATGGCTTTAGGGCACTAGGCTTTAAGATACCCTAAAGACCTAATTACTCGAATCAGTCAGGCTACAAATCAAGACAACCAATGCTCATCTTTTCTCACCCTTTCACTTTTGACTCGAACACTCCGTGCTTCCTGAGGCATAGAGGCCCGGTTACTCATGAAAGGGATCAAATTGATTGCTTATTCATCACATTTTTTTTTTATTTTTTTTTTTCATTGAAGTCAAGTAAAACACATTATCGGTACTCATTCTCAAGAGATACTAATTAATATCAAGCATATGTAACTCAATAACTCAAAACCAAAGTTTATACCCCATAAGACTATGCTTAGTGTGTCTGTGCATGTAAGGAAACTAAAATTAATCACTCCAAAACATGTTATTGCAAACCATGATTAAAACCACTTAATTTAAACCACAGTTTCAAAGAATTTAAAACATGCTCAAAAATTGCAAGTTATGCACCTACATAAGGTATTAATCCTTTGAATAATGTCAAAACATTCTATCTAAAAATAAAACAAAATAAAATAAAATAAAATCCTAATACAAAAAGAATTTCACACAAATTCCCCACATATGCAATAAACACATAAATAGGCATCGCCTCACCCCCAAACTTAAACTGTACATTGTCCTCAATGTACTATCAATTAAAGCATAGAGAAGAGTAAGAACGATGGTACCAGAAATTCGGAGTAGTGGAAAGAAAATAGAGTACATCACTAGCATGAAGGCAATGAAGGCACTCCCCCAAACTTGGATGTGAAAACCTGTCAAAACAAACCACTATACCCCAAAGATCAAGTGAAATAGTATGGGTAAAAATAAATATGAAAGAGAAAAATCCTAAAAAAAATATATATATATTTTTTTCATTTTTCAAATTTTTTTTTTATAATAAAAATCTAACTACAAAAAGAAAAATAAAATTAAAAAGAAAAATAAAAAACTAAAAATAAAATAAAATACAAAAGATGGTTACCTTCCTGTCAAGGATGTGGTGGTGACTGAGCATCTGGATCCAAGTTTGCTTGACGCATCAGTGCACGCATCATCCTCCTCATCTCTAGTTGCTCTTACGAGTGTCACGAAAGTGATCTGCCATCTCTGTTCTCATTGCTCCAAACTGTGTGGAGACCTCTGTCTGTAGGGTGCCAAACTGGGCTATCAACCCAGCAATCTGCCCCTCTAAATATTTATAATCATGGCCACCAGCCTGTGCATGCACCTCCTCTTCCTCTGCCTCTATCTCCTCTGGATCTTCCACCGGTGGTGGTATATCTACATGCTCTCCTCCCTGGGCCAACCGAGATACCTCACCAGGTGCCGCTATGACTCTCTGGTGCATATGAGATCGACTCAGGTTCCAGTCATGCGTGCCATAATGAAGATCATGTGGAAAGGCAAGCTCGTCCTCATGGACTGCATACCCCTGTGCCACAATCAACTGGTGAATAATAGTAGGGAGTGGAAACTCCCAGTCACTTGCACTGTCTGGTGCCTTGGCCACAACCTTGGAATAGAATTTCTCCATCTGGCCCCAGACAATCTATGGGAATGACAGCCAATGCCCAAAATGTATAGCATATAATGATCTGAGGAACTCTTGACGTCTCTCGGTTTTATGTCCAATTGGACATACATTCTTGAGTAGAACAGCGTCAAGGAACCATAAATGATTCGGCATTGAAGACTTGGAAGCTGCATTCCTTTTTGGCCCAAAAAATTGGTTGGCACACAAACGTGCAACCACATTACCCACTGACAACTCGTTAAGTAAAGGAGTATAGATATGAGATAAATCAGCTGGGCACTCATGAGGACAACCCATGGCAATGGCAATGGATGACATGTCCACCCAAACTATTGTTCCTTCTACGGAAGAAGTAAGCACATCCCGCTCATTAGGTGTCGGCATTAAGTTCTGATAAAATACCTTGACAAGCCTCGGGTAAATAGTAGATGAAAGTGGAATAAAAATGGATGCTGACCGACGACGACGGATGTCAGAAATCCCCCATCGTGTCTCGGGAAACATACCATAAAGTTTGACTATGTCAAACGTGGTTTCAAAGTTCAATGCCCTTGGATGCCATCTCTCTTGAATACCTTCTCGGCTAGATCGTGAAGAACCTGTGGTCGGATCATGCCTCACTCGGCGAGGATTATGTGAACTTGAAGCACCTTGGTGACTTGCTCTCTTTGGTGCCATAGAAGTAGAAAAAGTGTGGTTGAGGAATTAAATCGAACACTTGGCATGCACAATTAACTTGTAACCTTGAACCTCCTCTTTTTGGCAATTTTTCCACCCAAATCGAACAAGTGAATGCACCAAATTGATCCCCCAAACTTGGTCTTCAAAAGCCCTCAAAAAGAATTGAACAATTTCTTCAAAGAAAATCTTCACTTACTTTGATGTTGAACTTGAAAAAGTGAGATCTTCCTTTGAGAACTAGTGATTTTTGATCCGGTTTGATGTTGAATGTTGATGATAATCAATGTTGAATTCTTGTTTAATACTCACCAATTGAAGAAAATAATCTTTCGGATGATGTAGGACTTGAATTGGAGTTCAAAGAGGCTTAGGATGCATGGAGTAGCTTTAGAATTGGAGAAGGAGTCTTTATATAGAAGATAGTCTCGGCCAGCCCACAAAACACCTTGGGTGATCGATCCCCCCTAGGATGGGCGATCGATCGCCCACCTGCTGGTGGGGATCCTTGAGAAAATGCATGGGGCGATCGATCCCCCTTGACTGGGGCGATCGATCCCCCTCCTAGGTGCCTGTTGGACCTCCATCGCCCAAGGTCGACCGAGACTTGATATTTTTGAGTCTCCATTGCCCAAGGTCGACCGAGAGCACTATTTTTCACCCTTCTTGAGTCCAAATACCTCGGTACACCTCTTGGCATCCTCCGGAAGCAACTTATACATCAAAAACTCGAAGAAAAAAAATATTAAAACGCAACTAGAATTGAAGAAAAATTTAAGAAAACTAAAACTAAAAATTAAAATTAAAGAAAACTAAAGGAAATAAAGTATAGAAATACATACAGAACCTACAATTTAACGTCCGTAGGAGACGATTGACTCTCCGAAGGGATTAAGTCGGATAGACGGGATCCGTCAAGTCGACGGACTCTACGTCTCTTCTTGGCACACATCCTTCCACACAATGCTTCAACCTTTGGCCATTAACTTTTATCAAACCAATTCCAAACAATTGCTCATCTGGGAATGAGTCTCGAATAGGTAATGCATCGATCACCGGCTCAAACTCAATCCGAGATAAATGATCCGCAACCACATTCTCCGTCCCCTTTTTGTCTTTTATCTCCAAATCAAATTCTTGCAGCAATAAAATCCATCGAATAAGACGCAGTTTGGTTTCTTTCTTCGCCAATAAGTGTCTCAATGCTGCATGATCAGAGCAGACAACCACCTTGGAGCCCAGTAAATACATACGAAACTTGTCCAAGGCAAACACTACAGCTAGAAGCTCTTTCTCTGTGGTTGTATAATTGAGTTGGGCATCAGAGAGAGTCTTACTAGCGTAATAGATGACATATGGCCGTTTCTCTACTCTTTGTCCCAACACTGCTTCCACTGCATAATCAGAGGCATCACACATGATTTCAAACGGTAGAGCCCATTTTGGCGATTGCATAATTGGTGTAGAAGATAATAGAGATCGAAGTTTTTCAAAAGCTTGCACATAATCTTCATCAAAGATAAAGGGAACATCTTTAGATAACAAATGGCACAATGGTCGAGCCACTTTACTGAAATCCTTGATAAATCTTCTATAGAACCCCGCATGGCCTAAGAAGGATCGAACTTGCCTTACCGAAGTTGGATGAGGTAGAGTTGCAATTAGGTCGATCTTTGCTTTATCAACTTCAATGCCCCTCTCTGAAACAATATGGCCCAATACAATACCCTCTTTTACCATGAAATGGCTCTTCTCCCAACTAAGTACCAAATTCCGTTCTCGGCACCTTTGAAGCACAAGTGATAAATTGCTCAAATAGTGTTCAAAGGATGATCCAAAAACAGAGAAGTCATCCATGAACACCTCCAAGAATATTTCCACCATGTCAGAAAAGATGGCCATCATACACCTCTGGAATGTAGCCGGAGCATTACATAATCCAAAAGGCATACGACGATAAGCAAAAGTACCAAAGGGACAAGTGAAAGTGGTCTTCTCTTGATCCTCTGGATCCATAGCTACTTGGTTATAACTGGAGTAGCCATCCAGAAAGCAATAATAGCTCTGACCAGCTAACCTTTCAAGTATTTGATCAATGAATGGAAGAGGGAAGTGATCTTTCCGTGTCATAGAATTGAGCTTTCTGTAATCAATGCAAACACGCCATCCTGTGGCAGTACGTTATGGAACAAGCTCTCTCATAGAGTTAGGGACAATGGTAAGACCAGATTTCTTTGGAACCACTTGTGTTGGACTCACCCATGTGCTGTCAGAAGTTGGATAAATGATTCCTGCATCAAGTAACTAGACAACCTCTTTCTTTACCACCTCCTTCATGTTGGGGTTTAGTCGCCTCTGTGCCTCTCTGGTTGGCTTACATCCTTCTTCCAGATGAATTTTGTGCATGCAAATCGAGGGATCAATGCCCTTAAGATCAGCAACACTCCATCCAATTGCTTCACGATGTTGGTATAAAACCTCTACTAAGCTCTTCTCTTGAATTTCTGTCAGATCAGAGGCAATTATAATAGGAAGAGTTTTCTGTGCCCCCAAGAATACATACTTCAATTTGTTAGGCAAGGGCTTCAATTCTAATTCTAGAGGGGACTCCAATGAAGGCACTAGGGGAGTGCTAGAGAGAGAAGGTAGTGGCTCAATTGGAATTCTCCATGGTGGAGTATTCTGAATAGCATCCACTTCCAGCATAGCATGCACTTCTTCACACAACCCTTCATCATTAATGTTCTCAAAGTCATAAAGAGACTTACATACCTCCAGGGAGTTTCGAGATATAGAGGATGAAACAATTTCCTCCACACATTCATCAATATCATCCATACAGAACACATCACTCTGATCTGGGGGGTGTTGGATAGCTTTGAACACATTAAGCTTGACATTCATATTGCCAAATGAAATATCCATGATCCCCGACCTACAATTTATGCAAGCATCAGCAGTAGCTAAGAAAGGTCGACCAAGGATCACTGGAATGTGCCTCTTCAGATTATGAACCGGCTCAGTGTCAAGTACAATGAAATCAACAGGAAAGTAGAACTTGTCCACTTTAATGAGCACATCTTCTATGATTCCTCGAGGTTGCTTTGTTGATCTATCTGCAAATTGCAATACCACCGAGGTAGGCTTCAATTCTCCCAAGCCCAATTGTAAGTAGACTGAATAGGGTAGCAAATTCACACTTGCACCCAAATCAAGAAGAGCTTTATCCACATGGTGCTCCCCAATAATACATGAGATAGTTGGAGCACCAGGATCTTTGTACTTGGGAGGAGTACACTGCTGAATTATTGAACTTACTTGTTGTGGCAACATCACTTTCTTTGGCACATGACTTTTAGAATGCCTTTTCTGAGTGCACAAATCCTTTAAGAATTTAGCATAAGGAGGAATTTGCTTGATGGCATCAAGGAGTGGCAAATTAATCTTCACTTGGCGAAACACCTCCATCATGTCATGCAGCTTGTCCCCTTACTTCCCCAATTTAGATGCTTCTAGGAAACGTTGTGGGAAAGGAGCCTTGGGTTCATAAGGAATTTCAGCACTTGGACTTGTGGTCACTTTTTCTTCTTCTTTCTTCTCACCCACCTTATTATCAATTATTTTCCCACTTCTCAAAGTGGTAATAGCTTGGACTTGCTCATGGTGTGGGTTGTTTGTGGAAGCTTGCATCCCTCTTGGATTAGCAATTGGTTGACTAGGGAGCTTCCCTTCTTATCTTCTACTCAATGAAGTAGCAAGCTGTCCAAACTGAGATTCCAGTTTGGCAATGGATTGAGAATGCGAGTGCACTAGCTGAACTGTATATTGTACTGTTGCTGCAGTAGCTTGCACTGTCTCTATAAGAGAATCAAGCTTGTCAAATTTAGATAAGGTAAGTGTCAGCTTGTCTTCAATAGCAAAAATTATTTGGGCCATAGGACTTTATGTTTGATATTGCTGTTGAGGCACAAAAGTCCTAGGTTGATATGATGGTTGCATTGCTGCCCCTTGATTACTGTAAGAAAAACCAGGATGATTCCTCTATGTAGGATTGTAAGTATTACCTCGTGGAGGATTCATTGGTCCAGTGAAAGTAGCTTGAACTTGCTCATGTTGAATATCAGAAAATTACCCCACCGAAGGACAATTGCTCACGTTATGCATAGGACTAGAGCAAAATTCACAAGGGCCTAGCAATGTAGAATTTGAAGCAGAAGGAGTTTGATTGGCAGCCATAATTGCTGCTACCTTTTGTGCAATTAAATCAATATCAGTTGGCATAGCTTCTGAAGCACCAACCTCAAAAATCCCATCAGTCTTCCTGGTAGTGGCAGGTCTGCTAGAACGAGTAGAGGACACATGTTGTAGAGAGTTGTCACTAAGATTTTCAAATAAGGTCCATGCCTCTTCTTCACTCTTCAACATAAAAGTACCTCCACATGATGCATCAACCATCTGTCTGTTGGCTTCTGTGAGCCCTTCATGAAAACTCTGCACTAGTTGCCACTTAGGAACTTGATGATGGGGACACTTCCTAAGAAGGTCCTTGAATCTTTCCCATGTCTCATAAAATTATTCCCCCTCATATTGGGAGAAACCAGTAATAACACGTCTGAACTGATTGGTCTTCCCTATCGGAAAATACTTCTTGAGAAACTCATGTTGCATCTGAGTCCAAGTCGTGATAGAACCAGCCGGTAGAGAGTTGAACCAATACTTTGCTTTGTCTTTCAGAGAGAATGGAAAAAGTCTCATTCTGAAAGCATCTTCAGAGAAGTTGTGAATTTTTGTAGTTGAGCACACTTCAATGAAGTCATCCAGATGCTTGTAAGGGTCTTCTTGAGTCAGCCCAAAATAAGATGGTAGCATCTGAATAATGCTGGACTTGATCTCATAATTGTGTGCTGTGATATTGGGCAATTGAAAACCTGCTGGCGAGGTATATGTCTCAGGAACATAGTAGTCCCTCAGCAATCTAGCTCTTTCTCCGTCAGCATTAGGAACAATGTTGTTATTCCTCTCTTCTGCCATGTCTTCAAGTAATTCTTCCTCTTGCACAATGGTATCAACAGGGATGTTCCTCTGTTGTCTAAGAGTACGTTCAGGCTCAGGATCAAGAGGTATCAAAGGATCAGCTACAGAACGACGACCTTGCATATATTAGCCAAAAGCACCTGAAAAGAAAACAAAAACAAAATTAAAAATAAAATATAAAAATTTCCTAAACTAAAAATCCAATTAAAACTAATTCTGTAAAATCCAATCAATCAAATAGATAATCCCCGGCAACGGCGCCAAAAATTGATTCGTGTGTGAGTGTGACTTAAAAAGTATATCAATTAAAATTTTTCACACTTCGCAATAGAACGAATTCCTTGCAGAATAGGGCTATCGAAAGAGGTATCGTACCTCAGGGATTATGGTCTGACGAGTTGAAACACAGAATTAATTTTAATTAAATTTATAAGAAAAGAATTGATTTTTAAACTAAACTAAGTAAAAAGGTAAAATAAAATAAATCAAAGTAAATAATATAGTGAAGATAATATGAGAGAAATCTAGGGTGTTTGACTTCACCACTAACTCCACAATCAATGGTCAATTGGATCAATTATAGGGGAATTACATCATGCATAAGTGGTGTCGGTGGCTACAAGCTCACCTTCATCCGTCAAGAAGATAACATATGATTAAGGCTAAGCCATGGACTATCTTCGATTGGCATGGGCCATCTGCCTAACTACTCTAATCTAGGGTGCAGTATGGTTCATCTTCTCTAGGCATAATCCATCAAAGCTCATAACAATATATTCAGTGATTACCATTGTGTAATAATCTCTCTCATGATCACAGAAAACAAGAGAGATTGAGTTCAATAACAACAACTAAATATCTAAGACAAGATAAGAAATCATTGAGATTGAATTTATAAGAATTTTATTGCTCAATTCCTTAATAAGAATCCTCACAATTACACAATCTATGCATGTATATAAAGGTCCCCAATAATTAAAACAATCAAACCATTGATGCTTTGTTAGGGCTACATCAAAACCCTAGTGGATGAACTAGCCGCTCATGGTAGAAGAAGAAGCTTCAACTGTTGAGGAAGAAGACATCATCTTTCCGAATTCTGCGTATGACTTTGTTCTCCAATGGCTTTGCGAATATGTTTCTGTTCTCTTCAGCCCTCTCAGACTCTCCAATCTCTGTGTAAGCTCTCCCAATTCAGCCTCCAAGTCTTCCCTTTATTCTCCAAGAGAATACACCAAAGTCCTAAGCCAATTAGGAATAAATTAGGGTTTCCCGCAGCACTAATCAGGTGGATTTTTCCTGCTGACTTCGGCCCGACTTTTGACCCACTAGAAGTCCGTTTTACAAAATTTTCGTGAAATACAAAAGTGTGTAGAATCACATTTCGTTCAACCTTGCGCGAGAATTATGTCCATTTGAGGCTCGAAAATAAGACTTCTGGTCCGTTTTCCAAAACGGGATTAAGACTGCATTATGCGCAGATTTGGGCTTCAGGCCCGAAACCTTCTTAAGCAGCTGTAATTCTCTTGGACCTCTTTCTTGGGCTGATTTGAGTTGAAATAAATGGTTGAGTGAATCTCCTTGATGTAGGCTTCATCTCACCATCTTGGATGTCGTCTTTAAAAACCCAAAAGCACGGTTTTAACTGAAATAATCATTAAGGCCCTGAAAATACAGAAAACACTAAAACAAAGTAAAATCACAAAATAATCTATCACTAAGAGAATAAAATACATAAGTTAAGAGGTTAGAATGCGTAACATTCAACGCCTATCAAGAGGTCCAAAAGAAAGAACGAATATAATGGTCTAATCCTCTTCCTATTGTTTAAGTTGTTCTGATTCGAAAAGCGCAATTACTAGCAAAAATTATGTAAGATCAGAACTGTGTGGTGCTTTGTTCCAAATTCGACCATTTAGACTTCCAATAGAAACACAATGAGTATGACAACAACGATTTTAAACTAGTTTCTGTTGGGTCATTTTGATTTGAAAAGTCTCATTCCTAGAGAAATACCGTAACAAAATCCTTTGTTACTTGCCAAATTTTGATCTTCTATATCTCCAAAAGAAAAAATGAGCATCCCGATTCGATCTTCATCCTATTTTGTTTGAGTCGTTATGATTGGACAAGATCAATTCCAAGTCAAAATCGTGAATGAACACAACCATATGTTGCTTTATGCCAAATTTGACCGTCTTGACTTCTAAAAGAAACACAACGAGCATGACAACATAGATTTCAAAGAAGTTTTGTTTGAGTCATTTTTATTTGAAAAGTCTCATTCGAAGAGAAATTATGCCACAATTAGATTTGTATGTTGCTATTGGCCAATTTGACAATCTAAACGTCCAAAAGAAACAACGAGTGGATCGATCCAATCTTCATCCTCTTTTTATTTGAGTCAACTGATTTGACAAATGCAATTTTTAACATAAATCACGTATGATCACAACAGTTTGGTGCTTTGTGCCAGATTCGGTCGTCCAGACTTTCAAAGGAAACACAGCAAGCATAACTCAACAATTCTAAAATAGTTTTAGATGGGTTGTTTTGATTCGAAAAGTCCCATTCATAGAGAAATCGTTCCACAAATAAAATTGTATATTTCTTTTTGTCAAATTCGACCGTCTAAACATCCGAAAGAAATAACGAGCGTGTCAATCCGATCTTCTTCTTTTTTGTTTGAGTTGTTCTGATCTGGAAAGAGCAATTCCAAGCAGAAACCGCGCACAATCATAACTGCATAGTTCTCTGTGCTAGATTGGATCATCTTACCTCCCGAAAGAAACACTACAAGCCTGACAACAACAATTTTAAACTATTTTCGTTTGAGTTGTTTTGATTCGAAAAGTCCCATTCCTAAAAAATTATGCAACAACAAGAAACATACGATGCTTTTCTACCAAATTCGACCATCTAGACATCCAAAAGAAACAATAAGCATGTCGATCCAATCTTTATCCTTTTTTATTTGTTGTGCTGATTTGAAAAGAGCAATTCCTAGCCGAAACCGTGTGTGATCACAATCGTATGGTGTTTTTTGTCCGATTTCAATATCTGGACTTCCAAAAGAAACAACTAGAATGCCAACAATGATTTTAAACTACTTTCTTTTAAGTTGTTTATATTCGAGAAGTGACATTACTAGAGAATTCGTGCCATAATCAGAATCGTACGTTGTTTTTTGCAAAATCCAACAGTCAAGACACTGAAATAAACATAGGGCATGTCAATCCGATCTCATCCTATCCATTTTGAGTTGTTCTGATTAGAAAAGAGCAATTCCTAGTAAAAGTCGTGCGTGATCACAACCATGGGGTGCTTTATGTCAGATTTGACCGTTTGGACTTCCAAAAGAAACAAAACGCGCATGACAATAATAATTTTAAACTAGTTTTTTATTTGAGTTATTTCTATCAAAAACACCCATTCCTAGAGAAATTGTTCCACAATAAAAATCATATGTTACTTCTGGCCAGATTCAACCATATAGACGTCTAAAAGAAAGAACTAATATGTCAATATAATTGTCACGCCCCGAAACCCGGACCGTCGGGACTCCCCCGGACCGACCCCGAATCCCGAGTGTGAACCCGTTCACTCAACCCCATGAACGATCTCAATTACTCTCATGCATTAGTATCAAGGTTTGATACCATGCTATAATTCTCCGATTTCCAACTCTCGGAGAACCAGAGGTTAAACTGTCTATTTAACCCAATAGACCCTCATTACCATCATTTGCTGCGGAAGCTTAACTCAATTATTTCATATGAATGGACCTAATTCCATCTTAACCAATTCCCATGGGCCCTACATCAAATCATACACCTTAGTGGTCATTTGCTTGCCCACACTTTCAAGAATCACTCACTTTCAAGCCTCAAAACTTACTGTATTTGGAATCTGAAACTTAGGCCTACACCATTGGATAGATAATCCAAAAATACTCAAGTTAAAAAAAAACCACACTTAATTCCAATCTAGAACGAAGAAATTATGTCGAAACAAAGTTTTGAAAAATGCTGTGAATAGTAATTTCGATTGTGTGAAAATGGGATTTCAATTATGCGAAACTGGCATCTCGATTGTGCAAAATAAATCTCGATTGTGCGAAGATTTCACCCTCTCAGGACCTCAGATCTTCAATATTTCGCATGATCGAAATGAGGGTTTCGATTGTGCGAAATCCCTCCTGTCTGGACCCTAAAAATCACTATAAATCATCACCCCTTCGCACAATCGAAATGGGGGTTTCGATTGTGCGAAATAGGCATTTCGCACGATCAAAATGCTCCCCATGGGACCTCCAACAACCCTATACATGGTTCATTTGGAGCCCAATCCACCTTCTATCATCCTAGAACCTCTCATACATGGTCCATAACATAAATGAAAGATACCAACATCATTTACACACTCAAAATCATATTCATGATCGAATCATACATCAAAATGAGTCGTTCTCTTCCACAAACACAATCCATTCATAATGGAAACATCATCAAATGAACTAAGTGCCGCCATGGGCATTACATAAATTAAACCGTTGTCTTTCCACACCCAACAAGTTTAAAATCCAATACTTACATCAAAGTTACATTTGTCCAAAATATAACCATAACTCAAAACAAAGTCGCATGCCATAAGCCGGCATGGATAGCCACAAAATGCACAACATCCAAAAGATAGCAAAACCACTACTAGTGTTCCACTTGGACACTCAAGTCCCATTCGTCATCGGCGCCTTATCTGTAAAAAGAGTTTATAATAAAGGGGTGAGCACCACTGCGGCTTAGTAGAGATACCCCAACCCTCCTAAGTGCCGACTCGATACCGACCTACATGGAATGCATATGAATACACTACATGCCATATCCACAATCTCACAAACCAATCAACAAATGTAATTAAAGAGGATTGCATATTTCACGAATCATGTACAACATGTTCAAACATAAAAGCATTAAGGAAAGTAAATGCTCTCTCTCTCGGTCCTTATCCGATACCCCACATGATTGGCCCGCTCCGAGGATCATGTAACCTTGGACACCTCTGATAACCATCCAATGACCGGGACAACTCCAAAAGGTTATTCTACCATAGTAATAATAGGATTGCCATAGAGTAAGGGGACAACTCCGAGGCTCACAATTCTTGGACATTCTCCGATAACCATCCAATGACCGGGACAACTCCCTCGGTCATTAGTATTGGACATACTCCGATCCTAGGCATTAAGCCTTAGTATGGCGGGTCCACTCCGAGGTCCATACGTAGTGGATAATTTTACCACATTTTACAACACGGTTAGATCACTCCGAAGCCCCGTGCACCTCATTTGCGTCATTTTTCCTGCAACTTCCCACATATGCAATGTGAATGCATAAACACATGATATTTTATTTTCATGCTCAACTCATGCTCATTGATACTAAAAAGAAGTAACAAGCATATTTTCCATCAACACACACCACATATAGCACATATATGTATAACACATGCATATATCTTCTCATATGCATACAACTTCAAAATTAGCATATTTTACTCATGCTACACTCAATGCATAATTTTAGCACATAGAACTAACATGTATTCAACAACCACATTCTCACATATAATCACATATATGACACTTGGTACACATTTTCCACATATACACCAAAATTGAGCACATAATGCCTATGTATCAATTTCTTACACTCACACACTTCAAACCCACATGCTACCACCAACACAATATACACAATTGTGAAAAGATAGGACTCTAGAGAAGAAGAAAACACAAATTTCCACACCTCTCACCATCCTAAAGCATATGAAACACAACCTAAAACTCTCTTCTTCACCCGAAACCCTAGAATCGACAATTAGAAGAGAAGAAGAACCCCTACCTCGAAAATGAAGACCTTCCAAGCACTTCACCAAAATTCCAGCGATGTATATCTTGCCGAACCACCACTTTGATCGGTTCAAAGGGAAGCCCTAGCCGTCCCCTACGTATCTCCCTCCTTCGGCAAGTCTTGAATCCAAGCCGAACGGGTCCGAAATGTAGAGAGAAGGGAGAGCTATGAAGATGGAGAGTTTTAGAGAGATAAAGAGGCGTTCTATATGGATGAATATCTCTGCCACTGATATTTAAAATATCTAGGGCATGCAAAAAGACCAAAATGCCCCCGGCCACTTAACGTACCCTCCGGGCCTCCGTTTTCGATTCCGAAAACTCCTACGATCTCGAAATCACTTCCTTAAATCTCTAAAAATTTCATCTAAGTCATTCTCAAAAATAAATATTTTTGGAAATTTTCCGGATTATCGGGCCCACCTAAGTCGCATCCCGAGCCTCGGTTTGACCAAAGAGTCAAACTTCTCCAAATCTCTCAAAAACTTTTCAAAACCTTAAAAACACTCCCCAAACATATTCCCCACACTCAAAACATGCTAATCACCACTCAAAATGCATTTATGGCAATTATAGTGCAAAAAATGCAAAACTGGCCAAAATTGGTCACGGTCTCTACAATAATCTTCATCCTTTTTAGTTAGTTGTTTTGATTTGGAAAGAGTAATTCCTACCAAAAATTGTGCATGATCACAACCGTATGGTGCTTTGTGTTAAATTTGATTGTTTGGACTTCCAAAAGAAATAACAAGCATGTCTACAATGATATTAAACTAGTTTCTTTTCAGTTATTTAACTTCGAAAAGTCCCAATCCTAGATAAAGCATGCCATAATTAGAATCATACATTACTTTTTGCCAAATTTGACAATTAAGACGTCCAAAACAAGCAACGAGCATGCCGATCCGATCTTCCTCCTATTCTGTTTGAGTCGTTAGGATTTGGAAAGAGCAATTCCTAGTAGAAGTCGTGCGTGCTCACACCATAGAGTGCTATATGCCAGATTCGACCGTCAGGACTTTATTTAAGTTTCTTTGATTCGAATAGTCCCATTCCTAGAGATGTCATGCCTCAATCAAATTCGTTCATTGGCTTTTCGCAAATTTGACCATCTAGAGGTCCAAAAGAAACAACGAGTATACCGATCTGATATTCTTCCTATTGTGTTTAAGTTGTTCTGATTCAAAAAGCGCAATTACTAGCAAAAATTGTCTATGATCAGAACTGTGTGGTGCTTTGTGCCAGATTTGACCATCTAGACTTCCAATAGAAACACAACGAGTATGACAACAACAATTTTAAACTAGTTTCCTTTGGGTTGTTTTGATTTGAAAAGTCTCATTCCTAGAGAAATACCACAACAAATCCTCTGTTGCTTGCCAAATTTTGATCGCTAGATCTCCAAAAGAAAAAAATGAGCATCCCGATTCGATCTTCATCCTGTTTTGTTTGAGTCATTATGATTGGACAAGAGCAATTTCAAATCAAAATCGTGAATGAACACAACCATATGGTGCTTTATGCCAAATTTGACCATCTTGACTTCCAAAACAAACACAATGAACATGACAACAGAGATTTCAAAGAAGTTTTGTTTGAGTTGTTTTGATTTGAAAAGACTCATTCGAAGAGAAATCATACCACAATTAGAATCGTATGTTGCTTTTGGCCAATTTGACAATCTAAACGTCCAAAAGAAATAATGAGTGGATCGATCCAATCTTCATCCTATTTTATTTAAGTCATTCTGATTCCAAAAATGCAATTTTTAGCAGAAATCACAAATGATCACATCAGTTTGGTGCTTTGTGCCAGATTCGGCCATCTAGACTTCCAAAAGAAACACAACAAGCATGACTCAACAATTCTAAAATAGTTTCAGTTGCGTTATTTTGATTTGAAAAGTCCCATTCATAGAGAAATCGTTCCACAAACAAAATTGTATATTTCTTTTTGCCAAATTCGACCATCTAGACGTCTGAAAAAAATAATGAGCATGTCGATCTGATCTTCTTCTATTTTTCTTTGAGTCGTTCTGATCTGGAAAGAGCGCTTCCAAGTAGAAACCGCGCACAATCATAACTGTATAGTTCTTTGTGCCAGATTGGATCGTCTTAACTCCTAAAAAAACATTACAAGCATGACAACAACTATTCGTGTTGGACATTCCAATACTATGTCGGATACTTGGACACTTCTCGAAGACGTGTCAGGCATTTCGTAAAAGTGTCCTGATATTTTTCTTTTTAAGACATTTCTAGGACACTTCTTGGATACTTCTGAGACACTCCTCGAACATGTATTAGACACTTCGTACCAGTGATTTATGTTCAAATATTTTGAAAGAAAATTATATACGACTAAATTATGATTAAAAAGCTAAGCTAAATATATGCAGACGACTAAATAAGTCTGCTTCTTTAATCTATTTTAATCTATTTGTCTATTTTTGTTTATAAGTTTGTTTGATTATTAATTGTTTGATGATGAATTGAAGTATTTATGTAATATAGTCTTTTCTATGTTCTATTTTTTTTTAAAAATTCATATCGCTGTGTCCGTGTTGTGTAAGGTAAGAGAAATGATATGTAATAAAAATAGAATAAAGAGAGAATTTATGTGACATGATTCATTTATAAGCAATTAATTTGGTTGCTAGCAATGACAACTATTTATGTTTATCTAGAAAGCACAGTGTTGTACTCGTATCGAGCACTCAAATATTATGTCAGACACTTCTGACTCTTTGAACAAGTGTCAGGACACTGATTTAATATTTCATTTTTCTTTTATATTTGTCATATTAAAATTGGAAGATATTACCAAAAAAAATATTAAACCTGTGTTAATGTGTCAATTTTTTCAATAAACAAACTAAAATTTGAAAATCAGCTCCACTCTTTTCTGAAATAAGCTTTTAACTAATCATAAAATTGACTTTTTTTTCCTTACCAAATAACAAACCCCTTTGGGGACGAAAAATTATAACATAGTACTGAAATTTAGTGTATTGGAGAATTTCATCACTAATTAGATTATATTTTTTATGATTTTCTATAATAATGAGAAATTGTGTTTTATCATTAGTGGAATTCCTACATTTAAGAAATTTCTGGAGTATTGTAGAATTATTCAAATTTACCGCGTGTGAATCTCGTAATTGAATTTCTATCACCACTCCTTCCTTACATCCCCCACCTTGCGAGTCTTCTGTCTCAACTTTCGTATAAAATTGTTTACATTTAGAATATGATTACTTGTGTTAGACCGTGAACGATTCGGGCAAATGAATTTATCCACTAAGTCATAATATTCAGAAATCTCTGAATTGGAAGTTTGGAAAGCATTACCTTCTATATCTTTTTTATATTCCACCAAAAATTCAGTTGAATTTTTCAAAATTTATCTAAAATTTGAAAATTTCAAATTAGGTTAAAAATAAAGGGTTTTGATTGAGTTCCCAATTTTTTTTTTTAAAGAAAGTCTTTAAAACATTTTAAGTCATCTAATATTGTTTTATTCGTTTAAGTATCATGAAATTTTTTTTTTTGGACACTTCATAACAGCGACATATTCAAGTATTTTAAATATATATATATATATATATATATATATATATATATATATGCGACTAAGTTATGATAAACAATCTTAGCTAAATTGAACCATTAATAAGTTTGGTTGATTAATCTATTTGTTTATTTTTATTTATAAGTTTGTTTGTCTTATAATTGCTTGATAATTAATTAATATATTATATTGTTATTTTATATCTCTATCCTCTTCGTATCAGTGCTCATGTCCTATTTTTTTTAATAATTTTCTGTGTTGTCATATATCTGTTTCATATTGTACCCATGTTCTAGATCCTTGTATGCATCTGTGCTTCTTAAATTCCTATATATATTGTATTAAACTGTACTTAATTAATTTACAGTGGTGTGGACAAAATGACAATCCACGCTTGTCAGTTTCCAGCAAGTGGAGTATAATAGAAACGTACCTAACTCCATTATTTTGATTTTATTTTGCTTTGTTGAAGAAAAGCCCATCCACCAAAACAAAATTCAATTATTGGATCCCACTTGGAAAAAAAGAAGTGAATACCTCTGTGCTTATATTTTATGGAAGGGTGATGCAGGTGCTTCGGGACATGCATCGGATGCATGTGCATCGGCCCAAGTCTTCAGCCAACGACATTGGCCTGAATAGATAATATAGTCATGAAAACTACGTGCACTTGAATGCGTCCTTCGGCTTCCCATTTCGGTCTTGGTTTCAATTTTGATCATTTTTCTTAATATAAATTAGAAACTTCCAAGAAACTATTGTGCCAAGAGGTGACCACGAATCGGATTCGATCGAATTTGGTATTAATCTAATCTAATCTGTGATCTACAGATTTGTGAAATTTCAATCCAATCCAATCCATTGGAGTTGCGGATCGGATCGGATTCGTGAAATAGTGGATTGGATCGAATGAGATTGAACGGATTAAACTTGTTCTAAATAGCCCTATTTATTTTTTTTTAATTTTTAAACCATGATCAATACTCCAATATCAAATTTAGAATAAATAGTACTCTAGGAGTAGCAAATTGATGGCAATAAAGTAATGAATTAGACTAATTGCCTAATAATAAGACCAACAACTTTCAAGTAACACCAACACTAATTGCCTAATAATAAGATCAGAATCACTATAATTCCACTTAAATAACAAAAATATATTCGTAAGTCATCAAAAGAGTAATGATTCGGTACATGTTAGATTTTAAACAAAGCTAATAGAAGTTAGAATGAAAACTGAAACAATCCGCTATATAAATTGAGTTTTTTTTTTTATGTTTAGGTTATAAAAGTTAATATATATAATAATTTATAATAGAACTAACGGATTTGTGGATCAGATCAGATTTCTACCCCTCCAATCCAAAATCCGATCGGTTAGTAACGGATTCTTATTTTTCAATCCACTACCAATCTGTTAGCTATCAGATTAGCGCGGACAGATCAGATTGGATCGGATTGACAGAATTTTTGTGCACTTCCCAAAGCCACCTGTTGGACCTTAGGTGACTTAAGTGGTCGCCTAAGGCTTCACCCAATAGAAAGTCTTCAAACATTTTTGTATTCTTATATTATTAAACTTTCCTAAAATTTTATCCTCTTATAATATTACAACATAAGACTCCACCCAATAGAAGACTCCCAACTTTTTTTTGTATTCTGATATTATTGAACTTCCTAAATATTTTATTTTCTGAATTTCTACAAGTTTTATCTTCTTATATTATTAGAACCAATAGTAAAAATTTAATAATGAATCCAAAGAATTTAATTCATTCTAAAACTTCTAATAATGGATCTCACTTGCACATTAAAAAGGACAACATAACTACTACACAGAACATGTTACAGAAACTACAAAATTTGTCTTCATTCTCTTCTCCACTCGTTACAATCTTAAGGCTTTTGTTGACGTAAATGTGCTTTCACCCTATTCCCCTCATTACAATCTTGTTGAAAGAACAGAAGTTAAGGTCATTTTCTCAACATTCTCATCATTCTCTTCTCAGAGAAATTCATAATATCAAACCATACCATCATAAAAAGGACAACATAGCTACTACACAGAACACATTACATAAACTACTCAAAAAAATTGTCAAAATATTAATAGAAATATAACCTTGGAGAATACGTAAAAGTTAAGGCTGATTGAAATTGAAGAATGGCAGTTCGTGATCATCTCATGTTCTATTTGGCACATAAATCCTTAGGATGTATGAAGCCTGTTAAATTTTGTAAATGCAATGAGGGCTTATTATGCACAGTGATGTCTACTCTCTTCGATAATTTTGAGAATCGCCAAAAACCTGGCACTTGCACTGAGTGTCTAGTATGTATAGTCCATTATGAATAAAAAAGCATAAAAGATATCAAGGTAAAAATTTGAGCACCAAAGTTCAGGCTACGACTTTTAGAAGAGCAACTTCTAGCAGCCTCTAATCTGGACCTTCTAACTTATGATAATAACCTGTTCATACAATCTTTTTCAAAATCGGATGCTGAAAGGGGCATCATGAATCAATGATCAATCAACCAGTGCACGTATCTCCAACAGCCAATAAAATTCACAATTACCTTCAAGGACACTCCAAACTAGTGAGTAGAAGAAATGGCCATAAGCCAATGAAGAGAAGACTCATACTATAAGAGAGAGGGAACAATTAATATTAGACAGCTCAAGAAAATATTGACCCCAATATAAGTCTACAACAATATAACACAACTTTAACTATAAATTGCATCTGTTAAGAATCAAGAATGAATAAATTATCACAAAAATGCTACAAAGGTTTATGATATGGTGGCATATGTGATGTGAATATATTAAAATAATTCACCAAAAGATAAAATAAATTACCTCTTTCTCTTCAAGTTTTCAAAGCCTTTATGTTTTCTCTCATAACCACATTTGTAATAGGGCGAGATAAGGCTCTCCACATGTCTTTCGTGCTCTAAACATATGTGGAAATGAAATGCCATGCACCATTATATCCCTTGATGTCGCCCAAGTCTCAGTCACCCCATACTCCATCACCCAAACATCAGTTTTGGTAGCATAACGATGTACAAAGATAGAGAGACACCCTCCAAGAACCCGCAAATCACTTGGCTTCTGATAGTTGTCGTCAAGATAGCTAGGTACTGATACATTCCGAAATTTCTCATCTATTAGATCAAAAGCACAAATCACATACGAATCATCATATTTATAAGCTGCCCAATGTACAGACCCATCTATAAGAACCCCCGGCTCCAAGACAAGTTCATAGGGAAAATCATGAATCTTCCTCTATCTCCAAGAATTGGTTCTCAATGTGTAGACACTTACAATTGTATATTTATAATTAAAACATAATTCCACCACCTTGTAATCATCTATAGATGAATCGAACCCAAGTCCATAATTGACAAGAACCCACAATCTCGATTGAATGAATCGATGCAAAATCGAGCTTGGTTGCAATCACAGCATCCTTATTGGATGCTTCAGTGCAATCGATGAAGTAAAGAGAGGCAGAGCTAAGAATAACCCTCTCACGTTTGTTGTTTCGATTGAGGTGTATTTTGACAAAATCAGGGTTTGAGATTAGAGTATGCCATGTGCTCGATACGAGCCTAAATCGGCAGAGAGACTTCACAAGTAGTCGAGAGAGTATGTCAACCTTGATCTCTTCCGGAAGGTTTGCCCAGTTTGACATCTCCAACTTCACAGAGGAGTGCTTATGGTGGTTGGCCTTTATATATGTATATATATATATACACTAGTTTAAAGCACATGCGATGCACGTGCATAATAAATAAATTAAAATTTTATTATAACACTTAAAACATTCAAAAAAGATTATAACACATCCAAACACATTAATTAAAACACCCAAAACTATTTTCATTAATATAAACTCACTTGTTAGAAAAAAAATAAAACTATAAATTAACTATTATTCACATGAAAAAAATCAAGTCTAAACTATAAGAAATAAAAAATTATAATTCTAACTATTCTTAAACAATCTATTACTATTATTTTAGAAATTCTCAACACTTTATCTTTTTTATATTTCTGATTTCTTCTTCAAATAAATCATTCTCAAGTGAAACATCTTTGATAACTGTCACAACAAAACTATTTTTGGCTACGTCATTTTTACTGTTATCTATCTTGATCATAAAAAGAAATGGTTTTCCTTTACAACTTATCACTTTGTCATAAAATTCATTCATCTCCTCGTCCTACAAAATGAACAAATTTATTTTAGTAATATTAATACATTTCAAATGAATTGTTTTATTCATATATCTTATAAGTGCAGAAAAAAGTATTAGCTGACTTTTTAACTGTATTAGCTTATCTAGTGAACAATTTATTAATGATTGAGAATCAGCAAATATTATTAGATATGCATTATTTGTTATATCTTTGACTCGAAATTGCATCATAAATCTGCATAAATGAGTATACTTCATTGATACATAATAATAAAGAATGACATATTTGTTATATTGTAATTTTTAAAAAAAATAGAATATTTAAAGATATAATAATACCTTAGAAAGCATTTATCATTTTTTGTTTTGCAATTAGTACAACTAATTCCATCTTTTCATACTTCAACTTTCTTCTTGCATTGCTTACATACATTGCACTATGATTTGGATGCATTTTTAATCTCTATAATTGTTGCTTCAAAAGAGTAGTGTGTTTTCTGCAAATTGAGTGACAAAATATATTTTTTTAATAGAAATTAATTATAATTATGTGATATAATAAAGAAATATTAAATGAATTTATAAAAAATAATAATAATTTAATGCCTTGAATGTCATTGTGGATTTTCAATTATGTCTTCGAGTGGAAGTTTTTAAATATCCCCACAAAATTTTGCGCATGAGGTGGACAGTCTCAAACACAAAACCTGAGGTATATTAATTAACAACTCATAGCAACAAGCATAGAGGACAAAAGACAGAATTAAAAAATTTTTAAAAGAAGAATAGAAAATCCCTCTGAATTAAAATAACATTAAATAAATGAGTACATGTCTGGTAATACAATTTGAAAGTCTCGTAACCCAAAGACCCTTTAACCAGACAGAACAAAAGTTTGCAACCCTAAATTAAAACCAATAACCAAAATCTCCATAAAGTTCATGGTTTGAATTCTTGAAGATGAAGATAAATTCCTACCCTGAGACTGATGAGAAGAGATGTCTGCCACAACCAACCCTAAAACTCTATTCTCGTGGTGGAACCTGTCTTGGACCTGAAATATCAATAAAGTGAGTTAAACCCACTAACAAGTCCTATCTACTGCATCCCAATCAGAGAACCAATATACATACCCATAGTATGAGAGTCACAAGAGGAAATGTAGATAAAACATACAAGTCCTTCCTTAACCAGTTCATGTTTTTAAAATAATAGCCATCATTTACAGTGTTCTATCAAAACCCTTATCATGCAAAAGTAAACACATTCTTTAAGTTCAGAAAAAATAAAGCATAAATATGTATAATATCAAATTTAAGCAATCCTCACATGCCACCATTTTTATCTTTTGATACCTTAATAGGTATAGGTATAAACATATTGGTCATTCCCTATCTAGTTCATGTTTTTAGAAGTAAAAATCACCTTATACATTGTCCCAACAAACCTTTATCATTCAACAATAAACAGATTCTTTAAGTTCAAAATAAAGGAAGATATGCATATATTTTATCAAGTTAAAGCAAACCTGACATGCTCCTAGCAATCCTTACATGCCTCGTTAATTTGAAATACTTTAATAAGTATTGACAATCCTGACATGCCCGACAATCCTTACATGCCTCCTTTAATTTTAGATACCTTAATAAGTATTGTCAATCCTAACATGCTTGGCAATCTTTACATGCCTCCTTTAATTTTAAATACCTTAATAGGTATTGGCAATCCTAACATGTCCGGCAATCCTTACATGCCTCCTTTAATTTTAGATACCTTAATAGGTATTGGCAATCCTGACATGCCTCAACAATCCTTACATGCCTCCCAAACCAACTTGCAACATGAATAAGAAAAGGGTGCACAATATTGAAATGCACAAGACATAAGAATTTAAATAATCGGATATCCAATCATCACAAGGAGATAACTCATTCACAATTAAACTAAACCAAGTGTATCATGGATAAATATAACTTCAAGGAGAGAACAGTTAAAATAAAATAACACAAACATCCATTATAGGAGCAAATACTCAACCAAGCCTCCAATGTATCCAAATCATCTAGGGAGTCTAAACCTAACTCTAATCTAGGTTTCTGGGCCTACTTTGCCTCTAAGAACCCTATTTAATCATTCTGAAATTTTTTTGAATTTTTGGAAATTTTAGGAATATTTTTCTAGTAAAAAGAAAATAAAACATAGTATGAGGCATACTTTTACAACCGATACAACCATAAGGGAAACTCATTTCCTCTTGAAATTTAAAACTCAAGTGAATTTTAACCCTATAAATCTACCTGAATGTTTTTAGAATGTTTTGGAAATTTAAAATATTTTCAAAAAATAAAAGAAGGTTAAAACCCAACTTTTAGACACTTTAAAAATTAATTGAACTCCAAGGGAAGCTCATATCAAGATGAAACTTTAAAAACCAATTTATTTAAAATCCAAAAATTTACGGTAAAAATTTGGGAATTTTTGGAAATTTTAAATTATTTTCTAAAATAAAAGAAGGTGGGAAACCCAATTTTTTAGACACTTTAAAATTCACTTTAAAAACAAGAGGAAATATTTTCGACGTGAAATTTAAAACCAAAGCTCCTTAAACCCTAAGAAGGTGACATAAAATTTTGGGAGTTTTTTGAATTATAAAAGCATTTTTAAAAAATGATTTTTCAAAATTTCAAGTTTTACAAAAAAAATTCAAAAATACAAAAAAAATATCAAAACTATCTGGAACGGGCCCATATTGGACCCAGAGGTGGGCCCCCACGAGTGGGGCCAGAAAATAACTTCCCCGGTGCTGGCCGGTGCAACGCTCAGACACGCGTAGGCCAGGCACGTGGGCAAAGGGCTGTTTACTTTTGTGGGGGTATATCAAAGGGCTGCTTCTCCAACGATTTAATTTTCTAAGGGTCAAGGGTTGTTTACCCGTGCAATCCACACCATAAAAGATACAAATTAACATCCTTCACCCTCCTAGATTCATACTATTATGAATTCCATACGTATAGCACACATATCATATATATATACATATATATGCATAAACATGTTAATATATAAATTCTTCACATATATTTAATTGGCATGGAAGATCTCACGAATTTAATTCAACAAAAAAAAACATTAATTAACATACAATGAGATACAAAATTTTTAAGAACAATCATAGACAAAAATCTAGACTATGTATAAGGATTCAAAGGGGAAGAGAACTTGTCTTTTTGACGATTCAAAAACTCATTCACCTAATCGCTCATTCACTCCCTTCTCTCTTTCGTTTACTCTCTTGGTTTCTGTGCGTAAAGCAAACGGTAAAAACCCTAATCTCCTAGTTTCTTTTGTCTTAATTATTATTATTCTATTATTGTTTTTCTAAAAACTAAATAAACTAAAAAAAATAAAAGAAATAAAATAATATAACCATAACCCTAGCCCATCAACTTAGCATATCCCTAACCCAACCATTCCAGCCCAGATTTCTCCCTAGCCCAATCTAAAGCATTTAAAAGATTTAAAACAGATAATACACAATTAATAAAAACAATTCACATAAAATAATAATAAAAAAAATATAAAGGCAATGCAATTTACATGAACTAATAAAATGTAAAAAGAGAAAACAATTCACATGACATGATAAAATATCAAACTTAACAATTCACATGAAATGATAAAAATATAAAGGAAAAACAATTCATATAAAATAGTAAAAAAAATAAAGCAAAGCATTTCACATGAATTAATAAAAGTAATGTAAAGCAATTCAAACTTAAAATAATTAACGTCCAAATTTCTGGGGTATTACATTCTTCCCCCCTAAAAAGAGAAATTCTGTCCTCGAAATTCAGCCCATACCTTAGAGAAAAAACTCTGGATACTTTGCTTTTATTTCATCCTCCCTTTCCCAAGTGGACTCCGACTCATTGTGGTGGCTCCACTGAACTCGAACTAACGGAATGGTCTTAGAATGAAGAACCTGATCCCTACGGTCAAGAATACAGTAAGGTTGCTCCACATATGTTGCATCTAGCTACAACTCATCTCTCCAACCTCAATGTGCTGGTAAGTATCATCATCTCTAAGGAATATTCGCAGCATATAGACATGAAAGACATTGTTCACCCTGTGTATCGTGTCTGGTAACGTCAGTCTATACGCTACCACTCCAACTATGTCAGTAATCATAAAAGGGCTTATAAAATGAGGTTCCAGCTTCCCTTTCCTTCCAAACCGCATAACTCCCTTCATGGGAGAAACCTTGAGTAGAACCTGATCCCCCACCTTGAACTCTAGTGCACGATTTCTTCAGTCAGCATAACTCTTTTGTTTGCTCTGCACAGTCTGCATATGGTCTCTAATAAGGGCAACTTTTTCTAACGTGTCCTTAATAAACTCAAGACCCAAAAACCTATTCTCTCTAACTTTCAACCAGCAAACCGGCGATCTATATGGTCGTCCGTACAGAGCCTCAAATGGCGCCATACCAATAGTCTTTTGATAACTATTGTTATAGGCAAACTCAACTAGCAGCAAGTAACTCTCCCAATTACCCTTGAAGTCGAGTACACAGGCTCACAACATATCTTCAAAAATCTGATTAACTCTTAGTCTAACCATTGGGCTGAGGGTGATAGGTTGTACTGAGGTGCAGAGTTGTACCCATTGTTTGTTGAAAGCTCTCTAAAAACTCTAAAACAAAACTCGGATCTCTATCCTATATAATGGACAAAGGCACACCATAAAGCTTCACTATTTTTGCAATGTAAAGCTTCGTGTATTGCTCTGAGGTGTAACTCGAGTGAACTGGCAAGAAATGTGCTGATTTTGTCAGCCTGTCCACTATCACCCAAATAGCATCATAGTTTCGCTATGAGGTGGGAAGTCCCACAATGAAATCCATAGAGATGCTCTCCCACTTCCACTCTGGTATAGGCAGGATGCAAAGACCTCGGCGGTCTCTGGTGATCAATCTTGATCATCTGATAAGTACTGCACTTAGAGACAAATATAACTATGTCCCTCTTTATGCCTACCCACCAAAACTGTCGCTTCATGTCTTGGTATATTTCATCCCCTCCTAGGTGTACCCAAAACTGAGAACTGTGGGCCTCACCCATCACTGCCCTCCTCAAATCATCATTGTGAGGAACTACTAATCGCCCCTTGTACCTCAATCCCCCATCTCTACCCACTGTATGGAATGGTACCTCCCTAGACTTCAACTCTATAACGCCCCGTTCCCCCGACTCCTGGGAAACCGGAGGTTAAACTGTCTATTTAGCCCAATAGACCCTCATTACCCTCATTCCCCCACAGAAGCTTAACCTAATTCTTGCATATGAATGCAAACAAATCCATCTTAACCAACCCCCATGGGCCCTACATCAATTCACACACCTTAGTGAACATTTACACGCCCACACTTTTAAGAATCACTCACTTTCGAGCCTCAAAACTTTCTGTGTTTGGAATCTGGAACTGAAGCTTACACCATTGGATAGAGAATCCAAAAATACTCAATTTCAAAAAAAACCACGCTCAATTCCGATCTAGAACGAAGAAATTACGTCGAAATGAAGTTTTGGAAAAAGCTGTGAATAGTAATCTCGATTGATCGAGATGAAATCTCGATTAATCGAAATTCAAGCGAGATTTTCACCCTCTCGGGACCTCAGACCTGCAATATCTCGATTGATCGAGATAGGGGTCTCGATTGATCGAAATTCCTCCTACCAGGACTCCAAAAATCACCATAAATCATCACCCTTTCGATCAATCGAAATGGGGGTTTCGATTGATCGAAATAGGCATCTCGATTGATCGAAATGCACTACCCGGGACCTCCAACAACCCTATACATGGTTCATTTGAAGCCCAATCAACATCCTATCATCCTAGAACCCCTCAAACATGATTAATAACATAAATGGAAGGTTCCAACATCAATTTCACTCTCAAGATCACATCCATAATTGAATTCATACACCAAAATGAATCATTTTCTTTCACAAACACCATTCATTCATAAGGGAAACATCATCAAATGAATCAAGTGCCGCCATGGGCATTACATAAATTAAACCGTTGTCTTTTCACACCCAACAAGTTTAAAATCCCATACATACATCCAAATTACATATGTCCAAAGTACAACCACAACTAAAAGGGAAGTCACATGCCACAAGCCGGCATGGATAGCCACAAAAATGCTCAAAACGCAAAAGATAGCAAAACCACCACTAGTGTTCCACTTGGACACTCATGTCCCATCCGTCATCGGCGCTTTATCTGTAAAATATTTAGAATAAAGGGGTGAGCACCACTGCGGCTCAGTAGAGATACCCCAACCCACCTAAGTGCCGACCCGACACGACCTACATGGATGCATGTCACAACATTTCACATATCATTCAACATATATCATGTTCACTCACAACAATGCATATATACATATAGGGATGCATTAAACACTTATCATGCTTCATAATTCAAACGAAGGCAATAATCATACACTTGTCTCTCTCTCGGACTCAACCCGACATCCCAACATAATTCTTGACCAAATCATGAAACCGAGACACTTTTCCACACCATTCCAATTCCGCCACCGAGTATTTACCTACTCCAAGGTGGATAGACCACCGTCACCGAGTATTTACCTACTCCAAGGTGACTTGGCCCCCTTTCTTGAATTCTCACCGAGTATTTACCTACTCCAAGGTGACTAACCACAATCACCGAGTATTTACCTACTCCAAGGCGATTGGGCAACCTTTTTAGAATCTCCACCGAGTATTTACCTACTCCAAGGTGAGTAAACCACCGTCACCGAGTATCTACCTACTCCAAGGTGACGCAACCACTCCAACGCCCTCTCCGAGTATTGACCTACTCTAGGCAATTCAACCACACTTCCCCGTTTCCTCACAACGGCCCCAATATATGCATTTTCGAACATATAAACATCAAGCATTTAATTTTATGCCTCACAATGCACATGCTAATTAATAAAAACATATAGCATGCATTTTATCTCCACTACACCACACATATATTTACCTATACATGCCACCCTAGCATAATATCCACATATGCTCACAAAACTTCACTTAAGCACATTTTAATCATGCTTTACAAATGCACATATTTTCTATACAAATATAGCATGCATTTAACTCACTTACAACATATAGCACATATATGCCCAATATAACACATTTCCACATATATGCACAAGAGCTAACATATAAGCATACATGCTTTCATTCTCCCACATTCTCATGCATTTGTCACTCACATCATGCATACTAGGAGATACACATCTATTGCACACAAGAGACTCAAGAGAAGAATAAAAAACACCTTATCCCATCCCTCTTACATCTCTAAAACATGCAATACTCAAACTTAGCTCTCACCACTTCACCCAAAACCCTAGAATCGACAAGTAGATGAGAAAGAACACCCCTACCTCGAAAATGAAGGCCTTCCAAGCACTTCTCAAATTTCCAGCAATGTCAACTTTGACAAACCGCGACTTTGATCAGTTCAAAGGGAAGCCCTAGCCGTCCCCTACGTATCTCCCTCCTTCGGCAAGCCTTGAATCCAAGCCGAAGACCTCCAAAATCTAGAGAGAAGGAAGAGAGAAGAAGTGGGAGCAATATAGAGAGAGAAGCAGCCATGAGATATGAAATATCTCTGCAGATTTTGACCATTTAAGGTCCCTAGGTCATGAAAAGACCAAAATACCCCTAGGCCACTTAACGCACCTTCCCGGACTCCTTTTTCGATTCCGAAAACTCCTATGGTCTCGAAATCACTTCCTTAACTCTCTAAACATTTCATCTAAGCCATTCCCAAAAATAAATATTTTTGAAAATTTTCCGAATTTCCGGGCCCACTTAAGTCGCATCCCGGGCCCCGATTTGACCAAAAATTCAAACTTCTCCGATTCTCCCGAAAACTTCCCAAAACCTTAAGAACACTTCCCAAACATGTTTCCCACACTCAAAACATGTTAAACATCACTCAAAATGCATTTATTCCAATTAAAATGCGAAAAATGCAAAACCGGCCAAAATTGGTCACAGTCTCTACAACCTCCCCCCTTTAAGGGAATTTCGTCCCCGAAATTAGAAACATACCTCAAGTAGTGAATAACTCAGGGTATTTTGAGCGGACTTCTTGTTCTCGCTCCCATGTAGCCTCCTCGACTCCGTAATGCCTCCAAAGGACTTTAACCAATGGAATCGTCTTGCCTCGAAGCACTTGCTCCCTAGCATCCAAAACCTGTACCGGTCTCTCCTCATATGACACATCCTCCTCCATCTCAAGATCTGTCCAATCTAACACGTGTGAAGGATCCGGCTCATACTTTCTCAACATCGAAACGTGGAAAGTATTGTGCACACTTGACAATTACGGTGGCAATGCCAAGCGGTATGCGACCTCACCCACACGATCCAATATCTCGAATGGACCGATAAACCGTGGGGCTAGCTTTCCGCTACGCCCAAACCTCATCAAACCCCGTCGTGGCGAGACTTTCAAGAAGACATGGTCCCCCACCTCAAATGCTAAAGGCCTCCGCCTTTTGTCAGCATAGCTTTTCTGACGACCCTGAGCCGTAAGCAAACACTGCCGTATAATCTTAATCTTTTCTGTAGTCTCTCTGACTATATCTGGCCCCAAAGCCACTATCTCACCAACCTCTGTCCAACAAACTGGTGACCTGATAGGCGTTGAATGTTACGCATTCTAGCCTCTTAACTTATGTATTTTATTCTCTTAGTGATAGATTATTTTGTGATTTTACTTTGTTTTAGTGTTTTCTGTATTTTTAGGGCCTTAATGATTATTTCAGTTAAAACCAGGATTTTGGGCTTTTAAAGAAGACATCCAAGATGGTGAGATGAAGCCTACATCAAGGAGATTCACTCAACCATTTATTTCAACTCAAATCAGCCCAAGAAAGAGGTCCAAGAGAATTACAGCTGCTTAAGAAGGTTTCGGGCCTGAAGCCCAAATCTGTGCATAATGCAGTCTTAATCCTGTTTTGGAAAATGGACCAGAAGTCTTATTTCCGAGCCTCAAATCGACATTATTTCTAAGTGGGGTTGAACGAAATTTGATTCTGCACACTTTTGTATTTCACGAAAATTCCGTAAATCGGACTTCTAGTGGGTCAAAAGTCGGGCCGAAGTCAGCAGGAAAAACCCACCTGATTAGTGCTGCGGGAAACCCTAATTAATTCCTAATTGGATTAGGACTTTGGTATATTCTCTTGGAGAATAAAGTGAAGACTTGGAGGCTGAATTGGGAGAGCTTACAGAGAGATTGGAGAGTCTGAGAGGGCTGAAGAGAACAGAAACATATTGCAGAGCCATTGGAGAACGAAGTCATACGCGTAATTCAGAAAGATGATGTCTTCTTCCTTAACAGTTGAAGCTTCTTCTTCTACCATGAGCGGC
The DNA here is from genome assembly GCA_026545225.1 of Cornus controversa. Taxonomy (NCBI): domain Eukaryota; kingdom Viridiplantae; phylum Streptophyta; class Magnoliopsida; order Cornales; family Cornaceae; genus Cornus; species Cornus controversa. Next base: position 14,843,070 of record CM048853.1, on the reverse strand, counting down.
TAGTTCATCCACTAGGGTTTTGATGTAGCCCTAACAAAGCATCAATGGTTTGATTGTTTTAATTATTGGGGACCTTTATATACATGCATAGATTGTGTAATTGTGAGGATTCTTATTAAGGAATTGAGCAATAAAAGTCTTATAAATTCAATCTCAATGATTTCTTATCTTGTCTTAGATATTTAGTTATTGTTATTGAACTCAATCTCTCTTGTTTTCTGTGATCATGAGAAAGATTATTACACAATGGTAATCACTGAATATATTGTTATGAGCTTTGATGGATTATGCCTAGAGAAGATGAACCATACTACACCCTAGATTAGAGTAGTTAGGCAGATGGCCCATGCCAATCGAAGATAGTCCATGGCTTAGCCTTAATCATATGTTATCTTCTTGACGGATGAAGGTGAGCTTGTAGCCACCGACACCACTTATGCATGATGTAATTCCCTTATAGTTGATTCAATTGACCATTGATTGTGTAGTTAGTGGTGAAGTCAAACACCCTAGATTTCTCTCCTATTATCTTCACTATCTTGTTTACTTTGATTTATTTTATTTTATCTTTTTAATTAGTTTAAAAATCAGAATTCTTTTCTTATAAATTTAATTAGAATTAATTCCGTATTCCAACTCATCAGACCATAATCCCTGAGGTACGATACCCCTTTCGATAGCCCTATTCTGCAAGGAATTCGTTCTATTGCGAAGTGTGGAAATTTTTAATTGGTATACTTTTTGAGTCACACTCACACACGAATCAATTTTTGGCGCCGTTGTCGGGGATTATCTATTTGATTGATTGGATTTTACAGAATTAGTTTTAATTGGATTTTTAGTTTAGGAAATTTTTATATTTTATTTTTAAATTTGTTTTTGTTTCTTTTCAGGTGCTTTCGGTAAATATATGCAAGGTCGTCGTTCTGTGGCTGATCCTTTGATACCTCTTGATCCTGAGCCTGAACGTACTCTTAGACAACAGAGGAACATCCCTGTTGACACCATTGTGCAAGAGGAAGAATTAATTGAAGACATGGCAGAAGAGAGGAATAACAACCTTGTTCCTAATGCTGATGGAGAAAGAGTTAGATTGCTTAGGGACTACTATGTTCCTGAGACATATACCTCGCCAGCAGGTTTTCAACTGCCCAATGTCACAGCACAGAATTATGAGATCAAGTCCAGCATGATTCAGATGCTACCATCTTATTTTGGGCTAACTCAAGAAGACCCTTACAAGCATCTGGATGACTTCATTGAAGTGTGCTCAACTACAAAAATTCACAACTTCTCTGAAGATGCTTTCAGAATGAGACTTTTTCCATTCTCTCTGAAAGACAAAGCAAAGTATTGGTTCAACTCTCTACCGGCTGGTTCTATCACGACTTGGACTCAGATGCAACATGAGTTTCTCAAGAAGTATTTTCCGATAGGGAAGACCAATCAGTTCAGACGTGCTATCACTGGTTTCTCCCAACATGAGGGGGAACAATTTTATGAGACATGGGAAAGATTCAAGGACCTTCTTAGGAAGTGTCCCCATCATCAAGTTCCTAAGTGGCAACTAGTGCAGAGTTTTCATGAAGGGCTCACAGAAGCCAACAGACAGATGGTTGATGCGTCGTGTGGAGGTACTTTTATGTTAAAGAGTGAAGAAGAGGCATGGACCTTATTTGAAAATCTTAGTGACAACTCTCTACAACATGTGTCCTCTACTCGTTCTAGCAGACCTGCCACTACCAGGAAGACTGATTCGTGTGTGAGTGTGACTCAAAAAGTATACCAATTAAAATTTTCCACACTTCGCAATAGAACGAATTCTTTGCAGAATAGGGCTATCGAAAGGAATGGGTATCGTACCTCAGGGATTATGTTCTGACGAGTTGGAACACAGAACTAATTCTAATTAAATTTATAAGAAAAGAATTCTGATTTTTAACTAATTAAAAAGATAAAATAAAATAAATCAAAGGTAAACAGATAATGAAGATAATAAGAGAGAAACCTAGGGTGTTTGACTTCACCACTAACTCCACAATCAATGGTCAATTGAATCAACTATAGGGGAATTACATCATGCATAAGTGGTGTCGGTGGCTACAAGCACACCTTCATCCGTCAAGAAGATAACATATGATTAAGGCTAAGCCATGGACTATCTTCGATTGGCATGGGCCATCTGCCTAACTACTCTAATCTAGGGTGCAGTATGGTTCATCTTCTCTAGGCATAATCCATCAAAGCTCATAACAATATATTCAGTGATTACCATTGTGTAATAATCTCTCTCATGATCACAGAAAACAAAAGAGATTGAGTTCAATAACAACAACTAAATATCTAAGACAAGATAAGAAATCATTGAGATTGAATTTACAAGACTTTTATTGCTCAATTCATTAATAAGAATCCTCACAATTACACAATCTATGCATGTATATAAAGGTCCCCAATAATTAAAACAATCAAACCATTGATGCTTTGTTAGGGCTACATCAAAACCCTAGTGGATGAACTAGCCGCTCATGGTAGAAGAAGAAGCTTCAACTGTTGAGGAAGAAGACATCATCTTTCTGAATTACGCGTATGACTTCGTTCTCCAATGGCTCTGCAATATGTTTCTGTTCTCTTCTCAGCCCTCTCAGACTCTCTAATCTCTATGTAAGCTCCCCCTCTTCAGCCTCCAAGTCTTCACTTTATTCCCCAAGAGAATACACCAAAGTCCTAATCCAATTAGGAATTAATTAGGGTTTCCCGCAGCACTAATCAGGTGGGTTTTTCCTGCTGACTTCGGCCCAACTTTTGACCCACTAGAAGTCCGATTCACGGAATTTTCGTGAAATACAAAAGTGTGCAGAATCAAATTTCGTTCAACCCTGCGCAGAAATAATGTCGATTTGAGGCTCGGAAATAAGACTTCTGGTCCGTTTTCCAAAACGGGATTAAGACTGCATTATGCGCAGATTTGGGCTTCAGGCCCGAAACCTTCTTAAGCAGCTGTAATTCTCTTGGACCTCTTTCTTGGGCTGATTTGAGTTGAAATAAATGGTTGAGTGAATCTCCTTGATGTAGGCTTCATCTCACCATCTTGGATGTCTTCTTTAAAAGCCCAAAAGCTTGGTTTTAACTGAAATACTCATTAAGGCCCTGAAAATACAGAAAACACTAAAACAAAGTAAAATAACAAAATAATCTATCACTAAGAGAATAAAATACATAAGTTAAGAGGCTAGAATGCGTAACATTCAACGCCTATCACACCCCCAAACTTACATATTGCTAGTCCCTTAGCAATAGAATGAAACAAAACTAAAACAAAGGAAACTAACAAATACTAACTAAACTACCAAACTCCACTTTCGTGGGAGAAACGATTGCATTTAGCATATGCAACAAGCCTTTAAACCCCTAGGTTCCCCCTAGTGGACGAGTATAGTCTCGTGAGGGTTTCCAGAAATGTTACCCACAAACATTCAAAATTCTGTTTCAACATTAATTCAAGAAGAAGATTACAATATATAGTTACAAACTTGCATTCAAGAATAATTCCAAACTTTCAAATTCCATAATTCAAAGCAATGGTCCCCATACATAATTCACATCAACATATCTCAAAATAATCAACTCTAGCTCCCTCGTGTAAAGTGAACTAGCAGTCCTCTCATGTAGCATAACTCAGCTCTGAATATATTAAGGCACATACCCCTTCAACTCACTAGCTCCCCTTATTGAACTTATACTTCCAAACATGCATACATGACTTTTTCATTTTTTCTTATCATTCTTTTTTCTTCATTGCTTTATTGGTTGTGCAATGTCTTGATTTATTAAGCTTTCTGAAAGATCCATGTAGCAAGCTTTCAGTCAGTGGCTCCCAAACCAGATGGCTTTAGGGCACTAGGCTTTAAGATACCCCGAAGACCTAATTACTCGAATCAGTCAGGCTACAAATCAAGACAACCAATGCTCATCTTTTCTCACCCTTTCACTTTTGACGCGAACACTCCGTGCTTCCTGAGGCATAGAGGCCCGGTTACTCATGAAAAGGATCAAATTGATTTGCTTATTCATCACTTTTTTTTTCACTTCTTTTTCTTTTTTTTTTTCATTGAAGTCAAGTATAACACATCATCGGTACTCATTCTCAAGAGATACTAATTAATATCAAGCATATGTAACTCAATAACCCAAAACATAGGTTTATACCTCACAAGATTATGCTAGTGTGTCTGTGCATGTAAGGAAACTAAAATTAATCACCCCAAAGCATGTTATTGCAAACCATGATTAAAACCACTTAATTTAAACCATAGTTTTCAAGAATTTAAAACATACTCAAAAATTGCAAGTTAAGCACCTACATAAGGTATTAATCCCTTGAATAATGTAAAAACATTCTATCTAAAAACAAAACAAAATAAAATAAAATAAACAAACTAAGAAAATAAAATAAAATAAAATCCTAATACAAAAAGAATTTCACACAAATTTCCCCCCATATTCCAATAAAGCACAAAAATAGGCATCGCCTCACCCCCAAACTTAAACTGTACATTGTCCTCAATGTACACCCAATTAAAGCATAGAGAAGAGTAAGAACGATGTTACCAGGACCAAGGAGTAGTGGCAAGAAAATAGAGCACATCAATTGCATGAAGGCAATGAAAGCACTCCCCCAAACTTGGATGCTACAACCTGTCAAAACAAACCACTATACCCCAAAGATCAAGTGAAAATAGTATGGGTGAAAATAAATATGAAAGAAAAAAAATCCTAAAAAAAAAAATATTTTTTTCATTTTTCAGTTTTTTTTTTTTTTTTTTTTTTTTTTTTTTTTTTTTTTTGAGATTTGAAATCTAACTAAAAAAACTAAACAGAAAAACTAAAAATAAAATAATATACAAAAGATGGTTACCTTCCTGTCAAGGATGTGGTGGTGACTGAGCATCCGGATCTAAGTTTGCTTGGCGCATCAGTGCACGCATCATCCTCCTCATCTCTAGTTGCTCTTGGCGAGTGTCACGAAAGTGATCCGCCATCTCTGCTCTCATTGCACCAAACTGTGTGGAGACCTCTGTCTGTAAGGTGCCAAACTGGGCTGTCAACCCAGCAATCTGCCCTTCTAAGTATTGATAATCATGGCCACCAGCCTGTGCATGAACTTCCTCTTCCTCTGCCTCCATCTCCTCTGGATCATCTACCGGTGGTGGTACATCTACATGCTCTCCTCCTTGGGCCAACCGAGATACCTCACCAGGCACCGCTATGACTCTCTGGTGCATATGAGATCGACTCAAGTTCCAGTCATGCGTGCCATAATGAAGGTCATGTGGAGGCAAGCTCATCCTCGTGGACTGCATACCCCTGTGTTACAAGCAACTGGTGAATAATAGTAGGGAATGGGAACTCCCAGTCACTTGCACTGTCTGGTACCTTGGCCACAACCTTGGAATAGAATTTCTCCATCTGGCCCCAGACAATCTGTGGGAGTAACAGGTAATGCCCAAAATGTATGGCATATAAGGCTCGGAGGAACTCTTGACGTCTTTCGATTTTATGTCCAATTGGACATACATTCTTGAGTAGCACAGCGTCAAGGAACCATAAATGATTTGGCATTGAAGACTTTGAAGCTGCATTCCTTTTTGGCCCGGAGAATTGGTTGGCACACAATCGTGCAACCATATTGCCCACCGACAACTCGTCGGGTAAAGGAGTGTAGATATGAGATAAATCAGCTGGGCATTCATGAGGACAACCCATGGCAATGGCAATGGATGACATGTCAACTCGAACTATTGTTCCATCTACGGAAGAAGTAAGCACATCCCGCTCATCAGGTTTCGGCATCAAGTTTTGATAAAATACCTTGACAAGCCTCGGGTAAATGGTAGATGATAGTGGAACAAAAATGGATGCCGACCGACGACGACGGATGTCGGAAATCCCCCATCGTGTCTCGGGAAACATACCATAAAGTTCAGCTATGTCAAACGTTGTTTCATAGTTCAACGCCCTTGGATGCCATCTCTCTTGAATACCGTCTCGGCGAGATCGTGAAGAACCTGTGGTCGGATCATTCCTCGCTCGGCGAGGATTACGTGAACTTGAAGCATCTTGGTGACTTGCTCTCTTTGGTGCCATAGAAGTAGAAAAAGTGTAGTTGAGGAATTAAATCGAACACTTGGTGTGCACAATTCTTTTGTAACCTTCAACCTCCTTTTTTCGGCAATTTTTCCACCCAAATCGAACAAGTAATTGCACCAATTTGATCCCCCAAACTTGGTCTTCAAAAGCCCTCAAAAAGATTTGAATAATTTCTTCAAGGAAAAACTTCACTTACTTTGATGTTGAACTTGAAAAAGTGTGAGCTTCCTTTGAGAACTAGTGATTTTTGATCCACTTTGATGTTGAAGTTGATGTTAATCAATGTTGAATCCTTGTATAATAATCACTAATTGAAGAAATTAGTTTTCCGGATGATATAGGACTTGAATTGGAGTTCAAAGAGGTAGAAGATGTAAGTAGTAGCAACCAAATAGGATAAGGAGTCCATTTATAGAGCAAACTTTCGGCCAGCCCCTCTATACCCTTGGGCGATCGATCCCCCTTGGAGTGGGCGATCGATCGCCCACCTGCTGGTGGGGATCTTCAAGAATTCCCATGGGGCGATCGATCCCCCTTGACTGGGGCGATCGATCCCCCCCCTGAAGGCCTGTTTGACCCTCCATCGCCCAAGTTCGACCGAGACTTGATATTTTTGAGTCTCCATCGCCCAAGGTCGACCGAGAGCACGATTTTTCACCCGTCTTGAGTCCGAATACCTCGGTACACCTCTTGGCATCCTCCGGAAGCAACTTATACATCAAAAACTCAAAGAAAAAACATTAAAACGCAACTAGAATTGAAGAAAAACCTAAGAAAACTAGAATCAAAAATTAAAATTAAAGAAAACTAAACGAAAGAAAGTATAGAAATACATACAAAACCTACTATTTAACGTCCGTAGGAGACGATTGACTCTCTGAAGGGATTAAGTCGGATAGATGGGATCCGTCAAGTCGACGGACTCCACGTCTCTTCTTGGCACACATCCTTCCACACAATGTTTCAACCTTTGGCCATTAACTTTCATCAACGTGATTCCAAACAATTGCTCATCCGGGAATGAGTCTCGAATTGGTAGTGCATCGATCACCGGCTCAAACTCGATTCGAGATAAATGATCTGCAACCACATTCTCCGTCCCCTTTTTGTCTTTTATCTCCAAATCAAATTCTTGCAGCAATAAAATCCACCGAATAAGACGCGGTTTGGTTTCTTTCTTTGCCAATAAATGTCTCAATGCTGCATGATCAGAATAGACAACCACCTTGGATCCTAATAAATAAGAACGAAACTTGTCCAAGGCAAACACTACAGCTAGAAGTTCTTTCTCTGTGGTTGTATAATTGAGTTGAGCATCAGAGAGAGTCTTACTAGCGTAGTAGATGACATGTGGTCGTTTCTCTTCTCTCTGTCCCAACACGGCTCCCACTGCATAATCAGAGGCATCACACATGATTTCAAAAGGTACAGCCCATTTTGGAGACTGCATGATTGGTGCCGAGGATAACAGAGATCGAAGCTTTTCAAAAGCTTTCACGCACTCTTCATCAAAGATAAAGGGAACATCTTTAGATAACAAATGGCACAATGGTCGAGCTACTTTACTGAAATCCTTGATGAATCTTCTATAGAACCCGGCATGGCCTAAGAAAGATCGAACTTGCCTTACCGAAGTTGGATGAGGCAGAGTTGCAATTAGGTCGATCTTTGCTTTATCAACTTCAATGCCCCTCTCTGAAACAATATGGCCCAATACAATACCTTCTTTCACCATAAAATGGCTCTTCTCCCAACTAAGTACCAGATTCCGTTCTCGGCATCTTTGAAGCACAAGTGATAAATTGCTCAAACAATGTTCAAAAGATGATCCAAAAACAGAGAAATCATCCATAAACACCTCCAAGAATTTTTCCACCATGTCAGAAAAGATGGCCATCATACACCTCTGGAATGTAGCCGGAGCATTACATAATCCAAAAGGCATACGACGATACGCAAAAGTACAAAAGGGACAAGTGAAAGTGGTCTTCTCTTGATCTTCTGGATCCATAGCTACTTGGTTATAACCAGAGTAGCCATCCAGAAAGCAATAATAACTCTGACCAGCTAACCTTTCAAGTATTTGGTCAATGAATGGAAGGGGGAAGTGATCTTTCCTTGTCGTAGAGTTGAGCTTTCTGTAATCAATGCAAACACGCTAACCTGTGGCAGTACGTTGTGGGACAAGCTCTCCCATGGAGTTAGGGACAATGGTAAGACCAGATTTCTTTGGAACCACTTGTGTCGGACTCACCCATATGCTATCAGAAATTGGATAAATGATTCCTGCATCAAGTAACTTGACCACCTCTTTCTTTACCACCTCCTTCATGTTGGGGTTCAACCGCCTCTGAGCCTCTCTAGTTGGCTTACATCCTTCTTCCAAATGGATTTTGTGCATGCAAATTGAGGGATCAATGCCCTTAAGATCAGCAACACTCCATCCAATTGCTTCCCGATGTTGGTATAAAACCTCTACTAAGCTCTTCTCTTGAATTTCTGTCAGATCAGAGGCAATTATAACAGGAAGAGTTTTCTGTGCCCCCAAGAATACATACTTCAATTTGTCAGGCAAAGGCTTCAACTCTAATTCTGGAGGGGACTCCAATGAAGGCACTAAGGGAGTGCTAGAGAGAAAAGGTAGTGGCTCAATTGGAATTCTCCATGGTGGAGTATTCTGAATAGCATCCACTTCCAGCATAGCATGCACCTCTTCACACAAACCTTCATCATTAGTGTTCTCAAAGTCATAAAATGACTTACATACCTCCAGGGAGTTTCGAGATATAGAGGATGAAACAAATTCCTCCACACATTCATCAATATCATCCATGGAGAACACATCACTCTGATCTGGAGGGTGTTGGATAGCATTGAACACATTAAGCTTGACATTCATGTTGCCAAAGGAAATATCCATGATCCCTGACCTACAATTTATGCAAGCATCAGCAGTAGCTAAGAAAGGTCGACCAAGGATCACAGGAATGTGCCTCTTCGGATTGTGAACCGGCTCAGTGTCAAGTACAATGAAATCAACAGGAAAGTAGAACTTGTCCACTTTAATGAGCACATCTTCTATGATTCCTCGGGGTTGCTTTGTTGATCTGTCTGCAAATTGTAATACCACCGAGGTAGGCTTCAATTCTCCCAAGCCCAATTGTAAGTAAACTGAATAGGGTAGCAAATTCACACTTGCACCCAAATCAAGAAGAGCTTTATCCACATGGTGCTCCCCAATAATGCATGAGATAGTTGGAGCACCAGGATCTTTGTACTTGGGAGGAGTACACTGCTGAATTATTGAACTTACTTGTTGTGGCAGCAATACTTTCTTTGGCACATGGCTTTTAGAACGCCTTTTCTGAGTGCACAAGTCCTTCAAAAATTTTGCATAAGGAGGAATTTGCTTGATGGCATCAAGGAGTGGCAAATTAATCTTCACTTGGCGAAACACCTCCATCATGTCATGCAGCTTGTCCCCTTGCTTCCCCAATTTAGATGCTTCAAGAAAACGTTGTGGGAAAGGAGCCTTGGGCTCATAAGGAATTTCAGCACTTGGACTTGTGATCACTTTTTCTTCTTCTTTCTTCTCACCCACCTTATTGTCAATTATTTTCCCACTTCTCAAAGTGGTAATGGCTTGAACTTGCTCATGGTGTGGGTTGCTTGTGGAAGCTTGCATCCCTCTTGGATTAGCAATTGGTTGACTAGGGAGCTTCCCTTCTTCTCTTCTACTCAATGAAGTAGCAAGCTGTCCAAACTGAGATTCCAGTTTGGCAATGGATTGAGAATGCGAGTGCACTAGCTGAACTGTAGATTGTACTGTTGCTGCAGTAGCTTGCACTGTCTCTATAAGAGAATCAAGCTTGTCAAATTTAGACAAGGTAAGAGTCAGCTTGTCTTCAATAGCAGAAATTCTTTGGGCCATAGGACTTTGTGTTTGATATTGCTGTTGAGGCACAAAAGTCCTAGGTTGATATGATGGTTGCATTGCTGCCCCTTGGTTACTGTAAGAAAAACCAGGATGATTCCTCCATGTGGGATTGTAAGTATTACCTCGTGGAGGATTCATTGGTCCAGTGAAAGTAGCTTGAACTTGCTCATGTTGAATATCAGAAAATTGCCCCATTGAAGGACAATTGCTCACATTATGCATAGGACTAGAGCAGAATTCACACGGGCCTAGCAATGAAGAATTTGAAGCAGAAGGAGTTTGATTGGCAGCCATAATTGCTGCTACCTTCTGTGCAATTAAATCAATATCAGTTGGCATAGCTTCTGAAGCACCAACCTCAAAAATCCCATCAGTCTTCCTGGTAGTGGCAGGTCTGCTAGAACGAGTAGAGGACACATGTTGTAGAGAGTTGTCACTAAGATTTTCAAATAAGGTCCATGCCTCTTCTTCACTCTTCAACATAAAAGTACCTCCACATGACGCATCAACCATCTGTCTGTTGGCTTCTGTGAGCCCTTCATGAAAACTCTGCACTAGTTGCCACTTAGGAACTTGATGATGGGGACACTTCCTAAGAAGGTCCTTGAATCTTTCCCATGTCTCATAAAATTGTTCCCCCTCATGTTGGGAGAAACCAGTGATAGCACGTCTGAACTGATTGGTCTTCCCTATCGGAAAATACTTCTTGAGAAACTCATGTTGCATCTGAGTCCAAGTCGTGATAGAACCAGCCGGTAGAGAGTTGAACCAATACTTTGCTTTGTCTTTCAAAGAGAATGGAAAAAGTCTCATTCTGAAAGCATCTTCAGAGAAGTTGTGAATTTTTGTAGTTGAGCACACTTCAATGAAGTCATCCAGATGCTTGTAAGGGTCTTCTTGAGTCAGCCCAAAATAAGATGGTAGCATCTGAATAATGCTGGACTTGATCTCATAATTCTGTGCTGTGACATTGGGCAGTTGAAAACCTGCTGGCGAGGTATATGTCTCAGGAACATAGTAGTCCCTAAGTAATCTAGCTCTTTCTCCATCAGCATTAGGAACAAGGTTATTATTCCTCTCTTCTGCCATGTCTTCAATTATTTCTTCCTCTTGCACACTGGTGTCAACAGGGATGTTCCTCTGTTGTCTAAGAGTACGTTCAGGCTCAGGATCAAGAGGTATCAAAGGATCAGCCACAGAACGACGACCTTGCATATATTACCAAAAGCACCTGAAAAGAAAACAAAAACAAGAATAAAAATAAAATATAAAAATTTCCTAAACTAAAAATCCAATTAAAACTAATTCTGTAAAATCCAATCAATCAAATAGATAATCCCCGGCAACGGCGCCAAAAATTGATTCGTGTGTGAGTGTGACTCAAAAAGTATACCAATTAAAATTTTCCACACTTCGCAATAGAACGAATTCTTTGCAGAATAGGGCTATCGAAAGGAATGGGTATCGTACCTCAGGGATTATGTTCTGACGAGTTGGAACACAGAACTAATTCTAATTAAATTTATAAGAAAAGAATTCTGATTTTTAACTAATTAAAAAGATAAAATAAAATAAATCAAAGGTAAACAGATAATGAAGATAATAAGAGAGAAACCTAGGGTGTTTGACTTCACCACTAACTCCACAATCAATGGTCAATTGAATCAACTATAGGGGAATTACATCATGCATAAGTGGTGTCGGTGGCTACAAGCACACCTTCATCCGTCAAGAAGATAACATATGATTAAGGCTAAGCCATGGACTATCTTCGATTGGCATGGGCCATCTGCCTAACTACTCTAATCTAGGGTGCAGTATGGTTCATCTTCTCTAGGCATAATCCATCAAAGCTCATAACAATATATTCAGTGATTACCATTGTGTAATAATCTCTCTCATGATCACAGAAAACAAAAGAGATTGAGTTCAATAACAACAACTAAATATCTAAGACAAGATAAGAAATCATTGAGATTGAATTTACAAGACTTTTATTGCTCAATTCATTAATAAGAATCCTCACAATTACACAATCTATGCATGTATATAAAGGTCCCCAATAATTAAAACAATCAAACCATTGATGCTTTGTTAGGGCTACATCAAAACCCTAGTGGATGAACTAGCCGCTCATGGTAGAAGAAGAAGCTTCAACTGTTGAGGAAGAAGACATCATCTTTCTGAATTACGCGTATGACTTCGTTCTCCAATGGCTCTGCAATATGTTTCTGTTCTCTTCTCAGCCCTCTCAGACTCTCCAATCTCTATGTAAGCTCCCCCTCTTCAGCCTCCAAGTCTTCACTTTATTCCCCAAGAGAATACACCAAAGTCCTAATCCAATTAGGAATTAATTAGGGTTTCCCGCAGCACTAATCAGGTGGGTTTTTCCTGCTGACTTCGGCCCAACTTTTGACCCACTAGAAGTCCGATTCACGGAATTTTCGTGAAATACAAAAGTGTGCATAATCAAATTTCGTTCAACCTTGCGCGGAAATAATGTCGATTTGAGGCTCGAAAATAAGACTTCTGGTCCGTTTTCCAAAACGGGATTAAGACTGCATTATGCGCAGATTTGGGCTTCAGGCCCGAAACCTTCTTAAGCAGCTGTAATTCTCTTGGACCTCTTTCTTGGGCTGATTTGAGTTGAAATAAATGGTTGAGTGAATCTCCTTGATGTAGGCTTCATCCCACCATCTTGGATGTCTTCTTTAAAAGCCCAAAAGCTTGGTTTTAACTGAAATACTCATTAAGGCCCTGAAAATACAGAAAACACTAAAACAAAGTAAAATAACAAAATAATCTATCACTAAGAGAATAAAATACATAAGTTAAGAGGCTAGAATGCGTAACATTCAACGCCTATCAAAGACTGATGGGATTTATGAGGTTGGTGCTTCAGAAGCTATGCCAACTGATATTGATTTAATTGCACAGAAGGTAGCAGCAATTATGGCTGCCAATCAAACTCCTTCTGCTTCAAATTCTACATTGCTAGGCCCTTGTGAATTTTGCTCTAGTCCTATGCATAATGTGAGCAATTGTCCTTCAATGGGGCAATTTTCTGATATTCAACATGAGCAAGTTCAAGCTACTTTCACTGGACCAATGAATCCTCCGCGAGGTAATACTTACAATCCCACATGGAGGAATCATCCTGGTTTTTCTTACAGTAACCAAGGGGCAGCAATGCAACCATCATATCAACCTAGGACTTTTGTGCCTCAACAGCAATATCAAACACAAAGTCCTATGGCCCAAAGAATTTCTGCTATTGAAGACAAGCTGACTCTTACCTTGTCTAAATTTGACAAGCTTGATTCTCTTATAGAGACAGTGCAAGCTACTGCAGCAACAGTACAATTTACAGTTCAGCTAGTGCACTCGCATTCTCAATCCATTGCCAAACTGGAATCTCAGTTTGGACAGCTTGCTACTTCATTGAGTAGAAGAGAAGAAGGGAAGCTCCCTAGTCAACCAATTGCTAATCCAAGAGGGATGCAAGCTTCCACAAGCAACCCACACCATGAGCAAGTTCAAGCCATTACCACTTTGAGAAGTGGGAAAATAATTGACAATAAGGTGGGTGAAAAGAAAGAAGAAGAAAAAGTGACCACAAGTCCAAGTGCTGAAATTCCTTATGAGCCCAAGGCTCCTTTCCCACAACGTTTTCTTGAAGCATCTAAGTTGGGGAAGCAAGGGGACAAGCTGCATGACATGATGGAGGTGTTTCGCCAAGTGAAGATTAATTTGCCACTCCTTGATGCCATCAAGCAAATTCATCCTTATGCAAAATTTTTGAAGGACTTGTGCACTCAGAAAAGGCGTTCTAAAAGCCATGTGCCAAAGAAAGTAATGCTGCCACAACAAGTAAGTTCAATAATTCAGCAGGTGTACTCCTCCCAAGTACAAAGATCCTGGTGCTCCAACTATCTCATGCATTATTGGGGAGCACCATGTGGATAAAGCTCTTCTTGATTTGGGTGCAAGTGTGAATTTGCTACCCTATTCAGTTTACTTACAATTGGGCTTGGGAGAATTGAAGCCTACCTTGGTGGTATTATAATTTGCAGACAGATCAACAAAGCAACCCCGAGGAATCATAGAAGATGTGCTCATTAAAGTGGACAGGTTCTACTTTCCTGTTGATTTCATTGTACTTGACACTGAGCCGGTTCACAATCCGAAGAGGCACATTCCTGTGATCCTTGGTCGACCTTTCTTAGCTACTGCTGATGCTTGCATAAATTGTAGGTCGGGGATCATGGATATTTCCTTTGGCAACATGAAGGTTAAACTTAATATTTTCAATGCTGTTGAGAATCCTCCAGATCAAACTGATGTTTTCTTCATGGACTCTGAAGATGTGATTGAATCTACAGATGAAATAAGGGTGCAAGAAAAACAGAAGAAGAAGAAGGTGTTTGAAGATCAAATTTCTACCATGGTGATAACTTCTGTATGCACTACAACTTCCAAAACACTTCAGAGGGAGCAATTGTTTGGAGTGTCCGACAACTCCACACCATGGTATGCAGATATTGTGAACTATTTAGCCACGGGAAAAGTGCCAAGAGACTGGACCAAGCGAGAACGTGATCGATTCTTCTCTAAAGTTTATCGTTACTTTTGGGAGGATCCAGAGTTATTTAAATATTGTCCAGATCAGATTATTCGGCGATGTGTCCCAGACCATGAGTTTCAAGATATTCTCAAGTTCTGCCATTCATTGGCATGTGGAGGCCACTTCAGTGCAAGAAAGACAGCAGCAAAGGTACTTCAATGTGGATTCTTTTCGCCTTCTCTGTTTCACGATGCATATGTTTTCTGTAAGACTTGTGATCGGTGTCAAAGATTGAGTTCAATGACGAGGCGTGATATGATGCCAATGAGCCCCATTCTGGTGGTGGAGATTTTTGATGTTTGGGGAATTGATTTTATGGGACCCTTTCCACCTTCTTTTGGCTACGAATATATTCTGGTTGGAGTGGATTATGTCTCCAAGTGGGTGGAGGCCATTGCAACTCGAACCAATGATCACAAGGTGGTAATCAAATTCATGCATGAGAATATTCTGAGTCGATTTGGAATTCCTCGAGCCTTGATCAGTGATGGTGGTACTCACTTTTGCAATAAATTCTTGAGAGGTTTGCTTGCTAAATATTCAGTGACACATAAGGTGGCGACACCTTATCATCCTCAGACAAGTGGGCAAGTAGAGCTGTCCAATCGAGAAATTAAGCATGTTCTCGAGAAGACAGTGAGACCGGATAGAAGAGATTGGTCATTGCGACTGAGCGAAGCACTATGGGCGTATCGGACTGCTTATAAGACCCCTATCGGTATGTCACCATATCGGTTGGTGTATGGGAAAGCATGTCATCTTCCAGTAGAGATTGAGCACAAGGCACTTTGGGCAATTCGAAAATTCAATTTCGATGCAAAAAGAGCTGGGGAAGAGAGGAAGTTGCAATTGAATGAATTAGAAGAGTTTAGACATGATGCTTATGAAAGTTCACGAATTTACAAAGAGAGGACGAAAGCATTTCATGATCGACATATCTCACGAAAGTCCTTCTCTCCAGGTGATAAAGTATGGCTCTTCAATTCCAAGCTTCGGTTGTTTCCCGAAAAATTGCGTTCAATGTGGGATGGACCATTCCAAGTGATTTCGGTTTTTCCTCATGGTGCCGTGGAAATTCGAAGCTTTCGAGATAATACTTTGATGAAGGTTAATGGCCAAAGGTTGAAACATTGTGTGGAAGGATGTGTGCCAAGAAGAGACGTGGAGTCCGTCGACTTGACGGATCCCGTCTATCCGACTTAATCCCTTCGGAGAGTCAATCGTCTCCTACGGATGTTAAATTGTAGGTTTTGTATGTATTTCTATCCTTTAATTTCTTTAGTTTTCTTTGATTCTAAGTTTTAGTTTTAGTTTTCTTACTTTTTCTTTCAATTCTAGTTGCGTTTTAATGTTTTTTCTTTGAGTTTTTGATGTATAAGTTGCTTCTGGAGGATGCCAAGAGGTGTACTGAGGTATTTGGACTCAAGACGGGTGAAAAATCGTGCTCTCGGTTGACCTTGGGCAATGGAGACTCAAAATTATCAAGGTTCGGTCGACCTTGGGCGATGGAGGGTCCAACAGGCATCCAGGGGGGGGATCGATCGCCCCATTTGAGGGGGATCGATCGCCCCATGTTATTTCTTGAAGATCACCACCATCAGGTGGGCGATCGATCGCCCATCCTTGGGGGGATCGATCGCCCAAGGCTAAATGTGGGCTGCCCGAATTTTCTTGGTATTTAAAGCTTCCTTATCCTCCTATGTTGCTACTACTTGCATCCTAGACCTCTTTGAACTCCAATTCAAGTCCTACATCATCCGGAAAACTAATTTCTTCAATTAGTGATTATTATACAAGAATTCAACATTGATCAACATCAACTTCAACATCAAATTGGATCAAAAATCACTAGTTCTCAAAGGAAGCTCACACTTTTTCAAGTTCAACATCAAAGTAAGTGAAGTTTTTCCTTGAAGAAATTGTTCAAATCTTTTTGAGGGCTTTTGAAGACCAAGTTTGGGGGATCAATTTGGTGCAATTACTTGTTCGATTTGGGTGGAAAAAATTGCCGAAAAAAGGAGGTTGAAGGATACAAAAGAATTGTGCACACCAAGTGTTCGATTTAATTCCTCAACCACACTTTTTCTACTTCTATGGCACCAAAGAGAGCAAGTCACCAAGATGCTTCAAGTTCACGTAATCCTCGCCGAGCGAGGCATGATCCGACCACAGGTTCTTCACGATCTCGCCGAGACGGTATTCAAGAGAGATGGCATCCAAGGGCGTTGAATTATGAAACAACGTTTGACATAGCCGAGCTTTATGGTATGTTTCCCGAGACACGGTGGGGGATTTCCGACATCCGTCGTCGTCGGTCGGCATCCATTTTTGTTTCACTCTCATCTACCATTTACCCGAGGCTTGTCAAGGTATTTTATCAGAACTTAATGCCGAAACCTGATGAGCGGGATGTGCTTACTTCTTTCGTAGATGGAACAATAGTTCGGGTGGACATGTCATCCATTGCCATTGCCATGGGTTGTCCTCATGAATGCCCAGCTGATTTATCTCATATCTATACTCCTCTACCCGACGAGTTGTCGGTAGGCAATGTGGTTGCACGATTGTGTGCCAACCAATTTTTCGGGCAGAAAAGAAATGCAGCTTCAAAGTCTTCAATGCCAAATCATTTATGGTTCCTTGACGCTGTGCTACTCAAGAATGTATGTCCAATTGGACATAAAACCGAAAGACGTCAAGAGTTCCTTAGAGCCTTATATGCCATACATTTTGGGCATTGGCTGTCATTCCCACAGATTGTCTGGGGCCAGATGGAGAAATTCTATTCCAAAGTTGTGGCCAAGGCACCAGACAGTGCAAGTGACTGGGAGTTTCCATTCCCTACCATTATTCATCAGTTGCTTGTGTCACAGGGGTATGCAGTCCATGAGGACGAGCTTGCCTTTCCACGTGATCTTCATTATGGCACGCATGACTGGAACCTGAGCCGATCTCATATGCACCAGAGAGTCATAGCGGCGCCTGGTGAGGTATCTCGGTTGGCCTAGGGAGGAGAGCATGTAGATATACCTCCACCGGTGGAAGGTCCAGAAGAGATGGAGGCAGAGGAAGAGGAAGTGCATGCACAGGCTGGTGGCCATGATTATCAATATTTAGAAGGGCAGATTGCTGGGTTGACAGCCCAGTTTGGCACCTTACAGACAGAGGTCTCCACACAGTTTGGTGCAATGAGAGCAGAGATGGCAGATCACTTTCGTGACACTCGCCAAGAGCAACTAGAGATGAGGAGGATGATGCGTGCACTGATGCGCCAAGCAAACTTGGATCCAGATGCTCAGTCACCACCACATCCTTGACAGGAAGGTAACCATCTTTTGTATTTTATTTTATTTTTAGCTTTTATTCTTCTCTTTATTTTTCTTTTTGTAGTTAGATTTTTATTATCAAAAAAAAAAAAAATATATGAAAAAATGAAAAAATATTTTATTTTAGGATTTTTCTCTTTCATATTTATTTTCACCCATACTATTTTCACTTGATCTTTGGGGTATAGTGGTTTGTTTTGATAGGTTTTAACATCCAAGTTTGGGGGTGTGCTTGCATTGCCTTCGTACTCGTGATGTACTCTATTTTCTTTCCACTACTCCATGATCCCGGTAATATCGTTCTTACTCTTCTCTATGCTTTAATTGGATGTCCATTGAGGACAATGTACAGTTTAAGTTTGGGGGTGAGGCGATGCCTATTTATGTGCTTTATTGCATATGGGGGAAATTTGTGTGAAATTCTTTTGTATTAGGATTTTATTTTATTTTATTTTCTTAGTTTGTTTATTTTATTTTATTTTGTTTTGTTTTTAGATAGAATATTTTGACATGATTCAAAGGATTAATACCTTATGTAGGTGCATAACTTGCAATTTTTGAGTATGTTTTAAATCTTTGAAAACTATGGTTTGAATTATGTGGTTTTAATCATGGTTTGCAATAACATGCTTTGGAGTGATTAATTTTAGTTTCCTTAAATGCACAGACACAATAGCATAATCTTATGGGGTATTGACTGTGGTTTTGAGTTATTGAGTTACATGTGCTTGATATTAATTAGTATCTCTTGAGAATGAGTACCGATGATGTGTTATACTTGACTTCAATGAAAAAAGAAAAAAAAAGAGAAAGAAAAAAAATGATGAATAAGCAATCAATTTGATCCTTTTCATGAGTAACTGGGCCTCTATGCCTCAGGAAGCACGGAGTGTAGCCTGACTGATTCGAGTAATTAGGTCTTCGGGGTATCTTAAAGCCTAGTGCCCTAAAGCCATCTGGTTTGGGAGTCACTGACTGAAAGCTTGCTACATGGATCTTTCAGAAAGCTTAATAGATCAAGACATTGCACAACCAATAAAGCAATGAAAAAAAAGAATGATAAGAAGAAAAAAAATTGAAAAGTCATGTATTCATGTTTGGAAGTATGATTTCAATAAGGGGAGCTAGTGAGTTGAAGGGGTATGTGCCTTAATATATTCAGAGCTGAGTTATGCTATATGAGAGGACTGCTAGTTCACTTTACACGAGGGAGCTAGAGTTGATTATTTTGAGATATGTTGATGTGAATTATGTATGGGGACCATTGCTTTGAATTATAGAATTTGAAAGTTTGAAACTATTCTTGAATGCAAGTTTGTAACTATATATTGTAATCTTCTTCTTGAATTAATGTTGAAACAGAATTTTGAATGTTTGTGGGTAACATTTCTGGAAACCCTCACGAGACTATACTCGTCCACTAGGGGCAACCTAGGGGTTTAAAGGCTTATTGCATATGCTAAATGCAATCGTTTCTCCCACGAAAGTGGAGTTTGGATAGTTTAGTTAGTATTTGTTTTAGTTTTGTTTTAATCTATTGCTAAGGGACTAGCAATATGTAAGTTTGGGGGTGTGATAGGCGTTGAATGTTACGCATTCTAGCCTCTTAACTTATGTATTTTATTCTCTTAGTGATAGATTATTTTGTGATTTTACTTTGTTTTAGTGTTTTCTGTATTTTCAGGGCCTTAATGATTATTTCAGTTAAAACCAGGATTTTGGGCTTTTAAAGAAGACATCCAAGATGGTGAGATGAAGCCTACATCAAGGAGATTCACTCAACCATTTATTTCAACTCAAATCAGCCCAAGAAAGAGGTCCAAGAGAATTACAGCTGCTTAAGAAGGTTTCGGGCCTGAAGCCCAAATCTGTGCATAATGCAGTCTTAATCCTGTTTTGGAAAACGGACCAGAAGTCTTATTTCCGAGCCTCAAATCGACATTATTTCTAAGTGGGGTTAAACGAAATTTGATTCTGCACACTTTTGTATTTCACGAAAATTCCGTAAATCGGACTTCTAGTGGGTCAAAAGTCGGGCCGAAGTCAGCAGGAAAAACCCACCTGATTAGTGCTGCGGGAAACCCTAATTAATTCCTAATTGGATTAGGACTTTGGTATATTCTCTTGGAGAATAAAGTGAAGACTTGGAGGCTGAATTGGGAGAGCTTACAGAGAGATTGGAGAGTCTGAGAGGGCTGAAGAGAACAGAAACATATTGCAGAGCCATTGGAGAACGAAGTCATACGCGTAATTCAGAAAGATGATGTCTTCTTCCTTAACAGTTGAAGCTTCTTCTTCTACCATGAGCGGCTAGTTCATCCACTAGGGTTTTGATGTAGCCCTAACAAAGCATCAATGGTTTGATTGTTTTAATTATTGGGGACCTTTATATACATGCATAGATTGTGTAATTGTGAGGATTCTTATTAAGGAATTGAGCAATAAAAGTCTTATAAATTCAATCTCAATGATTTCTTATCTTGTCTTAGATATTTAGTTATTGTTATTGAACTCAATCTCTCTTGTTTTCTGTGATCATGAGAAAGATTATTACACAATGGTAATCACTGAATATATTGTTATGAGCTTTGATGGATTATGCCTAGAGAAGATGAACCATACTACACCCTAGATTAGAGTAGTTAGGCAGATGGCCCATGCCAATCGAAGATAGTCCATGGCTTAGCCTTAATCATATGTTATCTTCTTGACGGATGAAGGTGAGCTTGTAGCCACCGACACCACTTATGCATGATGTAATTCCCTTATAGTTGATTCAATTGACCATTGATTGTGGAGTTAGTGGTGAAGTCAAACACCCTAGATTTCTCTCCTATTATCTTCACTATCTTGTTTACTTTGATTTATTTTATTTTATCTTTTTAATTAGTTTAAAAATCAGAATTCTTTTCTTATAAATTTAATTAGAATTAATTCCGTATTCCAACTCATCAGACCATAATCCCTGAGGTACGATACCCCTTTCGATAGCCCTATTCTGCAAGGAATTCGTTCTATTGCGAAGTGTGGAAATTTTTAATTGGTATACTTTTTGAGTCACACTCACACACGAATCATGACCTACAAGGTCTACCGTACAAGGCCTCAAATGGAGCCATCTCAATACTAGCTTGGTAGCTATTATTGTATGCAAACTCCACTAATGGAAGGTGATCCTCCCAACTGCCTCGAAAATCAAGTGCACATGCTCTAAGCATATCCTCCAAAATCTGTATAGTACGCTCCGACTGACCATCTGTCTGGGGATGGAAAGCCGTACTGAAATGGAGGTCCGTATCAAGTGCAGCCTGAAAACTCTGCCAAAATTGTGATGTGAATCTCGGATCTCTATCAGACACAATGGAAACTGGCACTCCGTGCAGTCTCACAATCTGATCAATATACAACCGACTAAGGGTATCCACATCATCTGTCACTCGAATAGGAAGGAAATGAGCCACCTTGGTCAACCTATCCACAATGACCCAAACTGCATCATGACTCTTCCTTGTCCTAGGTAACCCCGTCACAAAGTCCATAGTAACGTGTTCCCACTTCCACATAGCTACCGGTAAGGGCTGTAACAAACCTGCCGGTCTCTGATGCTCGGCCTTCACTTGTTGACAAGTGAGGCACCTCGCCACAAACCGTGCGACGTCCTTTTTCATGCCCTTTCACCAATACTGTCTACGAAGGTTGTGGTACATTTTGGTACCACCGGGATGTACTGCAAGTCTGGAGCTTTGAAACTCCCTCAGGACCTCATCCCTACAAGCCAATGGAACAACCATTCTGCCTCTGAACCTCAGACCTCCGTCTGAATGGATAACCCAATCCTCCACTACCTCGCTACCTGTAATCTGAGTGCGAATGCTCTCTAACTCTGTGTCATGCCTCTGCTCCTCAACCACCCTACTCACTAGAGTTGGTTGTGCTATGAGTGTGAACAAAGTGGCATGTCCATCACTCTCACTGAAGCACAATCCCATTTCTGAGATGTCTTCCATCATCTTCCATTCACGAATGGCGATGCTAGCCAAAGTACCATGTGATTTCCTGCTCAATGCATCGGCAACCACATTAGCTTTCCCTAGGTGATACTGAAGATCAAAGTTGTAATCTTCCATGTATTCAACCCATCTCCTCTGTCTCATATTCAAGTCCTTTTGCGTAAAAAGGTACTTCAAACTCTTATGATCGGAGAAAACCTCAAATTTCTCTCCGTAGAGATAATGCCTCCACGTTTTCAAAGCAAAAATTACCGCCGCCAACTCCAAGTCATGAGTGGGGTAATTCTGCTCGTGGATCTTCAACTGTCGGGAACCATATGCAACAACCCTCTTGGTCTGCATCAATACACATCCCAAACCATCCCGTGAAGCATCACAGTAGATGACATAACCCAAACTGCGCTCGGGAATAATCAATATTGGAGCACTAGTCAATCTACGCTTCAATTCCATAAAGGAATGCTCGCAAGCCTCGTTCCACTCAAACTTAACTCCTTTACGAGTAAGTTTGGTCATCGGCGCCGCTAACTTCGAAAAGTCTTTCACGAAACATCGGTAATATCCTGCCAATCCCAAGAAGCTACGTATCTCAAATACATTCTTAGGCCTCTCCCAATCCATTACCGCTTCAATCTTAGAAGGGTCTACCGATACTCCTCCTTCCGACACCACGTGTCCTAGGAACTTCACCTCCGTTAGCCAAAATTCACACTTTTCGAATTTGGCATACAAATGGTGCTCTCTCAATGTCTGTAACACTGTCCTCAAATGGATCTCATGCTCTTCCATGGAAGAAGAATACACAAGAATGTCGTCCACGAAGACCACCACAAACCTATCCAAGTACACCCTGAATATCCGGTTCATCAAATCCATGAACGCTGCTGGTGTGTTCGTCAAACCAAACGGCATCACTAGAAACTCATAGTGGCCATATCTAGTCCGAAAAGCTGTCTTCGGAATGTCCTCTTCCCTTACCCTCAACTGGTAATACCCCGACCTCAAGTCGATCTTCGAAAAACAAGTTGAACCCTTAAGCTGATCAAACAAGTCATCTATCCTTGGCAAAGGATACTTATTCTTAATCGTTGCTTGGTTCAACTTACGGTAGTCTATGCATAACCGTAAAGATCCGTCCTTCTTTTTAGCAAAAAGGACCGGAGCTCCCCAAGGCGATGTACTAGGTCGTACAAATCCCTTATCCAACAATTCTTGCAATTGATCTTTCAACTCCATCAACTCTGCCGGTGCCATCCGGTACGGTGCCATAGAGATAGGCGCGGTACCAGGAGCAAGATCAATGCTAAACACAACATCTCTCATCGGAGGTAACTCTGTCAAGTCCTCCGGGAACACATCCACAAACTCTCTAACCACCGGTGGAAATCCTCCACTAGTCACAATCTCATCCTCCTCGGCTAACAAGCTAGCTAGGAAGTATCCAACCCCATCCCTCGCACCGGAACCAAACAGAGACGGAACATAGAAATCATCCCGTTCTCCCACAAAATAAAAGCAATCACCCTCAGGTGTGCACACTGTCACTCTCCTACGGAGACAATCAATCATGGCTCTAAATGTAGATAGCCAATCCATACCTAGAATGACATCAAAAGTGGTCATGTCTAGTAACACAAAGTCGAACACTAGTCGACGCCCAGCAACCTTGATCTCGCAAGACAGGGTAACCCTACCCCCAACTGGTGTATCAATGGACAATGGTGACTCCAGTGATGACACCCGCAGCCCCAAGGCACAAGCAAATGCAACAGATATGAATGAATGTGATGCACCCGAATCTATCAACCCCCTAGCCCACGAGCTAGAAACCAGAAAAATACCTCTGACCACTGACGGTCCCGGTACATCCTCTGCCGGAGCAAGTGTGAACACACAGCCCCCTGACTGCTGACCAGTCCCCTGTAACCCTGACTGCTGATTAGAAGCAGGCGTGGGACCCCTCGCTACCCGCGATCCCTGTACTGACTGTGCTGGCTGCGGTGGCGGTAATGCCCTGAAGCCAGACTGAACTGTAGTCGTCTGTCCAGCTCTCTGCTGAGTCCCTATACCACTCTGCATCACCTGCCTCCGTGGGCAGTTAGCTTTCACATGTCCGGGTTGTTTACAAGAGAAACACACCATTTCCCCCACTATCCCTATTGGCACTGGTGCCACTGTATGTCCCTGTGGGCACTCCCTGCTAAAATGGCCAATCTGATGGCAATTATAGCACACCACAGAAGATCGTGAAGATCCAGAAGCCAAGGCCAATGAAGGTACCGGGCGAGCTTGTTGCTGCCCCTGGAAACCTGTCTTGCCCTCCCTATTCCTCTTCCGTCCTTGACTACCCGAGGATGCCCCCGCATTCTTCGCTTGCTGTTTAGACTCCCATATTCTTTGGGTGTCTCTGTCATCTTCCTCAGCCACTAAGGCTCTGTCAACCACTTCATTGTAGGCCCTTAGACCTAAAATGGATATCCTCTTTCTGATAGAGGTTTTGAGTCCCTTCATGAACCTTTTCACTTTTAGCTTTTCATTAGCTACCATCTCCGGGGCAAAACGAGCCAATGATGTGAATTTGGTCTCGTACCCCATCACATCCAAATCCCCTTCGACCAAGTCTATGAACTCTTGCCTCATCCGGTCTCTCACCGAAGTCGGAAAGAATTTGTCAAAGAATAAACCCTTAAAGGTTTCCCAGTCCATAGTCTCGGTATTGGGGACATTCCCGATGAATTGCCACCACCGATCAGCTTCTCCTTGTAAGTGAAGCACCGCTACCCCCACTTTCAAATCCTCATCGATTGCAAGAGCAACCATGAGTTTGTGAGTTTGGTCTATCCAACTCTCAGCCACAAGAGGATCACGCGCGCCATCAAAGGTAGGCGGCTTAAATTTCACATATTCCTTCATTGCTACCATTTGTCGGCTCAAGGCAACCCTAGGTAATGCCTGAACCTCCTCCTCTCTAGCTTCCCTAGCCATTCTTCTCATAGTATCAGCCATATCACGCATAAACTGCGTTCCATCTGTTGGCTCCTGAGGAGCATCAGCGCCAATGTCTCGCGCTCTTCTTGGAGGCATTTCTTTCTATATGCACAACAAGAAAATTTTAGAACCAAGCATTTATACTTAGTCAATTTCCATCATGCTTACACATGCTATGTCTATTTAATCCACAAAAGCATGTTATGAAAATATAAGCATACATCAAGTTCCACATAAGCAATTTACAACCTCAAGTTCAAATCCTTATGTTCCGATCCTTAACCTCAAGTGACTACAAAATCAAGTTTCACCCTTCGTCCCTAGGTATTCCAACCTAGTGCTCTGATACCATTCTGTAACGCCCCGTTCCCCCGACTCCCGGGAAACCGGAGGTTAAACTGTCTATTTAGCCCAATAGACCCTCATTACCCTCATTCCCCCACGGAAGCTTAACCTAATTCTTGCATATGAATGCACACAAATCAATCTTAACCAACCCGCATGGGCCCTACATCAATTCACACACCTTAGTGAACATTTACACGCCCACACTTTTAAGAATCACTCACTTTCGAACCTCAAAACTTTCTGTGTTTGGAATCTGGAATTGAGTCTTACACCATTAGATAGAGAATCGAAAAATACTCAAGTTCAAAGAAAACCACGCTCAATTCCGATCTAGAACGAAGAAATTACGTCGAAATGAAGTTTTGGAAAAAGTTGTGAATAGTAATCTCGATTGATCGAGATGAAATCTCGATTAATCGAAATTCAAGCGAGATTTTCACCCTCTCGGGACCTCAGACCTGCAATATCTCGATTGATCGAGATAGGGGTCTCGATTGATCGAAATTCCTCCTACCAAGACTCCAAAAATCACCATAAATCATCACCCTTTCGATCAATCGAAATGGGGGTTTCGATTGATTGAAATAGGCATCTCGATTGATCGAAATGCACTACCCGGGACCTCCAACAACCCTATACATGGTTCATTTGAAGCCCAATCAACATCCTATTATCCTAGAACCCCTCAAACATGATTAATAACATAAATGGAAGGTTCTAACATCAATTTCACTCTCAAGATCACATCCATAATTGAATTCATACACCAAAATGAATCATTTTCTTTCACAAACACCATTCATTCATAAGGGAAACATCATCAAATGAATCAAGTGCCGCCATGGGCATTACATAAATTAAACCGTTGTCTTTTCACACCCAACAAGTTTAAAATCCCATACATACATCCAAATTACATATGTCCAAAGTACAAAAACAACTAAAAGGGAAGTCACATGCCACAAGCCGGCATGGATAGCCACAAAAATGCTCAAAACTCAAAAGATAGCAAAACCACCACTAGTGTTCCACTTGGACACTCATGTCCCATCCGTCATCGGCGCTTTATCTGTAAAATATTTAGAATAAAGGGGTGAGCACCACTGCGGCTCAGTAGAGATACCCCAACCCACCTAAGTGCCGACCCGACACGACCTACATGGATGCATGTCACAACATTTCACATATCATTCAACATATATCATGTTCACTCACAACAATGCATATATACATATAGGGATGCATTAAACACTTATCATGCTTCATAATTCAAACGAAGGCAATAATCATACACTTGTCTCTCTCTCGGACTCAACCCGACATCCCAACATAATTCTTGACCAAATCATGAAACCGAGACACTTTTCCACACCATTCCAATTCCGCCACCGAGTATTTACCTACTCCAAGGTGGATAGACCACCGTCACCGAGTATTTACCTACTCCAAGGTGACTTGGCCCCCTTTCTTGAATTCTCACTGAGTATTTACCTACTCCAAGGTGACTAACCACAATCACCGAGTATTTACCTACTCCAAGGCGATTGGGCAACCTTTTTAGAATCTCCACCGAGTATTTACCTACTCCAAGGTGAGTAAACCACCGTCACCGAGTATCTACCTACTCCAAGGTGACGCAACCACTCCAACGCCCTCTCCGAGTATTGACCTACTCTAGGCAATTCAACCACACTTCCCCGTTTCCTCACAACGGCCCCAATATATGCATTTTCGAACATATAAACATCAAGCATTTAATTTTATGCCTCACAATGCACATGCTAATTAATAAAAACATATAGCATGCATTTTATCTCCACTACACCACACATATATTTACCTATACATGCCACCCTAGCATAATATCCACATATGCTCACAAAACTTCACTTAAGCACATTTTAATCATGCTTTACAAATGCACATATTTTCTATACAAATATAGCATGCATTTAACTCACTTACAACATATAGCACATATATGCCCAATATAACACATTTCCACATATATGCACAAGAGCTAACATATAAGCATACATGCTCTCATTCTCCCACATTCTCATGCATTTGTCACTCACATCATGCATACTAGGAGATACACATCTATTGCACACAAGAGACTCAAGAGAAGAATAAAAAACACCTTATCCCATCCCTCTTACATCTCTAAAACATGCAATACTCAACCTTAGCTCTCACCACTTCACCCGAAACCCTAGAATCGACAAGTAGATGAGAAAGAACACCCCTACCTCGAAAATGAAGGCCTTCCAAGCACTTCTCAAATTTTCAGCAATGTCGACTTTGCCAAACCGCGACTTTGATCGGTTCAAAGGGAAGCCCTAGTCGTCCCCTACGTATCTCCCTCCTTCGGCAAGCCTTGAATCCAAGCCGAAGACCTCCAAAATCTAGAGAGAAGGAAGAGAGAAGAAGTGGGAGCAATATAGAGAGAGAAGCAGCCGTGAGATATGAAATATCTCTGCAGATTTTGACCATTTAAGGTCCCTAGGTCACGAAAAGACCAAAATACCCCTAGGCCACTTAACGCACCTTCCCGGACTCCTTTTTCGATTCCGAAAACTCCTACGGTCTCGAAATCACTTCCTTAACTCTCTAAACATTTCATCTAAGCCATTACCAAAAATAAATATTTTTGAAAATTTTCCGGATTTCTGGGCCCACTTAAGTCGCATCCCGGGCCCCGGTTTGACCAAAAATTCAAACTTCTCCGATTCTGCCGAAAACTTCCCAAAACCTTAAGAACACTTTCCAAACATGTTTCCCACACTCAAAACATGTTAAACATCACTCAAAATGCATTTATGCCAATTAAAATGCGAAAAATACAAAATCGGCCAAAATTGGTCACAGTCTCTACAAACTCAGTCACTTTCTCTACGCACTACAGGTCAGTAAGTTGACCTGTATCTACCCTCCATATGATAGTAGGTGTAACCACCACACATGTTACAAAGCCATCAGCTAAGGCATCAACACTGCTCAAGTCATTCCACTCTACTTTGAATAAGGTAGATAAACTAGCATAGGGTCGACGACTAAGTGCATCAGCTACTACGTTCGCTTTCCCTAGGTGGTACCAGATAGGAAAATGATAGTCTTTCATAAATTCCAACCACCTACGCTATCTCATATTCAGTTCCTTCTATGAGAATAGATGCTGCAAACTTTTGTGGTCGCTGAACAATCTGAAGGTCTCACCCAAGAGATAATGCCTCCAAATCCTCAAAGTAAAAACCACAGTTGCCAACTCCAAATCATGAGTCGGGTAATTAAGCTCATGAGGCTTAAGTTTATGTGAAGCATAAGATATCGGCTTCTCCTCCTGCATCAACACACACTCCAGACCCTGCAATGACTCATCGATGAATACCAAGTACTCAATGCCACTCTGGTGAGTAGCTAGGACAGGTGCAATTATCAACCTGCTCTTTAACTCATCAAGTATTGCAGAACAAGAATCATCCAAAATGAAAGACACACCTTTTTTAGTTAAATGGGTGAAAGGGTTAGTAATCTTGGAAAAGCCATGAATGAACCTATAACAATAACCAACTAACAGCACAAAACTACAAATCTCTATGGGTGGGGTAAGTTGCCCCCACTCTAATACCGCAGACACCTTGCTTGGATCAACCTCTATCCCATCTTAGATACTATATGACCCAAGAACTTCACCTCCTTCTGCCAAAAATCACACTTCTCAAACTTTGCACCCAACTGGCTATCTCTCAGTGTCTACGAAATGATACAAAGATATTTGGCATGATCCTCCTCTGACCTAGAAGTAGGCCTGGTGCCTGATGCTACGTAAATTACAAAGTCTATCTCACGACTCAGTGGTAGTCCTGAAATTTCCTACAACACATCCTGAAAGTCTCGCACCACTGGAATGGGATCCGTAGAAATTGTATTTCCCTCCGGAGATTCCTCACTAATAAAGAATAGGCGAGTTCTAGACCCTTCATTTGATTGCGGTATAACAACCAAATACACCTCCTGATCCGGTATAAGAAAAAATAATTGCCTGATCATGGCAATTGACATGGGCATGATAATGCGATAACCAATCTATCCCGAGTATGAAATCATATGAATTCATGTCTAGGACCAATAGGTTTGCCAAGAACCTGAGTCTACCAACATCTATAGTGACTTGACTACAACGTTCTCGTAACACTGTACTAACTCCCAATGGTGTAGTTATAGTAAGTGGAGAACTACACGACTGAGTAAGTATACCTGATATCCTAACAAACGACTGAGACACAACAGAGTAAGATGCCCCAATATCAAATAAAAACACGATTAAAGTTACCCTTTATTGAAACCCTACCCTCGATCGCCTGAGGAGCCTACTCATCATATGGCATGATGTTGTAGATCCTCCCATAGTTCATCTGTTGAATAAATTGCCCTGTTATTTCCATTTTTCTTTTCCACTATCTAACTAGTAGAGTATTTATCATCTCGTTCTCCCCTTTTCCTTTCCTATAATCCCTCCTTATTTGACAGTGCTGCAATGCAACATCAACCACCTAAGTATATGTGCAATAAGCTAGATTACCCACAGTGACCTGTCGAGTAGGCTAAATCAAACCATTCGCTAAACGACTCACCTTCTTCTCTTCACTGTTCACCTCCGTAGGTGCAAACAAAGTTAAATTATTTTACGCCTGCTAAAACCCTACAACAGTTATGTCCTTCTGCAGTAAGTCTAGGAACTCTCTCTTATGAAAGAGTTTTGAATCCTTCCCAACTATTAGGCTATTCCACTAGTAATGGAACATGCGCTATTTGCAGTAGCTGCTATGGTGGCTACTGACTTTGAAGAGCAATCACCAATCCTTTAGTTACAACCTAAGCGATCATGGCTATCAAATCGGAAGGAAGTTTAGCATTTCCACCCTGAACATTGTCCCGACCCTAGTTGTGGTTCGCATTCCTCCTCATATGGGATGGCATCTGGATAAAACCCCAATAATAGACTAAAACATACGGAGTACTATGAGTCCTATACCTAGATTCTGTTTATCAGAATACACAACACAGAAGATACCCTACGACGGACCCTTAATACTCGAGGACACTTGAACCTGGAATGCTCTGATACCAAATTAAATCCCCCACAAAATTTTGCGCATGAGGTGGCCAGTCTCATACATAAAACCTGAGGGATACTAACAACTGATTGCAGCAAGCATAGAGCACAAAAGACAGAATTAAAAAATTTCTAAAAGCAGAATAGAAAATCCCTCTGAATTAAAAAAACATAAAATAAATGAGTACATGTCAGGTAATACAATTTGGAAGTCCCGTAACCCAAGAACCCCTTAACCAGACAAAACAAAAGTTTACAACCCTAAATTAAAACCAATAACCAAAATCTCCATAAAGTTCATGGTTTGAATTATTGAAGGTGAAGATAAATTCCTACCTTGAGACTGATGAGAAGAGATGTCTGCCATAACTAACCCTAAAACTCTATCCTCGTGGTGGAACCTGTCTTGGACCTGAAATATCAACAAAGTGGGTTAAACCCACTAGCATGTCTTCTCTACTACATCCCAAACAGAGAACCAATATACATACCCACAATATGAGGGTCACAAGAGGAAATATAGATATAACATACAAGTCCTTCCTTAACCAGTTCATGTTTTCAAAACAATAGCCATCCTTTACAATGTTCTATCAAAATCCTTATCATGCAAAAGTGAACACATTCTTTAAGTTCAGAAAAAATAAAACATAAACATGTATAATATCAAGTTTAAGCAATCCTGACATGCCACCATTTTTATCCTTTGATACCTTAATAGGTAAAGGTATAAACTTACTGGTCATTCCTTATCTAGTTCATGCTTACAGAAATAAAAATCATCTTATACATTGTCCCAACACACCCCTATCATTCAACAATGAACACATATGCATATATTTTATCAAGTTAAAGCAATCCTGACATGCTCCTAGCAATCCTTACATGCCTCCTTAATTTGAAATACTTTAATAGGTATTAACAATCCTGACATGCCCGATAATCCTTACATGCCTCCTTTAATTTTAGATACCTTAATAGGTATTGGCAATCCTGACATGCCCGGTAATCGTTACATGCCCCCTTTAATTTTAGATACCTTAATAGGTATTGCCAATCCTGACATGCCTGATAATCCTTACATGCCTCCTTTAATTTGAGATACCTTAATAGGTATTGGCAATCCTGACATGCCTCAGCAATTCTTACATGCCTCCCAAACCAACTTGCAATATGAATAAGAAAAGGGTGCCCAATTATTGAAAATGCATAAGACATAAGAATTTAATTAATCAGATATCCAATCATCACAAGGAGATAACTATTTCACAATCAAACTAAACCAAGTATATCATGGATAAATATAACTTCAAGGAGACAACAGTTAAAATAAAATACAATAACACAAACATCCATTATAGGAGCAAATACACAACCAAGCCTCCAATGTATCCAAATCTTCTAAGGAGTCTAAACCTAACTCTAATCTAGGTTTCTGGGCCTATTCTACTTCTAAGAACCCTATTTAATCATTCTGAAATTTTCTAGAATTTTAGAAAATATTTTTCTAGTAAAAATGAAATAAAACATAGTTTGAGGCATATCCTTACAACTGATACAACCACAAGAAAAACTCATTTCCACTTGAAATTTCAAACCCAAGTGCATTTTAACCCTATAAAGCTACCTAAATGTTTTTAGAATTTTTTGGAATTTAGAAATATTTTCTAAAAATAAAAGAAGGTGAAAACCCAACTTTTAGATACTTTAAAAATTAATTGAGCACCAAGGGAAGCTCATTTCGAGATAAAACTTTAAATCCTAGTTCATTTAAAATCCAAAAGGTTATAGTAAAAATTTGAGAATTTTTTGAAATTTTTAAGTATTTTCTAAAATAAAAGAAGGTGAAAAACCCAATTTTTGACACTTTAAAAATCAATTTAAAAACAAGGGGAAATCTTTTCGAAGTGAAATTTAGAACCCAAGCTCCTTAAACCCCCAGAAAGGTGACATAAAATTTTGGAAATTTTTAAAATTTTAAAAGCATTTTTAAAAAATGATTTTTCAAATTTTCAAGTTTTTCAAAAAAATTCAAAAATACAAAAAAAAATATCAAAACTATCCGGAACGGGCCCATATTGTACCCAAAGGTGGGTTCCCACGAGTGGGGCCGGAAAATAACTTCCCCAGCACCAGCCATGTGCGTGGGGAAAGGGTTGCACTGTCGCTTCTTCCCCAGAGCGCTACTGGGGTTTTCCAGTGACGGTCCAGCCACCTCCAGCCACCGTTTGCCTCCATTTTTGCGCCATTCTCCTCCTCTTGACGTCGGCTACCTATTGGTGTAAAAAGCTCCTTCCAAAGCAGCCCGAATCAAAAACCCCCAATTCACAAGTTCTAAGGTTCTTCGCAAAATTTTAAAAAATTAACATCAAATTCTCCAACGATCTAATTTTCTAAGGGTCAAGGGTTGTTTACCTGTGCAATCCACACCATAAAAGATACAAATTGACATCCTTCACCCTCCTAGATTCATGCTCTTACGAATTCCATACGTATAACACACATATCATATATATATACATATATATGTGATGTGGTCGGAACTAAATTATATTGCAAGCTTAATTTTGCCCTTTTTATCAAAATATAATTTAACCACTCGCAAGAGCACGAATCTTTGCAGATAAGGTTCTATATAGAGGGTATCGATCCCACGAGGACTAGTCGTTAATTGTCATAGAGAAAGATTAATTCTACTTTAATTCAAACAAACAGGTTTTTGGTTTTGTGTTTAAAGCTATTGCATAAAGGAAATGACAATAAAATTAAAGAGTAAAGTTGGGAGAGAGAACTAGGGTTGATTTCCACCCCTAGCCATTCACATGTTCATAAATGTAGCAAGCAAGGGATTCATTAATTAAATGCCTAACAATGTCATTAGGCTTGTGACCTCAATGACATATCAAAAGATCAATGTGTGTGCTAACCTATCATAATCCATCTTCAACAAGCATAGCTCTTCAACCTAACTAACTACCTACTTACTCTACTCTCTAAGTGAACACTACATGCATCCAAACTACCTTGTCTTGGCATGGTCTATACAAACTAGCATCACACATTCATTTAAACACCATTATCTAGCCATCATTTGCACTTCTTGTGGAATATGCAAATGTTGTGCATTCAAGTGACAAAACCTACTCTAAGACAAGAATAAATTCCATATCAAATGAATATATAAAAGAAATGTATTTGTGTACATAATCACTAGGCTAAATAATCAACATTTAATTACAAGTCCCAAGAGCTACAAAGATGAACAAGTTTACATGGCTAGGGGTTGAAACCAACACCCTAGTAGAAGAGTTAGTTGCTCATGGTTGCCTTGCACCCTTCCATTGATGAAGAGAATGAAGCTTCTTGGTCTGGTTCAGCCCTTCCCCCTCCTCTCCCGAAGGTCTCTCTCTTCTTCCTCTGATTTGTATGTGTTGAGAGAGATGTGAGATATGTGGCTTTTGGTGCTTTTTGTATGCTTTTTGGCTCCTTTGGGCCCACCATATATATATATATATATCATTATATATATCTCTTGTATCAAGAAGGCCCCCAAAAGTCTTGTTCAAGTCAGACAATCCCCTTAAGTCGTGCAAAAAGGGGGATTTTGTTGCAAGTGGGAGAGCAGGTGAGCAAGTGGCCAAGTGGGCTCTGCAGCATTTCGATTGATCGAAATTGCATTTCGATTGATCGAGATTTCGATCAATCGAAATGAGATTTCGATCAATCGAAATTTCGATTGATCGAAATCCACATCTCGATTGATCGAAATGCCTTGGCAACAGTTTCTGATTTCATCTCTTGACTGCAGAAAACTTCCAACTTTGCTCCATTTACTCCAATACCTGCAATACATCAAAAACACAAAAATACCGTAAACATATCTCGGTAAACGCAAAAACGGAACTAACGTATGCAATAAAGAGGGTTCAAATGCCTAGAATTGAACACTTATCACACCCCCAAACTTACATATTGCTAGTCCCTTAGCAATACAATATTACAAAAATGAAATCAACTATCGTATACAAAAGTTTAATCATGCTCAGTCATCAACTAGATAAAGGGCGCTCATCCATTCATTTCACAATTGGCAAATGCAACAAGTATTACAGAACTATGTGGTCATTAGCAAAAATGGACTTTCACAAGCTATAAATGAATGACAGTCCCCACATGCTGGCCAGCCCGAACAACTATAACAATTCCAACCCCAAAATCCTCTTTGAAAAGTGAACATGCATTCTAACGTGTGGCTTTTGTCATATTTGGAGAAGAAAACGAACAAATCTGTTTTTAAGAGAAAAACTCATTGAAAATGCTCAACCCGGCTGTTTCATTATCACAAAACATTCATGATTGCTCATGTGCGGATGACCGTGCAATGCTTAGCTCTTTTTGCTTTCTTGTAAGCCCATGTAGCGGCATTGGGCCAATGACTCCCAAACCAATTGGTTTTAGGGCATTAGGCGAAGAAGCACCCCTCGGACTTAATAACCGAGCTTACAAGGCGATGAGCGTAAGCAAGCCATCCGCTTATTACTGCTCAACCTTACACACTTTTACACGAATATTTCCTGCTTTGAGGCATAGAAATCCGGTTTATTTAGTGAGAAGGCTTATTGCATATTTTTCTCTTTTTATTTCTTCTTTTTTTTTTTTTTTTTTTTTTTTTTTTTTTACAACAACCGGAAGAACTTATTCTTTAAGATGTTCAGATAAAAACAGAAATTTTCAAAAATTCTCCCTCAGACTTATACCCCACAATTTAAACTGCATGTGTGCGAATTTGTGCGGTTAAGGACAAATTTAGGGCAAGAATTGTACGTGCTCGAGTTTGGACAATAATGTAGACCGCTCTAGCCTACTATAAAGCTTGCAAAAGTGCGGGTATTTACAATGTTAAAGTTCTTAACTACCTGCTGCATTTACCTCGGACATTTATTCGAATGATCTTCCTTTACAAAGCAAGACATCATAGCAAGCATGCAAAAATATCACAGAAAAAACTGCTCTACAATGACACTCAATATAATGACTGAACATTGCATGCATATGCAAGTGGTATAGCATACTGCACCCCCAAACTTATATGCAACATTGTCCTCAATGCTTGGACAAGAAGAGCAAGGAAAGAAGTTACCGGGATGGCAGAATGCGAGAAAAATGGAATTCCACAGCAGCGGTCATCCTGTAAATAAGCAAAATCTGCACAGAATACCAACTGGATACCACGAGCATTACGAGGAACAAAAAGTAGATAAATAGAACATAATGAAATACTTATGCACAAACAGACAATGCCAATATCACTGTAAATCTAATGGTCTGAACTGGTGTTTCCCGATTGTCTAAGAGGTCTATGCGACAAGATATTGACTATCCAGGCGCGCTAACGTATAGCACGCAAAGGGGCTGCCTTTCTTTATTACCGCCATACTGTGTTGAAGCAATCTCAACAGTATTGGGAATTAAAACCAGGCGGTAATAAACGGAAATCATCAACTGAATCGCATATAACAATTAGACAAGTGGTACTACATACATAGTCAAAGTCTAGAGAACAGATAAATTGACGGAAAGCAAAAAGAAAAGGCAGTAAAGATAACACATGTCATAAAAGCAAATATAAATGTATTCCATATAGATGAAAATGCGTTTCAGTACAAAGGGTACATGTAGGTGGAATACGCAAAAAGAAACTAAACATGGCCAACATGGCCTATCAAAAATAAAGAAAGAAAAATACAGAAAGTAAAGCATAAAAGGTGAATAAAGTGCAGCTACTCGAGGGCGGGTGGTGGTGGTGGTGGCTCGGTGGGAGCAGAAGTGGAGGTGGAGGCTCGACCTGCGAACAGGAACTGCAGATCCTGCCGGAAGGCTCGGAACTCATCTAAGATCGCTCTCTGGCCCTGCACCAGAGAAGAAATGTCCGTCCGAATACCCGCCAGCTGACTCTGCGTCACCTGGACGTGCTCGTCAAAACCCTGCTGGAGCCGCTCTACGTCAGCCGCCAGGCAGGAATAGCCTGTCGCTAAGATATCATGCCGCTCTGCAGCGACATCCATCTCCTCGTCCTCCATCTCCTCGTCCTCCGCCTCAGCCCCTGCTGGCTCTCCCTCATCCATCTCCACCGGGGCATCCATATCTACATCGTCTGGTGGATCACCCTGATGGTCCTGTCGCTCTAAGTGTCGCCTCACCCGATCCCACTGAGTAGATGTGAAGCGGGTGGGCGGTGCCAACTGAATGTCAGTCCGACTGACTGGTATACTGGCACTGCTGAGAAAAGCGGCGATCAGGAATGGAAAGGGAAGCTGCCAACTCGCTGCTCTCTTCTTCCTCTTGTTCACAAGGCCATCCCAAACTTTGTGCATCTGCCCCCAGATAAGCGATGGGACAGAAAACCAAGTGCCCGTATGGAAAGCATAGAGGCAACGGAGGAGGTCGCCCCTGCGCTCTGCCACGTGCTGCAGCGGACACGCGTTCTTGAGGAGAACGGTGTCCAGGAACCAATATCTGCTCGGGCACATCGATTTGGACGTGCAGTTGCGACGGGGTGTGGTAAACTCCCCGCCACACATGTCCATCACCATCGAGAAGAGCGTAGTGTCGGCTGGGAGCGCGGCTCTATAAAGTGGCTGACCGTCCGGGCCAACCATATCCGTCGGCTGCTGGTGAGGAATGCCGAGCATATGAGCAATCCGGCTCGGCGTAATCGTGATCGTGACCGTGGCCACGGTAGTCTCGAGTGTATCTGGCGCTGTGCAGGAGTAGGTCATATGCTCGTAAAAGACCTGCACTAGGCGCTCGTGTGCCACGTCTGTGGGAGGCACACATAGCCGATCGAGGCGACGCCTCCTGAGCTCGGCAACCGTCCACTCGGTGTCGGGACGCCTCTCAAACTCGGCTAAGTCGAAAACCTGCTCCGGGTGGAACTTCCGAGACCGGAAGGCTCGCCCGGGCACGTCACGAACAGCACCGGCGGCGTTCTTCACTCTTGCCATGGCCGCGGAACAGTCTGCACTGGATTCCAAAAGGTACGTAAATAAAAGATGAATAAGAAGAAAGTTAAACTACTACTAGACTAAAAGAGTAAAAATAAAAATGAAGTCCTAGTCCAAGGTACTGACAAAAATGCAAAAAGTTGCACTCAAAGAGGCAATGTGAACGGGCGCAACCGAAACGAAGGTGCCACGGTTATACACCGAACACTAAGCGTTTGAAATGAAGAAAATGCCAAATCCCACTCCTGCTTGAATTCCTACCCCCCCCCCGAAACCCACAAAAACTGGATTCGGACATCGCACTCGCAACCATCCACCCCAACATGATCTAACTATGTTTATTCCGCTGTAAAACTATCAAAAATGGCGAGAGAATAAACAAAAAGTAGCCATGCATCACTTACCTCGTGAGGAAGAAGATGAACGGCTCAACCGAAGAAAACTCCACGCGCAGCCGCGAAGAGAAGATCGCGCAGATGCTTGCGGCGGATCGGACTGCGTCGGATGGCGGCGGATGATCGGGAATGGAAGATCGAGTGCTCGGGAGTGCTTGGAGAGGGCTTGGATCGCACAGAGGGAGAGAAGAAGTCGGATGGTCTTTTAAAATGGGAGGAAAGCCCAACGGTTTAAATAGATTTTCGGCTCACGTGCAGGCTCCGCGTGCATTTCGATTGATCGAAATGTGCATTTCGATCAATCGAACTTTCGATTGATCGAAATCTTGCTTCGATCAATCGAAACTAACTTCGATGGATCGAGATTGTCTCTTCGATCAATCGAACATTCCTTCCCTAAATCACATTTTTACTTCGATCAATCGAACATTTAATTGATGCAATCGAACTTTTAGTTCGATCAATCGAAATCCCATTTCGATCAATCGAAAGTTTCGATCGATCAAAGACCTATCGAAGTGCAATCGAAGAATATCACCTCTCGGGACTTTGGACTTGGCAAATCTCTGCAATTTTTCGATCAATCGAAACCAAAATTTCGATCAATCAAAATTTTCGATTGATCGAAATCTTGGTTTCGATCAATCGAAATGCTCAAAAATAGTCAGTTTAAAATATGCTTCAGAGACTTGGATATTGGGGAATTAGATACTACATTGCTTAGATACAAACCTACTTTGGATTAAAGGGACACCATGGAAGCTTGATAGCGACCATGGCGTCGCCACCTTACACGTCTATGGCGCGACGTCCGGATCGGCTCACGAGTCAAAATACACGGGATCCGTCAAAGTGACGACATCCACGTATTCGGTGGTGACTTGGTCATCCACGCACACTTTTAAGCGCTGCCCGTTTACTTTGAACATCGAGCCATCTTTCAAGTCCTTCAATTCCACCGCTCCGTGGGGGGCGACGGAATTAACCAAAAATGGTCCATCCCAACGGGAGCGAAGTTTTCCGGGAAACAAATGGAGGCGCGAGTTGTACAACCAAACTTTTTGGCCCGGCGAAAATGTTTTGACTCGAATATTACGATCATGAAAGGCTTTGGACCTTGCCTTATAGATTTTCGCATTCTCATACGCGTCATGTCGCAATTCTTCCAATTCATTTAATTGAAGCTTTCGATTAGAGCCGGCCTTTTTCATGTCAAAATTGAAGGTCTTGGTGGCCCACATAGCTTTATGCTCCAATTCAACCGGAAGATGGCACGCCTTGCCATAAACTAACCGATAAGGTGACATTCCAATGGGAGTTTTATATGCGGTTCGGTATGCCCATAATGCGTCGTTTAGTCGCAATGACCAATCCTTCCGGTCAGGCCGAACAGTTTTCTGAAGAATGTTCTTAATCTCCCTATTGGATACTTCTACTTGGCCACTAGTTTGAGGATGGTAGGGGGTGGCTACTTTGTGTGTGACGGAGTATTTGAGAAGCAAGGTTCGAAGGAACCGGTTACAGAAATGCTTACCTCCGTCACTGATGATGGCCCGAGGCGTACCAAACCGGCTAAAAATGTTAGCTTGTATGAATTTAACCACGACTACGTGATCGTTGGTTTTGGTAGCAACGACCTCTATCCACTTAGATACGTAGTCCACCGCCACAAGTATGTACTCATGACCAGTAGAGGGTGGAAATGGTCCCATGAAGTCAATGCCCCACACATCAAATATTTCAATGACAAGAATAGGGTTAAGAGGCATCATGTCCTTCCGAGACATCGCGCCGAGGCACTGACATCGCTCACACGAGCGGCAGAATGAATATGCATCCCGATGAAGTGTCGGCCAGAAAAATCCGCATTGAAGAATTTTTGCTGCGGTTTTCTTAGCACTAAAGTGTCCCCCACAAGCGAGTGTATGACAAAATTTAAGAATGCTTTGGAATTCACTGTTGGGTACACACTTACGAATTATTTGATCGGGGCAGTATTTGAACAATTGAGGATCGTCCCAATAATATGATCGTGATTGGGAGAGAAAACGATCCTTCTCTTGTTTGGTCCAAGAAGATGGTATTTTACCGGTTGCCAAATAATTAACCACATCCGCATACCAAGGGATACTTTCTTAAGAGATGACAAAGAGTTGTTCATCCGGAAAGGATTCACAAACTGGAATGAAATTATGGAGGGATTCAACAAGAATTCTAGAAAGGTGGTCAGCTACCACATTTTCAGTTCCCTTTTTATCTCTAATCTCAAAATTGAACTCTTGCAACAAGAGTATCCAGCGGATCAACCTAGGCTTGGTGTCCTTTTTCGTCAAAAGATGCCGGAGGGCAGCATGGTCCGAATAGACAATGACCTTTGAACCTAATAAATAAGCTCGAAATTTGTCTAATGCAAATACTACCGCAAGCAATTCCTTTTCCGTTGTGGTATAATTGATTTGAGCTTCGGAAAGGGTTTTACTTGCGTAATAGATGACATGTGGTAGTTTGTCTACTCGTTGCCCCAAGACCGCACCCATGGCATAGTCGGATGCATCACACATAATCTCAAATGGGAGAGTCCAGTTTGGAGGGATTAGAACTGGAGCGGTTGTAAGCATGGCGCGGAGTTTTTCAAAAGCGTCAAGGCACGCTTCATCAAAGGTAAAGCAAGACTCTTTTTCAAGAAGGCGACACAAAGGCCGAGAAATCTTGCTAAAGTCTTTGATGAAACGGCGATAAAAGCCCGCATGCCCAAGGAATGAACGAATCTCTCTCACCGTGGATGGTGGAGGAAGTTTGGAAATGAGCTCAACCTTGGCTTTATCAACCTCTATTCCTCGCTTAGACACAATATGCCCTAGGACAATACCCTCTTGAACCATAAAGTGACTCTTTTCCCAACTAAGAATTAGGTTGGTTTCTTGACATCTTTTGAGAACACAAGCTAGATTTTGGAGGCATGATTCATATGAAGGTCCAAAAACGGAAAAATCATCCATGAACACTTCTAAGAATTTTTCCACCATGTCCGAGAAGATAGACATCATACACCGTTGAAAAGTTGCCGGTGCATTGCACAACCCAAAGGGCATGCGTCTATAAGCAAATGTGCCGAAGGGACATGTAAAGGTGGTTTTCTCTTGGTCCCTCGGGTTTATAGCAACCTGATTATAGCCGGAATATCCATCCAAAAAGCAATAAAAGCTTTGCCCGGCCAATCTCTCCAATATTTGATCAATAAATGGGAGGGGGAAGTGATCTTTCCGAGTGGCTGAATTTAATTTCCTATAATCAATGCACACTCTCCATCCTGTGGTGGTGCGTTGGGGAACTAATTCACCCTTATCATTAGGTTGCACCGTAATACCAGACTTCTTTGGAACCACTTGAGTGGGACTAACCCACTTGCTATCAGAGATGGGGTATATGATCCCCGCATCTAGTAACTTCACCACCTCCTTCAGGACAACGTCCTTCATATTTGGATTTAATCGACGTTGTGCCTCCCTTGAGGTCTTTGCATCCTCTTCCAAGTGTATGCGATGCATACAAACAGAAGGGTCTATTCCCTTAAGATCTATCACACTCCATCCTATTGCTTCTTTGTGCTCTTTGAGCACCTTTATGAGTTCCAATTCTTGAGCATTTGTGAGATTGGAAGCAATAATGACTGGAAGGGTCTCATTTGCGCCCAAGAAAACATACTTGAGTGTAGCTGGAAGAGGCTTGAGCTCAAGTTGTGGTGGGGAAATTAAAGAAGGAGTTTGGGGAGTTTTGGACAAAGGGGGCAAGGGTTCTCTCGGAACTCTCCACTTAGGCAAATCCATGACAGTATTAACATCGAGCATGGAATTGACTTCACATATGGATTGCTCAATGTCAAAATCGTCATGGTTAAAATGATTTAGGCATGCCTCTAAGGGGTCCGTGGAAAGAATAGAAGGAAGTGCTTCTTGAACAAGGTCGTCCACTACATCGACACAAAAACACTCACTTTCATCGTCGGGTGTGTGGTGGGAAGCATTGAAGATGTTCAAGCGGACTTTCATATTCCCAAAAGAGATGTCCATCACTCCAGTACGGCAATTAACGCAAGCGTTTGCCGTGGCCAAGAATGGACGACCTAGAATGATAGGAATATGATGATTCGGATTTTGGACCGGTTCCGTGTCAAGGACTATGAAGTCCACCGGAAAATAGAATTTGTCCACTTGAATGATGACATCCTCAATGATGCCACGTGGTTGCTTCACCGAACGGTCGGCAAGTTGCAACACAACCGTGGTATGCTTGAGTTCCCCTAAACCTAGTTGTTGGTAAACTGAGAATGGAAGCAAATTGACACTAGCCCCTAGGTCAAGAAGTGCTTTTTCAAAAGATTGATTTCCGATAGTGCACGAAATGGTCGGAGCACCCGGATCTTTGAATTTAGGAGGGGCTTGGTGTTGGAAAATGGAGCTTATGTGCTCAGTTAAGAGGACTTTCTTAGGAACATTATTCCTAGATTTACGCTTTTGAGTGCATAAGTCCTTCAAGAATTTCGCATAAGAGGGAATTTGTCGAATAGCATCAAGGAGAGGGAGATTGATCTTTACTTGTTTGAAGATCTCCATCATGTCTTGGATTTTCTCTCCTTGCTTCCCGAAATGAGAAGGTTCCTTCAATCGTTGAGGAAAAGGAACCGGAGGTTCATAAGAGGTGTCAAGATTTGGAATCGATGGTGACATAACTTCACTTGCCTTTCCTTTTGGATTTGAAGGGGTATTTTGCAAATTTGGATTTAACGGCAACAATTTTGGATTTAATTGGGATTCTTTTGGATTTTTAGGTTGCTCTTGAAATTCCTTTCTCTCTTCCTCCCCTACCTTGGAGTTAATGATTTTTCCACTCCTCAAGGTTGTGATTGATTGAACTTGCTCTGGAGGAGCATTACAAGTTGAAGATGATGGATCTTCAATCATATGCACACCCTTGGGATTCGCCACCGGTTGACTTGGCAACTTACCTTCCTCCCTTCTATTTAAGGCATTAGCTAGTTGCCCGATTTGAGCTTCTAACCTAGCCATAGATTGAGCATTGGCTTCTAGCTTAGAGATTGATTGAGAATGAGTTTGCAATAAGCGGGTGTTGGCCTCAAGATTGCTTATCACTCGATCTTCAAAGCTTTGGCTTCTCGGAGGAGGTGGTGGTTGTTGGTAATTAGATCTTTGATTGTAAGGTTGAGGGTTTGGCCTATAATGCGGCTGTTGAGATTGGGGATTAAAAGAATTTTGCCCTTGGAAAGGGGGACTTGATTCTTGATTCTTCCATGAAAAAGCCGGATGATTCTTGTAACCAGGATTGTACGTGTTCGAATATGGATCATTCATTTGTTTAGTGTACAAGGCATTCGCTTGCTCTTGAGCATAATCGGGAGATTGCCCGGCAATAGGGCAATCTCGCACAAAATGCGAAGTGCTATAGCAAAACGAACATCCCTCCTGATTTTGGACAGATTGGTTAGGAGTAGGCAGCCCATTTTTCATGATTAAATCCATTTTTCGGGACAAGGCTTCTACTTGCATGGCTACCTCATCTACCCGTGAAATCTCATGCACTCCTCTACAAGGTTGGGTGGCCTTCCCTTTCCTAGTGGAGGAGCGTTGAGCTGAATTGTTGCTTAGGGTTTGAAAAAGTTTCCATGCCTCATCGGGGCTTTTCAAAAGATACCCACCCCCACACGCGGAGTCTATCATTTGTCTATGTTGCTCACTCACCCCATCATAAAAACTTTGCACTAACTGCCATTTTGGGACAGCATGATGCGGACAAGATTTTAAGAGATCTTTTAACCTCTCCCACGTCTCATGGAATTGTTCTTGGTCAATTTGGGTGAATCCGGTGATTGCTCGCCGAATATCACTTGTCTTACCCATTGGGAAGTATTTTTTTAAGAACTCTATTTGCATTTCCGCCCAAGAATGGATTGAGTTGGGTTCTAGGGAATTGAACCAACTTCTAGCCTTATCTTTTAGGGAAAATGGAAACATACGTAGCTTTAGATCATCCTCCGTAAAGTGTGGTACACGAATGGTGGAACACACGGAAAAGAAGTAATCTAAGTGCCGGTATGGATCCTCATTAGGAAGACCGTGAAAGCTGTTAAGAAGGTTGAGGGTGGAGGACTTTATTTCAAATTGATTTGCCGCTACATCCGGAAATTGAATACACGAAGGTACTTCAAATGTAGTCGGAAGGTAAAAGTCCATAAGCAACTCTCCTTGAGGAGGTGGTGGTGGAGGCGGTTGTTCATGATTAAAAGGAGGTAGACCGGGAGGTTGTCTCTCATTTGGATCCATGTTTTCAGTCCTAGGCAAAATAGGGTCCCTAGAGGTTCCTCTACGTCGTCTAAGTGTTCGTTCAAGTTCACTATTACAAGGAAGCAAAGGAAGTGACAATGACCGTCTACCTAGCATGCATTATCAATTGAACAACACCTCTATACACAAAAGTAACAAAAATATATACAAAAGAATGTGAATGAACTCAAACCACCAGTTTTTGAAGTTATACTCACAAAGGGTTCCAATTTGAATTCTTTTAGATGCCCGCAATGTGGTATACCTAAAATCAAGAAGTTTAAGATATAAGAACAAGATATATACAAAAAGAATGAAAGAATTTCTAGCCTAAGAATTAAACCAGATTTAATCTTCCAATGGCGACAATTAAACCGTAGTCCCCGGCAACGGCGCCAAAATTTTGATGTGGTCGGAACTAAATTATATTGCAAGCTTAATTTTGCCCTTTTTATCAAAATATAATTTAACCACTCGCAAGAGCACGAATCTTTGCAGATAAGGTTCTATATAGAGGGTATCGATCCCACGAGGACTAGTCGTTAATTGTCATAGAGAAAGATTAATTCTACTTTAATTCAAACAAACAGGTTTTTG
The DNA here is from genome assembly GCA_026545225.1 of Cornus controversa. Lineage (NCBI taxonomy): Eukaryota > Viridiplantae > Streptophyta > Magnoliopsida > Cornales > Cornaceae > Cornus > Cornus controversa. The sequence continues at coordinate 14,798,234 of CM048853.1, read as the reverse complement.
GTTTTGTGTTTAAAGCTATTGCATAAAGGAAATGACAATAAAATTAAAGAGTAAAGTTGGGAGAGAGAACTAGGGTTGGTTTCCACCCCTAGCCATTCACATGTTCATAAATGTAGCAAGCAAGGGATTCATTAATTAAATGCCTAACAATGTCATTAGGCTTGTGACCTCAATGACATATCAAAAGATCAATGTGTGTGCTAACCTATCATAATCCATCTTCAACAAGCATAGCTCTTCAACCTAACTAACTACCTACTTACTCTACTCTCTAAGTGAACACTACATGCATCCAAACTACCTTGTCTTGGCATGGTCTATACAAACTAGCATCACACATTCATTTAAACACCATTATCTAGCCATCATTTGCACTTCTTGTGGAATATGCAAATGTTGTGCATTCAAGTGACAAAACCTACTCTAAGACAAGAATAAATTCCATATCAAATGAATATATAAAAGAAATGTATTTGTGTACATAATCACTAGGATAAATAATCAACATTTAATTACAAGTCCCAAGAGCTACAAAGATGAACAAGTTTACATGGCTAGGGGTTGAAACCAACACCCTAGTAGAAGAGTTAGTTGCTCATGGTTGCCTTGCACCCTTCCATTGATGAAGAGAATGAAGCTTCTTGGTCTGGTTCAGCCCTTCCTCCTCCTCTCCCGAAGGTCTCTCTCTTTTTCCTCTGATTTGTATGTGTTGAGAGAGATGTGAGATATGTGGCTTTTGGTGCTTTTTGTATGCTTTTTGGCTCCTTTGGGCCCACCATATATATATATATATCATTATATATATCTCTTGTATCAAGAAGGCCCCCAAAAGTCTTGTTCAAGTCAGACAATCCCCTTAAGTCGTGCAAAAAGGGGGATTTTGTTGCAAGTGGGAGAGCAGGTGAGCAAGTGGCCAAGTGGGCTCTGCAGCATTTCGATTGATCGAAATTGCATTTCGATTGATCGAGATTTCGATCAATCGAAATGAGATTTCGATCAATCGAAATTTCGATTGATCGAAATCCACATCTCGATTGATCGAAATGCCTTGGCAACAGTTTCTGATTTCATCTCTTGACTGCAGAAAACTTCCAACTTTGCTCCATTTACTCCAATACCTGCAATACATCAAAAACACAAAAATACCGTAAACATATCTCGGTAAACGCAAAAACGGAACTAACGTATGCAATAAAGAGGGTTCAAATGCCTAGAATTGAACACTTATCAATATGCATAAACATGTTCATATATAAATTCTTCACATATATTTAATTGGCATGGAAGATCTCACGAATTTAATTTAACAGAAAAAACATTAATTAACATACAATGAGATACAAACTTTTTAAGAACAATCATAGACAAAAATCTAGACTATTCATACGGATTCAAAGGGAAAGAAAAAAATTGAACTTGCCTCTTTGACGATTCAAAAACTCGTTCACCCGATCGCTCATTCACTCCCTTCTCTCTTTTGTTTACTCTCTTGGTTTCTGTGCGTAAAGCAAACGGCAGAAACCCTAATCTCCTATTTTCTTGTCTTAATTATTATTATTCTATTATTGTTTTTCTAAAAACTAAATAAACTAAAAAAAAAATAAAAGAAATAAAATAATATAACCATAACCCTGGCCCATCAACTTAGCATATCCCTAGCCCAACCATTCCAGCCCAGATTTCTCCCTAGCCCAATCTAAAGCATTTAAAAGATTTAAAACAGATAATACACAATTAATAAAAACAATTCACATAAAATAATAATAAAAAAATATAAAGGCAATGCAATTTACATGAACTAATAAAATGTAAAAAGAGAAAACAATTCACATGACATGGTAAAATATCAAACTTAACAATTCACATGAAATGATAAAAATATAAAGGAAAAACAATTCATATAAAATAGTAAAAAAAATAAAGCAAAGCATTTCACATGAATTAATAAAATTAATGTAAAGGAATTCAAACTCAAAATAATTAACATCCAAATTTCTGGGGTATTACATTCAGCCTCTTCGAATAATTGATATTTTGACCTTTAAATGAAAGCATCTATGTCTTTATCATTTACGTTTTATTCGAACCTGTCAAAGCATAATAAATTATTGGAACAATATATTATTGAGATGTACAAATACACAGACACACAATCAATAATTAGACCTTATTATGGGTTTCATGAACAAAGAAAGTTATAATTTTTGTTTATTTTTTGTTTGATTCTTTAACTATTGATAGTGGATTAGCTTCAACGAATGATGTCCTACTAGTCATGATATTCTTTAAGTAAAATAAATAATTAAAACCTAATGTACGTAAGAAGAAATAAATAACCAATTAATTTCGTAATGCTTTGACTCTTTCAATTTTCATGTTAATTTCTCATGTAGATCCCGGTTGTGTTTGAGGACCCAAATCTGAAATATAATATTATTTTTTATTTTATGTTCATTTCGATATAATAAAAAATATAAAGTGAATAATCTCAATGTTGTGTGATGAGTTACCTTTGAATGTGTTGATTGACAAATGTGTAAGTGTGATAATAGGTCTTTTGTTTATTAGCTTTATTATCAAATTTCATTCATTCTCAGCAAGATCATCCCACAATGTCAAAGTAATTATTCTTGAAATGTTATAAAAAATAATTAGTTCAATAATTTATAATGGTAATTATGAGCATTTATGTAGTGTTGTAATGATGTACCTCATATCCATTATAATGATGTCTCACAATTTTGATGTTCCTCTATTGTTCTTCTTAGTTTTGTTGAATGCATGATATGCTTCAATAACGATTCCCAATGTATCTAGCGAGAGTAAAAATTAAACTTATAGATTTAAATATAAGAGAAAGTATATATATATATGTGGATAAATTATACAGACATCCTCTGTGTTTGTCCAAATTACTTACTTTTTATTAGATTTTTAAATAAATCATGCCCTTCTATATTTTGTTAACACTTAGATAACTTGGGGCCCCAAATTACTAACACTTCTATATTTCATTTTTCATCTCACTCAATAAGGGTTATTTGTCGTATAAACTAGGGTTTCATCCATTCTCTCATTATGGTTCGATTAATCTGTTTGATTTGTTCAGTTGGGTTTTCAATTAGGTCTCGATTTAGCAAAAGATTTTGACTAAGTTGTTCGTTTAGGCTTGATTCAGCGAAAGTCTTCAATTAACCTGTTTGTTTACCATCAGGTTCGTGTATTTTGTGTTTATGCATGTAACGGTCAAGAACTGTGTTTCTAAATACTTGTCCACCATCAATTCCAAACGAAAAATATACAAAAATGGTGGATAATTAATGAAGTGATGAAAGATTGTTGGGAGAACTCAAGAGTTCGGAGATTATGAATGTGGGGGCTATAGCTCAAAACATGTGAACCAACAAGTTTTTGAACAAGTCGACTGCATTGTTAGATATGAATTATAGATACAGGTGCTAGATATGATTCCTTTCTTAAGTTCTTCCCGAACTTCTGTTTCAATTTTTTTAATGAGCGTTAAACTTCAAAAAATTTCATGGGGCCTGTTTGGCAATGTTGTGCGCGAGTGGTTGAGAAGATGAGTTAACAAAATATTCTTTAGGAGAATTATTTGTTCTAGTAAGAATAATTTGGTATTTTGGAATAAGAGTGTGGAGGACATTTTAGACATAAACAAATATTCTCAATGCCTATGCAAGTACTTTGCTTAATTCAATCAAAGTGAAAAATAAAATTTTAAAATACATCACTTTGTTATTTTGGGCTTCTAACTCAATGAAGAGTAGTTTTCCCTTTAAAATAAACCCCATTTTGTGATCTCAAAATTCATAAAAAAAAATAAGAACACTTAGATTTAAGTCACCGTAATTAAATATAATTGTTCTAAAGTGACCATAAAGTTACAAAAAGATGAATAGTTATCAATTCTAAAATTATATTGCTCTTTCGTAACCATTTTAAACTCAATTACAAAAAAACCATTCCCCCTCTCTCTGCCTCAACTAAAAATATTGTTTATATACACCCTTGCATATATTGTGTATATCAAATACTAATAATATAAAGGGTGAATTGCAATAAACCCCCCTTGAGATTTTTTTTGGCAAAAAACTTCCTCCAACTAACTAGAGGGGGTACAGAAAACAAAAAATAACTAAAATGCCTATAATTTTTGTTTGGACATATGCTTTATGCAATATTATATATATAGAAATGATCTAAGATTATTGTGGACCTAAATTTCATTTACAAGTCCTAAACTTCATTTTTGTTTGTGAGTAAGTACGAAGGTGCTAATGATCATTCTAATTTCATGAAATGTAACAATTACTCATTGCATAATTTATTATTTCTTTATCTTGCATAATATATTAACTAACATAAGAATTGTGCATTGATAAGTATATAGGTCTGTCTCACAAATAATATTTAAGAACTTTTTTTTTCTATTTTCTAATTGTTCAAGTCCATGCCAGAAGATGATTCCAATTTCTCAAACAAGACAATAATCAATTAATATTTGATTGCATGAAACGTAGCATGTCAAAAAAAAAATCTTTTCCTTATATTCCATATTTAATTAGGACATGTTGAATTAATTGTAGCAATAGAATTTAGGTTCACCTTAATTTTAGATCATTACTATATACATAAGATTGCATAAAGCACATATCCAAACAAAAATAATGGGTATTTTAGTCATATTTTATCTTCAGAACCCCTTCTAGTTAGTTAGATGGGTTTTTTTGCCAAAATAATTCTTAAGAGGGGTTTATTGCAAACTGCTACAAGTCAAGGGGGTTTATTACAATTCGCTATAATATAAATATGGTGAATACGACTCCAAATCATTCTCTTTTTTTTTTTAAGTTTTCCTCATATGGTACTTATCCATTATTAACTCTCTCTTGTTTAATTGAACATTTAAATATAATGAATATATAGTGAAGATTTCTCCAATTTGAACCATCGGCCTCAAGTGTGTATCTTCATAAAGTACAATTGTAGTAACTCTTATGAACGGGTGTGAGTGGGCGAGTGCAAAGACAGACACTAGGCTGAGCTACCACACTGATAGGGTACAGGGTGCTTAATCCCACATAGCCTTGGTGTGAAAAAGGGAATGTGCTTATATGTAGTATGTTCTTTTCAAATGGTATGAGGCCTTTTGGGGTAAAACCCAGAAGCAAAACCATGCGGGTTCAGGCCAAAGTGGACAATATCATACCATGTGTTGGAGCATATATTACAGTTGGTATCAGAGCCTAAACCTAGTCGGAAGTGTGCCGACGAGGATGTTGGGCCTTGTAGGGGGGTGAATTATAGTAACCCTTGTGGACAAGAGTGAGTGGGCGGGTGCGAAGACAGACACTGGGCTGAGCTATCACACTGACAGGGTACAGGATGCTTAATCCCACATTGCCTGGGTGTGGAAAATGGGATGTACTTATATGTAGTATGTTCTCTTCAAATGGTATGGGCCTTTTGGGGTAAATCCAAGAGCAAAATCGTGCGGGCTCAGGCCCAAAGTGGACAATATCATACCATGTGCTAAAGCGGGGTAATACAATAATCAAAACCCTAATTATATATATATATATATATATATATATATATATATAATGCAAAGGTGGATTTAGTTGTGACTACAGTTTCTAATCCTTTATTAGGTCAAATGCATAATAGAACAGGAGAAGTATTAGGTTTAATATGTTTAATTATTTATTTATTTTTAGTAACTACATAAAACAATTTGACAAAACTTCAATCAAATGGCCACTAAAGAGCAATTTTGTTTTAAAATTAATGTCTATTCATCTTTTTATATCTTTACGGTCACTTTAAAAAAATTAATTTTTAATTTTGGGCACTAAAATATAATTTTCCCAAAAACCTTATTTATAGGCCTCAATTAAGTTAAATATTTTTATTCAAGTATATATATCATATATAAATATCAATTATATGATATTTAATTAAGATACATGAACCTTCCTAATCAAACATTTTTGTTAGATGATATTAACGAAGAAAATGTCTAAAACTATATGCTTATCTTCATTCATAAGCCTTTGAAAAATCAGGACGAAAGAAAAATTAAGTGTTGTGACACCAAGATAGCAAAAATATCAATAACATCAATGATATCATATATGCTAAGTTCACTACAACAAAAAAGGTCTTAACGGCAGTTTTGACCGCAGCTAAAAGTCCCAAAAACTACGGCTGCTAAAGGTATTTTCCTTATAGAGGTGGCAGTCTTTAAAATGGATTTCTTGAAATTTATAGTGGCAGTTTTGACCGTGGCTAAAGGTCTTCTTTTTAAAAAATTCAACTTAAATGCTAGAAACCTATTTTTTTTTTTTAGCAAATTAAAAACCTAATGGTAAACCTATATAACAAAACAATTATATATCAATAACCTATATAACAAAACAATAACCATATATCAAGTACAATTGATAGCCATTATTGCACAAAAAAATTGTGCCTTCAAACTTGTTGAAAGTTGGAACTTGTTCCAAAATTTATCATAATATATGTGGTGATATATTATACAATCCACAAAAATGGCCAGCTTATTTGTAGTTTTGTTACTAATACATACATTTGTCTAATAAAATCCACGAAAGCTTGGCAAGCATATTTGTGGCTTTGTTACTGATGTATCCATTTGTATAATCTAATGATCCTTTGGTATAGACAGTTATTGTTGTTGCTACTTTTCACTATTATACACATGGTTGGGTTCATTAAAAGTGTCATTAGACTCATTACCCACTATACTCCCCAACAAGGGTGTTGGGGATTGAGTAGATACAAACACACCTTTGGCATAAATATTCACCTAAAAGGTAGGTTGAGGATGGGGACATGTGTTTTAAGAATATTCACCTACAGAAAAGAAGAAAACTAAATAGATATCGAGGAAAATCAAGCATTCTAATCAAATCAAATAATAGAAATCATGAACCATTAGATAAATCAAGATCTGCATTGCTTAGTATCACATTTTAGAGATATAATCTAAATTGATGTTTTGAAAAAGAAGTACATACAAAAGAAGATGGTCGCACAACACTTGCTACAACAGATTGTGTTGGCTGCTGGCTTGCTTTTTCATTGAATGTATTCTCCACAAGGAAATTAAGCACCTACTTTATTGATCTCAATGAAGAAGAGCTTAGAATTTGATTCAATTAACATAGAACACTATATTAGTGTCAATGCCATAAAAATTGCACACTATCAGTACCCTCCATCAGCTGCTATACTGGTTTCCCACAACACAACCAAGGAAAAAAAGTGTGAAAATTTGAATTGGTAAGCTTTTGTCCTTCAATAGTTGGAGTAAAAAACCTTTTCAAGCTGGGCTGTGTCCTAACTCCTAACCTAACCTTATTCGTTTTGTGGCATAGAAGAAGATATATCCATCTATCTATCTAGTATTAGATATGTTTTTGAGTCATGCCAAGAGTAGCTAAAGCATGGAGTACTAATTTGGTTGAACTTAATTAGCTACCAAGTATCTATGACTATCTATCAATGTCAACTATCATGTTATGGGTTGGTGGGGGTAAGTAATCCTCATTCTTAGTTACTAAGGAAGTATCTATGACTATCTATCAGTGGTTATGTGATAGGTTGGTGGGGCTAAGAAATCCTCATTCATGCCCCTCTTTTTAGCCATAATTTTTATTCAGATGTAGTAGTTCTAACATGATCTTGTTTGTAGCCTTAATTAGATGAGTTTTCCTTCTTAGTCATATAACTTATTTATCATCCAAGGACTGAGAGGGCCATGGCCATCACATCACCATAAAGAAGATTGCTATTCAGCCTCAAACTCCCAATGAACTGCTCTGCTCCTGGATTGCCCCTCATAGTGTGATTGAAATTTCTAATCAGATCACTAGAAAAAAACACATGGTGTGATTGAAATTTTTTAAAAAAATTTGTTTGTGCTCAAAATGAAACTCATGTTTCTCACAACTTTCCAATGATGGAAATATAGGTTCTGATAAGGTATTAGGTTACTGCATAAAACCAATGAATGATCTTAGACATGGTCAATAAAACCTCAGCATTATGATGCATCGTAACAGGGATTATGATCTATCGTAAAACCTCAACTAAGGTGACCTATTTTGATCAAAGTTGCATCTATGACATCAAATTTCCTTTTATTTCCATACATATAATCAACATGCATTAATATACTCCAAACATATGTATTAACATGAAAATCATGACCGAAACTTAATTACATCATTGAAAATGGACCAAGTCTGGAATAAACATAAGGTGTCCAAGTTTCTGAATTGACAATCATAACAACTAAAGTATCTAAGGCAAATGAAGTCTCATATTCGAATTACAAAGTTAATAATTGCCTAAGACATGACATACAAAACCATAAGACATAAATCTTGATGAAGAGTTCAAGCACTCGAATTCCAAGTACCTCACTCCCTGTCAATCACCGGTGCTTTATCTGTAAAAATGATTGGGGAAAGAGGTGAGTGTCAATATACTCGGTAGAGATACTCAAACCAACTTTTGCATCAACTTGACGCAACCTACATGAAATGCAAGTATGACATTCCTATGTATTACATGACATACTTCCAATGCTCGTGAGATGTTATCATAACATTCCTACACACTACATGGCATACAATAATGCACATGCTCGTGGAATCTCAATTCAATACTTGAATGAACATATACTCAACAATGCTCAATTAATAGAAGGCAACACAAGAATCAACATGAATATCACAATTCAATAACAAGACTTAAACACCAAGCCGGGTAAATTACAAAATCACATAAAGTGGGAGTATTCGTAGAATACCAGATAATCGCTAATTGAGCCAATTATCCAAGACATCCAACGTTACGGGCTACTAACCCGAGGGTTTAGAAGGAACCACCTTGGCCAAGCTCCTAGCTTTGCACCCTATGGCTTCAGGCCCTAATTGCTTTCTGACTTCTTCCCAAAATCAACAACCAATAAAATAAGATTCAAGTATGACAACACATACAATTCCAATCACATCATAAGCCACTTGATTTTCATGCTAAAACATATTCATTCCATGCATATAATAATGCAACAATTCCAAGCCCATCATAAGCCACTTGATTCCATGCTAAAATATACCATTTTCATGCATATCATAATGCAATATCAATTCTTTCACAAGGCATTCAAAATGCAATTTTTATAAAATAAATCATTCTCATGCATTTTATCAAACATGTAAAACACAACATGTATAACATAGTCTTCACAACTATAAATCATGCTAATAGGCGACATATTTCCATAATTGCTAGCACATAAGGCATGCATACATAATTCATATCATAGTTCACTTTGATACATGGTCCAACACACGTGTATTCAACAATATCATCAAAACATATACATATAGTATCAATGTATGTTATATCACTATAATTAGCATGTGGAGACTCGCTTAACAAGATTAAGCATAAATAAATATGCAAGACTCACTTCCTAGCATTCCTAAACATGCTAATCAATTCAAAATCACATAAATTCCTAAGGAATTGATGATAAGGTAGAGAGAACACCCCTACTTCAATTCAAAGCCAAATTTTAAAAAATTCCCAAATCACCAAAAACTCAAATTGCTCTGAATTCAATTCTCAAACTATAGATGCGTAGATCGTAAAGAGGAGAACAACTTTCTCTTCTTGAGCTACCTCCAATTCCAAACCCTAGTTTGGCCCAAATCTTCAACATTCACAAAATTGAGCTTTAAACTGATCAATTCGAAGAGAATAATGAGGAGAACACTCTTTCCTCTTGGATCAATCTTAAATTCCCACTCTAATCAATTTTAATTTTAGAAAGAAGTTGGGATGAAGTTGTAGTGAGGGGGAGATAAGAGAAAATCATATTTTTGTGTGATTTAATTGACTTAATTCTCTTTATAATTTTTCTCTTTACAACTAAGTCCCTCCTCTTTCTTATAATTATCTCCTTATTATCACTAACTCTCTACTAATCACATACTAACATTATCTCTTTCCAACTTATCTTTTAAACCCCTAAATTATTCACTTACGCCCTTATGTACAATCCCGAGACTTATGAAAGTCTCCCGGGTAATCCGACTCGTCTTGGGTCCAACACCCAAACCCAAAAAATTTTGAAAAGGTCTTACCGTACACAAAATAAAATATTAAGTCAATTTCTCATCTCTTATCACAATTAAAACATAATTAATTACAATTAAATTCAAAAGAAATCTCCAAGGCTTTATACACCACCCAAATCATAAATCGGGAAAGAAGAGGAGGCAACATGTATTGCCGTTACTTATCAAAAAATAATAATAATAACAAAAATAACATGTCTTGCCGTCTTGGTCATTATTATTTTTATTCAGTCGGTTTTTGACCAATTAAACAAGAAAAGAAAATTAGAAAACCTTACTTGAAAAAATTTTTACCTTATCGGAAATTAACTTCCTTTAGAAGAATTTAGTAAACTAGGACGTATATATAATATACCAACTCTAGATGGAAACTACGAAGTTGGTTGTTTACGCGTCCCTATTTTTCTCTCCTCTCCTTTCTCGTGTTGGAACCTGCCATAATGCAATCATCCTTCTGACTCTAGATATATAGAAACTTCAACTATATATATATGTGTGTGTGTGTGTGTGTGTGTGTGTGTGTGTGTGTGTGCACGCGCGCGCACGCGTATTTCGCTAGAAAACCCACACAAATTAAAGAAAACAAGTGTTGATAACTCCTATCGAAGAAGGCCAAAAAATTAATTAAAGGCTATGGAGATGGAAAAAAGCCATATTCCATTTGTTATTAAATTCATACTGATTATATAAAATTAAATTCCTATTTGATTTGTTATTAATCGAATATCGAATCCGATAATTCGATCCGAAAAAATATAATTTTGTTTTAAAAAAATTAATTTCAAAAGAGGTCAGCAAATAATGAGAAGAAAAAAATAGGGAAAAAAATAAAATATAAAGAAAATAGTAGTAGAAAAGTAAGTATTTGACTTTTTATTAAAGAAAAAAACTATAAAGAAAGACAAAATAGAGAGAGGGAAGAATAAGAATGAAATAATTATAGAAAAAATTAATAGGATGTAAATATTATATATTATAACGTTAGATAATATATTTATAATAAATAATATATTATATTATTTTGGATCGGATCAACCATAATCCATATCTCATTTGTTTAGCTAACGGATTATCAAATTTAATGTCCAATTCATATCATAATTATTGACTTAAATTTGGATCAAAATTCAATCCATTGATAGGTCTAGTGGGGAGAGAATAAAGAGAGAGATTCTCTATAATATCATTTTATACACGTCCCTTTATACTTAATAGATATATAGTGGCAATAGTAACTTTTGTGGGGGAGGGTATGTTTATAATAAAAACATGTATTAAAAAGCAGAACATATACTATATACAAAGGGGCATACAAATCACGTTGGCTAAAAAACATGGACTAGCTTAAAATCCAAGTAACAAATCAGCCCAAGAAAGAGAAGCCTAAGACATTGTAAAAATAAGAAGAAAGCCCAGTTGGTGTTTGAGGATCAAATGGTTGTGAGATTCAGCACAAAACACAGACATTGGGTTGCAATTGCATGATGTAATTTAGGATAGGTTTATCTTTTTGTGAGGAGCTTTTCTTGGATGGTAATAATGAATATTTTGAAAATTAATATGAAATTTTTTTCTACCTTCAAATATATAAATGTTAAAGAAAGAAAATTTCAAAACAATTAGTTGCTTTGTCTCCTTTGAATTAGAAAATTTTCTCTAAAGCTTTTATTGAATTGCAAAGAAAGATTGTATCTCTAAAATTATTGAATACTTTGACTGACAAAGGAATGATTAAAGATAATTTTAAATTTCGATGATGAAGTTGTAACTAAATGAAACGGTAACTAAATTAGAGAATTCTAGTAATTATTAACAAATGCAATGTAATTTTGTCATTTATGAAACACAAAGGACCTTGGTTAAAAAATTAAAATTCTTTTAAGAAACCCAATTTTCAAAAAATTGAAAATAAGAATTATGAGGGAAAATATAAAAGAGGGAATTTTAAAGTTTGCTTGATTCATTTTTTTTTTTTTTGAAACATTTCATTCCAAAAACTGAGAAACAGAGAAAACTACAAAACATTGTTTAAGTGACAATTTATTAAAAAAGAAAGTTAGAAAAGTCTTACCGAAAACTATTTTATAATTTTCAAAAATTTTAATTGTTTTTCTAAACAAATAGTCTTTAATTATTATTTTCCAGCCCAAGTGTCTCTATAATAAGTTGGTTCGGACAAAAAAAAAAAACTGATTACTAATCATATGAATGGGTATAAAAATTAGGAGAAAAATAAAAGGGAAAGAAAAACTCAGAAAGCATCTAGCGATAGAGAGGCTTGTCATTCAATATATATATATATATATATATATATGTGTGTGTGTGTGTGTGTGTGTGTGTGTGTGTGTATATAGTTTTTCAAAGCAACAAGCATTCACTACTTCATGGAGACAAACCAGATAAAACATGAAAAGGAAAAAAAAAAGAAAAAAAAAAGGAGATATACCAAACAATTACAGTAATGGTGGAGTTTTTACCTGAGAAACAAGAGAACTAGTCTTTCTCAAAATCACGTCACATCAACTCTCTTTGTATTTGAAAAGAGAAAAGAAAGTAGAGCGAGTTTCTTCATTCTCCCATTCTAACTTGTTATGCCACTCTCTTTCACATAGAATATATCGTAGAGTGTGTTTGCCGCTATTGGAGTCAAAAGGAAGTTTGTTAAGCTTCGGACAGTTAGCAACATCAATTTTGATCAGAGAGGGGAAGGACAATGGATGACTGTAGATGCTCTTTAACTCTGGTAGTTCGCATAGAGCCAACCTTTGTAGCCTTGCAAATACACTCAAACTTCCTTCCCTACTATTGCAATCCGCAACTTTTATTACTTCTTTAATTGTATCACAATTCCAAATTCTTAACTCTCTAAGGTTTGGCATGCTAATTAGCCATGTTAGATCCTTCAAAACCTTGCAATCTGAAATCCAGACTTTCTGAAGGTTATGAAAGCTTCTACTTCCATCTATTATACTCTCAATAATATTCCACGGATTATTGTACTTGTGAGGTACTGCCGCTCTCTCTCTTTCATCCCACCTCATCACATCAATTGACAACTCCTCTAAATCATCACAACCGTTAATTTGAAAAATTTCTAGTCTCTTAATGTTCTTCTGTAGAGAAGACAGTTGCAGCTGACTTGTACCTTTGCATAGTTTGATGGTTAGACCAAATATGCAACTTTGTAACTTTTGCCAACTTAATAATTTTTCGAGTGCGAGCTCAGTTTTGACCGTCAAACTTAAATATTGTAGGTGGTTCAAGCATTCCAATTCATCTAATAACAATTCATTACCACCAAACAATATGCTACCTTCATCAATAACTTGCTCTGATGAAACACCACCGGTACCAAGCATCTCAAACCTTTGTAGAATCAAAAGACTTGATATGACTCGCGGTGGGATCATATCAAGTTGTCTCATATAATTCATATATAAATACTTCAACTTTACCAGTGACTTAAACTCAATTGGCAACTTTGTTATATCTGTCGCAGAGAGATCAAGATGTTGTAAAGAAGGCAACTCGAAAAAGCTCGCTGGTAAAAAAGTCATTTTACAAGACGACAGGTCTAAAACTTTCAAAGAAGGCATAAACTGGAAGAAGCTATTAGAAATGGTCCTCAATCCATAATTACCCCTAAGATTTAAAGTCAAGAGATTGTCACATTTAGGAGTTCCGCTTAATTCTTTAATGGAATTACGCAACAAAAATACTCGTTCAGCCTTCTCCAACTTCAAAATAGGAGGTGCTATCAGCTTAGGATTTCCCCCCTGCACCAAATATTTCTCTTTCTTCCTCCCACTGTTTGAAACTATCCACAATGCCATGTCCCGAATCACGTCATGCATATTCACAATAGAGTCGGATTCTCTGCCCCCCAACAATAGACATGCAAGCTTCAACCTACCAATAATTTCGTATGCCAGCTTCCATGCATGGTCAATATTGTTATCACATCTATCATCAAGAAACCCCTCCCCGATCCAAAATTTTATGAGATCAGGAACATAAATATCCCAATCTTCTGGATACAGAGCACAATATAGGAAGCAAATTTTAATTGTTTCATCATGCAAGCTATCATAACTGAACTTTAAACGATGAAGCATCTCATCTTCCATACCTGAAATTTTGAATGTAGATTTCTTCAACTCATTTATTGCATAATTCCATTCTTGAGGAGCTCTTTTGCTAGCCATGGCTCGTCCGATGGTAATCAGTGCCAGTGGCAAACCGGCACATTCTTTGCAAACATCTGGTGCGAGCTTCTCTATTTCAGGGTCAGAATTGAGGATCTCTTCTCCTACCTTCTCTTTAAACAAATCCCATGCTTGCTGCCATGCCAAACATTCCACTTTAATCTTCTTCTTAGCTTCCATAAGACCGCACACTTCCTCAGATCGGGTGGTGAATACTACCTTGGCAGCCTTATTTTGATTGTCAGCTAGAAATAGTACTGGAACTCCCACTTCAAGAAGATCAATTCGTTTCCATATGTCATCCAAAAGTAGCACAAATCTCTTCATTTTCAAGACCCTAAAGATGTCTTGTCTCTTCTCATCTTGGCTTTTATCACTCCTCCATGTGTCTGGAAATCCAAGCTTCTTCCCCATTTTATCTTGAACGCTCTCCACACTACTTTCATCTTTGGACACCACAACCCATATCACCTCATCGAATTTGCCACGCCACTGATCATCAGTTGCAAGCTTATTGTTGAGATTCTTCAAGAGGGTTGTCTTTCCAACGCCCCCCATTCCATATATCCCGATGATTCCCATTCCATGACCATCATCATCTCTAAGGAGTCTCAGGAGTTTATGTACATTTGAATCCAAGCCCACAGTCCTGTCAAGAGGAATTTCCTGGGCATGTACCCGGGCCAATGGTACAACCACAGTGATGCTATTACCTTCACTCTTCATTTCAGACACAGCTTGTAATTTCTGACATACTTTCTTGCTGAGTTTATGGCTAGACAGGCAATTTCTGGGACAAATTTTGAGACACTTTTTCTGAATCTGTTCAGCACCATGTTGGAGAAGCACTTCCACTTCCCTCCCCAATTCTTCTACTCTTCCAAGCCAGTCAACAATTTGTTCAGTCCGTTTCATTAGTGGGCCCTCATCAGCTTCAATTCTTATCTTCACATTGTTTCTTTTGGCTCTCAACGTTTCCATTTCATTTCTCAAAGAGGTCAGATTATCTTGGAGATGGCGAATATAGTAGGTAGTGTTTCTGATGAAACAACATATCCAGCTTGTAAAATCCAAGGTTGAGTTCACAGTGTCCATTCCTTGCTCTCAATAGCCTAATTAATTAATCAGGTACAATTACAAGACTTCAGGAAATGGGAGAAAAAAAGACTGGAAAGAAAAGTAAAGATCAATCTAGCTAGATCGAGAATCAAATATAATTTACATGCATATGAGCTGCTTGTTATTAATTTTAATATTGGTCATGTACAAAAAGTGTGAAGACTATATTGGCTATGAATATAAGGTAGTCATTAAGGTCCTTGAACGCAAGTTGCTAGTGATAAGCTCGTTGACTAACTTTGAAATTATGTATTCAGATTATTTCTGTAGAATTTTGTATTTTATTTTATTTTTTAAAATAAAATAATAATTTGTTTACTATGAAAGTAGTTTAGTTTGTCCTTTTGTTTTACCTGTGCAAGAGTATTTAATTTAACCCTATGAAATCTCAATTTCTAGCTTGAATGGACGGAAAGAGAATTTTAGACAGAATTAGCAGGATTATTTGAGGGAAGAAATTTTTAGACAGAATTATGCTAACAAATAATGAATAACAGGTACATTTGTAAAGATCTACAAATTTTTAGAGTTAATAAAGAAAAAAATTTAGAAATCAAGTGTTTTACCGGAAACAAATCTGTGTAGCTTTCGCTGAGAAGAATCAAAGTATTGCTTTTACCGGAGAGGACTGGGTAAACTATAACTACAGAGATAGAGAGAACCATTTATTGCTTTCATCGAGAGGAATGGTTGAGTGTATTAAGAGAGAGAGAGAGCTTTTCAGTGGCATTTACGTAAATGAGCCGTTATTCTAAAGAATGTTGCTTTATTGCAGTATGCTGTCACCAACGACCATATATGCCTGTATTCTAAAGAAAGTTGCTTTGAGAGAACCATTTATTGTTTCATTGAGAGGAATAGTTGAGTGTGTTGAGAGAGAGAGAGAGAGAGAGCTTTTCAGTGGTATTTAGGTAAATGAGCCGTTATTCTAACGAATGTTGCTTTATTGCTATATGCTCTCAACAACGAGTATATATGCCTGTATTAAATTTGCAACTCAACAACGAGCATATATGCCTGTATTAAGTGGAGTATAATAGGAAGATACCTAGCTCCGTTATTTTGATTGATGATAATGTTGAAATGGAGAAATTATTAGGCAGTATCGGACTCACATGTTTTCGTATGTGGCGTGTTGTTATTGGCTTGAAACAATTGTTCCGAAACTACCTAGTAATTTTTATAAAGAAAAGACCCATCCATCAAATAAAAGTCAATTATGGAGTCCCACTTGAAAAAAATAAAGAGAAGCGTCTATAGGTGCCATCCACGGTAAATAAAGATATGCAAAATCAATTATTGGGTCAGAATTTTAATTTTAAATTCAAAATTTTAAAATTTGTAAATAATGTTATAAAATAGTGGAGTCCATTTCATTACCGGGCCGGCCCTGGGCCTAGGTGGCCCAGGTCGTCGCCTAGGGCCCCAAAATTTTTAAGTTTTTGTGGGCCCCAATTTCTAGTAAGTCCACTAGATGTTATTTAAAAAAAAAGTAGTAACTAATAGTCCAATATACTACTTTGGGCCAAAGTTTAGTAATAAAGTAGGTCTCACTTAAAAAATAATGATAATGGTCCAATACATTCGTCTGGGCATCATTTAAAAAATAATGATAATGGTGCAATACAATGATCTGGGCCTTATTTAAAAAGAAAAAAAAAACAAATTACTACTAATTATCTGTCTTAGACAAAAAAAAATTTTCCAGAACTTCTTTCCTTTTATTCTTCTATCTTCACAACGAGCAGGTGAGCAGGCGGCAAGACAACGACTTTTCTTTCAGGATTGTGAACACTTTAATTGATAATTTTGTAACTCAAACTGCAAGACAATCACATTTACTTTGATATGAAGTTCAATTTTGATTTTTGTGACTAAAGTGTATTGAATATTTTCTTTTAATTTTTTTATGTGAACTGAATTGTGCTATTTATAAAACACAAAGAGCAGGGTTTTTTTTCAACATTAATATATTTTATTTGCTTATGGTCTCATTTTAATAAAAAAATTTGCACTCCTATAGAATTTATCCGCACGTGAAACTTTAGGTAGAAATGACCCCATTTAAAAGTCTACCTAGAGCCTCTCAACATTTTTGGAATCTCCAGACCGGCCTGTTTCATTATTACATCCTCGTACATTAAATGCTCTGTTATTCCATTGTATGTGAATATGGTGCTGCCAAACCAAAGTGAAAGTAAAGTTGAGACGGTGAAGCAATTAAGAAGTTTGATTGGTGTGTTCGACGATAGGGAGTTCTTTATATAGTTGTGATATTTTGTATCCCATTTTTTTTTTTTTTTTAACCTGGCAATATTCATTGATGAGAGAAACATTCAGTACAAGCTAGAGCCAAAATATTAAATGAAATCTGAATTAACAAAGCGTTACAAGGCAAAAATCAGTTTGAAAGCTTGGCAACTGCGCAACATTGTTAACAGCCTTGCAAACAAGCAACGAATCATTCCCAAACAAATAAGAGGAACGTTTAAAGAGAGGTCCCACAAAGCTGCTTGATGGAGACAAAAGGCTTCAGTTTCAACAATAGTAGAAGCATGAATTGCATAAAGACCACCACATCAATAACAACTCCAACACTATCCCTGAACACTGCTCCACCACCTCTCAGGCTAGTTGCTTGACAAAAGGAGGCATCAACATTACACTTCAAATAGCCAAAAGAGGAGGAGACCAAGAAGAAGAAGAGGGAACAAGAGCTTCATCCAAACATAAGGCCGAAGCCGCCAATCTGCAAAAGTGGGTGAGGCCGAAGCCGAAACTGCAAAATCAAGACATAAGGGAGACGACTTCCAAATTCTAATGGAGTGGGGCATCGGAAAAAAAATTGTTCAACTGATTCCTCAAAGAGCCCACAACGAGGGCATATAACATTACTAATAATTCCTCTTTGCATAAAAGTTGTCTTAACAGGAATGTCCTTTTGATGACATTTCTATATGAAATGTTGTATTTAGGAGGAATGGGGCAACACCAAATACTCATCCATTCTGCTTGAGCAGATGAGTTGGAACCTATTTCAGCAATATGGTAAAGACGCGATTAAGCTATGAGAAGCGAATGAGCAATTTTATAAGCAAACTAAACTGTAAAGGCACCATTAGAGCTTGGGTTCCACCTCATAACATCATCCTTATCAAAGAAACTGAAATGACAACGCTTAATTGTCTGAAGCTTTGAAGAGGAGAAAAATCAATATAGGAGATCTACCTTCCAGGTCCGACTCCGAAAATCAATGAGATCAAACACACAGCTTAGGAAGTCAGAAAACTGTAGGAGGACGGAGTTTATAACAGAGCATAGGAACCAAATGATCATACCACATATTAATACTACGACCATTTCCAACAATCCAACGAGCACCATGATCAATAATGGCTTGAGTAGACCAAATACTTCGCCAAGCCCAAGAAGGGTTAGAGCCTAGTCTCACTCACAGAAAGGAGAAATCTCTGAAATACTTAGCCTTAAATAATTGATAAGCGAAACCTCTTTTAAGGACTTGGAAGTTCCAAGCATGCTTGGCTAGCAGAGCATCATTATAAGCACCTAAGTGCTGAACCCAAGACCTCCTTCTTGTTTGTTGTGACAAATGAAATCCCAATTAACCCAGTGAATATGATGATGCTCATCAACACTTCCCCACCAAAAGTTTCAAAATTGCTGCATCAGTTGATTAGAAAGTTTCATCGGAAGCTTAAAACACAACATAACATAAGTAGGAAGGGCTCCCAAAACTGCTTTCATAAGAACTTCCTGCTGGCATAAGAAAGAAGCGAGAATTTTGAACTTGCAAGCCGATTAGACACCTTCTGAGATAGATAGTGAAACACATCAACCTTAGATCGCCCAATAAGAGCTGGCATACCCAAATACTTTGCACACAAACCTATATCCGAAAGACCCAAATTTTGACACAAAGAATCGCGCAACTCCACAAAAGCATTTTTAGAAAAGAAGATCAAATATTTGAAATAACTGGTCTATTGCCCTGAAGCAAGTTCATAGGCCTGCAGAGTATTTTTAACATGAAGAAGCTTAGGGCTGGAAGCTTGGCAAAAAATAATGGAGTCATCTGCGAAAAAAAATATGTGAAATTAATGGGGGCACTACGACAGATTCGAACTCCAGAAATTAGCTTATGCTGAGTAGCCAGTTGCAAGGTAAATGAGAGAGTTTCTGCACAAATGATAAACAAGTAGGGGGAGAGCAGGTCACTCTGACGTAAACCCGTCATGGGTTTAAAGAGCCCCACAGTGCGGCCATTAACCATAAGAGAGTAAGAGACAGTTGAAATGCAAGCATGAATAATCTTGAGCCAATGTGAATTGAGGCCTAATTTTTCAAGCATCGCCAATAGGAAAGGCCACTCAATGAGATCAAAAGCCTAGTCCAACTTTAGGGCTAAATAAGTCTTTTTCCCCTTCCGTTATTTTTTTGAGATAATAAAGGATTTTTATTAGTCACTAAAATATTGTCAATGATGTGTTTACCCGCCACAAATGCACTCTAAGATTCACGGATAATGTAATACCCCGTAATTTTGGAGGGCTCTTAATTTTAATTTAAATGCTTTATTTCTTTTATTAGTTAAATTGAATTCCTTTAATGGTTGGTTTAAATTCTTTGAGTGCATTAAATATTGTGCTATAGTTTACTTTATTTTTTATTTTATTTCATTTTATTTTATTTGGAATTGCTTTAATGGTTGGTTTAAATTCTTTGAGTGCTTTAAATATTGTGGTGTAGTTTACTTTATTTTCATTTTATTTTATTTGGACTGGGTCTTGGTAATTTTCTTATTTAAATTTTGGATTGGGTTAGGGAGGAATCTGGGTTGAGTTGGGCTAGAATGGTTGGGCTAGGTGTACTTATTTTTGATGGGCTAGGGTTTGTTTTATTAATTTTCCTTTTAATTTTATTTAGTCTTAATTAGTTTTCTGAAAAAAATAATAATAATAAAAGAAAAGAAAAGAGGGGATTAAGGTTTCTGCCGTTAGCTTACGTACAGAAACTTAGAGTGCAGACGAAATAGACGATGGAGAGAATGAGCGATCGTGTGAATGGGTTTTGAATCATCGAAGAGGCAAGTTCGACTCTTCTCTTCCCCTTTAAATCTGTATACATAGACTAAATCATGTAATGTGTTGTTTGTTGCATTTTTTTTAACCTTTCATTTTGGTATAAAATTTATTTTTTATAAATATGATTTTTTCTGTGAATTATGATGTTTGTGAAATTAAATTGACAATTGAGAATTAGTGTTGATTATTTATTTACACACATATAGATACATGCATACATGTATACGATGAATATAATGATATGTTAAGTTTAAATTTGTGGATGTTTATTGTAGCAATTTGGGGTTTGTTGAGTGGTTCTTGCTGGATTAAATTTACCCTTGAACATTTGGGAATGGATCATGGAGGAATTTAAATTTAATTTTTTTTAAATTTGTTAAAGAACCTTAGAAGTTGTAATTTGGGGGTTTTCGTTTCGGGGCATTTTTTATGGGGCTTTTGGTACCAATAGATAGCTTATGACGAGAAGAGAATATCGGTATAAAATTTGAGTCGAACGGGGGCTGGAAAGTGGCCAGAAAGGGGCTGCCTACGCGCATAAACAATGCACGCAGGCTAGGGTTAAAATTTTGAAAACTTATTTTTTAAAAATACTTAAATTCTTCCAAAAATTCCCAAATTTTTACTGTAACTTCCTTGGATGTTAAATGATCTTGATTTTAAAATTTCATGTCAAAATAACCTCCCCTTGTAGTGCAATTGGTTTTTAAAGTGTCTAAAAATTGGATTTTTTCAACTTCTTTTATTTTAGAAAATACTTTTATAATTCTAAAAGTTTCCAAATGTTTACTATAACTTCTTGGAGGTTAAATAAACTTGATTTTAAATCTTCATGTCGAAATGATCTCCCCTTGTAGTGCAATTGATTTTTAAAGTGTCTAAAAATTGGATTTTTTCACCTTTTATTCTAGAAAATACTTTTATAATTCCTAAAATTACCAAATTTTTACTGTAACTTCTTGGAGGTTAAGAAACTTGGTTTAAATTTTCATGTTGAAATGAACTCTCCTTATAGTGAAATTGAGTTTTAAAGTGTCTAAAAATTGGGTTTTTCACTTTCTTTTATTTTAGAAAATACTTCTATATTTTAAATAATTCCCAAATTGTTTATGTAACTTTTTGGATGTTAAAAAAACTTGGGTTTAAATGTTCATATCGAAATAAGCTCCCCTTGTAGTGCAATTGATTTTTAAAGTGTCTAAAAATTGAGTTTTTCAATTTCATTTATTTTAGAAAATACTTTTATAATTTCAAAATTTTCCAAATTTTTACTGTAACTTCTTGGAGGTTAAAGAAACTTGGGTTTAAATTTTGATATCGAAATGAGCTCCCCTTCTAGTGCAATTTATTTTAAAATGTCTAAAAATTGGGTTTTTCATTTTCTTTTATTTTAGAAAGTACTTTTATAATTCCAATAATTCCTAAATTTTTACTATAACTTTTAGGAGGTTAAAGAAACTTGGGTTTAAATTTTCATATCGAAATGTACTCTCCTTCTAGTGCAATTGATTTTTAAAGTGTCTAAAAATTTGCTTTTTCACCTCCTTTGATTTTAGAAAATATTTTAAAACTCAAGAAAATTCTAGAAAAATTCAGGTAACTTTATAGGGATGAATTAGAACTGGGTTTTAAATTTCAAGTGAAAATTAGTTTTCCTTGTGGTTGTATCGGTTGTAAAAGTATGCCTCAAACTACATTTTATTTTATTTTTCTTAGAAAATATTTCTTTTAAATTTTCAAGAATATCAAAAAAATTTCAGAATGTTTAAACATGGTTTTAGAAGCAGAATAGGCTTGGAAACCTAGATTAGAGTTAGGTTTTGACTCCCTCGAAGGTTTAGATACATTGGAAGTTTGGTTGGGTATTTTATCCTATAATGGATGCTTGTGTTATTTTTATTGTCTTAACTATTTTCTTCTTGAAGTTATAATTATCCACGATACACTTGGTATAGTCTATTTGTGAACGAGTTATCTCTTTGTGATGATCGGATATCCGACAATTTAAATCCTTATGTCTTATGCATTTTTAATAAGTGTGCATATTTTCTTATTCTTGTTGTAAGTTGGTTTGGGAGGCATGTAAGGATTGCCCAGGCGTGTCAAGATCGCCAATACCTAATAAGGTATTTATACATCATATTTGGCATGTCAGGATTGCCAGGCGTGTCAAGATTGCCAATACCTAATAAGGTATCTATACATCATATTTGGCATTTTAGGATTACCAGGCGTGTCAGGATCGCCAATACCTAATAAGGTATCTATACATTATATGTGGCATGTCAGGATTGTCAAGCGTGTCAGGATCTCTAATACCTAATAAGGTATCTATACATCATATTTGGCATGTCAGGAGTGCCAAGCATGTCAAGATCGCCAATACCTAATAAGGTATCTATACATCATATTTTATATATCAGGATTGCTTAGATTTAATAAAATGCATGCATATGTTTCTTTATTTTGAACTTAAAGAATGTGTTTATTGTTTAATGATAAGGATTTCTTGGGATAATGTATAAGATGATTTTTATATTTGAAAACATGAACTAAATAAGGAATGACCTGTATGTTTACACCTATATCACAATGAGGATATGTATATTGGTTCTCTGATTGGGATGTAGTAGATAGGACTTGCTCGTGGGCTTAACCCACTTTGTTGATATTTCAGATCTTAGACAGGTTCCACTATGAGGATAGAGTTTTAGGGTTAGTTGTGGCAGACATCTCTTCTCATCAGTCTCAGGGTTGGAATTTATCTTCGTCTTCAATAATTCAAACAATGAACTTTATAGAGACTTTGGTTATTGATTTTAATTTAAGGTTGCAAACTTTTGTTCTTTCTGGTTAAGGGGTCCTTGGGTTACGGGACTTCCAGATTATATTACCAGACGCGTACTCTTTTATTTAATATTATTTTAATTCAGATGAACTTTCTATTCAACTTTTAGAATTTATTTTATTCTATCTTTATTCCTCTATGCTTGTTGCTACTAGTTGTTAGTATCCCTCAGGTTTTGTGTATGAGACTGGCCACCTCATACGCGAAATTTTGTGGACGTATTTTAGATAACATGGTGGAGAACCCTCTTTAAGTTGTTGGAAAGAACCTTAGCAATAATCTAATAAATACATTACATAAGGAGTTGGGCTTGAAATGGCTAACTGAAGTAGGGGAAGCAGATTTTGGGATAAATGCAATATTGGTGTGATTGAGGCTTGTGAGTAAATTTCAAAGTGCACAAAACTTTTAATAGCACAAATCACATTTGATTTAACTATACTCCAATAATGTTGATAAAAAAGAGGAGTCATACTATCAAGATTGGGAGCTTTGTATGGGTGCATACTAAATGCAACTTGTTGGATTTCCAGCTCTGAAGGTTCTTGGAGTAGAGTTTAATTCATTTCAGCTGTGATGTTGAATGGCACATACTGCAAGAATTAAGCAACATTATTGGGGCATTGACTCTGATACAAGGAATGGAAATATTAGAGAGAGGTGGACTAAATTCTCCAATCGTCTTCGAACCATTGGTCTTGAGAGTCCTCAATGCTTGAAATATGATTTGTCTCCTTCTACAAATAGTGGAAGCATAAAAGAAATGGGAATTACTGTAATATCCTTGAAATATATAAACATATATATATATATATATAATTATCTGATTTTTAATTAGAAAATCAGATAATATAGATAAGTGAGATATCCTATAATTTAAACTTTAAAGAGTTTCCTAAGAAACTCAAATTCCTTATTATTCTCCTAAATAGTCTAACACAATATTCGTTACACGAAAAAAAATACCATATCTAAAAATAGAGGGAGAGAAAGAGAGAAATATACTGACATACGTGAACAAAACCTGCAGTAGTCGGAAGGAGACACTGTGATCGGAGAGTGGCGTAGAGAGAGACGGTGATTGGAATAGCGATAGCAGGCAAGTCGATTTGTTTTATATTTTTGTATATGATTGAGACTTGTCTCTTAATTTTTTTAGATTTAAAAAAAAATTATTCATGTTGATAGTTTTTGTGTAGAGGGTTATATCTATGGATTTAAGCTATTTTTCATCTTTATTATAAAGCATGATTATACTAGGAGCCCTAGTATTTGATTGAATGGTCTGTTAATAGATTTTAAATTATTAGGGTTGAAACATGCGTGATAAATAAGCTTGGGTTAATTGTTCTGTTTTTGTTTAACGATTTTGCTTGGGAACCATGTTAGACTTTTTGTATACTAAGAATCAAAGTTGTTCTTTTAAAGATTTGTATGGCTTATACATGAAATGTATAAATATCGTTATTGTTTCCATTAGGGTGGGTATATGTTTATATGCATGTATATGTATGTATATATACATATATGTATACATATATCAAGGAGTGTATATAAATTCTTAAAGTCTTCTGATTTGAGTGTAATGTATATACATGAGATTATGGACATGAATATAGTAAATGTTTCTCATTTAGATTTCGGGCGTGCAAAACATATAAATCAATAAGATTGAAAGGCAGTATACACTAAGTTCATAGACAAAAGATATTCACTGGAGTTGAAGGAAAGTGTGATGAATGTTAGATCGGGGTTGATGGCTTAGACTACAGTAACGTGTTTTAGGGTCAGATTTATTGGTAGATATATAGGTTATGCTGAAGTATAATTAGAATATAAAAGTTAAGGCTTAAGGTAATTTGTTTTACAAATGTAAATATTTGGTGTGATATAAGCTGAACAAATGTGTTGTTTAGTAGAATCTGGAATATTGAACGATTAGAATGGTTTGAGATTAGGTTTATAGTAACTCTTGTGGACGGGTGTGAGTGGGCGGGTGCGAAGACAAGACACTGGGCTGAGCTACCACACTGACAGGGTACAAAATGCTCAATCCCACATCACCTGGGTGTGGAAAAGGAGATGTGCTTATATGTAGTATGTTCTCTTCAAATGGTATGAGGCCTTTTGGGTTAAAACCCAAGAGCAAAAACGTGCGGGCATAGGCCCAAAGCGGAGAATATCATACCATGTGTTGGAGTGGGGTATTACAGTTGGTATCAGAGCCTAAACCTAGCCGAAAGTGTGCCGATGTGGACGTCGGGTCTCGTAGGGGGATGGATTGTAGTAACCTTTGTGGACGAGTGTGAGTGGGCGGGTGCGAAGACAAGACACTGGGCTGAGCTACCACACTGACAGGGTACAGGGTGCTTAATTCCACATCACCTGGGTGTGGAAAAGGGGATGTGCTTATATGTAGTATGTTCTCTTCAAATGGTATGAGGCCTTTTGGAGTAAAACCCAAGAGCAAACCGTGCAGGCTTAGGCCCAAAGCGGAGAATATCATACCATGTGTTCTCTTCAAATAGTATGAGGCCTTTTGGGGTAAAACCCAAGAGCAAAATCATGCAGGCTTAGGCCCAAAGCGAATAATATCATACCATGTGTTGGAGCAGGGTATTACAAGGTTACATTGGGTCGATATGTAGTTGCGGTATATAATTATATTTAGGATACAAGATACAAGTTGGTGGATTCGCAGTCGAAACAAAAATGACACTTTCCATGACCTGAAATTTAGATGACTTCAGTTTGATACATGTTCTAAATTGATATATTAAGTAATTCTTTTATATCAATATTTGATTTGAGTTTTGAGACTCAAACTAGCGGAACTTTGAAGGCCTAATGTAACAGAAGTGGTCATTTATAAAGAATTTGTAAACCACTCTGATATTCTGTTAGTGTATAGAGATATCCAAATAGTTGTTATATAATATTTTGGACATTTTATTACATAGAAGAGAGAGCTTATTTTGGTTTCTTTTATGCAAGCTTAATGAAAATTAGAGGAAAATAGTAAAAATATTTCTAAAATTATGAAAAATTATAGAATAATGTATTTCAGTTTAATTAACTCAAAGTTGCTGAAAAATGCGAAAGTAGATTAAGGTAAGTGATAGATAATGGTGAGTGGTCGAGGAGTAGTCCGGGACTATTCCTATGATGACCTTGTTAGGTACGGTCAAGGACCTGCCTATTGGGAGTACACTACCCTTTTATTATGGCCATTGGCCTCAGAATGCCCTTATTATGTGGACGTGGTCCAGGACCATCAGGGTGAGTAGACGTATAACCCAGCCACATGTGTGTTTTCAGTAGTCCGTGACTATGCGATGCACACCATAAATTGGAGGGGAGCTTGGGGCTCATGTGAGATAAGTGGAATTTAATATAAGTTAATCAAGATGGTTAACAAGTTTATGGTGTGAAATTATGAAAATTATGTTCTGTTTTATGTTTTGGTAATTATGATATATGAGAATTTATGACCTGAGATGAATACATGTAATTAATGAATTTTGACGAGTTACTTTTATATATAGAAATAGAAGATGAGTTGATTTGCTGAGGAGGGAATGTGTATAGCAATCCCTTGTTGAGCTTGTGAGCTCACTCCTTAATAATTTTTAGGTACACTTTGATTGGAACGTGATGGAGTCATGTGAGCCAGAAGGAGATGATTTTGCTGTTTCTTACTTCTTTGTAGTTCAATAAAGTTGATATGAACTTATGTAATAATGTCGAGGATTTCTTTGGATTTTATTAGATGATGCAACATTTGTTCTATAGTTATTTATGTTTTTCAATAAAATAATTTTTTTCGGAAAAGTTATACTATGTTGTGTGAGGTGGGTGTTGTTGCTAATCACGTACTTTATTTTAGTATAGAACCAATGTTTCTATTATTTAAATTTAGGAGTGTGACAATTATGATCACCAAACTTTAACCATTGTAATTTGGATTTATGAAACCAAAATAATTCTTCATTCTTCCAATGGGCTTGTAAAGCTTTTTCAGCTTAAACAACACTCTCATGGTTATAATTCACAGTTTTCTCTTTGAGCTTATGAAAAAGAGCTTTTGTGATCTTTATATAGACTCTAGAATTGGTGGAGTTAAATGAATAGGGCTCTCTTACAAGCTTTAATTTTACCTGCTAACTGAAGTTTGAAGTGAATAAGAGTAAGCTCTCCCCTTCTCTTGTATATATATCGCTTATCATTTTAACATGTCTGTTGTGGGTCTCTCTTATACATTGTTATTATTAAGGTAAATTGATTGCATTTACTTTTAGGCAGATTAAGCTTGATAGCATGATTAGTGTTGGTAAGTCTGTAAGAGATAAGACTAGACTAGATTTTGTTGAGTCATCATCTAAGGGTAAAACTGTTTTTGTTAAACCCAAGAACTAGAATTTGTCTACACCCAAACCTAAGCTTCAAGTTGACTCTTTGCATGCTAATGTTGTGTCGAATGTGCTTCATTGTACTTTTTGTGGTAATAATGGACATAGTCAACACTATTGCTATAAAAAGAGAAAATATTATAATTCTGATTTTCATGTGCCTAGTTCTTTTGCTAAGAATATGGTTCATGTTAGAAGCCAAATAGTTAGAACAAACCCAAAAAATCTTAAGCTATAAGGAATTCTAATAAAAAGAAGAATGCTTCTGTTTTTCCATAATACTTTCTTGATGGTTTGAATATTAAAACAATTTAGATGAAAAGGGAAGATTTAGAGAAATTTGTGCCTATCGATACTATGGGATTTATTTCTAATAGGCCTTTAGGTGCAAAACCCCTAACAGTGGTCATTAGGACTTTTATGGTCATGGACTAAGCTTATGTTCATTATATGTTTTCCATTAGACCATATCTTTTAGATTATGTGTAGTGACCCTTGTGGGAAGGTGCAAGTAGAGACACTGGGTAAGCTACCACACTGGTAGGTTGCAGGGTGGCTCAATCTCACATCGCCTGGTTTGGAGAAAGGGATGTGCTTATATGTAGTGTGTTCTCTCCAAATGGTATGAGGCCTTTCGGGGTAAAATCCATTAGTAATACTGTTCAGGCTTAGGCCCAAAGCGGACAATATCATACCATCAGGTGAAGCGGACTGTTACAAATGGTATTAGAGATGGAGCCCAGTCGGAAGTGTGCCAACGAGGACGTCGGGCCTCCTAGGGGGTGGATTGTAGTGACCCTTGTGGGCGGGTGCAAGAAGAGACACTGGGTGAGCTACCACACCGGCAGGCTACAGGGTGCTCAATCCCACATCGCCTGAGTGGGGAGAAAGGAATGTGTTTATATATAGTGTGTTCTCTCCAAATGGTATGAGGCCTTTTGGGGTAAAACCCAAGAGCAAAACCGTGCAGGCTTAGGCCCAAAATGGATAATATCATACCATCAAGTGGAGTGGGCTGTTACAAATGGTATCAGACCCGGAGCCCAGCCGAAAGTGTGCCGATAAGAACGTCGGCCTCCTAGGGGGGTGGATTGCAGTGACCCTTGTGGGCAGGTGTGATGTGGGCAGGTGCAAGAAGAGACACTGGGGTGAGCTACCACACTAGAAAGCTACAGGGTGCTCAATCCCACATCGCTTAGATGTGGAGAAGGGGATGTGCTTCTACGTAGTGTGTTCTCTCCAAATGGTATGAAGCCTTTTCTTTTCATATTTTTTCATTGACTATTTTTTTTATTCAGCATATATAAAAAAAAAATTTGATAAAAAGAATTATTGAAAATCTAAGACAAAAAGGAAAAGGCTAGCTTCGGGATTTGTTCGAAGCTACCACTATGACATAAATCTCCATTGAGATATCTTTTAAAGAAGTTGTTTTAAGGAAGTAGCTGACTGTCAGTAAGAGTAAAAGCCACCATCTTATAAATAAATAAAAAATTAAATTCAATGAAATATATTTGATCATGTGTGATTTTATTTGCTTATCATTCAATATGTTTTAAGAGATGAAGCAAAGGAATTTGATTAATTTTTGATAATGTTGGATTGCACACACACACACATGGATTTGTTAGATGAATTTTTAAATTTTTATAAATATTTGTGTATTGAAAATCGTGCCATGATCATGAAACTAAGTATAAATTTTGTTGACAAATATATGGGTTTTAAAATTGTGCAATTGTAAATTTTCTTGGATTTTCTGAAAATTTTAGAACTCATTGTTATTTTATGTGAAAATTTGGTTTTAATGATTATATGATTATTATATTTTATTTTATTTTCACATAAATAAAAATCCAAAATGATTTTCCTATTTTCATATTTTTAGGATTTTTTTTTATTTTTTAGGGCATTTTTAGGCTTTTTTTTTAAAAAAATTACAAAAAAGGTCAAAGCTGGTCAAACTTGGTCAACAAACCAATTGGACTATGTTGGACTGGTCCAAGGGTTAAGCTAGACTGGTCCAAGCTCGACCAAGAGGCCTTTTTATATGTGCATGTGTGCAATATGTCTTCATAACTCACTTTCTCTCTCTACAAGTGCACTTTACCACTCTTTTCCTTCATTTTGCATCAATCTTCAACCTACTTTTTGTTACTTAATATAAATCACTTTGGTTGATAATTGTGGTTAATTTTTGAAAAAATTACAACTTCATCCTATTTTTGCACTTTAAAAACAATTAAGTTTTATAAAATTTTTAGTAGGACAAAGAAGTCCTACCTTTGAGACCTATTTTCAAATAAGTTCAAATTAAAAAAAATTCTAATATTACCCTTATTTAATTAACCATTTGTTATAAAGCCAACCAAACAACTAAATTAACTTATATTTGGGTATCAAGACTAATGCATTGATCACACTACTGTATATCGGTACTATAGTAGAATTTGAAAGAAGTGATTAATTATCCAAATTCTGCTACAATAGTGTCATAAATGAATTAAAAATATTATATCCAGACTTAAGGAATTGAAAATATTATCCACTGGTTAATTATTATCTAGATCTCAAGGAATTGAAAATACTATTCAAATTATTTTTCAATTTCAAAAGTCAGTGAAGATGGAAATTTAAATCTAAATACGATGAATGAATTTTCACAAAAAATTCAACCCTCCAAGTCCAAAATCAAGCCACCTACATACCAATATAAATGAAAAAATAGCATGAGAATATTCAAGAGGTAAGTATTTCATGTGACATTTGGTTGATGTCAGAAATAAGAAGTGAGGAGATAATATCTCTGAATTGTATTGATGAATGGTATATCAAATACTATACAGCGAGAGCATATATATAGGAGAAGGAAAGAGTGAGGAGCAAGTTATCCTATACATACTCTGAATCCTAATTGAATGTGGAAAAGGAGAAATACAAAATACACTAATATATATTAACACTCCCCTTCAAACTCAAGGTGGGTTATACGACGTCATCTGGAGTTTGAAAACAAGCTCTCGAAAATGCCCTGGTGGAAGAGATTTGGTGAAGGTATCGCTATCTAATCATGGGAAGTGACCGATCGTAACTGCAAGACATTCTGAAGTAGATGATGACGAACAAAATGACAATCAATCTCAATGTGTTTGGTCCGCTCATGAAAAATATCATTGTGTGCAATCTGAATAGCACTATTGTTATCACAATAGATGGGAGTAGCAGTAGGCGAACAAACACCCATATCCTGAAGAAGCCATTGTAACCATAAAAGCTCAAAAGTAGTATCGACAAGTGCTCTATACTCGGCCTCAGTACTAGATCGAGCAATAACAGACTGTTTCTTACTACGCCAAGAGATCAGTGAGCTACCATGAAAGAAGCAATATCCTATAGTGGAACGGCGATCTGTTGGGTCCCCAGCCCAATCTACATCAGAATAAGCACGAAGCACTAGTGAAGACTGATGAGAGAAAAAGAGCCCACGAAACACAATACCCTTGACATAGTGGAGGATATGAAGAATAGCAGCAAAGTGAATTGATCTCGGTGAAGCCATGAATTGACTGACAATATGAATGACATGGGAAATATTTGGACGAGTGACAGTAAGATATACTAGACTACTAACCAATTGACAATACAAAGTACCATCATGAAGAAGTTCACCATCATGCCGAGTAAGTCTCACATTAGACTCAAGTGGAGTATCGGCAATCTTGTTGTCTGTGATGCCTGTTTTGGAAAAAAGATCAGAACAGTACTTTGCTTAAGTAAGATAGTAGCTATCAGTAGCTCTAGTAATTTCCAAGCTAAGAAAATAACTGAGAGGTCCAAGATCTTTCATTTCAAACTGATGATTGAGAAACTGTTTGAGTTCCTGAATACCCTGAGTATCATCCCCGGTGATGATCATATCATCAACATAAAGCAAGAGAAGAATAATACCATTTGCAGTATGTTGAATAAATAAAGCTGAATCATAGGTACTGGTAGAATAGCCAAGGCGATAAATAGTAGAACTAAACTTGGCGAACCAAGCTCGAGGTGCCTGTTTCAGACCATACAGTGCATGCCTAAGCTGACAAACCTGATGAGGTGGATGATCAAAACCTGGAGGAGGCTTCATATAAACTTTCTCGAGCAAATCACCATTGAGAAAGGCATTTTTGACATCCATCTAAAAAAGTTCCCAATTACGGGAAGCAGCTACAACAATAAGAGTACGAACAGAAGGAAGACGAGCAACAGGAGCAAAAGTCTCCTCATAATCAATGCCATACTCCTGTGTGAACCCCTGGCCATAAGTCAGGCTTTATAGCGCTCAACAGATCCATCGGAACGAGTCTTGATTTTATAGACCCATTTACATCCAATGGTAGACTTTCGTGGAGGTAATTCAATTAGATCCCATGTATGAGTCTGGACAAGCGCATCTAACTATTCTTTCATTGCTTGCTGCCATAAAGGGTTAGAGAAGGCCTCACGAAAAGTGTTAGCTTCATGAAGGGTTGCAAGAGTATGATAACAATGATAGTCATGAAGATGTGTAGGGGAGGTTCTTACCCGAGTGGATCGACGAGGATCCAAGGCAGTGGCAGCATCAAGAGCCTCAGGCGGGACAGATGTTTGGAACTCAATTGCAGAAGGGTCAACCATATGTGATGAGCCAGAAGGAGTAAGTGTATCTGATGAGCTAGCAGAAGGAAAATCTAGAAAAAGATCTATAGATGTATCTAAAAGAGGAATAGGAAATTTGTGATCCGAAATACCAGTGAATTTGGATAAGGTATGAAACATTTTATGTTTCCAAAAAATAACATGACGAGAGACTCTAAGACGCCTCGCAACTGGATCATAACACCTATATCCCTTTTATTCAAGTCCATACCCAAGAAAACAAAAGAGCTGAGCACGGGGTTGTAATTTTGTTCACTCATGAGGATGAAGAAGAACAAAACAAGCACATCCAAAAACTCGAAGGTTACTATAATTAGGAACCTGTCGGTAGAGACGCTCAAAGGGTATTTGATTTTGTAAAAGTGGTGTGGGTACACGATTCATGGTATAGACAGCAGTGAGAGATGCTTCTCCCCAAAAAGATGATGGCACAGAAAAAGAAATGACAAGTAATCGAGCTAAATCTAAAATATGTCGAAGTTTTCGTTCAGCTCGACCATTTTATTGGGATGTACCAGGACAAGAAGAGTGAAAAATAGTGCCATAGTGTTTGAGGATATTTTGAAATTCACTTTGCCTATATTCTGTAGCATTATCAAAACAAAAAGTTTTAATATTTGTGAAAAATTGAGTTGAAACCATTTTGGTAAAATCACGAAAAATGTTGAGTAATTCAGAACGATTTTTCATTAAAAATATCCAAGTAAAACATGAAAAATCATCCAAAAAAATAACAAAATATCGTGCTCCACCTATGGTGACTTCAGGAGAAGGTCCCCAAACATCAGACTGAATAATCTCAAAAGGAGAAGAAGCAAATGACTCACTTTTATTAAATGGTAAAGCAGACTGTTTGCCTAATTGACAAGAAATACAATCAAAAGACTCAGTTTTAATTGATCCTAACAAACCCTTAGATACTAGACTTCTGACTCAAGATACCGATGTATGACCCAAACGAAAATGCCACAACTCAAGAGTAGGTATAATACTTCGTGTTGATGTAGTTGTGATAGATGGAGTAGGTAAATGTAAGGAAGAAAGCTCAAATAGTCGCCCTGTCTTACGGCCTGTCCCAATGATCTGACCTGTCTGAGGATCCTGTACAACACAACCATTAGAGGAAAATTTTATAGTCAAACCTAGCTCAGTCAATTGACCAAAAGAGAAAGATTGGGAATAAGATAAACATTGGAAACAGACAAATTTGACTGAGAGACAGTGCCTATGTGACTAATGGCCATAGTGCAGCCATTAGCTGTGTGGATAACAGGTGAATAAGTTGTAGGAGTCTGAGTAGTGAGCAAAGTATGATCAGGGGTCATATGATTGCAGCAAGCGAAGTCAAAAAACCATGAATTAACTATACCTGGTGTGGTTGAGAAAGTATAGTTAGATGAGCTTGGACCTGACTGTTTTGAGAGAAACTGGTTGCGAATTGCCTCTAGATCAGTAGTAGAAAATGTAGATGGGGACTCTTCAGAAGAAGCAGTAACTGGTGCAGATCGAAGAAGGATAAGATATCTTTGTGGTAACTATAGCTGCAGTATTGTGAGGTCTAGTAAGTTTGAAGCACTCCTCAATTGTATGTCCGGATTTGTGACAGTATCTGCAAGTTCGTTCACTAGGTCTTGGTTAAAATGGTTGTGCTCGCTATTTGTTACCACCATTGCGATGAAAAGAAGAAGAATATCTATGGAGTGAAGGCCCAGACTGAAAAGGCTGTGATTGTGAAGGCCTAGACTGAAAGGGCTGGGATTGTGAAGACCGTGGCAGCCCAGACTGAGAAGGAGCAGATGGTGTAGCCAAGACAGGGAGATGAGTCTGAATCGTAGAACGAAGGGTCTGCAGACGTGTCTCCTCTTGGACAAGCTCATTAAGAGCCTCATCCAATGATGGGAGAGGTGAGCGATGAAGAAGCGAACCACGGACAGACTCATAATCATCATGAAGATTCATTAAAAATTGATAAAGGCGTGTCTAATCACGATACTCATAAAATTTCTTACTCTCTGAGGCAACTGTCCATAACGGTTCTGACAACGCTTGTTGATCCCAAAGACATTTTATGTGAGCAAAAAACTCAATAATCCTCTGACCAGACTCTTGTTTAAAAGGACAAAGCTGGACCATTAACTAATATTGGCGAGCACCATTAGACCCAGAATATCGAGAAACAAGCATGTCCCAAACCTCTTTGGCAGTGTCATAACTCCCAAATTCCATACTAATGGAAGAACTGGATGTGTTGCGAAGCCATGTGATAATTTTGTGATTATTGCTATCCCAGTCCTCAACATGAGTAGTAAATGCTTCATCTTTCTCATCGGTATCCAGAACAGGTAATTTTTGATCCCCTGTAATGTAGGACCATAGCTTGCGTCCTTTAAGAAAGCTATGCATAGATTGACTCCAAAAAATATAGTTGTCCCCATCCAATGTAACAGAAATTGGGTGAGAAAGCTCATTTTGAACCATTTTGGAATTCCAAATGACAAAACAGACTAAAAAATTGGAATCAGCGCAAAATTTAAAGCAAGGTAGGTTTTTTTTTTGTTGACGTGGCAGTGATGGATGACTTGGCAGACACGTGGCAGATGGAGTCAGTGCTGACGTGGAAGACACGTGGCAGAAAGGATGACGTAACAGTTCTTGCTGACATGGCAGTGATGGGATGACATGGCAGACACGTGGTAGAAGGATGCCATAGTAGATGAGTCAGCGATGATGTGGTAGATGATGCAGTGCTGATGTGGTAGGATGATGTGGTGTTGGCCCGTGAAGTGCATGGAGGCACGTGGGAGGCACGTGGCGACGCGTGGTGGCTCGTGGTGGCGCTGGAAAAAATTAGGGGACTCTTGGGGCGCGTGAGGGCTCCGTTCGGGCTAAAAATTATGGTGTTTTGATCGTCTTGTCGAGGGCTTCGATCTGATATATTAAAAGGATTGAAACAAGGTCCAGAAGATTTGGTTTCGACACCAAATAGAAAAGAGTTCTCTTTAAGTGATGAGAACAATTAAGCGGAAGTAAAATTTTAAAATTCTTGCTCTGATACCATGTTAGAAATAAGAAGAGAGGAGATAATATCTCTGAATTGTATTGATGAATGGTATATCAAATACTATACAACGAGAGCATATATATAGGAGAAGGAAAGAGTGGGGAGCAAGTTATCCTATACATACTCTGAATCCTAATTGGATGTGGAAAAGGAGAAATACAAAATACACTAATATATATTAACAGTTGACATGCCGTAATTTTACATTGTGTTTGATCATGTCTCATTTCATGTGACTTTTGGTGACATGCTGTAATTTTACATTGTGTTTGATCATGTCTCAGCTTTAGTTTTTTTTGCAGTTTCCAAAGTCTTAGGTATGTTACAGCCAAATTTAATTGAAAGGGTATATTCTATCCAACTAAATAGGGAATGTATATTTGTATATATGTAAGTTGAAAATTTGGATTCGTGTGAAAATGAGAGGTTGAATTGAAAAGAAAGAGAACAAAAAAGAAAAGAAAAAAAACCTATTCATCGTTATATATATAATACTTCACAGAATTATAAGGTTTTTATTGTTAAGGTTTATTGCATAAAACTATTTGTCTTTCAGAGAGAGATCTCACAATGTTTTTGATTGCATAAATAAGTTGAAGAGAAAGAACAGTTAATAAATTGCATATATATATATATCATCTTTTTATTGCAGATTTGAAAATACTAGTGAAGGTATAGAGTGTACCATATAATATATAAATAAATCCATAATCTGCTAGATTCTCAAGTGGGTACCTTGATTTTAACTATGACGCACAAGACAATTCATTTCCCATGTCTTTGAAGAATGGCTCAACATGCCTTCTAGACTTCCTCTTCCTTGAACTGATTGCATTTATAATTTAGTTAAGGGTATAACTAGAAGATAATGTGATTAGGACTTAAATGAAAAAAAAAGTCAAAAGTAGGACTTATTGGTCCTAAAACAATTTTTTTAGGACTTATATGTCTTTGAGTGAGAAAAGTAGGACTTGGTGGTAATTTTTCCTTAATTTTTGAGTTGAATTGGTGGAAGGAATTGATCATTGGAGAATTCAGAGTGAATTGGAGTGATTGATTCAAACATGTTATGTTCAAAACTAGGGTTTTTCATCCTTTACTCTCCAAGTTTTGACAGATTGTTTCAATGGAAGTTGTGACATTGTTTATGCTTCCACTCATTGTAGCTCTAATGGATAGATCTAAAAAGAGGTAGGGGAGTTCTCTAAAAGTGAAAAAGATGGTTGATTTGAAAGACCTTGTTTGGGAGTCCATATGTGATTTGAATGATATATTTTTATGAAAATATATATAACTCAGATTTGGATGTTTTATCGTTTACAACCAAAGTGTTTGACATTATAATTGATTTGGAAATGTGCTAATATTACAGTGTATCCTAGGTTTTTTGCATCCTACCATCATAATGGTGGGGTCTGTTCATCAATTTGACCAACGGTTTGTAGGTCAAACCTTTGAGTTAACCAATTTTACCCTAATTTAGGATTTTGGTCACCAGATGTCCGGATTTGAAATGTTTTGATATTACAATGTATCTTACAGTCTTTGGGCCATACGATCATTATAGTAAGGTATATTCATTGATTTGATGAACACTTTGTTGGTCAAACTTTTGAGTTGACCTGTTTTAGGGTTTGAGTGAAATTAGGTGTTTAGGAAGACTCACGGTCTTAATGAATAGTCAATTTTGTGTTTCTTGACACCTTTGGACTTAATGGTGAAGTCGATTTTCCATTTGGGTTGATGGATCACAAACAGATTTTTTGAAATGACTACTTTGCCCCTTTTCCAAGGGTTTCGACAAATTTTGAAGGTTTGAGATGGTCTGTGACCTCTATGGGTACTATTTTCTAAGGTTTTGGGACCTAATAAACATACTGGTGTGATTCGTTTGTTGATTTGGCAAACCAAATAGTGTTTTATCCTTTTGGGGTTGTCTTGTGGGGGTCCCTTTTGGTTCATGCTCGGGGAGGTGGGTCTCAAAACATGGTAGGAATGGTTTGGGAATTTTAAAAGAAAAAGGAGGTTAAAAATGGGTGTCTACAATTTATTTTTAGTAACTACATAAAACACTTTGACAAAACTACCCTCAAATGGTCACTAAAGAGCAATTTAATTTTAAGATTGATGACTATTCATCTTTTTAAGGTCACTTTAAAGCAATTACTTTTTAATTTTGGTCACTGAAATATAATTTTCCAATTGACCCCTCTCCCCTCCCCCCACCCTCCCCAAAATGTTTTTTTCAAAAACTTATTTATAGGCCTCAATTAAGTGAAATATTTTTATCTAAATATATATATATATATATATATATGCACATGTATAATATCAATTATATGATATTTAATTAAGATACATGAACCTTCCTAATCAAACATTTTTGTTAGATGATATTAACAAGGAAAATGTCTAAAATTATATGCTTATCTCCCTCCATGAACCTTTGAAAAATTGGGACGAAAGAAAAAGTAAAATGTTGACTCCAAGATGGCAAAAATATCGATAACATCAATAATATCATATATGCTAAGTTGTCACTAGTTAAATGACAAATTCTATAGCTTTTTTTTATTTAAGTTATTAAAGTATTTCTCCATTTTGGTCATAATTGTGTTTTACTAAACCTTGCAAGATTTTGTTTAGTTAAAATGGTATATTTTCTTTATTAATCATTTATCAAGGTAATAATGATATTTTTTTCCCAAAGTGAAGTCAAAGTAATCAAAATTTTTTTTCAAAATTCGAAACAATCGTTGGAGGAAAATTAATTTCTTAACAATATTTTTCTTTACCATTTCTCTTTTTACATACAATTTATCATTAATTTTCTCTTTTTTATATCTTTTTTTTTCACAT
This sequence comes from Cornus controversa, assembly GCA_026545225.1. NCBI lineage: Eukaryota > Viridiplantae > Streptophyta > Magnoliopsida > Cornales > Cornaceae > Cornus > Cornus controversa. Next base: position 14,759,755 of record CM048853.1, on the reverse strand, counting down.
ATTAGTTTTTCCTCTCTATTTATTTACATTTTATTTTTCTCATATTTTGGATTGTAAATGTAACAACTCACTCCACCACATGGTATGATATTGTCTGCTTTGGGCCTAAGCCTGCATGGTTTTGCTCTTGAGTTTTACCCCAAAAGTCCTCATACCATTTGGAGATAACACACTACATATAAACACTTTCTCTTCTCCACACCCAAGCGATATGGGATTGAGCACCCTGTAGCCTGCCAGTGTGGTAGCTCGCCCAGTGTCTCTCGCACCCGCCCACAAAGGTCACTACAATCCACCCCCTAGGAGGCCCAACATCCTTGTCGGCACACTTCTAGCTGATCTAGCTCTGATACCAAACTGTGACATCCCCAAGTGGAGGTCGGGGTATTCCTGACCTTTCACTCAACCTGTAGTTGACTTAATATCACAACTTACCATAGGATTACTAATAGTGTGGCACAACCTATTCTCGCATTGTTATCATATAAAAGAGATCTCAACCATACACATTAATTCATATGACGTAACCAATTGATATATATGCAGAAAATTAAATACAACCAAAATCAAGTGATCATCTAAACGACTCTTACAACAAATGTTGTCTCAAAAACTGAAATAAAAGAATATAGCAACAAGGTTCCACTGAAACAATCCTTATGTGGAATCCTCCTTCTTTATGCTATAGATGCTAATTTCACACACCTGAAATGTGGGGGGGGGGGGAAATAAGGGGTGAGCTTAAACCCCAGTAAGTAATGTTCTAACAAACTGATAATAATTACTATACTTCAATAGCTAGTATAGTGAATTAATTAATACAACTAATCATTCGATGCATTAATTTATGAAAAAGAGAGTATTATTAACATCCTTTAGTACTTAACAAAAACTAACATGTTATTCGAGTTCCATCTTCTGCCCCAATGCAACCATTTAATTGAACCCACGTTCATTTAAACAATCTATATTCATGACATACTCTTCACAAGAGACCACTATATACAATATATCCTACAGTGTAGAGAAACAGCAATACAACTCAAGCTCTAATAGAGAGATAACAAGTATGAAATTGTTCAGATCGTAAGATAAATGATGTGGAGGGACACATACACTCTCTAAACCAATAGAACACACACCACAAAACACAAGCAGTATAGAGGGACACACACTCCACATCGGAGGGACCCGCACTCCATCGTAATAATAAGTAATGTCGAGGGACACACACTCTGTGCCAGAGGGACCCGCAACTCCACGATGGAGGACATATACACACTCCATGAAAATATGAATAATGTGGAGGGACACACACTATGTGCCAGAGGGACCCGCAACTCCACGATGGAGGGACATATACACACTCCAATAATTTTAACCAACACCATCAACCACACACTCACACCCACACCCACACCCACACACACACATACACGCACACATTCCTATGCACGCATGCCCTATACCAATTTTAAATTCTATTTCTAATCTATGAACCTAATCTAGAGAGAGTATTGTACCTAAGAATGTGTCATCCTATCTATCTTATCTACCGGTAAAATTTCAGAACCTAATTGTTCATGGATAGTTCGTACTCTCGATTTTCGTACTCAAAAGCCTACTTTTCGAACTAAATAAATAACTAATGTGACTAAATCTAGCCCAAACCTATAACCCAAACTTATTCTACCCTAAAAGACTAATTTGATTTTTGTAGAAACTTTTTAGCATTTATCGGTATTTTTAAAGCATTTTTTCCTAATTTTCTACATTTTTAATTAGTTTAAAAATATAAAAAAATATATTTTTATATTTTGGGTGGGTCTGAGACTAGGCCCAGAGGTTGGGCTCGAAGAGTGGGACTAAACCAGCCTTTTTTTGGTCCCAAAAAATTGTCAAAATATGGCCCACACGCCTCACGCACTGGCATCACGCGTGGCCCTATTCATCATCTTCCCCACCTGTTTCTCATATGCCAGGAACTATTTCTCTCCCAACCCTTTGACCACCTTTTTTGGCACCTTAATCAGCCATTTATGGCCACCCTTCAACCCCAAATCATACACCAATCTAATCCTTGTGACCTAACCCATCTAGTGATACAAAACTTTCCAACTTCAATGGCTTGTATCATCAAACCCCCAAGCTGTAAAATTTTGGGTTTCCATGTAAATAGCCCAATCAGACCAAATTAACAAAATTAAACATGTTACATGGGTAATATGTCACCGTATTTATCAATTTAAGCAATAAGACTCAACTTTCCTCAACTATGTTAGATTCCATATATATTCGTATATAACACACATATACATATCTACATCTGTATTTGGGCTATGTAATATGAATATACTTAATTTGAATCTCATGATTTAGGTACACTAGTGAAGTTGCCTAGTCATGCAATCCTTCTGTAATCCCCCAATCATCAATCTTGGTTTCTCAAATTTTCCTCACAAGATATATATGCACACATATCCATATACATATACTATTCACATATATGTATATACACTGATGTTTACTCACTATTCACACACCAAAATTTCACTAAAACTTAGACTTGAGCACAGATTAAAGGTATTCCAAAAATTCATTCCCACATGTTTAATCAATTACATCTCTGATCAACAAATTGAAAAAAAACTCCTTCACTCATACAAATCATATCCAGTATCGTGACTTTGTTAAATGTAATTAAATTATAAAGATTACCAAAACATAGTAGAGATTGTGGGTAAGATAGAATAAAACTTACAACTGAGAGATGATTAATCTCTCCTTGATGTCTCACGTTATTCTTCTCTTTCTTCTTCCTCTGCTCTTTCTTCCTCCTTAATCTAAGACTGTCAACACATAAACCCTAATTACCATCTTATTATTTTTATATAATATCCCTCACATAACTGTTGTTTGGTGACCCACATCAGACTAACTTATTCTGTGACAGAATAAGTTATCCCTTAATTGAAAATCACATAAATTTATTTTAAGAATGGTTTTTACCATCACTACAAAAAATTTAGCTTTTAACGACATGCTTTTTACTGCGGGCCCAAATAGCCCAACGTAGAAAATACTTTTTACGACGGTCCTATGTCGCCCGTCGTTGAAAGTGGCTTTCCACCATGGACTAAGCCTGTGGTGGAAAGTTTTATAACTATTACGGTTATGCCCGTAATGTAAGGTCTTCTTTTCTTATAAAAATAATTTAATTTCGCATGGTATCTTTTTTTTTAAGAAAATCAAACTTTGTACGGTATCCTAATTCTCTCTCTCTCTCTCTCTCTCCCCCTTCCACAAAACATACACAAACGAGGAAAATAATGTAGTAACCCTTGTGGAAAGGTGTGAGTGGGCGGGTGCGAAGACAGACACTAGGCTGAGCTACCACACTGACAGGGTACAGGTACTCAATCCCACATCACCTGGGTGTGGAAAAGGGGATGTGCTTATATGTACTATGTTCTCTTCAAATGGTATGAGGCCTTTTGGGGTAAAACTCAGGAGCAAAACCGTGCGGGCTCAGGCCCAAAGTGGACAATATCATACCATGTGTTGGAGCGGGGTATTACAGTTGGTATCAGAGCCTGAACCCAGCCAAAAGTGTGCCGACGAGGATGTCGGGCCTCGTAGGGGGTGGATTGCAGTAACCCTTGTGGACGGGTGTGAGTGGGCGGGTGCGAAGACAGACACTGGGCTGAGCTACCACACTCACAGGGTACAGGGAACTCAATCCCACATCGCTTGGGTCTGGAAAAGGGGATGTGCTTATATGTAGTATGTTCTCTTCAAATGGTATGAGGCCTTTTGGGGTAAAACCCAAGAGCAAAACTGTGCGGGCTTAGGCCCAAAGCGGACAATATCATACCATGTGTTGGAGCAGGGTATTACAGTTGGTATCAGAGCCTGAACCCAGCCAGAAGTGTGCCGACGAGGACGTCGGGCCTCGTAAGGGGGTGGATTGCAGTAGCCCTTGTGGACGGGTGTGAGTGGGTGGGTGCAAAGATAGACACTAGGTTGAGCTACCACACTGACAGGGTACAGGGTGCTCAATCCCACATCGCCTGGGTGTGGAAAAAGGGATGTGCTTATATGTAGTATGTTCTCTTCAAATGGTATGAGGCCTTTTGGGGTAAAACCCAAGAGCAAAACTGTGCGGGCTCAGGCCCAAAGCGGACAATATCATACCATGTGTTGGAGCGGGGTATTACAGTTGGTATCAGAGCCTGAACCCAGCCGGAAGTGTGCCGACGAGGACGTCGGGCCTCGTAAGGGGGTGGATTGCAGTAACCCTTGTGGACGGGTGTGAGTGGGCGGGTGCGAAGACAGACACTGGGCTGAGCTACCACACTGACAGGGTACAGGGTACTCAATCCCACATCGCCTGGGTGTGGAAAAGGGGATGTGCTTATATGTAGTATGTTCTCTTCAAATGGTATGAGGCCTTTTGGGGTAAAACCCAAGAGCAAAACCGTGCGGGCTCAGTCCCAAAGTGGCCCATATCATACTATGTGTTGGAGCGAGGTATTACAGTTGGTATCTGAGCCTGAACCTAGCAGGAAGTGTGCCGACTAGGACGTCGGGCCTCGTAGGGGGGTGGATTGTAGTAACCTTTGTGGACGGGTGTGAGTGGGCGGGTGCGAAGACAGATACTGGGCTGCGCTACCACACTGACACGGTACAGGGTACTCAATCCCACATCGCCTGGGTGTAGAAAAGGGGATGTGCTTATATGTAGTATGTTCTCTTCAAATGGTATGAGGCCTTTTGGGGTAAAATCCAAGAGCAAAACCGTGTGGGCTCAGGCCCAAATCGGACAATATCATACCATGTGTTGGAGCGGGGTATTACAGTATTGCAGTAACCCTTGTGGACGGGTATGAGTGGGCGGGTGCGAAGATAGATGTTGGGTTGAGCTACCACACTGACAGGGTATAGGGTGCTCAATCCCACATCGCCTGTGTGTGGAAAAGGGGATGTGCTTATATGTAGTATGTTCTCTTGAAATGGTATGAGGCCTTTTGGGGTAAAACCCAAGAGCAAAACCGTGCGGGCTCAGTCCCAAAGCGGACAATATCATACCATGTGTTGGAGTGGGGTATTACAGTTGGTATCAGAGCCTGAACCCAGCTGGAAGTGTGCCGACCAGGACGTCGGGCCTCGTAAGGGGGTGGTGTAACACCCCGATTCCCGATGCCAGGAAACTGAGGTGTGAACTCCGTGAGATCACCCTCACGACATAACCATCACCTGATCATACAACCTCAATTTTCTATTATTTTTACAAAAATTGGGCATGACCCATTCTAATAAATCAGATCCTGGCATGTTATACCTGCTTTAAATTCAAATGGACACTTCTGGGCATGTGTCCCCCCAACATTTATATCTAACAATCAAAATGGACACTTCTGGGCACGTGTCCCCCCAGTATTTCTACAACATGCATAATACAATCATAAAATACATGTCTCAGTCCTTGAATGTCCGTATTATATACATACATCACATGAATAAAATACAACTGAAGGAACTGAATCAACATAATCGCTCTATACATTTAACCCAAATGTAATGGGTCTATCTATCCATTATCCTGGACATACATCAGATTCTAAGGAATCTAGACACTACCTCTGCAACCGGTGCTGTCAGTCCCCTAACTAACTCCGTAATCAACAATACCTGCAAAACCTGGGAGGGGGTGAGCTCAAAGGCCCAACAAGGTATGTAGAACCATACTATCACCGCTGCAGCAGGTCGATCCTCACATATTCTCAAAAATATACATGCACTTAAATATATCACAATATTTAAGACCATGCTCCTCCTAGCATGCATGAACCAATAATGTATATGGCTACTCTAGCACATATGAACATACAAAATCCACTACACATGATTTTAGAAATCATTTTCAACATGCTTGAAAGTAGTAAACATTCAGCACCAATATGTATGTAGAACATATATGTCAACACATTTACATAAACGATGTAAATCAACTTCCACATCTCCTCCTCGTCAAGTAGCAAATCTTAAATGCAATTAAGATGCATTAAAATCCATACAACTGCTCAAAAGCAATAGGTATCCAACATATATCATGTTCCATCACAAGCAACGCATCTATAAGAATGCGTTAAATACATAGCATGCTTCACAATAGATAATGTAAGCAATTTCACACACTCGCCCCTCTCCCGGACTCGACCCGATATCTTAATATGATTCTCAACCAATCATGTGACCCGAGACATTTCTCACACAATCTCAACGCCGCCACCGAGTAAGTCACATACTCTGAGGTGGTTAGGTGGCTTCGGGATTTCCTCACCGAGTAAATCACATACTCCAAGGTGATTGGATAGTCCCGGAATACATCACCGAGTAAGTCACATACTCCAAGGTGGTTAGATGGCTTCCTCGCCGAGTAAATCACATACTCCAAGGCGATTATTGGTTTATCACCAAGTCATCACATACTCCGAGGTGATTAGATGAATCATCACCGAGTCATCACATACTCCAAGGTGGTTAATTAGGTTATCATCGAGTCATCACATACTCCAAGGTGATTAATTACTCTGTCACATTTTCCCGTTCTCCTCACAACGGCCCCAGACATACACTTCTGACATGTATGAATCAAGCATATAAAATTGATGTTACACAATGCATTAGCTATAAAAACATGTAGCATGCATTTCAACTCCACAGAGCCACATGTATGATTACCTATACATGTAGAACCTAGCATAACTCCCGCATATGCTCACAAACTTCACTTAAGCACATTTTAATCATGCTTCACCAATGCACACATTTTCTATATACAGATAGCATGCATTTCATTCACGTAAACCCACATGTAATCACGTACATGTCAAATCATGCATATAAATCACATATGCACATACACTAGCATAAATATAGTCATGCTCTCATTCAATGCATGTATTCCCTACAAGTAGCTAACATGCATTCCAACCACAATATATAAACACATATATATTTCGTCACCCACATATGTAATAAGAACATATAGAACACCTAGCATATCATAATCATGCTTTGCAAATGCCCGCCAAAAGTTATATTCATATTTAGCATGCATTTATACCACTGCCCCCATATATTTAATCATATATATATATTTAACACCATACATAAAATCTACCTATGCATACAAGATAACATCTAGCTAAACATGTATCATTTAGCATACTTTTCATAGACTTTAATCTATACCGTACATGCATATCACAATGTAAGGAAGCATTTAAATTTAAACATGCTTTCACGTCCCAAACACATATATATATACACACACACATATATATATTTTCACTCACATCCCACGCATATACAATATCCACTTTTATATATATATATATGCACACATATATATATACAAACGCCACATATGATTAAATTAGGAGCATATGCAAATTAATCAATATAATTAAAGTATATACGTAGGAGATAGAGGTAAGAATCAACTTGCCTTAGGTCCCACTTTCACTAAGCCCGCGCTTGCAATGCGGCGTATTTATATGTCCGGTCTAGTCCCGTGTCAAAGCCCACACAACAATCCTCTGAACCATTTCCTTTTCACTAATTCCATGCTTGGCCCAAATTTATTTAATTGGGAACCAAACCCAAATCTTCAGGCCCAACTTTATTTCAGCCCATTTCCAGTAGACTATCAAATTCCCAAAACAATATAAGGCCCAACCAAATAGACATCATACCACATCAACTGTACCAAAATTCATAAACTATCAACACCATGGTAGCCACCATATCTCCACAACTGAAGCTAGCAAATGAAGGTCTAATTCTTCATAATCTAACCCAAAACACAAGCTATAACATCCTATTATGCAAAACCCTCAAGCCAACACCAAACTGGCATCACCAAACCATCCAATCGAAGCTCCAAGCTTTGGCACTATTGTCGACCCCAAAGCCGAACCCATGAAATCAGAACCATGGCTGGAACAGCCTTCATCCAAGGCCACAAAATCGAACACTATCAGCCGAAGACCCGATAACGAGGCCACAGCTAAACACCTAACCGTGAGCATCACCACCACCACGGCCAGCCTGCCATGGCCACACCGAGACCACCCAAACAGGTCATTCCCGGCCACCACCACGGAACCCACCTACTGAAGCAACACCAAAATCCACAAGCTTTAACCCATTCAACTCAAATATCCAAACCCGGCCACAATAGAACCCACCTGGAACAACCCATCAGCCGTGTACCTTCATGACTGCCACGGCAGTTCATCGCCGGAACAGTCAACCGAGAACCCCCAAGCACCATGGAAGAACCCTAACTGAACTCCAATCGCAAGCATCCGTCGGACCCCCATGATTGGACCACCAACCGACTAGCTCACAGCCCAGTCGCGAGCCACCATCCACGGCACAGTCACCACCAGCCCACCACCGTGAGCTAAAACCCCTGTCAAAAATGACCACCGCCATTGTTAGGGCTGCCGGAACCAACCAAAAACCCAGCCGTGAGAACCCACACAGTCCCCACCGTTCGGTCCACCGTACCAGCTGAGAGTCACCATAAAACCAACCTCAGCCACACCATCATCGCCGCCACCAAGGGCCTGCCGAAACTACGAATCAAGCAGCTCGCACCACCGTGATCCCCTCAGTCGAACAAACCCAAAATCGGACCACCAATAGCCCATCTAACTTCGACCAAGGCTCACCGTGGAGCACACTACCGAGCCTAGCGATGGTCGTGTCCTCGCCGTCATGGCCAGCACCAAAACCGGCTACTCTCTCTCCCGATTTCCCTTTCTCTCTCTAGAAATCACGATCTCTCTCTCTTTCTTCTTCCTTTTTCTTTTCTTTTCTTTCTTCTTTCCTTTCTTTCTTCTTTTCTTTTCTTTTCTTTTCTTTCTTTTCCTATTCAGCCGACCCACATGGGTCTTTCTCTTTATTTGTATCTCATCCTCATTTAGGTCCACATACTTTCTCAACTAATATCAGCCACATGAAATAAATGTATTACATATATATATATATGTATATACACCTAACCTGCTAGTGTATATCACCAAGTACATATACGCATAATACTATATACATGCATTTCATACCCACACTCTCCCACACACATGTTTAATAATACATGTGCCAATATATATTTATAATCAAATATAAATATATGTACTATATATATATATATACACCATCCACTTATATGGAAACATAAATATCCACACCCTTTCGAAATTTAATTAATCCGAAAAAATTTAATCCGGTCAAAATTCACCCAGAATCGGTCAAAATTATTTCAGTCCTTACAGGTGGATTGTAGTAACCCTTGTGGATGGGTGTGAGTGGGCGGGTGCGAAGACAGACACTAGGTTGAGCTACCACACTGACAGGGTACAGGGTACTCAATCCCATATCGCCTGGGTGTGAAAAAGGGGATGTGCTTATATGTAGTATGTTCTCTTCAAATAATATGAGGCCTTTTGGGGTAAAACCCAAGAGCAAAACCGTGCGGGCTCAGGCCCAAAGTGGACAATATCATACCATATGTTGGAGCGGGGTATTACAAATAATTTGCTCTATTAAGTGAGAGAGATATGGGGAGAGAGCTCTAGAGAGAAACCGAGGGTGAGAGAAAGTGAAAGAGGGAAAAGGGTTTCAGTGAGATAAAGAGGAAAATCGTGAGAGATCAAGAGGAAAAAGAAGCTCTATTTTAGAACTTGATTTCGTAATTACTCAGTTGTGTGCTCAATTTGAATATGGAAGCTTCATGTGATCGAAGAACGAGAAGCTGAGATGAAGATTTCTTTCAAACGCTGGTAGGTACTGTTTGAATCATGCTTGATTTGTTAAGTATAAATTCAACCTTCTCATGCACAGGAGTAACACAATCTACACAGGTGCACACCTATATCACGATTATTTGCATGATTCACTTCTTATTTGAGTTTATTGAGGGTTGGTTCCTGATTTCCCCAAATCTGTCATTCTATTTTCTGAAACCTTTGCTTTGAATCGTGTTTTTCTGCTACTATTTTCATATTTACTTATCAAAAAAAAAAAGAAAAATAAAAGAAAGCACCTTGAAATTTTGGATATTACATTCTTTTCCTTACTTTTAGGTTTTCTCACTAATGCTTCAAGATAGGAAAGTGGTAGTGGAGCATTGCACTCAGGTATGGACACCAGTGCCTCCACTAAATTTTGAAGATAATTTTGAATATCTTCATTTTATGCTCAAGAGTAAAGAAATTATGTGATGTTCGTTATGGATAGTGAATCCCTGTTTACCAAGTTAACATAGCCGAAATAAGTTGTAAATACACACACCATGGTGGACAAGCTGATTTTCTCTTTTACATTTTGTTCATCTTAAAATTTCATTTTATGTTAAATATAATATTTTTTTGAATTTGGGGTATGTGACTCTTAATTTAGAGTTGACATACGTACTATTCATTGAGTGATTTTTTGGGTTATTATTGGAAAAAAATATTAAAATATCCAATATTTTAGATTATGAACTTGCAAGTAGATGAAGTTTATATACAACTAGATTATGAGGATACCTGAACACTAGATTGCTAACATGTTATTTAGGTGTGTCCTGGTTTCTGACTGATGGTGCACCTTAATTGGCTTGATTTCATTTCTTGAATTAGTGAAATGTCTGATGTCATTATAGAAGGGACTGGCAATAATATTTTTCTCTTTGAATTCATACCAGTAACTCTGAAGTATCCTTGTTTTAGTGTCTTCTTAACTCTTCTTCCTGTTTAAGATATAAAGGCAGACACTAGTACCTAACGTTCCTTTTTTGTCCTCTTCCTCATCACTTATTAACATGCTTTCTTGTTGGAAACTTCTAGGAAACCGAGCAGCTGAGAAGTGCACTGGAAAAGGAAATATTAAAGGCTAAGGTAGTTACTCTTCCATAATTTATTAGTTTTGCATGAAGTTTGGGTTGGGCTCAGTTGAAAAGGCTGTTAACTTAGATGCAAACAATGTGGATTAGGTGCAATTGTTATACAGACAATTTGAGGTAGATTTGGTGTTTCCTAATTGGAGATTTAGGTTATCTGCAAATAAAAGATGGACATTTTCTTGTTGGTGGAGATTACTCTTTCTTGAACGAACCTTACATTAAGATTCTTTTACAATGAAAATTATCTTTGATAGTTTTTCAATACAATAAACTAAAATTTTAGCATTTTTCTTCCTAATTACCACCAAAGGGTTTGGGTGTTGGTGGACTTCATTCTGCTTCTTTTGAATGCTAGAACTTTGTAGCTGTTTTTAGTCATTTCCTTTGGAGTCCTTGTTATGTGATTCTGATTTTGGACTCATGCACGTAAACTGGATTTATTTATTAGTTTTATATAATAAATCATATATTCAATAGACTTTAATTGTCACGCCCCGAAACCCGGACCGCCGGGACTCCCCCGGACCGACCCCGAATCCTGAGTGTGAACCCGTTCACTCAACCCCGTGAATGATCTCAATTACACTCATGCATTAGTATCAAGGTTTGATACAATGCTATAATGCCCCGATTTCCAACTCTCGGAGAACCGGAGGTTAAACTGTCCATTTAGCTCAATAGGCCCTCATTAACATCATTTACCATGGAAGCTTAACTCAATTCTTGCATATAAATGCATACAACTCCATCTTAACCAATCCCCATGGGCCCTACATCAAATCATACACCTTAGTGAACATTTATATGCCCACACTTTTAAGAATCACTCACTTTCGAGCCTCAAAACTTACTGTGTTTGGAATATAAAAGTGAGACCTATACCATTGGATAGAGGATCCAAAAATACTCAAGTTAAAAAAAAACCACACTCAATTCCGATCCAGAACAAAGAAATTACGTCGAAATGAAGTTTTGAAAAATGCTGTGAACAGTAATTTCGATTGATCGAAATAAAATCTCGATTGATCGAAATTCTTGCGAAATTTTCACCCTCTCGGGACCCCAGACCTGCAATATTTCGATTGATCGAAATAGGGGTTTCGATTGATCGAAATTCCTCCTGTCTGGATCCTAAAAATCATCATCCCTTCGCACGATCGAAATGGAGACTTCGATTGCGCGAAATGGGCATTTCACACGATCGAAATGCACCTCCCGAGACTTCCATCAACCCTATACATGGTCCACATGAAGCCCAATCAACATTCTATCATCCTAGAACCCCTCATACATGATTAATAACATAAATGAAAGGTTCCAACACCAATCTCACACTCAAGATCACATTCATAATTGAATTCACACACCAAAATGAATCATTCTCTTTCACAAACACCATTCATTCATAATGGAAACATCATCAAATGAATCAAGTGCCGCCATGGGCGTTACATAAATTAAACCGTTGTCTTTTCACACCTAACAAGTTTATAATCCAATACATACATCAAGAGTACATATGTCCAAAGTACAACCTCAACTAAAAAGGAAGTCACATGCCACAAGCCGGCATGGATAGCCACAAAAATACACAAATCCAAAAGATAGCAAAGGGCTACTAGAATTCCACTTGGACACTTATGTCCCATCCGTCATCGGTGCTTTATCCGTAAAATATTTAGAATAAAGGGGTGAGCACCACTGCGGCTCAGTAAAGATACCCCAACCCACCTAAGTGCCGACCCGACACGACCTACATGGATGCATGTCACAATATTTCACATATCATTCAACATACATCATGTTCACTCACAACAATGCATATATATATATAGGGATGCATTAAACACATATCATGCTTCATAATTCCAATGAAGACAATAATCATACACTTGTTTCTCTCTCGGACTCAACCCAACATCCCAACATGATTCTTGACCGAATCATGAAATCGAGACACTTTTCCACACCATTCCAACTCTGCCACCGAGTATTTACCTACTCCAAGGTGGATAGACCACCGTCACCGAGTATTTACCTACTCCAAGGTGAGCAAACCACAATCACCGAGTATTTACCTACTCTAAGGCGATTGGGCAACCTTTTTAGAATCTCCACCGAGTATTTACCTACTCCAAGGTGAGTAAACCACCGTCACCGAGTATCTACCTACTCCAAGGTGACGTAACCACTCCAATGCCCTCTTCGAGTATTGACCTACTCTAGGCAATTCAACCACACTTCCCCGTTTCCTCACAACGGTCCCAATATATGCATTTCGAACATATAAACATCAACCATTTAATTTCATGCCTCACTATGCACATGCTAATTGGTAAAACACGTAGCATGCATTTCATCTCCACTACCCCACACATATATTTACCTATACATGCAAAACCTAGCATAATATCCACATATGCTTAGAAAACTTCACTTAAGCACATTTTAATCATGCTTCACAAATGCACATATTTTCTATATAAAGATAGCATGCATTTAACTCACTTACAACATATAGCACATATATGTCTCACATTTCACATAATTACACATGTATACCACATTAAGCACATAAGCATATATGCTCTCATTCTCCCATATTTTCATGCATTTGTCTCTCACATCATGCATACTAAGAGATATATATATCTATTGCATACAAGAGACTCAAGAGAAGAAGAAAACACCTCATCCCACCCCTCTTACCTCTCTAAAACATGCAATACACAACCTTAGCTCTCATCACTTCACCCGAAACCCTAGAATCGACAAGTAGATGAGAAAGAATACCCCTACCTCAAAAATGAAGGCCTTACAAGTACTTCTTAAAATCCCAACAATGTCAAACTTTCCAAACTGCAACTTTGATCGGTTCAAAGGGAAGCCCTAGCTGTCCCCTACATATCTCCCTCATTCGGTGGATCACGAATCACACCCGAAGACCTCCAAAACTTAAAGAGAAGGAAGAGGAAGAAAGAAGAGAGAGAAAGGAGCCATGGCCAGCTGCTGGAGCATTAGAGATATGAAATATCTCTACCACATCTGATATTTAAAGTCCCTAGGCCGCAAAAAGACCAAAATACCCCCGGGCCACTTAACGTACCTTCTCGGACTCAGTTTTCGATTTCGAAAACTCCTACGGTCTCGAAATCACTTCCTCTACTCTCTAAACATTTCATCTAAGACATTTACAAAAATAAATATTTTTAAAAATTTTCCGGATTACCGGGCTCACTTAAGTCGCATCCCGGGCCCCGATTTGACCAAAAAGTCAAACTTCTCCAAATGTTCCAAAAACTTCTATTAACCTCAAATTAACCTTCCAAACATGTTTCCCACCCTCGAAACATCCATATCATCATTCGAAATGCATTTATCACGAAAATGATAAAAAATCGGTAAACCGGCCAAAATTGGTCACGGTCTCTACATTAATGGCTCAACCAAACAATGTGCCTTGATTTATGCATATAGATACAATCTATTGCAGCATGTTTGTGTTGGTTCCACTGCTGTTGACAGTACATCTCGTGATTTATCTCGGCTCTTGTAAGAAGATTCGGCACAAGCATGTCGTTCAATTCATAGGCGCATGCACCAGACCTCCAAAACTATGCATTGTGACCGGTAACTCTAATGAAACTTTGATATGTATGATGCCATATATTGTGCTCTCTCTATTGAAGTTTTGAAAATTTTGCTACTTTTAATGATTTTCATCACATAAGGTAAATTATATTATTGGAAGGGAAAAATATTGCTTACAGTGTTGCTAGATATGAGGTTTATCGAAATGATGTCAACTCTCCTATGATATCTGTACTGTATTTTGAATTTATTACTTTGTATCCCTGTAGGGAGTTTTAAGTTATAATCTCATTTTCTATATACATTAAAATAATCACTTTTTGATGGTCATGTTTCTGTTTTATCAGAATTCATGTATAGAGGAAGTGTTTATACCCTTCTGCATAAGCCGAACACTGCATTTACGCTTCCTACCGTGCTCAAGTTTGCAATTGATATTTCCAAGGGAATGAGCTATTTGCACCAAAACAATATAATCCACAGGGACTTGAAGACTTCCAATCTTCTAATGAATGAAAGTGAAGTAAGAGGGTATTGTAAATGTTATACACTACTGATTCATTATCTGTCCCTTTCATATTTTTGTGCATTTGATTCAAACCTCAATTTTACTATTGAGTTTCTCATCTGTTATTTTTCTGATGAATTTCCAATCACACAAAACTTCCAAATCTTAACTATAATTACACTTTCATGTGGATATAATCTATTTTCATGTTGTCTTGATTGTTTTTTATTTATCATCTATCTATTCATTTGTGTTGTATTCTTGGGATTATATTCTTCCATTTCATGCCTTCATGGTAATTATATCATTTTTTCTGGTGCTTGTTTTCCCCTGCCCACATTTTTATTTTCCCCTTTCACTTTCTAGCTTTATCATTTTTTTCTTTTTGTATTTGTAACCTTTATGTCTATATAATGACTTTTTTCAATGTGTTAATATATTTTCTTAATATTCCAATTTCTATCCTATTATTATTTTTAGATGTATTTTAATATTGATTATATACCTAGTCTTGTAATAATTTCAAATTTTCTTTTCCTTTTCTGCCAGAAGGTTGAAGAAGGGTTTGAGTGTTTCTCCATGTTCATCTCTTGTGTGTAAATGTTGCAGAATAAAACTTAATACTATTATACTAACAACCATGACAACAACACCAGTTGCTCTTTGTGCATACCTGATCATTGAATTTCTGCATCTATGCCATGAATGTCTTCATAATTAGTCTCATTTCCACCATACTATTCAAACACAAGACATCCCATTGTAATAGGACTTTCTAATACTTGTTCTATTCTCTCGTAGATATTAAGAGAAATGTTCATGGTTCTGATAGTTGCATTTGGTTATCCGTCCCACTTTAAAAGGTAGAATTTAATAAAACTGAAATTGGTTGAGTATTTTGGGGGTTGACATATCATGTTTCTTCTGTGCAATTTAGTTGCTTTCCTTACTTATCACTCATTTGTGCTTTGTTCTTCTTTCTTGAAATCGGATGACTTCCCTGGACAGGTTGTCAAGGTTGCTGATTTTGGAGTTGCAAGAGTGTAGGTTCAATCTGGAGTAATGACTGCAGAAACTGGAACATACCGTTGGATGGCTCCTAAGGTATGTATTTGTTTAAGTTTTACATACAGCCATCATCATCATCATCCTTGCCTTTGTCCCCAAAGAAATTTTATACACAACCATACTTCCAAAAATTGCATGAACGTAAGTGAAAAAAAGTTACTGATTCTCGTTGTTACATAATTTTCTAGTCATGCTTATATTGGTGCCCAGGCTCCAACGGCCAGATGTGGAATCTAAACTTCTTTATTTTTTATTTGATTTCTCCTCTTATTTCCTTCTTTCTCTTTAGTTATGATAGCTTGGCTTGTTTTACTCCAAAGTATGCTCGCTTTTAACACTAATTTAATAGTACTGTGTTGAAATATCTACTAGTTATTGAATGCATTAATATGTCCCTTGTTAGCCACTGACTCCATTTACACAATTACTGTCACCTAATCAATGTCATAGACACTGGGTCATATTTTCAGATTTTCAATTTAAGTTCGCATAATTCAAAAGTAAACAATTTTGACCACCGATGGTTTGCTGTTAAAAGAAATCTGATTTGCTATGCAGAAATCTGAGGTCCATGTTTTTCAAATATTCTCTGGCATGTAGAAACCTATGGTCTACTTGTTTAAAAATGTCTGTGCACGTGTGAAGGAATGTAGGGTTACCGACCTTACTTTAGTGGTCTGATAATAACTTTGTTGATTCCTTGGTCTTGCAATTTGTTTGAATAGTATTACATCTATTATAGTTACGGGTTTGATTGGAGATGTGGTTAATTTTTAAACCATTTGATAATTGCCTTCACTTGTACTTTTTTTGTCTAATTTCAAGGCTTCCTTGGGTCTAATTTGAGCTAGCGGTTGCTTCTGCGAACAACTTATACTATTTAACCCCATCGGTGAAGAACGAAAACTTTTCTGACCTTTGTTTTTTTGATCTTTCAAATTCTGTGTCTAATTTGCTGTTATTGTGATTGTCAGATTATCAGTGATGGTCTGATTTCTAAAATATTTATCAACTTCTCTGTAATTCAGTCCATTTTTGTTATTCAGACCAGAAGACAAATACCTCTCATCCATCTAGGAATACTATTTGTAATTTGTTAGGAATAGGAGTCACGTGTTGGTAACTTCCTACTCAAAACGTGTATGTGTCAAAGTATCTTGAGTCATTTGAGTAAAACCACAAAAGGATCTTTTCTTAATATGTTGCAATTAAATTCTATTTTATTTTATTTTCGTTCCCATTCTCCTTTCTCAGGAAAAGGAGACTTTTTTAAAAATAAAATAAAGGATTTAAAGACAAGGCAGACAGAGATTTGCAAAGAACACGGCAAGAACTTCGCATCCTCAATCACATATTGAGGGGCTCAAAGTTGTCTTAAAAATATTTTTAAAAATGGCTTTTCAAAAGTAACGGATTCAAACATATTTCAAAATTGTGTTTTTACTGAAATCACAGTGCATCGATTGATTGCCAGAAATGTCAATCAAGTAGAAGATCGATCGATGGGATGTCTGAACTGTAGGCTTGAAATCCTTGTAGCATTAATTGAAAGGTCAATTTATCAAAATTTTTGTAGAAAACTGGATTTATTTATCAGTTTGGCGTCCTTGTTATGTGATTCTAATTTTGGACTCATGCACATAAACTGGATTTATTTATCAGTTTTATATAATAAATCATATATTTAGTAGACTTTAATGGCTCAACCAAACAATGTGCCTTGATTTGTGCATATAGATACAATCTATTGCAGCATGTTTGTGTTGGTTCCACTGCTGTTGATAGTACATCTCATGATTTATCTTGGCTCTTGCAGGAAGATTCGACACAAGCATGTTGTTCAATTCACAGGGCACCAGACCTCCAAAACTATGCATTGTGACTGGTAACTTTAATGAAACTTTGATATGTATGATGCCATATATTGTGCTCTCTCTATTGAATTTTTGAAAATTTTGCAACTTTTAATGATTTTCATTACATAAGCTAAATTATATTGCTGGAAGGGAAAAATATTGCTTATAGTGTTGCTAGATATGAGGTTTATCAAAATGATGCCAACTCTCCTATGATATCTGTACCGTATTCTGAATTTATTACTTTGTAACCCTATAGGGAGTTTTAATTTATAATCTCATTTTTTATTTAAATTAACATAATCACTTTTTGATGGTCATGTGGATATAATCTATTTTCATGTTGTCTTGATTGTTTTTCAACAGAAGGTGGTGTTGAAGGTCATGACCATGATTGATGATTAGACAAGCAAAAAGCTATTGAGGCTGCTACTGATATTTAGGGTATTCATCAAATATGTTCTGCTTGCTGTTTCAAATTTTTTTGCCATGTTATAGATATAGACTTGATTATATAATCTTATACCATAAATCACACAATTGATATTTGGTTTTTTTTGTTTCTCTCTTTAAATTTTTGGGTATATTGATCACAATATAAGAGTTAATTTGATCACAACTAATCTAAAGCAGTAGAAGTTAACAATCATAGGAGCGATGTATTCAGTGGCAGTGGTGAAAGGTTGATATAATCTTAGTTGTGCCAGCCAAAGAAGAGAAAACGAAAAAAAAGATCTTTGTTATAATCTTAGTTGCACTTATGGAATGACATTATAGAGGGATTTTAGATAATCGTACTTGAGAGAATTTTCATACTTAAAGCTTTTCTAATTCCCCTGTTTTTGTCAGGCTACATGTTTGTCATCTATATTTGTTGTGTTGGGGTTTGAATTTGATTTCTTTATTGAAATTAATGTTGTTTTTTCTATGGACTTCTATTTTTAAAAACATATATATATTTTGATTTACAGATACATTAATGTATAATTTTATTTTATTTATAAAAGATATACAATTTTTACCACGGGCTAAGCCTGTGGTAGAAAGTCTACTTTCTGCCACGGGCTTGGCTCGTGGTAGAAAACGGACTTTCAAACATGGGCTTGGCCCATGGTAGAATACGAATTTTTAACCACGGGCTTAGCCCATGGTTGAAAGTCCTTTAGTAACTACGACACCGGCTACCACGACGAGCAAAACCGTCGTAAAAGCCTTTTTTGCCCATCGTAAAAAGTCTATTTTCTGGTAGTGCATGCAACCCTTATATGAGAATTTTATTTTCTTAATTAAAATTTTGGGTCATTACAATCTACCCTCCTTAAAATAAATTTCATCCTCGAAATTTGTGTACCTTAATTAAAGTGTTGAGGATACTTTTTCACCATTTCTGACTCCAGCTCCCATGTGATTTCCCTCTTATCTTGATTATTCCATTGCACCTTTACTAACGAAATCTCCATTTGCCTCAATCATTTTACCATATGGTCCACAATACGATTCAAAACTTCAACATATGAAACATTCGGGCGCAGCTCCACTGTGTCTTGTTCAACCACACGTGAATCATCTTTGAGGCACTTTCTCAACATAGACATGTGAAACACGTCATGGACTGCTGACAGGTTGGGGGGTAGAGCTAGTCTATAAGCCACGCGCCCAATTCTTTTGGTTATCTCAAAAGGTTCAATGAATCTCGATGCCAACTTTCCCTTCTGATTCCCAAATCTCATCACCCCCTTCATAGGTGAAACTTTCATTAACACATAGTCCCCGACTTTGAACTCGAGCGGTCTTCTACGCCGATCAGCGTAACTCTTTTGGCGGCTTTGAGCTGCCCACAGTCGCTCTCGAATCACCATCACCTTCTCTATGGTCTCCTACACTATATATGGTCCTAGCAGAGTGCTATCTCTAGCCTCAGCCCAACAAACTGGCAATTGAAACGGCTTGTCGTATAATGCCTCATAAGGAGTCATACCAATACTCAACTGATAACTGTTATTATATGCAAACCCAACTAGTGGAAGATGATCCTCCCATGAACCACCAAAATCTAGAATACAAGCTCACAACATGTCCTCCAAAATTTGTATGACCCACTACAACAAATTTGACTTTTAACGATAGGCATTCTACGACGGGCTCGCACTGCCCTTAATTAAAAGCAACTTTCTACGACGGACCGGTATCACCCGTTGTGAAAAAAAACTTTCAACAATGGGCCCAAAAAGCCCCTTATAAAAAGTATTCTTCTACGACGGGCCATTATAGAAAGTTATTTTTCACGACGGGCCAATGGCCCTAGTAGAAATTTATATACTTATCACATGTTGTCCATAATTGAAATTGCATTTTTTCCCCTTAAAAAGTATATATCCTCTCTCTCTCTCTCTCTCTCTCTCTCCCCCCTTTCTTCGAGGTGATTGATTTCGAGAGCACCGTTGTGAGCAAACCCATTCTTCTTGAGCGTTCAACGTTAACCCCCACTTTCTCTCTCCATCGCTGTTGTCTTCTTCATAATCGAGAGATGGTATGGTGATACAGCCTATAGAGGCAACGAAATATCTATCCTTTGTCGATTGAAAGAGGAAATCTCATCTGCAACTCGTTTTGTCACTCTCCAGTTCTCAATTGTACTCTCGATCAAAGTAATCTAGTAGATCTTGTGATGGGGTTATCGGCCATCACGGTCCATCGCCAGCGACTTTGAGAGAGAGAAGACGGTAGAGTGAAAGAGAGCATGGTTACCTAAGGTGTATTAAGAGAAACTCCATGGAAGCGCGACAACAGGAGTTTTTCGTAAGTGCCTAAAATATCTCTATCTCATTTTGCTACGACTCTGTAAGTAAGGATTCAACCCTGAACTGAGTTGATTTCAAGTTTTCCCAAAAATCTGATTTCAGAAATTATAAATTTGGGGCTTATTTGATTTTCGTTTTCAACACATTCACAGTCGCACAATAGTCTGATATGTTTCTATATTAGATTATGGTATTTCAATTTGGGTGTTTGACCTTAATACTTCAGAAATTATTGATTGAACATAGTTCTCAAGAGTGATTCAGAATCTAATTATCTAGAACCCTGTTTGAGACCTAATTAGCTGCTGTCAGAATTTTTGAGGGACTGTTATGCACTTAATGGTAGCTGAATGATGTTATTAGAATTTTAAATGGTTTTGTGCATGTTCTTTTTTTAATTTTTTTATTTTGAAAATGCTCATTTACCTCTACTAATATTGATTTACACAGCTGCTGGATCGTCTAAATTTCATACTGTACAGCACTTCCCATTACTTGCTGTCAAGGTCCTAGTTAACTGTTATATCATGCTCCTAACCATTTTTATGAGATTTGTTGGTTCACTGAAGGTCTGTCCTGATTTCTTTCAATAAGATTTTGCTAATATAATGTGCTCTGTTCTGATTTCCTATACTAAATGAATATTGTGCTATGGATCTTCGTGATCAGTTGAGTTGTTCTTTCTAAGTTTATTTCAGTAAGCTTAGCTCTAAAATACTGCTGCATATTTTTTTCTGACAATTCACCCATTGAAATAGTCATATGATCTTTCAGGTAGCTATAATCCATTTATGGGCTTAAATAGAGTTAATCCATTCACCCACTGAAATAGGCATTTTTTTTTTCTCAAGCAGTACTATTTTTTTTTGGCTCAACTTGTGGGGGTTTGAATAAATCAGAAATGATGGTCTGATCTATTTGTAATTGGTTTCTCTTATTTTCCTTTTCTATATGTTTTTGGGATTTGGAATGGGAAGATTTGTAAAATGAGTCCTTACAATTTTGCAGTTTCTTGTTTTTTGTTTTTGTTTTTTTTTTTGTGTGCTTCATTCTTTCATCTTAAGGTTTCGAGTTGGGTTGGAAGAAAATGAGGCTTAAGAGATGGTGTGGTTGAGTTATTCTTGTTCCAGTCTAAATGTGATATATTCCTTGTTTCATTGTCAATCTATCCTTTTGTTTATTGTTTATTAATGGTGAATCATTGAAAGAGTGGAAATGTGGGTATGTTTGAATTTGTTCTTGAAAATTAATTTTGAACATCTTTTCCCAAAATGGTTTCCTTTCTTGCTTTCCATTTTTTAGCTTTGAAAAATGCTAGTGCCTTGAAATGGGTTTCAAGAATCTACAATTTTTGGTAGATCTGATATTAAATGAGAGATATTGACAGCTGACTTGTTGTTTTTTGGTGAGTATCCTTGTCATGTGTGATTACACTAGTATTTTTCTGTGTTTCATCATGTTTTGGGGTTAAATTTCATACTTATTTTTCTTTTCTGCAGGGAATGCTAAAAATGAAACTTTGATGCTAAGGTTTACATTTATTTACCCTGAAAAAGAAAAGGAAAAATATGTTAAGCTTGGGGATCTTATTTTAACTTTGTTTGGTTTAGTAGTATGGGCATCTTTCTTTGGCTGTAAAACAAATTACAATCTCTCATTTCATCATTTTATGCTTTCTTGATTGTTTTAGGGCTCGATAACACATGATATTAATTTTATTGTGATGTTATACATATCATATATGTATACATATGTAACTGTGGTGTAATTTATGTGTTTATTGGGCATTTTGCTAAAATATTACTCAGATAATAAATTTGAGGAAACTCTTCAATTTACTATTTTATCTGAAGGTTGAATTTGGAAGTCCTATCAGAACAAGATCATTCCATTATGTTCTCGTAGCATTTGGAACTAGTCCATCTTATTTTTTCCTAAATTTGGAACTAATTAATATTCACTCTATACAACATTCATGTGATGAATTG
This sequence comes from Cornus controversa, assembly GCA_026545225.1. NCBI lineage: Eukaryota > Viridiplantae > Streptophyta > Magnoliopsida > Cornales > Cornaceae > Cornus > Cornus controversa. The sequence continues at coordinate 14,736,983 of CM048853.1, read as the reverse complement.
ATGAGACAGGTTTTTGTTTCTATTTTGTGGTGAAGATTCTATTTTCTTAAAGGAATTAAGCTCCATTGGATAATTATGCACCTACAATGGGAAATTAATTGGAATAGTTCCATATTCCAGGGAATGTCCCTTTGCATATTGACAATTTACAATTTTTATGTTGGAAATTTGCTTATGCTCTAATGTTCATCACTTCCACGCCAAAGGCTACAAAATTGAATTTCATTTTAGTGGTGAATGCTTCATATCTTCGATGTTGAAGTGGTGTATTGATGTTAGGTTCTTAATTTTACTCATTTATGCTACTTTCTATTAAGCCATTCACTTAACTCAGCCAAGTTTTTCTTTTGAGTGCCCATTCTACTTTATTAATTGTTGAACTTGATATAATCTTTTTGCTTGAAAGATATACATAGGTGGTGGAGTTTGTTCCCAAATTAACATTTCACTTCTATCTTTTGGTAGATGCCGTGAAAAGTAGAGGAAGGAAGCAACTCGTCTCCAGACTGTAAATTGGAAGCTAAATGCCATGAACAAGCTGTTAATGGAGGAGAATGGCCGTTTACAAAACCAAGTGTCAAATCTGGTTTATGAGAATGGATACATGCGCCAACAACTGCACAGTGTAAGCTCTCTCCTTTCACCAGTTGGCTCATCTATTTTAAAGCATTCCCTAGTTTGTTTTTTTGCTACCTTAAAAGGGAATATAATGTTTCTCTTATGTTTTTTCCTTGACAAGATCATTGAAAATTATGATTGTCCATCAAAAATAATTTTTTTTGTTAAATCTGTGTGTTGGATTCTGGGTCCTTCCTCTTTTTCCTTTTTGATTATTTGTTGAAAATGTAAAAAGTAAACATTTACAAGTCCTAAATTTAGATACTGCAGCACAACACTTTGGCACAATATATTTCCAAATTTTGAATTATGTAGGTTGATGGTTTGTGAATTTTCTATAATTGTGCAAGATTTTCTTTTTATGTGATTATATTTGTGAAGAATTAATCTCATTTGGCAGATTGTAACGGGTATCCACAACAGCCACAGACACTAGCTGTGAGACTGCGGTCATGAGTGGTCAGCATCAACAGCCAAACCCAACGCCTCAGCGTCCCCAAAGGGATGCTATCAACCCAGCTTGGTAATTAAACATCATCTCTTTAACCTATTTAGACTTAATTTTAGTAGATGATATAAATCAGAACAAGTATTGTCCTTAGGAGTCATTTGATATCCAAATTTCTATGGTTTCAAGTACTTGACTTTTCACTTTTAACTATACTTGAAATTGATTTTTGATTGATATATTATTTTGAAAAGATAATGAGGTAACTTGTTTTGCATAAAAAATATCAATAGTATAGGTTAATTTTATTAAATGACACCTAATAACATATGTATAAACTTAGCTACTAGTCTGTTGTTTGGTCTGCTTCTCTTTAGTTTTGATCACACTTATTCTATGTTGTATCTGTTTTCTATGATAATCAGATTATAATATTATCTTCTAGGTCCATGAATTAAGCTTGAATTTGCTTAAGCATCTCGAGGCAGAAACTTTAGGTGCAAGAGAAAACCTGATGCACGATTGCCCTAGAGTTCCCGTATCATGCATCTTTATAACACCTGAAGAAGAAAAAGAAAAAGAGACAAGAATGACATATACAGTCTTTTGAACTTCATCAAAGAATTGTACGTACTCCCATGTATATTCTTCCATGGTTGGTTTGGTGGATACGACCTCCAGAGAGAGAGGGGAAGTTGTTTTGGTGGATAACGCCTATTACCAAAGAGTTCATCAAAACTTATCTTAAAAAAGGAAAAAGAGAAAAGAAGGAAAAACAATGGACTTCACTAGAGAGGACACTTATGCTAGAATTTCTCAAAAAATCATCCTGCTAGCTTCTCTATCGTTATTCTTGATAAACCCATTAAAATTTAACTTATTCCAATTTGTTGTACGTATGGTAGATGCCCCATAATATAACCAAATTTACGTAGAACACCTAAAGCTCTATTATTTATCTTGATAAATCCATCAAATTGTGTTTCAAGGTTGATTTGGTTCACATTGGACAAAAGAATAGGCATCATTAAAGAATTGCAGTACAAGCTCTATCATTCTTCTTATAGAGCCCCTAAATATTAACTTGAATTAGAGAATTATGTGACCACTGCAGCTATTTCCTTACCTTGGTAATATAGTTTGCTTTGAGTTGTATATAGCCAGACTAGCTAGTGGCTACTAAAAGTCAAGAGTGGCAATGTTATTTGTAGAAAGCATTAGGAACAAGAGCATAATCATGGTATTGAAATGATTGGAATTTTTAACCCAAAACTGAAGGTCACTCCATATGCATATCCACCCAGAGTGACAACATAAGGCCTAACCAATATGTTTTAATATTCAATTTGACTTCTACAACTTGGAAGTGGGCAATGTTAATTTATTAGGGTGTTTTTTTGTTTATTGTAGGATCACATAAAGATCTATTGTGCATAGGCACTAACCAAATTGAAGCCCTATTTTTGTGTGATACACACGTCATGAAGTACTTGGAATACACACCTCTCGATCGGTAATTGTCAAACTATTTATTTTAAAGGAGAAACATGATTAATCCTCTTAATTGAGTACATTCCTTCATCTGATTTTGTAAGTTATTTTCTACTTTTCTGTTTCTTCAAATTTGCCTTTGATATGAAGTGGTAATTTATTATGTTTCCAGTATAATTGACTTCGTAAGTCATGTGAATCTTGGAGAGCGTACCATCAAAGGATGCCTTGAAGCGTACTCTTGTGAGTGAAATATGTTGCTACTTTTTTTGGCATGTCAGGTTTTTACGAACATGGAGCTTTGTTTTGTTTTTTTTGTTGGTAGTGAATGTTTGAGTGATTTAATGCAGAAAAGCAAAAGAAGAGAAGTTGAGAAGAGAAGGCCTAATTGGAGGGCTATTAATGGAAGTAGATCAAGTCATAGTTGAATTAGGCCAGTCCAGTCTTTAGGTGGTGTTTGGGAAGATAATTTTTCTTTTATGTACTTGATTTAAAATTAGAATTTGGATTGCTGCTTAATGACACATTTCATAGATTATATTTATTTCATTAATCAATGTGTATTTACTCTTTAAACTTGTTTGTTTTATAGTAGCATAAATGACTTTCTTGTGAGGATGTGTTCCTTTATGGATGTTTCCTACTTGTTAATTGGCTTCTTATTTTCTCTGATGTTTCGTTTTTTATTTAGCATTTTGATGTTTGTACAAGGCTAGGCTTTGGAGGAAATTTTGGTTGAATAGGAGGCATTAGTTGTACAGGTTTTTGTGTTGAGAACAATGTAAAGCAAATTTATTATATATATATTTTAAAATTTTACGAGGGGCAAAGTCTGTCGTAGAAATATGACTTTCTATGAGGGGCAAAGCCCGTCGTGGAAAATCAACTTTCTATGACGAGAAAATGACCGTCATGGAAAGACAACTTTCTACGACGACCAATGACCGTCGTGGAAAGACATCAAATCTTGGCAAACTAACCACAAATCCGTAGTCACATGTTCCCATTTCCACTCAAGTATGGACAGTGACTGTAGAGTTCCTCCAGGCTTCTGGTGCTCATCCTTCACCTTTTGACATTTGATGCATTTAGACACAAACTCAGCAACGTCACGCTTTTATACCTTCCCACCAGAACTATCTTTTAAGATCGTGGTACATCTTAGTGCCTCCTGGATATACTATATACCTCAAGTGGTGTGCCTCCTCAAAAATGTCTCTCTTGAGGTCCATCAGATCTGGAACACACAACCTCCCTCTGAGCCTCACACCTCCATCAATGTCACGTGTCCACTCCATAATACTCCCATCTATGACAGACTCAGTCAAACGAGCCTGCAGTCTATCATCACTAGGTTGTGCCTGAATGATTCTACTAATAAGCGATGGTTGTGCAACAAGGCTGCATAAGAGTGTTCCGACGCTCTGAGGCATATACGAAATCGAGAATTTAGCTAAGGTCTCCAGTAACTTCCACTCACCCACCATCATAAAAGCTATCATACCCCTACGCTTCCAACTCAATGCATCTGCCACTACATTTGCCTTGCCAGGATGATACTGAATGGTCGCGTCAAAATCAGTCAATCGCTCCATCCACCTACGCTATCTCATATTCAAATCACTCTGTGAGAACACGTACTTGAGGCTCTTATGATATGTGAAGAGCTCACACTTCTCACCATACAGGTAATGTCTCCACACCTTTAGTGCTAACACTATAGCTGCCAACTCCAAATCGTGTGGGATAATTTTGTTAATGTGGTTTAAGTTGTCTAGAAGCATACACCACTACTTTTCCATTCTGTATCAATACACATCCTAACCCCTGATGTGAAGCATCTGAGTAAACCATGAACCCCTCACCACTCACTGGTATAGTAAGTACCAAAGTCGATGTCAACCTAGCCTTCAACTCATCAAACGATTCCTGGCATTGATCATCCCACAAGAAGTTCACACCCTTCCTAGTAAACTTGGTTATTGGAGCGACAATTCGGGAGAACCCCTCAATAAATCGACAGTAGTAACCCACCAATCCCAAGAAACTACGAATCTCCGTCACTGTAGTAGGTTGTTTCAATTCAATACTGCCTCCACCTTGGTAAGGTCCACTGATACACCCTTGCCTGAAATCACATGCCTCCAAAAACTAACTTGCTTTTGCCAGAATTCACACTTCGTAAACTTAGCGTAGAATTGATGATCACACAAAGTTTGAAGTGCAATCATCAAATGATCTTCATGCCCCTCATTAGACTTGGAGTAGATTAGAATATAATCAACAAACACTATCACAAATGAATCCAAATATGGTCTATACACCCTGCTCATCAAATCCATTAAGATAGCTGGTGCATTAGTTAGCCAAAAAGGCATGACTACAAACTCATACAATTCATATCGAGTCCTAAATGCAGTTTTGGGTATATCCTCCTCTCTAACCCTCAATTGATGATAACATGTCCTCAAATCAATCTTAAAGAACACTTGTGCACCACGGAGTTGGTCAAACAAATCTTAAATACGAGGGAGTGGGTATTTATTTTTAATAGTTACTTTGTTCAACTTACGATAATCAATACACAATCAAAGTGAACCATCCTTCTTCTTCACAAATAAAACATGTGCACCCCAAGGAGAAGTGATAGGATGAATAAAGCCTCGATCCTGCAACTCATATATCTGACTCTTGAGCTCTGTGAGCTCCATAGGTGTCATCCTATAGGGTGTTTTAGATATAGGCGAGGTATCAGGTATCAAATCAATACAAAAATCTACTACCCTCCTTGGAGGCAAACCCGGAATCTCCTGAAAGACATCAACAAATTCTGAAACCACCAGAATTGATCCACGATAGCTTGTGGTTCAACTGACTCTATGTGTGCCAGAAACCCCATGGTTAGGGTTGCCCCCCACTCTCCACAACAAAACTGAGATGGTGTCTAACCAGGAAATAAAAATGTGATCATTCTCTCAAAACAATCTAATCTAGCATGATACTGTACTAACCAATCCATGCCCAGAATAACATCCAACTCCCTCATCCTCAAAACTATCAAGTTTGCCCTTATCTCAAGCTCTCCAATATTAATCAGACATGCCCGACATATACGGCCTAATGTAGAGGCCCCTCCTAATGGTGTCACAATTGAGATGCTCTTGCTAAGTGTCTCTAACTCAACTCTAAGGGTGTCCACAAATGGATCAGAAATAAAAGAATACGTCAATCTAGAATAAAATAACACTTTAGCAATACAACCATAATCATTAAGTGTACCTCTCACTACTGGATCAAGGCCATCAGGTTTAGCTGGTGCCACTGCAAATACTCTCGGTCTGCCCTGTTGCTGAGTTGCTCCCTGAAACCTCTGCTGATTACCACTCCACGGCTTAGGGCGATTCTTAATCTTGTGTCCCCTCTCGTTGCAATTGTGACAAAGTCCCCCGAACTGATATGGCTCAGTCCTTTGTGCCGCTCCTGTAGTCACCATAGCCAAAGGCTGATCTCCTTGAGTTACTCTCTGTCATTTGTTTTGCTGGTTCTGACCTTGTCTCCACCTCGAACCTTGTGACCCTAACTGTCCCCACTGTCCTCGCTGACCTTATGGGTCCTGCTTTTGTCACAACTGACCTCGCTGACCCTGTGGGCCCTGCTGCATCCCCCATGGCCTCTGGCAGTCTGCATATAAGTGCTACCCCTCTACTCATGTCTAGTCTCCATATAGTCCCTCTCGAATGCCAAAGCTCGCTCTACAACCTCCGCATATGTCCTGGCCCGATGCCTTATAACAGCTTTCCGAATGGGAGGATACAATCCATGCTCAAACCTCCAAGCTCTCTTATACTCATTAGCGACTGCCTCGGGTGTGTAGCGAGATAGCTCTGCAAATCTAGCCTCATACTAGGTAACAGTCATAGGTGGTATAAGGCCTTTTGGGGTAAAACCCAACAGCAAAACCGTGCGGGCTTGGCCCAAAGCGGAAAATATCATACCATCAGGTGGAGCGGGCTGTTACAGATGGTATTAGAACCGGAACCAGCCGGAAGTGTGTCAACGTGGATGTTGGGCCTCTAAAGGGGGTGAATTGTAAGGACCTTGGTTGTGTGGAAGAGGTGTGTTTGTCCCCTCTTCTCCCCAAGGGTGCTCAATCCCACATCACTTGAGTGTGAAAAGAGGATGTGCTATATATGCATGTGGTGTGCTCTCTTCTAATGGTAAGAGGCCTTTTGGGATAAAACCCAAGAGCAAAATTGTACGGGTTTAGGCTCAAAGCGGACAATATCATACCATGTGGTGGAGCGGGCTGTGACAAAAAATATATATACTATAATTGATTTTCAAAATTTTCAAAATTTAATTACATAGTTTTAGTTTGGCCTTCCCAAATCAAATTTTTTTGGCTCCGCCCTTGATTTCGTGTAATATCATCTTATTAATATATATTGGTCAATTTATTTTTGGTTCAGCTTAAATTTTCAAATTGTAAAGTATTTTCCTAACGCGGCTATTTGATCAGTTAATAAGAGATTTCTAAAGAAACTTGTAAAGCTAGATGTTTTTAATTGCTAAATCAATAGACTCGGGATTTTTTAAGCTAGTTTTTGTTTGGACAGAACTACATGAAAGAAAATGTCGTAAAAAAACAAAGGAGATCAAGTAAGCATGAAGGAATGGTTCCTGCAAACAGTTGACAATGATATGGAATTTTCTTTTTCTCTAGGAATGAAGAAAGAAGTAAACAATCTAGTTGGAAGACAATTTTTTCAAACTTTCAAGTGGAGATAGCAATTACTATCAATAACATTATGTCACCAAATAATAAATCATCCAATTGCAACTTTAATCTTATTTTACATAAATAATATGTAGATTCTTGTATGTAGGGTTTGCTCGGATTAGTAATTTTTTTTTTTAAATCTCAAGTAAAATAAATTTAGACTCTAAAATTTAAACTCTACTCCAATCTCATGATTTGAACAACCTTACTCATACCCGTAAAATGTTCAAGCCGATTCCAAATCATAAATCTGGAAGGAAGAGGAGGCAACTTGTCTAGCTGTTACTTATCGGAAAAAACAAAAAACAAAAAATTGTCTTGTCGTCTTGATGATTATTATTTATTTATTTATTGGAAAAATTAGATTTTAGAGACCAAAATTAAAAAAAAAAATTACTTTTTGGTAACCTTAAACTTAAGAATAATGATAGAGGAACCGAAGTAAAATCCCCGAATGAAGTATCGAATCTGACGTGGTCAAGCCACGTCAAATTCTTCCATGTCGTAAGTGATTACAGGAAACTAAAGAAAGAGAAAATAAACCCAAACCATTAAATTTTCTTCGCTAAAATTTCTACCACGTAAGTGATTACGGGGAAACCAAAGAAAGAGAAAATAAAAAAATTATGTAATCGTCTTGTTTGTTGCCTGATTTTTGCATCTAATCTCGTAGAAACTCCATTTCCCTTGTATATAAGGGCATAAATTTCACAAACAAACCAGACTCAAATCATATCTAACTCGAGCAGAAAAATCTATAAAAAAAAAACTCCATATACATTATCTGTTTTAATTCATACTCATCACAAATCTGTGACAGTAACTCCATAACACTTTTATAGGTTAGCAATATCGTTAATTCCATCAGTTGAAGATTAAAAAACTAGATAATACTAAAAACAAAGAAAAACAAAATTTTCATAAGCAACCATAAATTCATTTCATACACGTGTACCTTGCTAAGTTGGTTCTAATCTCATTGCCTACAAAATCAATTTCGAATTTTCAACGTGACAAACTCCAAAAAACATTAACCAAAATTACGAAGCTATTCTGTTTAGCATAAACAACAGAGTTTGTTTACTCATCTTTTGTGAAAACTCCGTACTTCTCTTGGAGCTTGGTGATCTCCTCTTCCTTCTTCTTCTGGTCGAACTTCTTGCTCATCTTGCCGGTTGCTAGTACTGAATGATGAGGTACCTATTAGCGACTTTGAAGCCAGAGAGGTGGTCGACGACGGTCTTGGAGTCGTAGATGTCCTCGTAGATGACAAAGGTAGTGACTCAAGTGTTCTTGTTGTTATCGATTCGCATTGTCGCCATCTTTCTGTGAATTTTGATTTTGATCTGATGGATGGATCAGAAACTAGGGTTTAAGTTAGGCTCAAGATTAGAAAATGGACTTCGTGAATCGTGATCTAAAGCACTTTTTTTTTCCTTTTACGTGAGCTGAAAAAATATTTATTCTAACATGTTTTAAGAACTGACGTGGCTTGACATGTCAGATTCGATACCTTATTCGGTGATTACCTTCGATTTCTCTATTATTACTCTAAACTTAATTAAAGTTGGATAGTGACCAAATTTAAAAACTAATTGATAATGAGTGACAATTTAATCTTAATGACCAAAATACCCTTCATTCTCTCCATAGATCTCATCTTTTATTTAGTCTTCTCCAGCCCCCAAATATCATAAACTTCAAAGAATCCGATGACTTGTGTAGAATATATATACATTCTAAAGAAGATAAATAATATATATATAAATTTATTCCTATATATTAATATCTCATTAACCAAAAAAAAAAAAAACTAATTTGGGTGCAATTAATTACAAACCTTACATTGGTATTAATAACCTAACGAATCATTTTTTAAATTGAAATTAGGATTAAGTTGCTAAACCTAGACATACTTGGAACATGTACTGTTCATTTTAAAATTGAAATTAGGATTAAGTTGCTAAACCTAAACATACTTGGAACAAACATATATGTCTAAATATATAAAGAGAGAGAGAGATAGAGAAGCTCATCTTCAAACTCACATAAGCTCTCTCTCCCTATATATATATATATATATATATACTACTACTATTAAAAGTACAAAGAGGTTATTTAGTTTCAGTACACTATTTCTTTATTTTAAAATTTAATAAATAGAATTACCCAAGCAAAATCCTTTTCTTTTTTATTTTTAAATTAAAAAAATAGAATTACCCAAACAAAGAATTACTATCTTTTTATTTTTAAATTAAAAAAATAGAATTACCCAAGCAAAACCCTATCCTTTTTTATTTTTAAATTTAAAAAATAGAATTTCCCAAGCAAAACCCTTTCCTTTTTTATTTTTAAATTAAAAAAATAGAATTATCCAAAATCATTTTCTTTTGTATTTTTGAATTAAAAAATAGAATTACCCAATCAAAACCCTTTCCTTTTTTATTTTTAAATTAAAAAAAAATAGAATTACCCAAGCAAAACATTTTCCTTTTTTTATTTTTAAATTACAAAAAATAGAATTACTCAAGCAAAGCTCTTTCTTTTTATTTTTAAATTACAAAAATCTATACTACTATTAAAAGTACAAAGGGGTTTTTAGTTTCAGTACACTATTTTTTTTATTTTAAAATTTAATAAATACAATTACCCAAGTAAAATCCTTTCCTTTTTTATTTTTAAATTAAAAAAAGTGAATTACCCAAACAAAGAATTATTATCTTTTTTTTTAAATTAAAAAAATAGAATTACCCAAGCAAAACCCTTTCCTTTTTTTATTTTTAAATTAAAAAAAAATAGAATTTCCCAAGCAAAACCCTTTCCTTTTTTATTTTTAAATTAAAAAAATAGAATTACCGAAGCAAAACCCTTTCCTTTATTATTTTTAAATTAAAAAAATAGAATTACTCAAGCAAAGCATTTTCCTTTTTTATTTTTAAATTACAAAAAATAGAATTACTCAAGCAAAACCATTTCTTTTTTTATTTTTTAATTACAAAAAATGGAATTACCTAAGTAAAACCCTTTCTTTTTTATTTTTAAATAAAAAAATAGAATTATCCAAGCAAAACTCTTTCCTTTTTATTTTTAAATTAAAAAAATAGAATTACTCTAACAAAACCATTTCCCAAGTAAAACCCTTTCTTTTTATTTCTAAATTTAAAAAAATAGAATTATGACTCGCAAAACCCTAAACACCTAAAACCACTTTTCCTCTCGGCTACGGATCTCCAACAATAGAATTACCCAAGCAAAATCCTTTCTTTTAATTTTAAATTTTAAAAAATAGAATTATAACCTGCAAAACCCTAAACACCTATAAAGTACAAAGGGCTTTTTTACTTTCAGTACACTATTTTTTTATTTTTAAATTGAAAAATAAATTACCCAAGCAAAATCATTTCCTTTTTTATTTTTATCTATAACTATCTATACTACTATTAAAAGTACAAAGGGGTATTTTTGTTTCAGCACACTAATTTTTTTTTAAAATTAAAAAAATAGAATTACCCAAGAAAAATCATTTCCTTTTTTATTTTTAAATTAAAAAATTAGAATTACCCAAGCAAAGAATTACTATCTTTTTATTTTTAAATTAAAAAAATAGAATTACCCAAACAAAACACTTTCCTTTTTTTATTTTTAAATTAAAAAAATAAAATTACCCAGTCAAAACCCTTTCCTTTTTATTTTTAAATTAAAAAAATAGAATTACCCAAAATCCTTTCATTTTTTATTTTTAAATTAAAAAATTAGAATTACCCAAGCAAAGAATTACTATCTTTTTATTTTTAAATTAAAAAAATAGAATTACCAAAGCAAAACCCATTCCCAAGCAAAACCCTTTCTTTTTATTTCTAAACTTAAAAAAATAGAATTATAACCCCCAAAACCCTAAACACCTAAAATCTCTCTTCCTCTCGGCTACGGTTCTCCAAAAATAGAATTACTATTTTTTTATTTTTAAATTAAAAAAATAGAATTTCCCAAGCAAAACCCTTTCCTTTTTGTTTTTAAATTACAAAAATAGATTTACCAAGAAAAACCATTTCTTTTTATTTCTAAATTAAAAAACATAGAATTATAACCCGCAAATCCTAAACACCTAAAATCACTCTTCCTCTCGGCTACGGATCTCCAAAAATATAATTACCCAAGCAAAACTCTTTCTTTTAATTTCTAAATTTTAAAAAATAAAATTATAACCCGCAAAACCCTAAACACCTATAAAATCACTTTTCCTCTCGACTACGACTCTCCATTCTTCTTCTTCGCTCTCATCTTCTTTTCGACTCTCATCAACACGACTCTCAGCGTAGCTCTCAAATTCCTCTCAGATCTCATCAACAACCATTAAATTCGGTTTCGTCTATGCTTACATGTGAGTTATTTTCTTTTTATCTTCTTAATGGTCATCTTATGAATATGCACCGACTTTCAAAGTAGTTAAATTTATGTAATTGCTCTTTGCCCTCTGTTTTTGGAATTTTGAATTTGTGGCATGATATTGAAGTTATATATAATATGCATCTCTTTGTCCTTTGTTTTTGGACCTCTATTTTGAAATGCATAGAAGAAAATTCACAAATGAGACACTGCTGTAACATTTGACTTTTGATGCAACTGTTAGAAGTTTTTGTTTTATAATAATTTTCGTTACAAATTACAATAATAATTAACATGTTACAAATTGAACATGGAAATTTAACAAAAATGCACAATTACATAATTTAATAAGTTTTTTTTAGATTATATTGCACAATTAATAATTTAACAAGTTTTTAGCAGATAATATTATTACTGATTATAATCAAAATTATTATTATGCACAATTAATAATTGTGCATTTTAATGCATATTAATAATCAATAATAAATAATTTAATACAATTAATAATTTAGTAGTTTCAAATTTTATAAGTTTTTTTAGATTATTATCAATAATAATATTATCTACGTTTCAAATTAACATGAAAGTTGAAAAAGTCAAAGCATTACTATATTGGTTGGTTGTTTATTTCTTCTTACTTACATTAAGTTTTAATTATTTATTTTACTTCAAGAATATCATGACTGGTAGGACATGGTTGGTGAAAGCTAATCCACTATCAAAAGTTAAAAAATCAAACAGAAATAAAAAAAAAAAATTATAACTTTCTTGGTTCATGAAACTCATAATAAGGTTTAATTAATGATTGTGTGTCTGTGTATTTGTACATATGAACAACATATTATTCCAAGTTCAAAATATCAATTATTCAAAAAGGCTAAAAAACTTTCACTTGAAGATATAATTAAAAAATCCGCAATGGCATTCAAGGTATTAAATCATTATTATTATTTTACATATTCATTTAATTTTTCTTTATTATATTACATGATTATAATTAATTTCTGTTAAAAAAATATATTTTGTCACTCAACTTGCAGAGAATACATTACTTTTTTGAAGTAAGAATTATAGAGATTAAAAATGCATTCGAACCATGATACAATGCATCTAATGCAAGATGAAACTTGAAGTACGGAAGGATGGACTCAATTGTACTAATTGCAAAACAAAAGACGTTAAATACTTCCAAATGTATTATTATATCTTTAAACATTCTATTTTTTTTTTAAAACACCTAAGGAAGGTTTTCGAGAAGTTTTGGTTGACTAAGAAATCAATTCGGATCAAAAAAGAAATTTTTGTGTGCATTAGCTAAGTCAGACCGGTCCTAAAAATTGGGGACCGGTGGAACTTTTGCAGACACATAGAAATTTCAAAGTCCTGAGAAAAGTCAGACCGGTCCTAAATTTTGGGGACCGGTGGGACTTTTCAGACATGTTGAATTTTGAAAGTCCCGAGAGAAGTTGGACCGGTCCTCATATATGGGGACCGGTGGGACTTAGTAAAAATTCAATTTTTACATTTAAAGCATATTTTCCAAGTCCTAAGCCCACCAAACTTCAAAACATAGTGTCCTCACTCACATACTTGTTCTAAGAGATGTCCTCATCAAATTTATGGTATCGAGACACTTTTCATTCAGCTCTGAAGATCGAGACACAGGATCAAACACAAATTACAACTCGATCAACAAGTTTTGACACCGAAATTTGCCAATTTCAATTATATATATCGCAATCTCCCCTTTTGGCAATTTCGTGACAAAACCAATGTAGACAATATGTAATTTACCTTGAAGCAGAAAAGATAAATTACAATGTTGTCAAAAATAAAAACACAATTGAGCCAAACTGAGCAGTCACTCTGATCTCGAGCTTGTGGCAAATATGAAGAACACCTATATTCAACAAATATGATGAACCTCGATATTCTGCAAAACAGCATTTAAAGATACCTTCGTGAAAGCTTAATAAAGATAAATAAGCATAAATATAAGCAAGAATAAAACTAAACATGTAATGTCAATGCTATGTAATGCTCTCTCTCAAACAACTCATCTCCCCCTTAATGATAAATGACTAGACAACTCTCCCCCTGAAAGTCACAAAGTCTCTCCCAAAATCTCTCCCCCTTTTTGTCACAAATTGACAAGGGACTCTAAAGAGAAAAAAAATAATAAGGAGGAAGCAAGCAAGTATATAGAACTTGTATATGTAAACAATAGAAAATATTGACTCCATAAGACTATATGAACACAACAAACCATAACCAAGGCTTTAATCCATTAGTTTCACACACTTAGTAAGTGTAGTAAAGTCACCATAAATGTCCATAAGCCAAAATATTCCTTTTGTCAATTGTTCAGATTTCTAGATAATATTTCAATGATATTATACTCACTCAGAAATCAAACACTCAATATGTGCACAGACTTCCAATTTTTCTTTTATTGTTCCTCGCACATACATATTGGGTGGCTTTCACTCTTATGGGCAGCCAGCTATTTCTTCAAAACAACTCTTTTCAAAAGATATCTCATTGGAGACTTATGTTCACTACAAGGAATTTAGTTTTTAATGACAGGCTTTTTACGGCGGGCCAACATAGCCCGTGGTAGAAAGTGACTTTCTACGGCGGGCTCGCGTAGCCCGTGGTAGAAAGTAATTTTCTATGGCGGGCCCATATAGCCCGTAGTAGAAAATAATTTTGACGACGGTCTTATGTAGCCCGTCGTTGTAAGTGACTTTCCACCACGGGCTAGGGCCGTGGTTGAAAGTTTTATAACTATCACGGGCTTGGCCCGTGGTGGAAAGTCTTATTTTTTTTTCAGAAAATTAATTTTATTTCGTGGGGTATTTTTTTTATGAAAATTAAACAGCGCGCGTTCTCTGTAACTATTTTCCCCTATTCACTTTGCTTCCCGCTCACAGTCGAAGAACTATTGGAACCCAAATCTCTAACCCTTTCTAGATTGAAGCCTAACCGAACCCTAAGCCTCTCTGTCCCTTCCTCCGATCGACGTTATTCTCTAGCTCCATTGAGGCAAGCTCTGATCGAAGGAAACTCTCTATCAACCGAATCCCCAATTTCTCTCCATATAAGCAACGAAAGCCCTAATTTTTCTCCGTTGAAGCAAGCTCTGAGCCTCGTCACTCTCCAACTCATCTCCTACATTAGGTATTATTCCCCTCTCTCTCTCTCTCTCTCATATTTTCAATGGTTTGTGTAACTATATAAATTTCTTTGTGTATTTTAATCAACATCAAATTTACTGTCATCTAGAAAAAAACATGTTCAAATGTGATAACGCATGCTCAAATGCGTATGCACTCCTGCAACTTTATTTGTATGAATATACGGGTTGTTCACCAAGAAGGATCAAAAACTACAACCATTAGTCTTGCAAACATAGAGGCGTACATGCCTATATAAAGACTAAGGTAAGCAGGCCACGGTCCTCTAAAATTTTGGAAAACTATGATAGCTGAGATTGAAAACACTAAAAAATTTCACGTTACTTCCCCAATGGCTCATAAAGAATCTCAAATTGGATTTAAGTCTCGTTTATGGAAGCTCTCATTTATAGGAAAAAGATTGAACATAATAGTGTATCCCTTTTTTCTAATATTATAAATTTTAAAACAAGTTTGTGTATATATACTTGGTTATATATATATATATAATTAAGTCATGTTTTTTAAAAAAATATATGTAAATGATCTTATCTTACATTTATGTGTGTGTGTGTGATCGAGAGAGAATATATATTAAGAGTCACATTGATGATGCTATTTTTGAGAGAACATACTTGTTATCCGGATCAATTTCCAAGGCTTTTTTGATATCTTGTTCTGCCAAGTCCAAATCAACAAGTTGTATGTATGCCTGTGCCCTTCTGTAGAGTGCCTTCATGTTTCTACCGTCAACTTCTAAGACCTTCGTGCAGAGTTTCTCTGCCTGCTTGTAATCCTTCAGTCTCAGCTTGCATGCTGTATTGTTCAAATTGCAAGTGACTTTCAGCACCTTGGCCTATTGCTTCTCCTCTTCACTGAAAGATGAGTCGTACTCGATGAATTTCACAGCCTGCCCCAAATGAAAATTTATTTCAGGTGAATCATAACTAGGGATTATGAAGTTATGTCTTGGCACAAACAATCGTATTAACTTCATCAATCACAAATATACCTTTTCGTATCTCTTTGAGGCTCTCTCATACTTGCCGCTCTTAAATAATGCATTACCTTCTTCCTTCTTCTTCCCTGCAGCCTCAATCTTTTCTTGAGTACTCATGTCCCAAGATTCTTTTTCCTACACTCGGGCATAAGATACAGACACAACGTCACATATATTTTACTGACCTTCACAAAGGAGACCAGCTCAACCTCATAATATACAGTTGAATTAGCAGGAACAACAGCCAACTCTTGAGCTGATTCGGATGAACCAAAGGCATACTCTGGCTGGATTGTTACCAGTGCAATCTCTTACTTCTTCATTGTTTTCACAGCTTTATCAAGTCCATCAATAACTTGTTCTGTTGAAAATCCAACTCCCGATACACGATTAGCATAGACAAATATCAAAAGCAGAAGAGGCAACATTTGTCTGAATATCTCTTCAGAAGAGAAACATCTTGACTATTTAAGACTCAAAAAAAAAAAAAAAGTCGCAAACCAAGAGGAAAATGATAAATACCTTCATCTACTTTGAACTCAAATGGCTCCTCATCATCATGTCCCTTCTTCAGAAAGATAGTTCCATTTTGCAGCTTCCCAATTAATTTTACTGTCAGACAGCAAAAAGAGGATCAGTTACAAAAAAACTCAAATATATCATAGATGTACTCTTCTTCAACAACTTACCTTGGACGACTGTCCCACATTTGGATGCTCATAACCCTCTCCCTCTTTCAGGATTTTCTTTATAACCTTCTTGTCATTGGTAATTTCTGAAACAGTTTTCCACGAGACCAATTCAAGAACTATTTGAAGGGTGGCATTTGGTGGCACAGCATATTCATCACCAATAGATGGCTTTCCCTTTTTTCCAAAGGCATCTGTGAAAATTTGACAGTTAATAAACAAATAAAGCAGAACCTCAAATAAGTATATACGAGAAGCGGACTTACGTTGTGGTTTCACAATCAGAAGTACCCTATCTTCCTTCTTCATTGTCTTAACAGCTTTTGACAAAGCAGGACAGAAATACCCTGCACAAGGATCACTATGTCAAGCATATTCCAATTCCAAGCATAATTAAAAGGTAAAGGGAAAACCAGCTGCACTGACACTGACCATCTTTGACCGTGAATTCTACCCCTTCAGATTTTGAAACTATTGATCCATCCTCAAGCCGGGCCTCATACTTCACTGCAACGAAGACAACGAAGCATAAGATAACAATAAATAAATTCATTAAGTTAAATAGTTAATAATTTGATATAGACAGGTAATAGAATATGTACCAAATGCTTCATCCAGATCCTTGGGATTCTGCCAATTCTCTCCTTCAGCAAGTATCTTCTTGATTATTCCTCCGTCTTTGCATATGTCCTCGACACTAGACCAAGACAGCAACTAAACATCAAACTGGAGGGTTGCATTGGGAGGAATAGTTGGAGGTGATCCAGACTCTCCATAGGCTAGCTCAGGGGGTATGGTGAAGATTGCTTTTTCACCTTTCTTCATTGCTTTAATACCTTCATCCCATCCTTTAATCACGTGTCCTGAAATAGAAAAATAAAATTTAGCATAACCGTGATGAGAATATGTCCCTCTCCTCTCTTAAGGCGTGTTAAGTATAAATTTTCTAATAGCAAGACAAATAACACTTCTAGTCTTATCTTTTGCTGTAAATATAACTGATGTTATTTAATTTCTATATTTCAGAAAAAAGACACCCAATTTTCATATAAAATGAGGAATTGCTATCTACAATGTTATGATGGACGCAAGAGTAAACTCCAACACCGACAAGTAGAAGCCAAATTCTCAGGGGTCCCCATGCAACCTAGCTTCTTATTGGCATGTTCTTGCCAGCAAGATCACCAAATCTCAAAACCATTGATATGGAAGCAAGAAATTCAAGAACCATTCCCTATGTGCACATACTTGAGTTCATTGCCATCATTCAATTAGGCTTACAAAACCAGTTACAGAAGTATGTCCTCTTTTTTTTTTTTTTGGTGTTGTGTTGTGGTTGAATTTGTAAAGTTTATTTTATTTTATTTTTATAAGAGTTGTCCAATATAAACACTCATATAATAAAAATTTTGATAGGTTCTGTAAACATAAACAAAAATTGAAGAATCACATAAATTAATTTCCCAACACATCAAAACAACAAAAATCAAAAGAATGGCAAGAGCTGAAAAGTAAATAAATTAAACCTTTGAATACCCAATAAAAGTAAGACCGAGCAAATATCTAGAACCCCTGAAACCAAAAAACATACTTAATAAACCAAAAAAATGACCCATTGTTTGGGAATGGTATTGTGGTTTTTAGTTCATATGTTAGGGAGCAATATCTCTCAGCTGGTAGATGGAGGTTTATCTTCTCTTTTCTTTTTTGGTGTGGGGGTGTTGTCAAGGGTTGCAGATGGTCTTTACCTTCGGGCGGTCTGGTGAAGTGGTGCATGTGCAAGCATATGCAGCAGTATAGTCTTTTGTTGTGGAGGTGGCTGTTTGAGCAAATGCGCTGGGTCGGCATTTTAGATCATTGGCAGAGGAGTCAGGTCCTGATTTCCCGGGATGGGGAGGGTTGGAGGAGCTATGTCATCTCCACTCATTTGCTTATATTGTGGTCTTGCAGATGCAATGTGTGGAGGTTGATTCAATAATTTTGCTGGGGGGGAGTGGGGGTCGGATTGAAGATCATTGGCAGCAGAGTCATGATTTTTTTTTTCGGGTGATGGAGTGTAGACACCGGAACCAAATTTGACCGGTTTTCAAAAAATTTCATTATTTTAGCTATAAATGCGTTTCAAATGATGTTTTGGATGTTTTGAGAGTGAAAAACATGTTTGGAAACATGTTATGAGGTTTTTAGAAGTTTTTGAAAAATTTGGAGTAGTTTGACTTTTTGGTCAAACAGGGGCCCGGGATGCGGTCCACGTGGGCCCGAAAATTTGGAAAATTTCCAAAAAATAATTATTTTTTATTTTGAGTGTAACGAAATGTTTAATGAGTTAAGGAAGCGATTTCGAGGCCGTGGGAGTTTTCAAAATCGAAAAAGGAGCCCGGGAAGGTACGTTAAGTGACTTGGGGGCGTTTTGGTCTTTTGGCACCCCAGATATTATAAATATCTAGGGCTGAGATATCTCAACCATTTCTTACGGTTCTCTCTCTCTCTAAATCTCTCCCACTTCATCTCTCCACCTTCTCTCTACATTTCAGGTGCATTCGGCTTGGATTCGTGATTCGCCGAAGAAGAAAAGTGTGTATGGGACGGCTAGGGCTTCGGTTTGAACTGAACAAACTCGTGTTTCGGCAAAGTGGAACCTGCTGGAAATTTTGATAAGTGCTTGGATAGCTTCCAATTTCGAGGTAAGGGTGTTTCTTCTCTTCTAGTTGTCTATTCTAGGGTTTTGGGTGGTTTAGAGAGGTTTTCGGTTGAGTTTGTATGTGAGAGAGATGGGCAAGGGGCTGAATTTTTATATTTCCTCTTCCCTTGTGATTATGCATGCTAAATAGATCCATCTTGATGAATATATGATGTGTGGGTTGAATATGTGCAAAGTGTGCAAAATGAGAGCATGATTAGCTATATTGTGCATTATATGCATATGTAGGTTATGTGTATTTTGGGGTGCAATCATATGATTATATTTTGGTTGTGTGTGTGTATAAATGTTGAATGCATGCTAGGTTATTTTATAGCAAGTGTGTGCATTGTTGAAGCATGATCAAAATATGCTAGGTTGTGGTTTGT
Source organism: Cornus controversa (assembly GCA_026545225.1). Taxonomy (NCBI): domain Eukaryota; kingdom Viridiplantae; phylum Streptophyta; class Magnoliopsida; order Cornales; family Cornaceae; genus Cornus; species Cornus controversa. The sequence goes on along the minus strand of CM048853.1, from coordinate 14,717,323 downwards.
AGGCATATGAGAGTGATATGCATGCCTTATGACATATATGTGACCATGTGTTGTTTTGAATGTTAGAATGCATGCTAGGCTTGTTATGGCAATGATATGCATTGAAAAACATGACATATGAATGAGTGCATTCATACTTGAATTGTATGTTGTCGTGTGCATGAAAGCATTTTACATGCCATGTAGTGAGGGACATGTAGGTCGGTGTCGGGTCGGCACCTAGGAGGGGAGGGGCATCCCTACTGAGCCGTAGTGTTGCTCACCTCGCTGCCCCAAACATTTTTTTTCAGGTAAGAAGCCGAGAATGGATGAAAAGATCTTGCTTCCTTACTTGGAGCATTTTGGTGCATTTTGGGGATCTTTTGAGATATATGTATGGACTATGTTTTTGGCTATCCATGACGGCATGTGGCATGTGGATTATGTTGATTTATAGTTACATTCACGGTATATGTAACTTGTATATTCATTTGAATCCTTATGTGTATGGTTTCATGGATTTGATATGAATTTGGAGCTTAAATGGATGAATGTATCCTTTTTGTCTTTTATATCTTGAACTCTTGGATATGAAGGTTTTGAAGAGCGGATTTATATTGGAATCACGGTTGTAGGATTTCGATGTTTGAGTTAGGTTGTATGTATGAGTTGATGAATATGATCCTTGGAAAAATGAGGATGGTTTATACACTTGAATTTTATGTGCATTGAGAATTTAGGATGAGTTTTCTATGATTATACAAGATTTGAGATTCAAATGTGTAGGTTGATGTGTGAGTATGATATTATATCATTGGGGGATGATTTATATGTTTTATGAATGATCCAAGGTGGTTTGGTTGAGGTTTGAGTTCAAATGGATCTTGTACAGGTGTTTTGGAGTTGCTGGGAAGTGCATTTCGATCAATCGAAATGTCCATTTCGATTGATCGAAACTCCCATTTCGATTGATCGAAATGGTTGCGAAGTCTGAGTGTTTTTGAGGTCCAGAATGGGGTAATTTCGATCAATCGAAGTCCCCATTTTGATTGATCGAGATAATGCAGGTCCAAGGTACCGAGAGAGTGTTTTTTTCGATTGATGGGGTCAAAATCTCGATTGATCGAGATGAATCTCGATTGATCGAGATGCCAATCTCGATTGATCGAGATTACTATTCCCAGCTTTTTCCAAAACTTCATTTTGACGTAATTTCTTCGTTTTAGATCGGAATTGAGTGTGGTTTTTTTTTGAACTTGAGTATTTTTAGATTCTATATCCAATGGTGTAAGACTCAGTTTCAGATTCCAAACACAGAAAGTTTTGAGGCTCGAAAGTGAGTGATTCTCAAAGGTGTGGCCAAGTAAATTGCCACGAAGGTGTATGATTTGATCTAGGGCCCATGGGAATTGGTTGAGGTAGTGTTGTGTGAATTTATATGCAAAAATTAAGTTAAGCTTCCGCTGTAAATGAGTGTAATGAGGGTTCACTGGGTTTAAATGGACAGTTAACCTCTGGTTCTCCGAGAATTAGAAATCGGGGCATTATAGCTTGGTATTAAACCTTGATACTATTGCACGAGTATGCTTGAGATAGTTCATGGGGTTAAGTGAATGGGTTCACACTCGGGATTCGGGGTCAGTCTTGGGGAGTCCCGGCGGTCCGGATTCTGGGGCGTGACAACATGGTATCAGTGCTCTAGGTCAGAATACCTAGGGACGACGGGTGGTGTTCAGATAACATTTGGAATTATGAGGGTTAGATCAAGTCTCTGATACCAACAGCATGGTATCAGAGCTTAACCGGGTTTGAATACCTAGGGACGACGGAAAAAAAGGCTAAACTACATTTTGAAGTTTGAAAGGGGTTTGATGTTCTGAACATGAGGTTCGAAAACCCAAAGATGAAGGGTGAGGTCCATTCAAGTGTTGGATTGGAACTTTGTATTGACATAGGGCTTGTCAAAGCCATAGACTTGTTTACCTTGGACAAAGAGTGAGAATTTGAATGTGTGTTTATTTGAGGTCAAGGATTTTGACTTGAGGTTTTGTATTGGATATACAACTTTTGCAATGATATGTGAAATATGATTTGATGCTTACATGTTTAGAATGAGCATACAGTTTTGGTTGATTTGGCTTGGGATTTAAGTGTCTTCTTTTTGTCTATATAGCAAGATGCCACCACGAAGAGTTCGTGAAAGGGCAGATACAGTCCCTATGAGTGGAGAGAAAGTTGTGCATGATATGGTTGCGACTATACGGCAAATTGCTAGGGAAACACAAGAGGAAACTCAGGCTCGACCTAGAGCAACTCCTAGTAGGATGATGTTGACATTGGGGCATGTTAGGAAGCATAATCTGCCATCGTACACAGGAGGGTCCGACCCTATGGTGGCTGAGAATTGGATAGATGAGATGGTTGAACTCCTTACCGTACTTGAGGTAGAGGAGAACTTAAAAGTCAAAGTGGCCACCCATTATCTTAAGGGTGAGGCCAAACGTTGGTGGAAATCTATTGGGAACTGCTATGACATTGAGGTGATGGACTGGAATACATTTGAAACATTATTCTTCGAGAAGTATTTTCCAGTAACAGTGAAGGATAGCTTGAGGTGAGAGTTCTATGATTTGCTTCAAGGGGATATGACAGTTATGGAGTATGAGACCAGATTTACCTCTTTGGCTCAATTTGCGAAAGAGATGATTCCAATGGAAGAGCTAAAGGTCAAACAGTTCATAAGAGGTCTCCGACCCTATTTGCGAGATAAAGTTAGAATTTTGGGATTGACAAGCTATACTACAGTGGTGGAAAGAGCACTAATAGCAGAAGAGCTTGGTAATGACAATCAAAGGGTACAGGATGAGAAAAGGTGCGATTCTTCTAAGAGTCAGCCAAAGAAGAAACAGAAAAGTGGTCCTCATCGATCTGAAGGATCAATGGGACAGCGGATGACATATTCAGTGCCTACGACTTCCATGTCTATACAGTCGGTCGGGTCAAGGAGAGTGTGTCATCATTGTCAGCAGCCGGGTCACTATAGGTCTGAGTGCCCCAGCATACATTTGGCACTAGCAGATGGACAAATTTGTTACCTCTGTCATCAGACTGGTCACTTGAAAGTGAATTGTCCTCACTGACAGGGTGCAGGGGGTAGGACAGAGTCTCTTAACCGCACCGATCAGTTCTTAGCGAGTCAGATTGACTCGGTGGAAATACCGCCACCCCCGCCAATGCAGTCTACTCAGGTTTTGCGAGCAAGTATGAGGAACCTTCCTAGTGGTTCAGGACAGCAGTCCAGGTATCAAAGGACTCGTCCACAGTGATTGAGGTATATCCGTGATCTCCAACTTATGAGTTATAATGATGATTTATGCAAGTTTATTAAGTTGCATATCATAAGTATGTGTTAGTATACTAAGGAAACTGGGTCATACCTTTACGATTGCTTTGGCAGAGGAAGTACCGAGACCGTGTATGGTCAGGGATATTTTCCTAGTGTCAGCCCGAGGGCTAGGGTTTTGATTTGATTTGATGCATCATATTTTTCATATCATGCATGGTATGTATTTATTTGATTAACATGTTGTATGTTATATGCTATGTGCTATACGTGATTCATGTGACTGTGTATTACCCTTTTGTGTTACATTTGGCATCACATGCCTAGTAGTGACATGTAGTCACCTACAAGTTCTGATTTTGAGAATTTGTAAACCTAGGTATAGGTTTGAAAATTAAGCGGATAATGACGTTGAAATAGACATGGGGTGATAAACTTTGAGATTGTTCGATTAGTAGGATGTAAGATCCTAGATTTGGAATTAGATTCCATTGGGTGATAACCTATGAAACTGGGTTGAACTATGTGACTTGTTTGGGTAAGTGCACCCTTTATGTGCCTTATTCTAGTTAGTGCACTTGTTATGTTAAGTGCGTGGGATTGATGTGGATTGTAATAATACACGGGACTTTGGATTATGCCTGAGATGCATTCCAGTCAAAAAAATCATGGTTGATAATGATGGGATGACTTTGAGTACTGATGATCTCAATTATAGGAAAGTATCACTATGAGTGATTGATGTGATTAGTCGAGGATATTACCTTAAACTAAAGGTAGAGATAGACCGTATAGGTCTTGAGGTAAAGATTGTGGACTCTAGGGAGCAAGTGCTCTGGAGGATGTGAAAGTGAACCGTACATGGGGTTCAGTTTTTAAGCGTGTTATTATCGCCTAGGGATTCTAGTTTTGGAGATTTGATGAGACATGCCAAATATTTAAGCTTGAGTGAGCTAATGATAGTTGAGAAGTAGGAGTTATGTTAAACTCCAGTTGTGGGAGCTTAGGACTTTGAGAAAGTCCCTAAGCATTGAATAAAATAAAAAAAATGGGGATTGAACTGTGATTATAACTTTGAGGGATTTAAATGTGTGAAGGACAAGAAAGGCATGTAGTCGGGGTTGGACTAGCGGGAAGAAACGGCCTGGCCAGCCATTTCTCTTCGATTAGTACTTCTCTTACAATGTGTCCGGTCCAAGTGATTGTGGGATTGATTCGATGAGTATCAGTAAATAAGGAAATAAAATTTGAATGTTGTGAGTATGGCAACTCTTACTCATAAATGAGTGTATGATTGAGATTGTGATAACAAGAGTAGGTTAGTTTAAACCGCTCTTGAGGTTATGAGTTTCAGTACATGATAGAGTACTCGAGGGGACTTGTGATATTCTTGGAAGGCTACAGACTTTGGGATGATCACTGTGGTGCTGTCAGTGAGACGCAGTTTTGTCTACTGACACATCAGTTGGAGGATCGGTCTCATATGGACGCAGTTTTGTCTATTGACCCATCCATTATTGAGATTCTTGTCATTTAGGCGCAGTTTTGTCTATTGACAAGTGGTGGTGACTCTGGGCGCAGTTTTGTCCATTGTCGCATATGAGTGGTGTTATCATTTAGACGCAGTTTTGTCTATTGGCACATCAGTTGAGGATCGGAGTCGTATGGATGCAGTTTTGTCTATCGACCCAATCATTATCACTTAGACGCAGTTTTGTCTATTGACAAGTGGTGGTGACTCTGGGCGCAGTTTTGTCCATTGTCGCATATGAGTGGTGTCGTTATTTAGACGCAGTTTTGTCTATTGGCACATCAGTTGAAATTCTTGTCACTTAGACGCAGTTTTGTCTATTGATAAGTGGTGGTGACCTTGGACGCAGTTTTGTCCATTGTCACATTGTGATGGTGTTGTCGTTTAGACGCAGTTTTGTCTATTGGCACATCAGTTGAGATTCTTGTCATTTAGGTGCAGTTTTGTCTATTGACAAGTGGTGGTGACTCTGGGCGCAGTTTTATCCATTGTCGCATATGAGTGGTGTCGTCATTTAGACGTAGTTTTGTCTATTGACGCATCAGTGGTGGGGGACGCTACTTTGTCTATTGGCCCATCTATTATTGATTGGTTGTCGTCACTATGGATGCAGTTTTGTCTATGGACACAGCCTTGGATATTGTGATCTTTGTTGAGGGGCAGTTTAGCCATTTGACGCACCTGAGAGTGTGATTGTTGTCATTGAGATGCAGCTTTGTCTATTGACACACTTGCTGATGCGAGATTTTCATCATGAGAGACAGTTTAGTCTATGGATGTATCATTGTGGGTGGTGTGACCCTAAGAGAATGAGTCTCGATTGTCATATGTGATTTGATTAGTTTTGGGACATGACTGGATCATAGCGTGGACAATAGGGATTTTCATAGATTTTTGTTACTTGTGAACCGTACCTTGTGGTACCAGTGAAATTAAAAGGATCCAAGGATTGATTATGAGACTTCGGAAGTAAAAATTTCATGAGTGTTAGAGAAAGGTGATCGAACCAGCCCAAGATTGAGTTATCAATCCTTAACAAACATTGGCCTCAGATCACAGATGAAATGTGTAAGTTGGGATTGTGAACATGGTATTGTCTGGTGTGAGAACTTTGAGAATTGTGATTCAAGGAGGGTGAATTACTAGAAAGGGATGCCTATGCATACTTTCACTAATTGGAAAGTGGGTATGTTGGAAAGTAAATTGGTTATAGTTTTGATCTTCCTAAACTTGGTTTGGGAGATAATTTATGGTTGTGTCAGTTACAGTAGATGACGGCACTACAGTTTTGGAGATGTCTGGACATCTTTCGAGAGATGCCAATAGTTCGATATTTTGTGAAATTTGGAGCGAAGTAGTGTGATGTGATAAACAAGAACCTTGTTGGTTACGTAATGGAAGCCGCGTGTTGGATACTGGCGAGTTATGAGTATTTTCTGTGATAGAAGGAAGATAGGGAAGGTCACTTAAGGTTTAGTGACAACACTCTTGCAATTTAGAACATGATGCTAATTTCGTGGACGAAATTCTTTAAAGGTGGGGAGGTTGTAGAGACTGGAACCAAATTTGACCGGTTTTCAAAAAATTTCATTATTTTAGCTATAAATGCGTTTCAAATGATGTTTTGGATGTTTGAGAGTGAAAAACATGTTTGGAAACATGTTATGAGGTTTTTAGAAGTTTTTGAAAAATTTGGAGTAGTTTGACTTTTTGGTCAAACAGGGGCCTGGGATGCGGTCCACGTGGGCCCGAAAATTTGGAAAATTTCCAAAAAATAATTATTTTTTATTTTGAGTGTAACGAAATGTTTAATGAGTTAAGGAAGCGATTTCGAGGCCGTGGGAGTTTTCAAAATCGAAAAAGGAGCCCGGGAAGGTACGTTAAGTGACTTGGGGGCGTTTTGGTCTTTTGGCACCCCAGATATTATAAATATCTAGGGCTGAGATATCTCAACCATTTCTTACGGTTCTCTCTCTCTCTAAATCTCTCCCACTTCATCTCTCCACCTTCTCTCTACATTTCAGGTGCATTCGGCTTGGATTCGTGATTCGCCGAAGAAGAAAAGTGTGTATGGGACGGCTAGGGCTTCGGTTTGAACTGAACAAACTCGTGTTTCGGCAAAGTGGAACCTGCTGGAAATTTTGATAAGTGCTTGGATAGCTTCCAATTTCGAGGTAAGGGTGTTTCTTCTCTTCTAGTTGTCTATTCTAGGGTTTTGGGTGGTTTAGAGAGATTTTCGGTTGAGTTTGTATGTGAGAGAGATGGGCAAGGGGCTGAATTTTTATATTTCCTCTTCCCTTGTGATTATGCATGCTAAATAGATCCATCTTGATGAATATATGATGTGTGGGTTGAATATGTGCAAAGTGTGCAAAATGAGAGCATGATTAGCTATATTGTGCATTATATGCATATGTAGGTTATGTGTATTTTGGGGTGCAATCATATGATTATATTTTGGTTGTGTGTGTGTATAAATGTTGAATGCATGCTAGGTTATTTTATAGCAAGTGTGTGCATTGTTGAAGCATGATCAAAATATGCTAGGTTGTGGTTTGTAGGCATATGAGAGTGATATGCATGCCTTATGACATATATGTGACCATGTGTTGTTTTGAATGTTAGAATGCATGCTAGGCTTGTTATGGCAATGATATGCATTGAAAAACATGACATATGAATGAGTGCATTCATACTTGAATTGTATGTTGTCGTGTGCATGAAAGCATTTTACATGCCATGTAGTGAGGGACATGTAGGTCGGTGTCGGGTCGGCACCTAGGAGGGGAGGGGCATCCGTACTGAGCCGTAGTGTTGCTCACCTCGCTGCCCCAAACATTTTTTTTCAGGTAAGAAGCCGAGAATGGATGAAAAGATCTTGCTTCCTTACTTGGAGCATTTTGGTGCATTTTGGGGATCTTTTGAGATATATGTATGGACTATGTTTTTGGCTATCCATGACGGCATGTGGCATGTGGATTATGTTGATTTATAGTTACATTCACGGTATATGTAACTTGTATATTCATTTGAATCCTTATGTGTATGGTTTCATGGATTTGATATGAATTTGGAGCTTAAATGGATGAATGTATCCTTTTTGTCTTTTATATCTTGAACTCTTGGATATGAAGGTTTTGAAGAGCGGATTTATATTGGAATCACGGTTGTAGGATTTCGATGTTTGAGTTAGGTTGTATGTATGAGTTGATGAATATGATCCTTGGAAAAATGAGGATGGTTTATACACTTGAATTTTATGTGCATTGAGAATTTAGGATGAGTTTTCTATGATTATACAAGATTTGAGATTCAAATGTGTAGGTTGATGTGTGAGTATGATATTATATCATTGGGGGATGATTTATATGTTTTATGAATGATCCAAGGTGGTTTGGTTGAGGTTTGAGTTCAAATGGATCTTGTACAGGTGTTTTGGAGTTGCTGGGAAGTGCATTTCGATCAATCGAAATGTCCATTTCGATTGATCGAAACTCCCATTTCGATTGATCGAAATGGTTGCGAAGTCTGAGTGTTTTTGAGGTCCAGAATGGGGTAATTTCGATCAATCGAAGTCCCCATTTTGATTGATCGAGATAATGCAGGTCCAAGGTACCGAGAGAGTGTTTTTTTCGATTGATGGGGTCAAAATCTCGATTGATCGAGATGAATCTCGATTGATCGAGATGCCAATCTCGATTGATCGAGATTACTATTCCCAGCTTTTTCCAAAACTTCATTTTGACGTAATTTCTTCGTTTTAGATCGGAATTGAGTGTGGTTTTTTTTTGAACTTGAGTATTTTTAGATTCTATATCCAATGGTGTAAGACTCAGTTTCAGATTCCAAACACAGAAAGTTTTGAGGCTCGAAAGTGAGTGATTCTCAAAGGTGTGGCCAAGTAAATTGCCACGAAGGTGTATGATTTGATCTAGGGCCCATGGGAATTGGTTGAGGTAGTGTTGTGTGAATTTATATGCAAAAATTAAGTTAAGCTTCCGCTGTAAATGAGTGTAATGAGGGTTCACTGGGTTTAAATGGACAGTTAACCTCTGGTTCTCCGAGAATTAGAAATCGGGGCATTATAGCTTGGTATTAAACCTTGATACTATTGCACGAGTATGCTTGAGATAGTTCATGGGGTTAAGTGAATGGGTTCACACTCGGGATTCGGGGTCAGTCTTGGGGAGTCCCGGCGGTCCGGATTCTGGGGCGTGACAACATGGTATCAGTGCTCTAGGTCAGAATACCTAGGGACGACGGGTGGTGTTCAGATAACATTTGGAATTATGAGGGTTAGATCAAGTCTCTGATACCAACAGCATGGTATCAGAGCTTAACCGGGTTTGAATACCTAGGGACGACGGAAAAAAAGGCTAAACTACATTTTGAAGTTTGAAAGGGGTTTGATGTTCTGAACATGAGGTTCGAAAACCCAAAGATGAAGGGTGAGGTCCATTCAAGTGTTGGATTGGAACTTTGTATTGACATAGGGCTTGTCAAAGCCATAGACTTGTTTACCTTGGACAAAGAGTGAGAATTTGAATGTGTGTTTATTTGAGGTCAAGGATTTTGACTTGAGGTTTTGTATTGGATATACAACTTTTGCAATGATATGTGAAATATGATTTGATGCTTACATGTTTAGAATGAGCATACAGTTTTGGTTGATTTGGCTTGGGATTTAAGTGTCTTCTTTTTGTCTATATAGCAAGATGCCACCACGAAGAGTTCGTGAAAGGGCAGATACAGTCCCTATGAGTGGAGAGAAAGTTGTGCATGATATGGTTGCGACTATACGGCAAATTGCTAGGGAAACACAAGAGGAAACTCAGGCTCGACCTAGAGCAACTCCTAGTAGGATGATGTTGACATTGGGGCATGTTAGGAAGCATAATCTGCCATCGTACACAGGAGGGTCCGACCCTATGGTGGCTGAGAATTGGATAGATGAGATGGTTGAACTCCTTACCGTACTTGAGGTAGAGGAGAACTTAAAAGTCAAAGTGGCCACCCATTATCTTAAGGGTGAGGCCAAACGTTGGTGGAAATCTATTGGGAACTGCTATGACATTGAGGTGATGGACTGGAATACATTTGAAACATTATTCTTCGAGAAGTATTTTCCAGTAACAGTGAAGGATAGCTTGAGGTGAGAGTTCTATGATTTGCTTCAAGGGGATATGACAGTTATGGAGTATGAGACCAGATTTACCTCTTTGGCTCAATTTGCGAAAGAGATGATTCCAATGGAAGAGCTAAAGGTCAAACAGTTCATAAGAGGTCTCCGACCCTATTTGCGAGATAAAGTTAGAATTTTGGGATTGACAAGCTATACTACAGTGGTGGAAAGAGCACTAATAGCAGAAGAGCTTGGTAATGACAATCAAAGGGTACAGGATGAGAAAAGGTGCGATTCTTCTAAGAGTCAGCCAAAGAAGAAACAGAAAAGTGGTCCTCATCGATCTGAAGGATCAATGGGACAGCGGATGACATATTCAGTGCCTACGACTTCCATGTCTATACAGTCGGTCGGGTCAAGGAGAGTGTGTCATCATTGTCAGCAGCCGGGTCACTATAGGTCTGAGTGCCCCAGCATACATTTGGCACTAGCAGATGGACAAATTTGTTACCTCTGTCATCAGACTGGTCACTTGAAAGTGAATTGTCCTCACTGACAGGGTGCAGGGGGTAGGACAGAGTCTCTTAACCGCACCGATCAGTTCTTAGCGAGTCAGATTGACTCGGTGGAAATACCGCCACCCCCGCCAATGCAGTCTGCTCAGGTTTTGCGAGCAAGTATGAGGAACCTTCCTAGTGGTTCAGGACAGCAGTCCAGGTATCAAAGGACTCGTCCACAGTGATTGAGGTATATCCGTGATCTCCAACTTATGAGTTATAATGATGATTTATGCAAGTTTATTAAGTTGCATATCATAAGTATGTGTTAGTATACTAAGGAAACTGGGTCATACCTTTACGATTGCTTTGGCAGAGGAAGTACCGAGACCGTGTATGGTCAGGGATATTTTCCTAGTGTCAGCCCGAGGGCTAGGGTTTTGATTTGATTTGATGCATCATATTTTTCATATCATGCATGGTATGTATTTATTTGATTAACATGTTGTATGTTATATGCTATGTGCTATACGTGATTCATGTGACTGTGTATTACCCTTTTGTGTTACATTTGGCATCACATGCCTAGTAGTGACATGTAGTCACCTACAAGTTCTGATTTTGAGAATTTGTAAACCTAGGTATAGGTTTGAAAATTAAGCGGATAATGACGTTGAAATAGACATGGGGTGATAAACTTTGAGATTGTTCGATTAGTAGGATGTAAGATCCTAGATTTGGAATTAGATTCCATTGGGTGATAACCTATGAAACTGGGTTGAACTATGTGACTTGTTTGGGTAAGTGCACCCTTTATGTGCCTTATTCTAGTTAGTGCACTTGTTATGTTAAGTGCGTGGGATTGATGTGGATTGTAATAATACACGGGACTTTGGATTATGCCTGAGATGCATTCCAGTCAAAAAAATCATGGTTGATAATGATGGGATGACTTTGAGTACTGATGATCTCAATTATAGGAAAGTATCACTATGAGTGATTGATGTGATTAGTCGAGGATATTACCTTAAACTAAAGGTAGAGATAGACCGTATAGGTCTTGAGGTAAAGATTGTGGACTCTAGGGAGCAAGTGCTCTGGAGGATGTGAAAGTGAACCGTACATGGGGTTCAGTTTTTAAGCGTGTTATTATCGCCTAGGGATTCTAGTTTTGGAGATTTGATGAGACATGCCAAATATTTAAGCTTGAGTGAGCTAATGATAGTTGAGAAGTAGGAGTTATGTTAAACTCCAGTTGTGGGAGCTTAGGACTTTGAGAAAGTCCCTAAGCATTGAATAAAATAAAAAAAATGGGGATTGAACTGTGATTATAACTTTGAGGGATTTAAATGTGTGAAGGACAAGAAAGGCATGTAGTCGGGGTTGGACTAGCGGGAAGAAACGGCCTGGCCAGCCATTTCTCTTCGATTAGTACTTCTCTTACAATGTGTCCGGTCCAAGTGATTGTGGGATTGATTCGATGAGTATCAGTAAATAAGGAAATAAAATTTGAATGTTGTGAGTATGGCAACTCTTACTCATAAATGAGTGTATGATTGAGATTGTGATAACAAGAGTAGGTTAGTTTAAACCGCTCTTGAGGTTATGAGTTTCAGTACATGATAGAGTACTCGAGGGGACTTGTGATATTCTTGGAAGGCTACAGACTTTGGGATGATCACTGTGGTGCTGTCAGTGAGACGCAGTTTTGTCTACTGACACATCAGTTGGAGGATCGGTCTCATATGGACGCAGTTTTGTCTATTGACCCATCCATTATTGAGATTCTTGTCATTTAGGCGCAGTTTTGTCTATTGACAAGTGGTGGTGACTCTGGGCGCAGTTTTGTCCATTGTCGCATATGAGTGGTGTTATCATTTAGACGCAGTTTTGTCTATTGGCACATCAGTTGAGGATCGGAGTCGTATGGATGCAGTTTTGTCTATCGACCCAATCATTATCACTTAGACGCAGTTTTGTCTATTGACAAGTGGTGGTGACTCTGGGCGCAGTTTTGTCCATTGTCGCATATGAGTGGTGTCGTTATTTAGACGCAGTTTTGTCTATTGGCACATCAGTTGAAATTCTTGTCACTTAGACGCAGTTTTGTCTATTGACAAGTGGTGGTGACCTTGGACGCAGTTTTGTCCATTGTCACATTGTGATGGTGTTGTCGTTTAGACGCAGTTTTGTCTATTGGCACATCAGTTGAGATTCTTGTCATTTAGGTGCAGTTTTGTCTATTGACAAGTGGTGGTGACTCTGGGCGCAGTTTTATCCATTGTCGCATATGAGTGGTGTCGTCATTTAGACGCAGTTTTGTCTATTGACGCATCAGTGGTGGGGGACGCTACTTTGTCTATTGGCCCATCTATTATTGATTGGTTGTCGTCACTATGGATGCAGTTTTGTCTATGGACACAGCCTTGGATATTGTGATCTTTGTTGAGGGGCAGTTTAGCCATTTGACGCACCTGAGAGTGTGATTGTTGTCATTGAGATGCAGCTTTGTCTATTGACACACTTGCTGATGCGAGATTTTCATCATGAGAGACAGTTTAGTCTATGGATGTATCATTGTGGGTGGTGTGACCCTGAGAGAATGAGTCTCGATTGTCATATGTGATTTGATTAGTTTTGGGACATGACTGGATCATAGCGTGGACAATAGGGATTTTCATAGATTTTTGTTACTTGTGAACCGTACCTTGTGGTACCAGTGAAATTAAAAGGATCCAAGGATTGATTATGAGACTTCGGGAGTAAAAATTTCATGAGTGTTAGAGAAAGGTGATCGAACCAGCCCAAGATTGAGTTATCAATCCTTAACAAACATTGGCCTCAGATCACAGATGAAATGTGTAAGTTGGGATTGTGAACATGGTATTGTCTGGTGTGAGAACTTTGAGAATTGTGATTCAAGGAGGGTGAATTACTAGAAAGGGATGCCTATGCATACTTTCACTAATTGGAAAGTGGGTAGGTTGGAAAGTAAATTGGTTATAGTTTTGATCTTCCTAAACTTGGTTTGGGAGATAATTTATGGTTGTGTCAGTTACAGTAGATGACGGCACTACAGTTTTGGAGATGTCTGGACATCTTTCGAGAGATGCCAATAGTTCGATATTTTGTGAAATTTGGAGCGAAGTAGTGTGATGTGATAAACAAGAACCTTGTTGGTTACGTAATGGAAGCCGCGTGTTGGATACTGGCGAGTTATGAGTATTTTCTGTGATAGAAGGAAGATAGGGAAGGTCACTTAAGGTTTAGTGACAACACTCTTGCAATTTAGAACATGATGCTAATTTCGTGGACGAAATTCTTTAAAGGTGGGGAGGTTGTAGAGACTAGAACCAAATTTGACCGGTTTTCAAAAAATTTCATTATTTTAGCTATAAATGCGTTTCAAATGATGTTTTGGATGTTTTGAGAGTGAAAAACATGTTTGGAAACATGTTATGAGGTTTTTAGAAGTTTTTGAAAAATTTGGAGTAGTTTGACTTTTTGGTCAAACAGGGGCCCGGGATGCGGTCCACGTGGGCCCGAAAATTTGGAAAATTTCCAAAAAATAATTATTTTTTATTTTGAGTGTAACGAAATGTTTAATGAGTTAAGGAAGCGATTTCGAGGCCGTGGGAGTTTTCAAAATCGAAAAAGGAGCCCGGGAAGGTACGTTAAGTGACTTGGGGGCGTTTTGGTCTTTTGGCACCCCAGATATTATAAATATCTAGGGCTGAGATATCTCAACCATTTCTTACGGTTCTCTCTCTCTCTAAATCTCTCCCACTTCATCTCTCCACCTTCTCTCTACATTTCAGGTGCATTCGGCTTGGATTCGTGATTCGCCGAAGAAGAAAAGTGTGTATGGGACGGCTAGGGCTTCGGTTTGAACTGAACAAACTCGTGTTTCGGCAAAGTGGAACCTGCTGGAAATTTTGATAAGTGCTTGGATAGCTTCCAATTTCGAGGTAAGGGTGTTTCTTCTCTTCTAGTTGTCTATTCTAGGGTTTTGGGTGGTTTAGAGAGGTTTTCGGTTGAGTTTGTATGTGAGAGAGATGGGCAAGGGGCTGAATTTTTATATTTCCTCTTCCCTTGTGATTATGCATGCTAAATAGATCCATCTTGATGAATATATGATGTGTGGGTTGAATATGTGCAAAGTGTGCAAAATGAGAGCATGATTAGCTATATTGTGCATTATATGCATATGTAGGTTATGTGTATTTTGGGGTGCAATCATATGATTATATTTTGGTTGTGTGTGTGTATAAATGTTGAATGCATGCTAGGTTATTTTATAGCAAGTGTGTGCATTGTTGAAGCATGATCAAAATATGCTAGGTTGTGGTTTGTAGGCATATGAGAGTGATATGCATGCCTTATGACATATATGTGACCATGTGTTGTTTTGAATGTTAGAATGCATGCTAGGCTTGTTATGGCAATGATATGCATTGAAAAACATGACATATGAATGAGTGCATTCATACTTGAATTGTATGTTGTCGTGTGCATGAAAGCATTTTACATGCCATGTAGTGAGGGACATGTAGGTCGGTGTCGGGTCGGCACCTAGGAGGGGAGGGGCATCCCTACTGAGCCGTAGTGTTGCTCACCTCGCTGCCCCAAACATTTTTTTTCAGGTAAGAAGCCGAGAATGGATGAAAAGATCTTGCTTCCTTACTTGGAGCATTTTGGTGCATTTTGGGGATCTTTTGAGATATATGTATGGACTATGTTTTTGGCTATCCATGACGGCATGTGGCATGTGGATTATGTTGATTTATAGTTACATTCACGGTATATGTAACTTGTATATTCATTTGAATCCTTATGTGTATGGTTTCATGGATTTGATATGAATTTGGAGCTTAAATGGATGAATGTATCCTTTTTGTCTTTTATATCTTGAACTCTTGGATATGAAGGTTTTGAAGAGCGGATTTATATTGGAATCACGGTTGTAGGATTTCGATGTTTGAGTTAGGTTGTATGTATGAGTTGATGAATATGATCCTTGGAAAAATGAGGATGGTTTATACACTTGAATTTTATGTGCATTGAGAATTTAGGATGAGTTTTCTATGATTATACAAGATTTGAGATTCAAATGTGTAGGTTGATGTGTGAGTATGATATTATATCATTGGGGGATGATTTATATGTTTTATGAATGATCCAAGGTGGTTTGGTTGAGGTTTGAGTTCAAATGGATCTTGTATAGGTGTTTTGGAGTTGCTGGGAAGTGCATTTCGATCAATCGAAATGTCCATTTCGATTGATCGAAACTCCCATTTCGATTGATCGAAATGGTTGCGAAGTCTGAGTGTTTTTGAGGTCCAGAATGGGGTAATTTCGATCAATCGAAGTCCCCATTTTGATTGATCGAGATAATGCAGGTCCAAGGTACCGAGAGAGTGTTTTTTTCGATTGATGGGGTCAAAATCTCGATTGATCGAGATGAATCTCGATTGATCGAGATGCCAATCTCGATTGATCGAGATTACTATTCCCAGCTTTTTCCAAAACTTCATTTTGACGTAATTTCTTCGTTTTAGATCGGAATTGAGTGTGGTTTTTTTTTGAACTTGAGTATTTTTAGATTCTATATCCAATGGTGTAAGACTCAGTTTCAGATTCCAAACACAGAAAGTTTTGAGGCTCGAAAGTGAGTGATTCTCAAAGGTGTGGCCAAGTAAATTGCCACGAAGGTGTATGATTTGATCTAGGGCCCATGGGAATTGGTTGAGGTAGTGTTGTGTGAATTTATATGCAAAAATTAAGTTAAGCTTCCGCTGTAAATGAGTGTAATGAGGGTTCACTGGGTTTAAATGGACAGTTAACCTCTGGTTCTCCGAGAATTAGAAATCGGGGCATTATAGCTTGGTATTAAACCTTGATACTATTGCACGAGTATGCTTGAGATAGTTCATGGGGTTAAGTGAATGGGTTCACACTCGGGATTCGGGGTCAGTCTTGGGGAGTCCCGGCGGTCCGGATTCTGGGGCGTGACAACATGGTATCAGTGCTCTAGGTCAGAATACCTAGGGACGACGGGTGGTGTTCAGATAACATTTGGAATTATGAGGGTTAGATCAAGTCTCTGATACCAACAGCATGGTATCAGAGCTTAACCGGGTTTGAATACCTAGGGACGACGGAAAAAAAGGCTAAACTACATTTTGAAGTTTGAAAGGGGTTTGATGTTCTGAACATGAGGTTCGAAAACCCAAAGATGAAGGGTGAGGTCCATTCAAGTGTTGGATTGGAACTTTGTATTGACATAGGGCTTGTCAAAGCCATAGACTTGTTTACCTTGGACAAAGAGTGAGAATTTGAATGTGTGTTTATTTGAGGTCAAGGATTTTGACTTGAGGTTTTGTATTGGATATACAACTTTTGCAATGATATGTGAAATATGATTTGATGCTTACATGTTTAGAATGAGCATACAGTTTTGGTTGATTTGGCTTGGGATTTAAGTGTCTTCTTTTTGTCTATATAGCAAGATGCCACCACGAAGAGTTCGTGAAAGGGCAGATACAGTCCCTATGAGTGGAGAGAAAGTTGTGCATGATATGGTTGCGACTATACGGCAAATTGCTAGGGAAACACAAGAGGAAACTCAGGCTCGACCTAGAGCAACTCCTAGTAGGATGATGTTGACATTGGGGCATGTTAGGAAGCATAATCTGCCATCGTACACAGGAGGGTCCGACCCTATGGTGGCTGAGAATTGGATAGATGAGATGGTTGAACTCCTTACCGTACTTGAGGTAGAGGAGAACTTAAAAGTCAAAGTGGCCACCCATTATCTTAAGGGTGAGGCCAAACGTTGGTGGAAATCTATTGGGAACTGCTATGACATTGAGGTGATGGACTGGAATACATTTGAAACATTATTCTTCGAGAAGTATTTTCCAGTAACAGTGAAGGATAGCTTGAGGTGAGAGTTCTATGATTTGCTTCAAGGGGATATGACAGTTATGGAGTATGAGACCAGATTTACCTCTTTGGCTCAATTTGCGAAAGAGATGATTCCAATGGAAGAGCTAAAGGTCAAACAGTTCATAAGAGGTCTCCGACCCTATTTGCGAGATAAAGTTAGAATTTTGGGATTGACAAGCTATACTACAGTGGTGGAAAGAGCACTAATAGCAGAAGAGCTTGGTAATGACAATCAAAGGGTACAGGATGAGAAAAGGTGCGATTCTTCTAAGAGTCAGCCAAAGAAGAAACAGAAAAGTGGTCCTCATCGATCTGAAGGATCAATGGGACAGCGGATGACATATTCAGTGCCTACGACTTCCATGTCTATACAGTCGGTCGGGTCAAGGAGAGTGTGTCATCATTGTCAGCAGCCGGGTCACTATAGGTCTGAGTGCCCCAGCATACATTTGGCACTAGCAGATGGACAAATTTGTTACCTCTGTCATCAGACTGGTCACTTGAAAGTGAATTGTCCTCACTGACAGGGTGCAGGGGGTAGGACAGAGTCTCTTAACCGCACCGATCAGTTCTTAGCGAGTCAGATTGACTCGGTGGAAATACCGCCACCCCCGCCAATGCAGTCTGCTCAGGTTTTGCGAGCAAGTATGAGGAACCTTCCTAGTGGTTCAGGACAGCAGTCCAGGTATCAAAGGACTCGTCCACAGTGATTGAGGTATATCCGTGATCTCCAACTTATGAGTTATAATGATGATTTATGCAAGTTTATTAAGTTGCATATCATAAGTATGTGTTAGTATACTAAGGAAACTGGGTCATACCTTTACGATTGCTTTGGCAGAGGAAGTACCGAGACCGTGTATGGTCAGGGATATTTTCCTAGTGTCAGCCCGAGGGCTAGGGTTTTGATTTGATTTGATGCATCATATTTTTCATATCATGCATGGTATGTATTTATTTGATTAACATGTTGTATGTTATATGCTATGTGCTATACGTGATTCATGTGACTGTGTATTACCCTTTTGTGTTACATTTGGCATCACATGCTGTAATAACCGGACCATTTATCGGGTCGGATCCGGGTTGGGTTGATTTTATTTATATATAGTTGTTTTTCTTTAAACTTTGAAAATTCATAACTCACTCATCTTAAATCCGATTTAGGTGATTCTTTTTTTGAAATTGAGTGTTTTGAAATTTTCTTTTCATTGGAATTGATTTCATTTAGAGAATCCAAAGGAACTGAGCCCAGGTTTTTCAAAGTGGAGAAAAACGAATTTTTTTCTTATGTTGGAAAGAAAGAAATGTTCAAATCTCTCGGGTTAGCTTTTTATTGTTTCTTGGTGATTATTTTATGTAGGGACTCACATTTAGAGGTTTGAAATATTTTGTGTCCATTCGGAATTATTTTTCTGGTTCGTTTAGGTGAAATGGGCATTTTGGGCCCAGGCGCCGTTTTAGGGCTTCGGGACCGATTTGGTGGGCTCGTTTTGGATTTCGATGTCGAATAAATATTTTTATTCATATTGTGACATTTTTGAATGGCATTTGAAATTTTAGAATTTTAGAAAGAAACCGGGACGCATTTGGACACCGTATGAGACTTATATGGTAGATATACACATAAGTGAGACAAATTGTGACTTGTGGGGCCCACATGACCCAAAAGTGAACAATTTTTTTTAAGTGGCAGAACCTTTGGTCGGCAGCCCCATCTTCCTTCTTCATTTCATTTTCTCTCTCTCTCTCTCTAAGACTCCATTAAAGAAACCTTGAGATCTACTTTCTCTCTCTAGATTTTGGACCCCTTCAAGGTTGTTTTGGCTCAAGAGTCCAAGAGAAAAGTTGTAGAGCTCGGCTAGGGCTATCCATTGATCAGAAAATTATCCATTTTGGGGCTCATTTGGAAGGTGTAAGCTATATACAACTCCTCTTCTTCACCCCATTTTCGCATAAGTTACTCCTTTGAGGTAGGGGGTTTTAGTTTTAAGTTTTATTTGGCTAAAATTTACATATATTTACTCATGGAGTGTTTAGGATTTTACTTCATCTAACTCCATTTTAAATCTCATGAATATATTGATATTGTCTCATATTTTAATGATGATTATGTAAGCATCATGTTTTGTTTTTGTATTTATGAGATATATGGAGGATGGGTTGATTATATGTTGAATAAAGTGCTGATTTTTGGGTTGTGGATGTATGGATTATTTTGTGATGTTCTAGTAGTTGGTGATGTATGGAGAATGAGCTGAATTTTTTGTATGGAGTACATGCTGATTTTTTTTTCTCCTTTTGTTGATTGTAGTACTTTGTGTTCCTCTTTAAATTTTTTAAATGACTAAGAATGACTTGTGGAATATATGTTTAAATTTGTGGTCAAGAATATGCATTTTATCTTGTGTATTGCCTATATTAATGATATTGGTTATGTGTAGAATAAGGAAATTATGTCATGCTAGGTGAAATCCTAGGACATGAATTGAGTGCAATTGCATTGTTTATATGCGTGTGAATATTGCACATGTGTTAATTTGATTAATTATGCCACAATATGTTTGGATGATGATTTTGGGATTTGATGTCGCGTTTAAGGGTATTGTCCCTTGAGGGAAATCCTCATATATTGGCCAATTAGGGTGGTCACCGGCGGGCTAGTATCCCGGAAAGAACCATTAGGAACGTCGTCAATGGCACGTGTCCTGTTTGATGCCTAGTGCGTGCCACAAACACGTGACTTGAAGGGTGTCTTGCGAGTCAATCCCACTTGATGATTTCGAGATTTTTGTTTATATATTTTGACATTTGAATTGCACACTTGCTTTACACGTTTTATGTATGTTAATATTACCCTTGATTAAATTGTGGAGGTTATTGTTGCAATGTCATTCCATGTTTTAAACTATTCCAAAGATTAGGCATTTAGGGAGCATGAACCCTAGTTGCATCATTGATCACTTAATGGTTTGATATATGGTATAGTTGGCGATATAAAACTTTTAACTTGCCTTCTACTGAGCTATGAGTGGACAAGCTCACCCCCTAAACATTTCAGGTAAAGGAGTCGACACCGGAGAGAGTTGAGCCTCCATTGGTGCAACAAATTTCAAGGAGTTTCTTTTGATGTTAAGGCCTCATGTAGCCTCTATTTAGTTATATGTATGATGAAATTTGTTTAGAAGCATTCTTGTGGCTTTTTGTTCACCTAGCCACCAACTTCATGTTTAGGATTGCTTCTCCTTGAATTTCATTTCTTTTGATTCTTTTGAAGATGTGTATGTAATGACACCTAAATGTCATGTTGTATGTACAAGTTAATGATCTTGACTCATGTTGCACCATACTTCATTTTTGGATTTTGATATCTTGAGTTGGGACTTGCCATGGATGATTTTAGATTCATATTCATGCTCATATCATGTATTAGGTTCAGTTTGGAGCAGGTTTATGGGAGAAATGAGAAGGAAAAATTCTCTTGACAGATTGTTCACGAAAGGACCCCTTTCTGTCCAGATTTTGCAAAATTTTTTTTGATAGGTCTAAACTACTCCAAATGACTTGAAATTTTTACCATGTCTTCTAATAGATGTCTAGTGGCTCCAGATTAAATTTCGTGAATTTTGGAAAGCTACAGATTTTTACAAAAATCAGACAGTGTCCTGCTGTCAGATTTTGAACCCACTGTTTTGTGCTGATTTGGAAAATTCGTTTGACCCATTTTCAAAACTCTATAAATTATGAAAATTTCCAGAATTGAATCCCTTTATGTCTATTTTCTAAATACCAAAGCCCAGAATTTTATAAATTCTTTAAGGCATTCAAATGAGTCCATCCTTGATGAAGGTCTGTTTTTAGCTCGCTCCATGTGAGCTGTTTTAACTTGTAAAACTGATTTCATTGGCATATTTTCAGCTGTTGATTTTTGATCATCCATGTGGTACGTTTAGTCTAGTTTCCATAGAATTTTAGTTTGCTCCGTTTCGAGTTAAAATGAATTTGTTATGAATTTTTTTGTAACGAGTGTTTAGATTTTCTTCTAGCTGAGGCTGACTTTTTTTTTCATTTTTGGTTCTAGTTTTATACTTTGGGCTCGGTTTGAGTCCGACAATTCTCTTTTCACCCATGGATCTCAAGTCTCGAGGTTCAGGGCGTGACAGATTGGTATCAGAGCTTTAGGCTCGAAAACTTGAGGACGACGGGTTGGTTTGGTTCATTTAAGTTCATGCATATAATCTCTTATGCATACATGACATGGTTTTAGTATGTGCTCACATATAATGTGCTTATGTGCTTACATGATAACATGTTACTTGACTTGTATATCTTATTTATGT
Source organism: Cornus controversa (assembly GCA_026545225.1). Lineage (NCBI taxonomy): Eukaryota > Viridiplantae > Streptophyta > Magnoliopsida > Cornales > Cornaceae > Cornus > Cornus controversa. Next base: position 14,695,563 of record CM048853.1, on the reverse strand, counting down.
GTTGCATCTTCGTATAAGAGCATAAGTTAAAATAGTGTTATACATGTTGGAGTTATAGCATTTCTTTGGCATTAACACTCATGTTGACCCTTTTTAGAGCAATGCCACCAAGACAACGTCCAGCCGAGGATGCGGCTGCACTTGTGAGAGAGATGGCTACAGCGTTAAGGGACATAGCTAGAACTGCAGCACAAGGAGCTCAAAACGAAGCTCAAGGCGGGGGAAATAGGAACGCCAATTCTCTTATGGATTTTCGTAGGTTGAATCCGCCTTCTTATGAGGGTGGATCGGATCCCATGGTGGCTGAAGATTGGCTAGAGCAAGTCTCAGAAATCTTAGATGCCTTGGCAATACATGAAGACATTATCCGCATTCGGTTAGCGTCAATTCAATTGACGGGTAATGCAAAACTTTGGTGGAAGTCGACCCTCAATATTCATGTGTTGGAGGAAATGACATGGGAGACCTTTAGGGGTCTTTTCTATGCTAAGTACTTTCCAGAATCTATTCGGGAGACATATAGGGATGAGTTTGAAACATTAATTCAGGGCAATGAGCAGAGTGTCATGGAGTATGAGACACGATTTACTTCCTTGTCTCGCTTTGCACCGGAGTTGGTGGCGACCGAGGAATCAAAGGTCAGAAGATTCATCAAAGGGCTAAGATTTGGGATGAGGCACGAGATGACAATCTTGAACCTCAAGACTTATGCTGAAGTGGTAGAGAGGGCCTTGATGTCAGAAAGGGAGACCCAAGATGTTCAGAGGATCAGGGACTCTAAGAGACAGGCCAGGATGTCAGGTTCTTTTGCAGAGGGGCAACCCAAGAAGAAACAGAAGAGTGGTTCCAGTAGTTCACAGGGACGGCAGCAGTCGGTCCGTTCCACACATTCTATATCCACGGGATCTACCCGGGGTAGGGAGGTCACTTGTTATTACTGTCACCAGCCTGGACATGTCAGGACAGAGTGCCCACACCGTCAGGCTGTATTCGCAGGTAAACCCAACACGTGCTTTGAATGTGGCCAGCCAGGACATTTTCAAAGGGACTGTCCTCAGAAGAGAGGTGGTACACGGAGTGAGGCTGGGACACAACAGCGCCCGGCACAGTCTTCAAGAGCACAGTCGGGGTTTAGGGCACTACCGCCACCAAATCCATCTCAGTCTTTCCAGAGTTCTCGTCCAGCTAGGGGATCTACCCCTAGTGTGGGCAGCCAGCAGTCCAGTTATCAGGGTGGAGGACGTCAGGGTACACTGGGTCGTGTCTTCAATTTGGCTCCAGTTCCTGAGGGGCAGACGGAGGGGTCATCCGGTGTGGTCAAAGGTACATTTCTTATGTTTAATTCATGGGCTAGAGTGTTGGTTGACTCAGGTGCTTCACATTCCATTATCTCTTCATCTTTCGCATCTGCATTGGGTCTAGATATCACTCCTTTAGACAGAGTTCTTTGTGTTGACACGCCAGTTGGAGTCACAGTGAGCCTAGACAAGGTGTGTAGGGGATGTGAGATAGAGATAGCAGGACGACAGTTGGTCTTTGATTTCATTGTCATGGACATGTCTAGTTTTGATGTCATCTTAGGGATGGACTGGTTGTCGGCCTTCCGGGCCAACATTGACTGCTATCGGGGTAGGGTGACTGTTTATACGCTGGAGGATGATTGTTTTTGCTTCGTGGGAGATCGTAGTGATTTCCACAATCCCTCTCTATGTGCTATAGGCAGACGAACGAGTTCGACTTTCTTCTTAGCTAGCCTTTTAGCTAATGAGGACATAGAAACACAGCTAGAGTCTCCAGATGTGGTTCGTGAGTTTATGGATGTTTTTCCGGAGGAGTTGATGGAATTACCTCCTCAACGCGAAGTTGAGTTTGCCATTGATGTCATACCCGGTACGGCTCCCATTTCCATGGCCCCGTATCGCATGGCACCGGCGGAGTTAAAAGAGTTGAAAGAGCAGTTGGAGGATTTACTCACGAGAGGCTTTATTAGGCCTAGTGTTTCGCCTTGGGGTGCACCAGTTCTTTTTGCGAAAAAGAAGGATGGTTCACTAAGATTGTGTATCGACTACCGAAAGTTGAATAGGGTGACTATCAAAAATAAGTACCCATTGCCAAGAATTGATGATTTGTTTGATCAGTTGAAGGGAGCACAGTGTTTTTCCAAGATTGATTTGAGATCAGGATATCATCAGTTGAGGGTTAAAGAAGAAGACATTCCTAAGACAGCTTTTCGTACCCGATATGGCCATTATGAGTTCTTAGTAATGCCATTTGGGTTGACGAATGCACCAGCGACATTCATGGACTTAATGAATAAGGTGTTTAGCGCCCATTTGGATACTTTTATAGTGGTATTTGTGGATGACATCCTTGTGTACTCTCAGTCAGAAGAGGAGCATGAAAGGCACCTACGAATTGCATTGCAGACTTTAAGGGAACACAAGTTGTATGCCAAATACGGAAAGTGTGAGTTTTGGCTACCGGAGGTAAAGTTCCTTGGGCACGTAGTTTCTGGTGGAGGTGTGTCGGTCGATCCTTCGAAGGTTGAGGCTGTTATGAGTTGGGAGAGGCCAAAGAATGTGTTTGAGATCCGAAGTTTCTTGGGGTTAGCGGGTTATTACCGACGATTCATAAAGGATTTCTCACGGTTAGCTGCTCCTATGACCCGACTTACTCGTAAGGGAGTTAAGTTCATTTGGAACGAAGCTTGTGAGCTTGCCTTTATGAAGTTAAAGGAAAGATTGACCACATCTCCAGTGTTAGTGATTCCCGAGGGTGGCTTGGGGTATGTCATTTATTGCGATGCTTCACGGGACGGCTTAGGTTGTGTTTTAATGCAAGAGGGTAGGGTGGTTGCTTACGGGTCTAGGCAGTTGAAGACTCATGAGCAAAACTATCCCACACATGATTTGGAGCTAGCGGCAGTGATATTTGCTTTGAGGGGTTGGAGGCATTACTTGTATGGGGAAAAGTTTGAGGTATACTCCGATCACAAGAGTCTCAAGTACCTCTTTTCCCAAAAGGATTTGAATCTCAGGCAGCGTAGATGGATGGAATACATGGAAGATTATGACTTTGATTTGCAGTACCATCCGGGGAAGGCCAATGTTGTGGCTGATGCCTTGAGTAGGAAAACACGGGGAACGATGGCTAGCATTGCCATTCGGGAATGGAAGATGATGGAGGACTTTGCTGAGTTCGGGTTGTATTACAGTGATGATGATGGAGAACCGGCCATGTTGTTTACACTTGTGGCACAACCGGCTCTAGTAGGTAGGGTCATTGAGTCACAAAGGGAGGATGAAGAGGTGGATGCCATTCACACACGGATTTCAGATGGTGAGACAGTGGACGGTTGGACTCTTCACACAGATGGTGGTTTGAGATTCAAGGGACGGATGTTTGTACCAGAATCTTGTAGGGAGGATGTTCTTCAGGAGTTTCATAGTTCACGTTTGGCGGTACATCCTGGTGGTACCAAAATGTATCACAATTTGAGAGGGCAGTATTGGTGGAAGGGCATGAAGGGTGATGTGGCACGTTTTGTGGCTAGATGCCTTACTTGCCAACAAGTAAAAGCCGAACACCAAAGACCAGCAGGGTTGTTGCAACCAATTCCAGTTGGAGAGTGGAAATGGGATCATATTGCTATGGACTTCGTGACGGGATTGCCAAAGTCTAAGGAGGGACATGACACGATTTGGGTCATTGTTGACCGGTTGACCAAATCGGCCCATTTTCTTCCTATTCGGATGACGGAGAAGATGGAGAAGCTTGCAAAACTTTATGTTGAGGAGATTGTCCGGTTACATGGGGCACCAATCTCTATTATTTCAGATAGGGATCCTCGGTTTACTTCACGTTTTTGGAGGAGTTTCCAGGAGGCCCTTGATACGGAGTTGTGGTTTAGCACCGCATTCCATCCCGAGACAGATGGTCAGTCGGAGAGGACGATACAGATTTTGGAGGATATGCTTCGGGCATGTGTTCTTGACTTTAAAGGTAGTTGGGAAGATCATCTGGCATTGGTAGAGTTTGCCTACAACAATAGCTTTCAAGCTAGTATCGGAATGGCACCGTTCGAGGCCTTGTATGGTAGACCTTGTAGGTCACCTATTTGCTGGGTGGAAGCAGGCGAGAGAACTACCTTGGGTCCAGCATTGATTTCAGAGACGGTTGAAAAAGTGAAGTTAATTAGGCAACGGTTAATTACAGCCCAAAGTCGGCAAAAGAGCTATGCCGACAAAAGGAGGAGACCTTTAGAGTTTGAAGTGGGAGATCATGTGTTTCTCAAGATTAGTCCACGCAAGGGATTGTTGCGGTTTGGGCGGAGTGGCAAGTTGTCCCCACGGTTTGTTGGACCATTTGAGATCCTTCAAAGGATTGGAGAGGTTGCTTACCGGCTTGCACTACCACCACAGTTGGACAAGGTGCATGATGTCTTTCACGTCTCCATGTTGAGACGTTATGAGCCGGATCCATCACACGTGTTAGATTGGTCAGACTTGGAGTTAGAGGAGGACGTCTCCTATGAGGAGAAGCCAGTTCAAATTCTTGATGCACGGGAACAGGTTCTCCGGGGCAAGACCATTCCATTGGTCAAGGTTTTATGGCGACACCACGGGCTAGAGGAGGCTACTTGGGAGCGGGAGGATGAGCTCCGTTCCAAGCATCCAGATTTATTCACTTCTTAAGGTACGTTTGATTTCGCGGACGAAATCCCCTAAGGTGGGGAGGTTGTAATAACCGGACCATTTATCGGGTCGGATCCGGGTTGGGTTGATTTTATTTATATATAGTTGTTTTTCTTTAAACTTTGAAAATTCATAACTCACTCATCTTAAATCCGATTTAGGTGATTCTTTTTTTGAAATTGAGTGTTTTGAAATTTTCTTTTCATTGGAATTGATTTCATTTAGAGAATCCAAAGGAACTGAGCCCAGGTTTTTCAAAGTGGAGAAAAACGAATTTTTTTCTTATGTTGGAAAGAAAGAAATGTTCAAATCTCTCGGGTTAGCTTTTTATTGTTTCTTGGTGATTATTTTATGTAGGGACTCACATTTAGAGGTTTGAAATATTTTGTGTCCATTCGGAATTATTTTTCTGGTTCGTTTAGGTGAAATGGGCATTTTGGGCCCAGGCGCCGTTTTAGGGCTTCGGGACCGATTTGGTGGGCTCGTTTTGGATTTCGATGTCGAATAAATATTTTTATTCATATTGTGACATTTTTGAATGGCATTTGAAATTTTAGAATTTTAGAAAGAAACCGGGACGCATTTGGACACCGTATGAGACTTATATGGTAGATATACACATAAGTGAGACAAATTGTGACTTGTGGGGCCCACATGACCCAAAAGTGAACAATTTTTTTTAAGTGGCAGAACCTTTGGTCGGCAGCCCCATCTTCCTTCTTCATTTCATTTTCTCTCTCTCTCTCTCTAAGACTCCATTAAAGAAACCTTGAGATCTACTTTCTCTCTCTAGATTTTGGACCCCTTCAAGGTTGTTTTGGCTCAAGAGTCCAAGAGAAAAGTTGTAGAGCTCGGCTAGGGCTATCCATTGATCAGAAAATTATCCATTTTGGGGCTCATTTGGAAGGTGTAAGCTATATACAACTCCTCTTCTTCACCCCATTTTCGCATAAGTTACTCCTTTGAGGTAGGGGGTTTTAGTTTTAAGTTTTATTTGGCTAAAATTTACATATATTTACTCATGGAGTGTTTAGGATTTTACTTCATCTAACTCCATTTTAAATCTCATGAATATATTGATATTGTCTCATATTTTAATGATGATTATGTAAGCATCATGTTTTGTTTTTGTATTTATGAGATATATGGAGGATGGGTTGATTATATGTTGAATAAAGTGCTGATTTTTGGGTTGTGGATGTATGGATTATTTTGTGATGTTCTAGTAGTTGGTGATGTATGGAGAATGAGCTGAATTTTTTGTATGGAGTACATGCTGATTTTTTTTTCTCCTTTTGTTGATTGTAGTACTTTGTGTTCCTCTTTAAATTTTTTAAATGACTAAGAATGACTTGTGGAATATATGTTTAAATTTGTGGTCAAGAATATGCATTTTATCTTGTGTATTGCCTATATTAATGATATTGGTTATGTGTAGAATAAGGAAATTATGTCATGCTAGGTGAAATCCTAGGACATGAATTGAGTGCAATTGCATTGTTTATATGCGTGTGAATATTGCACATGTGTTAATTTGATTAATTATGCCACAATATGTTTGGATGATGATTTTGGGATTTGATGTCGCGTTTAAGGGTATTGTCCCTTGAGGGAAATCCTCATATATTGGCCAATTAGGGTGGTCACCGGCGGGCTAGTATCCCGGAAAGAACCATTAGGAACGTCGTCAATGGCACGTGTCCTGTTTGATGCCTAGTGCGTGCCACAAACACGTGACTTGAAGGGTGTCTTGCGAGTCAATCCCACTTGATGATTTCGAGATTTTTGTTTATATATTTTGACATTTGAATTGCACACTTGCTTTACACGTTTTATGTATGTTAATATTACCCTTGATTAAATTGTGGAGGTTATTGTTGCAATGTCATTCCATGTTTTAAACTATTCCAAAGATTAGGCATTTAGGGAGCATGAACCCTAGTTGCATCATTGATCACTTAATGGTTTGATATATGGTATAGTTGGCGATATAAAACTTTTAACTTGCCTTCTACTGAGCTATGAGTGGACAAGCTCACCCCCTAAACATTTCAGGTAAAGGAGTCGACACCGGAGAGAGTTGAGCCTCCATTGGTGCAACAAATTTCAAGGAGTTTCTTTTGATGTTAAGGCCTCATGTAGCCTCTATTTAGTTATATGTATGATGAAATTTGTTTAGAAGCATTCTTGTGGCTTTTTGTTCACCTAGCCACCAACTTCATGTTTAGGATTGCTTCTCCTTGAATTTCATTTCTTTTGATTCTTTTGAAGATGTGTATGTAATGACACCTAAATGTCATGTTGTATGTACAAGTTAATGATCTTGACTCATGTTGCACCATACTTCATTTTTGGATTTTGATATCTTGAGTTGGGACTTGCCATGGATGATTTTAGATTCATATTCATGCTCATATCATGTATTAGGTTCAGTTTGGAGCAGGTTTATGGGAGAAATGAGAAGGAAAAATTCTCTTGACAGATTGTTCACGAAAGGACCCCTTTCTGTCCAGATTTTGCAAAATTTTTTTTGATAGGTCTAAACTACTCCAAATGACTTGAAATTTTTACCATGTCTTCTAATAGATGTCTAGTGGCTCCAGATTAAATTTCGTGAATTTTGGAAAGCTACAGATTTTTACAAAAATCAGACAGTGTCCTGCTGTCAGATTTTGAACCCACTGTTTTGTGCTGATTTGGAAAATTCGTTTGACCCATTTTCAAAACTCTATAAATTATGAAAATTTCCAGAATTGAATCCCTTTATGTCTATTTTCTAAATACCAAAGCCCAGAATTTTATAAATTCTTTAAGGCATTCAAATGAGTCCATCCTTGATGAAGGTCTGTTTTTAGCTCGCTCCATGTGAGCTGTTTTAACTTGTAAAACTGATTTCATTGGCATATTTTCAGCTGTTGATTTTTGATCATCCATGTGGTACGTTTAGTCTAGTTTCCATAGAATTTTAGTTTGCTCCGTTTCGAGTTAAAATGAATTTGTTATGAATTTTTTTGTAACGAGTGTTTAGATTTTCTTCTAGCTGAGGCTGACTTTTTTTTTCATTTTTGGTTCTAGTTTTATACTTTGGGCTCGGTTTGAGTCCGACAATTCTCTTTTCACCCATGGATCTCAAGTCTCGAGGTTCAGGGCGTGACAGATTGGTATCAGAGCTTTAGGCTCGAAAACTTGAGGACGACGGGTTGGTTTGGTTCATTTAAGTTCATGCATATAATCTCTTATGCATACATGACATGGTTTTAGTATGTGCTCACATATAATGTGCTTATGTGCTTACATGATAACATGTTACTTGACTTGTATATCTTATTTATGTGTTGCATCTTCGTATAAGAGCATAAGTTAAAATAGTGTTATACATGTTGGAGTTATAGCATTTCTTTGGCATTAACACTCATGTTGACCCTTTTTAGAGCAATGCCACCAAGACAACGTCCAGCCGAGGATGCGGCTGCACTTGTGAGAGAGATGGCTACAGCGTTAAGGGACATAGCTAGAACTGCAGCACAAGGAGCTCAAAACGAAGCTCAAGGCGGGGGAAATAGGAACGCCAATTCTCTTATGGATTTTCGTAGGTTGAATCCGCCTTCTTATGAGGGTGGATCGGATCCCATGGTGGCTGAAGATTGGCTAGAGCAAGTCTCAGAAATCTTAGATGCCTTGGCAATACATGAAGACATTATCCGCATTCGGTTAGCGTCAATTCAATTGACGGGTAATGCAAAACTTTGGTGGAAGTCGACCCTCAATATTCATGTGTTGGAGGAAATGACATGGGAGACCTTTAGGGGTCTTTTCTATGCTAAGTACTTTCCAGAATCTATTCGGGAGACATATAGGGATGAGTTTGAAACATTAATTCAGGGCAATGAGCAGAGTGTCATGGAGTATGAGACACGATTTACTTCCTTGTCTCGCTTTGCACCGGAGTTGGTGGCGACCGAGGAATCAAAGGTCAGAAGATTCATCAAAGGGCTAAGATTTGGGATGAGGCACGAGATGACAATCTTGAACCTCAAGACTTATGCTGAAGTGGTAGAGAGGGCCTTGATGTCAGAAAGGGAGACCCAAGATGTTCAGAGGATCAGGGACTCTAAGAGACAGGCCAGGATGTCAGGTTCTTTTGCAGAGGGGCAACCCAAGAAGAAACAGAAGAGTGGTTCCAGTAGTTCACAGGGACGGCAGCAGTCGGTCCGTTCCACACATTCTATATCCACGGGATCTACCCGGGGTAGGGAGGTCACTTGTTATTACTGTCACCAGCCTGGACATGTCAGGACAGAGTGCCCACACCGTCAGGCTGTATTCGCAGGTAAACCCAACACGTGCTTTGAATGTGGCCAGCCAGGACATTTTCAAAGGGACTGTCCTCAGAAGAGAGGTGGTACACGGAGTGAGGCTGGGACACAACAGCGCCCGGCACAGTCTTCAAGAGCACAGTCGGGGTTTAGGGCACTACCGCCACCAAATCCATCTCAGTCTTTCCAGAGTTCTCGTCCAGCTAGGGGATCTACCCCTAGTGTGGGCAGCCAGCAGTCCAGTTATCAGGGTGGAGGACGTCAGGGTACACTGGGTCGTGTCTTCAATTTGGCTCCAGTTCCTGAGGGGCAGACGGAGGGGTCATCCGGTGTGGTCAAAGGTACATTTCTTATGTTTAATTCATGGGCTAGAGTGTTGGTTGACTCAGGTGCTTCACATTCCATTATCTCTTCATCTTTCGCATCTGCATTGGGTCTAGATATCACTCCTTTAGACAGAGTTCTTTGTGTTGACACGCCAGTTGGAGTCACAGTGAGCCTAGACAAGGTGTGTAGGGGATGTGAGATAGAGATAGCAGGACGACAGTTGGTCTTTGATTTCATTGTCATGGACATGTCTAGTTTTGATGTCATCTTAGGGATGGACTGGTTGTCGGCCTTCCGGGCCAACATTGACTGCTATCGGGGTAGGGTGACTGTTTATACGCTGGAGGATGATTGTTTTTGCTTCGTGGGAGATCGTAGTGATTTCCACAATCCCTCTCTATGTGCTATAGGCAGACGAACGAGTTCGACTTTCTTCTTAGCTAGCCTTTTAGCTAATGAGGACATAGAAACACAGCTAGAGTCTCCAGATGTGGTTCGTGAGTTTATGGATGTTTTTCCGGAGGAGTTGATGGAATTACCTCCTCAACGCGAAGTTGAGTTTGCCATTGATGTCATACCCGGTACGGCTCCCATTTCCATGGCCCCGTATCGCATGGCACCGGCGGAGTTAAAAGAGTTGAAAGAGCAGTTGGAGGATTTACTCACGAGAGGCTTTATTAGGCCTAGTGTTTCGCCTTGGGGTGCACCAGTTCTTTTTGCGAAAAAGAAGGATGGTTCACTAAGATTGTGTATCGACTACCGAAAGTTGAATAGGGTGACTATCAAAAATAAGTACCCATTGCCAAGAATTGATGATTTGTTTGATCAGTTGAAGGGAGCACAGTGTTTTTCCAAGATTGATTTGAGATCAGGATATCATCAGTTGAGGGTTAAAGAAGAAGACATTCCTAAGACAGCTTTTCGTACCCGATATGGCCATTATGAGTTCTTAGTAATGCCATTTGGGTTGACGAATGCACCAGCGACATTCATGGACTTAATGAATAAGGTGTTTAGCGCCCATTTGGATACTTTTATAGTGGTATTTGTGGATGACATCCTTGTGTACTCTCAGTCAGAAGAGGAGCATGAAAGGCACCTACGAATTGCATTGCAGACTTTAAGGGAACACAAGTTGTATGCCAAATACGGAAAGTGTGAGTTTTGGCTACCGGAGGTAAAGTTCCTTGGGCACGTAGTTTCTGGTGGAGGTGTGTCGGTCGATCCTTCGAAGGTTGAGGCTGTTATGAGTTGGGAGAGGCCAAAGAATGTGTTTGAGATCCGAAGTTTCTTGGGGTTAGCGGGTTATTACCGACGATTCGTAAAGGATTTCTCACGGTTAGCTGCTCCTATGACCCGACTTACTCGTAAGGGAGTTAAGTTCATTTGGAACGAAGCTTGTGAGCTTGCCTTTATGAAGTTAAAGGAAAGATTGACCACATCTCCAGTGTTAGTGATTCCCGAGGGTGGCTTGGGGTATGTCATTTATTGCGATGCTTCACGGGACGGCTTAGGTTGTGTTTTAATGCAAGAGGGTAGGGTGGTTGCTTACGGGTCTAGGCAGTTGAAGACTCATGAGCAAAACTATCCCACACATGATTTGGAGCTAGCGGCAGTGATATTTGCTTTGAGGGGTTGGAGGCATTACTTGTATGGGGAAAAGTTTGAGGTATACTCCGATCACAAGAGTCTCAAGTACCTCTTTTCCCAAAAGGATTTGAATCTCAGGCAGCGTAGATGGATGGAATACATGGAAGATTATGACTTTGATTTGCAGTACCATCCGGGGAAGGCCAATGTTGTGGCTGATGCCTTGAGTAGGAAAACACGGGGAACGATGGCTAGCATTGCCATTCGGGAATGGAAGATGATGGAGGACTTTGCTGAGTTCGGGTTGTATTACAGTGATGATGATGGAGAACCGGCCATGTTGTTTACACTTGTGGCACAACCGGCTCTAGTAGGTAGGGTCATTGAGTCACAAAGGGAGGATGAAGAGGTGGATGCCATTCACACACGGATTTCAGATGGTGAGACAGTGGACGGTTGGACTCTTCACACAGATGGTGGTTTGAGATTCAAGGGACGGATGTTTGTACCAGAATCTTGTAGGGAGGATGTTCTTCAGGAGTTTCATAGTTCACGTTTGGCGGTACATCCTGGTGGTACCAAAATGTATCACAATTTGAGAGGGCAGTATTGGTGGAAGGGCATGAAGGGTGATGTGGCACGTTTTGTGGCTAGATGCCTTACTTGCCAACAAGTAAAAGCCGAACACCAAAGACCAGCAGGGTTGTTGCAACCAATTCCAGTTGGAGAGTGGAAATGGGATCATATTGCTATGGACTTCGTGACGGGATTGCCAAAGTCTAAGGAGGGACATGACACGATTTGGGTCATTGTTGACCGGTTGACCAAATCGGCCCATTTTCTTCCTATTCGGATGACGGAGAAGATGGAGAAGCTTGCAAAACTTTATGTTGAGGAGATTGTCCGGTTACATGGGGCACCAATCTCTATTATTTCAGATAGGGATCCTCGGTTTACTTCACGTTTTTGGAGGAGTTTCCAGGAGGCCCTTGATACGGAGTTGTGGTTTAGCACCGCATTCCATCCCGAGACAGATGGTCAGTCGGAGAGGACGATACAGATTTTGGAGGATATGCTTCGGGCATGTGTTCTTGACTTTAAAGGTAGTTGGGAAGATCATCTGGCATTGGTAGAGTTTGCCTACAACAATAGCTTTCAAGCTAGTATCGGAATGGCACCGTTCGAGGCCTTGTATGGTAGACCTTGTAGGTCACCTATTTGCTGGGTGGAAGAAGGCGAGAGAACTACCTTGGGTCCAGCATTGATTTCAGAGACGGTTGAAAAAGTGAAGTTAATTAGGCAACGGTTAATTACAGCCCAAAGTCGGCAAAAGAGCTATGCCGACAAAAGGAGGAGACCTTTAGAGTTTGAAGTGGGAGATCATGTGTTTCTCAAGATTAGTCCACGCAAGGGATTGTTGCGGTTTGGGCGGAGTGGCAAGTTGTCCCCACGGTTTGTTGGACCATTTGAGATCCTTCAAAGGATTGGAGAGGTTGCTTACCGGCTTGCACTACCACCACAGTTGGACAAGGTGCATGATGTCTTTCACGTCTCCATGTTGAGACGTTATGAGCCGGATCCATCACACGTGTTAGATTGGTCAGACTTGGAGTTAGAGGAGGACGTCTCCTATGAGGAGAAGCCAGTTCAAATTCTTGATGCACGGGAACAGGTTCTCCGGGGCAAGACCATTCCATTGGTCAAGGTTTTATGGCGACACCACGGGCTAGAGGAGGCTACTTGGGAGCGGGAGGATGAGCTCCGTTCCAAGCATCCAGATTTATTCACTTCTTAAGGTACGTTTGATTTCGCGGACGAAATCCCCTAAGGTGGGGAGGTTGTAATAACCGGACCATTTATCGGGTCGGATCCGGGTTGGGTTGATTTTATTTATATATAGTTGTTTTTCTTTAAACTTTGAAAATTCATAACTCACTCATCTTAAATCCGATTTAGGTGATTCTTTTTTTGAAATTGAGTGTTTTGAAATTTTCTTTTCATTGGAATTGATTTCATTTAGAGAATCCAAAGGAACTGAGCCCAGGTTTTTCAAAGTGGAGAAAAACGAATTTTTTTCTTATGTTGGAAAGAAAGAAATGTTCAAATCTCTCGGGTTAGCTTTTTATTGTTTCTTGGTGATTATTTTATGTAGGGACTCACATTTAGAGGTTTGAAATATTTTGTGTCCATTCGGAATTATTTTTCTGGTTCGTTTAGGTGAAATGGGCATTTTGGGCCCAGGCGCCGTTTTAGGGCTTCGGGACCGATTTGGTGGGCTCGTTTTGGATTTCGATGTCGAATAAATATTTTTATTCATATTGTGACATTTTTGAATGGCATTTGAAATTTTAGAATTTTAGAAAGAAACCGGGACGCATTTGGACACCGTATGAGACTTATATGGTAGATATACACATAAGTGAGACAAATTGTGACTTGTGGGGCCCACATGACCCAAAAGTGAACAATTTTTTTTAAGTGGCAGAACCTTTGGTCGGCAGCCCCATCTTCCTTCTTCATTTCATTTTCTCTCTCTCTCTCTCTAAGACTCCATTAAAGAAACCTTGAGATCTACTTTCTCTCTCTAGATTTTGGACCCCTTCAAGGTTGTTTTGGCTCAAGAGTCCAAGAGAAAAGTTGTAGAGCTCGGCTAGGGCTATCCATTGATCAGAAAATTATCCATTTTGGGGCTCATTTGGAAGGTGTAAGCTATATACAACTCCTCTTCTTCACCCCATTTTCGCATAAGTTACTCCTTTGAGGTAGGGGGTTTTAGTTTTAAGTTTTATTTGGCTAAAATTTACATATATTTACTCATGGAGTGTTTAGGATTTTACTTCATCTAACTCCATTTTAAATCTCATGAATATATTGATATTGTCTCATATTTTAATGATGATTATGTAAGCATCATGTTTTGTTTTTGTATTTATGAGATATATGGAGGATGGGTTGATTATATGTTGAATAAAGTGCTGATTTTTGGGTTGTGGATGTATGGATTATTTTGTGATGTTCTAGTAGTTGGTGATGTATGGAGAATGAGCTGAATTTTTTGTATGGAGTACATGCTGATTTTTTTTTCTCCTTTTGTTGATTGTAGTACTTTGTGTTCCTCTTTAAATTTTTTAAATGACTAAGAATGACTTGTGGAATATATGTTTAAATTTGTGGTCAAGAATATGCATTTTATCTTGTGTATTGCCTATATTAATGATATTGGTTATGTGTAGAATAAGGAAATTATGTCATGCTAGGTGAAATCCTAGGACATGAATTGAGTGCAATTGCATTGTTTATATGCGTGTGAATATTGCACATGTGTTAATTTGATTAATTATGCCACAATATGTTTGGATGATGATTTTGGGATTTGATGTCGCGTTTAAGGGTATTGTCCCTTGAGGGAAATCCTCATATATTGGCCAATTAGGGTGGTCACCGGCGGGCTAGTATCCCGGAAAGAACCATTAGGAACGTCGTCAATGGCACGTGTCCTGTTTGATGCCTAGTGCGTGCCACAAACACGTGACTTGAAGGGTGTCTTGCGAGTCAATCCCACTTGATGATTTCGAGATTTTTGTTTATATATTTTGACATTTGAATTGCACACTTGCTTTACACGTTTTATGTATGTTAATATTACCCTTGATTAAATTGTGGAGGTTATTGTTGCAATGTCATTCCATGTTTTAAACTATTCCAAAGATTAGGCATTTAGGGAGCATGAACCCTAGTTGCATCATTGATCACTTAATGGTTTGATATATGGTATAGTTGGCGATATAAAACTTTTAACTTGCCTTCTACTGAGCTATGAGTGGACAAGCTCACCCCCTAAACATTTCAGGTAAAGGAGTCGACACCGGAGAGAGTTGAGCCTCCATTGGTGCAACAAATTTCAAGGAGTTTCTTTTGATGTTAAGGCCTCATGTAGCCTCTATTTAGTTATATGTATGATGAAATTTGTTTAGAAGCATTCTTGTGGCTTTTTGTTCACCTAGCCACCAACTTCATGTTTAGGATTGCTTCTCCTTGAATTTCATTTCTTTTGATTCTTTTGAAGATGTGTATGTAATGACACCTAAATGTCATGTTGTATGTACAAGTTAATGATCTTGACTCATGTTGCACCATACTTCATTTTTGGATTTTGATATCTTGAGTTGGGACTTGCCATGGATGATTTTAGATTCATATTCATGCTCATATCATGTATTAGGTTCAGTTTGGAGCAGGTTTATGGGAGAAATGAGAAGGAAAAATTCTCTTGACAGATTGTTCACGAAAGGACCCCTTTCTGTCCAGATTTTGCAAAATTTTTTTTGATAGGTCTAAACTACTCCAAATGACTTGAAATTTTTACCATGTCTTCTAATAGATGTCTAGTGGCTCCAGATTAAATTTCGTGAATTTTGGAAAGCTACAGATTTTTACAAAAATCAGACAGTGTCCTGCTGTCAGATTTTGAACCCACTGTTTTGTGCTGATTTGGAAAATTCGTTTGACCCATTTTCAAAACTCTATAAATTATGAAAATTTCCAGAATTGAATCCCTTTATGTCTATTTTCTAAATACCAAAGCCCAGAATTTTATAAATTCTTTAAGGCATTCAAATGAGTCCATCCTTGATGAAGGTCTGTTTTTAGCTCGCTCCATGTGAGCTGTTTTAACTTGTAAAACTGATTTCATTGGCATATTTTCAGCTGTTGATTTTTGATCATCCATGTGGTACGTTTAGTCTAGTTTCCATAGAATTTTAGTTTGCTCCGTTTCGAGTTAAAATGAATTTGTTATGAATTTTTTTGTAACGAGTGTTTAGATTTTCTTCTAGCTGAGGCTGACTTTTTTTTTCATTTTTGGTTCTAGTTTTATACTTTGGGCTCGGTTTGAGTCCGACAATTCTCTTTTCACCCATGGATCTCAAGTCTCGAGGTTCAGGGCGTGACAGATGCCTAGTAGTGACATGTAGTCACCTACAAGTTCTGATTTTGAGAATTTGTAAACCTAGGTATAGGTTTGAAAATTAAGCGGATAATGACGTTGAAATAGACATGGGGTGATAAACTTTGAGATTGTTCGATTAGTAGGATGTAAGATCCTAGATTTGGAATTAGATTCCATTGGGTGATAACCTATGAAACTGGGTTGAACTATGTGACTTGTTTGGGTAAGTGCACCCTTTATGTGCCTTATTCTAGTTAGTGCACTTGTTATGTTAAGTGCGTGGGATTGATGTGGATTGTAATAATACACGGGACTTTGGATTATGCCTGAGATGCATTCCAGTCAAAAAAATCATGGTTGATAATGATGGGATGACTTTGAGTACTGATGATCTCAATTATAGGAAAGTATCACTATGAGTGATTGATGTGATTAGTCGAGGATATTACCTTAAACTAAAGGTAGAGATAGACCGTATAGGTCTTGAGGTAAAGATTGTGGACTCTAGGGAGCAAGTGCTCTGGAGGATGTGAAAGTGAACCGTACATGGGGTTCAGTTTTTAAGCGTGTTATTATCGCCTAGGGATTCTAGTTTTGGAGATTTGATGAGACATGCCAAATATTTAAGCTTGAGTGAGCTAATGATAGTTGAGAAGTAGGAGTTATGTTAAACTCCAGTTGTGGGAGCTTAGGACTTTGAGAAAGTCCCTAAGCATTGAATAAAATAAAAAAAATGGGGATTGAACTGTGATTATAACTTTGAGGGATTTAAATGTGTGAAGGACAAGAAAGGCATGTAGTCGGGGTTGGACTAGCGGGAAGAAACGGCCTGGCCAGCCATTTCTCTTCGATTAGTACTTCTCTTACAATGTGTCCGGTCCAAGTGATTGTGGGATTGATTCGATGAGTATCAGTAAATAAGGAAATAAAATTTGAATGTTGTGAGTATGGCAACTCTTACTCATAAATGAGTGTATGATTGAGATTGTGATAACAAGAGTAGGTTAGTTTAAACCGCTCTTGAGGTTATGAGTTTCAGTACATGATAGAGTACTCGAGGGGACTTGTGATATTCTTGGAAGGCTACAGACTTTGGGATGATCACTGTGGTGCTGTCAGTGAGACGCAGTTTTGTCTACTGACACATCAGTTGGAGGATCGGTCTCATATGGACGCAGTTTTGTCTATTGACCCATCCATTATTGAGATTCTTGTCATTTAGGCGCAGTTTTGTCTATTGACAAGTGGTGGTGACTCTGGGCGCAGTTTTGTCCATTGTCGCATATGAGTGGTGTTATCATTTAGACGCAGTTTTGTCTATTGGCACATCAGTTGAGGATCGGAGTCGTATGGATGCAGTTTTGTCTATCGACCCAATCATTATCACTTAGACGCAGTTTTGTCTATTGACAAGTGGTGGTGACTCTGGGCGCAGTTTTGTCCATTGTCGCATATGAGTGGTGTCGTTATTTAGACGCAGTTTTGTCTATTGGCACATCAGTTGAAATTCTTGTCACTTAGACGCAGTTTTGTCTATTGACAAGTGGTGGTGACCTTGGACGCAGTTTTGTCCATTGTCACATTGTGATGGTGTTGTCGTTTAGACGCAGTTTTGTCTATTGGCACATCAGTTGAGATTCTTGTCATTTAGGTGCAGTTTTGTCTATTGACAAGTGGTGGTGACTCTGGGCGCAGTTTTATCCATTGTCGCATATGAGTGGTGTCGTCATTTAGACGCAGTTTTGTCTATTGACGCATCAGTGGTGGGGGACGCTACTTTGTCTATTGGCCCATCTATTATTGATTGGTTGTCGTCACTATGGATGCAGTTTTGTCTATGGACACAGCCTTGGATATTGTGATCTTTGTTGAGGGGCAGTTTAGCCATTTGACGCACCTGAGAGTGTGATTGTTGTCATTGAGATGCAGCTTTGTCTATTGACACACTTGCTGATGCGAGATTTTCATCATGAGAGACAGTTTAGTCTATGGATGTATCATTGTGGGTGGTGTGACCCTGAGAGAATGATTCTCGATTGTCATATGTGATTTGATTAGTTTTGGGACATGACTGGATCATAGCGTGGACAATAGGGATTTTCATAGATTTTTGTTACTTGTGAACCGTACCTTGTGGTACCAGTGAAATTAAAAGGATCCAAGGATTGATTATGAGACTTCGGGAGTAAAAATTTCATGAGTGTTAGAGAAAGGTGATCGAACCAGCCCAAGATTGAGTTATCAATCCTTAACAAACATTGGCCTCAGATCACAGATGAAATGTGTAAGTTGGGATTGTGAACATGGTATTGTCTGGTGTGAGAACTTTGAGAATTGTGATTCAAGGAGGGTGAATTACTAGAAAGGGATGCCTATGCATACTTTCACTAATTGGAAAGTGGGTAGGTTGGAAAGTAAATTGGTTATAGTTTTGATCTTCCTAAACTTGGTTTGGGAGATAATTTATGGTTGTGTCAGTTACAGTAGATGACGGCACTACAGTTTTGGAGATGTCTGGACATCTTTCGAGAGATGCCAATAGTTCGATATTTTGTGAAATTTGGAGCGAAGTAGTGTGATGTGATAAACAAGAACCTTGTTGGTTACGTAATGGAAGCCGCGTGTTGGATACTGGCGAGTTATGAGTATTTTCTGTGATAGAAGGAAGATAGGGAAGGTCACTTAAGGTTTAGTGACAACACTCTTGCAATTTAGAACATGATGCTAATTTCGTGGACGAAATTCTTTAAAGGTGGGGAGGTTGTAGAGACTGGAACCAAATTTGACCGGTTTTCAAAAAATTTCATTATTTTAGCTATAAATGCGTTTCAAATGATGTTTTGGATGTTTTGAGAGTGAAAAACATGTTTGGAAACATGTTATGAGGTTTTTAGAAGTTTTTGAAAAATTTGGAGTAGTTTGACTTTTTGGTCAAACAGGGGCCCGGGATGCGGTCCACGTGGGCCCGAAAATTTGGAAAATTTCCAAAAAATAATTATTTTTTATTTTGAGTGTAACGAAATGTTTAATGAGTTAAGGAAGCGATTTCGAGGCCGTGGGAGTTTTCAAAATCGAAAAAGGAGCCCGGGAAGGTACGTTAAGTGACTTGGGGGCGTTTTGGTCTTTTGGCACCCCAGATATTATAAATATCTAGGGCTGAGATATCTCAACCATTTCTTACGGTTCTCTCTCTCTCTAAATCTCTCCCACTTCATCTCTCCACCTTCTCTCTACATTTCGGGTGCATTCGGCTTGGATTCGTGATTCGCCGAAGAAGAAAAGTGTGTATGGGACGGCTAGGGCTTCGGTTTGAACTGAACAAACTCGTGTTTCGGCAAAGTGGAACCTGCTGGAAATTTTGATAAGTGCTTGGATAGCTTCCAATTTCGAGGTAAGGGTGTTTCTTCTCTTCTAGTTGTCTATTCTAGGGTTTTGGGTGGTTTAGAGAGGTTTTCGGTTGAGTTTGTATGTGAGAGAGATGGGCAAGGGGCTGAATTTTTATATTTCCTCTTCCCTTGTGATTATGCATGCTAAATAGATCCATCTTGATGAATATATGATGTGTGGGTTGAATATGTGCAAAGTGTGCAAAATGAGAGCATGATTAGCTATATTGTGCATTATATGCATATGTAGGTTATGTGTATTTTGGGGTGCAATCATATGATTATATTTTGGTTGTGTGTGTGTATAAATGTTGAATGCATGCTAGGTTATTTTATAGCAAGTGTGTGCATTGTTGAAGCATGATCAAAATATGCTAGGTTGTGGTTTGTAGGCATATGAGAGTGATATGCATGCCTTATGACATATATATGACCATGTGTTGTTTTGAATGTTAGAATGCATGCTAGGCTTGTTATGGCAATGATATGCATTGAAAAACATGACATATGAATGAGTGCATTCATACTTGAATTGTATGTTGTCGTGTGCATGAAAGCATTTTACATGCCATGTAGTGAGGGACATGTAGGTCGGTGTCGGGTCGGCACCTAGGAGGGGAGGGGCATCCCTACTGAGCCGTAGTGTTGCTCACCTCGCTGCCCCAAACATTTTTTTTTAGGTAAGAAGCCGAGAATGGATGAAAAGATCTTGCTTCCTTACTTGGAGCATTTTGGTGCATTTTGGGGATCTTTTGAGATATATGTATGGACTATGTTTTTGGCTATCCATGACGGCATGTGGCATGTGGATTATGTTGATTTATAGTTACATTCACGGTATATGTAACTTGTATATTCATTTGAATCCTTATGTGTATGGTTTCATGGATTTGATATGAATTTGGAGCTTAAATGGATGAATGTATCCTTTTTGTCTTTTATATCTTGAACTCTTGGATATGAAGGTTTTGAAGAGCGGATTTATATTGGAATCACGGTTGTAGGATTTCGATGTTTGAGTTAGGTTGTATGTATGAGTTGATGAATATGATCCTTGGAAAAATGAGGATGGTTTATACACTTGAATTTTATGTGCATTGAGAATTTAGGATGAGTTTTCTATGATTATACAAGATTTGAGATTCAAATGTGTAGGTTGATGTGTGAGTATGATATTATATCATTGGGGGATGATTTATATGTTTTATGAATGATCCAAGGTGGTTTGGTTGAGGTTTGAGTTCAAATGGATCTTGTATAGGTGTTTTGGAGTTGCTGGGAAGTGCATTTCGATCAATCGAAATGTCCATTTCGATTGATCGAAACTCCCATTTCGATTGATCGAAATGGTTGCGAAGTCTGAGTGTTTTTGAGGTCCAGAATGGGGTAATTTCGATCAATCGAAGTCCCCATTTCGATTGATCGAGATAATGGAGGTCCAAGGTACCGAGAGAGTGTTTTTTTCGATTGATGGGGTCAAAATCTCGATTGATCGAGATGAATCTCAATTGATCGAGATTACTATTCACAGCTTTTTCCAAAACTTCATTTCGACGTAATTTCTTCGTTTTAAATCATAATTGAGTGTGGTTTTTTTTGACCTTGAGTATTTTTGGATTCTCTATCCAATGGTGTAAGCCTCAGTTTTATATTTCAACGAAAAAAAGTTTTCAGGCTCGAAAGTGAGTGATTCTCAAAGGTGTGGCCAAGTAAATTGCCACGAAGGTGTATGATTTGATCTAGGGCCCATGGGAATTGGTTGAGGTAGTGTTGTGTGAATTTATATGAAACAATTAAGTTAAGCTTCCGCTGTAAATGAGTGTAATAAGGGTTCACTGGGTTTAAATGGACAGTTAACCTCTGGTTCTCCGAGAATTAGAAATCGGGGCATTATAGCTTGGTATTAAACCTTGATACTATCGCACGAGTATGCTTGAGATAGTTCATGGGGTTGAGTGAACAGGTTCACACTCGAGATTCGGGGTCAGTCCGAGGGAGTCCCGGCGGTCTGGATTCTGGGGCATGACATGGAGGGTTGGAGGAGCAGTTGCTGCGTGAGGCACTTTCACCAGTTTTGTGGTGCTCCAGTTACTCTGGTTGGCGGTTTACTGTGCATGTATGTTTGCTACGCAGGTTTGTGGATTTTCTGTTGCACCAGTTGTGGCTATGCTGTTGCTGGTTTGTGGTTTCGGAAGAGGAGATGATGGGTTGGAGGAGCTGCTGCTTGAAGCAACTACACCAGTTTTCTCTGGTGTAGGGTAGTTTTACAAACACAATGTGTGGAGGATGATTCAACAATTTGCTGGGGGCCGGCTTGTAGCCATTGGTAGTAGAGCCATGCTTTGATTCAAGTGATGGAGGGTTGGAGGAGCAGTTGCTGTGTGACAGGTTCATGGCTTTGGTATCATTCTAGTTGGAGGTTTGCTGTGCAGTTCTGTTTGTTACGCAGTTTGTGGCATTGCTGTTGCACTAGTTGTGTGCTTTTGCTGGTGCTGGTGTGTGGATTTGGATATAGACTGTACAAACCTGATAAGCCAAATTTCCAAGAATGGTCTTTGCTATAGCAGACCCCAATGGGAAATCTGTTGAAACTTGCTCTACCATAATCTTTGCTCCTTGTAGCCTATCTCCATCTACATCTGATACATGAATTGTGACTGCGCATTTTCTTTCCTTCACCAAGAAAATTAAAATGGGTAAAAGAAATAAAAAATTTCATATTTCTTTACTGTTTGAAAAAAAAAAGATGTTAGAACAATTTCAAATTTTCATTTGTCTCCTCAGTCTTCTTGATCATAAATCTAATAAAGTAATGAACCATAAAATATCTAGTAGTTACAGTGTTGATTTTGTGTTGTTGGTTTGTTCTCCATTGCTCCATTGTTGGTTTGTTCTCCATTGCTCATGAACCATAAAATATCTAAATGGTTTGTTCTCCATTGTTCTATTTTTTCTTTTATTCATCTAAATGTAGACTTACTATTTTTAGCAAGATTAAGTATGTGGATTATTCTTTTTGAATATAAATGCAGACATGCTAGCAGAGTTATCAAGAAGAGAGAAAGCAGCAAATATTAAGCCTAATCCTTATATCGATATCTACATGAAGGTATGAAAGTGTAATACCCCGCTCCAACACATGGTATGATATTGTCCGCTTTGGGCCTGAGCCCGCACGGTTTTGCTCTTGGGTTTTACCCCAAAAGGCCTCATACCATTTGAAGAGAACATACTACATATAAGCACATCCCCTTTTCCACACCCAGGCGATGTGGGATTGAGCGCCCTGTACCCTGTCAGTGTGATAGCTCAGCCCAGTGTCTATCTTCGCACCCGCCCACTCACACCCGTCCACAAGGGTTACTACAGAAAGTAACTACTTTGAAAAATTCTTAAGAAAATAAAAGATTTTGGTACTAGCTTTTGTACAAGTAGACCACTTGGTTTTTGAATTTATTGGGTTATGTTTGATATGGAGCTTCTACAACCAGATTCCA
This sequence comes from Cornus controversa, assembly GCA_026545225.1. Lineage (NCBI taxonomy): Eukaryota > Viridiplantae > Streptophyta > Magnoliopsida > Cornales > Cornaceae > Cornus > Cornus controversa. The sequence continues at coordinate 14,672,805 of CM048853.1, read as the reverse complement.
CCCTCTATGTGAATTTTACATTCCAATCCTCCATGGTAATTGAGGTTTTTTTTTTTCCCAATAAGTTTCTAGAGTAACTAGTTCTTACTTTTCAATTACATGTTCTATTTAATCTCAATTAGAATCAATCGTCAATGCCAGAGTTTAGTTTATGAAACTTGCTTTTTCTTATGCTAGAGATGTTTCAAAACAAATATCTCTTAAAGGCTATTTATATTGCTGAAAATTATCTGAGATTTTTTTAGTAACATACATTCATAACTTCACATTTTAAGCATGTTTCTAGTCACTGTTTTGTCAGAGCAAGCACAGCTACAAATCAGGTCAATTTATTCAGACTGACTTCGCAAAGTTATCGGTCTAAATCGATCTAAAACCATTCTAATATTTTTATAAAATATATTTGAACAGAACTACTCTCTCAAATTAGTAAAATCCAATTCTCAATTTACTAAAGCTACAAAAAAATTTCTTTCAATACAAAATTTCGAGTATTTTCCATCATTTTTTGTCTATCTTTTTAAGATTCCAAAAAACAGTAACATTTAGTCAATAACAAAACAAATTACCTAATTTTCACAACAGATATATGGATATCAGTATATAGACACAGAGAAGAAAAAAGAATTACTAAGAAATAAACCTGCTACTAGATAGAGAAACAGTAGAGAAAAAGAGAGAGGAGTATAAAATTGGGACAAGAATATTGGGACGAAGGGAGTATAAAAACACAAGCTTCCATGGAATTCATAGCTAATCAACTATAGAAAAAGTAATCCCATTGTCAATGGTACTAATAAATATATAATAAATCACCAACATTATATCTCATTAGCATTTATCATGCCCTTGACACAGCATAAAACAAATAGGACACTGTTCTTGAATTACACAAACTTGACATTGCTAAACATGAGAGCTGTGGAGAGTAACTACCTTAGCCTTTAATATTTCCTTTTCTAGTGCACTTCTGAGTTGCTCGGTTTCCTAGAAGTTTCCAACAAGAAAGCATGTTAATAAGTGATGTGGAAGAGGGAAAAAGAGGAAGGTTAGGTACTAGTGTCTGCCTTTATATCTTAAATAGGAAGAAGAGTTAAGAAGGCACTAAAATAAGGATTCTTTAGAGTTACTGGTATGAGTTCAAAGAGAACAATATTATTGTCAGTCCCTTCCATAATGACATCAGACATTTGTAAGGCAAATATACATGACATAGACTTAAGTACACTGCTAGAAACACTTTATCAAACCAGACAGCAAATGGCACACATTGAACCTTTTCTAAGTTGTTATGACAGCAAACTATTGATAAAAGATAAGCTCTAGATGATCAATATGGAAAGTAGTCAATTGTAGAGTCTTTTCTTAGCAAAACTAGCTCAAACATATCAAAATACACTTGTTAGAAGTCATGAGCATCATTCCAGAGTTTTTCTAACTCAAGGTAATAGTCCCTTGGTCCCTTGACAGCCAGATTGAATAAGCAAATCAGGTTTTGGGTGGTCAAAGTTTTAAATCAACTTCTAATCCAACATCAACACATCAATACCACATATAATGAATAGACAATCATGTTGGTATATATATAAGTATCCCAAAAATAAAATAACACAATCTGGCTGTACTTTTGACCATTTTCAAATCAGAATTTTTCAACAAAGATTATGCTCCAAAAGGTCAAATGTAAATGTAGGAGCTAACAAGGATTAAAACTAAGTCTTAAAAGTAGTGTATACAAATTTTCAGCAGAAATAATTGACAAACAAGAGCTCAGAATGTGCAGAACTAAGAGGGCTTCAAAACAGACATTTAATTGCCTCAATAATTGTCAATGTTCACTCAATACAACGTGTTTAGGACACCCAAGCACTGGATTTTGACTCGGTAGCAGTAGAAGTAGATTAACCAAATCTGACAGTATAAAACTGAGCTTCGTGGGTCAAATGATTATGCAGGCATTGCAGCAACTCTATGTGAACAAAAAAACATGGGAACAACTTAAATACATATGCTGAAATGGTCAATAAGTCATAAGTTTAGATGCAACAGGTTGACAGTATTTCATGATTTTGATAGCAATATAAGCACATAAACTAAGTATTAGCATGTCAAAATTTGTTGCAGCCATTGTAACACCTCCCAAACACCAAAAACATATAAATGTGACCTAAAAAGATTTGTTGGGATAGATAAACACCCTTCCTTTTGACAACAAGTGGGTCTTTATCAGCCAACTCCCCTGTTTCCATCTTTCCTTTCAAAGAATGACACTTTGCTAATGCCTTGCCTTTTTAGTTTTGCATTTGGAATCACATTCTTTAGATTATTGGGAGCTCATTTTCTTTAACTTGGAATAGTAGTTGTTGTCAAGATTTGTTCATAAAGAACTGGTAATGAATAGCAGTGAGTATAATAGTCAATATATTTGCAGATACAATATTACAGATATAATTTTAACAGCATCACTTGTATTTGTAACTTATAAGCCATGCTTCTCTATTCCTAGTTTCTATATATTAGATCTCTAAGCATCCAACAACTACTAGTAATCATCTAATAATGATTTTTAATGCAACCTCGTTGTAACCTGCTTTCCAGCATTCTGCCTTCTATTAGATCAGGGTATAAATGTTGATTGAGAAGGTTGTTCAGCTTGACACTACCAACTAGGACTATTTGAGATTGTTTCGTGTAGCTTACATCAAGCTTGTTCATTAACATTACTGACATCCACTAGGACTACTTGAGATTGTTTCATGTAGATTACACCAAGCTTGTTCATTAACATTACTGATATCCATTTGTATTTTCAAAATCTATCAGTTCTACTTAACCCATGCTAATTCACAAATGTCAACAAAGCTTGTTCAATTAATCATCATGACTCACATTCCTCATATTATTTGTCAACTTACTTAGGTAATAAGTTTGTCAATGGATTAAGTTTCTAAAACTACACAAAAAATAACTCAACCATTTATAAGGCTATTCTGGGAGTTGGTCATCTTTGGCATTTTAAGCAAAAATTTAAAATGTAAGCTTGAGGTTGACTTCTTTAGGCTGGTTAATGAGGAAGCTATTGAGCCAAGATCAAGTTGTTAACAACTATTTTGTTTATATACCTACCCTGTAAAGAAGCTAAACTAGTAAGCTTTGGGAAAAACTAAAACTTTATAGTTGATATGCATATGTCCACTGTTCATAAGCCTTAACTGGAGCTAGCTTTGAGTAATTGAGTTCAGTGTGTCAAGGAAATAAACTCAGGATTCAAGCTAAAGCATGGCTTATTTAAAAAGGTGATTAAAACTAAACAAGCCTCTCAGATTGCTCATGAGGAGAGCAAGGAAAAAAAATCCTATATTTGAGATCAGCTCACTCTTTATTAAACAAAGAAAATGAGCTTAGCTAATTCAATTTTTATTACCTTTTATCTTTTGCTAAGTCAAAAACCTGACCAGGAGAACCCACAGCACTCTACAGATGCCTTTACTACAGTGCTATGACAGCAATGACTCATAGCTCTTCTACAAGATAGCTAGCCAGTAGTGTACCATATCCATTAGTGTTAAGACTTGAGATAGAGTATTGTAAAAAATGTCATTGTTTAATTTCATTCAACATCATTATTTTTTGATTACTAAATCAATCTGCAAGCAATCTTCTTGTTCTTTTTTTTTTCCCTTTTTCTTGAAGAGTTCTTTTCATTACTACTTTATTTACTTTCTCTCTGCTTGAACATTCCCCACTTGTAAAGAATAATATTGGTAGCAACTCAATTCAACCAAGTTGCCAAAAATAGAGTTAAAAAGACTAGTAATAGATTATTTTCCTTCAAACCATTGTTCAGTGTTCATCTAAATTTTTTTGCAATTTGTTTGTTTCTAAATCAACATTTATTTGTTTCTAAATTACATATTTGTTTCTTTGCAGTGAAGAATCAACCAGAGAAACAACAATTGCCATTGCCCACGAATTTCTGTCCAATTGCGAGTTTGAGGTAGAGTCAAAAGTTTCTAACATACTTTTCTCATTTTTGTCCAATTGTGAGTCAAAAGTTTCTGACATATTTTATTGACTTAAATTGATGTAGTCATCAATCATAGTTAATTCTTCTGTTCCTATTTATTTATTGCCATGTATGGTATAAGGATAAAACATTTTTTTTCAAGAATTGATAAAAGCTTGAATTGATTTATCAACTCTTTACTTGTGGACTTAATTGGCTTGTGAGCTGAGTTTTTTTATAATTTGCACTACAAACATGTTTTGGATTAATAATTGATTTGGAGTTAGAGGTTGGAACTGAGCTGTGTTTGGAAGTGAATTGAGTTCGATAATAAACTAGTTTGATGGGAAACATACGAATGCCTGTTTAGGTTTTGCTTTGATTTAGACTGCTAGAGATTTTGAATTGATAATTTGTTGGCTGTGATGGTAGGAAAAGAAACTGTTTCAGTTTATTTATTTTTTCTAGAATGACTACTGAAGTACATATGCTATATTGAAGGCTTAGCTTGCCCAAGTCCCTAGTTTTTAACATCATAGCCTATATGTCTAATTTGTTCACTCTAATTGGTGTTGTATTCAATTGATGTTTCACCTCTCTTTGCTAGTATTGGGTATCTGCTCTATTTGATGCACTGCATTGAGATACCAAATCTCAGTCATCCTAATTCTTTTTATTTTATGTTATTGCTGCTCCTAGTTATTTGCCACTCCAAGACCTTGACAACACTGAAACCTTTGAGTTTGGGCATATCTAGAAGATCAACCACGAACATTTCCAACTAGGATGAACTTATTAGCCTCTCTTCCGCCTTTGTAGTCATTTGAACTCCCAACAAAGCCAACGAAATAAGATAAAAACACAAGTTTCTTTCCATTAGTTCTACCATTCTTCTGCTTGAATGAACACACCCACACACAAAATTTGGTATATATTTAATTAAATAATATGATTTTTTTACTTATGATGAACTTGGTTTAGGTTATCGATCACTTCTACTAGAAGTAGTCACTTATTATTGAACAAATTAGCGCAAGAAGCTATGGATAAAAGCTGGATGCACCTTGATAGCAGGTTATTATAACCTAAATAACCTTACCCATAAAAGTTTAGCGATTGTACCTGTCATTTTTGTCATTATTAAAATATTTGAGTTTTTAACTGTAGAGCTTCCAACGAGTATATAAATAGAGCACGAGGTAATGCAAGGAATCAGGATACCATTTTATGCTCTTGTAGACATTGTTTAAATTCAGAATATCAATGCTTCAGTATAGTGTATGAGCACATAGTGATAAATGGAATGGATTTAAACTATATTGTGTGGGTCTTTCATGGAGAGAAGAAGAGTGTACATGTAGAAAATGAAGGTGATGATGACCCTGTGGAAATGTATGAAACGTATGAGATGTTTAGAGATGCTTATTTTGATGGTGAAGACGACGGTACTACAGAGTCTACTGATGGAAGTAAAGAGGCTAAGTTCAGCAAAGCTTTGGAATACGCTGAATCTCCTTTATATCCTGATTGCATGAAATATACAATTATGTCAGCAACGGTTGCTTTATATAACCACAAAGCTGCTCATAATTTATCTGACACTGGATTTGATGAGCTTCTTAATATTGTTCGCGATATGCTTCCGCCAAATAACAAACTTCCTAAGGGAATTCTTGCAACAAAGAAGTTATTAAAGACATTTGATTTGGGATATGAAAAAATAGATGCATGCATCAATGATTGTTGTTTGTTTAGAAAAGAAAATGAGGATATGAGTACATGCCCAAAATGTGGTGCTTCACGATGGAAAGTGAATGCACAATCTAAGAAGGTTCGAGAAGGCGTTCCAGCAAAGGTGTTATAGTACTTTCCAATAGTACCAAGATTTAGGCGATTATTTTGATCAATCGAAAAGGCCGAACAAGTATTGTGGCATTCGACTAATAAAAGTCGAGATAAGAAGATGCGCCATCCAATTGATTCACTTTCATGGGATATGATAAATAAAAAGTGGCCGTCTTTTGCATCAGATCCTCGAAATTTAAGGCTTGGCCTTGCGGCTAATGGGGTTAATCCATTCGGTGACCTTAGCACTAAACATAGTTGTTGGCCGGTGATTTTAGTTATTTATAATTTTGACCCTTTGCTTTGCATGTCTAAAGAGAATATGATGTTGACGTTGTTGATCTTCGGACCAAAGCAACCAGGGAATGACATTGATGTGTTTTTAGAGCCACTGGTGGAGGATTTGAAGGAGTTGTGGGAAAAAAATTGTTCAACTCTATGACTCATTCACTAAATCCATGTTTAATTTGAAGGCAATTTTGATGTGGACAGTTAGTGATTTACCGGCCTATTCTAATTTGTCTGGTCAGGCAACAAAGGGTAAGTGTGGTTGTCCAGTGTGTGCTAAAGACACAAATTCAGAATATTTGCCGTGTAGTATGAAAACTGTGTTTAGGGGTAGTCGGAGATTTCTTTCACACAATCACCCATATAGAAAGAAGAAAATCTGGTTTGATGGAAAAGAAGAACTGGGGGATCCACCTAGAGTATTATCTGGTTCAGAAATTTTTCGTCGTGTTGAGACTTCTGAAAATAATTGGGGAAAAAGTAAAAACTCCAAGAATTCCCAACAAAAACCTCCCAAAAAGCGTAAGAATTCTAAACAAGAATCAGAAGATGATCCCTTCTGGCCATGGAAGAAAAAATCTATATTTTTTGAGTTACCATACTGGGAGGTACACAATTTGAATTAATTGTCATGCCTTTTTACTTCTTTGACTTTTATTATTTCTTTGAGTAGTTCACACTCACTAATACATAATCTTTCTGTTTGTTATGTTAGACATTACTTCTTCGTCACAATTTGGATGTAATGCACATTGAAAAAAATGTTTGTGAGAGCATTGTCGGCACTTTATTGAATATAAAGGGAAAATCAAAGGACGGACTCAAGTCTCATATGGATTTGGAGTCGATGGGAATCAGGGCTGAATTGCACCCAAAGGAGAGGGAAAAAAAACATTATTTGCCACCAGCACCCCATACATTATCAAAGCAAGAGAAGGGTCGATTTTGTAAAAGGTTAAAACAATTGAAGTTACCTGATGGTTATAGTTCGAATATTGGACAACGAGTGTCATTGGATGAATGTAAGATTAGTGGCCTAAAATCCCATGATTGTCATGTTCTTATGCAACAATTGCTTCCTGTAGCTTTACGTGGACTACTACCAAAGGGTCCGAGAAATGTTATATTTCGCCTATGCGCGTATTTCAATGAAATATGCCAAAGGGTGATTGATAGGAACCAATTGGAAAAACTTGAAAAGGAAATTGTCGAAACTTTATGCATGTTTGAACGGTTTTTTCCACCGTCTTTCTTCGATATTATGGTACACGTTACCATTCATATTGCACGAGAAGCTCGTTTATGTGGACCAATACAATTTCGTTGGATGTACCCATTTGAAAGGTAATTAATTTATATTTTTTCTTTTATTATATGTATTGCAAATATGATTTAATTTATATATATAATATTATCTCGTTGTTCTCAGGATGATGAAAGTTTATAAAGGATATGTTAGGAATCGATCAAGGCCGGAAGGGTGTATAGCAGAAAACTATTTGGTCAAAGAGTGCATTTAGTTTTGTAGTGAGCACATTGAGAAAGCAGCTGAAATAGGTGTTCGTCCTTCTCGAAACGAAGCTATTGAAGGTGAAAGCATAGAAGGAGGACGCCATATAAATAAGAGAATTTTAAAAACCATTCCTGCTAACATGTTAGCCATTGCTCACCGTTATGTATTATTCAACAATGATGAGGTCGCACCATACATAGAGTAAGGTGTTACTAATATTTTGGTTTATTTGTAATAATTAATTAAAACCATGCATAACAATACTATTTTATATGTTAGAAAGCATTTGGACGAACTCAAGAATATTGACAATCGATTAGCAAGGAATGAAAATGCCCTACAAAAGACACATATGGAGACCTTCAGTTCCTAGTTCAAAACAGAGATTTTTGCAAGTTGCGAGATGTTAAGTAGGTTAAGGTTTCTTGCACGTGGGCCTAAGGCAGAAGTAACTTCTTATTCTGGTTATGTTGTGAATGGTCAAAGATTTCACACCAAGGATATCGAGAGAAGCACTCAAAACAATGGTGTTTCCATTGAAGCTAAAACTATATGCCAATCCAGTGTAAGAGACACAAATCAAGTCTTTCAGAAAATATCTTATTATGGTGTTCTGAAAGATATAATTTTGCTGAACTACTACACATTTGAAGTGCCGTTATTTCACTGTGATTGGGCTAACATTAGAAATGGCATCAAAGTTGAGGATGGATTTACATTGGTGAACCTTCACGAAGGTCAAAGTCAATTTGCAAGAGATCCATTTATCCTTGCGTCACAGGCTAAGCAAGTGTTTTATTCTAGGGATACTGAAACCTCAAGTTGGTATGTTGTACTTAAAGCGCCACCTAGAGGCTATCACGATGTGGGGACTTTTGAAGAGAATCTTAATGTGCCTTATGCCCCTTTAGATATATCAAGACTTGACTCAAATGTTTATGACGATGATCATCCATATGTACGAGATGATTGTGAGGGCATAATAGTTTAGAATTTTGGATTGTAATGATCGGTTTTATTTTTGATTTTATTGCCCTTAATTTGTTGTAATCTGGCTTATCCATTAATAAAATATGGTTTTGATTGCCGGAGATTGTTTCATTCTTTATTATTGCTTTTAATTTCATAGTGAGATGATGATTGACTTGCCTCCTAGTATTACTTAGCTCTCATATGAATGTGCTTGATATTTTTTGCCAACTTCATATATATTGCAGGTTTTTGAGCTTGTACACAAATCAAGTTCTAACATTTATTTCATTATGTCTGGACCTGCTGAGGTAAGCATTAATAGATTTAGTTATTGTTGTTATTATTCCTTCCTTAATGTTTTCGTCGAAGTGCCACCAATTTTTAGTGTGATTTTAATGTTATATATTCTTATATTAATTTGGATGTACTTGAAATTAATGAAGTCTTCCAAACGGGCTGGGAAAAGACTAGAACGGGAGCGTCGAGCAATTGAGGCTGCAATAGTGCGTACACCTTCAGCCGTACGCATTTCTGATGAGGATTCAAACTCTCCTCGTACACCTACCTCTCAAGTCTCTACTCGTGAGGACCAAGCAACAAGTGGTACTAAAAAAAGGGGTAGGGGAAAGTCTAAATTGAAGGGTATTGTTCGTTTAGAAGACAAGAGGCCTCATGTGGATATTGATGACGTGGGGCGGGCAATTGGCGACAATAGGAAGAAATACAATTCATCTATTCCAATATTAGCACGTGAGATGGTGCCTGTAACTATTGAAAAATGGGACAAAGTGCCAGAAAATATGCTTAAAGACATATGGGTGGCTGTAAAGGTATATTTCTTTCTTTTTACTAAGTAATGGATAAAAAGAGTAGAAACCAGCCAAGAAAATACTACTTTCTGCTCATTAAACTGAGAAGAAACTTGCCCAAAACTGCCTTAGAGAATAGCAGTTTTTGCTAGCAAAAACCTCAACCAGAAAAGACTAGTTTCTGCAGCAGAAAACTACCCCAGAAAAGACCAATTTCTGCTCAATGAAACTAAGCAAACACCTACCCAGAAAAGACTAAAAACCTACCCCAAAAAATAGTTATTTTGCTCATTGAAACTGAGTAGAAACCTACCTTAGAAAAGAGCATTATATTCTTAATGCAATAACTGCGCAAAACTTGCTTATTTAAATTGTCAAAACGTTATGGTTGTTTCTTTTAATTTTGTCATTTCATTGCAGTTGCGGTATGATGTTTCCGATAGTGGATACTTTCTCGCATGTCAGAAGATGGGAGCTGCATGGCGTACCCATAAATCAAAAGTGACAAACAAGCTGCTGGAGGTGGGAAATAATCCATGAATAATAGAACTCATGAAGCCCCCTAATGTGCCCACATTGGAGGAGTGGAAAAGATTTGCTATGCAACATTTATTAGAAGAGCATGCTGTGAGTGTATATACTTCAAATTATATGTCATTTTTACCTGTTTCTTTTTTTGTATGACGTATATAAATTAACTACACTGCTATATTTATAGGTGGAGAGAAAGAAGAAGCAAGATTTGCAGGCTAAAAATAAAACCCCACACACAATGAGTCGAAAAGGCTATGTTGAGACGGTAGATGAGATGGTAATGTTTTATGTACCCTTAGTACAATGGGTGTAATACCCCATAATTTTTAGCTCATTTAATTTTAATTGAAGGAAAGGATCTCTAGAAAGTGTTAGTGGGAGGAAAAAGGTATATGCTAGAGAGAGAGATAGGCTCGGCTAGGAGTGGAAGTTGGTGTCTGTGAGCCGACAGTGGAGGAGGTGGTGGCTAGTGATAGAGTTTGGTTGTCATAGTGGGTTCGATTTTGGGTTGGACGGTGGTTTTAGGTGGCTTGAACGACATGGATTGTTGGCTGTGTGGGTCTATTTGTGCATGGTGGTGGTGGCGTTTTATCATTTTCTCATTTTTATTGTGTGTGATGATTCTGATTTGACTTTTGTTATTCTGTTTCCTAGATTTAGAGTCATGATTAATAAATTTTCTTTATTAATCAATAGATCTCTAATTTGAGTGTCTATTTATTGGTACCAGAATTTAAACTTCTCATTTTTTGTATATGATGTAGACATGTATCTGTCTTTTAAGTGGTTATTATATATTTATGCTTACGAACTTGAAATTTTGATAATGCTAGACACCTTATGGTAGCTTGATTACTTTTAATATTCTCAAAATTTATAACTACTGACTGGGCTCATGTATAGTAAGTTGCATACGATTAGTTTCTCAGTTATGCTAATGAGGAGAAAAATGTCAGCAAAACTATTGATTAAGTATGCACTTTTTTATTTTCTTTTTTGGTTTCATTGATTAAGTATTCTCTTTTAATTCTTTTATGTTCTTATGTAGAAAAAAAATTCAGACACGCCCGATTCCATTTTAAGAGTTGACGTGTGGATTAAAGCGCATACAAGAAAGGATGGAACTTTTATAAATGAAACGGTCCAAAAGGCAGTGGTAACAAATAATCACATTTGTAGTTTTAGTAGTTGATCATTTATATATAGTTATAATACTAATAAATCTGTTTTATATATATTGTTGTTTCAGGAACAAATGCAAGAATATACCCAGCCCACTCAGACTTCTGGAATTTATGATGATGCACTGACGCATGTAATAGGTCCTGAACATCGAGGAAGAGTGAGAGCGCTTGGGTTTAGGGTAACCCTGCGCAAATTGAATGCCCAGAATGATGCTTCCCGAAAATATGAGAGGACAATTAATGAATTGCAACGAAAATAGCAAATGCAAGAGCAAAGGCAAGAACAAGTGAATCAGCAAATGCAAGAGAAATTGCAAAGGCATGAAAAAATGCTACAACAAATGGAACTGCTTCAATCTACTTGGGTAAGTAATCTCTCTTTAAATTTGATACAATCTCTTTCTCTCTCTCTCTCTCTCTCATTACAATGCTATTGGTTAATCAAGAAAGTATTATTTACTATTTTCTTTTTTTTTTACTATATTTTTTCTTTTTTGGTATTGTGGTAGGCACAAAATGCTCCATCTCAAGTCTCACATACTGAAAATGTTGTCGGATCCATTTGTCAGTTATTGCATTATAATGAGATAGGTTTAGTTGTTGCTAAGGGTGATGTTGAGTCAACGGATCCTAATGCTCTCATAGGTTCTGCACCTCTTGGTTTCGAATGTTGGAAAGTGTGGATCAATGAAGTTAATGAAGAAAATGTGCCTTTGTATAGGGCTCAGTCTCCATTCTGTGTTTTGAAAGATGTTATTGGACTTACAATTGCGTGGCCTATCAAGTTCATCAAAATCTGTAAGTAGCCGGATGTAGATTTTCTCCTTTCCCTTTTCTTTGCAAAAAGAGAGCATAAGTAAAATAATTAACCCCTTTCATGTTTTTTTCCCAACACTTCCATGTTCTCTTCACTTGTTGATTCGTGTGTGAGTGTGACTCAAAAAGTATATCAATTAAAAATTACCACACTTCGCAATAGAACGAATTCCTTGCAGAATAGGGCTATCGAAAGGAAGGGGTGTCGAACCTCAAGGACTGTGGTCTGACTGAGTTGGATATAAGGAATTAATTCTAATTAAATTTAAAAGAAATAATGTCTCATTTTTAATTCTAAATTAACTAATGAAGCAATTGAACAAAAGCAAGAAAAACTAAAGAGTGTAGAGAATATAAGATAAGTCTAGGGTAATTGATTTCACCACTAACTCCACAATCAATGGTCCATTGAACTAACTATGGGGCATCATATCATGCATAAGTAGTGTCGGTGGCTACAAGCTCACCTTCATCCGTCAAGAAGATAACATATTATTAAGGCTAAGTCATGGACTATCTTCGATTGGCATGGGCCATCTGCCTAACTACTCTACTCTAGGGTGCAGTATGGTTCATCTTCTCTAGGCATAATCCATCAAAACTTTTAATGATATATTCAATGAAAACTATTGTGTAATAATCACTCTCATGATCACAGAAAACAAGAGGGACGAGTTCAATAACAACAATCAAGTATCTAAGACAAGATAAGAAATCATTGAAACTAAATTTATAAGACTTTTATTGTTCAATTCTATAATAAGAATCCTCTAAATTACACAATCTATGAATGAATACAAAAATCCCCAATAATTAGAACAATCAAACCAGTGATGTTTAGTTAGGGCTCCATCAAAACCCTGGTGGCTGAACTAGCCGCTCATGATACGCCTTGTTCTCCAAGGATTCTCTATCCCAAAATTTCTTCAAAGTTGCTGCCAAGCCTCCCTCAATACAGCCCTAATTGGTTACTTTAAATAGCCAAGAGAATACATCAAAGTCCTAATCCAATTAGGAATTAATTAGGTTTTCCCACAGCACTAATCAGGTGGATTTTTCCTGCTGACTTCGGCCCAACTTTTGACCCACTAGAAGTCCGATTTACGGAATTTTCGTGAAATACAAAAGTGTGCAGAATCAAATTTCGTTTAACTTTACGCGGGAATTATGTCGATTTGAGGCTCGGAAATAAGACTTCTGGTCCATTTTTCAAAACAGGATTAAGACTGTATTATGCGCAGATTTGGGCTTCAGGCCCGAAACCTTCTTAAGCAGCTGTAATTCTCTTGGACCTCTTTCTTGGGCTGATTTGAGTTGAAATGAATGGTGGAATGGATCTCATTGATGTAGGCTTCATCTCACCATCTTGGATGTCTTCTTTAAATGCCCAAAAGCTTGGTATTAACTGAAATAATCATTAAGGCCCTGAAAATACAGAAAACACTAAAACAAAGTAAAATCACAAAATAATCTATCACTAAGAGAATAAAATACATAAGTTAAGAGGCTAGAATGCGTAATATTCAACGCCGATCACACCCCCAAACTTACATATTGCTAGTCCCTTAGCAATAGAATAAAACAAAACTAAAACAAAGAAACTACTAAACACTAACTAAACTACCCAACTCCACTTTCGTGGGAGAAACGATTGCATTTAGCATATGCAACAAGCCTTTAAAACCCTAGGTTCCCCCTAGTGGACGAGTATAGTCTCGTGAGGGTTTCCAGAAATGTTACCCACAAACATTCAAAATTCTGTTTCAACATTAATTCAAAAAGAATATTACAATACATAGTTACAAACTTGCATTTAAGAATAATTTCAAACTTTCAAATTCCACAATTCAAATCAATAGTCCCCATGCATAATTCACATCAACATATCTCAAAATAATTAACTCTAGGTTCCTCGTGTAAAGTGAACTAGCAGTCATCTCATGTAGCATAACCCAGCTCTGAATATATTAAGGCACATAGCCCTTCAACTCACTAGCTCCCCTTATTGAACTCATACTTCCCAACATGAATAGATGACTTTTTTTTCTTTTCTCATTCTTTTTTTTTCATTACTTTATTGGTTGTGCAATGTCTTGATCTATTAAGCTTTCTGAAAGATCTATGTAGCAAGCTTTCAGTCAGTGACTCCCAAACCAGATGGCTTTAGGACACTAGGCTTTAAGATACCCCGAAGACCTAATTACTCGAATCAGTCAGGCTACAAATCAAGACAACCAATGCTCATCTTTTCTCACCCTTTCACTTTTGACACGAACACTCCGTGCTTCCTGAGGCATAGAGGCCCGGTTACTCATGAAAATGATCAAATTGAATTGCTTATTCATCACTTTTTTTTTCTTTTTCATTGAAGTCAAGTAAAACACATCATTGGTACTCATTCTCAAGAGATACTAATTAATCTCAAGCATATGTAACTCAATAACTCAAAGCTAAAGTTTATACCTCACAAGATTATGCTAGTGTGTTTGTGCATGTAAGAGAACTAAAATCAATCACTCCAAACATGTTATTGCAAACCATGATTAAAATCACTTAATTTAAACCATAGTTTCCAAAAATTTAAAACATACTCAAAAATTGCAAGTTAAGCACCTACATAAGGTATTAATCCCTTGTATAATGTCAAAACATTCTATCTAAAAATAAAACAAAATAAAATAAAAAACAAACTAAGAAAATAAAATAAAATAAAATCCTAATACAAAAAGAATTTCACACAAATTTCCCCCCATATTGCATTGAGCACACAAATAGGCATCGCCTCACCCCCAAACTTAAACTGTACATTGTCCTCAATGTACATACAATTGAAGCATAGAGAAAAGTAAGAACGATGTTACCAGGACCATGGAGTAGTGGTAAGAAAATAGAGCACACCAATTGTATGAAGGTAATGCAAGCACACCCCCAAACTTGGATGTTTCAACCTGTCAAAACAAACCACTCCGAAAAAATCAAGGAGAAGGTGGTGCCGAAGCATCTAAGTCATGACTAGAATGGAGCACCAAAATCAACCAACTAGCCCACAGTTAATGTGCAATGTCCTCCCCCAAACTTGTAGCACAAAACCTCTCAAAGAAATCCAACCAATTTTTCAAACAAAGTCTACTTCCTTGTGAAGAAGAAACTTGAGAAAATTGATCATGTAATGAAGATGGAGAAAAATAGATTGGAATGGATGATGATGGTGATTAATGATGATGATCAAGTAGGTGTATGGCAAGAAAAATGAAAGATTTTAGAGTGTATATTGATGTAGGAGAGGCACAAAATGCATCAAAACATGTAAATCTGAGTGGGGGGCAAGTAGAAGGCTTTGAAATTGAAGCAAAACGGATCAGCTGGGGCTTCCTAGGCTGGGCGATCGATCCCCCATGGGCTGGGCGATCGATCGCCCAGCTGGTGGCCTCTTCTCTTCGCCAAATAATGGGGGCGATCGATCCCCCTTCAAAGGGGCGATCGATCCCCCCTGCTAGAGCCTGTTGAGTCTCTGTCGCCAAGGGTCGACCGGGAAGGGTATTTTTGGAGGGTCCATCGCCCAAGGTCGACCGAGATCTCTCTTTTTCACCTATTTTGAGTCCAAATACCTCGGTACACCTCTTGACATCCCCCAGAAGCAACTTATACATCAAAAAATCAAAGAAAACACATTAAAACACACCTAATAATGAAAGAAAAATAAAGAAAAACATAAAATAAAAATAATAAAATAAAATAAAATAAAATAAAAATAAAAATAAAAATAAAAGAAATTAAAGGATAGAAATACATACAAGTCCTACAATTTAACGTCCGTAGGTGACGATCATCGACTTCAATTGAAAGTTCACCCAATGCCACATCTCTTGAGGAGATTTAATTTTGTCCCTCCTATATGATCCTCACCTCCTTGTGTTGAACTCAAAGTGACCGAAATGGTCTCATTAGCTTCGAAAAACACATCTCTCTGCCTTGACGGAACATGTTTCAATTTTACCCATGGAGGAGACTCTAATGATGGCATCGGAGGAGTGCTAGAAAGAATCGGCAATGGCTCAATCGAAATCCTCCAAGGTAGAGTATTTTTCATGACCACTACATCAAGTAAATCATTCACCCCCTCAATGGACTTCTTAACATCATGTGATAGAGCAACCGGATCAACTTCTTCAACATAATCATCAAAGTCATCCATGAAGAAACGATCACTCTCATCTAGAGGATGTTGAATGGCATTAAAAGTATTTAATTTCACCTTAGGCTCATGAGAAATTTTAGCATTAGGATTCTTTGTCATCTCTTCTTCCTCATGCTTCTTCTCCCCCACCTTGTTATCACTTATTTCTCCACTTCTAAGAGTGGTGATGGCTTGAAATTGTTCATGGTGTGGGTTGCTTGAAGAAGAAATATTGTCGAGGACATGAACCCCTCTTGGGTTGGCAACTGGTTGGCTTGGTAGTTTCCCCTCCTCTCTTCTACTCAAGGTATTGACAAGTTGTCCAAACTGAGATTCCAGTTTGGCAATTGACTGAGAGTGAGAGTGAACCAGTTGAATAGTGGATTGAAGTGTTGCTGCAGTAGCTTCCACCATCTCAACAATAGAGTCAAGCTTCTCAAGTTTTTCTAGGACAATTGTCATCTTGTCCTCAATGGCTGAATACCTCCGTGCCATAGGAACTTGTTCTTGATATAATTGTGAAGGCACATAGTTCTGAGGTTGAAAAGTAGGTTGAATTACTGCCCCTTGTCCTTGTGGAAGATCGACAAACTGCCCAATTGAAGGGCAATTATTCACATGATGCATAGGACTTGGGCAAAAATCACATGACTCAAAAATAGAAGGATATGAAGATGGATTAGGCACTTGACCAACCGCCATAAATTGCACCACTCTCTGTGACACAGCATCCACAATGGTAGACATAGCATCTGTAGAACCAATCTCAAAAATATCATCAGTCTTCTTTGTATTGGATAGTCTACTCAAATGAGATGAAGACACATGTTATAAAGAATTGTCACTGAGGTTCTCGAACAAAGTCCAAGCTTCCTCTTCACTTTTTAACATAAAAGTGCCCCCACATGATGCATCTACCATCTGTCTGTTACTTTCTGTCAGTCCCTCATAGAAACACTGCACTAATTGCCACATTGGAACTTGGTGATGAGGACACTTCCTAAGAAGGTCCTTGAATTTCTCCCATGTCTCAAAAAATTGTTCCCCCTCAAATTGAGAGAAACCAGTGATAGCTCGTCTGAATTGATTGGTCCTCCCTATCGGAAAATATTTCTTCAAAAACTCATTTTGCAGTTGAGTCCATGTAGTGATAGAACTCGCCGATAGAGATCTAAACCAATACTTGGCCTTTTCTTTTAGAGAGAATGGAAAGAGTCGCATCCGAAAAGCATCTTCAGAGAAGTTGTGAATTTTCGTTAATGAGCAAACTTCTATAAAATCATCCAAGTGCTTGTACGGATCCTCATGAGTCAGCCCAAAGTAGGATGGCAACATCTGAATGATACTGGGCTTGATCTCATAGTTCTGTGCTGTGACATTAGGTAATTGAAAATCAGCTGGTGAATTATAAGTCTCTGGGACATAGTAGTCTCTGATCAATCTCGCTTTTTCCACAACAGCATTAGGCACAATATTGTTGTCCTCATTATTACCACGCATACCATCCATGATGTCAATAATCTCTTCCTCTTGCTCAATGGTATGGTGATTGAAGTACCGGAAAAGAAAAAAAAATAAAATAAAATAAATTAGATTAGTAGCAAAACTAAAATTTCTAAACTAAAAAATAAAATAAAACTAATTAGTAATTGAAAAGAAAACAAAAGAAATAAAAAAATAAAATAAAAAAAATAAAAGAAAAATAAAAAAAAATTCCTAGACTAAAAATCCAATTAGAACTAATTCTAAAAATTCAAACAATCAAATAGACAGTCCCCGGCAACGGCGCCAAAAATTGATTCGTTTGTGAGTGTGACTCAAAAAGTATATCAATTAAAAATTACCACACTTCGCAATAGAACGAATTCCTTGCAGAATAGGGCTATCGAAAGGAAGGGGTGTCGAACCTCAAGGACTGTGGTCTGACTAAGTTGGATATAAGGAATTAATTCTAATTAAATTTAAAAGAAATAAATTCTGATTTTTAATTCTAAATTAACTAATGAAGCAATTGAACAAAAGCAAGAAAAACTAAAGAGTGTAGAGAATATAAGATAAGTCTAGGGTAATTGATTTCACCACTAACTTCACAATCAATGGTCAATTGAACTAACTATGGGGCATCATATCATGCATAAGTGGTGTCGGTGGCTACAAGCTCACCTTCATCTGTCAAGAAGATAACATATTATTAAGGCTAAGTCATGGACTATCTTCGATTGGCATGGGCCATCTGCCTAACTACTCTACTCTAGGGTGCAGTATGGTTCATCTTCTCTAAGCATAATCCATTAAAGTTTTTAATGATATATTCAATGAAAACTATTGTGTAATAATCACTCTCATGATCACAGAAAATAAGAGGGACGAGTTCAATAACAACAATCAAGTATCTAAGACAAGATAAGAAATCATTGAAACTAAATTTATAAGACTTTTATTGTTCAATTCTATAATAAGAATCCTCTAAATTACACAATCTATGAATGAATACAAAAATCCCCAATAATTAGAACAATCAAACCAGTGATGTTTAGTTAGGGCTCCATCAAAACCCTGGTGGCTGAACTAGCCGCTCATGATACGCCTTGTTCTCCAAGGATTCTCTATCCCAAAATCTCTTCAAAGCTGCTGCCAAGCCTCCCTCAATACAGCCCTAATTGGTTACTTTAAATAGCCAAGAGAATACATCAAAGTCCTAATCCAATTAGGAATTAATTAGGTTTTTCCGCAGCACTAATCAGGTGGGTTTTTCCTGCTGACTTCGGCCCAACTTTTGACCCACTAGAAGTCCGATTTACGGAATTTCGTGAAATACAAAAGTGTGCAGAATCAAATTTCGTTCAACCTTACGCGAGAATTATGTCGATTTGAGGCTCGGAAATAAGACTTCTGGTCCATTTTCCAAAACGGGATTAAGACTGTATTATGCGCAGATTTGGGCTTCAGGCCCGAAACCTTCTTAAGTAGCTGTAATTCTCTTGGACCTCTTTCTTGGGCTGATTTGAGTTGAAATAAATGGTGGAATAGATCTCATTGATGTAGGCTTCATCTCACCATCTTGGATGTCTTCTTTAAATGCCCAAAAGCTTGGTATTAACTGAAATAATCATTAAGGCCCTGAAAATACAGAAAACACTAAAACAAAGTAAAATCACAAAATAATCTATCACTAAGAGAATAAAATACATAAGTTAAGAGGCTAGAATGCATAACATTCAACGCCGATCACTTGTATAAGGCTAGGGTTTGGAAAACACAATACTCTATTTCTACACACACAAGTATATCTGCTCTTCTTTCTATTTTCTTCTTCAAATTTGTATGGTTTTGACACATAATGTGATTTTTGTTTCCACGATGTCTTTGATTTTTGTTTTTTTGCCTCAAGAAAGTAGCAGAATTTGGAAATTCAAACCTTTGAGAGATATGTTTTACCTGGTAGATAGTTGGTTTCGATGTGCTAACTCTTTGATTGTTTGCACTAGGTTGATGCTGCCAGTGAAACACATAATCATAATTTTATGTAGCTTAATGGATAAACGTTGTGTTCATTTATAAAAGAAATACCATAAAAGCATAACTGGGTTTTTCCTAGTAGACAATTGGTTCAGAGATGCTAACTCTTTGATTGTCTGCACTAAGTTGATGCTGCCAATGAAACATAATCATAATTTTATGTATCATAATTTTATTGTCCTCCTCTCTTTTTCTTCTTCTATTTCTTGCTTTTTTTTTTGTGCCCTGTCTGTTTTTATGTTTCTTGAATTCTTGAATGATATGATTGGTGGATTTATTTTTTCTTGAATGATATGATTGGTGGATTCCAGTCTATTTTATTTACCCTTGTAGCAAGGCTCTCAAAAAATTAAGATGTTATTATCATCCAAAAACCACCTAATATTTGTGTTGTCTTCAATTTTTATTTTCTCGTCTGTTGTTATTTTTATGGAACCAGAAAGTGCTGACTTGGCTATCATGATAATGATCAGGTAATGAAATTTGATGATCTGAAGGAACTTGGTAGCGAGTCAGTTGTTAAGGTATGATTTTATTTTATTTATTATTATTATTTTTTAATTTTTTTTTTTGGCAAAAGGTATGATTTTATTTGATATGTCAATAAATGGTGATTATCAAGCAGGTTTGACCTTTTGAGATATAGTGGTGCTTTAGCATAGCCATTGGAGCTAAACTTCTTAAATTCAAATGAGGAAATTATAGTCTCTTTTATATATATATATATATATATATATATATATATGTATAGTCTCTTTTATACTTTGAGATCTTAGACCTCATTTGATACATAAAACTTCCTTGAACTTCAGACCTCCAAGCATTCTCCACTGTTGCATGGCAATCCTCATCTTCAAGCCATCTTGCATCAAACTTGAATGATTTTCCCATCTTCTGAACACCCCCATCAGTATCTAAAACAAGAGCCATATGGTTAGATCCAACCACTTGAACATGCTGGAGAATTGCCTTAGGGTAATTCAATAACCAAACCTCATCACATAATACCCTATCTTGGATATTTCCTAACCCTTCTCTTTAATTATTCCAAGTGAATGGATAACCTCTAAACCCCATCTCCAATTACTTATAATCATTAACTTGCACCGAAATATAGAAAGAATCAAATGCTACAACCTCCAAATATATCGACTCAACCCACATGATAGCCAAACCATCTGCCAACCCAACTGGATCAACATAAAATTTCTTTTCAAAACCCAGCTACCTTCGAATTTTTTCCATGGTCTCTTCCTAATTTTTTGACTCCATCAAAAAGAGAACATGAGGGTAGTAGGCTCTAACAAGCCTTTTCAATTGATTCGGACCCCACCCCATTAGCCTTATCATCTTTTAAACAATGTGATCTACTATGCATCGAATTGAAACAGGAAACTATTGGTACCGACCCAGCTCGCAAGCCCAAATTTATTTTGAGAAGGCCTAAGTCTCTCAAAATATGATGGCCCATCTTAAGCATTTCTTCTGCATAGCCTTCCCGCCCAAACCTCCTCCATAACTTATTTGAAATTCCTTTGACCTCTGCGTCCCGCAATTACGCTCATATCATCCATCATATTTTGGTCACGATTCTCTGAGATTTTCTCACCCAAAAATTGTGCTATTTGTGGCGTTACACTGCCTCAATCTTGTTTCTCCGCTGGAACCACCATCTCCCTTCCTTGCCGTTGTTGGTTCTAATGGCCTTATGTAAAGAGGTGGTCATAAGTATGCAGCTTTGACCTTAAATTTTATAAATGAAACGGTTATATACATATATACAAAAGCGAGAGCAAATAGAAGAGATGAAGTTATGCATTGTATGCATCGTCCTAATTATCTATTAGCGTTTTTGTGGTGCTAGGTTGATATGTTAACTTAGAACAATGCATTCAAAAATATATGCAAGTGTTTGGCATACCGGTCTTGAGTGTTAATGTTTCTACTAGCTTATTGGCCCTTGGTTTTTGTTGATTTCCCTGTATTATTTGACAATATTGGCACCTATAAAACATTTGAGTTATGTTATGTAGTTATTTAATTAAATGTTTCCTGTAAATATTTGTGTTAATTTGTTGAATTTTGGGCCTAATGCAAGAATAATATTGCTAGTGGGTTTGTGCATTTATTAAATAGGGTATCAGTTTAGTTCACTATCGTTATTGTATTAACTTTACATATATAAGCAAAACTCTTAGCACTTTATTCCAGAAAAAGAATTGTTTGTACTTTCGTCTACTTGGCAATTGCTGCTTCATTATACAATACATAGTTATCTTTGAGCCTTCATTTATATTTTTCTTGGCTTGACCCCTTTGGTTCTTATTTGTGATTTGTGGCATGTGATTGTATGTAAAATGAAACAGGAAAGTGGGACTGAAAAGCCTATTGTTGCATTTATTGCTGGGCTCACTGCTCCACCTGGCCGGCGCATGGGTCATGCTAGAGGTATTACACCGCTATTGAAATTTCTTAAATTCATATTGTTAATATTCTTGCATTTACTTTATTATTTGCTGCCAAGTGAACATGACTTATTGTGCTGTCTTAGAATACAATTATTTGATGCTAAACTCTTTGATGTTCATGTTTCATTCCCTTCTGTAGAATGTTACTTGTTAGTTCTTTTACCTTTCTCTCTGTTGAATTTGTGCCTCATTGTTTGAGGACTCCTTTAGGAGAGAATCTGTGGAAGACTTATTACAGTTGTGGCATTCTTTGATTCTTCTAGTTTTGTTCTTTTATATTTTTTTCTCATTGGTTAATCACATTTATTAGATAGTCGAATTCTAGCTAGTTCTTCTATAAAAAAGTCTAGAAGGAAAATATGGCCTACTGAAGACGTATATGCTTTGGTTATGCATTTTTTTACCATTTACGACTCTTGTTTGTTTACTAAACTTCCTTTTCATCAATATTTTCAGCCCACTCCCTTTGTCCAAATCTTTTGGTCACTTTTTCTATTCCCAAAAAAGTTGTACACATTTATTAGATACTCTTGTTCGAGTTCTATTTTGTGGACTTCTATGACTTCAGAAATCACTCATCCTAGTTGAATCTGAATGAATTGATTAAGGTGAAAATAGTATTATTTTTTGAAAATTTATGTTAAATTGCATGTGAATGCATTAAATGATGCATGTGAGTGCTTTAAATGATGCATCAAGCAGGGCTGCAGTTCCACTGTTGGGATCAACAGTGATTAAATTGTTATAAGCTTCCCACAAATTTTAGAATACCTACATTACTGTGACATCTGCACCTCCCTACCAATCATCATTTGCCACTAATCCTTGTGGGTGGGACTTGTTGTGGGTGTTCCAACATACTACCTTGCAGGTAGTCTTGTTGACCTTGGCATGTCCTGGTGGCAAGGAATTGCCGCTGTTGTTGCCGCCAACATAATCTTATTGGTTCCATTAGTCTTCACCGGTCACCCTGGCACGTGTTATGGCATCTCTTTCTGAGTCCCAACTCGATCTTCCTTTGGAATTTGCAGTGCCCATGTTCCAACTTTCCTTAGAGCACTTGTTGGTTGTGGTTGGTATGGGATTAAAACATGGATTGGGGGTAAGGCATTCTTTGATTCTTTTGCCAAAAGCTACCAAAGAATCATCATCTTTGTCCCAATTCATACCTTGGCTTCACACTTCTTCTCTTGAATTCACTTGTTTCATTGCCTTTTGGTTATCGCAATTGACCATTGTGTGGAAGGGAATGAATGGTATTAGAGTGCTTGAAAAGTACTCAGCACCAATTCTCATTGCACTTGTATCTTGTCTCCTCATTTGGGCTTATGTCAATGCTGGTGGCTAGACTATCCTCTTCAGAATTTTGGTCACTTTTCTTCCCATCACTCACGGCAAACATAAGCTTTTGGGCTACTCTTGCACTTAACATTCCTGATTTCACTCACAACGCCAAAAGCCAAAAAGATCAAATTATAGGTTAAGCAGGCCTTCCAATCTTCATGGGTGCATTTACATTTGTTGGCCTAGCTATAACCTCATCCACCAAAGTCATCTGGACCAAATTGGCTTAAAATTGAAATTTAAAATTTGTACAAAAATTTGTTTAATTCAAAAAACAATTTTTAAAAAACAATCTTTTATAATTTATTTAATTTTTTTTATTTTTCGAGTTACTAAAATCTGTTTTTGAAAAATTGAACCATACTGTCGTTAAACTTCATTTGACTTGTGTGAAAAAGCATTTCAAAGAGGCACGAAGGGCTTTTAGGCTTTCAATCTCTCTATCAATGGAAGAAGCCAAAGCCGCAGCGTACTACGACGAGCTGACTCGCAAAGGCGAAGGAGCTGCCAGGTTTAAGCAAGGCCTCGCCTTCTACTCATCAACCACCACCATTGACTCCAATGACGTCGTCCCAGCCAGAGGCTCAGCTCTTCCCTCTTCTTCTTCCTTCCTCAGCAACTTCGTCAGGGCTTCAAGCCCCTCAAACACCTCCCAGTTTCAGAAACAATCTCAGCTCCAAACCATTCACAACAAGCTAAACAATCCCAATTCTTCAAAACCCTCCTCCGAAAATCACTCCTCTACGTCTAGGGTTTCACATGACCGAACAAGAGATGGCCACAAGTTTGATGTAGAGAGAGAAAGCAGAGAGAGACATTCAAGGAGGCGTCGAAGCCGGAGTAGAAGCCGTGATGGGCTTGGTTCGAGGCAGTCGTATAGAGATAGAGACAAGGATAGATATAGAGAGAGAGACAGGGAGGGGAGGAGGAGGAGGAGGAGTTCGTCCCCTCGTGGTGGTCGGAGGTTAGAGACAGAGAAAGGTGCGAGTAAGGTTGTTGATTATTCCAGATTGATTGAGGGTTATGACAAAATGGTATGTTTTATCCTTCTTTACCCTGTTGTTTTAAATTGGTATTTTCAATGTTTTCTATACAAGAACTTGGTTTAGAGTCTACATTGAAATGATATAGATGATAGATTTTGATATTGCCAATAGCATACAGCTTTGCACCATCTCAGAATTTACTATACATTCCAAACTGGATTAAGCTGTGGCTACTGATATAATTTTTGGAATTAAGCATCACAGTATAATTGTTTGAAACTTTGAATTTAGTTCCTTTGATGGTGGAAATTGTGGAGCTACTTCGAGGAAACTTATAGGATTAAGAAACTTAATGTAGTAAACATTGATAAGTGTTAAGAATTAACCTGTGAATTTATATGATGAAGTGATCATTGGTGTTGATATTGCTCTTTCTTTGGACCCAATTTTTCCAAACATTAGTGCCTAATAGAACTTTTAATCCTCTTATTCCATCATTTATTTAACGTATAGCTTCTGCGAGGGATTAGGCATGGTGTCAATATCTTTAGATGACGCGGTATGTACTCTCTTCTATGTATTCTTACAGTAGGTTTTCTTTTGTATAAGACTAACTCAAGTTAATTTCAATAAAGTATTTTCCCAACCATCAGGCATTGGTTACATGAATCCTGTTTCACCATTATGCTCTATATAAGGCCATAATATCAATCAAATCACATGCCATCACATCTGTCCTTACCATCCATGATAGTTTCAGTCTTTTTCATTTCCTAACATCACCATCAACATGGACCACATTACTTTCTAGGTGCAATTTTGTGATGAAATTAAGATATGTGATGGTAAAGTCAATAACCTACTGAAAACCAATTACATTTCAATGTTTTTATCCCTATTTAAGAATAAACAATAAAGGCAGATCACTTAATCTGCAATATCACAAGCAGTCAACCTGTCAAGAAAAAAGTGAAAGTACATTAAGTTCAAGTAACTTAAAAGAACCACTAAATTGAAATAAATCATAAACATGGCTTTTGTAACCCATAATTTTGTTGAAGCTGATGAAGAAACTCTTTTCTAAACAGAGAAAGATTATTCTTATAAGGAGTTTCTGTAAGGACCGGAATAATTTTGACCGGTTCCGGATTGATTTTTTTCGAACAAATAAAATTCGGAAAGACGTTATATATATATATATTCATATGGAATTATATATATATTGATGGAGGACGTAGTTATATGTATATATATATATAGATATATATATATATATGTATATATAGTTGTGGTAAGTGTATTTATATTAAATTATAAATACATGTGAATGTATGTGGGAGCATATTGTATTAAGTGTGTAAGTGTATTTAGAAAAATACACATGTGGAGTTAGATACATATATGGATGATATATATACATATGTATTATTTTATGTGGATATATTATGTGTGGTGTATATTAGAAGAGAAGGAAGACCAAGTGTGTGGTCAGCCGAAGAGAAGAAAGAAAAGAGAAAAGAAAAGAAAAGAAAAAAAGAAAAGGAAAAGAAAAGAAGGAAAAAGAGAATCGGGGAGAGAGAAACCGAAACCAAGAAGAGGGATCGGGAGAGAAGCCGAGAGGGGTGATCCGGCGCCGACGGTGGCCGTGGCGGCCGACCAGCTTCGGCCTGGCGACAGCGGCGGCTGGGTTGCTCGCGGTGGGGCTTCGGCTCGGGCGGCATCGCTCAGCTCGTCCGTGGCTTGCGGGTGGATGGCAGCGACGGGGGTCCGTTTGGCTTCGGTTGGTGCTCGGGCCGTGCTGGATCTGTCTCGGCGAGCTCCGGCGGTGAATAGCGGTAGTGGTGCGGGGTCGAAATGGCCCTGTTTGGTTCCGACGATGGGTCTTCAATTTGGGTCAGTTCCAGATGGTTCTAACGAGGAAATTGCGGAGCGTCTGGCTGGGTTTTCAGGTGGCTCCGGTGTGGTGATCACGGCTGAGTGGTCTTGGGTTTGATTGAGGTGTTTGATTTCAGTTGAGGGTTGACTGAGTTTTGGGTCCGATCATGGTGGATTTTCTTGGTGGTCGATTTGGTTTCTGGTCGGCCGAAATGGGTGAAACATGCAGTGACAGCCATGGATGGCTTCGGCTGGTTGGGTGTTGTATCCATGAGGTTGCAATGGTGACTCTGAGTTCGGTTCACGCATGGCTTGGCAGTCATGGATAGTTGCTGAGAGGCTTGTGGATCTTTGGTACTCCATAGTTTGGCCGTGTATATAGGCTTTGTTGGTTCACTTGGTGAGTTCAGTTGGTGGCTCACGGTTGGATGGTGGTCCAAGGTGGTGGCAGTGGGTGGCCGATTATGGGTCTACATTGTATGTTGGGCTTGAACAAGAGAAATGGTTTGTGATTTGGGCCCTCATTAATAGCGGGCTTGGACCTTGGAGTTGGGTTGGTTCACTTTATTTGGGTTGGACCAAAAATTAAAAAGGAAACGAAGTGGCCTGATGGATGGTTCGGGTGGGTTTCGACACAGGACCGGGACCGGACCGGACTTGGTAGAGGCCGATTTGCAGGCACGGACCGGTGGAGAGCGGGACCTAAGGCAAGTTGATTCTTGCCTCTATCTCGTACATATCTTTTACGTACATTGAGTAATTTACATATGTCTTAATTTAATCATATGTGATATGTGTATATACATATATATGTAGGCGCTTATATATATATGTGTATAGGGAATGTGGCATATACATGGGATGTGAGAGGATATACATATGCGTGTGTGTATATATATGTATGTGCGGGTTTGGGAAGCGATAACACGTTAGATTAATCGCCGAATTGCATTGTGATATGCATGTATGTATAGATTAAAGTCTATGTAAAGCATGCTAAATAATACTTGTTTAGCTCTGTGTTGTCTTGTATGCATATGTGGTTCTTATGCATGGTGTTCAGGAAGTATATATAGGTATGTGATTATATATATGTATGGTTGCAGTGGTAGAAATGCATACTAAGTTGAATATAACTTTTGGTGAGCATTTGAAAAGCATGAAATGTGCTAAGTGTTTTATATGTTCTTGATACATATGTGGGTGATGTAATATATATATGTGTATATATATACTGTGACTGGAATGCATGTTAGCTACTTGTAATGAATACATGCATTGAATGAGAGCATGACTATATTTATGCTAGTGTAAGTGCATATGTGATTTATATGCATGATTTGACATGTACGTGTTTACATGTAGGGTTACGTGAATGAAATGCATGCTATCTGTTTATAGAAAATGTATGCATTGGTTATAGCATGATAAAAATATGCTAAGTTGGAATTGTTTGCATATGTAAGGTGTTATGCAAGTATTTGGACATAAATGTGTTTATATGTGGGAATGTGAATGTGAGATGTGTGCTAGCTTCATATATATATATATATATATATATTGAATGTATGCATTGGTCCTAGCATGATAAAAACGTGCTAAGTTGAAGTTGTTGCATATATGAGGTGCTATGCAAGTTTGTGAACATGTATGTGCTATATGTGTTGGAATGTGATGAAAAGCATGTCAAATACTTCTTTTAGTATTCATAAGCATGGTTGAAGCATGAATGTACTATGCTGTATATATATGCATCCATATTGCATGTATAGGAGAGAAATGACACATACGTGGTTATGTGTGGGTTTATGTAGAGGGAAATGCACGCTATGTACTTCTATACTAGCTGGTGCATTGGGATAGCATAAAATAGAATGCTTAGTTACGTATACATCCATATCGCATATATGGGAGGTTGCGGGGAAATTAACGCAAAAAGAGGTGCACGGGACTTCGGAGTGGTCCAACCGTGTCACGAGAAGTGGTATAATCACCCACTACGTATGGCCCTCGGAGTGGACCCGCCATACGAAGGCTTTATGCCTAGAATCGGAGTATGTCCAACGTTTGTGAGCTTCGGAGTTGCCCCCTCACAATTTGGCAAACCAATATATTGCCATCGGAGTATGTCCAATAAGTATGGCCCTCGGAGTGGACCCGCCATGCTAAGGCTTAAAGCCTGGAAATCGGAGTATGTCCAATGAATGTGAGCCTCGGAGCTGTCCCCTCACATAACGGCAATCCTATACATTGCCAGAGTAGGATGACCTTTCGGAGTGGCCCAGGTCATAGGTTGGTTATCGGAGTTGTCCTAGGTCACATGATCCTCGGAGCGGCCCAATCATGTGGGGTATCGGATGAGGACCGAGAGTGAGAGTATGTGCAAGCTTAGATGCTTGTCTTATGTATCGGATTATGACCATGGAAGGTGAAAAAAATACCTTTATGCTTATGTGTTTATCTGTTAAGCATGTTTTTCTGTTTAAATGCATTTATATTGCATTTGAGTTGTGCTACTTGTTGAGTAGGAGACGTGGTGATGGATTTACATCGTTTATGTGAATGTGTTGACATATATGTTCTATATACATATTGATGCCTGATGTTTACTGCTTTCAAGCATGTTGAAAATGATTTCTACAATCATGTATAGTGGATTTTGTATGTTCATATGTGCTAGAGTAGCCTTATACATCATTGGTTCATGCATGCTAGGTAGGGCATGGTCTTAAATATGGTGATATATTTAAGTGCATGTATATTTTTGAGAATATGTGAGGATCGACCTGCTGCAGCGGTGATAGTATGGTTCTACATACCTTGTTGGGCCTTTGAGCTCACCCCCTCCCGGGTTTTGCAGGTATTGCTGGTTTTGGAGTTAGTTAGGGGACTGACAGCACCGGTTGCAGAGGTAGTAACTAGATTCCTTAGAATCTAGTGTATATCCAGGATAGTGGATAGATAGATGCTTTACATTTGGATTAAATGTATAAAGCGATTTATATTGATTCAGTTCCTTCAATTGTATTTATTCATGTGATGTATGTATTTAATACGGATATTTAAGGACTGAGGCATGTATATTTATGATTGTTTATGCATGTTGTATAAATAGTTGGGGGGACACGGGCCCAGAAGTGTCCATATTCTTTGTTAGATATAAATGCTGGGGGGACACGTGCCCAGAAGTGTCCATATGAATTGTAAAGCAGGTGTAATATGCCAGGAGCTGATTATTTAGAATGGGTCATGCCCGATTTTCGTAAAAATAATAGGGAATTGAATTGTATGATCAGGTGGAGGTTATGTCGTGAGGGTGATCTCACGGGGTTCACACCTCGGTTTCCGGGCCTCGGGAATCGGGGCGTGACAGGATGGTATCAGAGCTCTAGGTTGGAATACCTAGGGACGACGGGGAATGGACATACCATGTGTATGGTTGGGAATGTTGGATTTTGTACTTGATGTCAGAATGGTATCTGTCAGAGGACTAGGTTGGAATACCTAGGGGCGATAGGATAGAGTTGAGGATTTGAGGAACTTTGGATTGCTGTTAAAGCATTAGGTTTGAAAAACCTAGGGTATCAAAGTCGTAGGTTCGAATACCTGAGGACGGATGGTCAAATCACATGTTGGTTTGGAGATAGGCAATGGTTGATAGTTGTCTAGATGATAGGTTTGAGTACCTATGGACGGTAGTGGTATGAATTGCTCGGTTGAGCAACCCAAATGAAAGATTAAAGTGTTGGTATGAAATTGGATTTATTTGGTAAAACTCCCAGAATTGGTTGAGTTTAGACCTTTGATTTAGTGATTAAGTCTCAGTAGTGAGCAATGAAGAGGTACCGCAAGGAAGTTTGCGAGTGTTCAAGTCCTTAGAGATACTTAGGGACTTATGGGATTGATGAGTGTTGCCGGGGTTGGCAATTGGGATTGAGATGGGATACAAGGAAGGCATGTTGCTGGAGTTGGGCTAACTGGGAAAAATGGCCTGATCAGACATTTTTCTTGGATTAGCGTTCCTCTTACAATACGCTGGCTCTTGTGGATGTTGAGTTGTTTCGTCTGGATGACGATAGATAAAGGATTCCCAATAGTAGGGATATGTCACTGAAAGTGATTGGTATTGATAGTCAAGGTTGCTGCCTTAGACTATAGAAGTGGGTAGATTGGTAGGTGTTTACCAATGAGTACAGAGGATGAGGGTAGGTTGGTTTGAACCACTCTAGATTTTGTGTTCTAGTATGTGTGTATACTAGGGGGACTGGGCCGTGTTTTACACGCTTGCTCAGGCAGAGGAGGTACTAGGACCGTGTATGGTCAAGGGTATTTTCCTAGTATTAGCCCGAGGGCTAGGGGTTTGATTTATGCATCATATGTCATATCATGCATGGTATGTGATTATTTGGTTATCATGTTGTGTGTTATATGCTATGTGGTATATGTGATTCATGTAATTGAGCATTGCACTTTAGTGTTTCATTTTGCGTTGCATGGCTAGTAGTGACATGTAGTCACCTAGAGAGTTCTGGTTTTGAGAATTGGTAAACCTAGGTAGAGGTTTGAACCCGAGTGGACTATGATGTTGAAATAGGCACGTAGTGATAGGCTTTGAAAGTAAGTCTGGAATTGTAGGGTCCTAGACGAAGCAGTCAGGATCTTGGAATCTCAAAGGAGATGCTGGAAAGGAATGGAATGTAGTCCACAACAATGGACAGGACTGGATGATTTGTTTTGACAAGTGCACTCCTTATGTGCCTTGACCTCAGTGGTGTACTGTGATATGCGCACGACAGAGGCAGTTGGATCATAGTGTGGATATGTTATTAAGAGAAGGATGGGTTGATAGTGGATGAGGATCCTGACATATGGTATCTGAAGTGAGGATAATTTCTTACCGTGAAGGGGAGAGGTGGACGCAGTGGACGTGTAGACGCAGTGGGCTGCGGCCACTGTATGGCTGCTGTTTGGCTACTGTAGGTGACCTCAAACTTTCATTGATAAGGGTTGTCTAAAGTGAAGTGCTAATATGAAAGGAATTCTCTCTAATTGTCAACTGGCTCCTTGGTGTGAAGGATGAAAAAGGGTAAATGTTTCTCCTCTTGAATAATGAGATTGTGAAATCAGTGGGATGTAAGATCCTGGACTTGGCATTGGATTCCGGTGGGTTGTAGTCTACGAGACTGGGCAGGATCATGTGGCTTGCTGCGGCAAGTACACTCTTTGTGTTGTTTTTATCGGCGAGTACACTGTCATGTGCCTTGCTGGTGAGTGCGCTTGTGATGTGCACTGGATTGATGTGGTTTGTGTTGCGATGAGGCCCAGGATATTGGACTAAGCCCGGGAACGATATGCTCGAGATTGAAAGTCATGAGTGATAATAAAAGAGTGACTTTGAGTATTGATGATCCCAGATTATAGGGGAAGTATCACTGTGAGTGATGGGAATGATTAGTCGAAGGTGTTGCCTTAGACTAGAGATGGAGATGGACTGGGTAGGCCTTGAGGTAGAGACTGTGGACTCTAGGAAGCAAGTGCTTCAGAGGATTTCGTGACTGAACAGTACATGAGCTTAGGAGTCACTCAGCCATGTCACGGAAAGGGTTATATTGCCTTACGGCAGTCGAGATGCACTGTCGTGCAAGACTTGAGAGTTATGAGTTAGGTGTTGCAAGTGTAGCGCCTAGGGTATGTGGAGAGAGATGGTGACGATCATTGGAGAGAATGACATCCGGTATGGATTGGTTTTGGAAAGACCATGACTATGATAATTTCGAGGACGAAATTCCTTGAAGGAGGGGAGGTTGTAAGGACCGGAATAATTTTGACCGGTTCCGGATGATTTTTGGACCGGATTGATTTTTTTCGAACAAATAAAATTCGGAAAGACGTTATATATATATATATTCATATGGAATTATATATATATTGATGGAGGACGTAGTTATATGTATATATATATATAGATATATATATATATATGTATATATAGTTGTGGTAAGTGTATTTATATTAAATTATAAATACATGTGAATGTATGTGGGAGCATATTGTATTAAGTGTGTAAGTGTATTTAGAAAAATACACATGTGGAGTTAGATACATATATGGATGATATATATACATATGTATTATTTTATGTGGATATATTATGTGTGGTGTATATTAGAAGAGAAGGAAGACCAAGTGTGTGGTCAGCCGAAGAGAAGAAAGAAAAGAGAAAAGAAAAGAAAAGAAAAAAAGAAAAGGAAAAGAAAAGAAGGAAAAAGAGAATCGGGGAGAGAGAAACCGAAACCAAGAAGAGGGATCGGGAGAGAAGCCGAGAGGGGTGATCCGGCGCCGACGGTGGCCGTGGCGGCCGACCAGCTTCGGCCTGGCGACAGCGGCGGCTGGGTTGCTCGCGGTGGGGCTTCGGCTCGGGCGGCATCGCTCAGCTCGTCCGTGGCTTGCGGGTGGATGGCAGCGACGGGGGTCCGTTTGGCTTCGGTTGGTGCTCGGGCCGTGCTGGATCTGTCTCGGCGAGCTCCGG
Organism: Cornus controversa; assembly: GCA_026545225.1. NCBI lineage: Eukaryota > Viridiplantae > Streptophyta > Magnoliopsida > Cornales > Cornaceae > Cornus > Cornus controversa. The sequence continues at coordinate 14,639,940 of CM048853.1, read as the reverse complement.
CGGTGAATAGCGGTAGTGGTGCGGGGTCGAAATGGCCCTGTTTGGTTCCGACGATGGGTCTTCAATTTGGGTCAGTTCCAGATGGTTCTAACGAGGAAATTGCGGAGCGTCTGGCTGGGTTTTCAGGTGGCTCCGGTGTGGTGATCACGGCTGAGTGGTCTTGGGTTTGATTGAGGTGTTTGATTTCAGTTGAGGGTTGACTGAGTTTTGGGTCCGATCATGGTGGATTTTCTTGGTGGTCGATTTGGTTTCTGGTCGGCCGAAATGGGTGAAACATGCAGTGACAGCCATGGATGGCTTCGGCTGGTTGGGTGTTGTATCCATGAGGTTGCAATGGTGACTCTGAGTTCGGTTCACGCATGGCTTGGCAGTCATGGATAGTTGCTGAGAGGCTTGTGGATCTTTGGTACTCCATAGTTTGGCCGTGTATATAGGCTTTGTTGGTTCACTTGGTGAGTTCAGTTGGTGGCTCACGGTTGGATGGTGGTCCAAGGTGGTGGCAGTGGGTGGCCGATTATGGGTCTACATTGTATGTTGGGCTTGAACAAGAGAAATGGTTTGTGATTTGGGCCCTCATTAATAGCGGGCTTGGACCTTGGAGTTGGGTTGGTTCACTTTATTTGGGTTGGACCAAAAATTAAAAAGGAAACGAAGTGGCCTGATGGATGGTTCGGGTGGGTTTCGACACAGGACCGGGACCGGACCGGACTTGGTAGAGGCCGATTTGCAGGCACGGACCGGTGGAGAGCGGGACCTAAGGCAAGTTGATTCTTGCCTCTATCTCGTACATATCTTTTACGTACATTGAGTAATTTACATATGTCTTAATTTAATCATATGTGATATGTGTATATACATATATATGTAGGCGCTTATATATATATGTGTATAGGGAATGTGGCATATACATGGGATGTGAGAGGATATACATATGCGTGTGTGTATATATATGTATGTGCGGGTTTGGGAAGCGATAACACGTTAGATTAATCGCCGAATTGCATTGTGATATGCATGTATGTATAGATTAAAGTCTATGTAAAGCATGCTAAATAATACTTGTTTAGCTCTGTGTTGTCTTGTATGCATATGTGGTTCTTATGCATGGTGTTCAGGAAGTATATATAGGTATGTGATTATATATATGTATGGTTGCAGTGGTAGAAATGCATACTAAGTTGAATATAACTTTTGGTGAGCATTTGAAAAGCATGAAATGTGCTAAGTGTTTTATATGTTCTTGATACATATGTGGGTGATGTAATATATATATGTGTATATATATACTGTGACTGGAATGCATGTTAGCTACTTGTAATGAATACATGCATTGAATGAGAGCATGACTATATTTATGCTAGTGTAAGTGCATATGTGATTTATATGCATGATTTGACATGTACGTGTTTACATGTAGGGTTACGTGAATGAAATGCATGCTATCTGTTTATAGAAAATGTATGCATTGGTTATAGCATGATAAAAATATGCTAAGTTGGAATTGTTTGCATATGTAAGGTGTTATGCAAGTATTTGGACATAAATGTGTTTATATGTGGGAATGTGAATGTGAGATGTGTGCTAGCTTCATATATATATATATATATATATATTGAATGTATGCATTGGTCCTAGCATGATAAAAACGTGCTAAGTTGAAGTTGTTGCATATATGAGGTGCTATGCAAGTTTGTGAACATGTATGTGCTATATGTGTTGGAATGTGATGAAAAGCATGTCAAATACTTCTTTTAGTATTCATAAGCATGGTTGAAGCATGAATGTACTATGCTGTATATATATGCATCCATATTGCATGTATAGGAGAGAAATGACACATACGTGGTTATGTGTGGGTTTATGTAGAGGGAAATGCACGCTATGTACTTCTATACTAGCTGGTGCATTGGGATAGCATAAAATAGAATGCTTAGTTACGTATACATCCATATCGCATATATGGGAGGTTGCGGGGAAATTAACGCAAAAAGAGGTGCACGGGACTTCGGAGTGGTCCAACCGTGTCACGAGAAGTGGTATAATCACCCACTACGTATGGCCCTCGGAGTGGACCCGCCATACGAAGGCTTTATGCCTAGAATCGGAGTATGTCCAACGTTTGTGAGCTTCGGAGTTGCCCCCTCACAATTTGGCAAACCAATATATTGCCATCGGAGTATGTCCAATAAGTATGGCCCTCGGAGTGGACCCGCCATGCTAAGGCTTAAAGCCTGGAAATCGGAGTATGTCCAATGAATGTGAGCCTCGGAGCTGTCCCCTCACATAACGGCAATCCTATACATTGCCAGAGTAGGATGACCTTTCGGAGTGGCCCAGGTCATAGGTTGGTTATCGGAGTTGTCCTAGGTCACATGATCCTCGGAGCGGCCCAATCATGTGGGGTATCGGATGAGGACCGAGAGTGAGAGTATGTGCAAGCTTAGATGCTTGTCTTATGTATCGGATTATGACCATGGAAGGTGAAAAAAATACCTTTATGCTTATGTGTTTATCTGTTAAGCATGTTTTTCTGTTTAAATGCATTTATATTGCATTTGAGTTGTGCTACTTGTTGAGTAGGAGACGTGGTGATGGATTTACATCGTTTATGTGAATGTGTTGACATATATGTTCTATATACATATTGATGCCTGATGTTTACTGCTTTCAAGCATGTTGAAAATGATTTCTACAATCATGTATAGTGGATTTTGTATGTTCATATGTGCTAGAGTAGCCTTATACATCATTGGTTCATGCATGCTAGGTAGGGCATGGTCTTAAATATGGTGATATATTTAAGTGCATGTATATTTTTGAGAATATGTGAGGATCGACCTGCTGCAGCGGTGATAGTATGGTTCTACATACCTTGTTGGGCCTTTGAGCTCACCCCCTCCCGGGTTTTGCAGGTATTGCTGGTTTTGGAGTTAGTTAGGGGACTGACAGCACCGGTTGCAGAGGTAGTAACTAGATTCCTTAGAATCTAGTGTATATCCAGGATAGTGGATAGATAGATGCTTTACATTTGGATTAAATGTATAAAGCGATTTATATTGATTCAGTTCCTTCAATTGTATTTATTCATGTGATGTATGTATTTAATACGGATATTTAAGGACTGAGGCATGTATATTTATGATTGTTTATGCATGTTGTATAAATAGTTGGGGGGACACGGGCCCAGAAGTGTCCATATTCTTTGTTAGATATAAATGCTGGGGGGACACGTGCCCAGAAGTGTCCATATGAATTGTAAAGCAGGTGTAATATGCCAGGAGCTGATTATTTAGAATGGGTAATGCCCGATTTTCGTAAAAATAATAGGGAATTGAATTGTATGATCAGGTGGAGGTTATGTCGTGAGGGTGATCTCACGGGGTTCACACCTCGGTTTCCGGGCCTCGGGAATCGGGGCGTGACAGGATGGTATCAGAGCTCTAGGTTGGAATACCTAGGGACGACGGGGAATGGACATACCATGTGTATGGTTGGGAATGTTGGATTTTGTACTTGATGTCAGAATGGTATCTGTCAGAGGACTAGGTTGGAATACCTAGGGGCGATAGGATAGAGTTGAGGATTTGAGGAACTTTGGATTGCTGTTAAAGCATTAGGTTTGAAAAACCTAGGGTATCAAAGTCGTAGGTTCGAATACCTGAGGACGGATGGTCAAATCACATGTTGGTTTGGAGATAGGCAATGGTTGATAGTTGTCTAGATGATAGGTTTGAGTACCTATGGACGGTAGTGGTATGAATTGCTCGGTTGAGCAACCCAAATGAAAGATTAAAGTGTTGGTATGAAATTGGATTTATTTGGTAAAACTCCCAGAATTGGTTGAGTTTAGACCTTTGATTTAGTGATCAAGTCTCAGTAGTGAGCAATGAAGAGGTACCGCAAGGAAGTTTGCGAGTGTTCAAGTCCTTAGAGATACTTAGGGACTTATGGGATTGATGAGTGTTGCCGGGGTTGGCAATTGGGATTGAGATGGGATACAAGGAAGGCATGTTGCTGGAGTTGGGCTAACTGGGAAAAATGGCCTGATCAGACATTTTTCTTGGATTAGCGTTCCTCTTACAATACGCTGGCTCTTGTGGATGTTGAGTTGTTTCGTCTGGATGACGATAGATAAAGGATTCCCAATAGTAGGGATATGTCACTGAAAGTGATTGGTATTGATAGTCAAGGTTGCTGCCTTAGACTATAGAAGTGGGTAGATTGGTAGGTGTTTACCAATGAGTACAGAGGATGAGGGTAGGTTGGTTTGAACCACTCTAGATTTTGTGTTCTAGTATGTGTGTATACTAGGGGGACTGGGCCGTGTTTTACACGCTTGCTCAGGCAGAGGAGGTACTAGGACCGTGTATGGTCAAGGGTATTTTCCTAGTATTAGCCCGAGGGCTAGGGGTTTGATTTATGCATCATATGTCATATCATGCATGGTATGTGATTATTTGGTTATCATGTTGTGTGTTATATGCTATGTGGTATATGTGATTCATGTAATTGAGCATTGCACTTTAGTGTTTCATTTTGCGTTGCATGGCTAGTAGTGACATGTAGTCACCTAGAGAGTTCTGGTTTTGAGAATTGGTAAACCTAGGTAGAGGTTTGAACCCGAGTGGACTATGATGTTGAAATAGGCACGTAGTGATAGGCTTTGAAAGTAAGTCTGGAATTGTAGGGTCCTAGACGAAGCAGTCAGGATCTTGGAATCTCAAAGGAGATGCTGGAAAGGAATGGAATGTAGTCCACAACAATGGACAGGACTGGATGATTTGTTTTGACAAGTGCACTCCTTATGTGCCTTGACCTCAGTGGTGTACTGTGATATGCGCACGACAGAGGCAGTTGGATCATAGTGTGGATATGTTATTAAGAGAAGGATGGGTTGATAGTGGATGAGGATCCTGACATATGGTATCTGAAGTGAGGATAATTTCTTACCGTGAAGGGGAGAGGTGGACGCAGTGGACGTGTAGACGCAGTGGGCTGCGGCCACTGTATGGCTGCTGTTTGGCTACTGTAGGTGACCTCAAACTTTCATTGATAAGGGTTGTCTAAAGTGAAGTGCTAATATGAAAGGAATTCTCTCTAATTGTCAACTGGCTCCTTGGTGTGAAGGATGAAAAAGGGTAAATGTTTCTCCTCTTGAATAATGAGATTGTGAAATCAGTGGGATGTAAGATCCTGGACTTGGCATTGGATTCCGGTGGGTTGTAGTCTACGAGACTGGGCAGGATCATGTGGCTTGCTGCGGCAAGTACACTCTTTGTGTTGTTTTTATCGGCGAGTACACTGTCATGTGCCTTGCTGGTGAGTGCGCTTGTGATGTGCACTGGATTGATGTGGTTTGTGTTGCGATGAGGCCCAGGATATTGGACTAAGCCCGGGAACGATATGCTCGAGATTGAAAGTCATGAGTGATAATAAAAGAGTGACTTTGAGTATTGATGATCCCAGATTATAGGGGAAGTATCACTGTGAGTGATGGGAATGATTAGTCGAAGGTGTTGCCTTAGACTAGAGATGGAGATGGACTGGGTAGGCCTTGAGGTAGAGACTGTGGACTCTAGGAAGCAAGTGCTTCAGAGGATTTCGTGACTGAACAGTACATGAGCTTAGGAGTCACTCAGCCATGTCACGGAAAGGGTTATATTGCCTTACGGCAGTCGAGATGCACTGTCGTGCAAGACTTGAGAGTTATGAGTTAGGTGTTGCAAGTGTAGCGCCTAGGGTATGTGGAGAGAGATGGTGACGATCATTGGAGAGAATGACATCCGGTATGGATTGGTTTTGGAAAGACCATGACTATGATAATTTCGAGGACGAAATTCCTTGAAGGAGGGGAGGTTGTAAGGACCGGAATAATTTTGACCGGTTCCGGATGATTTTTGGACCGGATTGATTTTTTTCGAACAAATAAAATTCGGAAAGACGTTATATATATATATATTCATATGGAATTATATATATATTGATGGAGGACGTAGTTATATGTATATATATATATAGATATATATATATATATGTATATATAGTTGTGGTAAGTGTATTTATATTAAATTATAAATACATGTGAATGTATGTGGGAGCATATTGTATTAAGTGTGTAAGTGTATTTAGAAAAATACACATGTGGAGTTAGATACATATATGGATGATATATATACATATGTATTATTTTATGTGGATATATTATGTGTGGTGTATATTAGAAGAGAAGGAAGACCAAGTGTGTGGTCAGCCGAAGAGAAGAAAGAAAAGAGAAAAGAAAAGAAAAGAAAAAAAGAAAAGGAAAAGAAAAGAAGGAAAAAGAGAATCGGGGAGAGAGAAACCGAAACCAAGAAGAGGGATCGGGAGAGAAGCCGAGAGGGGTGATCCGGCGCCGACGGTGGCCGTGGCGGCCGACCAGCTTCGGCCTGGCGACAGCGGCGGCTGGGTTGCTCGCGGTGGGGCTTCGGCTCGGGCGGCATCGCTCAGCTCGTCCGTGGCTTGCGGGTGGATGGCAGCGACGGGGGTCCGTTTGGCTTCGGTTGGTGCTCGGGCCGTGCTGGATCTGTCTCGGCGAGCTCCGGCGGTGAATAGCGGTAGTGGTGCGGGGTCGAAATGGCCCTGTTTGGTTCCGACGATGGGTCTTCAATTTGGGTCAGTTCCAGATGGTTCTAACGAGGAAATTGCGGAGCGTCTGGCTGGGTTTTCAGGTGGCTCCGGTGTGGTGATCACGGCTGAGTGGTCTTGGGTTTGATTGAGGTGTTTGATTTCAGTTGAGGGTTGACTGAGTTTTGGGTCCGATCATGGTGGATTTTCTTGGTGGTCGATTTGGTTTCTGGTCGGCCGAAATGGGTGAAACATGCAGTGACAGCCATGGATGGCTTCGGCTGGTTGGGTGTTGTATCCATGAGGTTGCAATGGTGACTCTGAGTTCGGTTCACGCATGGCTTGGCAGTCATGGATAGTTGCTGAGAGGCTTGTGGATCTTTGGTACTCCATAGTTTGGCCGTGTATATAGGCTTTGTTGGTTCACTTGGTGAGTTCAGTTGGTGGCTCACGGTTGGATGGTGGTCCAAGGTGGTGGCAGTGGGTGGCCGATTATGGGTCTACATTGTATGTTGGGCTTGAACAAGAGAAATGGTTTGTGATTTGGGCCCTCATTAATAGCGGGCTTGGACCTTGGAGTTGGGTTGGTTCACTTTATTTGGGTTGGACCAAAAATTAAAAAGGAAACGAAGTGGCCTGATGGATGGTTCGGGTGGGTTTCGACACAGGACCGGGACCGGACCGGACTTGGTAGAGGCCGATTTGCAGGCACGGACCGGTGGAGAGCGGGACCTAAGGCAAGTTGATTCTTGCCTCTATCTCGTACATATCTTTTACGTACATTGAGTAATTTACATATGTCTTAATTTAATCATATGTGATATGTGTATATACATATATATGTAGGCGCTTATATATATATGTGTATAGGGAATGTGGCATATACATGGGATGTGAGAGGATATACATATGCGTGTGTGTATATATATGTATGTGCGGGTTTGGGAAGCGATAACACGTTAGATTAATCGCCGAATTGCATTGTGATATGCATGTATGTATAGATTAAAGTCTATGTAAAGCATGCTAAATAATACTTGTTTAGCTCTGTGTTGTCTTGTATGCATATGTGGTTCTTATGCATGGTGTTCAGGAAGTATATATAGGTATGTGATTATATATATGTATGGTTGCAGTGGTAGAAATGCATACTAAGTTGAATATAACTTTTGGTGAGCATTTGAAAAGCATGAAATGTGCTAAGTGTTTTATATGTTCTTGATACATATGTGGGTGATGTAATATATATATGTGTATATATATACTGTGACTGGAATGCATGTTAGCTACTTGTAATGAATACATGCATTGAATGAGAGCATGACTATATTTATGCTAGTGTAAGTGCATATGTGATTTATATGCATGATTTGACATGTACGTGTTTACATGTAGGGTTACGTGAATGAAATGCATGCTATCTGTTTATAGAAAATGTATGCATTGGTTATAGCATGATAAAAATATGCTAAGTTGGAATTGTTTGCATATGTAAGGTGTTATGCAAGTATTTGGACATAAATGTGTTTATATGTGGGAATGTGAATGTGAGATGTGTGCTAGCTTCATATATATATATATATATATATATTGAATGTATGCATTGGTCCTAGCATGATAAAAACGTGCTAAGTTGAAGTTGTTGCATATATGAGGTGCTATGCAAGTTTGTGAACATGTATGTGCTATATGTGTTGGAATGTGATGAAAAGCATGTCAAATACTTCTTTTAGTATTCATAAGCATGGTTGAAGCATGAATGTACTATGCTGTATATATATGCATCCATATTGCATGTATAGGAGAGAAATGACACATACGTGGTTATGTGTGGGTTTATGTAGAGGGAAATGCACGCTATGTACTTCTATACTAGCTGGTGCATTGGGATAGCATAAAATAGAATGCTTAGTTACGTATACATCCATATCGCATATATGGGAGGTTGCGGGGAAATTAACGCAAAAAGAGGTGCACGGGACTTCGGAGTGGTCCAACCGTGTCACGAGAAGTGGTATAATCACCCACTACGTATGGCCCTCGGAGTGGACCCGCCATACGAAGGCTTTATGCCTAGAATCGGAGTATGTCCAACGTTTGTGAGCTTCGGAGTTGCCCCCTCACAATTTGGCAAACCAATATATTGCCATCGGAGTATGTCCAATAAGTATGGCCCTCGGAGTGGACCCGCCATGCTAAGGCTTAAAGCCTGGAAATCGGAGTATGTCCAATGAATGTGAGCCTCGGAGCTGTCCCCTCACATAACGGCAATCCTATACATTGCCAGAGTAGGATGACCTTTCGGAGTGGCCCAGGTCATAGGTTGGTTATCGGAGTTGTCCTAGGTCACATGATCCTCGGAGCGGCCCAATCATGTGGGGTATCGGATGAGGACCGAGAGTGAGAGTATGTGCAAGCTTAGATGCTTGTCTTATGTATCGGATTATGACCATGGAAGGTGAAAAAAATACCTTTATGCTTATGTGTTTATCTGTTAAGCATGTTTTTCTGTTTAAATGCATTTATATTGCATTTGAGTTGTGCTACTTGTTGAGTAGGAGACGTGGTGATGGATTTACATCGTTTATGTGAATGTGTTGACATATATGTTCTATATACATATTGATGCCTGATGTTTACTGCTTTCAAGCATGTTGAAAATGATTTCTACAATCATGTATAGTGGATTTTGTATGTTCATATGTGCTAGAGTAGCCTTATACATCATTGGTTCATGCATGCTAGGTAGGGCATGGTCTTAAATATGGTGATATATTTAAGTGCATGTATATTTTTGAGAATATGTGAGGATCGACCTGCTGCAGCGGTGATAGTATGGTTCTACATACCTTGTTGGGCCTTTGAGCTCACCCCCTCCCGGGTTTTGCAGGTATTGCTGGTTTTGGAGTTAGTTAGGGGACTGACAGCACCGGTTGCAGAGGTAGTAACTAGATTCCTTAGAATCTAGTGTATATCCAGGATAGTGGATAGATAGATGCTTTACATTTGGATTAAATGTATAAAGCGATTTATATTGATTCAGTTCCTTCAATTGTATTTATTCATGTGATGTATGTATTTAATACGGATATTTAAGGACTGAGGCATGTATATTTATGATTGTTTATGCATGTTGTATAAATAGTTGGGGGGACACGGGCCCAGAAGTGTCCATATTCTTTGTTAGATATAAATGCTGGGGGGACACGTGCCCAGAAGTGTCCATATGAATTGTAAAGCAGGTGTAATATGCCAGGAGCTGATTATTTAGAATGGGTAATGCCCGATTTTCGTAAAAATAATAGGGAATTGAATTGTATGATCAGGTGGAGGTTATGTCGTGAGGGTGATCTCACGGGGTTCACACCTCGGTTTCCGGGCCTCGGGAATCGGGGCGTGACAGGATGGTATCAGAGCTCTAGGTTGGAATACCTAGGGACGACGGGGAATGGACATACCATGTGTATGGTTGGGAATGTTGGATTTTGTACTTGATGTCAGAATGGTATCTGTCAGAGGACTAGGTTGGAATACCTAGGGGCGATAGGATAGAGTTGAGGATTTGAGGAACTTTGGATTGCTGTTAAAGCATTAGGTTTGAAAAACCTAGGGTATCAAAGTCGTAGGTTCGAATACCTGAGGACGGATGGTCAAATCACATGTTGGTTTGGAGATAGGCAATGGTTGATAGTTGTCTAGATGATAGGTTTGAGTACCTATGGACGGTAGTGGTATGAATTGCTCGGTTGAGCAACCCAAATGAAAGATTAAAGTGTTGGTATGAAATTGGATTTATTTGGTAAAACTCCCAGAATTGGTTGAGTTTAGACCTTTGATTTAGTGATTAAGTCTCAGTAGTGAGCAATGAAGAGGTACCGCAAGGAAGTTTGCGAGTGTTCAAGTCCTTAGAGATACTTAGGGACTTATGGGATTGATGAGTGTTGCCGGGGTTGGCAATTGGGATTGAGATGGGATACAAGGAAGGCATGTTGCTGGAGTTGGGCTAACTGGGAAAAATGGCCTGATCAGACATTTTTCTTGGATTAGCGTTCCTCTTACAATACGCTGGCTCTTGTGGATGTTGAGTTGTTTCGTCTGGATGACGATAGATAAAGGATTCCCAATAGTAGGGATATGTCACTGAAAGTGATTGGTATTGATAGTCAAGGTTGCTGCCTTAGACTATAGAAGTGGGTAGATTGGTAGGTGTTTACCAATGAGTACAGAGGATGAGGGTAGGTTGGTTTGAACCACTCTAGATTTTGTGTTCTAGTATGTGTGTATACTAGGGGGACTGGGCCGTGTTTTACACGCTTGCTCAGGCAGAGGAGGTACTAGGACCGTGTATGGTCAAGGGTATTTTCCTAGTATTAGCCCGAGGGCTAGGGGTTTGATTTATGCATCATATGTCATATCATGCATGGTATGTGATTATTTGGTTATCATGTTGTGTGTTATATGCTATGTGGTATATGTGATTCATGTAATTGAGCATTGCACTTTAGTGTTTCATTTTGCGTTGCATGGCTAGTAGTGACATGTAGTCACCTAGAGAGTTCTGGTTTTGAGAATTGGTAAACCTAGGTAGAGGTTTGAACCCGAGTGGACTATGATGTTGAAATAGGCACGTAGTGATAGGCTTTGAAAGTAAGTCTGGAATTGTAGGGTCCTAGACGAAGCAGTCAGGATCTTGGAATCTCAAAGGAGATGCTGGAAAGGAATGGAATGTAGTCCACAACAATGGACAGGACTGGATGATTTGTTTTGACAAGTGCACTCCTTATGTGCCTTGACCTCAGTGGTGTACTGTGATATGCGCACGACAGAGGCAGTTGGATCATAGTGTGGATATGTTATTAAGAGAAGGATGGGTTGATAGTGGATGAGGATCCTGACATATGGTATCTGAAGTGAGGATAATTTCTTACCGTGAAGGGGAGAGGTGGACGCAGTGGACGTGTAGACGCAGTGGGCTGCGGCCACTGTATGGCTGCTGTTTGGCTACTGTAGGTGACCTCAAACTTTCATTGATAAGGGTTGTCTAAAGTGAAGTGCTAATATGAAAGGAATTCTCTCTAATTGTCAACTGGCTCCTTGGTGTGAAGGATGAAAAAGGGTAAATGTTTCTCCTCTTGAATAATGAGATTGTGAAATCAGTGGGATGTAAGATCCTGGACTTGGCATTGGATTCCGGTGGGTTGTAGTCTACGAGACTGGGCAGGATCATGTGGCTTGCTGCGGCAAGTACACTCTTTGTGTTGTTTTTATCGGCGAGTACACTGTCATGTGCCTTGCTGGTGAGTGCGCTTGTGATGTGCACTGGATTGATGTGGTTTGTGTTGCGATGAGGCCCAGGATATTGGACTAAGCCCGGGAACGATATGCTCGAGATTGAAAGTCATGAGTGATAATAAAAGAGTGACTTTGAGTATTGATGATCCCAGATTATAGGGGAAGTATCACTGTGAGTGATGGGAATGATTAGTCGAAGGTGTTGCCTTAGACTAGAGATGGAGATGGACTGGGTAGGCCTTGAGGTAGAGACTGTGGACTCTAGGAAGCAAGTGCTTCAGAGGATTTCGTGACTGAACAGTACATGAGCTTAGGAGTCACTCAGCCATGTCACGGAAAGGGTTATATTGCCTTACGGCAGTCGAGATGCACTGTCGTGCAAGACTTGAGAGTTATGAGTTAGGTGTTGCAAGTGTAGCGCCTAGGGTATGTGGAGAGAGATGGTGACGATCATTGGAGAGAATGACATCCGGTATGGATTGGTTTTGGAAAGACCATGACTATGATAATTTCGAGGACGAAATTCCTTGAAGGAGGGGAGGTTGTAAGGACCGGAATAATTTTGACCGGTTCCGGATGATTTTTGGACCGGATTGATTTTTTTCGAACAAATAAAATTCGGAAAGACGTTATATATATATATATTCATATGGAATTATATATATATTGATGGAGGACGTAGTTATATGTATATATATATATAGATATATATATATATATGTATATATAGTTGTGGTAAGTGTATTTATATTAAATTATAAATACATGTGAATGTATGTGGGAGCATATTGTATTAAGTGTGTAAGTGTATTTAGAAAAATACACATGTGGAGTTAGATACATATATGGATGATATATATACATATGTATTATTTTATGTGGATATATTATGTGTGGTGTATATTAGAAGAGAAGGAAGACCAAGTGTGTGGTCAGCTGAAGAGAAGAAAGAAAAGAGAAAAGAAAAGAAAAGAAAAAAAGAAAAGGAAAAGAAAAGAAGGAAAAAGAGAATCGGGGAGAGAGAAACCGAAACCAAGAAGAGGGATCGGGAGAGAAGCCGAGAGGGGTGATCCGGCGCCGACGGTGGCCGTGGCGGCCGACCAGCTTCGGCCTGGCGACAGCGGCGGCTGGGTTGCTCGCGGTGGGGCTTCGGCTCGGGCGGCATCGCTCAGCTCGTCCGTGGCTTGCGGGTGGATGGCAGCGACGGGGGTCCGTTTGGCTTCGGTTGGTGCTCGGGCCGTGCTGGATCTGTCTCGGCGAGCTCCGGCGGTGAATAGCGGTAGTGGTGCGGGGTCGAAATGGCCCTGTTTGGTTCCGACGATGGGTCTTCAATTTGGGTCAGTTCCAGATGGTTCTAACGAGGAAATTGCGGAGCGTCTGGCTGGGTTTTCAGGTGGCTCCGGTGTGGTGATCACGGCTGAGTGGTCTTGGGTTTGATTGAGGTGTTTGATTTCAGTTGAGGGTTGACTGAGTTTTGGGTCCGATCATGGTGGATTTTCTTGGTGGTCGATTTGGTTTCTGGTCGGCCGAAATGGGTGAAACATGCAGTGACAGCCATGGATGGCTTCGGCTGGTTGGGTGTTGTATCCATGAGGTTGCAATGGTGACTCTGAGTTCGGTTCACGCATGGCTTGGCAGTCATGGATAGTTGCTGAGAGGCTTGTGGATCTTTGGTACTCCATAGTTTGGCCGTGTATATAGGCTTTGTTGGTTCACTTGGTGAGTTCAGTTGGTGGCTCACGGTTGGATGGTGGTCCAAGGTGGTGGCAGTGGGTGGCCGATTATGGGTCTACATTGTATGTTGGGCTTGAACAAGAGAAATGGTTTGTGATTTGGGCCCTCATTAATAGCGGGCTTGGACCTTGGAGTTGGGTTGGTTCACTTTATTTGGGTTGGACCAAAAATTAAAAAGGAAACGAAGTGGCCTGATGGATGGTTCGGGTGGGTTTCGACACAGGACCGGGACCGGACCGGACTTGGTAGAGGCCGATTTGCAGGCACGGACCGGTGGAGAGCGGGACCTAAGGCAAGTTGATTCTTGCCTCTATCTCGTACATATCTTTTACGTACATTAAGTAATTTATATATGTCTTAATTTAATCATATGTGATATGTGTATATACATATATATGTAGGCGCTTATATATATATGTGTATAGGGAATGTGGCATATACATGGGATGTGAGAGGATATACATATGCGTGTGTGTATATATATGTATGTGCGGGTTTGGGAAGCGATAACACGTTAGATTAATCGCCGAATTGCATTGTGATATGCATGTATGTATAGATTAAAGTCTATGTAAAGCATGCTAAATAATACTTGTTTAGCTCTGTGTTGTCTTGTATGCATATGTGGTTCTTATGCATGGTGTTCAGGAAGTATATATAGGTATGTGATTATATATATGTATGGTTGCAGTGGTAGAAATGCATACTAAGTTGAATATAACTTTTGGTGAGCATTTGAAAAGCATGAAATGTGCTAAGTGTTTTATATGTTCTTGATACATATGTGGGTGATGTAATATATATATGTGTATATATATACTGTGACTGGAATGCATGTTAGCTACTTGTAATGAATACATGCATTGAATGAGAGCATGACTATATTTATGCTAGTGTAAGTGCATATGTGATTTATATGCATGATTTGACATGTACGTGTTTACATGTAGGGTTACGTGAATGAAATGCATGCTATCTGTTTATAGAAAATGTATGCATTGGTTATAGCATGATAAAAATATGCTAAGTTGGAATTGTTTGCATATGTAAGGTGTTATGCAAGTATTTGGACATAAATGTGTTTATATGTGGGAATGTGAATGTGAGATGTGTGCTAGCTTCATATATATATATATATATATATATTGAATGTATGCATTGGTCCTAGCATGATAAAAACGTGCTAAGTTGAAGTTGTTGCATATATGAGGTGCTATGCAAGTTTGTGAACATGTATGTGCTATATGTGTTGGAATGTGATGAAAAGCATGTCAAATACTTCTTTTAGTATTCATAAGCATGGTTGAAGCATGAATGTACTATGCTGTATATATATGCATCCATATTGCATGTATAGGAGAGAAATGACACATACGTGGTTATGTGTGGGTTTATGTAGAGGGAAATGCACGCTATGTACTTCTATACTAGCTGGTGCATTGGGATAGCATAAAATAGAATGCTTAGTTACGTATACATCCATATCGCATATATGGGAGGTTGCGGGGAAATTAACGCAAAAAGAGGTGCACGGGACTTCGGAGTGGTCCAACCGTGTCACGAGAAGTGGTATAATCACCCACTACGTATGGCCCTCGGAGTGGACCCGCCATACGAAGGCTTTATGCCTAGAATCGGAGTATGTCCAACGTTTGTGAGCTTCGGAGTTGCCCCCTCACAATTTGGCAAACCAATATATTGCCATCGGAGTATGTCCAATAAGTATGGCCCTCGGAGTGGACCCGCCATGCTAAGGCTTAAAGCCTGGAAATCGGAGTATGTCCAATGAATGTGAGCCTCGGAGCTGTCCCCTCACATAACGGCAATCCTATACATTGCCAGAGTAGGATGACCTTTCGGAGTGGCCCAGGTCATAGGTTGGTTATCGGAGTTGTCCTAGGTCACATGATCCTCGGAGCGGCCCAATCATGTGGGGTATCGGATGAGGACCGAGAGTGAGAGTATGTGCAAGCTTAGATGCTTGTCTTATGTATCGGATTATGACCATGGAAGGTGAAAAAAATACCTTTATGCTTATGTGTTTATCTGTTAAGCATGTTTTTCTGTTTAAATGCATTTATATTGCATTTGAGTTGTGCTACTTGTTGAGTAGGAGACGTGGTGATGGATTTACATCGTTTATGTGAATGTGTTGACATATATGTTCTATATACATATTGATGCCTGATGTTTACTGCTTTCAAGCATGTTGAAAATGATTTCTACAATCATGTATAGTGGATTTTGTATGTTCATATGTGCTAGAGTAGCCTTATACATCATTGGTTCATGCATGCTAGGTAGGGCATGGTCTTAAATATGGTGATATATTTAAGTGCATGTATATTTTTGAGAATATGTGAGGATCGACCTGCTGCAGCGGTGATAGTATGGTTCTACATACCTTGTTGGGCCTTTGAGCTCACCCCCTCCCGGGTTTTGCAGGTATTGCTGGTTTTGGAGTTAGTTAGGGGACTGACAGCACCGGTTGCAGAGGTAGTAACTAGATTCCTTAGAATCTAGTGTATATCCAGGATAGTGGATAGATAGATGCTTTACATTTGGATTAAATGTATAAAGCGATTTATATTGATTCAGTTCCTTCAATTGTATTTATTCATGTGATGTATGTATTTAATACGGATATTTAAGGACTGAGGCATGTATATTTATGATTGTTTATGCATGTTGTATAAATAGTTGGGGGGACACGGGCCCAGAAGTGTCCATATTCTTTGTTAGATATAAATGCTGGGGGGACACGTGCCCAGAAGTGTCCATATGAATTGTAAAGCAGGTGTAATATGCCAGGAGCTGATTATTTAGAATGGGTAATGCCCGATTTTCGTAAAAATAATAGGGAATTGAATTGTATGATCAGGTGGAGGTTATGTCGTGAGGGTGATCTCACGGGGTTCACACCTCGGTTTCCGGGCCTCGGGAATCGGGGCGTGACAGTTTCTATGATTGTGCTCCTCAATAACTCTTCTATATATATATATATATGTATTTTATATACTAGGCAAATAACTTAATTGGCAGTTTCGAATACCAATTTTTGGTGCGATAATTTATTTTAGACCATGCTGTCTCAGTTTCTTCATAGTAGAAGGTGTACATGCAAGAGGCGTGTTATCACACCTTATCTTCGGACGTGTCATCTCAAATCCCTTACAACTTCTTGGCCAAATTGGTGGGTTCACAACAACGATCCTCGCCATTTTTGGGATCAGCCTAGCCACCATCAAAACGAACGTTGCAGCCAATGTTGTAGCCTCTGCCAATGCCCTTGTCAATCTAAGCCCTTCAAATTTGACCTTTAGAAGAGATGCACTTTTGACAGCATTGCTTGGTATAGCTCTCCAAACTTGGAGGCTTCTTCAATCAAGTGAGAGCTTGTCTACACATGGCTTGTTGGCTACTCTGCATTGTTGGGTCCAATAGGGGGCATTCTTCTAGCAGATTACTATCTTATTAAGGGCACATAGTTAAGTATCAAAGACTTGTATTCGTCGAGTCCAATGGGGCTTATTATTATTCAGGAGGCTGCAATTTGGCAACGATGATCGCATTAGTTCTTGGGATTTTGCCAGTGATTCCTGGTTTCTTGCAAAAGGTTGGAATTCTAAGTTCAATACCTGAATCATTTATCGTCATTTACAACAATGCTTGGTTCTTTAGCTTCTTCTCTGCTGGGATTTTGTACTAGATTCTTTCATGTTTGCAACGCATCTTTGGAACACAAAACCTTCAGCTTTTAAGACATTTTAGAGCTCACAAGAAAATTGTCTGTATGTTTGTTTTGACTGTGCACTACTGTAACCTATTTTGTTGATTTGTTGCTGTAAAAATAAAAAACACATTTGCTGCTACTGAACAACTGGACCATGTTTGACATTGCTTTGATTGATTTATACAAGTGTGTTCGATCATTTAACTAGGGTATGTGAACAGTTATGTCATGATACTGATTTTGCATTGCTGATTTGATACCTCTTATTGCTAAGTTGCTGATTTGAAATGAATCTGTTTTGGAGTTGTATAAGTGCTAAAATTAAGTCTGTTTTGAGAATTAATAGTACTGTTTTTTTTTATGAATTCTATTCTTGTTTGGTGCTGAAACTATTGCTGATTTCGCTGAATTAATATGCTATTTTTTTTTTGCTGATTTTATATGTTGATTCTTGCTGAAGTTATATGCTGATTTCGCTGAATTAATATGCTGTTTTTGCTGGTTTTATATGCTTATTCTTGCTGATGTTATATGCTGGTTTTGCTGAATTAATATGCTGTTTTTTTTGCTGATTTTATATGTTGATTCTTGCTGATGTTATATGCTGATTTTGCTGAATTGATATGTTGTTTTTGCTGATTTTATATTGCTGTTTTTTGATGAATTCTATTGCTGTTTGGTGCTGAAATTATTGCTGTTTTTGCTGAATTCCATTGCTGTTTGGTGCTGTAACATATTGCTGTTTTTGCTGAAATAAGTTGCTGTTTGGTGCTGAATTCCATTGCTGGTTTGTACTGATCCATATTGCTGTTTTTGCTGAACTTTTATAGTGCTGATTATACTCAATTGAATTCATGATGTGTACGAAGGGGGCAATGTCGCTTTTGTTTGCTGAGAAACTGCCAAATGCATAAAATATATTGAATTTATCTTTTATGCTTCATTTTAAAAAAAAAAAAATCTAATTACCCTTTCAAAGCGGAATTCACATAATGTACACAGATAAAACTAATGGAGGATTTTTATCAAATAATGGAAATCAAGCCATTCAGGGCTCAGAGTTTTAGACTTCCTCTCTTTCTTTCTTGATCATTTGGAGGGTTCTGTTCAAATAGTGGAAACTAAAAAAGATTCAGAGTTTTAGACTTTCTTTTTCTTTTATTCTTTTTTTCCCTTATGCTTTAGAGACAAAAGGAAACTTCAAGGAAAATAGTTGCGAGATATTCATTTGGATCTTACTCTTTTTTAAAACAAAAGATAGAAAAGACAAATCACAAATTTAGAGTTAATTCTGAATTGAAACTACATATAATATATATGCATTACATGACATGAACTACTCTTAAACCATTTGTTTAAATATGGAGTATTTTATTAGTGTACTTAGAGTTTAAATTGAATTGATTATTAGAAAAGGTATTGATTTTGATTGAAAATGTTTTATAATGCAGGTTTATTTTAGCCAACTTTTGGACATATATTTTTTTGAAGACTGATCAGATATTTTAGACAGTGACACATTGGACAGTGACTAACTTTTGGTCATTATGGCTGTTTTTTTGGGTATAGTTGTGTTATGCATTTAAGCAAAGTGTTTCAGTTTTTTTAATGTAGTTTTGATATAGCTTAATGTTTTGGTTGAAAGGAATGCTATTGGTAAGCAATCATAATGTTAGTTGTGTTAGTATTGAGACTTTTTTTTTCTTTGAATAGATATGTCTCGGAATTAGCTCTTTGAATATAAAAGAAGTTTGGGATTAATTTATTTGTTTGTGATTGGTAGGATTAATATTTTGATGCAATTTTACATTTTTTAATGTCATTTCATATTATGTATATTTAGCAAATGCAGTACGTAAATCTGTTCAACATTGGTTGCTATTTTTGATATTCCACAAGTTCCTTCCCCCTCACTGATTTCCATTTTGGTGTGTTCCTCGCTGTTCATATGGTGTGTCAACCTTCAGTTTTAATTGAATTTGGTTCTTTAAATTAGATTGAGCAGAATTTGGTGTGTCATTTGTTACTAGTTTTAGAATTTGATTGGGCTGCCTGTAGTACTTAAGTGATCTAAATGATAGTTCTGCCACATTTAATATCATAATTTAACTCAACCAAGAGTATTTTTGTTGCAAAAGTATTATATAAAGCTTGTTAATATTGATGTTATCAAGGCTTGGTGTGAATATGACTTTGGGTGTTGTTCAGTTGTATATTGGTGGAATTGAAGATGAATGATTTTTGTTGTACAGGTGGTTTTGAACATTTTTGTTGTACATGCATATAATTTTTTTAAAAAAATTAATAAACTTTTAACCACAGGCTAAGCCCGTGGTAGAAAACATACTTTCTACTACGGGCAAAGCCCATGATAGAAAACATACTTTCTACCACGGGCTTAGCTCGTGGTTAAAAGTTATTATTCTACCACGGGCTTTGCTCGTAGTAGAAAGTATGTTTTCTACTACGGGCAAAGCCCGTGGTAGAATAATAACTTTTAAAAACGGGCTAAGCCCGTGGTAGAAAGTATGCTTTCTACTACGGGCAAAACCCGTGGTAGAATAATAACTTTTAACCACGGGCTAAGTCCGTGGTAGAAAACATACTTTCTACTATGGGCAAAGCCCGTGGTAGAAAACATACTTTCTACTACGGGCAAAGCCCGTGGTAGAATAATAACTTTTAACCACGGGCTAAACCCGTGGTAGAAAGTCTATTGGCAACTACGACACCGGATACCACGGCGGGCTGTGCCCGTGGTAAAAACCATTTTTGCCCACCGTAGAAAGTATTTTTTCTTGTAGTGGTTGTAGTGGTAGCTTCGAACAAATTCCGAAGGTAGCCTTTTCCATAAGAATATGCTCAACAACAATTTTTATTTTTTTACTTTTCTTTTCCAGCTGTTGATATATATTTTTTCACTCATCACTCTTTTTGGTCTCCAACACAATATTAAACACTCAATTTCCAAGA
Source organism: Cornus controversa (assembly GCA_026545225.1). Taxonomy (NCBI): domain Eukaryota; kingdom Viridiplantae; phylum Streptophyta; class Magnoliopsida; order Cornales; family Cornaceae; genus Cornus; species Cornus controversa. The sequence goes on along the minus strand of CM048853.1, from coordinate 14,619,605 downwards.
TAATACTCTATCACATCAACACTATCTTTGACCAAAATAATGACATAAAAATAATTTAGTAAATGTACTCATCATGATTCATCTACTAAACGAAATAAGTAAGCCAAACCAACTTTTCAACTCTTAGCCATAGTATGTCATACACATGTAATCTATGTTTCATTAACTTCCTTGTGTTCAACATACTCGTCCTAGTATGATTTGCTTGACTTCATCAAAAGTAGAAATAAAAATAAAACCTAAAACTACAAGGTTCAATGCGTAATCTAGACTCATAAGATGAATGTGAAGTTCCTTTCTAGATTATGTCAATGCCATGAAATCTAATCAAGACAACAAATGCCTATAGATTTCCTAAGGCGATGAAACCTAGAAGCATCTAAAGGCTTTGTGAGAATATCAGATAGATTATGATCAGTATGCACTTTCTCCAAAGACACGACATTTTGTTCAACTAATTCTCGAATAAAATGATGTCGAATGTCAATGTGTTTTGTCCTAGAATGCAAAACTGGATTCTTTAAGATATTAATTATACTATTGTTATCACAAAAAATAGACATTGTACCTTGTTCAATTCCATATTCTAGTAACATCTGCTTCATCCAAAGTAGTTGTGTGCAGCAACTTCCAACAGCAATATATTCAGCTTCACTGGATGATATGGAAACACAATTTTGCTTCTTGTTATACCATGAAACAAGATTAGTACCAACATAGAAACAACCACCTGAAGTACTTTTCCTATCATCCTTGTTACCAATACAATTAGCATCAGTGTAACCTGCAATCTCATAATTAGATTCTATAGAAGAACGTAATCTATAATTCAAAGAGCTATTGACATATCGAATAATGCGCTTTATTGCAATGAGAAGTTATTCTCTAGGATCAGCTTGATACCTAGCACATACTCCTACACTAAATGCAATGTCAGGCCTACTTACTGTCAAATACAAAAGGCTGCCAATCATACTCCTATATAATGAAGGATCAACTCTCTTAGAATTAGAGTTCTTTTCCAACTTGGAAGAAGTACTCATTGGAGTTTGCACATGTTTGGAACCTTCCAAACCAAATTTCTTGACTAACTCCTTTGCATACTTAGTTTGAGATATAAAAATTTCATCATCAAATTGCTTCACCTAGAGTCCAAGAAAAAATGTTAGTTCACCAACCATGATCATCTCAAAAGTATTACTCATATCCTCAGCAAATTCATGAACAAGGTTATCAGAAGTAGAACAAAAAATAATATCATCCACATAGATTTGAGTAACAAACAAGTTTTTCCCTTTCCTGATTATGAATAAAGTTTTATCCGCTTCCCCTCTCCTAAAACTCTTATGCAACAAATAAGAAGTCAATTTTTCATACCATGCTATAGGAGCTTATTTCAAACCATAAAGAGCTTTTTTCAAATGAAAAATATGATCAAGATTATGTGGATCAACAAAATCTTTAGGTTGAGCTACATACACTTTTTCTTGTAAAAAACCATTTAGAAAAGCACTTTTAACATCCAATTGAAACAATTTAAATTTAAAGTGACATGCAAGAGCAAGAAGAAGATGAATAGACTCAAGTCTAGCAACTGATGCAAAAGTTTCATCAAAATCAATTCCCTTAACTTGAGTGTATCCTTGTGCAACTAACCTAGCTTTATTTCTCATTACAAGTCCATTCTCATCAAGTTTATTTTTAAAAATCCATTTAGTTCCTATGATGTTCACATCCTTAGGTTAAGGCACTAACTCCTAAACATCATTTTTCGCAAATTGATTCAACTCTTCTTGCATTGCTACAAGCCAATCAGAACTTTGAAGAGCTTCATCAACATTCTTAGGTTAAACTGAGCCATATGACATGAGTGTCCTACATTATCTCGAACTCTCCTCCTAGTATTTCTCTCCTCCCATAGCCCTATCACATTCGTTAATGGATGCTACTTCGAACCCTAGAACTGCCAGACATTGGGACTTCCTCATGTGGTGTAGGATTTTCTATAGGTGTATGTGTATCATCAATTACTTCCATAATTTCATCACCACCTACATGCTCACCTTCATCCTCAGTGTCATTTTCTTTCTTAACCTCTCTCTCACTAGGTTCACTCCCAGGTAACCCTAAGGTGTTTATACCTTCTTCTTCTTCAGGTTGATCATGTATCTCTTTAGGCCTTGAGTTATCAATCACAACATTAATAGACTCCATTGCAACTTTAGTACGACGATTATACACCCTATATGCCCGATTGTTCAATGCATACCCCAAAAAGTATCCTTCATCACTTCTAGAGTCAAATTTTTCTAAATTTTCCCTATCTCTAAGGATATAACATTTACTCCTAAAGACTCTAAAGTGTTTAATGTTGGGCATTTTTTCATACCATAATTCATATGCAGTCTTTTTAGTTCCAGGCCTAAGGTACACCCTGTTTAAAATATGCTAAGTAGTACAAACAACTTCAACCCAAAAATGGTTAGCTAATTTACTTTCATGAAGCATAGTACGTGCCATCTCTGCAATTGTCCTATTCTTCCTTTCAACCACACTATTTTGCTGAGGTGTTTTAGGTGTAGAGAATTCATGACTTATGCCAAGACTATCACAATACTCAATGTAAGGTTTGCGTTCAAACTCACCTCCCTTATCACTCCTAACACGAGTTATTGCATATCCTTTCTCATTCTGGATCCTTTGGCAAATTGACCTGAAAAACACAAAAGCATCAGATTTTTCTCTCAAGAAAGCAATAAAAGTAAATCTAGAAAAATCATCAACCATTACAAGCATATACTTTTTACCACCTATGCTTTGAGTTCTTATTGGACCCACTAAATCTATATAGATCAGTTCTAATGGTCTTGAAGTGATTTGATGCTTAAGCTCTTGTGTGACACTCTAGTTTGCTTACCTAATTGACATGGTCCACATACCTCATCTGTTGGTTTTTTCAATTTAGGTAAACCTCGAACTCGTTCATGATTAGACAAACTTACCAAATCATTGTAATTCACATAACCAAGTCTCCAATGCCACAAAATAGCTTCATCAATCACAGTAGAAAAACACATATGTGAAAGATATAAAAATATCACATAATAATATTCAGGAGTTCTAGATCCTTTCAAAATACAATCACCTTGCTCATTAGTTACAAAACATCCATATTGAGTAAAATTAACTTGAAAACCATTATCACATATCTGACTAATACTCAACAAGTTTGCAGCTAAACCTTTAACATATAGAACATTTTTTTAATTCACCAAAAGCAGAAAAATCAATTTTACCTTTACCACTTACGTTAGATGCATTGCCATCACCAAAAGTAACAGACCTACCAGTATAATCCTTAAAAGTGGTAAACAATGTTCTATCCCTAGTCATGTGTCTAGAGCAACCATTATCAAAGTATCAACTGATAGGCGTTGAATGTTACGCATTCTAGCCTCTTAACTTATGTATTTTATTCTCTTAGTAATAGATTATTTTGTTATTTTACTCTGTTTTAGTGTTTTCTGTATTTTTAGGGCCTTAATGATTATTTCAGTTAAAACCATAATTTTGGGCTTTTAAAGAAGACATCCAAGATGGTTAGATGAAGCCTACATCAAGGAGATTCATTCAACCATTTATTTCAACTCAAATCAGCCCAAGGAAAAGGTCCAAGAGAATTACAGCTGCTTAAGAAGGTTTCGGGCCTGAAGCCCAAATCTGCGCATAATACAGTCTTAATCCCATTTTGGAAAATGGACCAGAAATCTTATTTTTGACCCTCAAATCGACTTAATTTTCACGCAAGGTTGAACGAAATTTGATTCTGTACACTTTTGTATTTCACTAAAATTCTATGAATCGGACTTCTAGTAGATCAAAAGTTGGGCCGAAGTCAGCAGGAAAAACCCACTTAATTAGTGCTGCGAGAAAACCTAATTAATTCCTAATTGGATTAGGACTTTGGTGTATTCTCTTGGGGAATAAAGTGAAGACTTGGAGGCTGAGTTGAAAGGGGGAGATTACAGAGATTGGAGAGTCTGAGAGGGCTGAGAAGAGAACAAAAACATATTTGTAGAGCTATTGGAGAACGAAATCATACGCATAATTCATGAAGATGATGCCTTCTTCCTCAACAGTTGAAGCTTCTTCTTCTACCATGAGCGGCTAGTTCATCCACTAGGGTTTTGATGTAGCCCTAACAAAGCATCAATGGTTTGATTGTTTTAATTATTGGGGACCTTTATATACATGCATAGATTGTGTAATTTAGAGGATTCTTATTATAGAATTTAGCAATAAAAATCTTGTAAATTTAGTTTCAATGATTTCTTATCTTGTCTTAAATATTTATTTGTTATTATTGAACTCAATCTCTCTCGTTTTCTGTGATCATGAGAGCGATTATTACACAATGGTAATCACTTAATATATCATTAAAAGCTTTGATGGATTATGCCTAGAGAAGATGAACCATACTGCACCCTAGATTAGAGTAGTTAGGCAGATGGCCCATGCCAATCGAAGATAGTCCATGACTTAGCCTTAATCATATGTTATCTTCTTGATGGATGAAGGTGAGCTTGTAGCCACTGACACCACTTATGCATGATGTAATTCCCCATAGTTGATTCAATTGACCATTGATTGTGGAGTTAGTGGTAAAGTCAAATACCCTAGATTTATCTCATATTATCTTAACTTTCTATTTACTTTGATTTATTTTATTTTATGTTTTTAATTAGTTTAAAAATCAGATTTCTTTTCTTTATAAATTTAATTAGAATTAATTCCGTATTCCAACTCGTCAGACCATAATCTCTGAGGTATGATACCCCTTTCGATAGCCCTATTCTGCAAGGAATTCGTTCTATTGCGAAGTGTGGAAATTTTTAATTGATATACTTTTTGAGTCACACTCACACACGAATCACCAACCTATAGGACCAAGTGCTCTAAGTGAAGTGTGCATGATAAAATATTTCAGACTATCTTTTCTCATCCAAACAGTTTCAGATTTATGATCAAATGATTTCTTAATTGTTTAAGAATCAGAATTATCAGTCTCAAGGGGCTTATTCTTCTCATTGCCTGTATGGGAACCTAGAACAGAATTAAAGCAATTCAATTTATCAAAATTTTCTTTTAATTCCTGTTGCTTCTTTTCAAGTTATTTCATCTCATTAAGCAAAACTTTTGAACTGTCTAAGTTTTTACACTTTTTCAGTTCAATTTTTCTCTTCTGACACTTGTATTTAATATGACCTATTTCTCCACAAAAATAGCATGTTGGAGCAAGTTTTAGAGCATGAGTAATAATAGAAGGCTTAGTCTTAACTTTCACACAAATCTCTTTTGATTTTAAAGATGAAAATTCCTTTGAAGTTGAAACCAATTCTTCTTTGTTACTCAAGTTTTTAGAAATATCTAACTTACCAAATTTGCAAGTGTCAGAGTTAAATTTCTGGAAAGATTGATTAGATTTAACAAGTTCACAATTCAAGTTATCAATCTTATGCTCAAGTGAATTATTAAACTCTTTAATCTGTTTAACTTCCTGTTCCAAAAATTCAACTTTTCCAAGAAGATTCTTCTTTTCATGCCTAAGTTCTTCTAAATTTTTATTGGTGACTGAAACTTCCAATTTGTAAATATCTCTATCAAGTTCAGCAAGTTTCAATTTTTTCAACAAATTTTCATAGTCCCTTTTTAACTTAGACCACTCAAGATGTATGCCAGTAATAGAATCAGAAAATTGAGGTAAAATAATTTCATCATTAGAAGGCATAATATGAGACATCATAAAATTCACAACTAAATCAACCAAACAAAATCTAACTCAGAATTGAGCAACCCGCTCTGATACCAAATGTGAGTTATACGGTGTGGAAATGGTTCAGTTAATTTAGAGTGAGATGCTAATCCTTAAAACTAGAGGGGGGTGAATAGGTCATCTTGCCTAATTTTTATGATTGATTAATTACCCATAATTATTATCAAATAAGCATCCAAACCAATCACAAAAAAAAATAAAGCAAGTAAGGAAAAGTTAGAGATGACACTAGGAATTTTACGTGGAAACTCAAGTCGGAAAAAACCACGGGGGTGAGGCACAAACCCCAGAGAAACCAATCCACTATCTCGAAGCAAAGTACATCAGACTCTGTCCCAGACTCACACCCACTCCACTCTGATAAGAACTTGATGCGGAACACCTCAGGCTTACAATTGCGACAACACGTCTAACTGCTGCAGACTTCCGGCTAATGTCACAATTCTTCCCGAAGGGTAGCTGAAAGAACAAAAATACTCAGCAAGTATTTCATTCTCTTTATAGTGATCGTTCCTCTTCCTCTTCAGATAAACTATTTGTAGATTTAAGGAATCACCTCTGCTGCTTTTGATCAAACTTTGTAGACTGATGATGTCTTAAAGATTCCATTGATGCGATAAAGAAGAACATCATAACTTAAACACTCTGTGTGTGTGTGCTCTCAAAAATAAAAATTAATGAAGATTTTCTCTCATAAATCTCTCTTTTAGCTTCAAAATATATTCCTATCTCTAACAATGAATTCATTGAGTCTCTCATTTCTCCCTCCTTTAGGTTGAAGCATAAAGAGGTATTTATAAGGTTTAGAATTCTTAGTCTACTTGGAAAACAAGTTTAAAACACCTAAGGAAGGTTTTAGAGAAGTTTTGGTTGACTAGGAAATCAATTCGGATCAAAAAGAAAATTCTCGTGCGCATCAGCTAAGTCAGACCGGTCCTAAAAATTAGAGACCGGTGGGACTTTTGCAGACACATAGAAATTCCAAAGTCCTGAGAAAAGTCGGACCGGTCCTAAATTTTGGGGACCAGTGGGACTTCTCAGACATGATGAATTTTGAAAGTCCTGAGAGAAGTTAGACCGGTCCTCATATATAGGGACTGGTGGGACTTAGCAAAAATTTAATTTTTACATTTAAAGCGTATTTTTCAAGTCCTAAGCCCACCAAACTTCAAAACATAGTGTCCTCACTCACATACCTGTTCTAAGTGATGTCCTCATCAAATCTACGGTATCGAGACACTTTTCGTTCAGTTCCGAAGATCGAGACACAAGATCAAACAAAAATTACAACTCGATCAATAAGTTTTGACATCGAAATTTGCCAATTACAATTATATATCTCACAGGTTCGATTGGAATAGACATTGATAAGCGTTAAATGTTGCACATTTAAGCCTTCTTAATTGCATATGTTGATTCTGTATTTATGTTTACCTTGGTATTTTTATGCTATTTTTGTATTTTTGTTGAATATTAGGTTTTGTCCCAAAAAGGGCGATGTTTCCGATCAAATGCTGAGGAAGTGAAGAAATCAAGAAATTCATGAAGGCATTTCGCATAATTGAGATGATGATTTCGCACAATCAAAATCTCGAATGTGAGAAACTTCAATTTCGCACAATCGAGATTCTATAGATTGCAAGTTCGCCACTTGTCCACTTGTCTTACCACTTGCATCCATGAATGACTTTTGCACGTCCTTTAAAAGGATTTTTTGACTTCAAAGAGACATATGAATGGGACATATATATATTAGGTAGATTATATAGATATATAGGCAAGGTGGGACCCAAGGACACTAATGGATGGATATATGCATATTTTTGAGCAAGAAAGAGAAGACTTGGAGAGGAGGAGAGAGAAAAGTGCTAAACCAAACCTTTGGAGCTTCATATCTCTGGCCATGGAGGATTGCAAGTCTCCTATGATCAACTAACTTTCCATCTAGGGTGTGGTTGAACCCCCTAGCCATGTAACTTGTTCATTTTGTAGCAACTTTGGGATCCATCTGTATATGTTGATTACTTAGCCTAGTATTTTGTGCAATATTTGTGAACCTCTTCAATATATTCATTTGATATTATTTCTTCATCTTGTCTTAGAGTAGAAATATTTCATTTTGAATGCTCAACATTTACAACTTTCACAAAAAAGTGTAAATGATGGCTTTGTAATGGTTTTTAATGGAATGTGATGTTTCTTGCTTATATAGCTCATGCCAAGATAAGGTAGCTTGGACACAAGTAGGTACATTTAGAAGGTAGAATAAGTACATAGGTTGAAGGACTATGCTTGTTAAAGATGGATTATGTTTAGTTTGAAATCATGTTTATCTTTTGATATGTCATTATAGGCCACAAGCCTAATGACATTGCGTTACATATACTTATAGAAGATCCCATTTGCTACATACTTGGACTTGTCAATTGGCTAGAGGTGGAAACCACCCCTAGTTCTCTCTTTCTCAACTTTATAAAATTCTTACTTTTAATGTTCTTACATTCTAGTAAGTAGTGTTAAATTCAAATCAAAAATTCTATTTTTAGGATTAAATTGGAAATTCTCTCTCAATAGTGTAATTCATTCACGTACTCCTCGTGGGATCGATACCCTCTATAAAAAACCATATCTACAAAGATTCGTTCTCTTGTGAGTGGTTTAAATTATATTTTGATAGGCAATAGTAAGCTACAAAAATAAAGACAAATTTGGCCACATCAAAATTTTGGCACCGTTGCCGGGGAGTACGGTGTAATTGTCGCCACTGAGAGATTAAGTCTAATTTGATTCTTAGTCTTAAATTTTTTTTTTATTATTCTTTTTGCATATATTTTGTTCTTATCTCTTAAATTGCTTAATTTTAGGTATACCTCACACCATAGCTCGAGATTCAAGCTTGGACTTTTTGTGAGTATATTGCCTAAAAGTCGTGAATTTGATTGGATTTGATTGTTCTTGTATATATATATTTAAATTGTGTTTTCCTATTGATGCTTGCTAGGCAGATGGTCATTGTCACTTCCTTTGCTTTCATGTAATATTGAACTTGAACGAACACTTAGACAACGTAGAGAAACCTCTAGGGACCCTATTTTGCCTAGGACTGAAAACATGGACCCAAACAATGTACAACCCCCCGGTCTACCACCATATAACCCTCCTTAAGGGGAAGTTCTTAGGGATTTTTATCTTTCTACTACATATGCTTCGCCATCATGCATTCAATTTCCAAATATTACGGTGAATCATTTTGAAATAAAATCCTCCACCATCAACCTCCTTAGTTATTTTCATGGACTTCCAAATGAAGACCCATACAAGCATCTAGATGACTTCCTTGAAGTTTGTTCAACCCTCCGGTTACAAAATTTCTCAGAAGATGACTTGAGGCTTCGTTTGTTTTCATTTTCTCTCAAAGATAGGGCCAAGTATTGGTTTAACTCCTTAGAGCCCAATTCCATCCATTTATGGGGGGAAATGCACCATGCATTCCTAAAAAAATACTTCCCAATGGAAAAGACAAGTGATATTCGGCGAGCAATCACTGGATTCACTCAACTTGACCAAGAACAATTTCATGAGACATGGGAAAGATTGAAAGAAATTTTAAGGTCATGTCCGCACCATGTTGTTCCAAAGTGGTAGCTAGTGCAAAGTTTCTATGATGGGTTAAGTGATCAGCATAGACAAATGGTAGATTCCTCTTGTGGAGGGACATTCCTTCTTAAGAGTCCGGATGAGGCATGGAGACTTTTGAAAGCCTAAGTGAAAACTCATCTCAACGCTCCTCTTCTCGAAAGGGTAAAAACACCCAACCTAGTAAAGGAGTATTTGAATTATCAAGGTCAGATGAGGTTGTCATGCAAGTAGAGGCCCTTACTCGAAAAATTGACCAACTCATGAAGAGTGGGCTGCCTACTTCTAGCCAGCCTATTCCAAATCAGGATGGGTGTTCGTTTTGCTATAGCACTTCACATTATGTGCGGGATTGTCCTATGGCCGGTCAATCCCCCGATTATGCTCAAGAGCAATCGAATGCCGTGTACTCTAAACCAATAAATGATCCATACTCAAATACATACAATCCTGATTACAAGAATCATCCTGCATTCTCTTGGAAATCTCAAGAACTAAGTCCATCTTATCAGGGGCAAATTCTTACAATTCCCAATCTCAATAGCCTCAATATAGGCCGAATCCTTAACCGTATCATCAAAAATCTCATTACCAAATTCCACCACCACCTCCTCCGAGAAGCCAAAGCTTTGAAGAAAGAGTGCTAAGCAATCTTGAGGCTAACACCCACTTATTGCAGTCCCATTCTCAATCAATTTCTAAGCTTGAAGCCAATGCTCAATCTATGGCTAGGCTAGAAGCTCAAATAGGGCACCTAGCTAATGCCTTGAATAGAAGAGAGGAAGGAAAGTTGCCAAGTCAATCGGTGGCAAATCCTAAAGGTGTTCATGTGATTGATGATCCTTCATCTTCATCTTATGATGCTCTTCCTGAGTAGGTTTAATCAATCCAGCCTAAAGAGTGGTAGAGTCATAAACTCCAAAGTGGAGCAAGAAAAGAAGGAAACCATTGAGTGTCCTAAAAATCCAAAAGATTCCCTCATAAATCCAAATGTGAATAAAATCTCACAAAGTTAAAAGGAAAAATCAACTGAAGTTGTATCATCACCTACTCCAAAGTGTGACACATCATTTGAACCTCCAGTTCCTTTTCCTCAAAGATTGAAGGAACCTTCTCATTCCGGGAAGTAAGGAGATAAAATTCAGTACATGATGGAAATTTTTAAACAAGTGAAAATCAATCTCCCTCTCTTTGATGCTATCAGGAAAATTCCCTCTTACGCTAAATACTTGAAAGACTTGTGCACTCAAAAGCGTAAATCCAGGAACAATGTTTCTAGGAAAGTCCTTTTAACCGAGCAAGTGAGTTCCATTTTTTAGCACCAAACCCCTCCTAAATTCAAAGATCCGGGTGCCCCAACTATCTCGTGCACCATTGGTAACCACAAATTTGAAAAGGCAGTTCTTGATTTAGGGGCTAGTGTCAACTTGCTTCCCTTCTCAGTGTATAAGCAACTAGGGTTGGGGGAACTTAAGCCCACCACAATAATGTTACAACTTGCCGACCGATCGGTGAAGCAACCACGTGGCATCATTGAAGATGTGATCATTCAAGTGGATAAGTTTTATTTTTCGGTGGATTTCATAGTCCTTGATACAGAACCTGTCCAAAATCCCACTAGACATATTCCATTCATTCTAGGTCGTCCATTTCTAGCTACGGGAAACGCTTGCGTTAACTGCCGCACTGGAGTAATGGACATCTCTTTCAGGAATATGAAAGTTCGATTGAACATCTTCAATGCTTCTCACCACCCATCCAATGACAAAGGTGAATGTTTTTGCATTGATGTAGTGGAAGATCTAGTCCAAGAAGCACTACCCAACATTCTTTCGAAGGATCCTCTCGAGGTGTGCTTAAGCCACTTCAACTGTGATGAGTATGACATTGAGTAATCTATAAGTGAAGTCAATTCACTGCTTGATGCCACAGCTTTCATGAATTCATTTAAATGGAGAGCACCGAGAGAGCCTTTGCCCCCTTTGTCAAATGCTTCCCAAACTCCTTCTCTAGTATCCTTGCCACAACTTGAGCTTAAGCCTCTATCGGCTACTCTCAAGTATGCTTTCTTAGGCTGCAATAAAACCCTCCCAGTCATCATTGCTTCCAATCTCACCAATGAACAAGAGAGGGAACTCCTCAAAGTGCTAGAAGAGCACAAGGAAGCCATAGGATGGAGTGTGGCTGATCTAAAGGGAATAGATCCTTCCATATGTATGCACTGCATACATTTGGAAGAAGATGCAAACACCTCACGAGAGGCACAACGTCGATTAAATCCAAATATGAAAGATGTTGTAATGAAAGAGGTTATGAAATTGCTAGATGCGAGAATCATTTACCTCATCTCAGATAGCAAGTGGGTTAGCCCCACTCAAGTTGTACCCAAGAAATTAGGCATCACTGTGCAACCAAATGACAAAGGTGAGTTAATTCCTCAGCGCACCACCACAGGATGGAGAGTGTGCATAGATTATAGGAAACTTAACTTAGTAACTAGGAAAGATCACTTTCCACTCTCATTCATCGATCAAATCCTAGAGAGGCTAGTAGGTCAAAGCTTCTATTATTTTCTAAATGGATATTCAGCCTATAATCAAGTGGCTATAAACCCGAGAGACCAAGATAAAACCACTTTCACATGTCCATTCGGTACATTCGCCTATAGACGCATGCCTTTTGGGTTATGCAATGCACCTGCAACTTTTCAATGGTGTATGGTGTCTATCTTTTCTGACATGGTGGAAAACTTTTTGGAAGTGTTCATGGATGATTTCTCTGTCTTTGGACCTTCATTTGAATCTTGTCTCCATAATCTGTCCCGTGTTCTTACACGATGTCAAGAGACAAATCTCATCCTCAGTTGGGAAAATAGCCATTTTATAGTCCAAGAAGGCATAGTCCTAGGGATATTGTGTCCAAGAGAGGAATAGAGGTTGATAAAGCCTAGGTCGAACTTATTTCCAAACTTCCTCCACCATCAATGGTGAGAGAAATTCGTTCATTCCTTGGGCATGTAGGTTTTTATCATCGCTTCATCAAAGATTTTAGCAAAATCTCTCGACCTCTGTGTCGCCTTTTTAAAAAAGAATCTTGCTTTACCTTTGATGCAGTGTGCCTTGAAGCTTTTGAGAAGCTATGCACGTTGCTTACACAAGCTCCAATACTCATTCCTCTAAACTTGACTCTCCCATTTGAGGTGATGTGTGATGCATCCGATTATGCAATGGGTGCAGTTTTAGGGCAACGTGTAGACAAATTACCTCATGCAATCTATTATGCAAGCAAAACCTTTTCCGAAGCTCAAATAAATTATACCACGACAGAAAAGGAATTGTTTGCTGTGGTGTATGGCCTGGACAAATTTTGAGCTTATCTCTTAGGTTCAAAGGTGATTGTCTATTCTGATCATACTGCCCTCCGACATCTTTTGGCCAAGAAGGACACCAAACCCCGACTGATCCGATGGATACTCTTGTTGCAAGAGTTTAATTTTGAGATTAGAGACAAAAAGGGAACAGAAAATAGGGTGGCTGATCACCTCTCTAGGATTGTCATTGAGACTCTTAATGATTCCCTCTCAGTTTGTGAATCCTTTCCAGATGAACAACTTTTTGTAGTCTCTCAAGAGAGCATTCCTTGGTATGCGGACATTCTCTAACTAGAAAAATTCCATCCTCTTGGACCAAGCAAGAGAAGGATCGTTTCTTCTCCCAATCTCGATCATATTATTGGGATGATCCTCAACTTTTCAAATATTGTCTCGACCAGTTAATTCGAAAATGTGTCCCCGACATTGAATTCCAAAGCATTTTAGAATTCTGTCATACACTTGCGTGTGGAGGACATTTTAGTGCAAAGAAAATCACAGCAAAACTCTTACAATGCGGGTTTTTCTGGCCAACACTTCATCGGGACGCATATTTGTTCTGCCGCTCTTGTGAGCGATGCCAGCGCCTCGGCGCAATGTCCCGCAAAGACATGATGCCTCTTAACCCCATTCTTATTGTTGAGATATTTGACGTGTGGGGCATCGATTTCATGGGACCCTTTCCACCATCCGTTGGTCATGAGTAGATACTTGTGGTGGTGGACTACGTATCTAAATGGATAGAGGCTGTGGCTACCAAATCCAACGACCACACAGTAGTGGTCAAGTTTATACAAGCTAATATCTTTAGTCGATTTGGCACGCCACGAGCCCTCATCAGTGATGGAGGTAAACATTTCTGTAATCGGTTCCTCCAAACCCTTCTCACCAAATACTCTGTCACACATAAAGTAACCACCCCCTATCATCCTTAAACCAGTGGACAAGTGGAAGTATCCAATCGGGAAATAAAAAATATACTTGAAAAAATAGTTTGGCCTGATCGGAAAGATTGGTCATTACGCTTAAATGATGCATTATGGGCCTACCGAACTGCGTATAAAACTCCTATTGGAATATCACCTTACCGGTTGGTATATGGAAAAGTTTGCCATCTTTCGGTTGAATTAGAGCACAAGGCGATGTGGGCCACTAAAGCGTTCAACTTTGACATGAAATTAGCCGGCTCAAATCGAAGGCTTCTAGTGAATGAATTGGAAGAATTGTGACATGATGCGTATGAGAATGCTAAAATCTATAAGGAAAGATCTAAGGTCTTTTATGATCGAAATATTTGAGTCAAAACATTTTTTTCATGAGAGAAGGTATGGTTGTACAACTCACGGGTCCGTTTGTTCCCTGAAAAACTCCACTCCCGTTAGGATGGTCCATTTCTGGTACATTCGGTTGCTCCTCATGGAGCGGTGGAATTAAAAGACCCTAAGGATGACATGTTTTTCAAAGTCAATGGACAACGGTTAAAACCATGTGTGGATGGCCAAACAAGGATGGAGTATGTGGATGTCATCAATTTGACGAATCCCATATATGTTGACTTGTAAGCCAATTCTAACGTCAAGCCATAGACGTACAATGTGGCACGACCATGGTTGCTATCATGCACCCATGAAGTCCCTGAAATCCAAAGCATATTTGTATCTAAGTGCTAAAAATTAGAGTCAAGTAGGCATCAAATAAAGTGGCTTAAAAAATTCTGCAATCACCATTTCGATTGTGCGAAATTCACATTTCGCATAATCGAAATCTCGATTTATTTGGAGGAAAAATTGAGAGATTCTGCAAAGTGCAAAGTCCCGAGAGGTGAGTTACTTCGATACTACTTTGATAGCACTTCGAACAATCGAAATCTCGATTGTGCGAAATTCACATTTCGCACAATCGAAAAAGGCACGAGCACAGCACATGCACTTACTAATATATTTCGAACCCACCCCTTCACCATTATTTCTTCCTACCCCTTGCGACCCATGCACTCCTACCCTTCGTCCGAACACCCACCACCATCTCACGATCTTCCATTCTCACTCAACCACCTGCTTCCATCATCCGACTAGAGTCGGCGTTCTTGGACGACCTCCCACGAAGGGAGACCACTTCGGGAATCATTTTTTTGCGCGGCTTAGAGCTTCCACTTTGGGTAAGTTACATCCATTCTATTTCCTAGACTTTATTTACCTTTCAGATTAGATTGCATGATGTTAGGTTTGAGTAGAGTTATTGTTAAGCAACTTTGTGGGTGATTTTGGGGCATATGAATAGAGTGGATACCTTGCCATGGTTAGAATAGTTTTGGGGTGAGGAGAGTTCATGTTTTTTGTGGATAGTGATAGGGTGCTTTGAGCATGTTCTTGGATTATATATTTTGATGCCGTGTCTTAGAATAGATTTTGTGTAAATTGCAGGCAGTAGAGGGGTATGGCTCGTGTGAAGAATCCCGGTATCCAGATTCGAGATGTACCGGGCAGAGCTTGGCGCACTCGGGGATTTCATCCCGAGCATATTTTTGACCCCGTTGAGTTTGAGACACGCTGTGACACAACATGGGTTGTGGTAAAGCTGCGGCGACGTCGGCTTAACAGACTACTCCAGCCGCCATCCGACATCGCATATAGTAGGTTGGTGTAGGTCTTCTACGAGCAAATGACGGTACTCGTGCACCATGCCTGGTACTCTGTAGACTGTGGTGGGAGAAACTACGATCACCATCAGGGCGAGTCAGAATGCCCAACTCATAGGCTGCCCACACCTACAGCCTCCGGATATGGTCGACCAGGATGGCCGTCCGCTCTTCAGGGAGTCCTTCCCATTAGACACCACCATGTTCTCCATGGTCATGGATATGTGCAATGGGGAGTTTACCACCCTCAATTAGAATTGCATAAGAAAATCTATGTGCCCGACGGACTTATGGTTCTTGGATACCATTCTTATCAAGAACGCATATCCTTTAGGACATATGGTGGAGCGCCGGGGTGACCTTCTTCACTGCTTATACGCAGCCCATACTGGCACGTGGTTTTCTATCCCATCGCTCATTTGGGGGCAAATGTATAAAGTGTGGGACGCTCTGGTCCGTAAGACGAACAAGAGAGCTGCTACTTGGCCGTTGCCATTCCCATACTTGGTCACGGCCTTTCTTAGGGAGGCCAATATCCCCTTCAGTACTACGGACATCTAGATAGGACCGCCTCCCCATTTCCAGCACACTCACTGGGTACAGGTCCGTAGGCATCTGGAACGCCAACAGCGCTAGGGGCAGGAGCGTGAGGACATGGACATGGATGATTCCCTTGCATTGGCAGAGGAGGACAAGCCTATAGAGAGTGAGCCCTCAGATGAGGTGGCGGAGGAGGATTCGACCAGTCTGAGCCATGAGTAGTTTGATATATTGGCCACCGGATACTCCTGTTTGGCGGCAGATGTAGAGAGGCTACAGTAGGGTTTTGACGAGCACGTCCGAGTTGACATAAAATTTTGGGAATTTTTGAATTATAAAAGTATTTAAAAAAATATATTTTTCAAATTTTCAAGTTTTTCAAAAATTTCAAAAAAATACAAAAAATATTAAAATAGATCGGAATGGGCTCGTATTGGACCCTGAGGTGGGCCCCGGTGAGTGGGGCCCAAAAACAACTTCCCCGGCATCGGCGCTGGAGCCACACGCTAGCTAGGCATGTGGGGAAGCCTGCAGCGCAGCGCGCCCAGCAGCGTGCACAACGTGTTGCCAAGGGCTTCTCAGCGACAGTCCGGCCAGCTCCGACCACCGTTCGTCTCCATTTTTGCGTCGTTCTTCTCCTCTCGACGTCAGCTACCTATTGGTGTAAAAAGCCCCATCCGAAATAGCCCGAATCACAAGTTCTAGGGTTCTTCACAAAATTTTCAAAAATTTAAATTCAATTTACCAACGATTTGATTTTCTAAGGGTCAAGGATTGTTTGCCCATGCAATCCACAACATCGAAGATACAAATTAACATCCTTCACTCTCCTAGATTTATGTTCTTACGATTCCCACACATATTACACACATATCATATATATATACATATACATATACATATATATGCATAAACATGTTTATATATAAATTCTTCATATATATTTCACGAATTTAATTCAACAGAAACAACATTAATTAACATACAATGAGATACAAAATTTTCAAGAACAATCCATAGACAAAAATCTAGACTATGCATACGGATTCAAAGGGGAAGAGAAGAATTAACTTGCCTCTTTGATGATTTAACAACCCGTTCACCCGATTGTTTCCTTCACTCCCTTCTCTCTTTCGTTGACTCTCTTGGTTTCTGCGCGTAAAGTAAACGGCAGAAACCCTAGTCTCTTATTTTCTTGTTTCTTAATTATTATTATTCTATTATTGTTTTTCTAAAAACCAAATAAACTAAAAAATAATAATAATAATATAACCATAACCCTGGCACATCAACTTATGCATATCCCTAGCCCAACCATTCCAGCCCAGATTCCCCCCTAACCCAATCCAAAGGATTTAAAAGATTTAAATCAAACAATACATAATCAATAAATAATTCACATAAAATGATAAAAATATAAACAGAGAAATTCACATGAAATAATTAGAATCTATAAAACATAAATAATCCACATAAAATGATAACCATCAAACTTATCAATTCACATGAAATGATAAAATGCATATAAAGGAAAAGCAACTCACATAAAATGATAAAATATAGAGATAGGACATTTCACATGAATTAATAATAAATAAATAAATAATAATATAAAGAAATTCAAATTCTTTAAAATAATAGATGTTCAAATTTCCAAGGTATTACAATTACACTATAACAAAACATATAATGTATTTACATGTGTAGTATATGTCTATGTATACGTATCTAACTTTTTAAACATATTACCATATCCTAAGATTTAGAATTCGAGGAGGTCCCCCATTGTTACACCCCCGCACCCAATACACTTACCCTAGTCCAGGTAATGTAGGTGAAAATAGTTAAAGAATAAAAAAGCCAATTAACAATTAATACAACATATCTTACTTCATGCACATACCATGGTAAAGTACCCAATACAATGACTTGTGACTAATGATTAGAATCTTCTCATGCAAAGTGGTAGAAAAAATGGATTATTGTCAGAATTATAAAACCAGCCACATCTTCATATGGTTTAATCAATTTATGTTATTGTATGTATCACAGATAGTAGAAAAGGTGTGATGTAGGACAACACTTAAGAGGGTTCTTAGGACTGATTTAATCAATTTATTGGTGATCCTATAATAAGGTAAATTCATAGGGATAAATACAAATGAGACGATCATTCTTGGAAGCAGCGAGGATGCCGAGCCTTTCTTTTCTAGGAAAGGTGGACGAAAAGTTGACAGCAAGAGGTCACGTCTTTAGAGTGACCGACCAGCATACAGGGAGAAAAAGGGATTTCTTATGGTTGTGCCTGGTTAGGAGATTTAACAGAGACGTCAGCACCCTGGAACAAATTGAAACTTAGGCCTCTAGGGCTTGGAGGGTGGTGGGTGGTGGATGGGGTTACAATCTCTTCCCTGTTGGATTCTTTGTTGTTATTCTGTTTTCAATCAAAAAAGGATTCATTGAGGGTACTTGAATAAGGCAAGAGAGTGTGGGGGGGAGGCAATGCTCCTGTTTGATGTCTAGTATTTTAGGGTGGGATGTATAGGACTGATGCAGAGGAGGAAGGGGAGACGACTTCTCATATATGGGTTGCCCCTTCATCTATGGTGCAGGAACTTGTTTGTTGTCATTGATGACTTGTGCTGTGGATTTTTGAAGGTTGATGCTGATGAGAAGAATGATTTTGAGCTGGTTTTGATTACGGTGGCCGATGATGGTAGAGTGATGTCCTTTGTATTGGTGGAGGATGAAGTTGTGGCTTATAAGGTCGCGTTCATGGAACTCAGTGAGCCATAGTTGGTACCAAAACATGATTCATTGGTTGGGCAAGATTTGAGCAAACTCATACCAAAGGACAAGTGGTGGCGTTGCCATGATAGGGGAAGTCTCAAGGGTTCTGTGCCTCTGCAGGAGCTTAGGAGAGAGAAGATCATAGAGGAAGGGGTGGGAGGTCAAGGACGCGTGGTCGTTCACGCGATGGCTGTGCATGGAACAAGATGGGATACAAGGACACGTGTCGCTACTTGAAGAGATAAGGTTCAGAAAAGTAGGTTGGGCTTGGGGTCCCAGAATTAGTTTTGGCCAATGTATGGTTACCTATCTCATGGGCTGGGTTAGGGGAATGAATATTTGGACCCAGTTGCAATGGGCTTGATGTTGGGAGAACAGAACTCTGACCTGCCATATATATCTAATGTTAAGAAAGGAGATTTGGGTCGTGGCGGGGATTGGGCTGGGTGAAAGGGTTTTCATATCTCTCATTCTTCTAGAAGATTAACAAAGGCCCAAAAGGAGGTTATACAGTCCATCGTAGCGATGAATACAACATTGATGACCAATCCTGAGCCTATACATAATCAATTAAATAGGTGCTTCGACACCATTACCCCTACTACTCGGGATGCTTTGGTTCTGGAGAAAAGGGGAAGATCTTTTGACTATAGTGGGGTGGTATTGTAAAGGGGCTGGGATCAATAGAAAGAAGATCAAAGATAGAGACAACAGTGCAGTAGGGAGTGAGAACGCCACTCATATAGCTCCGGTGAATAGAAAGCATGTGATGGGTAGGCAAGTTCAATCACAGATGCATATTAAAGGGATAAGATAATCAAGAGAAGATAATCAAGAGAAGATAAATAGAAATGGGTTGTTAAACAGAAACTGCAAGGTAGGCCGAACCATCTCTTATCTTTCTCTTCTTTTCCTTTGGCGAGCTCGAATAAGAATTCTCGTAATGGTGAAGTGTCGGGATAGTTGCTAGAAACACCAATTACGATGAAAAGTTTGCCAAAGGGGGATAGAATGGGAACAAATTATCCAAAAGGGGATTGCCATGAAGGGGGAGTGCACTGTTTTGGAACGATGGATTGTTGAGCATGGGAGTCCAACTAAAAGATCTTTGGGGGGAGATGGTC
Source organism: Cornus controversa (assembly GCA_026545225.1). NCBI lineage: Eukaryota > Viridiplantae > Streptophyta > Magnoliopsida > Cornales > Cornaceae > Cornus > Cornus controversa. The sequence continues at coordinate 14,599,674 of CM048853.1, read as the reverse complement.
ACTGGCTATGGAAAAATTCTCAGACTTTATTGATGAGTACCAGTTGATTGATTTACCAATGGAGGGAGTGACCTTTATGTGGTCTAGTAGGAGAAAGGCCCCGACTCTTTCTTGGCTGGATAGGTTCCTTCTCAAAGGGGTTTGTGAGGAGAAGTACTCGAATGTGGTGCAAGTGGCTTTGGCTAGGGTTGTAACACCCCGCTCCAACTGATGGTATGATATTGTCTGCTTTGTGCCTAGGCTGTGCACGGTTTTGCTCTTGGGAATGATGGTAATGTTTATCACCATCCATCGTTTACAATCTAAATTTCATCAACACCCCTCTCTTCCAAGCTCTCTCAAACCCTAAATTCCAAAACCCTCATGGATCTTTTTTTTTCTGGGTAAGGAGGCAAGCAGACCATTTGTTATAGGCTGCTGACCTGCTATTCACTATATTGGTTCTATGGAAGCAAATGCGGTAGTGGATGGCTAGATTTTTTAGGCTTGCTCATGGGACATCGGCTTCTGCTATAACATATCGAACGGATAGGAAATATCTTGCTGAGCTCTTTAACCACACCAATGATCATCTTTATCATTAAACATAACATTAATGAATTAAAACCTTTGTTATATATATAATACTTATATATATCTTTCAACATAATTTTTTAGTTTTTACATGTTGCAAGACAAAATGCAAACTAAATGCATATCTTTCTTAATTGATTATATTTAAAATAATTTTTTTTATCAATTAGATTAATACTATAATTATAATTTATTAAGTGCATAATAATATAGAATGATAACTGTGATAAATAAATCAAAAGTATATATTGTTATATTAATATATAATTTCAATGTGGGTAATTATGAACCAAGTGTTATATTTCATTTTCATCAATTATGTAATAGGGTAACATGTAATTTTTGAGCATTGTTTGAAGGCATAATAGTCTTTACACATTTGAAGAGTAAAATTGGAACTAAATATGATATTTTTGTTGACATCTGCATTTTCAGGCGTTGACTAACTATCAAGACTAAAGGAGGGGTGAAAGTGATGCCAGAACATAAACATCAGGGGGGTCTCTGCCATTTGGATAACACAGGGAGGTTTACATACTAGAAGGGAGGTAAGTGTAATTTACACTTAACTATTTTATATAGCAAAATTGTAGAATTTATAACATTGACATTTAAAAAAACCAGCAAGAAAATGCAACATCTGAGATATTGTTGGATTATTTCAATAAAAAATCTTAAGATGATGAAGAATGTCAATAAGTGTAAACCTCAAATATAAAAATAATATGCAAGGGATACAATATCTATGATGAAATGAAATCCTTTATTGTTAAGAAAGCACATAAAGAAATTGATTCCCGCTCCATACAATTGATAATATCATATTATGACCAACACTTATTAAGTAATATTGCACCAAAATGGAGCTCAAAAATAATCAGTTCCACGGTTAATATAAGTAATTATTAGTAACTTGGAGCCTTGGATGATACATCTTTTCGGTCATATAGAGGTCATCAACTAATTTAGGCATCCACAATGTCAATGTATTGAAGACAAAAAGTAATGGTTTGAAAATGCCATGATAGAGTTGAAAGAGAATTCAAACCACAAACCAAAGATAGAGAGTAAAGATCAGATTCAAGGTTGGCAAAACCTTAAAGACTAGTTGGGATGTAATGATGTTAAATTCAACTCTCATAGAGGCTGTTTGATAACACAATTAAGTACTTAAAACTAGATGTTTGCAGAGATCTCCAATAGTTCAATTAATTGTGTTTCATAACACATGAGCACACAATTAAGAACTTAAAACTAGATGTATTCAAAGGTCTTCAATAGTTACACGAGCAGAATTAAATGGACAAAAATGTATTCATAGAGGCTCTTAAAATAAAAAAAGGTGCAGATAAATGGACAAAAACTTTTAAAACAACTGAACTTCACCTATCACTTAACGTTGAATGTACTTAGTGAAGGACATATTCTACTTATCAAAAAAGGACATTTAATAATTTTGAGCAACTAGAAAAACTTACCTTTAGACAATGTATTTTCCTAATTTCTGTCCCAAATTCTTTCCATTTTCTCTTTGAGAACACCTCTCTATTGTTACTAGAGTATCCTAGAACTCAATCGATGCCTAAACCACCATTGAGCTCACAATCGTCTTCGCCCTAACAATATTTGGTGTAACGTCAGTGCCACAATGGGAAAATCCACTGCACTTCCCTTTCAGAAAGCAACAAAGATGAGTGAAGAGATTGAGCCAAAGGTCAAGTCACAATGTGTCTTGGGGCCCATTTGACGTTGATGTTGTAATAAAAAAAAAATGATTTCATCAGTAAAACTGCCATAAAATTGTTCTTTAGACATAAAATTGCTTTTAGTAAAAAGCATGTCAGGTGTTTGGTGATACATTATATAAACTACTTTTCACAATTAAAATACTCTTCAATTTGTTTGGTAACATATTGTTTAAAGCACTTCTATAGTACAATAATGTCCTTTAATGGAGTGTTCTTATATTTGATAATAATAAGACTTATAAAAAAGGAAATAAAATAGTCTTTATAAAAAATAAAAATGGATAAAATTGTTTAAAGAAAAAACACTTGCATAAAATATAGAACCTCTACTCAAAATGCAATTTTAAAAGCAAAAAATTTTGGCTTAAATAAAAAGCTCTACTAAGTTAAAATCTCTATCATTAGAAGTGTTTTTTGGTTACCACACACATTTCAAAACAAACTTTTAAAATAAAAATGGTTTTAAGTGGTTCAACAACAACCCCAAACGGGCTCTTGGATTAGTTGATTGTGCGGTTGGGGAGAAAGCGTTCAATTCGGACCAGTTGTAGGAGAGACAGAACAGTTTAGGTGTCAAATCAGTGGCTGAATTTGCAGGTCAGATGAAAGATGCCAGGTTGCTTACATCCTCCCCGCTAGAGATCTCCCTCAACATACAAGTCAGTCCAGATGTTGTCAGGGTTTTTCGGGGGTTCGGCCTGTAGTCCACGGTGAGGGTTCTACGTGGGTTAGAGATCCACTAGTCTCAATGGTTTGCCAGAATTCTTGAGCTTTTTCTCTATCTCTATCTTTTTCTCGCTCTAGAGGAAAGTGTCAACATCGGATGGGTACAAGTCTGTGGATTTCAAGGAAGAAAAGAAATTTGGGAAAGAGTCAAATTAATATTTTCCCATACATTTGTATCATTTTCAACTTTCATTTATAAAATTTTCAAAATGGAGTCAACAAAATCTTTAAAAGAAAACAATATCCCTAGAACATTCTTAAATTTCAATTCATAAAATTAATTTTAAGAAATTAAGGAAGTGTTTTAAAGGTTCTCAAAAGGAAGGTTTACAATGCTCTGGTGAATGCACTTTTTGTCTTAGTTCTTTTTCTTTTTCCCTATTAACTATGGCATAGCATAGGTTAGTTGAGAGCTTCTCTCACTAACTATATCTCACTAGGGGAGTGCGCGTGGTTCTGAGTGTGGTCCTGCGATACTCAAACTTGTATTGTGTTCTACTGTTATTGGAGTCCTTCATCGTTGTGAGTTTGATCCCTTATGGTTGTGCTGTGTTCCTTTGTGAATCGATTTGAGAGTTTGGTGTTGTTTTCTGCGATCTCTAGTGTTGATTGTGTGATTTCGATTCTTATAGATCTCACAGTTGCCGAGGATAAAGCTTGTGTGGAGGAAGTAAGTATGAAATCTGGAGTATTATTTTTCTCTAGAAGTGAGGAGGAATCACTGCCTAATGAGTTGGATGGTGATAACAAAGTTCAACTCAATCAAGTGTATCGAGAAATGCTAACTTTGCAGAATGCACTAAGTGTGGTCCAACAAGAAAATCGTGAGTTGCGAGAGACTAGGGTGCTGAAGGGTAAAGTTGAACCAATCAATGTCTCTCTGAAGGATGGGGTGCTCGTGGAAATCTCAAAGGTAATACTGGCAGATTTGGTGGTCGCGGGCCTAATTTTTGAGGTCGTAATGGTGGAAATAAGGGTAGAGGAGGGAACGATGGGGGATCAACCTCTAAGCATGGTCGCTATGGAGGTCATGGTGGTTGATTTGGGTTTTCTAATAGCAATTCTTGTGGTGGGGTGGCGCATGGATCTGACGCACGAATGCAACAACTACGCTTGTAACGAGAGCATGATCTAACTTAAAGGGATGTGGGACACGTGGCTGATTAAACAGTTTTGGGCGTGGGGAGTCCTCCTCCCTTGATCTCTTCTCAAGAGATGTTTCCACCGTTGATAGGCTCTCAAGTTGTGGATGAGGAGGGTCACGAGCATCGCATGGGAGTTACTAAAGTGGCGAATGGGTCTAAACCAGTCGGTGATTCGGGTTTACAATCATGGGCATCTATTGCGGCGGGTCTAATAAAATTGAAGGATGAACCGTTTGAATTTTTCCCCCAAAAAATTGAGGAATACGAGACTGTTGTCTCTCCTCCTCTAGAGATTGCTGATTAGGGGTTGGAGGCTGGAGTGCCACTTTAGTGGGGTATTTTGTGGATAGGATGCTTCCTGATTTCACTTTTAACAATGTTGCTTGTAAATTTGTTGAACCAGGGGCTGGTGGAGGTTCTAAGAATAGATAAAGGTTTCTTCTTCTTCCGATTTACTGATGACAAGTGTGGGGATGCTATCTTTGAGCAAAAGCTATGGCATATCCTTGGGCGTCACATTGTCTAGAAGAAATGGTATGAGGGGATGGAGCTTCACAAAGATACGCTTGATAAGATCCCACTGTGGATTAAATTGTTTAATGTTCTTATGGAGTTCTAGACTACTAAGGGATTGAGTTACTTGGCGAGTGCAGTAGAGATGCCTCTTTACATTGATTCTTTGACTTTGTTGAAAAAAAGGGTGTGTTTTGCTAGAGTATGTGTGGAAGTTAGCCCAGATAAGGAGTTAATCTTTGAATTCAAACTGAAATTGAAGAATGGTACTAAGATCCCTATTTTTGTAGAGTATCAATTATTTGCTCTCAATCTCGCAATTTTGGGCATAGTGGCAAAAATTGTCATAGGAAGCAGGAAGTGGAGGTGGCAACAGTATCTACTCAAGAGGCTGCGAAGGATGTGGAGCAAGAATAGGGGAGGACCACAGCTAAGAAGGCAGCAATAATTATCCCAGATGTTGTGAAGGATGTGGAGTAGGAACAGGGGTGGACCACAGTAACTAGGAAGGCAAGTGAGGATGACCAGAGTCATGGTGGTCTTAGCCAGCAGCAGATAACATCAACAAATAGGTTCCAGGTTCTAGGTATGCTATGGGTAATATGGATGGGGTGGATAATGCTGAACAGGGTGCAGGTCTAGGTTGCTCCAGTCTAAACCATTCGGTGTCAAACATGTGTAGCATTTGTCTCTGATATATTGTAAGGACCGGAATTATTTTGAACGGTTCGGGGTGAATTTTGACCGGATTAAAATTTTTTCAGATTAATTAAATTCCGGAAAGGGTGTGGATATATTTTCATACAAGTGGGAGGTGTGTATATGTATATATATATATATATCTACATATATATATATATATATATATATATAGTGCCTTTATTTATATTAAATTATAAATATATGGTGGGCCTATATGTAATTATAGACAAGTAAAGAGGGACCTTTATATTTATATATGTAAGTGGGGGGGAAAATACATGAAATACATGTATTTTGTGTATGGTGTGGTATATTATATATATATATATAATATATATGTAATATGTGGACCAAAATGAAGAGAAGAGAAGACCACATGTGTGGTCAGCCGAAGAGAAAAGAAGAAAAGAAAAGAAAGAAAGAAAAAGAAGAAAGAAAAGAAAAGGAAAAAGAAAAAGGGGAATGAGAAACAGAGAAGAGAAGTCGAGGGAAAGAGAGAGAGAGAGAGAGAGAGGCCAAAGGCGAGATCGGCTGGTGGTGCTCACGGCGGGGCTTCGCCTGGGCGACGGCGAAGGCGGTGCTCCGGCAACGGCTGGCGTGGCGGCTGACGGCGATTGGCTTGCGAGTTGCTGGCCGAGAGTGGGGGGTTTTGCGGCTGGAGTTGTGGGTTGAGCTCGGCTGGTTCAGAAAGGTCTTCGGCAGGTGGTTTCCGACCATGGTAGTGGTCGACGGTGGGTCGTGTTTGGGTTGGCTTCGGATGGCCCGACGATGGTGCGCACGGCTTGTTTGGGCTGCGTTTGGTTCGATTTTTGGGGTTGTTCCAGTTAGATTTTGAGTGGTTGTTTAATGATGGAGATGGTGCCGACGGCGGTTCTCAGCGGGTTGTTGGATGGTCATAGCAAGGTGGCCGGAACTAGTGACTCACATTTGTGGGTTCACGGTGAGGTTTGGGTGTTGCAGCTTGGGTTTGGTTTTCGAATGAGTTCCACTTAGATATGGTTCGTCAAAGATTGTGGATTCTTCACGGGTTGCTCACCGTTTCGGAGCCCATGGTGGTACAAAAAGGGGCTGGTTTGTGGACTGTTTGGCCATGGAAATGGCGGCCTTATGGTGTCGGCTTGGACAGTGGGCTGCCTATTTACATGGTTTTGATTGGAGGATTTCTTGGGTTAAATTTGGTGCAAGTGTATATACTGGAATGTGTGTTCAACACATTCATATATGGGTTGGGTTGGACATGACAGTGAGCCAAAATTGGTTATTTGGGTTAATTCAGATGTGGACTGAAATTAGTTATGGGCTTGAATTGCACATGGGGTTCGGTTGGCAACTCGGGTTGTGGGTTGTTTTGGGTAGCCGAACGAGAGAGATTCACAGCTGGTTATGATTTGGCTGGACTTTACTCACAATGGCAGCCATAGTGGGACTACCAGGGAAGGATTGAGTTGGGTCGGTTATGTGGGCTTTGACACTGAACTGGACCGAGCATGGAAATAGGCCTCATTGCAAGCGTGGGCATAGTAAGAGCGGGACTTAAGGCAAGTTGATTCTTGCCTCTATCTCCTACGTATATACTTTAAGTATATTGATAAATTTGCATATGCTCTTAGTTTAATCATATGTGGCGGTTGTGTATATATATATATATATGTGTGTGCATATGTATATATATAAAAGTGGATATGGTATATGCATGGGATGTGAGTGTATATATATATATATATATATGTGTGTGTGTGTGTGTGTATATATGTATATATGTGGGCTTGAGACGCGAAAGCATGTTTAAACTTAAATGCTTCCTTGCATTGTGATATGCATGTACGGATAGATTAAAGTCTATGAAAAGCATGCTAAATAATCCCTGTTTAGCTATGTGTTATCTTGTATGCATATGCGGCTCTTATGCATGATGTTTAGTATATATATATACATGTGATTATATATATGGTTACAGCGGTAGAAATGCATGCTAAGTTGAATATAACTTTTGGCGAGCATTTGAAAAGCATGAAATGTGCTAAGTGTTTTATATGTTCCTGATACATATGTGGGTGATGTAATATATATGTGTATATATATTGTGATTGGAGTGCATGTTAGCTACTTGTAGTGAATACATGCATTGAATGAGAGCATGACTGTATTTATGCTAGTGTATGTGCATATGTGATTTATATGCATGATTTGACATATACGTGGTTATATGTGGGAATGTGGATATGAGATGCATGCTAGCTTTATTTACATATATCGAATGTATGCATTGGTTATAGCATGATAAAAATGTGTTAAAGTTGGGAGTATTTTGCATATGTGAGGTATTATGCGGGTTTTGAACATGTATGTGCTATATGTGTTGGAATGTGATGGAAAACATGTTAAATACTTCTCTTTAGTATTCATAGGCATGGGTTGATGCATGAAAATATCATGTTATGTATATATGCATCTATATTGCATATATGGGAGGGATGTGACACATATGTGGTTATAGGTGGGTTTATGTAGAGGAAAATGCATGCTATGTACTTATATACTAGCTGGTGCATTGGGATAGCATAAAATAGAATGCTTGGTTACGTATGCATCCATATTGCATATATGGGAGGTTACGGGAAAATTAACGCAAAAAGAGGTGCACGGGACTTCGGAGTGGTCCAACCGTGTCACGAGAAGTGGTATAATCATCCACTACGTATGGCCCTCGGAGTGGACCCGCCATACGAAGGCTTTATGCCTAGAATCGGAGTGTGTCCAACACTAGTGAGTTTCGGAGTTGCCCCCTCACAATTTGGCAAACCAATACATATTGCCATCGGAGTATGTCTAATAAGTATGGCCCTCGGAGTGGACCCGCCATGCTCAGGCTTAATGCCTGGAATTCGGAGTATGTCCAACAAATGTGAGCCTCGGAGCTGTCCCCTCACATAATGGCAATCCTATACATTGACAGGGTAGAATGACCTTTCGAAGTGGTCCAGGTCATAGGATGGTAATCGGAGTTGTCCTAGGTCACATGATCCTCGGAGCGGGCCAATCATGTGGGGTATCGGATGAGGACCGAGAGTGAGAGTATGTGCACGCCTTGAGGCTTGTATCATGTATCGGATCATGACCGTAGAAGGTGAAAATACCTTTATGCTTATGTGTTTATCTGTTAAGCATGTTCTTCTGTTTAAATGCATCTATACTGTATTTGCGATATGCTACTTGTTGAGTAGGGAATGTGGTAGTTGATTTACATAGTTTATGTAAATGTGTTGATATATATGTTCTATATACATATTGGTGCTGAATGTTTACTGCTTTCAAGCATGTTGAAAGTGATTTCTGAAATCATGTGTAGTGAATTTTGTATGTTCATATGTGCTAGAGTAGCCATATACATCATTGGTTCATGCATGCTAGGTGGGGCATGGTCTTAAATATTGTGATATATTTAAGTGCATGTATATTTTTGAGAATATGTGAGGATCGACCTGCGGCATCAGTGATAGTATGGTTCTACATACCTTGTTGGGCCTTTGAGCTCACCCCCTCCCAGGTTTTGCAGGTATTGCTGGTTTTGGAGTTAGTTAGGGGACTGGCAGCACCGGTTGCAGAGGTAGTAAGTAGATTTCTTAGAATCTAATGTATGTCCAAGATAGTGGATAGATAGATGCTTTACATTTGGATTAAATATATAAAGCGATTGTATTGATTCAATTCCTTTAGTTGTATTTTATTCATGTGATGTATGTATATAATACGGACATTCAAGGACTGAGACATGTATATTTGTGATTGTATTATGCATGTTGTAGAAATATTGGGGGGGACACGGGCCCAGAAGTGTCCATTTTTATTTTTTAGATATAAATGCTGGGGGGATACGTGCCCAGAAGTGTCCATTTGAATTGAAAGCAGGTATAACATGGCAGGAGCTGATTATTTAGAATGGGTCATGCCCGATTTTCGTAAAAATAATAAGAAATTGAGATTTTATGATCAGGTGGGGGTTATGTCGTGAGGGTGATCTCACGGGGTTCACACCTCGGTTTCCGGGCCTCGGGAATCGGGGAGTGACATATATCCTTGATGAGTAATTCTGCTATACATTTAAATAGCTTGGGCATAATATATTTTTGGTGTTTATCATATTTTTAGTGAAGATTACCCAGATTTATATTTAACCTTGTTCAAGTAACATTATATATGTGCAACAGTACTATTCACTACTAGTGTAATTACCTATTGCTGTCAAAAGTCTAAAAATTGGTCTATCAGATTTTGCTTGATTGCTAGGTTGTCCTTTGTGATTTATTGAGTGCATTATGAACACATTAATGATGATTGTGAGGCTTTTGGACTGTTTTCATAGGTGCACCTATTTATGAGTTTCTAATGCTCATTATTATTCATAACCTTCAGTCAAGAAGTTCAGAATCGGTGCTTTTGAGCTAAACAACATATGTGAAGATGTCTTAATTCTAGTAGACCTTGTACACTTGAAAACTAATGTTTGTGTCCTGTTTCTTTTTTGTTTTGAAAGATAGTTGATTTGAAGGAGCATTCATTTGTAAGAATCTGATGCATAGGTATTGTTCATATATTCAATCAAAAGTTACAAAAAGGGGCTGAAGGTTTATATGTCTTTCTAAAAATACATTTGTTAGTTTAGGCATGTTTATTTACCTACACTTGATCTATATAAACTGAATTTGACATGAGCAACCTGCTACATCAAAGTTTAACCTCATTTTTAACCCAAATTAGAGTTGTCTAGACACTTTTCTGTTTGAAATTGTTTATAAAGGTTTTGAACCTCATTGTGAACAATGCACTTATGGCTAGCGTTGTTTTGGTTCAAGCAGCAACCATCACGTTTGATACCAAACTTCAATAAACTGTGCAATATGTTTGTAGCCCAATATACAGGAAACTAGGAATGCAAAAGGATGATCTCCTCGCTATTCACTATAAGATAGGCCAAAGGGGAGATGTTGAAATCTTTCCTCACCTGTTTTAACTTGGAGATGTCCATGATAGATCAATGCGATCAGACCGCCGCAGTCGAAACATTTAAGATAGCAGTTTCTCCAAAATAAGGTTTCCATTGATCCTTGGTAAAGAACACCCCGAAGGATATGGGTAAATTGAACTTCTGAGTCCAAAAGTACCTGAGGATGAGATAGCCAGAATGCAACGATCAACCTTGATCACTGTGGCACAGCAAACCAAAAGCCAAGTGGCCAAGGCGAGACCACCTCGCACGCCTTCCTCATCTGCTCCCCGAGGTTGTGAAAAGACAAAAGATTGAAGAGAGGGTCACCCCTCTAAAAGTAACTCTGGCCAAACTCTACTATAAAAATAAGGGCAAAGGAATTTTTTGCCCCCCTTCCAGCTATTAGGCAACCACTAGAGTAGAAGGACAAGAATAAACACTGTTCCCCCCACAATGATTTCGGCCATACCTCCAATGAATGCAGGAGTCTAAGACAATAAGCCGAAGCCTTGGTCGCAAAAGGGGGTTTGGCAAAGTACATCGTTTGAGAAGAGCAAGCAAGAACTTTTAATCAGCCCCAACAAAAGGCAAACAAACAGTTCAATACCGTTCTGGTCCGGATTATCAATGTTATTCATAGCCGACCAACCTCAGACCATGAAAGCGAGTCTGAAAGGCGGTCGAATTTCAGGAGCGCCCAGAAGATCCAGAGAATTAGAGAAGTCCGCTCAGTACATGATCGCTCATCCAGTATGTCAATCGCCTTCACAGACAAAGACATGTGCAGGGTCTAAATGCCCTACGAAGATCCTCTCGTGATTAGCCTCATCATTTCCAACTGCGAGGTAAAAAGGGTATTAGTTGTCACAGGGAGTAACAGATGGTCTAGAACCAGAATGCGTTAGCCCTACTGCCAAACCACTCATAGGCTTTGACAGTAAGCAAGTGACTCCAGTAAGGGTTGCCGAGCTCCCAGTTACTACAACCTCAAGAACACTGACTGAGGCCTTCATCATTGTCAATTTCAGCTCTTCATATAACATAATAATGGGAAGAGGCTGGATACACAGGATACAAGGAGTCCCTTTAATGCTTCACCAACTTATGAGGTGCATCGTGCTGAATGGGAAAGGCACAGTTGATATCATAGGAGATTAGGTTGCCACCAAAAGGTGATACGCTCTTACACTGAAGGGAAAAGCAAGGCAACAAGAACCAACCAAATAGCAATTATAGAACTCTCTGTAGAAGGGCGTTCCCCAGGAGCAGGAAAAGGAAAGTCCAACCGAGGAACCGCTCGAGGAGGTAGAGATCATTCCTGGCAAAGATCCCACAAACTTAGGGACCTCTTTATGCCAAACAGACATAGCGCAGTTGATACAGCTGCTAAGACAGAATGTTGACATTTTTGCTTGGGACCACACGGACATGCTTGGCATAGACCCCTCAGTATCATGTTATATACTCAACGCCAATCCCAGCTTCCCACCGTCAAGCAAAAGCAGAGACAGTTCGCCCTAGAAAAGAATCAGATCATCGCTTCGAAAGTAGATCGGTTCTTACAAGCAGGGTTCATCAGGGAAGTCTAGTTCCCAGATTGGCTCTCGAACGTAGTAGTGGTTCAGAAAAAGAACAGCAAACAGAGGGTCTGCATAGATTTTACTAATCTAAATAAAGACTGCCCCAATGATAGTTTCCCTTTGCCAATCGATCAGATGGTTGATGCCACGACTGGGTACGAATGACTAACATTCCTTGACGCGTACTCAGGATACAACCAGATCCCGATGAATCCGACAGATTAGGAAAAAACTTCCTTTATTACCGAAATAGGGACTTACTGTGACAAGGTGATGACATTCGAACTCAAGAATGCATGAGCAACTTACCAACTATTACTCAAGAAAGTCTTCAAATTTTAATGGGCCAATCAGTTGAGGCATATATAGATGACATGGTGGTGAAAAGCCCCAAGAGGGAAGACCACGTACAAAATCTATAGGAAGTATTTGACACCCTAAGAAGCCATAATATGAGACTGAACCAGTCAAAGTGCACCTTCAGTGTTTCCTGAAGACAATTCCTTAGGCACATCGTAAACCAAACAGGGATAGAGGTGAGCCCAATTCAGGTGAAGGCCCTTCTCCAGAATAAGGAATCAGAGACTCACAAGGACGTTCAGATCCTGATAGGACACATTGCCGCTCTAAGGAAATTCATCTCTCGGCTGTCAAACAAGTGTAAACCCTTCTTCGAGGCCATCCAATCGAAAGGAAGAGAAGTATGGGGGGCTAAGCAGAGTGAATCCTTGGCAAGGCTAAAACAATATCTAATCTAGTTGCCAACACTCTTAGCACCTGATGCTGGAGAATCTCTATACTTATATCTCACGATATCCCGAACGGCCACCAGCACCATCTTGATCGGAGAACTTGACAAAAAATAGTACCTAATGTTCTATTCAAACAAGACTGTGGCTGAGGTAGAACAAAGATACTCAAAGATGGAGAAGGTTATACTAGCCCTGGTCCAGGGAAAGAGGAAGCTTTGACATTACTTCGATGCTCACCCGATCGTTGTCACAACTAAACTCCCGATCAGAGAGATCCTTCATAAGCCTAATCAATCAAGAAGAGTAGCTAAATGAGCAATAGAGCTGGGTGCCTACAAAATAACCTACGAACCTCAAACCACAATAAAGGGATAGGTAGTTACAGACTTCTTGCTAGATTATGAACCCAAAAGTAACGACCAGATAGAACTTCAGTCCCATCCTAAATGAAGACTATTCGTCGACGGGTCGTCAACACGAACAAGGTCAGGTGTCGGTGTGGAGATCCAGACCCCAGATGGAATAGCCCTGCAACAGGTATTCCACCTACAATTCCCCGTATCGAACAATGAAACTGAGTATGATGCCCTTTTAGCAGGACTGAGATTGGCGCAAGCACTTCAAGTAAAAAACTTACAACTTTTTAGTGACTCTCAACTAATTGTGAAACAGGTTAGTGGAGACTACCTAGCAAAAGATGATCGGATGAAAGCATACAGAATTCTAGTGCCAAAGTTACTTAAAGGGCTCAATCAAGTCAGAATCTCCCAAATCTCCAAAGATCTGAACTTGAACGCCGACAAGCTTACATTTTTAGCCACGACAGCCTATCCAAATCTAATCAGAATAACTCCGATCAAGTCCTTGCAAAAACCTAGCACACATCCCCAACAAGAAGTGTTGGTCGTACAAAACTAACCCAGTTGAATGGATCCCACCAAAACCTATGTCGTAGACGGGGTGTTACCAGACTTAAAAGTTGAGGGACTAAAAGTTAGAATGAACTCTGCCAGGTACTCCATAATCGGCGAACACCTCTACAAAAGGTCGTTCTCAGGGCCGTACTTGAGATGTGTGGCCCCTACGGAAGCAGGGGAGATACTCTCCAGGATCTATGAAGGGGTATGTGGAAATCACTCAAGGGGACGTTCACTTGCCCATAAAGTTCTTACACAGGGATATTTCTGGCCATACATGGCAAGAGAAGCCAAAAAGTTTGCCAGGAAGTGTGATAAGTGCCAACGACATGCCTGCCACATCAGCCCCCAGAAGATCTGACAACTATGGCCAGCCCCTGCCCATTCATAAAATGGGGGATAGATCAAGTAGGGCATCTCCCAACTGCTTCCAACAATAAAAAATACGTACTCCTAGCCACCGACTACTTCACAAAGTGGGTTGAGGCAAAGACGTATGCAATAGTCACCCATGTTCAAATCAAAAGCTTCATCTGTAATAATATCATATGTCAGTTTGGGCTGCCAGAATCTATTATCATGGATAATGCCACAAACTTTGACAACCAGCCGCTAGATCTTCAGAAAGTATGGGCTTAACCAAAAGTTCTCTGCCAGATCCTACCCATAGGACAATGGCCAGGTAGAGATAACTAATCGGACTATCTTCGAATGCGTCAGGAAGAAGCTAGAGAACTACCCAAAGTCCTCTAGGCATACTGAACGACTCCAAGGTGTTCGACCGGCGAGAGTCTGTTCTGCCTGACGTACAGTTCTGAACCAATAATACCAATCCGATTGGAGGTACTAGAAAGGGGGCAGAATGATCAATTGCTAGAATGAAACCTAGACCTCTTAGAAGAGAAGAGGGAGGCAACCCGAATAAGACTTGTTTCCTACCAAAGGATGGTTAAGAATAGCTATGACAAAAATGTGAAACATCAAGCGTTCAGCCTTGGGGACTGGGTGCTATGAAAAGTCATCAACAACACAAAAGAACAAAATGCTAAAAAATTCACAGAAAAGTGGGAAGTCCTATACGAAGTTACTGAGGTGATCGGAAAGGGCACATACAGGCTTTGCAAAGTTAGCAATGCAGAAGCAATTCATAAACCCTGGAATGCAACCCATTTTAAAAGGTACTATGTGTAAATTCCAACATCTTTTAATTATGTTTTCCTTTCCGACAAACTATCCTCTAATTCTCAAAGAGATACGGAACGAATCAATAAAGAATGCATATTTTTAAATATATATATATATATATATATATATATATATATATATATATATGTACATCCTTGTCAAAAGGAAATAGGACATGATCCCACATTGAACAAAAGAATCCATACTTCATACTAAATAAAGTATAGAATGGAAGTTCTACATTCGCGAGAAGGCATAGTCACTGTGTAAGCTTAAAATACACAGCGGTAATGTCTTGTCATCTTTTCTTTTTTAGCCTTTACTTCAAGGGCTCTCTAGCCTCTAAGGCCACCATGGCATATTTTGCAAAAGTGATTCCCAATTTTCTTTAAGGAATAAAGGGAAAATTTTCAAATAAAGAAAATCTGGAATTTAAATATAGGCAATTCAGCTCCACTACCTTTCCTGGAATGGATTCACCTTCTTCATGATTGGCCTCAAATCTAATGAGAGCCATTTTTTTGAGTTGGTCATTATGAATATATGTACGGACGAAATCCCACATAGGATAAAAGTCCTTGTATTTTACTGTACAAAAATGGAAACAAAGCCCTTAAGGGCACAGCGTGGACATGGAATGCCGTAAAAGAGTTAAGATACGCCGTTACATGTCCATACCTACTTTTATGCCAACGACAATGACCAACTTTTCAAATCAAGCTAAGGTCTTAAATGACCGATCGCTTATCAAAGCTAAGGTTTTAAACGACCAATCGTTTAAAATAGGCTCCTGGCCCAAATGAAGCTAATGTCTTAAATGACCGATTATTTATCAAAGCTAAGA
The DNA here is from genome assembly GCA_026545225.1 of Cornus controversa. Classification (NCBI taxonomy): domain Eukaryota; kingdom Viridiplantae; phylum Streptophyta; class Magnoliopsida; order Cornales; family Cornaceae; genus Cornus; species Cornus controversa. Next base: position 14,584,002 of record CM048853.1, on the reverse strand, counting down.
TCTTAAACGACTGATCGCTTATCAAAGCTAAGGTCTTAAACAACCGATCGCTTATTAAAGTTAAGGTCTTAAACGACCGATCGGTCATCAAAGCTAAGGTCTTAAATGATCGATCGTTTAAAATAGGCTCTTGGCCCAAATCAAGTTAAGGTCTTAAACAACCGATCGCTTATCAAAGCTAAGGTCTTAAATGACCGATCGCTTAAAAATAGAAAGAGGTCATTAGCCCAAATTCATCTAAGGTCTTAAATGACCTATCTCTTATTGCAAACCTTGAGAAATGATTGGTCATTTAAGACCTTAGATGAATTTAGGCCAAGGGCCTCTTTTTGTTTTTAAGCGATTAGTCATTTAAGACCTTATCTCAAGGTTTGCAGTAAGAGAAAAAGTTGTATTATTAAAAAAAAAAGTGTTCATTACAAAAAAAGCACAAGTGTGCCCTTGAAACAAAAAGCTCTCTCTGAGCATTACAAAAAGAGAAAAAAAAAATGAAAAGATCAAACTTGAAGAGCTACCCCATCCTCTTTACTGAATTCTCAGTCAAAGAAATCTACAATCAAAGTACCTTGCTTAGCTGGGGGCACCACTTCCACAGGAGGTTGATCAACAGAGATGGAGGCATTTGGGACAGCAGCCATAGAGGCAGGAGTGGCTGAAGGGATGACGGCTGAACAAGAAGTAGAACTTAAGCTCTTCAGAAAGTCTACAAATAGGCATTCTGCCTCACCAGTAGGGGGAATGCCATAACCCCAAATGAGTCGATAGCTTGTTCAGCATCAAAATCATCTACGTCAGCATAATCCCATTCAACTTCAGGTTTCTCTCCTTGTTCAAAGTCATAACGGAAGCCATCAGCAAGCTTTAAGGTTGGGATCTGCAAAAACCTCTGATACATCTCAAGGCCCCCAGCCTTGCAAACATGAAGCATGGCCTCAAGCCCAGTAGCCTTCTCCTCAGCTTCTAGTGCCCTCCATTCAAAATAACTAAGCGTCTTCTACTTTTCAACAAGGGACTTGGTTAGGGATTTCACCTTCTCCTCAAGGCTTTTGGCCTTTCGTCCGTTCAGACGTTTTGACCTCTAGAGCTTCGTAGAGGGAGAGGGTCATATATGCACTTTGTACAATAGAAAATATGTCGAGTTAAAAACAAAGGCATCAGGAAAGATGAACAAATGAAAGAATGGGGGAGAACAAACCTCCATGGCATGAAGAGGTGTGTTGGCAAAGAGCTCATTTCTGTTGGCTCCTTGCTGGCGACGCTCATCCCTGGGTGGCCAAATCCCATGGGTAAGAACCCCCCCCATCACTTCACGATCAAGGGCATCAAAGTCCCCCATCGTCAGAGAGGATCCATCAGACTTCTTCAAGTTCTGGATCCATGGGTCAAAAGAGCCAACGAATGGCTCATCAATTGTGTCACCGGCAGCACCAGACAAAGTCAGGGCAAAGGAACCCTGGCCCTTCATGGCGCTTGTCATTAGCTTCGGGTGCTTAGGAGCTAGAGTAGCACCAGAAGATACCCTCTTCTGAGGAGAAGAAGGAATAACATATTTGCCTTTTTACCTGTCAACAGCTTTTGCCTTAGTAGAACCAGAAATACCCCTCCTAGTCCTGGGCTCCGATAGTTCCATCTCAGTGCCTGAAGTTGGGTACAAACGGGAAGAATCAACATGTGAAACACCAGCATTAACTCAAAGTTGCCTATGAGACACGTATTTGCTCATTGAAGGACGAAGACTCCACACCTTTTCCTGCAGATAAGCAATCCGTTCTTCTGTATAACAAAGAATAATACAGCAGGATTACATAATGCATAAACTCTTAGCAAATAGAAGAAGAAACATTAAAGACTTACCAAAATAAAAACTGAGGAATCACAGCTTGGCCGAAAGCACTAGGAATGGGGAATTTTTGGGCAGTTATGACATTCCAGCGCCCTTTCACAAGAACTAATTTCTCTTTTCACAACTTATCAGAAGTAGGAAGGCCATAACACTACTGTCCTTACTGCTAGGGAACAAGTGGTAATGGTTGTCTTCTTATTTGATCCTATAAAGAGAGTAATAGAACAGAAGATCGTTCAGGTTCAGGTCAAGTTTATGGGGGTAGTTCAGGGAGAGCATGCAAGAAATGATTCTAAAAAAATTAGGGTTTAACTGGAGCGGCGTGAGCTTCAGCTTGTACAAAGCAAAACTAAAAAGAGAAGGAAGAGGAAATCTGAAAGCTTTTAGATGGGAAACCAAGAAAAGGACTTCCCCAGCCTTAACTCCTTCGCCAGTACTGTAATCAAAGTCCAGAGCGTAACCTTCAATGGTAACCTCACTGGGGATCTTACATTCTTTTCTGACCTTATCAAAGTCAACCAACAGCCTTGTCACCGGAGCGGCGGACATACCCTAATCAGATGTGACCACATCTCCAGCCACTTCGGCAGGTCGGATAGTCTCCATAATAGGTTGAGAGGAACTAGGCATGGCAATTTCTTAGTTATCAGATAAGGTACAATCGCTATCAATAGAAGATATTTTCAGAAAAAAAGGAGATGAAGGCAAGCAGACGAAAAGCTAACCTGAAGAGGCAAATCGACACCAAGAAAGTCAAGGAAGATGAATCTGAAAAACAAGTCAAGCAGTCGTAGAAGATTTGTGGCTAAAAACTGATAAGTATGATCACAAAATGCAAAAGATGAAGCGTGAAGAAAGAAACTTACGTGCTCTGTGCCATCATTAGTAGCCAACATTAAATGACGAACCTCGATGCAAACAAAGAAATCATTATAGAACCCAATCGAATTCCCTCCATTATGATGATCTTCATAACTGAAGGGAATTGGGGGCACTGTGTAAGGGCTGAATATCACCAGGTCTAATGGACTGAACTGGTACATAGAACAGACCAGACCCACGTCGGCTTGAGCCATGTATCAGCAGAAAGCCCAAATAGGCTGGGTTGTTAATTGTTAAGGGCCTAGTCGCCCCACCCCAAAGCTAAAATGCCTAAATCAAAACCAAACTTGTAACTCAAAAAGAAATCCAAATTCCTTAAGGGAAAAGTTAGTTGTCAACAAAAAAATTCAAGTCCTAAAAGGATATGAATTCCTACTTGTATAAATATTCGTGAAACTATCAATGAAAGGGATCCTTTTATCCACCTCTCGCAATATCGTTTATCTCTTTCTAAAAAGTGTTCTATTCATTATTTTTGGGTGTGTGCATTGAGTTGTTTGGCATTATCAATTGAACAATTTTTTGTTCCTATAATATGTCTTTCATGAACTCCATTTCTTACACTCAACACCTTGGATTATCCTGTTGGAAACTTTCTTTGATCAAACAAACTTTGGGTCAAAATGAAAATGGATCCTACTAACTTTTTTAGGTGAGTCCATGTTAGAATACGTTCCTCTCTCAAAGTAGATGAGTGTAGTATATTTATTTGCTCAAAATCATTTCTGGTGAATAAGAAATTGGATCCAAAATAGAGCTTTTGATCATACATGAAAGTGGGTTATCCCACATCAGTAGATTAAGGAAAAGATATTGTGTATATATGTCCCAAGTTTGGATATTGGGCTTGGGCTTATGCCTGATCTAAATCATCTAAACCCAAAGTCGTGCATGGGTTAATCTACCGTGGTGGATAAGACATGATGGTTCAAATTTGTAGTTCATCGAACAGGTGCAACCATTGGCAGTGCAACTGAAAAGTTGCACCCATTGGTCGAAGTGGTGCAACCAAGGACTATTCAATCGAACAGTTGTACCCATTGGTCGAAGTGGTGCAACTATGATTGTTCAGGCTAAATAGATGTACTCGTTGGCCAGAACTAGTATCATACTTGTTCCGAACAGGCACAAAGAATGTCACGCCCCGATTTTTGAGGCCCGAAAACCGAGGTGTGAACCCCGTGAGATCACCCTCACGACATAACTATCACCTGATCATGCACCCTCAATTTCCTATTATTTTCATGAAAATCGGGCATGGCCCATTCTAAATAATCAGCTCTTGGCATATTACACCTGCTTTACAATTCATATGGACACTTCTGGGCACGTGTACCCCCAGCATTTATATCTAAACAATAAAAATGGACACTTCTGGGTACGTGTCCCCCCAGCATTTCTACAACATGCATAATATAGTCATAAATATACATGTCTCAGTCCTTGAATGTCCGTATTATATCCATACATCACATGAATCAAATACAACTGAAGGAACTGGATCTACACAATTGCTTTATACATTTAATCCAAATGTAAAGCATCTATCTATCCACTATCTTGGACATACATTAGATTCTAAGGAATCTACTTACTACCTCTGCAACCGGTGCTGTCAGTCCCCTAACTAACTCCGTACTCAGCAATACCTGCAAAACCTGGGAGGGGGTGAGCTCAAAGGCCCAACAAGGTATGTAGAACCATACTATCACTGCTGCAGCAGGTCGATCCTCACATATTCTCAAAAATATACATGCACTTAAATATATCACAATATTTAAGACCATGCTCTACCTAGCATGCATGAACCAACGATGTATATGGCTACTCTAGCACATATGAACATACAAAATCCACTATATATGGTTTTAGAAATTATTTTCAACATGCTTGAAAATAGTAAACATTCAGCACCAATATGTACGTAGAACATATATAACAACACATTTACATAAACGATGTAAATCAACTACTACATCTCCTACTCGTCAAGTAGCACGTCTCAAATGCAATACAGATGCATTTAAACAGAAAAACATGCTTAATAGATGAACACATAAGCATAAAGTTATTTTCACCCTCTACGGTCATAATCTGATACATAATACAAGCATCAAGGCTTGCATATACTCTCACCCTCGGTCCTCATCCGATACCCCACATGATTGGCCCGCTCCGAGGATCATGTGACCTAGGACAACTCCGATAACCATCCTATGACCTGGACCACTCCGAAAGGTCATTCTACCATGGCAATGTATAGGATTGCCATTATGTGAGGGGACAGCTCCGAGGCTCACATTCGTTGGACATACTCTGAATTCCAGGCATTAAGCCTGAGCATGGCAGGTCCACTCCGAGGGCCATACTTGTTGGACACACTCCGATGGCAATATATTGGTTTGCCAAATTGTGAGGGGGCAACTCCGAAACTCACTAATGTTGGACACACTCCGATTCTAGGCATAAAGCCTTTGTATGGCGGGTCCACTCTGAGGGCCATACGTAGTGGATAATTATACCACTTCTCGTGACACGGTTGGACCACTCCGAAGTCCCGTGCACCCCTTTTTGCGTTAGTTTTCCCGCAACCTCCCATATATGCAATGTGGATGCATACGTAATCCAGCATTTTATTTTATGCTATCCCAATGCACTAGCTAGTATATAAGTACATAGCATGCATTTCTTTCTACCTAAACCCACATATAACCACGTATGTGTCATTTCCCACCTATACATGCAATATGAATGCATATATACACAGCATAATACTTTCATGATTCAACCCATGCTTATGAACACTAAAAAGAAGTATTTAGCATGCTTTTCACCATATTCCAACACATGTAGCACATACATGTTCAAAACCCGCATAATACCTCACATATGCAAAACACTCCAACTTTAGCACATTTTTATCATGCTATAACCTATGCATACATTCGATATATGTAAACAAAGTTAGCATGCATCCCATATCCACATTCCCACATATAACCACGTATATGTCAAATCATGCATATAAATCACATATGCACATACATTAGCATAAATACAGTCATGCTCTCATTCAATGCATGTATTCACTACAAGTAGCTAACATGCATTCCATTCACAATATATATGCACATATATATTACATCACCCACATATGTATCAGGAACATATAAAACACTTAGCACATTTCATGCTTTTCAAATGCTCGCCAAAAGTTATATTTTCAACTTAGCATGTATTTCTACCACTGCAACCATATATATAATCACATATATATATACGGAACATCATACATAAGAGCCACATATGCATACAAGACAACACATAGCTAAACAGGTATTATTTAGCATGCTCTTCATAGACCTTAATCTATACCGTACATGCATATCACAATGCAAGGAAGCATTTAAATTTAAATATGCTTTCGCGTCCCAAACCCACATATATACATATATACACACACATATATATATATAATTGCACTCACATCCCACATATACACACTGTCCACCTCTATACATATATATATACGCACACATATATGTATACATACACAACCGCCACATATGATTAAATTAAGAGCATATGCAAATTTATCGATATACTTAAAGTATATACGTAGGAGATAGAGGCAAGAATCAACCTGCCTTAGGTCCCGCTTTCGCCAAGTTCGCGTTTGCAAAGCGACCTATTTCCATGCTCGACCCGGTCCTGTGTCGAAGTCCACACGAATAATCCATCGGGCCACTTCGTTTCCTTTTTAGTTTTCATGCTCGGCCCATTCCATGTTGTGGTCCAATCCTCTCAATCCATGATGTCTAAACCCACATCATCAACCGTGAAGTTCCAAACAGCCTCATATAACCGTCTGAACCCACTACCGAAAACACCTCCACAACGGAGTCAAACTACCACCAAAGGCTAACTGAAACCACTATGGCCACACCCGAGTCCACTATCAAAGCTATCGTGGACGAACCCAGCCATTTCCACAACCCATCAACCACTGCCGGAAACCACCACTAACCATCATAGATCAAAACCAAACCGGCCATCATGTATGGCCAACCAAACTCCACCAGCCACGAACATCCGTGAGCCACTCAATGCCCAAACTAAAACCGTTAACTATATCCAAAACCCAATTCTGAAACTCTGTCGAAACCAATAACTACAAGGACCAAACCCACAACTAACCACCATCCGGTCAACCAACACAGAAGACCCATAGTCGAACCCAAATCCACTGTGAATTACCATCCTCAAGTCACACCAAACACAACCCATAGCAGCCGAGTACCCAAACAGTCCCTACAAACTTTCAACAGCCAATTCCAGCCACCCAAAAACCCACTCAAGCCGAATCAACCTCACCAGCGAAGAACCCATCTCCGGCCACCACCATGGTCGGAATAACCCCGACCAAGTCCACAAAACCGAGCACCACAGCCCAAATCGAACCCCGTCAATACCTCGGTCAAACCCACATCAGATCCGTCCGAAAATCGAGGGATCACCAACCACCAACCACGGCCGTGAGAACCCCAGCCGAACAGTGCCTCGCCGGTCGTGAATCCTCCTACCGGATGAGCGCACCAGCTGCCGGAGCGCCGTCGATCTCCTCCAGCGAACCCAGCTGAAACCACCACCGTGCTCACCTGCAACCACCGCCTTCAGCCGCCGCCACCAACCGTGGCTGGCCGTCGAGAGGCCCACGTCGGAGCAGCCGCCGGAGCACCGAAGCTCCATCTCCTCTCTCGGCGTCTCTCGGTCTCCCCCGATCTCTCTCTTCTTTTCCTTTTCTTTTTCTTTCTTCTTTTCTTTTCTTTTTCTTTTCTTTCTTTTCTTTTTTCTCCTTTTCCTTTTTCGGCTGATCCCTCTTTTTCTCTTCTTATTTTGGTCCACACTTTTTCTCTACTTATCCTCCTCCACATATATATATATATATATATACATTATTTATATATATATATACATAACATCACACAATACATGTATTCACATGTATTTTCCCATACTTACCTATATAAATATAAAGGTCCCTCTATATTTATCCATAATCGCATATAAACCCACCATATATTTATAATTAAGTATAAATATATGTACCATATATACATATATATATATATATATATAGATATATACATACACCTTCCACTTATATGGAAATATATCCACACCCTTTCCGGAATTTAATTAATCCGAAAAAAAATCAATCCGGTCCAAAATCGCCCGGAACCGGTCAAAATAATTCCGGTCCTTACAAAGAAGCCTATAAATTCCCCTCTATCAATTATTTCTCCCTTTCTGATTTTCTTCTGCACTCATTTGACAGTTTAAAAGTTTATATTTGAGTCCAAATCTGCGGGATCATTTTTGAATCCAAGTCTTAGGTTTGGTTTGAGTCTGAGTTGGATCAGAGAAAGTATAACACAGTAGTTGGTTCGCTAGTTCCTTTGGTTTGAAGTATTGCTACAAGAGGAATGAAAGATCGTTGGGAGAAATGTCATAGCGACCGTTCAACACCTGGTGGGGTGTAATTTTTTTTCCTAGGTGGGGGACTCGCACACCCTTTTTCGCCCACACTGGAGTTCAAACTCATCTCCTCGTCTTTGGGAATGGGGAAGTTATACCATTAGACTACAAGCCCTTTGGTGGCAAGGTGTAATTTGTCTTAAGGACATAGAATTAAATTAAAGCCTCGATCTACAAGTCTTTTTTTTTTTATTTATTATTATGATTTGGCATATTGGTATAAATCTTGCTTAGTTTTAAATAGTAACACATAAGTATATATTTTACTAACAATTTCTGTGAAATAGAAAAGGGATCCTATTCGAAGATTTTATTAGTGTAGTGTAAAATTCTAACAATAAGTAGAATGTTTGTTGTCTTTAAACATGATACCGAGTATAAATGATTATGTTAGTAATCTTTTATGATGAGGGGAAATGATTAAAGAATCTGCTTAATAGTGGTGCAATTAAGCGAATTTCCCCAATTCATTTGAGTAGTAATCTTATATGATGACTTATCACCAATGCAAATGGTTCTGGACCAAGTTCTACTAGTGCAAGTTGAAATTGCACTAATTTAACCTTCTTCTTTTTTTCCCTAAATGGAATTATATTGAAAGAAAAGAACAATAGTGCAGAAAGAAAAGTACGTTGAAATGGAAAAATAAACTCAAAACAAGAAGTTAAGAAAAAGCATAAAAATAGAACATTTATAGCCCATGCCAATCAAAAATAAATAATCCCAGAACATCAAAAGGTTCCTAAATTGCCTTTCTGGCCACAGAAGAAGCCGGAGAGCGTGAATTCTGATGGAGTGCCACATTCCTTGACTTCGAAATGCCCCAAACAACACTACTAATTTTTTTTTGGGGAAATTTGATTTTCTTTAGAATTCTCTTTGAAGGTTTGAATTCCCATTGAATCAACTGATCAAAAGTGATAATTGCATTGCCAAACCTCTTTTGCAAAAGAACATTGCGAAAAAAGGTGATCAGTTGAATCATTGTTTTTAAAACAATTATAAAAAACTAGCACAACACAAATGTTTCTCTTCTGCAGATTTGTCAATAAAGGCAGTTCATCAAGGATAGCAAGAACAAATGAACAATAGTAACAATTGCACTGGGTTTACCTTTATTCAATATCAAAGTAGCCCAAGGAACTTTGAGTTGACAGATTCATATTCAGATTCTGATTCTATTCCAAACCGATTTGAATGAACATCTAACCATGTCTCTAATGAATTGAATCTCTTCCCCTTGATGAATAGGAATGACAGATATCAGATTTCAAAGAGAATCAAGAGCATCATTGTTTCATTTAAGCCAAGTACAGTCATGAACAATAGATGACATGAGAGAGTCATTTTTTTGTCCCAAGATGTTAACCACTCTGACCAAATGAACTAGAGAGGAAGTCATTCCTGAACGAGAACCAAAACCATGGATCATTCTGAATTCTAAATGTTGCAGCAGCAGCAGCAGCAGATTCCTCACACCCAAGAGCTATTTCCACATAGGAGAATGAGAAGGTTTCAGAATACAAGTCCAAAGAGAGCATTTAGATGCATATTTCCTTTTGCACCACCCAATCCAAAATCTATCTTTTCCTTGCAGATAAGTCTTAAAAAAAGGAGACAATTAGCTGTGTATGTAGTTAATTTCTCTAACCTTCCTAATACCAAAGCCACCCTCACCTTTAGGAAGAGAAGCAACAGTCCATCTAAGAAGGTGAAGCTTCCTAGCATTATCTTGCTTACCCACAAAACTCTTTTAACTTTCCTCTCCAAAGCAGTATCTACTGAAGTTGGAAGAGTAAAAGCAGAACACCAGTAGAAAAGGAAAGAATTCATAACTTATTAATTATGCCAGCAAGGGATAAAGACATTGATTGCCAATGAGAGATCCTAGCTACAAATTTGTCAACCAAAGTTTGAAAAGCAGAGGCTCTAGGTTGGTTATAATGAACTGGCAACCCTAAGTAGGTACCCACTTTAAGATTCAAAATCTTATTCAAATACCTCTTCCTCCTTACTGCCTTTGAAAAATACACATGACTTTTATCAAAATTGACAAAAAGGCCAGAACATTCCTTAAACTGCTGCAGCACATTCACAACAGATTTAGCATAACCAATATCAGCATTAATGACCATGATTAAATAAATCATTAACATAAAAACAATGGGAACTGTTCATCTGAATCTTCTTGGCAGCATGAAACACCTGTTAGGGATGGTGGTAGATAAGGCAATTGGCTTGAAATCAGATACTTTTAAACCCTAAATCCTTTTTAGGGATGAGAGTGATAAAAGTACTATCCAGAACTCTAGACATGAAAGATGTTTGTAAGAAATACCTCACAGCAGCCACAACATCTTCATGAACAATATGCTAGAAATGTTGAAAAAATCTTGGAGGGGAAACCATCTTGCCCTAGAGCCTTATCAGCTCCCAATTGAAAGACAACTTGTTTAATCTCTTCAGAGGAGTAAGGAAGTTCTAAAATATCAGCTTCAAAATTACACAAAGACTTGCTTGGGGGAAGAATAGGTAAAGCAGAGACATGATCAACTACATATAACTTGTGATAATAATCCATCAGCTATTCCTTTATTGTTTTTTTATCCCAAGTCCACTGATTCACATCATTCTGCAAGGCAAGGCATTAATAACATTGAATGTTCTGTTCTTTGTCATTCTATGGTGAAAAAAAGTAGTGCATCTGTCATTTTCCTTGGGCCATTTGAATCTAGCTTTCTGACTATAAAAAATCTCCTCATTGCTTAAGCATGCTCTAGCTCCCTTCTAGCATTGTTTTCATCTTCAATTAACTGAGCATTTGAAGGACCATTTAATAGTTTAGACAGTTGATTTCTAACATCCATCACTTGATGATCAATAGGACCAAACTTCTTATTCCATTCTTTGACAGAGACTTTAACCTTCTGCATCTTTTTAGCGAGGGAATGAACAGGAGATTTATCATCAATGGACCTCCATGCTTCACTAACCACCTCATCAATGCCAAGATGATTACATCAGAACTTGAGAAACTTAAAAGGTTTGGGATCCTTAGCCACATCCAAAGGACACTGCATAATCAAAGCATAGTGATCAGACAAAGAAGCAGAAGTGAGAAACACCTTAGAATTTGGAAAAGCAGAGTGTTAGGAGGAACTAATCAGCACCATATCCCTATCTAGCATAACATGAGTTCTCTTCTGTGAAAATTGTCTATTGCACCAAGTCCATCCACCATTAGAGATAGTCAGATCATCTAAACTAATTTTGGCAATTGTATCATTGAACTCATCTAGCAAAGCTCCAGGCACTCTCAAGCCCCCTTTCTTCTCTTTTTATAATCTTATCATATTCCAATCTCCAATGGAAACCCAAGGAACATCAATCACAGTAGTATAATGCAATAACTGACTCCACAAAGACTGACAAAATTTGCTGCATAGATGGGGAGAAAGAAAAAATGACTTCTGAGAATTAATGTGAACCACTTTCAGCAATATACATTGGTCATGAACACCACTCAACTAATCCAAGAGCATAAACCAGCATTAGTTGTAATAATAGCATCAGTGTCATTGGTCACCTTCTTATGCGCCACAACAGGTTTCGGATCCATATTACTGATCTAATAGCATCAGTGTCAATTGTAAGGTCACTCAATCAAACTTACATTTGTCTTATTGTGTGTGATCCGGGTTATCAAGACCACTGATTTCATATCACTTTAGATGCATGCCATTTTCATGTAGTTTTGATCAAATTCTTCAATCACATATTCCTTCAGTCAATCCAAAGGTAAACCAATATAACTAACTGATAGACAATCTAGACTAACCCACAATCATAAAGAAAATGAAAAACAACTCGTTCAATTACAACACACATTTCTGATCCACCCACAGATTGATGGTGTGCATTGTATCATGAATGATGATGAAAAAGATTTTGAAAAGCATTTAAATTTTGTAATATTTGGATGAAAATATCAAAGCTTTTGTTTAATTTATGTGTGCTCATCATGGCTCATGCTCATGCAGCATGAGCATGAGCCATGATAAATATTTGTTCGTTCTCCATTTTATTTATTTTAATTAATAAATATTTGTTTTATGTATTTCTAGGTTTTTAATAAACTCTCATACATTCTAGCCATTTTAGATGTTTGATGTCCATATTTGTAGTCCATTTCTACACATGTCCAAAGTTCACTACCAAGATTAACCCATGGTGGAGCCAGGAAATAAATTGAGTGGGGAAACTTTTAATAATAATTATAATAATAATATTAAATTAAACCAAAACAATAAATACAAAAATCAAAACATTAATTCATAATATTTCTATTCAATACATATTTCATTCCAAAATAATATATGGATCTAAATAATAACCATTTCAATAGAATGACAAACATGCTTAATAACTACTCATAATAAAAAATTACTATATATTAAAAAGCTAAAATAAAATCAAATAAAAAGCTCTCTAGGGCTGCAACAAAATAAAAAATAAAATCTTAATACTAATTATTTTTTAATTAAGATCACAAAATCAAATAATACAAAATAAGTTAGATAACCACTTGTCCTCTTCTTCTCTTTTTTCTTTGTTGATGACCTTTTATTCTTGTCAATGGCTATGGCTTTTCCAATCTCTCTGCATCTCTCTCTCTCTCTTCCCCTTCCTTTGTGAAAGACCCAAATGGATTAAAATTTAATTTTGGTTGCATTCTTTTGTTGAAATGCAGAAAACATCAGGTATAGCATCATATATATAACCCTAAAATATATATAAATATGATATAGACCATCTATCCACTCAACCGACCACACACCAACCCATCACCTCATCTGAATCAATCACACCAAGTTGCAGCAACTATATATTCTTTTTCTCTCTCTTTTCTCACCCATGCTTCAATCTCGGCATGTTAAGCATGCCAAACACTTGTACCAAAATATATATAACCATAAAATATATATAAATATAAATATAATATAGACCATCTACCTACTCAACTGACCACACACCAACCCATAAATATATTATTTAATCTTTTCTCTCTCTTCTCATCACTCTCTCTCTTCCTTCTTTCTCCCTTAGCTGCAATGGTGGTTGGTTGATGGTGAAGCTTCATGGTGGTGTTCTCGGGTGAAGTTGCATGGTAGTAGGTTGATGGTGCGTGGGTCATCTTCAATGGTTGTGCTGTCGTGGCTATTGAAATGGAGATGAAGTTCGGCATCAATAATGACTTTTGTTTTTATGGCTTTGTCGGCAGTAGGTGCTCCGGCGGTGATGGATAATGTTTGCCAGTGATACTTGGTTATGATGGCTTCACGGTGGGGCATGGTGCTGGGTGAGGTCCGGCCATTATGGAAGTTTGGTTGAGATAGGTCATTGATGGGATGTCGATCACGGCCAAAGCTTTAACAACTCCATGGTGGGTTGCTTGGCCAAAGAAGATGAAGTTGTGGCGTGGCAGTGGAGCTTAATGGAGGCCATGGGCTTCGGGTGGACTATGCTGAAGTCGGTGGTGGTGTTCTTTGCTTTGGGCAGTGGTGATGATGCATGGACCACTCTGGTTGGTGATGGTGGTTTGTAACAGTAGAGATGATGAACATTGGTTTCAATGGTGTGCATGCACGACCATGGTGGTGCGAGTAGATGAGGGTAGATGATATATATACCCACTTGTCAGATCTTAAGTCGTCATCTCACCTAAAAACCCATTGGCATTAAGGAGGACAAACTTTTTAATCTTTTACGGGCTAAAACACATCCTGCTAAGAGTGTCACGTGAACACAACAAACATGAGAGTGGTATCCAACAACACTCCCTCACATAATGGCACTCACGTGAGTCAAAATTGTAACCTTGCTCTGATACCACTTGTCAGATCTTAAGCCGTCATCTCACCTAAATCCAATTAGTGTTGAGGACAAACTTTTTAATCTTTTACGGGCTAACACACATCCTGTTAAGAGTGCCACCTGAACACAATAAATATGAGAGTGGTATCTAACATACCCTAACTCGAACAGGTGGTACATATTTTGGTGGAGCTTGTGGGTCTGTTCCAATGGTGGTTCTAGCAGGAGAAGTTGGCAACGGTGCTCGGTTAGGAGATGTACCGTGGCCTGGTTATAGCTTGGTGACTTGCCGAAGAAGATGATGAACAATGGTTGAGATGATGGCTCGGATGAGAAGCTTCATTGTAGTGGGCAGTGGTGCATGGTCGGAGTTGATGTGGAGCTTCAATGTGTGGTGGACATGGATGGTTCGGGTTGGGGTGCTCCGGCAGGTGGTTTGATGGTGGGTCTTTTCTCGGCGATGGATTTTGATGGAGCTTGTGGGTCTATTCCAATGGTGGTTCTAGCATGAGAAGTCGGCAACGGTGCTCGGTTGGGAGATGAACTGTGGCCTAGTTATAGCCACCTACCATGGACAGCCACCATGCACCGTACGGCAACACCACAACCACCATGCACAACCACCGAGAAGACCCATCACTCCCCACTGCTACTACCTAGCCACCAACAACTTCACCATTTCAACACCATTTCACCCCACCCATTTCTTCTCCAGCCTCCATCAAATGCCGCACCATCAAAAACCCACAACCTCTACTGCCGAGAGCACCTCCATTGAAACAGAGAGGGAGAGAGGCAAGAACTATGTTGGTGGGGAGAGAGACGAGAGGAGAGAGAAAAGAAATAAAAGAAAAGAATGAGTGGGAGAGTGATATAGAGATAGAGTGATGTAGAGAGAGAGTCGAAAGTGGGGGGAAGGGGGGTAGAATAAATAAAGAAAGAAGGTGAGGGAGAAACGTGGGAGAGAGAAGTGAAAAAGAATAAATAAATAAATAGGGTAGTTAGATGTCTATGTGAATTTAGGTGTGAATGTAGTGAGTGAATCGTGATCGTTAGATCGTAGATTAAGAGAGTTATTTTAGACCTTAGATAGGCATAGATATTTTGAACCATAAGACTAATTTTTAAGCATTTTTTACCATTAGATGATTTTTTGGGGGGGAAATTCAAACACAACTTATTTGTGTAGACAGATGAGATTGAATTCTTTAATATTCTCATTACATTCTGAACAGTATTTACATGAGTATATATAGAGGAAGGAGAGAATCTTTTCCTCAAATCATGTAACTAATTACACCATTAATCTAGCAAGCTAAAAATAGGAAAGCTATAAAATAGGAAACAACTAATCAGGCAGAGAATCAGCAACTAATTCCTAGGAATCAGGAAGAGAATCAGTAACTAATCTCAGCAACTAATTCCTAGGAATTAGGTAGAGAATCATCAACTAATTCCTAGGAATCAGGCAGAGAATCACGAATTTCCACACTCCCCCTCAAGCTAGGTTGTAGATGTTGAGTAAACCTAGCTTGGAAATAAGATCTTCAAATGTTTTCCATGGTAAGGTTTTAGTCAGGATGTCTGATGTCTGCTGACTGGTCGGGATATACAGAAGTGATATGGTGTTGTTCTCTATCTTTTCTTTGAAAAAGTGTCGATCCATTTTCACATGTTTTGTTCTATCATGGTGCACTAGATTCTTAGCTATGCTGATTGCTGACTGATTATCACAAAACACCTTCATGGACCTGAGATAGGAACTCCTAGCTCATAGAGCATTCTTTTCAACCAAATTCCCTCACAAATGTCATTTGCAAGAGCTCTGAATTCTGCTTCTGCATTGCTTCGTGACACTACTTATTGCTTTTTCTTCACCAAGTAACTAAATTACCCCAAACATAAGTGTAGTAACCTGAGGTTAATCACCTATCAGTTACAGAACCTGTCGAATCTGCATCAGTAAGTATTCTAACTTCCTTATTTGCTGTCTTCTGGAAGAACAATCCTTGTCTTGGTGTCATCTTCAAGTATTTCAGAATCCTGTATACTGAGTCCATGTGCTCTTCTATTGGGTTGTTCATGAATTGACTCACCATACTTACAGCAAAGTTGATATTTGGTCTAGTATGAGACAAATATATGAGTTTCCCTTTGTCAACGGGTGCACTACTATCTTTGCTACCTAATTTTGTAGTGAAGTTCATAGGAGTGTCAGCTGGTTTACATCCAAGCATTCCTGTTACCTTCAAGAGATCTAATACATACTTTCATTGAGAAACTGAAATACCTCCCTTAGACCGAGCTACTTCCATGCCGAGGAAGTATTTGAGATTTCCCAAATCTTTGATCTCGAACTCTTTAGCTAGGAAGCTTTTGAGCTTTAGAATTTCTTCATCATGATCCCCAGTTAGAATAATGTCATCGACATACACAATGAGTATTGCTTTCTTTCCTGAGGATGAATGTTTAACAAACATAGTATGGTCTGTCTGGCACTGATCATACCCAAACTTCTTTACAGCCTTGGTAAACCTATCAAACCATGCTTTCGGTGACTGTTTGAGTTCGTACAAAGACTTCTTGAGTTTATAGACTTTGTTGAGATTAGCTAGAGTATCAAAACCAGGAGGAATCTCCATGTACACTTCCTCTTCAAGATCACCATTAAGGAACGCATTCTTCACATCTAGCTGATAAAGTGGCCAGTCAAGGTTGGAAGCAAGTGAGAGCAATACCCGAATAGTATTGAGTTTAGCTACAGGTGCAAAAGTCTCTTGGTAATCAATCCCATAGGATTGTGTGAACCTTTTAGCCACCAGACAAGCCTTAAATATGTTGATACTTCCATCTGAATTATATTTGACAATGAAAATCCACTTGCAACCTACATGACATTTTTTCGATGGCAACTCAGACATCACCCAAGTCCCATTCTTTTCTAGAGCTCGAATTTCTTCCCAAACAGCTTCCTTCCATTCAGGTATGCTAAGAGCTTCATGTATTGATCTTGGAACCTGTGTTCTGTCAAGATTACTAACAAAGGCACGGTGATTGTGTGAAAATCTCTCATATGAGATAAAATTATAAATTGGATGATTAGTGCAAGATCGAGTGTCTTTTCTCAAGGCGATAGGTCTATCAAGATCTTCATCAAGCATATTATTGGAAACAGGTTCATGACTAGTATTACCTAGTGAATTTTGTGATTCCAGACCCGATTGGACTCACGATCGTGATCAGTTAGCTGTAGTTCTTTATCCTCTCTAGTCTTGTTCTGCCTAGTACAGACACGTAACTCACTAGCTTCTGCAGAATGTGTGTGAATGGAATGCTGGGCACTTTGATATCTTATTTGAGTGTCAAGCTCGGAATGGACATCACGACTTGGGCTTGGGCTAGGATTTTGATCTGTATTGGTTTGGGATGGTTAAGGTGACTCGGTTGGAGATGTATTATGACCGTAAGTCGAATCTAAGGCATCAATGTTCTGAAGCTGATATTCTTGAGTGAAGTTCTCCCCCAGAATATCAGTTTTGGAGTAGAAAGGTTGATGTTCAAAGAATGTGATATGGAATTGTAGAATCTTCGAGTGACCGGGGAATAACATTTATACCCTTTCTGATTTGAAGAGTACCCCACAAATATACTTTTGAGAGCCTTAGAATCAAGTTTACTATGGTATTGGCTATGGATATACATGAGCGCTGAACAACCAATATCATCCATTTTATCAATCCTGTAAATTTTTTATTAAATTCTCTGCATACTCTTTTACTTTCTAATGATTCAACATAAGATTTTACCTTTAGTAAATTAGTAGTCATTTGTTAAACAATGACAGCACTAGCATTTTCAGGTGCCATCTTGAAAAAGTAATGAGCTAACTAACCTCGGAAGTAAAATAACAGAGTCAACAGACATACTACTTAAAGTTGTCTTTCTATTTAAAAAATCATTTCTAACAAAAAGCAAGAGAACAAAAAGATGAGAAATAGTCTAAACTTCTATCAGGAAATAATAGGACAAATATCTTGCGTAGAATTTCAAGAAAATGGAGTAAAAAATCAGAATTTTCTTGAAATTCACCTCAATGTTTTGCGTTATTTTACTTTCTTTTCCCTGGAATGGTGTTCAATGTTGAAGCCAAAAAACAGCTGCACTAGTGACTGATGACTGAAATAAAAGATATGAAACAAAGATGAGAGACCTTTGTCGGTGCTGCTGGATGTTGCCGGAGTGGTAGGAGGTTGACAATTGCAGGTCTTTAAGACTTCCAAAAGAAAGAAAAGAGAAGCTTCGAATGGGGCTTCGAGTCTTCCATCGTCGACAGTGAGAATTGCCTATCGCAGGTCAAAAGGTCAAAGAGAATGGCCGATCGCAGGTCGCAATTCTTCGAGTCATCTACAGTCGTCGTGAAATCTAGGGCTTCTCTGAGAATCAACTAGGGCTTCTTCGAATTTGGGCTTCGACTTCGAGTATATAAGTTATAACTTATAACTGTATATGTTAGTAAGTATATTGTGTGATCTACTGATATGTGTTCTGTATAAGTGATTGGGCCTTAACTGAGCATTGGGCTTTGTAATATATTGTCCAAAACAATCAAACAATCAAATTTGACCCATTTTAACCCAAAGGGCCCAGTAAAAAGAGCCCCAAAATGGGGTTTTTGTAGAATCGTACAATTCTATGATTCAACGCCCAATTCTACCGATTCTACACAACGAACGATCCAGATACGATTCAACTCATTTTTGACATTTTGGATCGTAGAATCGTACGATTCTACGATCCAAATCGCGATTTTAACAACCTTGCATAAAATGCATTTGAGCTTGAGTTATATAGGTGTTGGGCATTCTAGGAAGTTTCGGTCGCCTAGTGGGATTGTATCAGCCAACCGAAAGTGTGAGATACCGAGATATTGCAAATCTAAAACCTACAGGTACTGTTTTGGCCGACCGGATGAGGGTTTAAGTTGGCCGAAACTATCTACCAATTGGCCGACTGTTTAGGAATTAGAATCCAGTAGATATCCCAGAGCTAGAATGGCTGAAGCAGTTCTTCAGTCGGTTGGAGAAGGGGTTCAACTAGCTGATGGAACACTCTTCAGCCGACTGAAATTGTAGTCAGCCAACCGAAGGTTCCCTGAGTTGAATAAACCTGTTTTAGTGCATGGGAATGGGTTTAAGGCATACCAAGCTATTTTATAACCATTAGAGGCAAGGGTCGAGGACTGGCAAAAGTAGGTAAGCTTGTAGAGTGTGATATACATTAAGATGTAGTATTTCACTTACTCACCCTTGAGTATTGTACCGTTCTGGGTATGAAAATTCAGGGCGTGACACGGCGCCTTTGTATCACCGTACCCAATCTTTCCTCTCCCTCGAATATACATACGCACTGATTGAGACCACAGAAAATTGTCTCCATTAAGGCATATGGTGGTTATCTCAACAAAGTACGAATCAGAATTGAGACCACGATTTTAGTAGGCTTAGAAGACACTTCAGATGAGACTTCAGACATCGTGAGAAGCTAGGGTTTTGATTTGAGAGGGAAATAGATGTGGAGTTTACCAAGGAATAAGTCCTTGTAATTTTTTCCAAATGCAAAAAAGAGTCAGAAATAAAGTTCTGACCCTGATACCATCTAAACAACAAGGAATTAGGAGAGAATTGTTTTAGTGAAATGATATTTCATTGATACTGAGAATAATATACACGCACACTACTTATAGGCTATACAAGGCACTAAAAAATGAACAAAATAACTATACACCTAATTTTCCTTATTTATAGAGTTGACTATGCCTATATTTAAACATAAAATACAGCTAGGCAATCCCTATAGATCAGCAATAAATCTCCTATATTTAAACATAAAATACAGCTAGGCAATCCCTATAGATCAGCAATAAATCTCAGCCGAATATTCTCCTTTCCAACAGATTAGCAGTGAAATTAATTAGGAAAGTAACTATTAAATGTGTCAAAGCCAATAATATGAATTAATTATAATTCGTCAGGACATGATACCTTCTTATAGGCACCCAGATTATGTTTAGTTATAGATTTTTAGATATTGAACTCTCCTTAGTAGCGTAGGCAGGTCATAGTTTTAGTGGTTGAATTAGTCTATTGGAAATGTTATTAGCAGGTAATGTTAATTGTGAATAGTAAGTATATCATGTGCATTCCAACACAAGATTATATGAGATCATGCTAGAATATGAACTCAATGCAAGAATTATTTAAATATGTATAAAATTGATCAGGTCAACTTCCTTGGGAAACGTGCTAATGAACTAAAAGGCTTAAAAACTCATTAAAATTAATGAAATGGAACTAAGATAAAAATAGAATATAGTATGATAAACATACATGGTTAAAGTATAAATAAGAGTGATCAAATGAGTATTCTATTGAGAAAATGGAAAGTTGATATGGAATGAAAGTGTGTCTAAGCTTTGAAAGCTTACATTAAATGGTTAAAGGTTCATTCAATCGTCAATAAAATACTATGACTTCTAATAATTAAATGTTGTTGGATATGGTTTGGTGGGTTGGAGGGGAAGTTAGGAACTGGCACTATGATGACAATGACTGCCATGGTCAGGGACCTTACCTTTGGAGGATGTGATCCCTCATTTGAGATATTTTGATATAGCAATTGGGCTAAGCGTGCCATGTTGATGTGGTTTATGATCTAGGACCTCTGGTGAGTGTATGAATTACCAAGCAACTTGTGGTGTGTTTTGGTATGTAGGACTATGAGATTCACACGTTGTTAGAGTATGGGTGAGGTTGGAATATGGAGTATTGGGATTAGAGAGTGAGTCATTCTGTTTGTTGAGCCCTAGGCTCATGGTTAGTAAAGTGAAACCTAATAATTGTAAATTTAAGAGGATTAACTAATTAATGGGTTTGAAGAAAAGGAAATGGTTACGTAGTAAAACTGTGTGGAATTGAGGCTAAATATGGTAACTGATGAGATATTAATTACTTATCACTAAGATTGGTTTTATAATATTTAATGAACTTATTGTGGTTGAGTTAAGATCAGCTTGGTGTGCTATATTCTTGTTGAGCTTGTGAGTTCATGCCTTTACTATCTTACAAGTATTCGTTGATATGGTATGCGGTAGAGGCATGGGAAAAATTAGCATATCTCAATGATTTGATATAATAGTTTATGTTTTCCTATGAGAGATCTTGTAGTATGGATTTGATGAAATTGACTTGACCTTAGTTGATTATTGAGATTATGGTTATGTTATGGTTAATGAGGACTTTAATTTTGAGTCTTTATTATTGAGTTATTTAGATTTATTGAGATTCACTTAATTTTATCATTGATGAAACTATTATGGAATCGATATTTTATGGCATAGAATTGTGTAATTACGTCATATGTATGTGTTATGATCCCAGTCATGCACTGGGTTTGCCTATTGGACAAGATTGTTCAATTTTCAATCTTGGGGGCATGATAGTTATGGTGCAAAAGATGACTTTGAATGGAGTTTTTTCAAATACTTTAGGAGGGTGAAGATCCAATAGACTACAAGATTTATAAGAACTTTCATGATTGGAGGAAAATTCTTTGAGATTCTCTGTTTTTCATGTGCTGCCAGAAGAGGGGGGGAAGGGAAATTCACATCAAGTCATTTTGAAATCTAAGATCGCATAGGAAGTGACACTTTGTAGCATGGAAAATAAAGCAAAACATGAAATCCTACCAATGGAGTGCAGACATTTGATAATGGTATGTGCATTCAAGCAATGAAGATGATTGATTATGGTCTTCATTGTGTAATGACCACCATAGGTGGATTGATAAGTTCATATGATTTATTATGTTCTTCATGACCAGGAGCTTTGGACCGTGAGTGCATAAACAAGAAAGGGTGTTATTTGTTATT
This sequence comes from Cornus controversa, assembly GCA_026545225.1. Taxonomy (NCBI): domain Eukaryota; kingdom Viridiplantae; phylum Streptophyta; class Magnoliopsida; order Cornales; family Cornaceae; genus Cornus; species Cornus controversa. The sequence goes on along the minus strand of CM048853.1, from coordinate 14,561,938 downwards.
TTTTAAGTACTATACCTCTGAGGACAAGCATTCTTATCTAAACATCACCATTCTTCCTTTATTGTGGTGTCTATGGAACATAAATAACGAATTTTGAACACAAGGAAATGTCTCTAGTCAAACTCAACAAGAGGGTCGTCAAAATCATGTATACAACATATGATAGCAGAGCTCATATATGCCATTGTATAGCACAATTAATTTTCATTTGGCAGTTCTTTCTTCATTGATGCATTTTGCTCTTTTTTCTTCAGAAATGTTGTTTCACTGAGGTAAAAGGGAAATAAATGAATGACAGAAAAAGCATTCAAAAGAAAATATACAATTTGCTCTTCTTCTTTTTTTCTTATAGCAAATTAAATTTATTTAATAAGATAATAGACAAAGAGTATGTATATATATACCATGATCTTTCTTCCTTCTCAATAGGGAACTCATAGAGGGAAACAAAGTTGATGCGACCTCCCTGCTATCGTCCTGCCAAAAGCCAACATTAACAATAAATTTAACATTTTTATATACAATTCTCGTATAAATAGCTTATAAGTTTATTGCTTTGGCATGAAGAACAGGAGATGGGTGTCACATTCAGACACGGTGTGGGATCCAACTTCTCAAAATAGACAGAAGTACAAGACATGACAACTTCTCCAAATCAATACAAAAAGAATTGGCTCTACTTATCAATATCAATAATGTAATAATTATGATGATAATGATACAAGAAGATATCTTCAGGTGCATGATCATCACTGTACCGTATTGGGGATGCCTATATCTGTCTGTATATGAAATTGAGCACAAATAAAAGAATTATACAACAAGCAATAATAATGTATCAACTTTATAGTAAATTCTGGAACAGAAATGTACAAATTTTTTAATGGACTTAAATAAAGGATGACATGTTTAAAGTGTCCGAAAAATGCATTCACCATGCACCGGGACATGTCTCATGTCAATGAGTGTCCATACCAAATTAGTGACCTGGTCAAGCATCCCATAGATAAAAGATTTACAGCAAAAAGAAACGTAGAAACTTCTCTTAGTTACAAATCTCAACTTGTCACACAATTTGTTAATGTAACTGAAGTGCAAGAACTAGTAATGGCAAGTGTCACGCCCCGGTTCCCGAGGCCCGGAAACCGAGGTGTGAACCCCGTGAGATCACCCTCACGACATAACCTCCACCTGATCATACAAGTCAATTCCCTATTATTTTTACGAAAATCGGGCATGACCCATTCTAAATAATCAGCTCCTGGCATATTACACCTGCTTTACAATTCATATGGACACTTCTGGGCACGTGTACCCCCAGCATTTATATCTAACAATAAAAATGGACACTTCTGGGCCCGTGTCCCCCCAATATTTCTACAACATGCATAAAACAATCATAAATATACATGCCTCAGTCCTTGAATGTCCGTATTAAATACATACATCACATGAATATAATACAATTGAAGGAAGTCCCCTACGTATCTCCCTCCTTCGGCGAGTCTTGAATCTAAGCCGAACGGGTCCGAAATGTAGAGAGAAGGGAGAGCTTTGAAGATGGAGAGCTTTAGAGAGAGAAAGAGGCGTGAGATCTGGCTGGGACTCTCAGCCACTGATATTTAAAATATCTAGGGTTTGCAAAAAGACCAAAATGCCCCCCGGCCACTTAACGTACCTTCCCGGGCTCCTTTTTCGATTCTGAAAACTCCTACGGTCTCGAAATCACTCCCTCTACTCTCTAAATATTTCATCTCAGCCATTCTCAAAAATAAATATTGCACTTAAATATATCACAATATTTAAGACCATGCCCCACCTAGCATGCATAAACCAATGATGTATATGGCTACTCTAGCACATATGAACATACAAAATCCACTATACATGATTTTAGAAATCATTTTCAACATGCTTGAAAGCAGTAAACATCAGGCATCAATATGTATATAGAACATATATGTCAACACATTTACATAACCGATGTAAATCAACTACCACATCTCCTACTCGTCAAGTAGCACATCACAAATGCAATGAAGATGCATTTAAACAGGAAAACATGCTTAACAGATAAACACATGAGCATAAAGGTATTTTCACCTTCTACGGTCATAATCCGATACATGATACAAGCGTCAAAGCTTGCACATACTCTCACTCTCGGTCCTCATCCGATACCCCCACATGATTGGGCCGCTCCGAGGATCATGTGACCTAGGACAACCCCGATAACCATCCTATGACCTGGACCACTCCGAAAGGTCATTCTACTCTGGCAATGTATAGGATTGCCATTATGTGAGGGGACAGCTCCGAGGCTCACATTCATTGGACACACTCCGATGGCAATATATTGGCTTGCATAATCGTGAGGGGGCAACTCCGAAGCTCACAAATGTTGGACATACTCCGATTCTAGGCATAAAGCCCTCGTATGGCGGGTCCACTCCGAGGGCCATACGTAGTGGATGATTATACCACTTCTCGTGACACGGTTGGACCACTCCGAAGTCCCGTGCACCTCTTTTTGCGTTAGTTTTCCCACAACCTCCCCTATATGCAATATGGATGCATACGTGACCAAGCATTCTATTTTATGCTATCCCAATGCACTAGCTAGTATATAAGTGCATAGCATGCATTTCTTTCTACACAAACCCACATATAACCACGTATGTGTCATTTCCCTCCTATACATGCAATATAGATGCATATATATACAGCATAGTACATTCATGCTTCAACCCATGCTTATGAATACTAAAAAGAAGTACTTAGCATGTTTTTCACCACATTCTAACACATATAGCACATATATGTTCAAAACCTGCATAACACCTCATATATGCAACAACTTCAACTTAGCACGTTTTTATCATGCTAGGACCAATGCATACATTCAATATATATATATATATATATATGAAGCTAGCACGCATCTCACATTCACATTCCCACATATAAACACATATATGTCCAAATACTTGCATAACACCTTACATATGCAAACAATTCCAACTTAGCATATTTTTATCATGCTATAACCAATGCATACATTTTCTATAAACAGATAGCATGCATTTCATTCACGTAACCCTACATGTAAACACGTACATGTCAAATCATGCATATAAATCACATATGCACTTACACTAGCATAAATATAGTCATGCTCTCATTCAATGCATGTATTCATTACAAGTAGCTAACATGCATTCCAGTCACAGTATATATATACACATATATATATATATTACATCGCCCACATATGTATCAAGAACATATAAAACACTTAGCACATTTCATGCTTTTCAAATGCTCGCCAAAAGTTATATTCAACTTGGTATGCATTTCTACCACTGCAACCATACATATATATAATTACATACCTATATATATATACTTCCTGAACACCATGCATAAGAACCACATATGCATACAAGACAACACAGAGCTAAACAGGTATTATTTAGCATGCTTTCCATAGACTTTAATCTATACATACATGCATATCACAATGCAATTAGGCGATTAATCTAACATGTTATCGCTTCCCAAACCCGCACATACATATGTATATACACACGCATACGTATATCCTCTCACATCCCATGTATGTACCACATTCCCTATACACATATATATATAAGCGCCTACATATATATGTATATACACATACCACATATGATTAAATTGAGACATATGTAAATTACTCAACATACATAAAATATCTGTATGAGATAGAGGCAAGAATCAACTTGCCTTAGGTCCAGCTTTCGCCAAGTCCGCGCTTGCAAAGCGGTCCACCTCCCTGTCCGGTCCAATCCTGTGTCAAGGCCGACACGAACACCCTCTGAACCATTTCCTTGCCCTTTCTGATTTCCATAATTGGTCCAATTTATTTGTGCAAGCCCATGTATAATTCAAGCCCGTATATACATACATAATCATTTTGGCTATCAAGCCCCAATTCGTGGCTGTCCAAACAAAGCCCAAATAAATTTCAATCTAACATGAATAAGGTCCAAGGTGGCAGCCCATTTCATTTTCAACCCTTCTCTTAAGCCCAAACTATGGCCCTTTTTGGAAAACCATCACCAAGAAGACCCATCTGCTATGAAGTCGAAGGCTCAACAGCCCACTGTCCATGCTGACACCACAAGGCCGCCATTCCCATGGCCAAACAGTCCACAACCGTCGACGAACCATATCAGTCACCATGTTCAGCCAAGTCTACCACAAACAGACCATGACAGCCCAATACCCAGCCACAAAACTGACCGAGAAACCCCCTATCGTGACCCTCTTGTAACCCCGTCGGGCACCACCATGGCATCAACATCCTCACCCACGACCGGCCCAAGAAAGCCCAGCCGTGAACCCAGCCAAACACCAATAGCCGAGCCGATCCCACCGAAAGAGAACCCAAAACGGCCCCTAAGGACCACCGACCACCACACTGTGATCAGCCACTCCCATCTCCGGCTACCTCCACCGCCATGAGCCTCCAATCGGACCGAACACAACCCAGCCGTGAGAGTCGTGCACCACCCAACCAGCAAAGAATCCATCTCTGGCCACCACCATGGTCGGAGTAACCCCAACCAAGCCCACAAAAATCGAGCACCACAGCCCGAACTGAAACCCCATCAGTACCACGGTCGAACCCAGCCGAACTCATCTCCCTTCGGCAACCACATCAAGCCACTACAGCCGAGCCTCCGCCAGCCACGGTCTCCTGCCGAAGAAGACCCTCCATCGCCGCCGCTAGAGTCACCGGAACCACCCAGCCGCGAGAACCCACTTCGCGAATGGCTCGGCCGAACCGAGCCACCTCGCGAGCTCCGCTGCCGGAGGGACCCGTCGGCGAAGCCTCTGCCGGGAACGGCTCCCGCCGCCGCTGCTGGTGCCGCCGGGACTGACCCCATTCGCCGCCGTCGCGGCTTCTCTCCTTCCGGATCTTGGCTCTCGGTTCTCTTTCTCTCTTCTCTCTCCCCGATCTCTTCTTCTCTCATTTTCTTTCTTTTCTTTTCTTTTTCTTTTCTTTTCTTTCTTCTTTTCTTTTGTCCACAACTTTTCTCTACATTACCCACAGCCACATGTATATACATAATACATACAATATATATATATGTATATTTTTATCACATGGGCATCTAATTATACATACACATATGTATATACATCACCACATACTCTTGCCCCTCCACATGCACAAAATTACGAATGTGCACCACTATTCCTCCATAATTGCATAAGGCCCCCCATATATTTATAATTAAATATAAATATGGATACTATGTATATACATATACTCACCTTCCACTTGTCTAGAAATATATCCACACCCTTTCCGGAATTTATTTAATCCGAAAAAAATTTAATCCGGTCCAAAATCGCCCGGAACCGGTCAAAATAATTCCAGTCCTTACAACCTCCCCTCCTTCAAGGAATTTCGTCCTCGAAATTAGCATAGTCATGGTCTTTCCAAAACCTACCCATACCGGACGCCATTCTCTCCAATGATCGTCACTATCTCTTCCCACATACTCCAGGCGTTACACTTGCAACACCTAACTGATAACTCTCAAGTCTTGCACACAGTGCATCTCGACTGCCGCAAGGCAATATAACCACGGGATGGTCTAGCTAGTGTGAGTGGACAACTCCGACAGTCACAAGTTGCATAGACGATTCCGAATAATCAAACCTAGTGGATAATTAACCACTTCCGTAACATGGTTGGGCAACTCCGAACCCCAATTACGGTTCACTTTTACTTTCCTCCGAAGCACTTGCTTCCTAGAGTTCACAGTCTCTACCTCAAGACCTACCCAGTCCATCTCCATCTCTAGTCTAAAGCAACACCTTTGACTAATCATTCCCATCACTCACAGTGATACTTCCCCTATAATCCGGGATCATTAGTACTCAAAGTCATTCTTTTATTATCACTCATGACTTTCAATCTCTAGCATATCATTCCCGGGCTTAGTCCAATATCCTGGGCCTCATCGCAACACAAACCACATCAATCCAGTGCACATCACAAGCGCACTCACCAGCAAGGCACATGACAGTGTACTCGCCGATAAAAACAACACAAAGAGTGTACTTGCCGCAACAAGCCACATGATCCTGCCCAGTCTCATAGACTACAACCCACTGGAATCCAATGCCAAGTCCAGGATCTCACATCCCACTGATTTCACAATCTCATTATTCAAGAGGAGAAACATTTACCCTTTTTCATCCTTCACAACAAGGAGCCAGTTGACAATTAGAGAGAATTCCTTTCATATTAGCACTTCACTTTAGACAACCCTTACCAATGAAAGTTTGAGGTCACCTACAGTAGCCAAACAGCAGCCATACAGTGGCCGCAGCCCACTGCGTCTACACGTCCACTGCGTCCACCTCTCCCCTTCACAGTAAGAAATTATCCTCACTTCAGATACCATATGTCAGGATCCTCATCCACTATCAACCCTTCCTTCTCTTAACAACATATCCACACTATGATCTAACTGCATCTATCATGCGCATATCACAGTACACCACTGAGGTCAAGGCACATAAGGAGTGCACTTGTCAAAACAAATCATCCAGTCCCGTCCATTTTTGTGGACTACGTTCCATTGGCATTTAGTGCCAAGATTAGGGTTTTACATGCCCTTAACTTCACAAATCTCATTTCCTAAGGAATGAATCCAATTTACTTACTCGTCCATTAATCCTAACGGACGTTTCCGGCTTCCCGGGTATTTATCCATTCCTTTCCAGCATCTCCTTTGAGACTCCAAGATCCTGACTGCTTCGTCTAGGACCCCACAATTCCAGACTTACTTTCAGAGCCTATCACTACATGTCTATTTCAACATCACAGTTCACTCGGTTTCAAACCTCTACCCAGGTTCACAAGTTTTCAAAACCATAACTCTCTAGGTGACTACATGTCACTACTTACCATGCAACGCAAAACGAAACACTAAAGTGCAATACTCAGTTACATGAATCACATATACCACATAGCATATAACACACAACATGCTAATCAAATAAACACATACCATGCATGATATGACATATGATGCATAAATCAATACCCTAGCCCTCGGGCTAATACTAGAAAAATACCCCTGACCATACACGGTCCCGATACTTCCTCTACCTGAGCAAGTGTGAAAACACGGCCCAGTCCCCCTAGTATACACACATACTAGAACACAAAATCTAGAGTGGTTCAAACCAACCTACTCTCATCCTCTGTACTCATTGGTAAACACCTACCGATCTATCCACATCTGTAGTCGAAGGTAGTATCCTTGACTATCTACACCAATCACTTTCAGTGACATATCCCTACTGTTGGGGATTCTTTACCTGTCGTCATCCAGACAAAACAACTCAACATCTACAAGAACCGGCGTATTGTAAGAGAAGCACTAATCCAAGAAAAATGTCTGGCCAGGCCACTTTTCCCAGTTAGCCCAACTCCGGCAACATGCCTTCCTTGTATCCCATCTCAATCCCAATTGCCAACCTCGGCAATACACTTACCAACAACACATCATAAGCCCCTAAGTGTCTGTAAGGACTTAAACACTTGCAAACTTCCTTGCAGTATCTCTTCATTGCTTACTAACAAGACTTAATCACCAAATCCAAAGGTCTAAACTCAACCAACTCTGGGAGTTTTACTAACTCAATTCAATTCCATACCAACACTTTGCTCTTTCATTAGGATTGCTCAAACCGAGCAAGTCATTCCACTACCATCCATAGGTAATCAAACCTATCGTCTAGACAACTATCAACCATTGCCTATCCCCAAATCCACACGTGATTTGACCTTTCGTCCTTAGGTATTCGAACCTCCGACTTTGATACCCTAGGTTTTCAAACCTAATGCTTTAACAGCAATCAAGAGTTCCTCATATCCTCAACCTTTACCCGTCGCCCCTAGGTATTCCAACCTAGTGCTCTCATAGCATTCTGGTATTAGGTACATAATTTAACCTTCTCAACCATAGACGTGGTATGTCCATTCCCGTCGTCCCTAGGTATTCCAACCTAGAGCTCTGATACCATTATGTCACCCCCCGGTTCCCGAGGCCCGGAAACCGAGGTGTGAACCCCGTGAGATCACCCTCACGACATAACCTCCACCTGATCATACAAGTCAATTCCCTATTATTTTTACGAAAATCGGGCATGACCCATTCTAAATAATCAGCTCCTGGCATATTACACCTGCTTTACAATTCATATGGACACTTCTGGGCACGTGTACCCCCAGCATTTATATCTAACAATAAAAATGGACACTTCTGGGCCCGTGTCCCCCCAATATTTCTACAACATGCATAAAACAATCATAAATATACATGCCTCAGTCCTTGAATGTCCGTATTAAATACATACATCACATGAATATAATACAATTGAAGGAAGTCCCCTACGTATCTCCCTCCTTCGGCGAGTCTTGAATCTAAGCCGAACGGGTCCGAAATGTAGAGAGAAGGGAGAGCTTTGAAGATGGAGAGCTTTAGAGAGAGAAAGAGGCGTGAGATCTGGCTGGGACTCTCAGCCACTGATATTTAAAATATCTAGGGTTTGCAAAAAGACCAAAATGCCCCCCGGCCACTTAACGTACCTTCCCGGGCTCCTTTTTCGATTCTGAAAACTCCTACGGTCTCGAAATCACTCCCTCTACTCTCTAAATATTTCATCTCAGCCATTCTCAAAAATAAATATTGCACTTAAATATATCACAATATTTAAGACCATGCCCCACCTAGCATGCATAAACCAATGATGTATATGGCTACTCTAGCACATATGAACATACAAAATCCACTATACATGATTTTAGAAATCATTTTCAACATGCTTGAAAGCAGTAAACATCAGGCATCAATATGTATATAGAACATATATGTCAACACATTTACATAACCGATGTAAATCAACTACCACATCTCCTACTCGTCAAGTAGCACATCACAAATGCAATGAAGATGCATTTAAACAGGAAAACATGCTTAACAGATAAACACATGAGCATAAAGGTATTTTCACCTTCTACGGTCATAATCCGATACATGATACAAGCGTCAAAGCTTGCACATACTCTCACTCTCGGTCCTCATCCGATACCCCCACATGATTGGGCCGCTCCGAGGATCATGTGACCTAGGACAACCCCGATAACCATCCTATGACCTGGACCACTCCGAAAGGTCATTCTACTCTGGCAATGTATAGGATTGCCATTATGTGAGGGGACAGCTCCGAGGCTCACATTCATTGGACACACTCCGATGGCAATATATTGGCTTGCATAATCGTGAGGGGGCAACTCCGAAGCTCACAAATGTTGGACATACTCCGATTCTAGGCATAAAGCCCTCGTATGGCGGGTCCACTCCGAGGGCCATACGTAGTGGATGATTATACCACTTCTCGTGACACGGTTGGACCACTCCGAAGTCCCGTGCACCTCTTTTTGCGTTAGTTTTCCCACAACCTCCCCTATATGCAATATGGATGCATACGTGACCAAGCATTCTATTTTATGCTATCCCAATGCACTAGCTAGTATATAAGTGCATAGCATGCATTTCTTTCTACACAAACCCACATATAACCACGTATGTGTCATTTCCCTCCTATACATGCAATATAGATGCATATATATACAGCATAGTACATTCATGCTTCAACCCATGCTTATGAATACTAAAAAGAAGTACTTAGCATGTTTTTCACCACATTCTAACACATATAGCACATATATGTTCAAAACCTGCATAACACCTCATATATGCAACAACTTCAACTTAGCACGTTTTTATCATGCTAGGACCAATGCATACATTCAATATATATATATATATATATATGAAGCTAGCACGCATCTCACATTCACATTCCCACATATAAACACATATATGTCCAAATACTTGCATAACACCTTACATATGCAAACAATTCCAACTTAGCATATTTTTATCATGCTATAACCAATGCATACATTTTCTATAAACAGATAGCATGCATTTCATTCACGTAACCCTACATGTAAACACGTACATGTCAAATCATGCATATAAATCACATATGCACTTACACTAGCATAAATATAGTCATGCTCTCATTCAATGCATGTATTCATTACAAGTAGCTAACATGCATTCCAGTCACAGTATATATATACACATATATATATATTACATCGCCCACATATGTATCAAGAACATATAAAACACTTAGCACATTTCATGCTTTTCAAATGCTCGCCAAAAGTTATATTCAACTTGGTATGCATTTCTACCACTGCAACCATACATATATATAATTACATACCTATATATATATACTTCCTGAACACCATGCATAAGAACCACATATGCATACAAGACAACACAGAGCTAAACAGGTATTATTTAGCATGCTTTCCATAGACTTTAATCTATACATACATGCATATCACAATGCAATTAGGCGATTAATCTAACATGTTATCGCTTCCCAAACCCGCACATACATATGTATATACACACGCATACGTATATCCTCTCACATCCCATGTATGTACCACATTCCCTATACACATATATATATAAGCGCCTACATATATATGTATATACACATACCACATATGATTAAATTGAGACATATGTAAATTACTCAACATACATAAAATATCTGTATGAGATAGAGGCAAGAATCAACTTGCCTTAGGTCCAGCTTTCGCCAAGTCCGCGCTTGCAAAGCGGTCCACCTCCCTGTCCGGTCCAGTCCTGTGTCAAGGCCGACACGAACACCCTCTGAACCATTTCCTTGCCCTTTCTGATTTCCATAATTGGTCCAATTTATTTGTGCAAGCCCATGTATAATTCAAGCCCGTATATACATACATAATCATTTTGGCTATCAAGCCCCAATTCGTGGCTGTCCAAACAAAGCCCAAATAAATTTCAATCTAACATGAATAAGGTCCAAGGTGGCAGCCCATTTCATTTTCAACCCTTCTCTTAAGCCCAAACTATGGCCCTTTTTGGAAAACCATCACCAAGAAGACCCATCTGCTATGAAGTCGAAGGCTCAACAGCCCACTGTCCATGCTGACACCACAAGGCCGCCATTCCCATGGCCAAACAGTCCACAACCGTCGACGAACCATATCAGTCACCATGTTCAGCCAAGTCTACCACAAACAGACCATGACAGCCCAATACCCAGCCACAAAACTGACCGAGAAACCCCCTATCGTGACCCTCTTGTAACCCCGTCGGGCACCACCATGGCATCAACATCCTCACCCACGACCGGCCCAAGAAAGCCCAGCCGTGAACCCAGCCAAACACCAATAGCCGAGCCGATCCCACCGAAAGAGAACCCAAAACGGCCCCTAAGGACCACCGACCACCACACTGTGATCAGCCACTCCCATCTCCGGCTACCTCCACCGCCGTGAGCCTCCAATCGGACCGAACACAACCCAGCCGTGAGAGTCGTGCACCACCCAACCAGCAAAGAATCCATCTCTGGCCACCACCATGGTCGGAGTAACCCCAACCAAGCCCACAAAAATCGAGCACCACAGCCCGAACTGAAACCCCGTCAGTACCACGGTCGAACCCAGCCGAACTCATCTCCCTTCGGCAACCACATCAAGCCACTACAGCCGAGCCTCCGCCAGCCACGGTCTCCTGCCGAAGAAGACCCTCCATCGCCGCCGCTAGAGTCGCCGGAACCACCCAGCCGCGAGAACCAATTCGCGAATGGCTCGGCCGAACCGAGCCACCTCGCGAGCTCCGCTGCCGGAGGGACCCGTCGGCGAAGCCTCTGCCGGGAACGGCTCCCGCCGCCGCTGCTGGTGCCGCCGGGACTGACCCCATCCGCCGCCGTCGCGGCTTCTCTCCTTCCGGATCTTGGCTCTCGGTTCTCTTTCTCTCTTCTCTCTCCCCGATCTCCTCTTCTCTCATTTTCTTTCTTTTCTTTTCTTTTTCTTTTCTTTTCTTTCTTCTTTTCTTTTGTCCACAACTTTTCTCTACATTACCCACAGCCACATGTATATACATAATACATACAATATATATATATGTATATTTTTATCACATGGGCATCTAATTATACATACACATATGTATATACATCACCACATACTCTTGCCCCTCCACATGCACAAAATTACGAATGTGCACCACTATTCCTCCATAATTGCATAAGGCCCCCCATATATTTATAATTAAATATAAATATGGATACTATGTATATACATATACTCACCTTCCACTTGTCTAGAAATATATCCACGCCCTTTCCGGAATTTATTTAATCCGAAAAAAAATTTAATCCGGTCCAAAATCGCCCGGAACCGGTCAAAATAATTCCAGTCCTTACAGCAAGAGTCCCATCTCAAAATGCTCATTGACAAATAAAAGAGAAAAAAAAAAGGAAGAATAAAGAAGGGAGAAGGGAGAAGAAGGGGGTGTGGATGGGTGGGTGGTGTGGTTAAAGAAAAAGGGAAAAACATCGTAGAGGGGGTGATGGCGATAATTTCCTACCCTGGGACCTAAGAAGTAGAAATACATGTGTAGATTACGCAAGGGTATGGAGTTGTGCATGAATAGGTGGAAGGCAACACCGATTCCCAAGTGATCAACATGGATAAGCACGACATGGTATTAGGGTTGGATTTAATGGAAATATTAACGCAATGTTACATCATGCTTTGGAGCAATGAAGATATTGGGAGTTTAGGAAGGCCAAGATGCATGCACTAGGTTCCTCTTCTCACTAATCACTCCCCTACCTATGCTGATGATGCTATGATGCTACTTCATATACCTTGCTCTTCTATTGTCATTTAGTTGATAAAAGCTTTGATCCTTATGTTGTTCTTTGTTGCATATGCTTAGCTTGTTCCATTTCTCTTGTAATTGTTGATTCTATGTTGTTGATTAAACAACCTCCCTTGTTCCTCCTTGGGATGTTTTTCCCCTTTTATAATACTGACTTACATTATCAAAAAAAAAAAAAAAAGATGCATGCACAAGTCTCATCCATAGGCAAGAGTGACAATAAGAGTAGCGGTGAACACTTTATAGCTCACAAGTACATCACATCTTTGCTACGCGAGCACAAAGTGAGACCAAGGACATATACACAGGTGCTGGCAACTTGTCATAAGGTTGGAAAGTTGAAAGTGTGACGAGGGTGTCACATAAACCAGTGGGAAGATGTCACAACCTGTGCATATTAAGTGAAGATTAGGCAATTCAGATGCCACACGCGCACTTACTAAACACTACATGCTCAAGCTTGGCTTAGTCAGGTGCCACTATATGCACTTACTAAACTGAGTTTAACTGAATATTAGCATGCTCAAGCTTGGCTTAGTCAAACTAGACATTGCTTGGGCCCCACTTGAGTTCAGGATGAGCTTGACTAATATTGTTTAAAAGTCCAGCTCATTGTTGTGGCCAAGCTTGAGGTTAGCTTGCCTTAAGCTTGTTTGCCTATCTAATATGCATCAAATGATATAAGAAGGAAAAGGCAAGGCATCATTTACTAATATACATATCTAGTATATATTTACAATACAAACCCAAGAAAATATTCATATAAATCCTATCACCATATCCGCATTATCATAGCATACCCTTGAAGAAGAAAATATATGGGAATTCGTTATGAAATATCACTAAAAAATATTATAACTGAAAAAAAGAACATTATTAGACAGATCCTGCAAGAAAATAAAATAAAAATAAAACTAAAAACGAAAGCTTCACTAAGAAAGAAATTTTCTAGAACTCAGTTTGCCCCACCATGACTGAGCAGCCAAAGGAAGGCCCCAACATCTCTCTCTCTCTCTCTCTCTCTCTCTCGCTTTGAGCGCGTGTGAGCATCATGGGAATTTCAGCCTTGGCCCTCTGAGTATTTCCTAATATAAATACTTTAAATATTTGTTGATGGTGAGAGGATGAGTTTTTATGTCTCACTTTTTTCATCACCTGCCAATATATATATATATACAAACACACATACCCCTACGTATTACCCTTACGGGGACTTGAACCCTCAACCTCCCACATGAAAAAAAGAAGAAAATACTTAGCTAAAGCCTTGTGGTAACCAGAAAAAATAATTTTAGAGAAAGCCAAGAGTGCAAACAACTGTGGAGCATTTTTAGTAATCAGCTATATAAAATCTAGCCTACTGCATATATTAATATATATAACCAAGACAAGCTCAACCTTGCTTAAGCTCACTCGTTTAACAATCAAACTGAAAAGGTAGGCTCAAGATCATTCATTTAGACAACTAAAAGATAGTCGAGATTAAGCAGTTCAGGAACAACTCAATTCCTATGCGACCTTAATTACAGCAGACTCTTTTTTCAATAATCTTTTTTAACAGTATCAATTCAATATCAAGCATATATTTTATAAATTTAATAACTCTAGGAATGAAATTTTCTAATAGTCAAAGTTAATCTATACTGAAAGCATCTTCAAAGTTCTAACAAAGGGAGATCGTAATAGAGGTTGAGATAGGCTCATGCCAGTTTATGAAGGATTAAACGGACCTTACTTGAGCGGTTTCCAGAGAATTTAAAATTGTTCTTCCAAACAAAAGATGGGATGGGAACAACAGAAAATCCTGAAACGACTAAGATCCCAATCCATAGCCCATACCCAAATCCTCCACTCCACCATCCCCTTCATTGCAGAAGAAAATAAGTTTCAGCATGAAATGTTACAAAATGTATAATTGCAAATACAGAAAAACTATGGATGCTATCTTAAGAATGCAAGGAAGTCCAAAAGAAGAAAGTACAAAACAGGTCAACTAAAACATAGTATTTTTATCACAATAAAACAATTAATGTTCAGAAGGAAATGTGCAGAACTATTCTCTAGTTGCATCAGTGAAATAGGCAAGTTATAGATATTTAAAAGTGACATGGGCCTGACTGGACTTGATTGTATTTTTAGTTTCCTATTTTATGTTTTCAAGATTTTTAAAACTCATAATTGTTTCCAAAGTTCAATAAACAACAGGAAGTTAGACCAGCACAACAGAACATGTTTCAGAAAGAAAAAAGTAAACAAACCACATTTGGAGATGGCAGCAATATTCTCATGGCGGAGGTGGTTAGGCTCTGAGTAACAGTGTACTTTAGTTGCAACTAAGCATCAGGCATTTTGCTATATTTTTTCTTCTTTCTAGAAGCAATTATTTTAGGCCTGTTTGGCAGCTGTTTCTATTTTGCGTTTTTTATTTCACATTAAGTAGAAGCAT
This sequence comes from Cornus controversa, assembly GCA_026545225.1. Taxonomy (NCBI): domain Eukaryota; kingdom Viridiplantae; phylum Streptophyta; class Magnoliopsida; order Cornales; family Cornaceae; genus Cornus; species Cornus controversa. The sequence goes on along the minus strand of CM048853.1, from coordinate 14,546,617 downwards.
GTTTTTGTTGTGCTGTGATTTATTCGAAAACAGAAACTTATTTGGGAACTAAATTTGTTGCAAAATGTTTCAAAGCAAAAAAATGAAAAAGATGTTTGGATGATTGTAAAAAGAATATGGTATTTACATTATATTGGCTTTTTAAATGAATTTCTCTGCAGTTGTTCAGCTACAGTCGAACAACAAGTGAAAACATCTTTTTCTTGCTTCAGATTTGGGCCATTTTCCGATGCAGATGCGGTACTGTGCAAAATGAACAAATTTTATCAAACATGCTTTTGCCATTTGTTTCTGTTTTTCACCAATTTGGCAACCAAAACACGAAGCAAAAACAGTTTCCAAACAGCCCATTTGCTTTATATATTAGGCATTTTAAAACATATATCAACAATAACAAAAACAAGCCTTCTATCGTGAATACGTAAAAGATTGCCTAGAGAAATATGAAATAAGCATATATATATATATATATATATATATACACACAAAAATGTTCTGGCAAGAAAAAATGGACAAAAGGTCTGGGATATCAAGGTAATATAAGATATAAGAGGGGCAAAAAACAAGAGAGCAGTATTCATCGCAACAATGGCAATGGCATGACAACACCGAAGACAGAAATAATTGATTTTCAATAGTAGAAATAATTATTGTTTCTGTTGGTAAGGAATTGCACTAACCTGTTTCCCATCCTGTGGAACTGGGAGTAAATGCTCTAGCTATGCAGTAGTTCCTAGAGTAACAAAATCTCAATTAAGTACATATATTTTTTGGCATGGAAGACAGTTGAAGTGTAAGGACCGGAATTATTTTGACCGGTCCCGGATGATTTTTGGGCCGGATTGATTTTTTTTTCGGATTTATTTAAATTCCGGAAAGGGTATGGACATTTATGTTTCCATACAAGTGGAAGGTGTGTGTATATGTATATATATATATATATATATATAGTGCCTATATTTATATTAAATTATAAATATAGGGTGGGCTTATATGCAAATATGAAGAAGTGTGGGTGCACATGCATAATTACATGTATTGTGTAGCATATATCATATATATATATTTATATATGAGTAATATGTGGACCAAAAAGAAAGAAAAGAAGATAAGAAATGGGTGGTCTCGGCTGAAGGAGAAAAAGAAGAAAAGAAGAAAAGAAAAGAGAAAAGAAGAAAAGGAAAAAGAAAAGAAAAGAAGAGAGAAAGGAGACCGAGAAGAGAAGTCGGGGAAAGAGAGAGAAAAGCCGAGAGAGAAGGGCGGTCCGGCGCCGACGGGGGCCGTGACGGCCGACCAGCTTCGGCCTGGCGACGGCGACGGCTGGGATGCTCGCGGTGAGGCTTCGGCCTGGCGACAGCGGCGGCTGGGCTGTTCGCGACTGGGGGGTCCACGGACTGGGTTCGGTCGCCAATGGGTTCGCTGGTTCGGTGGTTGCTCGGTTGGGTTGTTTCGGTGATGCTCCGACCGTGCTCCAGCAGCAGCTAAGGGTGGTTCGGGTGGTGTTTGACTCGGCCGTGGTTGGTGGTTGGTGGTCCCTCGATTTTCGGATGGATCTGATGTGGGTTTATATAAATATATATATATATATATATATATATATATATATATTTACGGATGATGATGGTTCAGTTGTGGTGCTGGGTTTTCACAGTTGAGGTGAGGGTCTATGGTGGTACTTAAAGTTGGGGCCGGTATGTATGTGTGTACATATATATATATATATATATATATATATATATATATGTTGATTTGGAATCGGTTTGGGCAGCAAAGTGATGGCTCAGTTTGGGGCTATTTGGGTTCTTTGCTGGTAGGTTGTGTTCAGAAGGGAATCTAGTTGGGTTTTCTTGATAGCTTGCTTCGTTTGGACAGCCGTGGTGGTTGGTTTGTGGGTGCTTGCTGCGGGTTCGGTTTGGACAGCTAGTAGTGGTCACGATTCGTGGTGGTTTGGGGCCAGAATGGTTACCTTGTGGCGTTGGGCCTTGACGGCCATAGTGGGGGAGCTTGACTCAGTTGTCCATGGTGGAAGCAACCATGGTGAAGGTTGAGGATGGTTCCAGATTGGGTTGATTCACTTTATTTGGGTTGGACCGGAAATGAAAAAGGAAGTGAAGTAACCCGATGGATTGTTCGGGTGGGTTTTGACACAGGACTGGACCGGACCGGACATGGAACAAAGATCGCTTTGCAAGCGCAGACCTGGCGAAAGCTGGACCTAAGGCAAGTTGATTCTTGCCTCTATCTCTTACAAATATTTTTGATATGTTGGTTAATTTACCTGTGTTCCTTAATTTGATCATAGGTGGCTTATATATATATATATATATATATATATATATATATATATATGTGCAGTTATATATATATGTGTGGATGTTGCCTACGTGCGGGATGTGAGGATATATATATGTGTGTGTGTATATATATATATATATATAGGGGTGAGTTTGGGGAGCAATGGCACGTTTAAATTTATCGCCTAATTGCATCGAGATATGCATGTATGGTATTGATTAAAATCATGTAAAAAGTATGCTGAATCATGTACATGTTTAGCTGTGTGTTGTCTTGCATGCATATGTGACTTTTATGCATGGTGTCAAATATATATTTGATTATACAATTGTGATGGTAGTGGAAATGCATGCTATATATATATGAATATGGCTTTGGCGAGCATTTGAAAAGCATGAAATGTGCTAAGTGTTTTATATGTCTTTAATGCATATATGGTGATGGAATATATATATACGTAGTTGTATATTGTGGATGAAAAGCATGCCAGTTGCTTGTTGTAAATGTGTGCCTTGAGTGGAAGCATGATTATTTTTATGCTAGTATAAGTGCATATAGGACTTATATGCAAGATTGGACATATGTGCTATTTATGTCGGTTGATATGATTGTATGTTTATAAATGCCTTAGAGAAATTTATAAACATGTTGGAATTGATTTGTGAATTTGAGAAAATGTGAAGGACATGTGGGTGTGTGAAATGTGGATGTGTGAAGCATATTCATTGCAAATGCATATGATGCTTAAATGGGAATTTGTATGAGTGTATTCTTAAATACCTCATTGGTTGCAAATGATGAAAGTACATTTGGTAACATTGTGGGGATCATATTCATTGGTATGGTGAGGGAGGCAAGTAATGTGAACGGTGGAATCCATTCGGTAAAATGGCGAGGTATTCCGGTAAAGGTAACCCTCGTGAGGTATTCCGGTCAAGGTACCCTCATGGATTGATGTGTAGTGAGGTATTCCGGTAAAGGTAACCCTCAAGAGGTATTCCGGTAAAGGTAACCCTCTGTAGGTGGGATTGGTTGTCCACGGGAATTGGAGACCAATATGTGGGAAGGATGAGGGAGTTGTGCATATCATGTTGCATTCTACCTTGCTTATGATATGGTTGTGTTGTATGCGTAATTTCTCCACATGTTAAATGCACTGCATTGCATCTGATGTGCTACTTGATGAGTAGGAGATGTGGTAGTTGATTTGCATTGTTTATGTAAATGATTGGACACATATGTTCTTTATACATATTGGTGCTGAATGTTTACTGCTTCAAGCATGTTGAAAATGATTTCCAAAATCATGTGTAGTGGATTTTGTATATTCATATGTGCTAGAGTAGCCATATACATCATTGTTTCATACATGCTAGGTGGGGCATGGTCTTAAATATTGTGATATATTTAAGTGTATGTATATTTTTTTAAGAATATGTGAGGATCGACCTGCTGCAGCAGTGATAGTATGGTTCTACATACCTTGTTGGGCCTTTGAGCTCACCCCCTCCCAGGTTTTGCAGGTATTGTTGAGTGCGGAGTTAGTTAGGGGACTGACAGCACCGGTTGCAGAGGTAGTAAGTAGATTCCTTAGAATCTAATGTATGTCCAGGATAGTGGATAGATAGATGCTTTACATTTGGATTAAATGTATAAAGCGATTGTGTAGATTCAGTTCCTTTAGTTGTATTTTATTCATGTGATGTATGTATTTAATACGGACATTCAAGGACTGAGGCATGTATATTTATGATTGTATTATGCATGTTGTAGAAATATTGGGGGGACACGGGCCCAGAAGTGTCCATTTTTATTGTTTAGATATAAATGCTGGGGGGACACGTGCCCAGAAGTGTCCATATAAACTGTAAAGCAGGTATATCATGCTAGGAGCTGATTATTTAGAATGGGTCATGCCCAATTTTCGTAAAAATAATAGGAAATTGAGATTGTATGATCAGGTGGTGGTTATAGCGTGAGGGTGATCTCATGGAGTTCATACCTCGGTTTTCGAGCCTCGGGAATCGGGGCGTGACATGAAGAACAATAGATTATAAAATTTATCACAAATACCATAAGTAATCATGATTGGAAATAAAATTATTGTGAAGGATGAATAAAGGAGGAAAAATACATGTCAGCTTGATATGGCATCCTATATTAGATATCAGATATTATCCAGTATAATTTTAGAATAGCTTGCCCAATTGAGGAGTCTGCATCTATATTTATATATATTGAGAATATTACATGGAAGGAAAGAAATAAAATTAAATAAGGAAAAACTGAAAGTCAAACCAATACCTTAATTATAGGATCGTAATTGATGCGATCCTATAATTATGTATTGGGTAAAATATGATCTCCAACAATCTTCTATATTAGGTAAAATATGATCTCCAACACTCCCCCTCAAGCTGAAGCGAAGATGTTAATCAAGAGCTTGACTATGAAGGACTTCAAGACTGATGAACCAACAGACTTGGTGAACATATTTGTTGTCTGTTCTGAAGACGAAACAAATGAAGGAGTAATAATACCAGCTCGAACTTTCTCCCAAATAAAGTGGATATCCACTTCAATGTGTTTCGTTCTTTCATGGAGAACTGAGTCAAAAGCAAGCATTGTGGTAGACTTGTTATCACAGAACAAGTTAGAAGAATCTATCTGAGTAAATCCCAACTCAGCAAGCATAGATCAAATCCAGAGAAGCTCACATATGCCTTGTGCCATAGCACAATATTATGCCTTAGCAAAGGACCGGGAAACAACAGCCTGCTTCTTACTTTTCCATGATAAAAGGTGTTTACCATAGAAAGTACAGAAGTTAGAAGTAGATCGTCTATCCGTTTTAGACCCAACATAGTCGGCATCTATAAAACAGGAGATTCCAGACTGGTTACTTGAAGCATAGAATAATCCAAGGCCTGGGCATGCCTTAAGATACCACAGAATGTGATAGACTGCATCCAGGTCAGCTGTCCACGGAGCATGCATGAATTGACTCACAATACTAACTGCAAAAGCTAAATCTGGTCTAGTGTCGGTCAAATATATGAGACGACCTACCAAGCGTTAATATGAAGTAGAATCATCCAGTAAATCCCCTGACTCTGCAGAGAGCTTTTGATTTGGATCCATTCGAGAGGAGGCCAGTCTGCATCCTAGCATCTCTATATTTGTCAAAAGATCCAAAGTATACTTCCTTTGGAAGAGAGATATCCCATAGTGGGATCTGGCAACCTCTATTCCAAGGAAGTAACGGAAAAGACCTAAATCCTTAACATCAAAGAAGCATCCAAGATCCTTCTTAACCTGAGTAATACTGGTTGAGTCATCTCCAGTGATGATAATATCATCAACATACACAAAAAGAATAATACACCATCCATTAGATTGCCGACGAACGAACCATGTGTGGTCAGAGTAACAGCACACGAAGCCCATGGATAAAACCATATCACTAAATCGACTGAACCATGCCCGAGGAGACTGTTTCAACCCATAAAGAGATTTTTGGAGACGACAAACCTTCTCAGCATACTCCCCTCAACCCAAAATCCCGAAGGTGGATCCATATAAATAGTCCCAAGCAAGTCACCATTTAAAAAGGCATTCTTGACATCGAGTTGGTAAAGATGCCAAGAATGGGAAGCTACTAGTGACACAAGGAGGCGAACCGTAGTCAACTTCGCCACAGGGGCAAAAGTAGCACTGAAATCCTTCCCTGGAACTTGAGTGAATCCTTTAGCAACCAGGCGAACTTTGTATCGATCAACAGAACCATCAAGCAGTTACAACCCACAGTTTTTGTACCAAAAGGAAGAGGCACAAGATCCCATGTGTGATTGTGCTAAAGAGCATCCATCACTGCCCGCATAGCAGTGACTCACTGTGGATGCTAAAACGCCTCAAAGATAGTGCGGGGAATGGAAACAGAATCAAGTTTTCCCAAGAATGCCTGATAGGAATCTGAAAGAAAATCATAAGAAACAAACTAGGAGATAGGATGGTGAGTGCTGTTAGAGAAACCATACCAATTGGGGGGTTTATTGTTACGAGAGAGATAACTAGAAGTAACAGTATGATCAGGAATAGGAGTGGGAGAAGAAGGTATACCTAAATCCAAGGGAGCTTCTAGCAGATGAGTTTGAGGATGAGGGCGCCTAGAGTAAACTTATAGGGGAGGAGAAACGGAGGTAGGTGACGACATTTCCAACGGAGACTCAAAGATGGGTAGAGGATAAACTAGGGATGACTCTTCAGCAAGGATGGGAAGAGGTTCCTGCACAAAAGCAAACTTACCAAAAAATGGAATGTCTTCCAAAAAAAAGTAACATCCAATGAGTGATACATATGTGTAGACACAGGATCATAGTAGCGATACCCTTTAGACATAGCAGAGTATCCTAAAAAGATACAATGAATGGCCTTGTCATCCAATTTGGTGCGAGTAGGATTACGATTTTTGACAAAGCAAGTACAACCAAACTACCTAAGAAGAATAGGAAAAAGAACACGATCGGGCTGAAGAACCAAGAGCGGAGCTTTTCCAGATAAGACTCAATTGGGAGTGCGATTGATCAAGTATGTGGCAGTTAGCACAACCATGTGCCAAAAATATTTTGGAACCGCATACTACGTAAAAGACATTGAACAACAAACATAATATGACGGTTCTTACGTTCCACCACACCATTCTGTTCAGGAGTGTATAGACAAGTGAGTTGATGTAAAATGCCCTGTTAATTTAACTGGGAGCAAAAGTCATTGAAATATATTCACGACCATTATCAGATCGAATATTTTGAACAGTGACAAGGGATTGAGTTTGAATCATTTTTAAAAATTGAGAAAACAAAGCAAATACTTCCGATTTTTTCTTAAGAAAATAAACCCAAGTACATCTAGAATAATCATCAATAAATGTCACATAATACCGATGACCAGATAAGGCAGTGACCGGAGTGGGTCCCCATACATCAGAATGAATTAAATCAAATGGGGCAGGTGCACGATGCATGCGAGGAATATAACTAGTACGAACATGTTTTGGCAATTCACAAACCACACACTAAAGGTTATGAGTCTTACAAGCCTTTATTAACGAGGGAAACAACTTGCATAAAGACTAAAAATTTGCATGTCCCAACAGGCATGCCATAAAGACAATGTTTTGAAAGAGAAAACATAAGACTGAGACTCAGGTAACACGATGGCTTGAAGAACAGATGCATCAAGTGGTAAAGCTAGAGGATCTCCAAAGTAGTATAGCCCATCGCGATCATATCCCCTGCCAAAAATCCTCCTCATACTCAGGTCCTATAACAAACAGCAGTCATGTAAGAAAATGACAGCACAACTAAAATTTTTTGCAATTCTACTAACAGATAGAAGGTTGAATGCAAAGTGTGGGACATGGAGAACAGAGGATAGAGTAATGTGGGGAGTCAGAGATACAGTTCCTTTACTATGTATCTGTGAGGTGGATCCATCAGTGAGACTAACTGACTAACAAACAAGAGTGACTGCAGAGGAGAAAACTGATAACTCACCGATTATGTGATCATTGGCTCCAGAATCCAGAACCCAAATAGGTGTTCCAGTCCTAACATAAAAGCAGAGAGAGTACCTATAGCAACTGTGGCTGTAGGAGTCGCACTAGTACCAGAAGGGCACTGGAGAAGAGATCTTAGCTGACTCTGAAGAAGACTAATTTGTGACTGAAGCTGGCTCACGTCTGTCAGAGGAGGGGCTAGTCCAGAAGTAGTTTCAGCAATAGCAAAAGAGCGAGAAGATCCTCCAGTTCTGTTCCTCGAAAATTTCTGTTTCAACTCGGGATGAAGTTTAAAGCAACTGTCCTTAAGATGACCAGTTGTCCCACCATGACTACATATCAGAGTGTTTCCTGTAGGATGGGAGCCAGAATGAGCAGCAAAAGCCATCTGATCAGGAACAGTAATTGATTTAGGAGCATAAGCAGGAGGAAAAGGCATCTGAAGGAAGCGAGGTCTACGCTCATCACTTTCAATAGTAGCAAAGACCTCATACAGAGATGGCATAGGTGATGTGTTAAGGATCTAAGCACGAAGAGGCTCGAACTCAAGCTTCAATCCCATCAAGAACCGATACATGTGTTAATGGTTAAGTCGTTTGAACACTATAACAGCCGCCTCTGTAGAAAACTCACTCAAGGGCTCATATTGGGCCAACTCTTCCCACCTACTCTGCAAATATCCAAAATAATCAGCTACTGATAACTACAAGGTAGCCTGAAAAGTCCGAGAGATATCTTGGTAAAGCACAAAAATTCTCGCTTCGTTGCGAGCATGAGCATACATCTGTGTCAGAGCACTCTAACACCCATAGACAGTATCATGGAACATGAGCATATTGTATATCCTAGGCTCTATAGAATTAAGTAGCCAACCAAGAATAATACAATTGTCCATATCCCATTGGCCAAATTTGGAATCTCCCACATCAGGTTTTTTCTCAATGCTAAGGATCCAACCTGTCTTTCCTTTTCCACCCAAGTACAGAAGAAATGATCGAGACCACAAAGCAAAGTTTGTACCATTTAACAACACACTAGTCAAACGCTGAACAAGTGTATGTTGTGCAGGAATGATATCAACAGATTTTGCACTAGAATCCCCCATAACAAAAAATAGGACTTCGCAATAAACAGAAAAAGATTATCACAAAATCAACCCACAAATAAATATTAGGAGAGCAATTTACAAATTTGCCGGAGAAAAAAAAAATCAGCGAAGAATGATCCAGAAAGATGTTGCCGAACACACCGGCAGCCCCACAAAGGGTCGTGGAGATGCGAAGAGGCTACGGTGGCTCTGATACCAAGTAGAATTTTAGAATGACTTGCTCAATTGAGGAGCCTGCATCTATATTTATATACATTGAGAATATTACATGGAAGGAAAGAAATAAAATTAAATAAAGGAAAAACTGAAAGTCAAACCAATACCTTAATTATTGGATCGTAATTGATGCGATCCTATAATTATGTATTGGGTAAAATATGATCTCCAACAATCTTCTATATTGGGTCAAATATGATCTCAAACATATCCCACCCCACCCTCCAAAAAAATACATATATATTGAAAAAAGAAAAGAAAAGATCAAAAAAAATTATACAAATAGCTTCTCAAACAGGTTAAAAAGATATATGGAATGTAAAATCAATGATCTGAGAGTAACTGAGCGTGCAAAGCTTTAAATGGAAAAAGAAAAAAAACAAAAGATTGACAGAGAGATAGAGATAGAGAGAGAGAGAGATAGAAAATACAGTTTATATCCTTCTATTTTTAACCTTGTCTAACAAGTGCACATAAGTAAGCTATCCACTGGTGTTTCACAACTGTGCACACTCACGAGATCATCTATTTCTTGCATGCAAATGCATGCCACTAAACAAATTTTCTTTTGTATCTAGCGAGAGAAAGAGAGAGAGTCTTTTGGAATTAAAATTATCACTTACCAAGCGAGAGAGAGAGAGAGAGAAGTGAGGATTAATTGCATCATTGACAAGAGTCAGTTGCACAAAACTCCATCCAAGAAACCACCAACAACATAGATTTGACCTTTGCCACTTCACCGTCCATTGGGCCTCCACCTCTAAGTTTATCTTTTTCAACTACAAAATTTTGTGGTGCAGCTGCCCAGGTAGATGGGTATGAGCACGGAACTTATTAACTTAAGAAGTATTACTGGCCTTGTTATCTAGTGTAACAACACCCCAGATTGAGAAGATGGAAGATCGTGTCCAATAAGTCTCTTTCACTCACTGACAGCGGAAAGGTGTATACATAGCCCAACCCATGAGAAGAATAAGAGCTAAAGGAGATTGTTATGAATGAGAGCTAGGGTTCGAGGCGATTTGAGATCTAGGGTTTTATGTGTGGAAGAAAATCTCCAAACCTCCATGGAGGAGGGCAATACCTCCTCCATACAGCTATTGGGAGCAAATACAGCCCCTTCTTTGTCTCCCCCATGCAACACATACAGGAGTCTTTGTAAGAAAGACTCAAAAAGATTCTTCGTGAATCTATCATTCCATGCAGAAAGCAAATCAGCTGAGGAAGTTGCCATTACTGATGAAGATGTCGAGGAAGATGTACAGTACTGAAAACACTCATTGATAGGTTACATTATGGGGAAAAAAAACATATTTCCCCTTTTTTCAAGCATTCATTCACCACAGATGGGGGCAAGGAACTGAAAGTGGTGCAACTCAAGGATGGATTTTTTCTTCTGAGGTTCGATTCTGAATCCGAAGTAGAGACTGTTCTCCAACAAGTCCATACATATGAAGGTTGTCCAATCATAGTGAAAAAATGGAAGGAAAAAAATGTCAATCTAGAGAGAGATGTTCTTGGTTCTATTCCTATTTGGATTAAAATTTCTGGGCCACCAATACATTACTACAATAAGACAGTTCTATCCAAGGTTTGCTCCTAATTTTCTCATCTTTTATTCATGGAGGAATCTCATGCTCATGAACGGACTCAATTGGTGTGTGTGTTATGGTAGAGGTTGATGTGCATACTCCTCTTCCAGAGTCTCAATATTCTTGTGCATGGAGTAAGTTGGACTCTATTTTTGGGGTATGATTGGAAACCTAAACTCTGTAACTATTGCAAGAGAATCAATCATGAAGAGAAGCAATGCCAGAAGAAGGTAATTGACAAACCTAATCCAAGGTTGCAGGGCAATGGGTGATTAAGAAGAAGGGTAAGGAGATAGCAGTGGAGAATGATACTGCTGATATAACAAAGGGTCTTGAGATCATCCAAAAGGTTAATCAGATTGGAAATTCAGTAAATGCTCTATCTGCTAATCCTTTTACAGTTTTGAGTGAGGATTGTGATCCTGTTACTAATCCATTTGGTGAGGTTCCTCAGGTTCAAGCCACAGATGTTTCAACAAATGCAGTGGATATTAACTAAGTTGCTGAGGTGCTGATTCTGGTACGGGTTACTGATCCTCTTCCATCTGAATCAAATTTGTTGGTCTCTTCTACTCCTGATGTAGTTCCTTCAGTTGGTCATTCTTCTCAGTTGGAGGGTCCCATTGTTCAATCTCCTAAGTCCACTGGGAAGGTTTCTTCAGCATCTCAACCTACTGGGAAGGAAAATTTCAATGCAAAAGGAAAGCAGACCAAAAAGAAGCAGATTCCAGTTGTGACTGAAAAAGTCACGAGAAGCAAAATTGGAGGTCTTCGTCCTCCCAAATCTAGTTCTCAATGATTGGCTCATGCAATGTGCGCAGGCTGAACAAGGCCTGCAGACAAAGGGAGGTAAGGAATTGGATTAATTCTCTTCCACTTCATCTGGTTTGTATTTTCAGTTTGTCCCTCTAGAATCCATATAGATCAGAGATGGATTCATAATTGTAATTCTCATAGTTTGGGCAGAATTTGGATAGGCTGGAACTCTTTGATGTTTAATGTTGATGTTTTGGGAGAAAGTCCTCAATTTCTGATGCTCGTAGTTACTCATCTCAGCTCTAAACAAGTTTTTCACTTTACCTTAATTTATGTTGTTGAGGTGGAGAGGGTTATTCTATGGTATTGCTCTTATTCAGTTGAATAATTTAATTTCTGGCCCTTGAATCACCCTTGGAGACTGGAATAATGTTAGATTTCATGAGGAGAAAAAGGGTGGAGTCTCTATTCCTCAAGCAGTGTTAGACCAGTTCAGCGATGTGATATATAAAACTGGTTTTTGAGGACTTATGGTTCATAGACTTGGTGCAACAGGCAGGGTCTAAACTCCAAAATCAATGCTAGAATAGATAGGGTTCTAGTCAATACTGGTTGGTTGGCTTTTCTTTCATCTAAGGCTACTTTATGTCCAGCTAGACTTTCAGATCATCATGCTCTTACTGTGTCATTGGGGCTTTCAGTGGCTACTAAGCCTTAGCCATTTAAGCTTCTCAAGGTGTGGTGTCTCCAAGAATCTATTGTTGCTTTAATCAACCAAGCTTGGCAGAAAAAGGTTCTGGTAATCTATTGAATCAACTTCAAAAGAGGCTTAGAAATGTAAAACAATCAGTGGAAGGCTGGAATGAAAACATTTTTGGGGATATTGGAGAACAGGTGGAGGCTGCTAAAGTTAATCTTGATCAAGCTCGGATGAAACTTCAGTCCAAGCCACTGGATGGTGATGTGATAGCAGAAGAAAATAATGCTAGATCAGCTCTTTCCAACAAAGTGATTCTTATAGCTCAGAAGTCAAGAATTTAGTGGCTCAAAGAGCAGGATAGGTGTACAATTTTTTCCACAGGAAGCTGTTGCAGCATAGGAATTTTAATTCTATAACTCAGGTGCAAGATGACCAAGGCCAGTGGACTTGTAACCCCTCAGAAATCAAAGAAAGGATGTTTAACTGTCAGGAATCTTTATTTAATAAAGGGGTGGATCTTAATAACTCTGCTCCTCTAATTCATTCTAGATCAGTTCTTTCAGTAGCATATTCAGAGATTTTGGAAGCGGCAGTCTTATGATGAAGTCAAACACTCTCTCTCCTTACCATCGTAGATCTCTCACTCTCAGTTCTCACTTCAACCCCCGCTACCGTCCTATACCCACGGCCTCTATTTCTCACACGGCCACTATCTGCAGAAAGGTTGAAATCAGATCTGGGCTTGTGCCTCACGCACAACCAAAAATGGTGACGTATTCATCATCATACTCAGTTTCAGTAAGATGACATTATTTTAATTCATATCATGTTTGTTCCCTTTCTAGCTTCTTTTGGGCCTTTGTTTCCAGGTATCTATCTGCCTATATGGTGTCAAAAGTAGGGACTAGGGCGAGAATCTGACTAGTGCTTTTATTTTAATTTCCTTGTTAAAAATTGAAAAACTCTGTTTTATGTTAACAATTGGGTATTCCCTAAAAGTACTAAGAATGGCCCTTGATAATTTGAAAACGAAATGAAAGGACTATGTGAGATAAAACCATATTGGGTCCTTGAATAGTTAGAGGCAGAGTCGAAGGTGTTTAATTAGCCGGACCAAATAGTTTAAAATTGAGATTCTACATATCAACACTGGTTTTGAGCAAATTTCAAAGTAAAGCAAGTTAATTCAACAGTGTTCAGAACCCAATACTCAGTTGTTTACCATTGGTATAGCAATTGGAACGGCACATGATTTACTCAGTTTTTCAGTGAACTTTTGTTCTTTGGATTTGAGGAGATCTCATTGATGCAAAGCAAAGAAGCTTCCGGAGGCTTAGAGCTTGGGAATTGTGATTGTTGATAAAGAAAAAAAAGGATTGAAGAGAGAAATAAAGAATGAAACAACACAAGGATATACATTGTTCAGCCACTACGACCTACATCCACGGCACACAAAGCCCAAAGGGCTACATCACTTTTATTGTATTCTCTCTTAGTTTTGTTTACAATGATCACCTCTATTTATAGTTAAAAAATACACATGTGATAAAGCTAGAACTGTGGAACCGAACCGGTTCTTCACAATTCGGTTCGGTTCGGTTCCATTACTTATCACAGTTCGGTTCGGTTCCAAAATACTCCAAAACTGAACCGTGTGCACCCCTAGTTAAAGCAGGGCAATACTTCTTTCAATCATCTAAACTTCCAACTAGTATTAATCGTACCTTTTAAACTCTTATTCCCAGAAAGAATGCAGCCTCTAAAGCTAAGATTTCAGTCCTATAGCCCTCTGCAACTTCTCTTAGAAGATTATAACCAAGTTAATGGCAAATTGGCTCTCTCTTATTCTCAAGAAGCTGGTTGGGGTGGAGCAATGTGCATTTATCAAGCGAATTAAACTTCAAGACAATATTATTATGGAACATGAGATGGTTAAGGGCTTTAATTCTAAGGGACATCCTACTATGGCTATGAAGATTGACATACCAAAAGCCTATGATTCTATTTCATGGGACTTTCGGGATAGACTTCTTCACAGTTATGGTTTGGCCTGGGGTGAGCAGTTTTCAGAATCTGGAGTTGTTGGCTTCTTGATTCAGTAACAATTTGAATTCTGATCAGCTTTCAAAAATGCTCTTCACTGCTATAATAAGGGGCATTTGGAAGGAGAGGAACTCACGGCTGTATGAAGGGGAGCCTTGCTTATCTACAAAGGCTGCTCTTAAATGAGGGCATTTTCTTCGAATTGTACTGGAAGTGGATGTTCTCTTTAGTCTTTATTCTTTGCCTTTTTCCACTATGAACAGTGAGGGTATACCCTCCTATCTCTTGTACTTTATTGCTTAATCTTCTATAAATCATCACATTTATGAAAATAAAATAAAATAAAAGAATGGCATCTAACTGAAATTCAAGTTAGTTAATTAGTCCAGAAAATTCTGTGATAAGAAGAGACAAATGAGAAACATTTAAAAGTGGCAGAAACTATAACATACCAATTGGAGCATCAAAACTCTGAAGCAACTGAACGCCATCTGATTTTATTGACAACTAATACTTTCAAGTGAGGAGAATCAAATACCTACAAGATGAAAGATAATGCTTTAACTTTTGAAGTAAGATTGTTATTTGATGAAACAGATACCATATGCAAAATAAGATAAAGAAAGCCTGAAAGACAAGTTAAATTCATAGAAGAAAGCCAAATGTTTTATGCCTAAACAGTCTGCAATCTATATCCACAATGCCCATCATCAAAGAACTAAACCAAAATGCCACTCCTAAATTACGGAATTCCTTATAAATTTTAAGCTAAATAAAACAAGATTGCAATTCATCCATCAAAATCTAAAGCGCACTCCTACATGTTTCTTCTTTGGATATATTATATATATAGAGAAACAACAAATCCTTTTTCCCAACTACTTGGGGTTCGCTATATGAATCATATTTTTTCATTCCGCTCTATCTAAGGCCATTGCCTCAATCAAACCATATGTTATCATATTATTACTAACTCTACCCACATTAACTTTGAGTGCACTTAATGGTCCTCTTAACACATGTGCAAACCATCTTAATCTATTATCTTTCATTTTATCTCCAATTGGGGATTCCCCCCTCCCCTCCTCTCCCTCTCTTTTAGGAGGTTGTTTCCACTTTGGAGTTATTAGATCCTCCAAAGAACACAACCTGACTGATTTTTGAGTAAGAGTTGGAATTATTTCTTCATTCCTTCACACTCAACAAAATACCATATTTAGGTGGATCAATTTTGGATCAGCTTAAGAAGGGAACCTGTAATACCCCGGAAAATTTAGGTGTCAATTTAATCTCTTTACATTATTACTTTATTTTATTAATTCATGTGAAATGTTTTTTTTTTATATAAATTATCATTGTAGGTGAGTTGCTTGTCTTTTATACATGCATTTTATCATTTTATGTGAATTGATATTAATTGTGTGTTATTTTATTTAAATGTTTTGGGTTGGGCTAGGGAGGAATTTGGGCTAGTATGAGTGGGCTAAGGTTATGTTTAAAATGATCGGCCTAGGGTTGAAATAATATTTTATTTCTATTGTTAGTATTATTAATTTGATTTTAATTAGTTTTAGGAAAATCAATAAAAGAATAATTAAGACAAAAAGGAAAAGAAAAGAAGAAGAAATTAGGGTTGCCGTTGTTTTACGCACAGAATTAAGAGCGAGTAAACGAAAGAGAGAAGGGAGTGACGATCGGGTGAACAAGTTGATTCGTCAGGAAAAAGGCAAGTTTGATTCCTCTCTTCCCCTTTGAATTCGTATGCATAGTCTAGGTTTGAGGATTGTGTTTATTTTGGAAATTTGTATATTATTATTTTTTTTTTCTGTTGATAAATTTTGTGAGAATTAATTATGCTAATTGTATAGATATGTTGCTAGAAATTTGTATGCATTTAATTATGAAATTAATGATTTTGCATGCTAAGAATAATTCTGTGGATTAAACATTAGGATTTTGGAGTTTTGGTACTGTTTTAGAATATTTTTGCATATGTATATACATGTATATATGATTGTATAGGCGGGTGTATATATATACGAACATGAAATTTGGGTCTACTGTGTTTATCATTTTTGAGGGATTTTGTTCCGATTAAAAGGTAGATCTTACTTCCTAGAACAATCCTTGAAAGTTTCGTTATGAACCGTTGGGTAGATTGACGGGAAATTGAGTTTAAAATTTTAAATTTTCGAAACTTGAAATTGGGCGTTTTTGATTTAGTCCGCAAGAGGGGATAATTTTGGTATCAATGCGTAGCTTAGATCGATACGAGTTCAATCGTATATTTATATACGCGATTTGGTGCCCGGAAGTGATCAGAAAGTGATCGGGAAGTTTTCCTCCATTGTTGGGAGCGTGAAGCTTCAGGTGGTGGGAAGAAGAAGGAAAGAAAAAGAAAAAAAAAGAAAAAGAAAAAGAAAAGGGGGGCCACCCGGCCGCCGGCGCGTGGGGGCGCGTGCAGCCGGCGCCGGTGGCCGAAAAAGTATTTTTGGGGCCCACTCTCGGGGGCCCACCTCTGGGTCCGATATAGGCCCATTCCGAATTATTTTATTATTTGTTTTGAATTTTTAAAATTTTTGGAAAAACTTGAAAATTAGGAAAATTATTTTTTAAAAATACTTTTAGAATTCTAAAAATTCCCAAATTTTTATGTCAACCTCCTGGGAGCTTGAGGAGCTTGGGGTTTAAATTTCATGTCAAAATAATTTACCATTGTCTTTAAATTAATTTTTAAAATGTCTAAAAATTGGTTTTTTCACCTTCTTTAATTTTAGAAAATACTTATGAAGTTCCAAAAATTCCCAAATTTTTACTGAAACTTTCTGGAGGCTAAATACACTTGGGTTTAAAGTTTCAACTCAAAATGATCTTCCTTTGTTATTCAATTTATTTTTAAAGTGTCCAAAAGTGGGGCTTTTCATTTTCTGTAATTTTAGAAAATATTTTTATAATTCCAAAAATTCCCAAATTTTTGCTGTAACTTTCTGGAGGTTAAATAAACTTATTTTTAAATTTTCATCTCGAAATGAGCTTCCCTTAGTGTTCAATGAATTTTTAAAGTGTCTAAAAGTTGGGTTTTCACCTTCTTTTAATTGTTGAAAATATTTCAAAAATTCTAGAAAATTCCAGAATGATTTAATAGGGTTCTGAGAAGTGGAATAGGCCCAGAAACCTAGATAAAAGTTAGGTTTAAACTCCCTCGTAGAATTGAGTGCATTGGAGGTTGAGTTGGGAAATTATTTCTATAATGGATGCTTGGGTTATTTGGTTTATTTGAATATATTTTCTTTTAAGGATATAAATGCCCATCAAATACTTGATTATAGTCTACTTGTGAACGATTTGTCTTATGATGATAATTTCATGTTGGATGATTTGAAATAACGGTTGTGCAAATTTAAATCATAATGCACCTTGTTATTTTATATTGCATATTGGAATGTATCTATGCATTTTATTTTGGCATGTAAGGATTGCCCGGCGTGTCAGGATCGCCCATACCTAATAAGGTATCTATGTATTTTATTTGGCATGTAAGGATTGCCCGGCGTGTCAGGATCGCCCATACCTAATAAGGTATCTATGCATTTTATTTGGCATGTCAGGATTGCCCGGCGTGTCAGGATCGCCCATACCTAATAAGGTATCTATACATTTTATTTGGCGTGTTAGGATCGCCCATACCTAATAAGGTATCTATACAATTTATTTGGCGTGTCAGGATCGCCCATATCTAATAAGGTATCTATATGTGTATGCACATGTTTTTTTTATTTTGAACTTAAAAAATATGTTCATTGTTGGATGATAAGGGTGTGTTGGAACAATGTATAAGATGATTTTACTTCTGAAAACATGAGCTAAATAGGAAATGACTAGTATGTATATATCTATACCTATTCAGGTATCAAAAGATTAAATGATGGCATGTTAGGATTGCTTAAACTTGATATTATTTTATATTATGTTTATTTCTGCTGAACGTAAGGAATGTGTTCACGTTTGCATAATAAGGGTTTGGGTGGAATATTATAAATATTGACCTGTTGTTTTGGAAACACGAAACTGGGTAAAAGAATAACTTGTAGGTTAAATCTATAGACTTATTTTGTGTCCCTTATACTGAGGGTATGTATATTGGTTCTCTGATTGGGATGTAGTAGATAGAACTTGCTCGTGGGTTTAACCCACTGTGTTGATATTTCAGGTTTCAGACAGGTTCCACCGCGAGGATAGAGTTTTAGGGTTTGGTTGTAGCAGACGTCTCATCTCATCAGTTACAGGGTAGGAACTTGTCTTCATCAAGAGTCATACTATGAACTTTTGAGACTTTGATTGTTGGTATTAATTTTAGAATTTAAAAACTTTTGTTCTTTCTGGTTAAGGGGTCCTTGGGTTACGGGACTTCCAAATTGTATTACCAGAATATATTTATTTATTTATCAATTATTTCAGTTCAATGGGATTTCTGTTCAGCTTTTAGCAATTATTCTATTTCTTTCTTTTGCATCTATGCTTGTTGCTATCAGTGGTTAATATTCCTCAGGTTTTGTGTATGAGACTGGCCACCTCATGCGCAAAATTTTCTGGGGGGTATTTCAGAACCTCTCGCTTATTCCCCATACTCAGATGGATCAAATTTGGTTCATTGTAAAGAGAAAGCCTCAGTATCTTTTTCTTCTTTTTGGTGGCTTATAGAGCCTCATTATCATTGCCTGTATATTTATCTACCTTTCAAGCAAAGAAATATTTTTAGGAAAAAAAATCACATATTTTGGTCAGAAGACCAATAAATGTATAAGAAAAACTCATATGATTCAAATTAAGACAATACAAGAACAAGAGAAAGGAAAAGACATGGTGCTATATTTTTCTCATATTACTTTCCTATATTTTTACAATTTTCTCTATATTCTTACTTTTTCCTAATGGTTACATTATACTATATGAATATGCAACTCTTCCATTTTTCCCAATTTCATTAAATGATTAGAATTCTTATTCATACAACTTCTTTGTCTGCAGTATTCCTCTTTTCTGTTCTCGACTCACTCCCACTTCAACCTCCAGCTACCATCAAAAATACCTTACCTGCTCCTTCCTCTACAGCTAAAACCTGCAATATTTCCAGCACCAAAGCAACCCCGCAATGTAGCAAGAAAAACTCATCAGATACTCGTCCAATGAGAACTATTAAGCCTTTAACCACAGTCTTTGTTCCTTCAACTAGTAAAATAGCTTTTGCATAGTCTGCTATAGCAGAGAATGGTCGGATTTAAACCTTGAAGCCCAAATGAGCTAATTTACTGAAGATAACTCATTCTTGCTTGAATGGAAGCATAGCCCCAACCCCAATCCTCACAGCTCAGTTCCACTGAGTGATTCAGCTTCGAAAATTGCAACATGGAGACTCAAAGAGAGGCCTGTCTCTCCCACACGCAACCCAACCACCTTCCTAAAAACCTTCTTCCTCTCTCTAACTACCAGTTTGGTGTCAAATGCCCAATGGCCTGATCCCAATCAAACAGCTGGGAATGCAACAACTGTCTCAACCTATTCTATTATTCCCTCCAACATAAATTTGAATTTCCACCAAGGTACATCCAAAGTAGCAACAGATACGGCATCATGGAGCTCTTTGGTTACCACAATCCACATGAAACCTCCACAGGTGGAATTACTTCAGCGCTCCATAGACAAAGGCAGAATTCAAATCAAACCACCACTACTATTGCGAAAGAGAGAATTGATCCCTGGTACAACACCCTTGTGGGTTATCTTTATAGGAAAGAATGAAATATTTCTGTGTGTTGTATTCGAGCCTCTAAATGGGCTATATATATACACGATATTACAACCAAATAAGGAAACATTCCTAAACTTTAGGAGACAGCTATTTACAGGCTATTAACACTAATTACACCCAAATCACAGAATAGAAAAAGCTGTATCTTTCCACACTCCCCCTCAAGCTAGTGAATATAGATCATCCATTCCCAGCTTGCCAATAATTTGTTGAAACATAATGCTATTGAGCCCCTTTGTGAGAATATCTGCCAACTGACCTCCTATTGGGACATATGGAGTACAAATTAATCTACTTTCCATCTTTTCCTTGATAAAGTGTCTGTCTATCTCAATGTGTTTAGTTCGATCATGTTGCACTGGATTATGTGCAATGCTAATAGCTGACTTATTATCGCAGTAGAGTCTGATAGGCCCACTCCATCTAATCTTCAGATCTCCCAAAATAATTCTCATCCATAACAGTTCACAGACTCCCTGTGCCATTGCCCTGAACTCAGCTTCTGCACTCGACCGAGCTACCATATTTTGTTTCTTGCTTCGCCATGTTATCGGATTACCTCCGAGAAAGGTACAATAACCAGAGGTAGACCTCCGATCTATAGGAGACCCTGCATAATCGGCGTCGGTGTAAACTTCAAGAACAAGCTCTGAATTCCTTTTGAACATTATTCCTTTTCCAGGATGAGTCTTTAAGTAATGAAGCACTCTGTAAGCAGCTTGTAGATGAATCTCCTTAGGATCGTGCATGAATTGACTGATGACACTCACAGAGTATGCTATATTTGGTCGCGTGTGGGAAAGATAGATGAGCTTTCCTACTAATCTCTGGTACATCTCTCTGTCTACTGCTTGATATCTTGCAGCTTCTCCAAGTTTATGATTCTGCTCAATTGGTGTTACAATGGGTTTGCTTGCCAGCATCCCTGTTTCCTTGAGAAGATCAATGACATACTTTTGCTGAGAAATAAAGATTCCTTCTTTGGAATGAGCTACCTCAATTCCCAAAAATATTTTAATCTCCCCAAATCCTTTATTTCAAATTCCCTGATCAGACAGTGTTTTAAAGCTCGCTTTTCTTCCTCATCATTCCCAGACACAATTATGTCATCAACATAAACTATCAAGGCTGTGACTCCCCCTGAGGCCAAATGTTTAATGAAGAGTGTATGATCCCCCTAACTCTGCTTGTATCCTGTAGCTAACATCACCTTAGCAAATCTTCCAAACCAGGCACGTGGAGATTGCTTTAAGCCATACAAAGCTTTTCTTAGCCGACACACATTACTCTTCTCAACCCCACAAAATCCTGGTGGAATGCTCATGTAGATTTCCTCTTCCAAGTCACCGTGAAGGAAAGCATTCTTCACATCATACTGCTGTAGTCCCCAATTAAAGCTGGCGGCTAATGACAACAATATCCTCACAGTGTTCATTTTTGCCACCAGAGCAAAGGTCTCATGGTAATCTACTCTATATGTCTGAGTGTACCCCTTAGCAACAAGCCTTGCTTTGTAGCGTTCTAAGGATCCATCAGCCCTATACTTCAAGGAGAAAACCCACTTACAACCTACTGCCTTCTTTCCTTTTGGTAGATCAACTAACTCCCACGTCCCATTTTTCTCCAATGCATCCATTTCAACCCTAATAGCTTTCCTCCATTCCTCTTAGACAATGCCTCTGATAAAGTGCTTGGGATAGGAATTTCATTTAGGCTTGTGAGAAAACTCTTATGGGCTGGTGAGAATTTTCGAAAGGATACAAAATGAGATAAAGGGTATAGTGGACGTTTAGTGCACTCTCAGGTCGCTTTCCTTACAGCTATGGGTTGATCCAGATTAGTTATCTGTGTGTTTCAGGTAACTGGTGAGTAGTAGACGAAGCGGGTCTTGATACTGTTACCTCATTCTCAGGGGTCAGAGTGGTGACTTGAACTTGCCTCGGATCCAGAGTTGAACCTTGCCTCCTTGCGTACAACTGTTCATACCGAAACTGATCAAAGACTCTATTATCCCTTACTGGAGACTCAGATGAAATAGGAACAGATGACTCAGATGACGAAGCAGATGAAGCTGGAGTAGGTGACTCTGACTGGGATGGAAATAATGAAGAAGACTTAGGTGGAGTTTCAGGTGAGGAGGAAGATGGTAAATCAGGAAGAGACAAATCAAAGTCCTTATCTTCCATGATAGTCTCCCCCTGAAGATAAGGCTTAGTAAAAAATGGTTTCCCTTCTACAAATGTGACATCAGCTGAGACAAATAGCTTTCTTGTGGGTGGATGAAAACACTTGTAGCCTTTTTGAGTGGATGAATATCCGACAAACACACACTTAATGGCTCTAGGATCCAATTTCCCCCGGTTATTTTCATGAACATGAACAAACGAAGTACACCCAAATACCCGAGGAGTTAAGTTACTGGTAGCACTAAGATTGGGATAGAACTTAGAAAGAACTTCCATTTAACTTTTTGAACCTAAGATCCGAGAAAGAAGTCTGTTTATGATATAAGTAGATGTAAGCAAGGCTTCCCCCCAATATTGTTTAGGTACATTATGATGGAACAAGAGTGCTCGTGTAGTGTTTAAAAGATGTCGATTTTTCCTCTCAGCCACTCCATTTTTTGTGGGGTGTTAACGCAGAATGACTCGTGAGTAATTCCCTCCTTTTGAAAGTAGGGAGACAAGACCTGATTAAAATAGTCCCGAGCATTATCAGACCTAAACTTCTTTATTTTTGTACCAAATTGATTTTGAATCATGGCATGGAAATTGGAAAAAACATGACTCGCATCAGACTTATTTTTGAGCAAAAATATCCAAGTTACCCTAGTGCAATCGTCTATAAAAGAGACAAACCACCGTGAACCAGAAATATTTGGAATTGTTGAGGGCCCCCATATATAACTATGAATTAAATGAAAGGGAGTAAAACTTCTTTTATTGCTAATGGGAAAAGATACACGGGTATGTTTCGCATACTCACAAATGTCACAATGAAAACTTTTGATATCCAATCCTTTAAACAAAGAAGGAAACATGAATTGTAAAACTGCAAAAGATGGATGTCCAAGACGATAATGATGTAACCAGATGACATCTTTATTGGATGAAGACAAAAAAGAAGTGGATAAAGTTAACTTAATCAGATTCGGTCGATAGGGTGCCTCAAGGTAGTAAAGCCCGTCCTTCTCCTTAACAAGTCCAATCCTCCTCCCCGAACCCTGGTCCTGAAATTCACAGTAAGAAGAAGGAAATGTAACGTGACAATGCAGGTCTCGAGTGAGCTTTTGTATTGGATACAAGGTTGGTGGACAATTTCAGAACATGAATCCATAAGCAATTTATCTGAAACATTGAATCCAAGAGAAGATGGAGATTCACCTGATAGGGCTAAAGAACATTCACCAGAGGAAGGCTTCTTGAGAGACTCCAACCAACTTCGTATCTTCTCTATTTCTTCATTATTGCATCCTTCCTGTCTTTGAGTTTGATCCTGGCTCACTTGTGAAGCCACACGAGCCTAATTTTGTCGTTGCGTCTGTCCTCCTTTAGCTCCCCACTCACGACTGGTAGTTGAGGGTTTCCCATACTTCTTCCAGCAGCAATCTTCAGTATACCGAGGCTTTTTACAGTAGGTGCACCAAAGCTCCTCACGATTTGTACCCTTTGATGAATCTGCCCCTCCACGTTCAGTATTTGGTGGTTGTTCTAAAGTGAGACCACGTTGTTTGTTGCCGGACGCCGTAAGTGCAGATCCATCGTTCATATGCGGTTCAGGCAGTGAAGCTATGGACCAAATATGGCTTATCGATACGGTATCAAATGGCCATGGATGTGATACGCACTAGTCTGAAAAAAAATAGACTTAAACAACACAGACAATGACATAATATGGATAAGGGCCACTTTTATTTACTGTCTAAATAATTTCAGACTCTCCAAGCATTCGAGAGGCTTGGGAACTCTCGAAAATGAGCAAGCTCACTACAAAACAAATCTTTCCATAATCCCACTCTCAAAACCCACCCCTCCCCCTACATAACGAAAAGCCAGAAGATACTACAGAATACCAAAACTTACTCCCTTACAGAATTGCATAACAACTCCCCTTCTCTCTAATCAATTCTTACACGTCAGCTATAATCTAGATTCCCGGAATTACCCCTGCGCCTAGAATAGGTAAAACGCACTTGTGGCCTATCATTACCCCCCGCCTAAACATTCACATTGTCCTCAAGGTGAAAGTCAGTAAATTACTGTTGAATCAAGCGAAAATCCTCCCAAGTCGCCTCATACTCAGGTAGTGACTTCCATTTCAGCAACACTTCAACTTCGCCTCAAACCCTCCAGTTGATTAAGCTCCACCAAAATTCCAACTCCCTCGTGTTTAATGGATCGCATCATAGCCTTCAGAGAAACCAGAGTCTTCCCAAGGGAGGGATCCCCACGCAAAGTGACGAACTCATTACTGAGCCTAAATTTCATCACTAGTGTCTTCCAGTTCATATGAGTCATCCCCAGAGTCTCAAGCCACTAAATTCCTAGAATTACATCAGAACTCCCCAACCCAAGAGGCAAGAATTATTCCACAATATCAATCCCTTGCAGATGAAGAGTTACTCCTCGGCATAAGCCTTCTCCACGTACAGCATTACCAGTTCCCATAGCCACTCCATAAACCTCAGTTTTAACAACAGGTATCTGAATCTCTAAGGAAATGAAGTTATGGGTTGCACCTGGATCAATCAATACCGCAACCTCTTTCTCACTAATCATCCCCTTCAATTTCATCGTCTTTGGAGTAGTCAAGCCCACCACCGAGTTGAGCGAGACTTCCGCCATTTGATTAATCTCGGACGCCTCTAGTTCGGGCTCTGCCTCTTCTGACTCTTCTCCCTCTCCCTACTCTCCTTCTTCCACGTCATGGGTAAGAAGGACATTCAATTCCTTCTTCTTACAGATGTGCCCAGGCACCCATTTTTCATCCACTGATAGCACAGCCCTTTTTCTCTTTTCCTTTGAAGTTCCGAATCAGAAAGCCTTCGAACCTCTTCGAAAAAAATTCCTGTAGAGCGATTTGCCCCAAAGGTTGATCGAGAAGCTTTAGAATGGAAGCTTGTGCCCCGCATTGGCCCCCCTACTCGATGAAACCCACTGGCTGGTTTGTGGGCTTTGGTTACCCACAACTTTTCTTCTCTCTTTTGGGCTAAGTCCATGGCCTAGCCCAAGTTGCTGGTTCCAAGATCCGGACCTCAACTTTGATCTCTGGCTTCAACCCATTGATGAAGTTACCCAGAGCTACTTCATCGGAGACATTCTCCAATGGCACCGACAGCTCGATAAACTTCCGGCGATACTCCTGCACGCTGCCATCTTGAACAAAAGCCAACCACTGTTCATGGAGTAAGCCAGCTTAGGTTGTTTGGAACTGCTTCAAGAGAAGCATCTTCATCTCTTCCCAAAGAACAATGGATCGCTTCTTATTTTTCCATTGATACCACATCAGGGCATCTCCTTCAAACGCCATAAGCGCCGCCTCAAGCTTCTCTTCATTTGTCAAACGATTGAGGGCGAAATATCGTTCTGCCTTCAAAATCCATCCATCCGAATTCGAGCCATCGAACAGTGGCATCTCCAATCTCCAGGATTGGAATTCATGGCGAAATCCGTTTGAGTTCGAGCCACCGTCTAAACCATGAGACTCCCCCATGAATGGACTGACTGACTTTTCCCCTTTATACGAAAACGAACCGCCTCAAGCCATATCTGCTTGCAATTTGAGGAACTGTTCGAATCGTTTGTTCATATTCTGTATTTCCTCCTTCAACGTTCCCACTTCTCGTTGGAACTCTTCTTGCACGGCACCAATCACTTCCTCTATAGAATCCATCCGCTGAGCAACATTTTTGGCTGCCATCTTCCAGGTACGTTTGCTCTGATACCAATTTGATACGCACTGATCTGAAAAAAAATAGACTTAAACAACACAGACAATGGCACAATATGGATAAGGGCCACTTTTATTTACTGTCTTAATAATTCCAGACTCTCCAAGTATTCAAGAGGCTTGGGAACTCTCCAAAATGAGCAAGCTCACTACAAAACAAATCTTTCCATAATCCCCCTCTCAAAACCCACCCCTCCCCCTACATAACGGAAAGCCAGAAGATACTACAGAATACCAAAACTTACTCCCTAACAGAATTGCATAACAGAATTGCATAACAACTCCCCTTCTCTCTAATCAATTCTTACACGTCAGCTACAATCTAGATTCCCGGAATTACCCTTGCGCCTAGAATAGGTAAAACGCACTTGTGGCCTATCAGGATGCTATCTTCTTAAGTTCAACTCAGATTCAGGATTGATGAAAAGTGAAGATGGTCCCCAGCATTTTGCTGGCTGTTAACTTGTCCTTAAGACTGGCAACCAGAAATAAACCTCTCAAAAGACTCAATGACTCGTCCCATTTAGATTAAAATCTGCAACCTGCCACTAGAGTATTGGATGGAGAAAAGCCCCAGTTATGCTGCTAGAGCAATACGGAAAACGCTGTGTGCATACATACACTATAGAATCAGGGGCGGCTCAATAAAATTTGAGGCCTTGGGCGAAAAATAGAAAAGTGGCCTTATGTTTGAAATATTAATATCCAATAATAGTTAATATTTTTTATTTAAAAATCATTCTTCTTACTTTTTGAGATGCAAAGTTACTAATTAGATGACTTGGTTGTTTATTGTTAAATTTTTACCTAATTTAGATTGAATTATTATATCTATTTTACTCTTTTTTAAAGCTTTTCATATTGTGATTCATATTTTCTATTAGACATAATCAATAATATAAATAAAAATGGCAACAAACTAAATATACAATTTCTATGATAAAAAATAATAATAAAAGTACAAAATAAATTAAGTTAAAGAACAATAAAACTTGATGTTATAAAAATCTTGTCCAATGCTCTAACAAATTTTTCAGCACTTGTACTACTATTTTGTAACTCTCCATCAAGTTATTGAACCCAAATAGAAAATCAATACTTTCTTGTTGGTAAGGAAACAAATATTGAAGAGTCTAAAAATAACAAAATATGTAAGAGAATAAAATATATAATATATATAGAAGATAAAGTGAGATAGTGAGACAGATAGGTTCATAGAGAGACTGTACTAATATTAATACACCGCTATTGGCTGAAAGGAGGAGAGGAGAAAAAGATGTCTGTAAGAAGGATAAGAGAAAGGAAAACGTAAGAGATAACAATAAAAAATTAAAAATAGGAGTTTAATAGAGAAAATCTAGGAGTAGATGGAAAGTTTTGACGGTTTCCAATACCACTTATCCAATGAAAATAAGATGAATTAAATTATAGACCTAAATACAAGGAAATGAAATTTTTTAGGGGCCTAATAAATGAATCCTATTGGCTGGGGCCTTAGGCGACTGCCTAAGTTGCCTAAGGCTCCAGCCTGCCCTGTGTAGAATTATCTAGACTACAGTATGCATGTGCATGTAGCAGCTATAACACTCGTTTCCCTAATGTGATCCCCAGATTCGTAGAAGTTAAATGAGTTGAATAGATACTTTCATTTTTTTTGTTCATCATTCGGATTGATGAACTAAACCAAACAATTATATGAGTGAGAGAAAACATCTTATAAATTTGCAGAACATAAAATCGAATCTCATTTCCTATGTACAAGAGTTGAGTGAAAGCAAACATAAGCAGTTGAGGCCCCTTACCCTAAGAATGGTTGATTGAGCATCATGTCTTCAAGCAGGTTCAAAAGATCAATTGTACGGGGTTTCTACTATTTATTATCATACATGTATTATTATAATGGCTGATTGAGCAAACATGAGTGGATGGTTAGGAACACCAGAGGTAAAGGATTCGTAATAGAGATTATGTAAGTTATCCAAGGGGATATTTCTTCATATAAGGAATTTTAATAGCTTCATATTGTGGCAAGGAATCAAGCATAAACTTACAACTCAGGGCATACTTCTAAAATTTGGCTCCATTGATGCAACCAGTTGTGTTTTCTACAGAATGACTATTGAATATCATAATATTTATTCTTTCAATGTCCTTCCCAGCCAGAGTTTGGTTATATCTCAAGTAAATGCAACATCCTTAGACCTAAACCCCTATTCAGATCTTGGGATGACTGTAATTCATAGGTTGCTTCATCTTCCAAGGACAATTCTCCCCAAAATTAACATTCAAATTAGCTTTGTCCTCTACTGTTTATCACCTATGGAGAGTAAGAAGCAATAGACTACTGGAAAATAACATAGGTCATTGAATTCTCTATCAAATGTAGACTTCCTCCCAAGCATATTTTTACCACATAACATCTGCCCAACTAATGTTGATCAGGCTCTGAGAAATGTAAGGAAGTTTATTTTGCTAAGTTGATACATTCTTTACACTGCCAGTCATTTTCTTCTCTGTTTCTTTGATTAAGTTGTTTTCCATAGTCTTTGCTCCTGTAACATAAGGGGTATGTCCCTCTTGATCTCTGTACATATTTTTTGGTCTAATAAAATCCAGCTTACCGATTAAGAAAAAAAGAATGAGAGAGATAGAAAGAGAAAATGATATTCCAATATACAGAGGAAAATAATAGAAGACAAAGAGTCACATGAAAATTAACATTTCATTTGATAAATTTCCCAAATATCCCCAGACTGAAAAATCTCTGACCATACAGGTCACCTCATAGCTCTTATTGACCATTTAAAAAGAGTCACAAAAACATATAAACCACCTCGATCATCTTTCAATAATTCACTGAGAAACTTAATTTACAACTATTCAATTTTCACTTAGGAAAAATATAGCAAGTCATCCAGTTTTCTTGTATATAATATATCGGATGATAGAGCATGAGTGCCAATAATCAAAACAAGGTTCACCGGTCTTTCACGGGCAAAATCTCATACATGGGGAAGATGAGCTGAGGTATCCACCAGCAGCATCACTAAAAATTTGCAAAACGAAACAAAGAATCGTTTAACATTCATCAAAACTAGAAGCTGAAATGAAGCACACAACTAATTCTATCCTAATGTTAGCAAGAGTAAACAAACAAACAAACAGTACAAGAAGACATTGCGCATTATCAGTATTCAATTTTAAGTGAGTGTGTGATTTGTCTGTTTGTGTGATATACACAAATATATATATATATATATATATATATATATTCCCAGGAAAAAAAAAATCCCAATAACTGACCTGAGCATTACAGCCCGAATCATCGGGTTTCAAGAGCGCCAAGGCTCCAGAAAGATCTGGGTCGATGCCAATTACCTAATCATTAGTGGGTCGACGGTGGGTTTTGTTAGTGGAAGGCGAGAGCTCATTCTGAGTGTCAGGGAAGGGCAGGTGAGAGAATCCAACCACTTGTCTTTCAGCAGAGCATCAGAGACCTTATTATTACTATTTGGCTTCACTAGTACTCTTCCATGGTCAATCCCAACACACTCTATCTACTGTAACTTGGGACGCCAATCAACTCTTGATTAGTAGTACTTTTTAGATTTGGGCATACCGACGACGAGGACGACACGCAAAAACTCCTGCTAAATTTAGCACAAATTGGGTTCATCAAATCCAATTCTGAAGCTAGTGGTTGCCGCTGGATTTGGATAACTTCCATCAAAGTAGAGAATGGTAATGAGAGAGACAGACAGAGAGAGTGCGCGCCTTTTTTTTTCACTTCACATTGATTCTTGTGCATGTTTGAAAGGTTCTTTCCTCCATCTTTCTTTGACATAACGGTTCACTTAATCATTCACATCACACGAGAAACTCTTCCATGTGGACCTGTACAATTCCGTTAGATGTATTCCTTCGAGAGGTATTTATCTATATAGCTTCAAGTTTGACTTTTGTCCTCGTTTAGGTTTTATGTTTAAATCTCAATATTTTTTCTTCTTTAGGAATATGAAGATTTTGAAAGGTTATGTAAGGAATTGAGCAAAACCTGAAGGATGCATAGCGGAAAGGTATATGGCTGAAAAGTACATTAGCTTTTGTAATGAATACATAAAATAAGCAGTCGACATAGGTGTTCGACCCACTCGGAATGAAGAATTTGAATATAGACTAATGCATAAATAAATACTTGATCATAGGTATATAGACTAATGCATGAGTATCCAGGTTGATAAGATTAGGAAATACTTGATCCATAGTTGAGAAGTTGAATCCCATTCAGGCCACCCTCAACCAACTTTTCGATAATTGTCGGGTGTGACAAAAAAATAAATAAATAAAATCTATATTATTTGCAAATACTTAGTCAAAGTTTAGGAGATTTGAAAATTATTGCAGTTTACTCAACTACCATATTCTATTTATAAAATATAATTTAAGGTGTATGTTAATATGAAGTTGATTTTTTATAGGGTGGAAAACATTATTCCAAACTCAGCTCCTGATGTTCTGGTTGAAGCAGGGATTTTCCTCCTAAGATCCTATTTATCTCAATCTTACATTTTTGCAGAATTCTTCTCCTTTTTTACTATCTGCTTTGAAACATATTAAAAGTATATTTAATTACATATGCAACTTCTCTCTTTTGTGGTATGCCAAGGTGATTTTTTTTCATTTATTTCTTTTCTGACTGTCAACAATACATCAACCATTTATGTATGATAGAAAACTATATTACATTTAAAATGAGGCACACTAAAGGGGGAAAAAAAGGAAGGTAAAACTTGCTCTTGTCCTTTGAATTGCACGATTAAACTGGGCAAAGAGGATTCCTGACTGATAATTGGGGATAAGAGTTCACTCATTCATTACCTGTAATTTTTCTTTTACCTTCTGCTTACATCTGAGTTCTGCCTTGCACAACTAATGCTATTGTCCTCCAGCAGTAAAAACTTGTGTTGTAGGAATGCTTCATTTGAGTTGATTGTTTGAGGAGAATAAATTTCAAAATAAACATAAATTTGGTTCTAACTGTTGGAATGTGCAGATATTGGATGTAACTGCTCAATTTCATTCCTTGAAAACAAATGTCTCCAAACTAGCAAATTGAGTTACATTGGCTCTATAAACTAGAAAGTTTGTTGTTATCTCTTGAAATCTCACATAAACATCGAATCTTATAATGTCAGGTGTTATGAGTATCCGCAGAGTTATTTCTTCTCTTCCAGATTACATAGTATCCAATCCCTCCCAAAACAAGAAAAAGAATCAATCCATTAACCACTACTACCACAATCAACACTCATTTTCTAATACCAAAACTCTTCCCATGACCCCCACCAGTTCCCTTTCGAACTTTAACCATATAACTTGATTCAGTTCCCCTGTCAACTTGTTTAACTCCTCTAACCATATCATATAGAAAGAATTTTTGTAAGTCTGTATCATCTTTGCTAGAGGAATATAGTGCAACAACACATTTACAGTCATCCATACACAAACTTGCACATTCTTCTTTGCTAACATTTACCTTATTAAGAGTGCTCTTCAATACACAGCTAACACCTTGTAACTCAACCAATTCCACTTGATTTTCGACTAAAACTAGATTCCCCATACTTAATAAGTGTAGCCTCTGCAGCAATGACAGATCACATCTCAGAATATTCAAGGCTTAATGTTGGCAAATTATAGAACAAGGTTCAAGTACTAGTTACACTTTAAATTACCTCCGCACCTTGTCCAGAAGTACCTGTTCGCCATCCAAGCTGTTCTTTCTGACCACCCTTTAATTGTAAATCTTCATCCTGAGTTAGCTCTAGCACACATTTCTCTAATATGTAGAATGGTGATAAATGGCTAGAACTCCACACTTTTACATCCCTAAGAAAAACATCTAGGGAACATGAGTATTTCTAGTTCAAAGCTTTGACACTCAAAGCGGCTTTAAAGCTGGGTACCATTTGGAAAAGCCCTCCCTATGAAGCTCATGCTATATTCCACCAAAACTAGAAGAATGACTCGGTAAGGGATATGAATGTCGGAGTCACAATGGCCATGAATGAACAAATGAATGAGAAAAACAAAAAAAAAAAAGAGTTTCATCAATAAATTGGAATATATATTTTCACATTTGGTACTTATTTCTGGTTAGTTTCTTGGCAGGTGGGTATGACCTCTCTAGGGTTTCAAATAAGAATCAGTGGAAGGGAGTGAAGGAAAAGGTGTATGTTAACTAATGCATTGAGATTGATATTGTTTGTGGTATCTCCATTATAAACGCATTTACTTTGGGCTTGGACATTTTAAATTGACTCTGAATTTCTTATGAATCAGTCGAGAACAATAAAAATATCTACCTCTTAATTGTTTTGTCATAATTTATTTACTAGAGTAGTTTTGAAAATTATAGTTTTCTTATTTTTTTTATTATTCATAGTTTGGTAATGCAAGGGCTTCGCCTCATGTCACTCCTACTACTGAGCCTCCTGAAAATTTAGAAGGATTGGATTGTGAATTGTTACATTGGAGTGATTCAAATTCAATTGTTGCTATTGGGGAAATTGATTCAACGGAGCCAACTGCATTTGTGGATGGTATTCCTATTGGAACCGAATATGGAAAATTAGGGTCAATGATGTATATGATGCTGATGTAACATTGTATAGGGTAAACAAAAATTACTTTTACATTCGATAAGCTAAGGGAGGATTAGTTGCATAGCCTGCCAAGTTCATTAGAAGAACTTACTCTCAATGGTAATTTTTTATATTATATATATATATATATATATATATATATATATATATTATGTGTGTGGATTTATGAATTTATAAATGGATGGAAATATAATTTTATGTGTAAGAGTTTGAAATATGTTCATTGTCTTCTTTGTTTTCAATTATAGATTATTCTCCTTCATTTTTTTTTCTCTCCCTTTAATTCTTTAAGGCTGGTTAATTTATTTGTTAATGTGATACAATTAAAGGTAGTAACTTGCTTTCTTTTCTTTCTTTTTATTGGCAGAATGTGATTGAAGAAGCGATTTTTGCCGTCAAGACTTTATATGGACCAGTGACAAAGAAGCAGTTTTTGCCGTCAAGACTTTGTATGTATGAGTGACGACTAATATATGTTCAAAATTGATGGTTATGTTATTATTTTGCAAGAGATGATTGTTTTTCTTTTAATTTAATGGTTTAGTTTTCTCAATCATCTCGTTAACTTTGGTGACTTTAATATTTTGAAGGAGACATGCTCTTAAACTAATGTTTATAGTTTTAATGAAAAGTAATGGATTTTGGTTATTCTCCTTGACATATATGTTTAAATGTGATGGTCCTATATAGCTAATTAATGTAATATGATGTAGATTATTTTTTCACATTGATGACAAGCATAACTTGTGATATGACAGGAGCAACACTGACACTGTTGTTTCCATTAGAAAGACAGGGAATCCCCCCCCCCCCCCCCACCCACCCACCCACCCACCAAAAAAAAAAACTATTGACGACTTGCAAAGCGTTTTGTCAAAAAAAAAACTATTGACAATTTCCATTGCACGTTGTTAATATATGATATTAAAAGGGGTCCAAGCATGCCGTTAAATGTAGTCCACTATTAACAAGTTACAAATCACGCCGTTAATAAGATCTAATAACAACATGCCAATTGTGTTGTTGAAAGGGTCAACACAAGTAAGACATGCACGGGATGTCGACAAAATGAGGTATTCACATGCCGAGGACATTGATAAAATTATGATGTATTGACGAAATGCAAAACGTGTCATAAAAGTTTGAAAGCAACGACTATTTGGTTGCGCCACGACGTTATATTTAAATATTAACGACTCACGTTGCACGCCGTGAATAAAAAGACTTTTCATGGCATGGTCAGTAACGGCATAAGCATGTATGTCGTTAAAATCCTTTAACGACATGCACCGCACGTTGTTGAAACATTTTTTTCTTGACGGTCACCCCCAATTCTCTCACTTTTAACCGGATGTCGAAAATCAGGGCGTGACAATCATCAAACCCACCACCATACGCCACCTAAAAGCACCACCAAAAAGCCACAACCCTCAAACACCATCATCAAACCCACAACCAAACGACACCGAAAACCACCACCATAAAGCCACAACCTTCAAACACCATATATCAAACCCACCAATTGAAATACAAGAAAATTCATGGTTAATTCAAGAATGGATGAGTGGACTCACTGATGACAAGAGGCAAAGTGTTGCCAATGTAAGAGGGTAAGAGGCAAAGCGTCGCCGATGAACATAGTACAATTACAGCGATCAAAAATCGAATGAAAAGTCTTTGTCATAGGGCCTCAGCAGCGGAGTTGGTGATTATCAGAGAGACCTAGATGGTGAAGAAGGTGATCGGCAGTGGACGACATAGCCATGGTTAGAGCTCACTGCATGGGTCGCGATGGAGCTGATAGTGACGATGAAGACCATCATACTATTTGGTCTTCGTCGTGGATGGGTGGAGTGCAATGGAATTGATAGACAGTGGTTAAAAATGGTCCAGTGAAGCTTGGTCGGACAGTGATGATAAATGACTGAATGCTTTTCAATTGAAAAAAAACTTTCAACTACAATTCTTTTCTAAGCTCTTCCAATTCCTCATCCAATCTCTGTCTACTGTCAGTATGCTTTTGGAGTAGAATATTAACATAAATATAAATATATATAAGCAAGATGTAACTCTTACAAAAGCAAAATTTGTTTGTATTTTTATCTTATTAATTTATTTATTTAGTGGTGAAGTAGCCATCCTTTTGATTGTCTAGAAATTTGAGAAGTTGTAATGAAAAGAACTAAAGTTCTGAAATCTTACGATTTATGTAGTAACCCTTGTGGACGGGTGTGAGTGAGCGGGTGCATAGACAGACACTGGGCTGAGCTACCACACTGACAGGGTACAAGGTGCTCAATCCCACATCGCCTGAGTGTGGAAAAGGGGATGTGCTTATATGTAGTATGTTTTCTTCAAATGGTATGAGGCCTTTTGGGGGTAAAACCCAAGAGCAAAATCGTGCGGGCTCAAGCCCAAAGCGGACAATATCATACCAAGGGTATAAGAGTATTTTTGCATGGTGTCAGAGTTGCCTATACACAGTTTGAAGTCTCTGATAGACAGTGCAAAAGGTTTGTATTTTTACAATCGTTATAAGAAAAGTTTTTCTTTGTATGAAATAAGTCCAAACTAAATGGGGTGTAAGTGTAATTTACCCTACTTTTAAATATATGAACTCATAATTTGATAATTTATGCCGTGGTCAAAAAAAAATTATTGGACGGTTTAGAAAAGCCCAATTTGTAGTTTTAATCCAATATTTTATGAATCAGATCGAATTAAATTTTCAAACGAATCAGATCAGATTCAATTTTTATCAATTCATAGAAATCGTATTTTCACACGAATCAGGTCAGATTCAATTTTCATCAATCTGTATAAAATCTAATAGGTTTAAGTTTAATGTCTAAATTGAACCGATCTGATACGGAGTCACCCCATAGGCTTTAATTATACAAATTTTATACAATCATGTGACAGTAAAAGGGGTTTTACAATTCTTCGTCACATTACTTGGAACAATCATAAATCATAGCATATATATATATCCACATCATTTTTCCACGGAAGTCAAGCCACACAAATCAACCCATTAGGATGGAAAATGAATTGTGTTGTACATAAGGTAAGAAGACTCGTTTTTGAAATTCATAAAATGAAAGAAATTTGTTCTTTTATAAGTAACATGTAAACAGAATAATTCCAGGGGGAAAGAGTTGTTTAGTAACTACGCTTGTGAGGTTGGTTTTGAGTTCTATTTGTCTTCCTTAAGGCTGGGCTCATAGAAAGATTAAAATTGGTATTTAGCAATGGTCCTGTCACTCTATCCAAAATAAATTAGACTTGCCCAAAAAGTAAGAAAACCTTTCCAGTTTTCCAAACAAAAAAAGAAGGGAAAAAAAAAACATGTAAAACACACTAAAATAATTCCATTACCTTGGTATTCATGTTCTCGATGGAAACGAGGATGAGTTGAGAAATTATTAAACACTCAGCAATTTTATTTGGTAACGATACAACACCATTACACTAGATACTACATTGTCAGTACTCCAGGAATACCCCCACAAGAGACAATTTTCTTTGATAACAGTAAAACACCATTACACCACCATTACATGAGGTACTACATTGTTAGTATTCTGGGAATACCTAATAAGACCACTTAACATCATTGGGGGGGTTTTACTTTGAGCACCGGATTGTGGTCAAAAAAATTGGCTGGCCGGAGCTCAAACCCGCTGCTCAATGTTGGCATCACCGGAAAATCTTCTTGGTATGGTACATGATGAAAGCCCAAAGTGTACCATAACACAATGTCTCTGTTTTCAATCTCCCTATTCCTGCAATATAATTTAACAATATCAATTAACAACCTTAACCCATTGATACCAATTATACAAATGATCAAGTCAAAGATCATGATTATGTCGGATGTATAAATGATCCACGTCTTGAAGATTCACTCAGAATCAAGATTCAAACAAAAGGCATAGAAAAGAAACCTGATTCTTGTCAATTAGCAATTCATTAGAAAACAATCCATGAATTAACAAAATTACCTGAAACTTCAACTAGAACTTTAGACAAAAAATCAGTTGAAATCTTTGAACCGAGGCCATATGATATAGAAATCCAGCCTAGACTAATGCATTGGTCAGATCTTGAAATCCTAAGTCACCAGCTAATAAACAATTTTACTGAAGAACAATCATTAAAAATTTCTGACATAGTTGAAATTCAAGCTTCAGGGAAAAATCTCTATTTCAAAAACAAGCAAGCAGTACCCCAAAAATGGCCAAAAGGAATTTCCAAATAACCAAGATTGGCATAATTTTTTTAGACTAAGTTTTAGAGAACCTAGCAGTAACTCAAACCAAGAAACTATTGCTATGAAAAATGTACAACAACAACATCAGCCAAGCCTTTTTCAGAACTACTTGGAGTCGGCTATATGAATTCTATGTTTCCATTTTCATAGGATTCATGTTCATATTGGTTATGACAGAGTTTTATGCCGGCTGTCAAGTCATAATGTTATGAAAAATGTACAAGTTCCGATATTACCTAGAACCACTTATAAAAGAGAAAATATAAACTCTTCTCAAATATATTATTTTCAACTAGGGAAAGAAGATATCATATTTTCTCCAAGCCATAGAAAGAAGAAACATACACATATCAAAGTTGTCATCACCTTAGCTCTGATCAAACGGTCCATACCTGAGGTTCCATACAGCTAAGTTGTCATCACCTCGGCTCTGATCAGCATATAATCCTCCTGCCCATTTTTCAGACTCATTATACGGTGTGACCCACACATTGTACTTAGTAAAGGCCCCACGCATTTGGGCATAATCATCGTCCGTTAAAAGTGGACCCACTGTGGACCCCGGGATCAGACGATAGCCAACATGGTTCCCCACCTTGGTCTTCTTGTTGGGATTTACAACTAACAGCTCAGCTGGGCACAAGCCAAGCTGAATCCTCGCATCAGACTCAGTCTGAGCCGTTTCACTTACAGCCGTCCAATAACTCTTCCTTGGAGATCTGTTGTCAGTTACACGCACAGTTTCCAAGCTAGTCTTGACAAAGGAGTTATCATCACCGTCCACATCGAGATCAAGGTGGTAGATCACAAAATGATCGTGGTATGCACCAAGTGTGTTTTCTGCCAGCAATGTACCATAGACTTCCTCTTCTATCTGGTCTTTGTGGGTGTACTTTGAACCCCTCACTTCTAGCAGACCAGTTAGTCCAACCTGTGAGATGCACACATTGAGTCTATTGTTCACAAGACATAATGTCGTTTGAACAATGTACTAATATCAATGCTTATTTGCTCATTAAGTAATGAACATAATACATGCCTTATATTAAAAAACAATATTATAATTTTGAAAAAGTTGTGTACCCATTTATCGATAAAGAATGTAATAATATATAATGAAAATGATGATATTAATAAGTAATGCAAAATAATATATTTTGAATTAACAAGTTGAGCCGGGTCAATCCCAAATTAGACATGTCCTTAACTAATGTCAAGCTTAAATTTCTAAACTTGTCACCATAACATGAATGAGCTCAACTCAACCTCGACTCCACTTGACTCAATTGTAATCCTAATTATTTGTTTAGTGGTGCATTTAAAATTCGTCGAAGCAATGACTTGGCTAATGCTCCATTTGAATTCAAGGATTTAAAATGAATGTAAACGTTCAATCATTTAAATGATTACAGCAAAATATGAATGATTTAAGTTTTTACAGTGATTTGTGAGTTATATCCATGGATTTCAAATAACAAGACAGAAGGAGTTACCAAAGGGCCTCTAGCTCAATGGTATAACCTCCTCACCCTCAAAGAGGAGGGGAGGGGTTCGAGCCCCAATGTGGGCAAAGTGCGTGTGAGTATTTACATGATAAAATATATATATATATATATATATAGGAGTTGTTTGAAATCCATGGCAACAGAAACTTTAACCACACAATAATGCTTAGGAACATGGACTTGTGTAGGATCGTTTAAGGTCATGAACAAGCCAAAACAATCTTGAAAACGAGCTCAAATCAAGTCCGAACAATTTTTGTTATTAAACGAGCTGAGTTCGAGCTCATCACAATCTCAAACTGAGCCCACAAACAAACGAGCCAAGCCTGAACAGGCTCAAGCTTAGCTTGGCTTGGTTCATTTTCCGCCTTAATAATGCTTGCAATAAATATCTCTCTAACCTAATAATACCTTAAGTTTCAATATCCCACCTCAATAGACAAATCTTTTATTTAAACTCAAATCTATCCGTTTCAAATCTTTCAGTTATCCAAATGGAGTCTAATAGTTTCATAACTTACAGTAACTTTGATGGAGCCACATTGCTTAAATTCCCAATCAACTATGTAGTCATAGTTACCAACAGCTGATACCATTCTTACCACCAAGCTCACTTCTGGTCTAACCTCTCTTATCTGCAAAACAATTCCAACTTTCATTCATATAACTTTCCAAGCTTATTATGGTGGAAAAATACTAAAAACAGTTGGAATTTCACTTACCACTTTCCCTGGAACTGAACCTTCAGTATGGCGCCATATGACATCACCGGCGTAGCGCTCGAATAAACAGAACACATTCAAAATCTTTCCTGGTGTGCCATCCTGCCCAGTGAAGTAACCATCCATGAAAACTGCATTTTCTGGGCAGTCCCTCAATGGCTCAAGTGGCACTGCACAGAGACCGAACCCATATTCACCAGCATCAAAGAATGTCCTAAGGTACCATTCTTCAGTTAGATCCATGTATGGCACAAAGAGCTCGGACACAAACCCTTTATAGAGAACTCGACGATATTCATCCTTGTCGAGGTCATAGATCGATGCTAAGGATATCATTGGACCTGCTCGCATGTCGAATGATAGATGGAAATCCCAATTAGCCCACCTAATTGTAGTGACAAATTAAGAGCTGTCATTCAAATGTGTGAATCGATCAACGTGTGATGTTAAATTGTAATTTCTAACTAATGCATGATTGTCCAGTCTCATCTATTGGAATTTAAGAATTCTGTGGGTTCTACTATATCACAACCAATCCAATTAATGAAGTTGGAAAATCACAAGAAGGGGACAGTATTGCAAAAAATAATATAAAAGAAAACAAGAAGAACAATAAAAACACAAATTTACGTGTTTTCCCCAAAACTAGAATACTTACGTCAACGGAGTATCCGAGATCTAAGAGATGCTATTCATGAACTGTGTGAATAGAATCAGCATTTGATGTTAAATTCTAATTTATGAGTAATGCACGATTGTTCAATCTCACCTGTTGGACAAAACAATCACGTGGCTTCCACTGTATCACATCCAATTAATGAAGTTGAATAATCACAAGAATGGGGACAGTATTGCAAAAAATAACACAAAAGAAAACCATATCAACAATAAAACACAGATTTCCGTGGTTCATCCAAAACTAGAGTTACGTCCATAGAGTAACCGAGATTTCACCATAATGAAGAGCAAACGAATTACAGAATAACCGAGATCTTACCAGTCACCATAATGAAGAGCAAACAGATTACAGACCCTCCACTATACTCTTATAGAATTAGAGCAACATAAGTGTGAAAATAGCAAAACTTCCCCAAAAAATGCGGACTGCACACTGCCTATCAGATCGTCCATATCATGGTTCTTGTGACTAACAATTTTACCTGATTGTATGTCCATTGATGGTGAAACTTGGTCCTTCTGGTTGCAATACTGTTATCCCCTTCAAACGTGGACCGAAAGGCGGCTTCTGCTTCGATTCTCTGTAGTCTGTTCCATCTGCATTCGGTACTGGAACCATCAACCTGTCATGGTATCCCTTGATCTTCATCTCATCAAGATCAATGATCACTGTTATTCCCTCTATAGGCCTCATGTACAAATTAACAGTCCCATCCAAGTAATAACACATAACTTTGACCATCCTATTAGTCCTCCTCTTCTCTCCATACCACCCAATAGTGAAACTCCCACACACAATTTCTTCTAACTTGAGCCCTCTCTTGCCAATTGAGTCTATAAATGGTGTATATGTTAGTGGCAACTGGTTTGCAGCTATCTGTTCTTCAAAGTTGAGAATAGGATAACCATGTCCATGATAGACTCTATCGGATACGATCGAATCAGACGATAAGTCAACCACAATTTCATGAGTTTTTTGGTTGATTCGGGCAATAACAAACGCTCGGCGAGGTGGGTTTTTGGTGGGTTGGTTAGCCAACCATGATAGGATGGTGGGTTTATGTGGTTCATCCAAGCCTACATAGTGGAATGACAGGTTGTGGTGTGGACTGGGTTTGGACCACTGTACTATGGTTCGGACTTGACTGAGCTCTGATGGAGTGAGTGGGTCAAGTGGATGGTGCTGTTGGGTCAAGATAAAGGAGAAGATTGAGTAGAAGAGGAAGAAGAATAAGAGATCCTTGAGATTTGAAGCCATAGGTTTGCGTGGAAAATCAGAGGTTTCTATATTTCCCTAAAATGCAAAAAAAACACATAGAAACGCACACAAAAGTATATATAATAATATAGATATATATTTTAGGTTGATTGAGACATGTTTTGGCATTATTATCTATAGTCATTAACAATATCGAATAACCAGTAAGCATTGATCATTTTTGGCCAATTCTTCATGGATAATGCTTTTCAAAGCTAATACTCCCACCTCTCATTTTATTTGTTTCATTTTAGTAACTTAACTTTTAAATATTTTTTATTATATTAGTAGTAAATAAATTTGATTTTAAATATTTTTTATTATATTAGTAGTGAATGAATTATTAAATTTATCCATGAGGGGTCCACTGTGATGTATTACACTTTAATAATTTTGTCCAAGTTCAATGGAAGAACGTATGTATATATATATACGCACACACATGCGACATGTGCAGAAAATTAAAAAGCCCTAATTTATTGAGCAACAAACCCTAACCATCCCTGGTAAAAAAAAAAAAAGAAAAAAAACCCTAACCATCCATCATTCGCATCACTCATCTCTCTATATATCTATTTGTGTATGTCAGTACGTGTATGTGGGTGTGTATATGTACAGCGCAGCAAATAGTGATTTGAGTGTTTGTGTAACAGAGCAACCGAGTTGGAAAAAGATAAGAGCTTTTTCTCTTAATTCTCAGAAATAAAAGAATCCAATAAATTTGCCCATATACAGAGATGAAATTGTGAAGGTGTAAACCTTACCTCTCTTTCTGTAAACCCAATAATGTCTTGGTATATACCCAAAAATATGCCAAATCACCTGGCAAAATCAATTGTTTGCCCCGATTCTTCAGATGCAACGAGTTTCTTCAATTAGTGTATATACCCCAAAATGCTGAAAGGTGTTCGCGTCTCTCTCTCTCTGCACCCATTCTCGGATCCAGATTGGTTCGCTTCTGCACTTCCACTCCGGTGCGACGATGACACTGAAGATTCCATTTCCCGCGTCTCTGCATCACCATCTGTATGTTTCTGCTTCGCGTCTGCATTATGGTCAGTTGAATTATGAGGATCATGAAACCCTAAGTTAGGATTGTGATTCTCTCTCTAGGAAGACGATCTCTCACCCATCTGAGTTTAGAGGGAGAGGGAACGATTTGAGTGGGATTAGAAAGTGAATCCGTACGATTGAGGGTTTGTGTATTTTTTGTTAGTTTAAGGGGTGCAATTAGTATTTCAGGTTAATGAAATTTACTAATAGTTGAGGAGAGTTTTATATAACCATTAGGTATAAAATCAATTTTTTTTTTTATTCTTATACAATACATTTTAGGATAAAAATCACTAATGCAAAAATCATTATCCTTACCCATATATAACCATTAGGACTAAGACGTGTTTTTTTGGTGAATTAGTTGTCGCTTTCTTAAAAACTATTATACTAATAAGAATTTTTCAAAGAACAAATTAAAATCAAAAGTTGTCCTTTACATGACACTTTTATTTACAATTTTTATTTAATTTTAATAATGTTTACGTGTTTGATAATTCGTAAAACACGCATTGATTATATCGAGTTCATGACGTGAGACAACATGTCCTAAATTAGGTAAGGATTTTATTCTCACAGAATTTAAATCCAAAATGTATGACTTAAAATTTTATTTAATTTTAATAATGTTTACGTGTTTGATAATTCGTAAAACACGCATTGATTATATCGAGTTCATGACGTGAGGCAACATGTCCTAAATTAGGTAAGGATTTTATTCTCACAGAATTTAAATCCAAAATGTATGACTTAAAATAGCATGTGCTGCATGTGATAGTGATGCTGTGAAGGAGCATTAAAGACTAAAGTGCAGTAGTGTGGATTGATGATCCTCAATTCCTTGTCATGTTCACTCTTTTTAAGACCACAAAAAGCAACATCCCTAAGCAATCCCTGAATTAGACAATCAGCTCATCCTGAAGGATTGATGATCCTCAAACTAAAAAGTTGCTTGGGCAGACCTTATCCTGCCAAGGATGAAGGGGTCTGGCATCTAATCTCTCCCAAATTTGGAATAAAGCCATTCGGCTAGAAACAACTGGATTCTCAGCCTTCATGACTCCTCTTCCAAATGGGCAAACTGATAAAAGTAAAACCTATGAAACATGGACATCGATACGGCATATGGACACGATACAATACAGACACAAGATATGATAAATTCTTATAGAATAGGATATGAATATGGCAAGGACACCATAAAATAATTATTGTTTACCATTATAAAAATATATATATATGGAAGTAAGCAAAAGCTTATGTTGCAAGGACAAATTTTAGGCCAAATAAGAGATAATATATTTTCATTATATTTCAATTCTTCTTTTTTGAGGAAAGTCTAAATATTTGGAACCCTCCTTACTTTTTCACTGACAATTATAGTATAATATTATCGTAAAATTTAGACATTAATGTTGAATACTATTCAGACGTGTCTTGAAGTATTTGAGTAGGCTATAAAGTGTCTGATAGGCCCTATCCATCAACATATTTTGGTGAGAGGATCATCTATGA
The DNA here is from genome assembly GCA_026545225.1 of Cornus controversa. NCBI lineage: Eukaryota > Viridiplantae > Streptophyta > Magnoliopsida > Cornales > Cornaceae > Cornus > Cornus controversa. Next base: position 14,502,923 of record CM048853.1, on the reverse strand, counting down.
CTCAAGTCCTTCCAGAACTACCACAGTGAGCAATATCATCAGAGATAACCAACCAATAGGTATGGCCAGGTAACAGCCACGGTTTTTTATTTTATTTTTATAAGTTAGGTAACAGCCACAGATTGACCCTTTTATCCAACCTCCTTAATAGCCTTCCTCCTTTCCCCTCTTGCTACCCTAGACCAGATTCCATAACTTGGCTAATTTCCTCCAATGGATTGTTCATAACCAAACCTTCTTAGCAGTTCCTTAACACTCCGGCAGCTATCACACTCGTTTCCCTAATGTGATCCCCAGATTCGTAGACGTTAAATGAGTTGAATAGATACTTCTGTTTTTTTTGTTCATCATTCGGATTGATGAACTAAACCAAATAATTATATGAGTGAGAGAAAACATCTTATAAATTTGCAGTAAATAAAATTGAATCTAATTTCCTATGTACAAGAGTTGAGTGAAAGCAAACATAAGCATTTGAGGCCCCTTACCCTAAGAATGGTTAATTGAGCATCATAATATTTATTCTTTCAATGTCCTTCCCAGCCAGAGTTTGGTTATATCTCAAGTAAATGCAGCATCCTTAGACCTAAACCCCAATTCAGAACTTTGGATGACTGTAAGTCATACGTTGCCTCATCTCCCAAGGACAATTCTCCCCACAATTAACATTCAAATTAGCTTTGTCCTCTACTGTCTATCACCTATGGAGAGTAAGAAGCAATAGACTACTGGAAAATAACATAGGTCATTGAACTCTCTATCAAATGTAGACTTCCTCCCTCAAAAAGCTGCCAAGGAATGACCTCTCCAAGCATATTTTTACCACATAACATCTGCCCAACTAATGTAAGGAAGTTTATTTTGCTAAGTTGATACATTCTTTACGCTGCTAGTCATTTTCTTCTCTGTTTCTTTGATTAAGTAGTTTTCCATAGTCTTTGCTCCTGTAACATAAGGGGTATGTCCCTCTTGATCTCTGTACATATTTTTTGGTCTAATAAAATCCAGCTTACCGATTAAGAAAAAAAGAATGAGAGAGATAGAAAGAGAAAATGATATTCCAATATAAAGAGGAAAATAATAGAAGACAAAGAGTCACATGAAAATTAACATTTCATTCAATAAATTTCCCAAATATCCTCAGACTGAAAAATCGCTAACCATACAGGTCACCCAGGCCTGGCCTTGACCATAGGGGACCTAGGCGGTCGCCTAGGGCCTCCAAAATTTAGGGGCCCCTAATATATATATCTATCTACAGTATGAGTTAAAAGCAGAGAGAAAATGACCCCCAAAAAAATAGTACTATATATTGTATAAGCGAAAAGACAGAGAGAAAGGGGCTCCAAACAAAAAATAGTATTATATATATTGTATTATATAATTGTATAAGTTAAAACAGTCGATATATATATATATATATATTTTTCTTTATTTGCCTCCTTCAATGAATCTATTGACGACCTTTTTTTTTTTCCTCACTCTCTTCAACAATTCTCTTCCCCCTCTCTCTCTTTCAATTTTCTTCTCCAACCAAACAATATTGAAGAAAATCAGATTCAATATCTCGACAGAATTATGTTTAAAGCTAAAAGTCTTAAAAGAAGATTTATCATGAGGAACAAAAAAGGCAATTGAAGTATTAGATTTTATAAAAAAGCTAAATTATTGTACGTTTTTCAAATGCTTGAATTGCATATAGAGTATTATTGACTATCCCAGTTACAGTTGTATCAACTTTTCAAAATTGAAGTTGATCAAATCTTACCTACGGTCGACGATGTCACGAGAGATATTGAATGGATTGGGTATGATATCTATTGAAAATTAAAGATATGTTGGATAAATTTGATTGGAGTACTTCAATTGATAATTTTGCATCTCAAAATACAAGACGATCACATTTATTGTGATTAAAGAGTGTTAAAAAATCGCACTTTATAAAAAAAAAATTGTGCGTGTATAACCTTATATATAAAGGGCCTCATGTTCAAAATTCGCCTAGGGCCTCTCGAGATTTCCATAATCTCAGGACCGGCCCTGAGGTCACCTCATAGCTCTTATTGACCATTTAAAAAGAGTCACAAAAACATATAAATAACCTTGATCATCTTTTAATAATTCACTGAGAAACTTCATTTACAACTATTCAATTTTCATTTAGGAAAAATATAGCAAGTCATCCGATTTTCTTGTATATAATATATCGGATGACAGAGCATGAGTGCCAATAATCAAAACAAGGTTCACCGGTCTTTCACAGGCAAAATCTCATACATGGGGAAGATGAGCTGAGGTATCCACCAGCAGCATCGCTAAAAATTTGCAAAACGAAACAAAGAATCGTTTAACATTCATCAGAACTAGAAGCTGAAATGAAGCACACAACTAATTCTATCCTAATGTTAGCAAGAGTAAACAAACAAACAAACAGTACAAGAAGACATTGCGCATTATCAGTATTCAATTTTAAGTGAGTGTGTGATTTGTCTATTTGTGTGATATACACAAATATATATATATATATATATATATATATATAATATTCCCAGGAAAAAAAAATTCCCAATAACTGACCTGAGCATTACATCCCGAATCATCGGGTTTCAAGAGCGCTAAGGCTCCAGAAAGATCTGTGTCACACCCCCAAGTTGAGGTCAGGGTATTCTCGACCTTTCACTCAACTTGTGGTTGACTTAATATCGCAACTTGCCATAAGATAACTAATATCATGACACAACCTGTTCTCACATTGTTTTAATATCAAGAGATCACATCCATCCACATTTATTCATATGACTTAACCAACTGATATCCAGAAAATTAAATACAATCAAAATCAATGTTATCATCTAAACAATCCTTACAATGAATGTTGTCTCAAAACTGAAATAAAAGAATTTAGTAACTAGGTTCCACTAGAACAATTCTCGTGTGGAATCCTCCTCCTTTATGCTATAGGTGCTAACTTCACACACCTGAAATGTGGGAGAAAAAATAGGGGTGAGCTTTAAAGCCCAGTAAGTAATGTTCTAACTGCCCGACAATAACCACTATACTTTAACAGGTAGTACAGGGAATTAATTAATATAACTAATCATTCGGTGCATTAACTTATGAAAAAGAGAGTATTACTAACATCTTTTAGTACTTACAACAACTAACAGGCTATTCAAGTTCCACCTCCTGCCCAACTCAAATTTTTTTTTTATCGAACCCCAGTTCTGTTAATCAATCTATATTCATAACATACTTTTCACAAGAGACCACTATATACAATATATCCTGTAGTATGGAGAAACAATAATACCACTCATGCTCTAATAGAGATATAACAAGCATGAAACTGTTCAGATCATAAAATAAATTAAGTGGAAGGACTCACACACACTACAAACCGAAAGAACACACACCACACAACACAAGCAGTATGGAGGGACACACACTCCACATCAGAGGGACCCGCACTCCATAGTAAGAATAATAATTGGGGAGGGACACACACTCTGTGCCAGAGGGACCCGCAACTCCATATTGGAGGGACCTATACACACTCCAATAATTTCACACTCACACCTAGGGGTGCACAAAAATCCGTCCAAACCGGAAATCCAAACCGAATCGGACCGGACCGGACAATTCGGTCCGATTTTTTCGCGGTCCGGTTCGGTCACGGTTCCAATTTTTTGGAACCGTGTAGTAACGGTTCGGTTACGGTTTTCAGTCCCTTAGGACCAGACCGAACCGTTTCTATATATATAAATATAAAATATATTATTTCTAATATTTAAATATTATACTTATAATATACTTATAGTATTATAATTATAATATAACTACAATCTTTGTTGTTTGAAATATTATACTTATAATATACTTATAGTATTATAATTATAAGTATTATAATTATAGGTTAGTTAACCGTGGAACCGAACTGGACCAAACCGGTTCTTCGCGGTTCGGTTCGGTCCGGTTCCATATAGTAAACGGTTCGGTCCGGTTCCATTTCTAGTGGAACCGGACTATACGATTTGGTTCCAAAAAAGGCCAGAACCGGACCGATCCGGACCGTGTGCACCCCTACTCACACCCACACACACACAGACACTCCTATGCACGCGTGTCCTATATTATTTAAAATTCTATTTTTTTTTATCTATGAACCTAATCTAGCGAGAGTATTGTACCTAAAATGTGTCATCCTATCTATCTTAGCTATCGATAAAATTTCAGAACCTAATTGTTCATAGACAATTTGTACTCTCGGTTTTCATGCATAAAAGCCTACTTTTCTAACTAGATGAACTAACTAATGTGACTAAAGATAGCCCAAACCTATACTCCAATCAAATTCTGCCCTTAAAAGACTAATTTGATTTTTCAAGAATTTTTTGGCATTTATCGGTATTTTTTAAGCATTTTTTTTCTAATTTTCCACATTTTAAATTATTTTAAAATATAAAAAAATATTTTTATATTCCGGATGGGTCCTGTAGAGACCGTGCCCAATTTTGGCCCTTTTTTTTCAATTTTTGTCATTTATTGCTTTAAACGCATTTTTAATGATATTTAACATGTTTTGAACAGGGGAACATGTTTAGAAGGTTGGAATATGGTTTTGAAAAGTTTTGAGAACTTTTGAAAAAGTTTGACTTTTTGGTCAAACCGGGGCCCGGGATTGCACTTAAGTGGGCCTGGGAGTTCGGAAAATTTTCAAAAATATTTATTTTGTGGAATGACTTAAATGAAATGTTTAGAGTATTGAGGGAGTGATTTCGAGTCCAACGGAGTTTTTGAGAATTAATTCGAAGGTCGGAAATGTACATTAAGTGACCCAGGGGTAAAATGGTCATTTCACGCCCCTAGGGTTGAGATAAATATCAAAAAGGGTTTGAGATATTTCATTTTACAGATCTCTTTCTCTCTCTACCTCTCCCACTTCATCTCTCTCCCTTCTCTCTAGATTCTAGGTCACTTGAGGTGTGATTTGGAAGATCCCGAAGAAGAAAAGTGCGTAGAGGGCATTGAGGGCTTCGGTTTGAACCGATCAAAGTCCATATTTTGTAAAGTTGGAACGGCTGGGATTTCTCAAAGTGAGATTCAAAGCCTAAGATTTGAGGTAGGGGTGCTAGACTCATCTTTACTTTAATTCTATAGGTCACATATTTGTGACATGAAAGATAAGTTGAAATTTCTTGAGTTTAAGGTTTTATGTATATGTATGTATATATATATATAAATGTGATTTATGCATATGTATATGTCTAACATGCTAGTTAGGGCTCATATGTGTTGTATATGTGATATTGAGGCTATATATGCTAATTGTTGAAATTGTGTTCATTTGGTGAAAATATATAAATCTGAGTTTTTATATAGAATGATGTATGAAAGATATGCTTTTTTCAAAAATTGCATAAGCATGATAATTTTCATGAAATGAGTGATTGACGTTGTGACAAATTTGATTTGAGGAAGAAAATGCATTGATTTGATAAAATGCATTTCATTGTGTGGGATGTGCGCATTGTTGTGATTATGTGCACTATGTGACGATTTTGGGGCAAAAGTGTGAATTAAGATAAGGGGATGGCCTCTAGGGTGAAAGACCCAAAACTTGGCCGAGAGGAGACGTTTCCTTCGGGATAGTAACCCGATAAAGCATAAGCAGAGTTTGGGTGCCGAAGAGACCTTTACTATTGGAGTGATTTGATAGCCCCCTTGAATTGATTTCCGAATTTATGTGGCGTGAGTAATATATATATATAAATTGTGATTTGCTCAATTTGATATATATATATATATATATATATAAAAATATATATATATATATATATATATATATATGTCAATGCATTGAGATGTGAAGCATCACGCATGATTTATAAAACGTGATTATGGTGATATGAAATTTAAATATATATATGGTTGTCCATGCCGACTTGTGGCATATGGACTCTTCTGAAAAATGTTATTCTTAAAGTTGGACAACATATTTATATTTGAATTTTATATGTATAAGCCATGTTGGACATGTATGGAAGACTTTGAACATAATTGTATGGCCATTAGGGGGGGACACGTGCCCAAAAGTGTCCATTTTAAATTTAAAGTGTGAATGACATATGAAATAATTTGTATGATTTCAATAGAAATGTATGAGGATTTGTGAGATTATGGTGATATGAATGTGTGAATTAGGGTGTGTGTATGGAGATGTACCATTTGTAGATCCTTAGAATGTTGGGTGTAAGATTTTGTTTTGGAAATGAAAGAATTGCCGGTCAAACGAATACATTCTGCCCGGATATTGGCGAAATTTTTTGAGGGGTCTACACAACTCCAAATGATCTGAAATTTTTACCACATCTTCCCCTTGATGTATAGTGTTCCCATATTTAATTTAGTTAAATTTGGACAACTACAGAATTTTGGAAAAATCCGTGAATGTTCTGCCACCAGATTTTACAATTTCTGTTGGACACCAACTTGGTTGTCAAAACTGTTTCATTTGACTAACATCTAGACATTAAGGTTGGCTCAAGCTTCTTCTATATTTAGTATAGTTTCTATAGAATTTTCGTTTGCCTCGTTTCGAGTTGAAATGAATTTTCTACGAATTTTTTTATGACTGTTGCGCAGATTGCACTCTAGCAGTGCACTGTTTATTTTGGAGTTACTGTAGCTTTTTAGCTACTGCCCGGTGATGAGAAATCAGGGTTCCGGACCTCTTCAAAAGGTCTAAATTATGTTTTTAAGCTTCTTGGGACTATAGTAGGATGAGACAATGGTCCGAAAATTTTTTCGGAACTTTTTAAAAAAACTTATTATTCACGAGGGCCAAAAATCACTTTTATTTTGAAATTGTTCTAAATGATTTCAACAATGAGGACCATGGTTAGTTATGTATATTTACTTAATTATATGTATATTGAGTTGCTTCCGCAGTTAAGAGAATTGGGTTGGATGTTAGATTTTTCAAAACGATTATTTTGATTAGATTTCACCGTTCACCCCCATTTCTCTCGCTCTCAACTGGGTGTCGAAAATTGGGGCATGACAGGTCCGAGGCTGGCCCAGAGGTTGGGCTCCGAGAGTGGGACCGGACTAGCCTTTTTTCGATCTTGGAAAGTCACCGGAACATGGCCCACGCGCCTCACGTGCCGGCAGCGCGCATAGGCTTGTGCAGCCCTTATTCATCATCTTCCCCATCTATTTTTTTTTCCACATATGTTATAGCCCAACTTGCCAGCAACTTTTTCCTGTGCTGTTTTCGACCATTTTTGGACCCCATTTGACTCAAAATAAACAAAAAGCAACTCGCCACATCTTAATCTATCATCTGACACCAAAGACATCAAGAACCGAAACCAAACATGACTTTCCCCAATTTCTAATTTTCTATTGTTTCACCATTAAACCCATATTTCAAACAGTGGGTTATGTTTGCACTATCACAACCAATAAAGAAATAAATCCACACGTTTATTATCTACCTTAGACTATATATAAAATTGAATACAATACCTATATAAGCATCTATAAACAAAAGCCATGTAGCTTGAATATAACAGTTTAATGACTCTCCAGGTTGACCCACATTCAAATTCCAATCAAAAAATCAACTCATGTCCATGGTTTAACTCCCGTGACCTTCCACTCTTATATGAGTGTTATATAAGGTATATACATATCAGTTGCATATACATAGACATATATATCTATCTATATAGTTATACACTGCACCTTCCCTAATTTAGCTTCATATAAAACCACACCCATACACAGGCGAAAATCTACTCCATCACTGGAGTTTATTAATCCCAACCATATCTCACCATTTAGTCACCATCGTTCCCATTCTCTATTATACTGTTCACTCATCAAACATAAATTAATTAGATTCCAACACCCAGTTCTATCATATAGCCAATTAAAACGGTGATTATTATTAAATAAATCAACATTAATACAACATTAATATGTGATAAATATTACCGTAGCATACCAATCATTGTGGGAAAGATAGAAAAAAACTTACTGCTGAGAGATAATTAATCTCCTTTGATGTCTCACGTTATTCTTCTTTTCCTTCCTCTTTTGCTTCCTCTTTCTCCTTAATCTGAGACTGTCAATATAAAAACCCTAATTACTCACTTATTATTTTTATATAATATTTCTCTCACACTACTGTTTGGTAACCCACATTAGAATAACTCATCCTGTCCTGGAATTAATTGAAAATCATTTAAATTTATTTTAAGAAGGATTTTTACCATGCTACCCTTATATGCTAATTTTATTTTCTTAATTAAAAATTTGGGTCATTACATTCTACCCTCCTTAAAATAAATTTTGTCCTCGAAATTTGCGTACTTTAATTAAAGAGTTGAGGATACTTTTCCACCATTTATGACTCCAGCTCCCATGTGGCTTCCCTCTCGTCTTGATTATTCCATTGCACCTTTACTAACGGAATCTCCATCCGCCTCAATCATTTTACCATATGGTACACAATACGATTCGACAATTCAACATATGAAACATTCAGGCGCAGTTCCAGTACTGTGTCTTGTTCAACTACATGTGAATCGTCTCTAAGACACTTTCTCAACATAGACACGTGAAATACGTCATGGACTGCTGACAGGTTTGGGGGGTAGAGCTAATCTATAAGCCACGCAACTAATTCTCTCGATTATCTTGAATGGTCCGATGAATCTCGGTGTCAATTTTTCCTTCCGATTTCCAAATCTCATCACCCCTTTCATAGGTGAAACTTTCAATAACACATAGTACCCAACTTCGAACTTGAGCGGTCTTCTACGCTGATTAGCGTAACTCTTTTGGCGGCTCTAAGCTGCCTACAGTCGCTCTCGAATTACCATCACCTTCTCTATGGTCTCCTACACTATATCTGGTCCCAACAAGGTGCTATCTCCAACCTCAGCCCAAAAAACTGGCAATCGACACAGCCTACCGTATAATGCCTCGTAAGGAGCCATACCAATACTCGACTGATAGCTGTTATTATATGCAAACTCAACCAGTGGAAGGTGATCCTCCCATAAACCACCAAAATCTAGAATACAAGCTCGCAACATGTCCTCATTGCCCATCAGTCTGTGGGTGGAAAGCAGTACTCAAATTAAAAGAAGTTCCTATGGCTCTCTGGAAACTCTTCCAAAACTGCAAGGTAAAACGTGGATCTCTATCTGAGACAATAAAAACTGGAACCCCATGGAGACACACTATTTTATCCACATACAATTTACTCAGCACCTTCATAGGGTCACTAACTCGAATAGGAAGAAAATGGGTCGTCTTCATTAAATAATTCACAATGACCCACACTGTATCATGACCTTGCCAAGATCTTGGAAAACCAACCACAAAATCCATAGTCACGTGTTCCCATTTCCACTCAGGTATAGACAGTGACTATAGAGTTCCTCTAGGCTTCTGGTGTTCAGCCTTCACCTTTTGACATATAATACATTTAGACACAAACTCAACAACGTCTCGCTTCATACCTTCCCACCAGAACTATCTCTTGAGATCATAGTACATTTTAGTTCCTCTCGGATATACCGTATACCTCGAATGGTGTGCCTCCTCAAGAATGTCTCTCTTGAGGTCCAGCAAATCTAGAACACACAACCTCCCTCTGAGTCTCACACCTCCATCAGTGCCACGTGTCCACTCCACAATACCCCCATCAATGACAGGCTCAGCCAAACGAGCCTGCAGTCTATCATCACTAGATTGTGCCTAAATGATTCTACTGATAAGCGATGGTTGTGCAACAAGGCTGCACAAGAGTGTCCCGGCGCTCTGAGGCGTATACGAAATCAATTTAATACTACTTCCACCTTGGCAGGGTCAACCGATACACCCTTGTCTGAAATCATATGCCCCAGAAAACCAACTTGCTCTTGCCAGAATTCACACTTCATAAACTTAGCGTATAATTGATGATCACGCAAAGTTTGAAGTACAATCCTCAAATGATCCTCATGCTCCTCCTTAGACATGGAGTAAATTAGAATATCATAAATAACACTACCACAAATGAATCCAAATATGGTCTATAAACCCTGTTCATCAAATCCATAAAGGCAGCTGGTGCATTAGTCAGCCCAAAAGGCATGACTACAAACTTATACAATCCATATCGAGTCCTCAATGCAGTCTTGGGTATGTCCTCCTCTCTAACCCTCAACTGATGATAACATGTCCTCAAATCAATCTTTGAGAATACTTGTGCACCACGAAGCTGATCATACAAATCTTCAATACAAGGGAGTGGGTATTTGTTTTTAATAGTCACCTTATTCAACTCACGATAATCAATGCACAATCGAAGTGAACCATCCTTCTTCTTCACAAATAAAACAGGTGCACCCCAAGGAGAAGTGCTAGGACGAATAAAGCCTCGATCCTGTAACTCCTATATCTGACTCTTGAGCTCTCATTAGTTCATTTATTTAAGGATTTCATCTCTCTCTATCTCTCAACGTACCACACAGATACACTTGCACCAACCCTTGTTTTTCTCTATGGTTCTAGTATTTCTTTAATGTTGTGCAAATGTTTGAATTCATTCCCTCATGTAATATTATTATTTGTTCCTTTTTTTCCTATGGTTCTAGTAATTGTGTTACTGGCACGATTGTCTACACACATCCTCCATGACCCATCTTTTTTTGGAGTTAGCAATGCTGGAAGGCATTATTAATGAAATGCTAAATAACATGAATTGACTGAATTTACGGGGAAGCTTTTAAAAACAACAAAAATAAATGTAAAAACTATACTATAAATATAATTCATGAATTAACATATGCAACTTAAGAGACTTGAATGTGCAATATTCAGCGCTTATCACATATTTTACAATTATTATACATAAAGAATTTTCCCCAAAATAAATACAATCAAAACAAAATTACTTAGCTAGGGTTACATCAAGCCACTAGGAGTGAAGTTAGCTTCTCATAGGAGTGGTTGAAACCTCCCTTCCCTCACTACAAGAAAGAAGGCCTTTTTCGAGAGGCCAAAAATGCCGTTAAAAGGTATTCACGGCGCAAACTAGCCCCACGTCTATTAAGGTCCCGTAAATACTTTTAATTTTCTATGGCAAATAATAAACCTCGTAAAAAAGTAAAATATTCCCCGTCAAAAAATATTTTGTCTACGTAAAATTTTTATGTACGAGAGACATAATTTCTCGTTAATAATTCATTTACGTGTTACATGGCCCCTCGTTAATAATTCTATATATTCACGACACATCGCAGGAACTCGTGGAAAAGTTTTCTCTTTGTTTTCTACAAGGAATGTTCTTTTATTTACGAGGTTTCTTGCTCCCCATTAATAACATATAATTTTTTTTTTAATAAAAGCACCCTCAAATGCTAGGTACCTATTACTCATCCACACATGACTTGTACTACCAACAATTCAACTAAACACTATGAAATGCTAACAAATCTCAGTTAATGCCAATAATTGAACCAATACATTAAAATACACCATTAAATATATCAAAAGACTAAAGACATTTTCCCAATTCATCAATGTTCAATGTGCCAAAATAATAATAAAAAGAAAGAAATATATCCATTTGTCATAAACATTATCAAATTCTTAGAACTCCTGTTGAACTATTCATCAATTTGCAGTTATCATTCAACTCAAAAATCTTGCACTCCTACTTACTCTAAAACATTGATCTTCACATTGTTCATGTCCTAGCAAAAGTTGACTTTCAATTTTCTTGACACTTTCTCCACCTCATTGTCCATGGTAGATGTTAAATTGTATAAAATTCAAGCAAGTAACTGCATCACACAAGTCTCAACTTCAATATGCTAATAATGTTAAGAACTTGAAAGAAATAAATTAAAGAAAGAAACACTAAACAAATGACCAAATAGAACCAACTCAAGTGTAGATAGAAACAAAGTTGTACATAGAAACAAAGCCATCAGCAAAGCAGTTCAAAGGATCACTATTCAAGTTAGAAGGCTTCATATAGATGCAATACAATTAGACACCTCATACAAGTAGGAGCGAAAATTCTGACAACAATTTTTTTTTTTTAAAATTAAGCAATTTCATATCAAGAACAAAAAATGGCAAAAGCCATCATATAGCCTCCAAGGAACATATCCTATGTTCCTGGAAACCCCAAACCCACCGTACAAAAATAAACCACTCTATCCACAAAATACTAAGTACAACAAATAACCCACTTCCTGAGTAAACAAAGCATTTTACTAAGCTTCACTAAAACACAACCTGGTGTATTTTTGAAATAAGACATCCAACGAACATCATCCCACATATCATCCCTATCCATGAACATAGCAATATGCCACAAACATAACAATAGAAGACAATATACTCGAAAAGCTAACAAAATAGGGCACAAAGAAATCACCACACTGGCCAAACCACAAACTAACAGTAACAAAAAATCACAACCATTATAATAATCTCCAACAAATCTCACAACCACAATCTCAATATAAAATAGCAAGGCAAAAACAAGAAAAAGAAACCTAAGAGTATGGACAAGAAAAACAGAGTATAAAACATGAATAAATGGAGTTACTTTAGAATTCTCCCACGAAAATTCCATTCTTTAGATAACCATATGTTAGTCATGGAGTTAGGAACTTCTATAAGAGATAAAGTCCTTAGTGTTACTGAGTTTATCACTCCTCAAGAGTCTTGATATCATTATATTTATTATTTAAGAGTTTAGTCGAAATAGTATTTCATTTTCATCTTTTTTTTCCTGAATACCTCATCTTCCCTTTAAATATACACATGAGAGTTTAATTCTCTAATGGACAATAATGGATGTCGTTTTATACTTACCTATGAAAAAGAATAGAGATAGAGTATAAGAAAATCATTTTTCAAAAGACTAGAGCTAATATATTTGGGCTTATATATTTTTATTGTTCATGTAAAGTTATTGCTCACTAAATAACAAAACCCTGTGAAACAAGACATTACTGATTATGGGTTTGAGTTAGATGGTAGTACTAATAATGTCAAATATTAAGTAGTTGGCACATGATCAGAAAATTAACAACGAATTGGGTTAAACATTGTACCTTCGAGAGTCAGGGTGTTGTTATACTCCTAACAAAATGGGAAAGGTTAATACTGATGATAATGTATATGAAAAGTTACCAAAATCTTCTCCTATTTTGAAGAACAAACATCAGCCACAGTAATAAAATTTGAAACACTTAAAGACTTTATTTGGTGAAATACTAGCAGTACCTAATAAAAATTTGCACTTAAAATATCAGTAGTACCCGATGGAAGTTTGCTTTCAAATTCCTAGAAAATCTACCTAAAAAAAATGCTAACATGTCAATGAAGATACTAACATGTCAAAATCATTTTATAATCATTTTGCTCCTAAATCTCAAGCCTCAAGCTAATGATAAAAAAATTATCTTACTTGTCTCTATGTTTTACTTTTGACAGATTTAGTTTCTTTGATGACTTGGGACAAGGGAGGTTTTCCTGCAAAAGAAAGGTTAAGAAATCAAAATTTTGCTGATTATTATCCTTAGAATGAAAATAAAAATAAAAGAAAAAAAGAAAAAAAGAATTAATTCTACTTCAAAACTTAGCAAGATTGTATGGTCAAGTAATTGCCCTATGATCAGCCACCAAGAGGGGCACTTATTGCAAAATCTAACATATATATTCAAACATAACATAGCACAAATCTGACGAAACAATTTAGATTTGAACTCATTTATATATAATTAGTCAGTTTATTATGATGGAATCATATTATAACACAACTTAATTAGATTCAAATAGGATGAAATCTAGTTTAGACTATATATATCTTCCAAATACACACACTCACGTATAAGAAATGCAAAGATAACTATTAAGTTACAATTGTTTTCCTTTGAGGTTGATCTCATCAAAAGAACAATATATATATATATATATATATATTATTTAAGAAAGAAGCTTATCTGTAGCTTTGTCATCCAGTTGTCACTGTTTGTTCTTTGAAAACCGGGGCTCTATTTCTGTAAATTCATCACAGGAGGTAATTGCTGTAATTATTTTGTGCACCTCAGAAAAATCCTGCATCATATATACAGCAGAAAGTCAACTATTTCCCATCCATCCATTGATAGAATCAAGGAAGGTAGTTTATTCCCTTTCATGAATTGTTTGATGGAATTAGTTAATTGCTTCATATAAATAAAGAAACAAGCAAATGGTAGAAAAAGTACCCAGATCAACCAATGAGTTTTTTTTTATTATTATTGATGTTATTGTATTCATGGATAAATATTGCTGAGAGCATAGCTACAAAGATTCAAGACACAAAAGAATCTTATTCCTAACACACCATATTTGGGTTTGGACACACTCCTCTATCCGAACCTGTTGGGTTGAAGGACAAACCACCTACTCTAAAATAAAAAATAAAATAAAATAAAAACTATAATTTAAAACCACTCAGTATATTGAAATCTTGCTTGAGACTGAAAATATTTCTTACATAAGCATACAAGAAGGCACCAGGTGTTTCTAACTTCTCCCTCAGAAGAGAAGGCTCACAGACTAGACAACCATTATTTTGTTTAAGTGCAAGCCAAAAATAATTTGTTCATTGACGCAGTGGCTTACAAGTAATATGATAATCCTAAAGTTGTTTGCTATGACCTTGCTGATAGCTTGTGCTTGTCTAATCCACTAGTAAACATACGTTGACAATTTATATCATCTCGCTAGATGGAATCTCTTCGCTATGTAGAGAAGCCAATGCTTGCTTCTTGCAATAATGGGAAAACACGTTATGCCTTAACAAAATGCAGGCAGAAAAAGGAAAAAAATGGATAGCAAAACTGATCCCGGTCTTGAAAGATCAATCCTTTGCCGTGATAACAAGTACAATAGAGACAGTAAGTGTCCCATAACTAGTTATAATTCTTTCTCATGACTCTCTTATGTTACACAAAGCCTTATCTAGACTACTACTACTCATCCCTACAGCCTTAAGCCAAGTGCTTTAAGGTTAACTTAACTTCATTTGTTTTTGTAATTGTCTTTAAAAACTGCTTTTCTTGCTTCTTCCTTTTTTTTTTTTGGTAATAATTTCATTTTATTAATGAAAGAAGGGAGTTTATCTTAATAAGATAAGTAGATATTGCTAGGAAGTAAGGCAAAAAAGGAGAGAAAAAAAACTCTAGTATACTAATCCATGTGAATTGTGATAAAGAATTAGGATGACTGAATGATTTTTGATTACTCAATGTAGCTAAAAGAACTTGGCCATGTCTTGGATATAGAGAAATGAAAAAATATTTTGATGCTAGAAGCCAATTATAGTCAAATTAGGAGTGGAAGAAACCTCTATTTGTTGTTTGTCAGTTGTTGTAGAAAGCAACTGAGGCCAGCTATTGGACCATCAGTTGTCTTTTCACCAATGCTTCTGGAATTGTTTCATGTGGCCCTATATAAATTGTGAAGCAAACTAGTTATGAACTTATTATCCAACAGTCATAATGATGCTTGTAAATTCACACAATTCTTAAGAAGAAGTTATGTCAATTCACAGAATTCTTGCAAATGACCTTTAGGTAAGACAGATGCTTGTAAATAGCCTCACTTCAAGTTCTTTGATATTATTTCATTATCAAGGAAATTTGAATTATTGCTCCAACATTGGGTGAATTGACATGGTTAATTAGTGACATCATTGTGTAGCCAAATAAAACACTTTTTTTTATAAAAAAAATAAGTCTCAAGTCATAATGATGAAGCTTCTGTGCAATTTTCTGAAGCCTTAGGTAGAGTTAGTTAACAGACATTAGAGCTTTTAGGAATATAAAATTTTTATCACAACTCAAACTAGTTTCTAATTTTATCTATTAGTTCATTCAACTCTTTCCATGAGTGATAGTATAATTCGAGAGTATCTAAGCACTTTATATGTCATATACATGGCATAAAAGAGGAAGGTTAACTTCTTCCCATGCATTATTTGTGATGAAATTAGCAAAGATAGCTGCTTCCTGTACATCTATTTGATGGCATTGGCACTCTTTTTATTTTAATAGAAAAAAAATTGTAGGGAAAAACCTATAGTTTCATGCAATCTACGAATATTGGTTGGTCACTGCTTGATCTAGGAATATTGTGATATATTTCTCTCGTGAACAAGTTTCAATGATGAAACATCCATGTCAACAACTCCTACAATTTCATGGTGGGGAATTTAAAATAATCTTTTGCTTTATATGGTGTTGTCCTCTGTAATTTTGCCACCATCTCATACATGCTTCCTTACACATGCCAGGCTAATCTTGAATTCACTATTACAAGCTTACTTTAAGAAACATGTCATACAGTATCAAATGACAATAAATATGAAGGCAAAATCTAGAGTTGATTGCATGTGTAAATAAAAGAAACCAGGAAAAGCTGCTAATCAAGTGTACCTATGAATATATCAAGGCACAAAACATCCCTTTCTTGACTCACCACTGACTGTACCTGGGTTTGGATTAAACCTACCCTGACAAACAAAATTAAATTCTTGACTCACCACTGACTGTACCTGGGTTTGGATTAAACCTACCCTGACAAACAAAATTAAATGTCAAATCACACAGAGTAATAAAATTCTATCTTGAGAACTAGAAATACTACTCACTTAAAAAGACAATAGATTGTTCTATCTACTTCCCCAGAAGGGAAGACTCATGAAATAGGCATCCCAAATAGCTATATATAAGCTCAATTCAACAATTCTCTGTTCATTGGAGTGGCTTCTTACCACTGTAGATTTGTTTGCTACTGCCATAGTGATATCTTGTCTAATCCACTAGTAAACATTTGTTGATAGACTATCATCCCTTCACTGTCTCTGGATTGAATCTCTATGCTCATTAGAGTAAGTCCAATGATTCCTTTTTGCAATCATGGAAAAATATTACAATTTACCATTTAACAGACGAAGGTAGAAAAATCAAAGAGAATTTGGTAGTGACCTGAATCAGGTCCTTTAATTCATAGAATAAGGATTCACATATTCTATACAAAAATACAGTCTTAAGAGAATAAAAAATATTAGAGGATAATTACTAATTTGTAGTTGCAATTCGTAGAATTATTTGCAAAATCTTATTTATGTTTACCAATGTGTGCTCCATTAATACTTGCTCTGACTCTGAACTCATTGAAATTTTGTCATTAATATTACCATGAATCACATTCTAAAACTAAACAATTTAGAAGATAAAATTACATCCTTAAAGGCCCAAAACCTTAAAAGCCAGATAATTACATAAACTACTGAAGGAACAGGGGCAAAAACCAAAACCAATCAAAAGTCCAATTGGATTATAAGTTATGACCTATCAAGAATTCAAGATAAATGCAATATGATACCTAGCAAGTCAATTAACAATCAATTAAAAAAAATATTTGATTTGTTGAAAATTATAAAATGAACTTTTTTTTCGATTCTAGACCTATTTAATAGCACACTTAAGAGTTTTGTAAGCCCCTAACTGAAGGATCCTCTTTTGTAGTAGATTGAGGTACTGAGCCATGACAAACCAGGTTTTTTGGAGTCCAGGTTTACTTTCAACAACTATGATTGCTTCAAAAATAAAGGGTGCAAAAAATGCTCAGCATTATATATGTTTATAAAACAAGGAGGGCACATCAATTCATTCCGGGAGTTCTATACTTCATTTTGAATCACCATTCAACCAATCAATAAGGAAAACAACTACAAATCAAAAAAATATCAAACATAATAATAGTGTTATCACTCACATAACTATTATATGCATACCTCACACCCCCAATATTAGTGCATGAACTTAATATGGTCTGGTCACTGTAAAGCCATGTAACAGTTCTAACTGAACCAGGAGAGTTATCAACTTCTCTTAGAGGTGCATCTGGTTGATTAAAATAAAAAATGCGAAGTATTTTTTCAACACCACCAGTGAGTAGCAAGTGTGTATCCTGTAGTTAATCAACAAACTTTGATTCAGCCTACATCTATCAACATGAAAGGGAAGTGAAATTCATTGATACATATGAACAAATTCCCATCTAGGGACAATAAAGTAGTCCAGTAACATATGATTGTTCCAGAGTTATTGATTGCAAAGCCACAGTAGGTGAATCAACCATATGAAAGCAAAAGTCGCAGCAACAAAATAAATTCACAATAATTTCAAACTTAAAACAAATGTAGATCAACATTTTTTGTATCAGAAAAATAACTGATGGACAAGAAAAGAAATATGTGAAAAATAGATGTTATTATAACAACAAAAGGAACTAAAAACAACTTCTAAAAAAAAGGAATGTAAAGAAATGTAAACAACTTCTAGTCGACTTATATATATATATAGCGAGATGAATTTCAACTTGTAAAATGTGAAATTGAAGTTATACTCACAGTAATGAAACACTCGGACATAATAGATCCAGATTAAAGATCTTGCTTCGTGTGATTTGAACCTGGAAGACTAAGCTCTGGCACCAGATCGGTAGCGATAGAGCCGTGGAGGATGGTGACGACTCCGATGAAGCAGAGGCTTATGACAAGGACGCCGGTCGATGAGATCTTGAGTCCGGGAAGCTATCAATGCATAACTTGAGCACGTTGCTTCTTAAGTCACTTCCTCTTGCTCTGAATCTGGCGTTATTGTTAGAGGAGCTTGCGACTCGCCGACATCATGTACCATCTATCACAGTGACGGAGCGGTGCGGTGCCATACTGATAGGATCGGGTCTGGAGGTCGACAAGGATGAAGAACTGAGATGAAGATATGGGCATCCTTCAATCGTGCCTAAAATTGAAGTAGCTGAGTGGAAGAGAGAAAAGTATCGAGAGAGCTTACAGCTGCCATTTGGAAACAAAATCAGATCCTCCCCCCTAGGGTTTGGGTTAAGTTTGTATATATATGAATCAAGTTTTGGTAAGGACTCAAAAATTAAGATAAAATAAAATAGGTCTCTTCCCATATATGTATATACCTAAAAAAATTTGACTTATTGTAAAATTAGTAAACGGGTTTAGCGGGAGTGGTGAATTTAAGAGTGGGAAAGTTTATTACTTATTGATGTCGAGCAAAAAACTCTGTTGAAAGGTAATTTTTTAGTACTTATTTACGGGAGTCTTTGGTCCCCTTTAAATTTTAACATTTACCCCGTTAATATATGTAAACATTAATGGGGTCTTTCAGGCGCCGTAGAAACTTTCTTTTACGGGGATTTGATTAAAACGCTGTGAAAGCTTGAACTTTTACGAATCAATGACGAGGAGTCTCTTGTGAACCTAGTAAAAAGTACTTTCTACGAGCCAAAATATAGGAATGTCGTAAATACTCTGTCGTAAAAACCCACTTTTCTTGTAGTGTCTCCTTCTCAATACATTTTTGTGCCAGAGATACTGAATTCCAGTAGCTCCCTCTGTCTCTCAATATGCCTCTGGATGTCTCTATGTATCCTCTTGTGTCTATGTCTGAATTCTTTTATAGCCAAATGCTATCAAATCACTGATATGGCTTTTGCATATAAAATGAACAGCAATGGTATCAATGTTAGCAGCCTCATTTGCATTTAATCTCTTCAATGTGTTAGCTAACCAAACCCATATTCTTCTTCTCTTCCTTCACACTCCCACCATTTCTTTTTCTTTTTCTTTTCTTATTCTCTACCCACTCATTCTAATATTCTCTCATTTCTTTCTTTTCTCTCTTTCTTTTTCTTTTATTCTCTCTTCGCTAATCTTCTCATTCTTTAACTGATTACTCTCTATTTTCTCCACCAATTCTATTATTTCATTCCCCACTTTCCTTTTCTCATTCGGCAGCAATATACATATAAATAGATATATGTATATTATTTTTCCCTTCTTTTTCTCTTCCCCCCTTCTCTCTCTTACCTCTCTTCTCTATCTTCTTTTACTAATTCACTTTCATCCTAATCGGATGCCCACTCTCTCTTTCTTTTTCTTTTTTTTTGCACTTTCTTGGTTGACACAACACACACATAATATATATATATCAAATAAAATCCCGGTTTTGGCAGCAAGTGGACTTGGGTTGATAGTGGCAGATAATAATGATTACCTAGGTTGAGCCGTGGTTGTAAGCAGTAGCAGTAGACATGGCTAGCGGTGCTCTCAATGGTTGAGGAGATTTGGTTTGTGTCTTCGACTTCAATGCTTGACGGGGAAGACGACCCAGTGGTGGTGCATGATTTGTGGTTTGGCTGGAGCTTTCAATGGTGGTCCATGGTGAAGTGGGTCTTCTCGCCTTGGTGCTTTAATGGTAGCTCGGTCAATGGAGATAGCGGCGATGAAGATGCTGATAGTGTGAAGTGGTTGATGAGCTCGGCATCAATGGTTGATGAAGTGAAGATGGTGAGCTATGACATGCGTTAGCTCACAGCAGTAGGTGGCTAGGCATGTGGACTGGCTTGATTGTTTAGTTGATATGCTGGGTTGTGGCTCATGGTGAGTTGGTGTTTGGTAGGTATGGTGAAGCTTGTGTTGAAATGATGAGTTGGTATGGCTTGCGGCTGAAGTGGCTTTTGGGTAGTTTTTGGTAGTGGGCTGTTTTGGGTGTATGTATAGGTTAGGCTGTGGATGATGGGTATGTGTTTTGAAGTGGTCCATTTGGGTGAGGAGTTGTTTGTGGAATTGTGGGCTGAATGGCTTGAGGTGCTAGGCTGTGGCATGGCTAATGGGCTATGGAGATGGAAGTGGGCTGTTTGGAGTAGAATGATTTTGGTTCACAATATAAGCTTGGACAGATGGACATTTGGACTCCAAATTGGATTTTCATTTCTGGGCGTCATTTTTGAAGTGCTAAATAACACGAATTAACTAAAATTACGGGGAAACTCTTGAAAACAACAAAAACACAAAAACAATGTAAAAATTATAACATAAACATAATTAAGTAATTAACATATGCAAGTTAAGAGCTTGAATGTTCAACATTCGACACTTATCAGTACTCATTAATACTTTTAATCCCTTTGAAGAACAATCAATCAAAGAAATCAATAGCGGCATTGTTGGTGAACAATGGAGAGGTGATAAAAATGAAGATATGGTTTGAGAGAGAAGAGATCATTGCTTTTGTAAGAAATTATATTTCTGTAGGGGTAATAGTTTCAAATTAGCTTCTCTGTGATGATATTTGGTTCCTTGAATTCTTTGGATTGGCAGACGAGAGATTGTGAATAATGTTATATGAGAAAAATGATTGGTCATATATGAATTTACATATTATATATATATATGGACTGTGTCATGAAGATCGATCACAATGTTTTGTTGGGTGATGAAGTTTGTGTTTTATTGGGGAATCTCCATTATTGCTTAGGTTGATTGCAAAGATGACATAGTGAAGAAATGAAAATTAGAAATTTTGAAAGAGTTGAATCTTTTAGAAGGGTATTTTGGACACTAAATTTTAAATGGTCACTTATTGGTAAAAAAATTTTTAAGTTTGGTTACTATTTATCTTTTCATGAGTTTAAGGTCATTCTAAAGCAAATGTTTTCAAATAATTTTTTTTTTTTGAAAGGTCAGTGAATTGTGTTCATTCAATAAAAGTCATTACAGGATGACTTGGGGCATACCCCAAGGGGGAAACAAGGTGGAAACCCCAGACCCACCAACATAACAACAGCCAACACCAGCAAAAATATAAAGACCAATACATCAAAATGCAGCTAATACAAAACCTCCTACTAATCCTTTTTGCAGTACAATAAGTCATAAAATGCCCATTTGGACAGAATCTACCCTCAATTGCCAACCTACCAACATAGACTATATCCACATCATCATCCCCACACGCAGGAACTAACGGGAAGTTATACCAACAAGATATCTAAAGCTATACCAACATCTACCCTCAATTGCAAAACTAACTTTTTGCAAAACATGCTTAAGAATAGTTTGTGGAAACCAAACAACATCCTTCCATGCCACACTATACCCTATTTTACTCTCAGGAACTCCCAAGCTGTTTTAATTGAAAAAACCCCATTTCCAAGAAGCCACAAAATTCTGTCAAGTTTACTAGATGAGGACTTAAAATTTGCAGAAATACTGCTTCTTAAATCCATCCATTCCAATGTGTTAGTAGATGGCCACTTCCACTCATCTCCTTGTATAATAGCTGTAGCCTTAGCTCCCTTCCCCAAGCGTAAGTCTCTTATAATTCTGCTATTATATTGCATACAGATAGGCCCATTGGGAAGCCAATAATCATACCACAAGGATGTTAACATACCATTCCCAATCTGAGTCTGAATTGCCTTCCTGAAAGTATCTCTCTTTTCAGAAGTCTCCTCCATGTCCATGAGCAATCAGATGGAGTTTTTGAATTCCAGAGACACTTTTGCTTTATAAGGTGCTTCTGAACCCAAACAACCCAAATAGAATCAGACTTATATTGAACCACTCGCCATAGGTGCTTTGACATGGCTGCCACATTCCACATTGATAGATCTTTGACCCCCAACCCTCCTTCAGTAGTAGGTAAACAAACAGTTTCCCAAAATACCTGCCTCATCAAGTTTTGAGCCTTTCAATTTGGTCACCAAAATCTATTTTTTCCTTAAAATAAAGCTGCTGCTGAGAAGGATGCCACTTAACAATGTATGGAGGTGTAAGAGAAGTGAGGGATATGGGATTAGAGCAGATTTGTTGGTTACATGGGATTATTTATAGAATCTTTAAATCTTTTTTTGATATTATATAAAATCCTTTTATTTTCATGTGATTATTCTATTATTTAGAATGATTTGTGTCGCAATACTTTGAAAAATTAGGTTGACTGATTCCATGTTTTTGGTGTGTACTTAACCAAACTCACTCAAAGGTGTGTGTATGTTTGTATAATTCTTGGGCACTGAGTTATATTATATTTATAATTCCTTCTTCTTTATGATTTTTTTCTAAAGTTAGTTTGAACATTTAAACCATGTGATTTAATAGAATTATGTGAGATTGATCTTTTGTGATCTTTTGCCGATCGAAAAAGACACTAGGCATTGCTTATTTACTGTTACCTCACTACCTTTATTCAGTTATGACAATTTGTACGGGTTAGGATGATGATCTGTCTTCAACTACAATTTCTGGACAACCTCTTCAGACACTACGTTCTTACAACTGCCACTGTCAATGATCATCTTGCAGACTTTATCTACAACTGTGCATGTCGTGTGGAAAATATTGGTTCTCAACCAATCTTCTCCTGAATCACCCTTAGGAGTCAGTAGACTCTTACGAATGACAAGAGTCTCACGTCCATCTCCATACAGCACCTCTCCATCTTCATCATCGTCATACACAGGCTTTCCAATCTCCTCAATTTCGTCTACCACGTCTTCCTCAATTAGGAAATTTTTGCCCTTCTGAATAGCAAGCTTCCTACACTCAGTCGCTCTATGTCCCTGTTCACCACATCTGAAACATCTAATATTTAAGTTAGAATTACCCTGCAGTGGCTGCTGGATAGGATAGGATTCTTGAGGGTGAACTGGCCGATTGCTTTGATCGCTCCTGACCACTGGCCTCCTATTTTGCTGTTTTTCCACAGCATGTGCACGTTGGTATGCTTCAAAAATAGTCTAATGCGGGTGAAGGCTGAGGACATCTTGCAAGGGCTACCGTAATCCTCCCAAATACCGCGCCACCGTCTGCTCTTTTGTCTTAGATATATCATTCCAGGCTATCAATTGATAAAACTCCTCCGTGTATTCATCAACCGATCTCATGCCTTGCCTCAACGAATGAAGTCGCTGAAACAAGGTTTAAATGTAGCCAAAAGGAAGGAAATGACCCTTCATCTTCTTTCTCATCTTCTCCCAATCAGTGATCTTGGCCTTGCCCTACCTGTCTCGTGATCGCCTCAACTATTCTCACCATTCATATGTTTTACCTTTGAGTTTGATGGTGACCAGTTTCACTTTGACACGATCTGGGACTTCATTATACTCAAAGATATGCTCTACTTCATTCAACCAATCGACAAATCCTTCAGCTTGTAACGTACTAGAAAACTCTCGCAGATCCATTCTGAAATCGAGGTCTCCATAACGATCCTCCCGACCATGGTGCCCCCAGAATCGAGCACGATTGTGAAACGGGTTTTCAGAATTGGAATCGGATTCGTGATCTTCCATCTCACTGTCACTAAAATCCTGTGTCGTTAGACGCTGGGTTAACTCTGCAAATTGCCTCTATAAATCCTCAATCATCAAATCCTGAACACTACGATCACGGTGTGGGACTTCCTTGTTTGGAACCTACCCGCGACGACCACGACCACCAGCCATGGAAACTGATGAAATCTCACCCAGGAAGAGAAAATGCTGAAGCTCTAATACCAACTGACGCTGGTCAGAATAGTAATTATTCTATAAGCTAGTGTCAACAAGCAATTCACAGAGAAGAATGCAAGAGAATCGCCCAAAACACAAAGAAAATCCTCTGGTATTCAAATTATTATTCAAAATCAAAGTTGACCTCCAATCAGCCTACAAGCTAGGCTATATAGCTGAAAAAATCGTAAATATCAGAATCTTACCAAAAATAGCAAAATCCCAATAATCGTGCCAAAATGAAATATGAAATAAAAGAAGTAAGCGGCCAAAAATCTGGCCCAAATCGAGTTCAGAATCATTACTTAAACGACAAAAGAAAATATTACTATAAATGGAAATAAAAACTAAAAATGGGGATTCGGAAGGGAAAACAGCGGATTTTGGCCTCGAAAATATATGCACCCAGCGTTGCTTGGTGTCCATGACATGTGCATAGAAAGAGAGCTTTCTGAATTGGAGTCATATGAGCTATTCTGATACCTGTAGCCAAAGTTATGGCCAAAATACCGAAACGCGTTCAAAACTGCCCCAATTAGGGAAAAGATCATGACTTCTTGACATCTTTGTGCTGATCTGCCAACACAAGGTATCTCAGCGCCATCAATGTGTCATCTGACAACTCAGCACCATCTAACTCAGATCCTCCTGCATCACACCGGAATCAACCCGGCCATCAAGATCAACATTCACCAGACCTCCACTGAACACCACTGGCAACCACCAGCTACCAACTGCCACCATCACTAAACTTCAGCCACTACCACCATTTGCCGCTGGCACTAGAAACAAGTCATCTTCATGGTTCCTAGAGTTGCTCGGTTGGTTGTAGTTGGCTTTGAGATTGGTGGTCTTGGTTAGTTGGTGAAGATGATGGAGGGTCTGGCTTCGGGTACAACATGCTGGTGATGTATCAATTACTACAGTGGGTGGTCTTTATGGTGTGGTGCTGATGGTGTTTTGTAATTTTGGGTTTGGTTGTGGCAGTTGTGGGTTGAGTTCATGGCTAGGATGGTGTTGAGGTTGAATGGCTGATCGTGAGTGGAGGTGGTGATGGTGGTGATTTGGAGTGAGGGTTGGTTTCGGGTTGTGTGGGCGCAGTAGGTGGTTATTGGTTGCGAAGAGAAAATTTGTAGAGAAAGAGGGAGAGAGAGAGAGAAAGGAAAAAAAAATGGGTTCTGCTTTTAAAAAAAATTGGAAAGAGATAGTTTTTTTTTTTAATTTTTTATTGGCAAGTGATGTAAAAAAAAATTGGAAAGCGATAGTTTTTTTTTATTTTTTATCGGCAAGTGTTGTAAATAGCATTCCTCTTATATATATAATATATCAGTTGTAGGCTGGCAAGCGTAAGTAGAGGGAAAAAAATATGGCTGACAGGCATGAGTTAGATATGGGTTAGTGTGGGCTGGCAAGCATAGTGAGAAAAGAGAGGGAAAAAAATTATGTATAATAATAACATATCTATACTACCAAAATATACTAGTTTATCTTTATTACTCTCTAATAATTTTTTGTTTTAGGGCAATAACTTTTTGTTTTATATATCTATCTATGATTATTGGATAGTTATGTGAGGTTATGTTTAGGAAATTTCTGACCTTGAGAAGTTTGTAAGAGTATACAATACATAGAAAGTTGTGATCCTCAAAAGCCCAAGTGAAAAGACATGGCCTTAAATTTTTTTGTTTCTAAAGGTTGGAATAAGATTCGGTTGAGTAGGTAATGGCTGATGGCAACAATTTTCTGTACAATGCTAACTATAAATTTATAGTTAGACATGCAAAATGGTAGGTATTCTGGTAAATTAAATGGGAAGAGGACCAAAATTGAGTACCTTGTGGAAAGCCTCTTTTCAAGTTGTTAATACCCTAAAACGTCGACTAAATGTGTCAGTACCAAGTTTAATCCCCCACCAATATTTCTGAAAACTCTCATTTTGGGGTGTAGAATTTATCCACATATTTTTGTGAAATTATTTCCTCAACAAATCTGAACTGTCTTACACTGAAAATTACAGAGTTTCACATAGCTGCAAGTAATTTCATATGGACAGAGAAATCATAATCAACATGTATCTATCTTTTGGGATGGCATGCGTGGAATGGATGGCTACAATACATACATAGACCCAAGTGTTTTGGGTTCAGCTCAGTCACTGGTTACTTTCATTTTCCTAGTATTTTCTCATCAAGAAACAATGATATTGTGATTGTTTCCCTCTCTTCTTACTGTAATAATTGCTATCTTTATTTTTAATAATTTTCTGTGTGTGATTTGGCAAGTCTTCTTAAAGGTTTAGCTTATATCCACTTGAATCTCATTTGATCTATTTTTTTATGTATATTGGTTGGTGAATGTGGGAGAATGAATAAGAAAAGAAAAAATAATAGAAGAGGGATAATAAAAGAATAGAAGAAAAAAAAAAGAGAGAAGAAAGAGAGAGAGAGTTGTCGGAAGAGTTAGAATGAAGAGTGCATGTGATGAATAAAAATAAAAAGAGAAGAATAAGAAAGGAAAAAGTAGAGGAAGCCTAGGAGTGCTCAGCCAAAAGTAAGAAAAAAGAAGAAGGGTAAATTACTCTAATTGGTCTTATTGCTCTTAGATTAAACTTTTGAAAAAAATACAGTCAACTTCCCTTGAGGTTTTAGTCAAATACACACCCACCCACTCTCTTAACTCACCATTAAAATAGCTAGAAAAAGTTATATTAAATGCCCAAACTGCCCTCTCTCTTTCTGAACACAACCCAAATTAATAGCACCATTTGAAGAACTTAGCTCTATAAAAATCTTTCTCAATTTATCATTCTCATTGTGCAAATATATACGAAGCATATATCGGTCCAACTTATGGTAAGTCGATGCTCTACTATTTTACCATCCCAAAATAAAGCACAAACCTCAATCCAATTTTCATCCACAAACATCATTTAATTTTTAAGTAAATTGAAGTCAGACATGGAATGAGATATATATACATACTGATTTATTGTGATTATTATGATTAAACCAATACCATTTATGTGATTAAGTGAACATCACTCTCCTCGCTTTGACCCATTTTGATTCTCTCTCCTCTCTCTCTCTCTATTCAATTTTTTGATCTGTAAACAAAGAAACAATTACAATAAAAAACACAATTTGATAAATTAGTTCAAAATTTATGTAACTAGAATCATATGTTTATGGATACATATATACATATGTATATATCCATAACACAAACACCCAAATCCATCACCTGTAACAATAATATATGTCATGCGTAAGTCAAACTGATGGGTTGGAAGATTTCTCCAGCGCCCAGTACTACTCATGGACTTCAGTTAAGAGAGAAATTAGAGAGAGGAAGGGTGAGTAATAAAAATCTGAGAAAGCTCTCCTCAGTTTAGTAATGGAAATCTAAGAGGTTGGGTGGGTATGATCAGTAGAGAGAAAAAAACATGTTTATATAGAGAGTGAGAATATGAAAATATGTATATATGTATATGTATATGTGTGTGTGTATATATATATATTGAGAAAGAGATAGGTGGCGGTGCAGGACGGCGGATCGAGACTGATGATTATGAAACTTTGAGAAGGAGATGAGAAAGAGGGGGAGGACAGTGACGTCATCCATCATATCACCTGACCCTTTTTACTGAATGGATTATTATTGTTATGTTGTGTGGGTAAAATAGTAAAAGAATAGCCAACCATTAATGTCGTTTTTTTCATTAACGGTGATAAGGGGTGTTATAGTGATTTTTTCAAAAGTTTAATCTAAGAACATTAAGTCCAAACCTCAAGGGAGGTGAGGGTATATAATTTACCCAAAAAAAAAAGGGGTAAAATACAAAAAAAAAATCTTACACTTCACCCATTTTACAAAAAATTGCCCTAATTTTTTTTACATTTAACTATCACATTTTTGTGCAAAAGACTCCAAAAATACCCTTTGCCCCTAAGATTTGAGTAAAATTGTATATATTTTTACTTGACAAAAAATTACATTTATATTCCAATACGTATTTTACCAAATTTTTCTTCTATTTCATAATAAATTAATGGGAAAAATTCATATGTGGTTCATATGTTTTTTTATTGGTGCATTAAAATTTATTGTCTATAAAATTATTAGAGAGTGCAAAAGAAGAAAAGAAATTTGACAATTTTCATCAATTGCTAATTTTGTAGTTTTTAATTTTTAATTCATTTGTTGCCCATTTTATAAAGCTTAGGGAATTTTTTGAACTTTAGGGAATTTTTGCAAAATGAGTAAAGTATAGTGATGTTTTTTGCATTTTACTCAAGAAATAAAGAATAAGGATAGAAGTACAGGGAGAGAACTTTTTGAAACTATCAAGAGTTGTATAGTTAAATGTTCATGATCATCAGGTACTCAAAATTTGCATGTATGCTGTACGAAAAATGGTAAATGCACTAAAAGGTACCCTAAATAATTTTAAGAAGAAACAAGTATGGACCAAGATAGATACTCGCTATATTGACGATGCAAAGATGGTTTTGTTTATTCTCTGAGTGTCATGATTGCACGATAATAATTTTGGGCGGCGTAGATGAGATTCAGCAATACCTTGATTAAGCAATACCTTTATTATATAAAATCAACTTTTATTTCAGTCCAACAATTTTTTTTATAGTGTCGTAGGCACGGGCAATACGCTAGTATATATATATACAAGAAATGTTCTCTGTAAGTGACACCATTAGAGAGTCTGAGAGAGTCATGTATGGGATTTCTTGGCTACTTCATCACTAATTTCAAAACCAAAAATTATTTCAACTCCACTGACAGTTGATGCATAGCTACTGGAACTATTCTACAGAATCAGAGCTGGTACTTGGGTGCCTAAAGCTACTGCAAAGACCTCTACCAAAACTGTGAATATGTTCTATGCTCTTATTATCTTCAACAGGGTATAATTAAGTGTTCTCTGAAGTTTTAATTTTAACTTAGTTTCAATTTTGTAGACACTAAATTTCTAAATGTTTAATCTATAAGCAGAATATGTTTTGTGTTGAACTGTTCATAGCCTTTTGGTGTACACTATACTGATATGCTCAACCTACCAAGTGTTTTAATATCATTGTTGATCTCTGCAAATGTAACTTCTAATTTCATCATTATTAAAGCTGATTTCAAGTTGAATTAGAAATATTTCTCCATTTTCACTTTTCAAATCTTTGTCAAGTTCATGTTTAGCTATCAAAGTTTCTAAATTCTGGTTTAATACTATTTGAAAAGCTTCTAAGTTGTTTCTAATGTGTTAGACAAGTGTTTTTCCTCGTATTGAAATCATTTTGTAGAGTTGAGGCTGTTCTAGAGGTTGCTTCACATTTTCATAACCAAAACCCCAAATCTGAACCCTTAAAATTTCTACTGTCTCAAAATTGCATCATTATTATATTAAGGGTGGTTCGACATGTCTGTTAAGACTTTGAGCATATTTTAATTAGTATTTAGAGTGAGCTTTGACACTAGTTTGCACTGAACAATAGCTAAATTTAAGTTGAGCATGGCATACCAGATCTTTTCTGTGGTCTACTGTATTTAAGGTCTAAAGTTGCTGTTAAATTGTCATTAAATCTTCAACCACTACATTTGTATGGACTCTGATGGTTCAATTACATTGACCATATCATATTTAGCTTTAATTGGTGACTGTTGTGGTTACATGGTGCCTTCTTCTTAACATTTGATTTTCTGCAGTTTGCTATCTATTGTTTTGAGCTACCTTGCGCTGATAGAAATTCATATACACTGTTATACACAATTAAAAGTGATTTGGGCTTCATAAATTGCTTCTGCATATGTATTTATATAGGGTTAAGCAATGACTACCTTGGACCTAGCTATTTTTGTCAAGTGTTGCTGTCAAATGAATCTTGCAAAGAAGTGTCATTCTTGCTTATTAACATTTAGGGTCTGATCATAACCATACTGTATTGTTGCTGAACTGTAGTGACTCAAATGTACTTTAGCATACTTCAACTAACACATTAAGCTCCCTTTTGATTTTTGTTGGTCAAAATTGAAACTAATCTTGCTCAAAGCATAATTTACCTATCCTGAAGTACTGTTCATGACTGATATAATCTCTTCTTGCTGTCAATCATATTGGAAAGGAGGCTAATCTATTTTAACTTGATTCATGCACTGATATTAACATTCAACCAAGTGTATTTGACCTAATTAAAGGTGTTGGTGAAGTTATAAGGTTGAATTTATCACCACATAGGCATTTGCATTCTAGAAACTGATTTAGCTCAATTTATTCTGTTAGAAGCATGTTCTGAAACTGCATTTTCTGAAGAATGATATTTAATTTTCAAATATTAAATGAGCACACTTGTTACTATATTTTATGTCTGTGTTAGCCGCTGTTTTGCTAGAAATAGTTCAGGTGGCCAAAAGGAATTCCATATTAGATGTTGCACTGTCCTTCTAACTAAATTGACGATCTAGTTACTGTTATGAGCACTGTGATGAATACATAGCTGGAACCAAATGTGAGCATGAGAATTATGACAAATTATATTTGTTCAAGTGATCTCTGAACTTAACCTGAGGCTGTAACAAACCTTCAAGCTTCGTATCTCAAATTGCAAGCATAATTGTCTTAGTTACTTTTGTTGCTGAAAATCTTCAAAGTATTGGAACTTCATTGATCAAAGCAGATTTAGTGTGTCTACATATCTATCCTTCCTGAAGAGTTGCACTTGAAGAATTGAAGACCGACAAATCAAAACTTAAAGAGTTGTTGTTTGTCACATTGAACTGACTCCACTATCACTATGTATAGTCCAAGTATTGGGATACTTTGGACAGGGGGAATGTGAGTGATTGTGGTGAGATTTGGTGTAAGATAGCTTGGGCTTGGGAAAGCCTGGGCTGGGTTGAGAGCAGAAAAGCTGTTGTGAGATTTGGTGAGAGTGGTTCAGGCTTAGGGAGGCTATGAATTGGGTTGAGTGTTGGAGCGACTATGTTGTGAGTTGGGTGAGTGAGAGAGTGATTGAGAGAATTACTGTACTATCCTTTCAAACATAGTGGAGATCAGTTTGATGAGGTTTTTTCTCCACTCTGGGGTTTGTTGTCCCTTCAAAGGAGAAGGGACAACAAGTTCTAGAGTGAGCAAAATATGGGAGCGTTCTTTTATTTTGGGGGAAAGAGGGTGATTAGTACTTAGTAGGGAGAAAAAAACAAAAACTTAATTCTAACAGCTCTATTTATCGAAGAGCTAGTAAGAATTTGACAACAGTCCAGTTATTTGACTCTTTTGAAATCAAGTCACAAGTTAGATAGATGCCCAGATATATCAACTTTCGTTAAAAAGATTATAGCAATATCTGAATTATCAAAATTTCCATATTCTTTTAATTTTAAGATCTTTGCCACCATCAGTGCAATTGAAATGAACTCCTCAATATTTTTAAGGGCTTCTTCCAATATGCCACATGACATAATCATAACAGTGTAACATTATGGATCTATGATGCAAGTTTCTCAACAATAGAGATCTCATTTTGAAATTTTGAGAGATTTTATTCCAAGTAAGAACTCTGATGGATCTTTAGAATCTCAAGATATGGTACAAGGGACCAAGTCAAAATACACATAACATTACTACACTAAACCAGGAAAAGAAGTGAAGAATATTGATATGTGATGGCCAAAATATTGCAAAACTCACTAATTTTGTAATCTATGATGCATATCCATAATTAAGGGGAAGATTGAAGGACATAGTTTAGAAGGGGAGAAGTGCTACTAGGCTATGTTCTAGCCATTGACTAATGATCAAGTTAAAGACAAGCCAGCTATGTTTGGTACTACATCATTTAGGATGTCAAGAAACAACATTTTTTTATCCCAAAGGTCCAAAAGAGAGAAAAATAAAGTATGAGACATGTATAAAAAATTAACTTAAACAAAATGAGATGTATAGTAGATCTCAAGTTAAAAAGAAAAAATTAATGCTTTCATGCAAAGCTTATTTTGGACAACCAGACAAGATGATCTAAACCAATAAGATGGAGTGGTGATGTGCAATGAAAATCAATGGATGTACTAGAGACATGGTTCAAACTAAAAGTGACATAAAGACGAGAGAAAAGCCAAAAGGAAAATGCATTCATGATATGAAACCATTTTATAAAACAAAATTCATATAATAAAAAGACTTGGAGCTTTGTTAAGTTGCACTGGACTGTGATTGAGCAAAGGTTATTCTAACAAATCTCACATAAAGATTCATGTTGTTATCCTAATACTTTACCCTTATTTGCAACTTACAAGGTTTGGTTGGAATCAAATAAATTGAAAATCTGACAAGGACATGTATCATTATAATGATTTTGAACTTCAAAGCAAACTTTTTAATAGCAAGAATCTGGTGACAATAAACAAAGCCAACTTGTCATATAAAATTTACTATAGTTAACTAGACACTCAACCAGGCCCTCAAGGCTAAAGTGATAAACTTCTGAGTTTCTAGACCTTTTGAAAGAACATACTGAGAGTCACGGCCCATAGGAACTTTGTATGAGCAGGACGAAGGGCAGCCATAAAGTATGGTTTGCATTTGGTGTGGGAAAAACTGGAAGGATGTATAAACTTTGGAACTAATGGAGGCATTGTTTCGGACTAGCTAGAAATATAATGCAGAAGGTCATTAATGATAAAAAATATTCTTTAGACTCATAACTAGGCAAAGATAAAAAAAGACAAAAAACAAAAATAAACAATGTAGAAGGTTATAATCAATAGCAATATTGCTCAACTTAGTTACCAAAACATAAAGGAAAGAAAGAAATATCGTTTGACTTCATCACCATGCAAAAAAAAAGGCTTTGTAGAGATCACTAAACTCCTCCAGAAATTCACTTTGGCTTGCAACATATTTTACCCAGAAGGTTATATATGACTTTCATATACATATCACAAAGAAAATCCGAGTTACAGACCTCAAATTTTAAAGTTATGCAAACTACCATTTTTGCAGTTAGAACATAATCATGTGAGGCCAAAAAAGAAGCTATGGTGGGCATGCTAATTCACATAAAGTGATAAATATATGACTGAATCTACTAAAAAGCTCTAGATACCATAACAATTTAAGGCAATGATAGAGTACAAATGCAAAAACCAAAGTCGAGTGAATAAGTCAAATGCCAAACAGATATCCTGTATGTTTGCATGGCTTCTAAGTCAACATCCCCAACTTCGTTGCATTAAATTATATATTAAACAGAATCAGCTGGCACATTTTTATTCAATACACATGTATGTGGCGTTGTGGCCAAGATAGAGAATGCTTGAGATTGATGTTATCTATCTAAGATAGCCAAAGAATGCATACTTATGCTTCAGTAAATTATAAGAAGATGGGAACAAGATAGATATGCAAACCAAAGCAATTTGAAACCAATGAAAACAATTCAGCGGCTCCTCCCTCCTCAATTCATCATCATATGTTTTTCCCTTAAAAGAATAAAGTAGAACCTAGAAAAAGGTAACCTAGCTCATAGTGATACATGACAACCCAGATAATACAAAGAAATGTATTTTAAAAAGGATAAAAATAAAAGTCAAAAAGCTTACCTCATATGCGTTTTGAAGCTTCATAAAAGCTTCAACAGCCTTTTCATTACCCATATTTTCTCAAGAATTGACCAGCATTGCCTAATAACCAAACCAAAAAGCTTGTTTAAAAATATTTACCACTTCTTTTCAATATAATATGGAGTTACACCAAGAAATGCCACATATCCAAAAGAAAGTAATCCACTGGTAAGCTACAAGAAACACCACTGAATTTCATAAAAGAACAAGCTACTATCACCCATATAAAGCACACCATAATCTATGGGACCAGCATAAAGAAAAATAGTAAGCTGCAAATATGATTCACAGTGATGCTTTCTGGCAAAAAATAAATAATTAAATAACTATAAGTCACCAAACTTTTTCCTATATTCATGCTTGAGTACAGAAACATCTACAATATAATATTGGAATAAACCCAATACCGAATAGTGATATGTAGGGTTTAACAAGCGAACAACTTCATCTTCGGATGTTATTTCAGAATCAATTAGTCGAAGGCACTCCTGAGCTACAATCAGTTGATTAACCAGACCTCATTTCAGAGGGTTAAGCTGGTTCACCATAGAAAAAGACGGGACAACCTTGCACACCAACTATTTCAAGGGGTTATCGTTGGGCCTTCCATGCTCGTTTACTTTATTTCCAAGAATAATTTTAAATAAATAGTACAAGACATTCATGGCTCAATGTGAATGCCACCCTGCATTCCAAAGAACTCCAATCTCAGTGAGGTTGGAAGAAAAATTAACATATAGACAAATAGAGATGATACTTCCCACATTAAAAGAAAGGTCAAGAAGATCACCTCCAAAGAAGATGATAAGTGTTGTTGTCCAAAAGCTTCCATAAAACCACCGGAATACAATTCCAGAAATTGCAATAAAAAAATTTGCAATAGCGAAGCAAACAAGAAGTCCCATCAAAGTAGCTATGACCTAAATAATTATAAATCTGTTCAAGAAGATAAAAGAAACATAGAAGTCAACTGCTCAAGTACAAAAATTATTTCTAAAAGAACTGTTAACAAGAAGAATACAAAAAATGTTACTACTTCATTCATCAGGCCAATGCCAGTTGGTATAACTTCTCCTCCTTGAGCCCATAGTGGGTATTGTCACAGTATGCGAGTAACAGTATTTACCTAAGAGAAAAAAATGATAACAAAAAAAAATGGTACTAGACTAAGATATTAACACGTGAAAACTGATTGGATCCATTAGATTCAACAAAAAAATTGAAAGAAGAAATCATAATCCAAAATGGGTCCAATAAAGAAACTGGAAGAAACCACGTGAGATGATATTAGTTGTAAGAATCATTAGTCCTATTTTATGTGATGAGCACATTCATAATTAACCAGAACTAAGAAACCATGCACTTGAACACGAGTAGTTTACTTTTCACGGAGAGAGAGTATTCACATATTATATAAACAAAACCAAAATAAAGGTATGAATGGTTTAATAAATAAATAGTTAAATAGTGAAGTAAATGGTTATATGAACTGTGGAGAAAAAAGTGAGGTAAATAATGGTATGACCGAACCCAATTGAAATAGGAATCAGGTCGAACGTAGTTCGTCCCAAGGGCCAAATACGAGAATATGGGTTGTTCATAGATGACTTTGAAGGAAACTTTAAGTGATTTTGATTTGAAAAGAGCTATTTGAGAAGAGTCTTGGCAATGATGTTTTGAAAATTGTAAATGATTCTTGAAAAATAGGACTTAAAATATGAGAAGAATTTTTGAAAAAGATATTTTACAAGGAATTGCCGAAGAGTTTTTAAATATTTGTTTGGAGTTCTTAAAACTTTACTTCAAAAAATATGTTTTTATTTTAAAAAGGATATCCTTGAAAAAGGTGGTCAATTAAACAGTATCATTCATTCAACTATGTCCAAATCGACATTTGATTGACTGTCTATATTCTCAAGCACCTATGAACCTTTTTTTAAAAAAATATTTGAGAAATATTTTTTGTTGACATGTATTGTTCCTTCAGTATCAAACCACATGTTGTTGAGTTTTCTTGGTTAACAAATCATCATCAATCAAAGAGGACTTTACTTGGGGCTGTAATGGGGCCTTGGGTAAAGTGGTTTGAGAAAGAAAGGTTATATTAGGCTCGACATATGACGCATAATTGGGTGATGAACTAATGATCACTCAAACACTACTCCAGTTTGGGGCATGATCACTTAGGTATTAAATCACTTGCTTACTATCATCTCATTGTCTTCGTCATCGTGATCCCTAGCTTGGGTTAATGAAAGAAATAAAACTGGCTCAAAAGGATTATCAATGGTAATATTTGTATTAACTTGGGATAGAGAAAATGATGGCCTCTCATCCCTTCATTTTTGACTTGTTAATCTCAAGAACTCATTTAACATAGAGATATCTATCGGATGAATTGAACATGTACTTAAAAAATTTTCACCTATGATGACCAAGCTCAAGGGATATAATCAGGTCGTGTTGTTTTAGCTACACTCAGTTCATATTGTGCTTGAGTTGTAAACAATGCAATTCATTTGTTAATTTAAACGCTTAAGAATGAAACGATACCCACAATTTTGCACCTACAATATGACAAGCTGGGGATATCTTGAATTTTGAATTTTGAAAAAAGGGCTTTTGAGAAAATGTATTTTGGATGAGGCATAGTGATATTTAAGAAGGTGAGTTAAAAACACAAGGGATGGTTTTTTTATAAAAAGTTAATTTTGACTTTAAAAAAGGTGATTTTTATAAAAATTAATGAAAGTGGCATTTTTTAGAAATTTTGAAGAGATGGAATTTAGAATGTGATGGAAAAGGAGTTTAAAATGGTGATTCCTAAGGATCATGAAGAAATAGTTTAGAATGGTGAATTTTGAGTTTGAGATTTTTTTTTTTGTGAAAAATCAAAGATCAAGATCGAAAAACCATGAAAATGGTTATTTTGAACGCCTAGAAGGGTTTGGGAACTTGCCCCAAGTTGGGGGTTGAGCTGACCTAGTGAAATACCCTCCCACAAGATTTCGTGCATGAGGTGGCCAGTATCATACACAAAACCAGGGAGATACATAAAACTGGTAGCAACAAGCAAAGATAGAATGAACAATTTTCTAAAAGTAGAATAGAAAGTTCCTCTGAATTAAAATAACTGTTAAATAAGCAAGTATATGTCCGATAATACAATTTGGAAGTCTCGTAACCCAAGGACCCCTTAACCACAAAGACGAAGAGTTTTTAATTCTAAATTAATACTAACAATCAAAGTCTCAAAAGTTCATAGTCTGACTTTTAAAGAAGATAAGTTCTTACCCTGTAACTGATGAGATGAGACGTCTGTTACAACCAAACCCTAAAACTCTATCCTCGTGGTGGAACCTGTCTGGGACCTGAAATATCAACAATATACATACCTTTTATCTAGTTTCATGTTTCCAAAACAACAGTCATTATTTATAATGTCCCACTCAAATCCTTATTATGCAAAAGTGAACACATTTCTTAAGTTCAACAAAAATAAACATAACATGAAATAATATCAAGTTTAAGCAATCCTAACATGCCCCCATTTTATCCTTTGATACCTTAATAGGTGTAGGTATAAACATGCTAGTCATTTCCTACCTAGCTCATGTTTTCAGAAATAAAAATCATCTTATACATTGTCCCAACAAACCCTTATCATTCAACAATGAACATATTCTTTAAGTTCAAAATAAAGAAACATAAGTATGCATTTTATTAAATTTAGGCAATCCTAACATGCCAAATATAATATATAGATACCTTATTAGGTATTGGCAATCCTGACATGCCTAGCAATCCTGAAATGTCAAATATGATGTATAGATACCTTATTAGGTATGGGCGATCCTGACATGCCAAATATAATGTATAAATACCTTATTAGGTATTGGCGATTCTGACACACCTGGCAATCCTGACATGCCAAATATGATGTATAGATACCTTATTAGGTATGGGCGATCCTAACATGCCAAATATGATGTATAGATACCTTATTAGGTATTGGCAATCCTAACACGCCTAGCAATCCTGACATGCCAAATATGATGTATAGATACCTTATTAGGTATTGGTGATCCTAACATGCCTGGCAATCGTTACATGCCTCCCTCCTAATATGAAACATAAAATAAAATAGGGTGCATTATGATTTTAATTTGCACAAAATAAAGTGATTTAACTTATCCGATATGTGATCATCACCATAAGACAACGCATTCACAAGTAAACAATAATCAAGTATTTCATGGATAGTTATAACTTCAAAGGAAAAACACATTCAAGTAAATCAAATAACACAACTACTATCCACTTTAGCAGCAAACACCCAATCAAACCTTCAATTTATCTAAACCTTCAAGGGAGTCAAAACCTAACTCGACTTTAAGTTCTTGGGCCTATTCTGCTTCTAAGATCCCTATTTAAACATTTTGGAATTTTTTTGCAATTTTTGGGAATTTTTAAAAATATTTTTCCAGCAAAATAAAATAAAAAATAATTTTTGAGGCATACTTTAAAATTGATAAAATCACAAGGGAAACTCATTTCCACCTAAAATTTAAAACCCAGGTGTATTTCATCCCTATAAAGTTACCTAAATTTGTCTATAATTTTTTGGAATTTTAAAATATTTTCTACAAATAAAAGAACGTGAAAACCCAACTTTTAGACACTTTAAAAATTAATTAAACACCAAGGGAAGCTCATTTTGAGATGAAACTTTAAACATAACTTCATTTAATATCCAGGAAGGTACAATAAAAATTTGGGAATTTTTGGAAATTTTAAGTATTTTCTTAAATAAAATAAGTTGAAAAACCTAATTTTTTGACACTTTAAAAATCAATTTAAAAACAAGGGTAAATCTTTTCGAGGTGAAATTTAAAACCCAAGCTCCTTAAACCCTCAGAAAGATGAGATAAAATTTTGGAAATTTTTTTGGAATTATAAAAGTATTTTTAAAAAATAATTTTCTGAATTTTCAAGCTTTTCCAAAAATTTCAAAATTTTGTAAAAAAATACCAAACTAATTTTGGAATGGGCCCATATCAAACCCAGAGGTGGGCTCCCGCGAGTGGGGCCCAAAAATGACCTTCTGGCCATCGGTCGGCGCAGGTCGGACACGCCCCCACACGTCGGCGGCGCGTGTGGGGTCACGCACCTGCTGGTGCTTCTTCCCCAGCGTGCTGGGGGCTTTTTCGGCCTATTTTCCAGCGTCTTCCGGCCTCCATTCACCCCAATTTTGGTACCAATCTTCTCCTCTTGATCCCTCTACCCACTGGTACAAAAACCCCCATCAAAAGGCCCAAATCGAAAACCCCCAATTCACAAATTCTAGTGTTCTTCACAAAATTTCAAAAACTTAAACTTAAATTCCTTTATGATCCATTCTCGAATGCTCAAGGGTGAGTTACCCAATCAACAACAACACAAAAACCATGAATTTGAAACCTTAACGAACCACAGATTTGTTCAATATATTCTCATGTACATCATGTATATATATATGTGCGTATAACTATATATATGTAAGTATGTCCCAACACATATGTATATATATATATATATATTCAGCTGCCAATTCATAACCTCACAAAGATCACATTATACATAAAATCACAGATTACATAATCAATCTTATACCCAAAAATAATACATAAAAAATTAAACCATGCAAAAACCAATTAAACACCTTAGGACTTAGACTATGCATACAGATTCAAAAGGGAAGAGAAGAATCGAACTTGCCTCTTTGACGATTCAAAAACTCGTTCACCCAATCGCTCCTTCACTCCATTCCCTCTTTCGATTACTCTCTTGGTTTCTGTGCATAAAGCCAACGGCAGAAACCCTAGCCTCCTATTTTCTTTTGTCTTAATTATTATTATTCCATTTTTTTTCTAAAAACCAAATAAACTAAATAAAAGAAAAATAAAATAATATAACCATAACCCTGGCCCATCAACTTAAGCATACCCCTAGCCCAACCATTCTAGCCCAGACTCCTCCCCAGCCCAATCCAAAGCATTTAAAATTTTAAAACACACAATACACCATCAATAAAACAATTCACATAAAATGATAAAAGAAATATAAAGGCAATACAATTCACATGAACTAATAAAATGTATAAAGACTAAACAATTCACATGAAATGATAAAATATCAAACTTAACAATTCACATGAAATGATAAAAATATAAAGGAAAAGCAATTCACATAAAATGATAAAAAAGAAAAAAAAGGCAAAGCAATTCACATAAAGTCAAGGAAAAAAAGTATGATTTATATAAAGTCACACAAAGTATGATTTATATAAAGTCAAGGAAAAAAAGGTTCTGTAAGTGAACACTCATCTAAGTCACACACACCTTTTTTTAGCTTTTGTTGATCTATGTGTTGTCATGTTTCATATAATTGCAGCCAGGACTCTCATTGTAGTTCGGAACCATACTTCCAAAATCCAAATAATTTCTTTTCCACGAGGAACTCTTACAATAAGTGATGGCTGACTCTGCTTAGTTCCAATATCAATCAAGAGAAGAAATTGCAACAGGGGATGTCCTAATGGGCTTTTGTGCTATGACTCATTAAGTGAACACAGGCTAATTACTCAACCCCACAGCCCCCACTAAACAAGCTTTGATTCATTTGGAGTAAAACAAACCCTCAAATATCTAAGTATTGAACAAAAAGGAATGTCTCACTTGCAAAAACTAGAAAGCCAAGTAGTGATAGATACACTAACAAGAACCAGAAGAGGCTTAGTGAAGAATCAAAGGAATAAGAGGGAGTTAGAAGGACAATTTATTCAAAGAAGAGATAAAAGAAGATTTCATTCACAGAAGACTAGTGTTGTTACCCTTACATCATGGCCTATTCTTCATTAACTTGACACTGATATTTAATGGGAATGTAGTACAGAAAATGAAAAGCATTTTTGCCTTTTGATTTTGGTCCATTGTCGCTTGTTTATTACCTCCTATTCACTAAAAGGATTAATTTTTGGTTGTAGGTTGGCTGCATTGGCATTATGATCACCTTGATAGAATTATTTCTGATAACCACTGGATTTGATTATCATAAATGAAAAACAACATCATGTTTATTAACTTATTTATTTTCATGACTTATTTGATATGAAGGACTATCTTCAGGCCATATTTACCTCTGCCCCAGTTATCTGTCTATCTCCAATCTTTACACTTACATCAGCTCAGAGTCAATGAGGATGCTACTCTTTCTCTCTCTCTCTCTCTCTCTCTCTCTCTCTCTCACGCATAATTTCTCAAGGAATCCAACATTTCTAGTAGGGCAATCATCCACCAAAATTAACACTATAAATATTTCACTTTTATATATAAAGCACAAAACTTCAGAAAAAGGTGTCGTGTTCATGCCAAACATGTTCCAAAAACTAACACTTCATTGACACTCCTGAACACATGAACACATGACAGACACTTCAAGAATGTGTCTATATATATATATATATATATATATATATATATATATATATATATATTTCAGACAATTAGTCGACACATACTGGGCACTTGGCCAACACATCCCAGACATCCCCAATACAAGTGTTATATAACATAAACACATCTAAGAGTAAGTAGCCATGTCCAACAATCTTGGAAACAACACGACACACCCCAAAGTGTCTACTTTTTTTCTTTTTAAGAAAAATTGACACTATACAATATCATCACAAGTCAAGCATGCAGCCAATGAACTTTTTCAAATATATAGGACTAAAATATAATTGTATTTACAAAATAGAAAAGTAGTAACATGTATAATATAATAATCTTTTCGATCTCGAACAACATCATATTTTAAATTCTGTAACTCTTAGTATAAAAGTTAATTAAAATTATATAATTTTCTTACTCAAAAGATGATATAAATTAAACTTTATATTTATATATAGTCATGTCTCATGTCCTACCTATTTATTCAAAGTGTCGACATATCTATGTTGTATCATGTCTCACCCTATGTCGAGAAAATCCTTCTATAGGAGCATTTTTGGGTTTGAAGGGATGAATTTCCCGTGGAAGGCTATTTGTGCACTAAGGCCCCTCCCCAAGGTGGCCTTCTTCAGATGGACCTCCATTTTTGGGAAGATTTTTTATCAACGTTGAATGTTACGCATTCTAGCCTCTTAACTTATGTATTTTATTCTCTTAGTGATAGATTATTTTGTGATTTTACTTCGTTTTAGTGTTTTATGTATTTTCAGGACCTTAATGATTATTTCAGTTAAAACCATGATTTTGGGCTTTTAAAAATGACATGCAAGAAGGTTAGATGAAGTCTACATCAAATGGATCCATTCAACTTGATATTTTATTTCAAATCAGCCCATGGAAGAGGTCTAAGAGAATTATAGCTGTTTAAGAAGTTTACGGGCCTGAAGCCCAATTCTACGCTTAATACAGTCTTAATCCCGTTTTGGAAAACGGACTAGAAGTGTTATTTTCGAGCCTCAAATTGACTTAATTTTCACGTAGGTTGAACAAAATTCGATTATCCACACTTTGGTGTATTCTCTTGGGGCATAAAGTGGCGAATTGAATGAGAGTTCCGTGGTAGAGAGAGCTTTGGGACAGAATTGAGACATACTTTGCAGAGCTTTGGAGTGGGGAACCATTGGAGAACGAAGTCTTACGCATAATTCATGAAGATGATGCCTTTCTTCCTCAACTGTTGAAGCTTCTTCTTCTACCATGAGTAGTTAGTTCATCCACTAGGGTTTTGATGTAGCCCTAACTAAGCATCAATGGTTTGATTATTTTAATTATTGGGGACCTTTATATACATGCATAGATTGTGTAATGTAGAGGATTCTTATTATAGAATTGAACAATAAAAGTCTTATAAATTCAGTTTCAATGATTTCTTATCTTGTCTTAGATATTTGGTTGTTGTTATTGAACTCAATCTCTTTTATTTTCTGTGACTATGAGAGCGA
Organism: Cornus controversa; assembly: GCA_026545225.1. Lineage (NCBI taxonomy): Eukaryota > Viridiplantae > Streptophyta > Magnoliopsida > Cornales > Cornaceae > Cornus > Cornus controversa. Next base: position 14,459,863 of record CM048853.1, on the reverse strand, counting down.
TCATTACACAATGGTAATCACTGAATATATCATTATACGCTTTGATGGAGTATGCCTAGAGAAGATGGACCATACTGCACCCTAGAGTAGAGTAGTTAGGCAGATGGTTCATGCCAATCGAAGATAGTCCATGACTTAGCCTTAATCATATGTTATCTTCTTGACAGATGAAGGTGAGCTTGTAGCCACCGACACCACTTATGCATGATGTAATTCCTCATAGTTAATTCAATTGACCATTGATTGTGGAGTTAGTGGTGAAGTCAAATACCCCAGATTTATCTCATATTTTCTACACTCTCTATTTATTTTGCTTTTTAATTAGTTTAAATATTAAAAATAAAATTCTTTTCTTTCTAAATTTAATTAGAATTAATTCTGTACTCCAACTCATTCAAACCATAATCCCTGAGCTTCGACAGCCCTTTCAATAGCCCTATTCTGCAAGCAATTCGTTCTATTACGAAGTGTGGTAATTTTAATTGAGACGCACTCACACACGCATCAATTTTGACCCTTGACAATTTGAGGAAAAGGCAACCCATCATTGTGAATTAGTGTTGCATATGCAAGAGAAATGAGGAGTGAGTTAGAAACTTAAAATGTTTAGGATAGGTTTTTGAAACTAGAAACCTCAAATTTTACAACACCACCTGGCAGTATGTCCTAACATGAGGGAGAAGTATTTCCATCCCCTTCCTTAATCCATCCAATCCTCCATTTTTTCCTACAACAAATCTCTTCTTCCAAACTACTACTCCTAGCTCACCTTTCAAAAAAATTCCTCTTATCCACATCTGCTCTAGTGATTTAAATTAGTCCTCTACCATGTCAATTAAATCAATCTTCCGGAAGAGATCATTCTTAGAGAAACTAAGATCACCAAACACCTCTTTATTGGACACCATTAGATTAAATTCAGTTACAAAATCTCTTCGTGAAATTATAACCTTCCCATCCTTCCAGTATAGGTTCAGTCCCCCATATAACCCCAAGGATTGATGAAAGGAAAACTGCTCAAACACATATTGTCAAAGCTAAAAGGCACCATTCGCTAAAAATAATATATATATATATATATATATATATATATATATATATAAGAAAATAGGAAAGCCGCACGCTAAGAATGATAACCTTCCAACCAAATAGACTAAAATTAATATATAAGAATTTCAATTTTTTGACTCTATTTGATTTAAAAAGACCAAAATTACCTAATTTTCTAAACCATAATCGATATGCATGAAACATTCAAAGTACTTATTATTCATATGATAAAATAATAAATTAAGAACAGAGAAACAAAAACAGCCAGAAATGCTACATAATAGGGACCTTCTCTAACACCTCCACCTTATACATCTTCAACATTCCACTATTCAACTTGTTCCAAGTTGCCACGCCGCTAATATCAACCAACAACGACGAGTGCTCGGCAAACAGCCCCTTCTTCACCTTCTTAACGAAGGGAATGCGCCAATGCCCAAAAGATAAAGATACTCATTCAAACAGTTCACGAGTATATCCTCATTATGAATTGACTTGGGTTTCTTGTATTTGTGGCTAATCAACTGCGACGACCCAAATATAAGTGGTAGAAAATGATAATCATCGAGTCCCCAAACACCATGTGACCTTGTAGGCTCGAGACAATACACCAACTGCAACTTTCTCATCAATTCAAGATACCTAACAAAAACCCTAGACACAACAACTTGGTAATCCTCTTCTATGATTACCCCTAACCTTGCCAAATAATACAACCAAGTAGCAAATTTGGTTTTATGACCTGTACCATAATCAATCTGGCTCGAATTCCCAAAACTATCAGCGAAGTAAAAGACGAGCTTGACAGTGGTGGATTGAAGATTGTTTGGGAAGAATTAGAACATAAACGAATGTGCATTGTCGACCATATGATTGTGCCAAGTTCTGTATGCCAAATTGCCATACCGAGAGGATTGTGGGAGCGGAGGAATGTCGTTGACAGATTGAATTAGGGTTTTGATGATGGACACAATTGAATTGATTTTGGTGGATTGATGGTAAGAATCAGAGATCTTGTGGCTGCGGATGGATCCGCTAAGGGCAACAACGAAGTAGAGGAAATTGTTGTTGGAATCGAAGAAGTGGAAGTGGCGAAGGTCATCTTGGGAGTGGTTCTTCTTGGTTGGGGTTTGTAATTGGTAGGGAGGAGAGATGATGGGGACTTTCTGGGGTTGTGGGATAGGGACGAGGATGATGGTGTTGGAGTTTGGTGGGAGATTGAGGGTTGGGGCGCGTATGGGGTGGTAGGTGGGCGGCGGAGACACTTCAAACCATGTTGTAGGTGGCAAGAAGGCGGTGGGTCCATTGTAGTTGTAGCAGTGGCGTGGGGTTGTGGTGGTGATGACAATGGGGTTTTTGGCAGTGGTTCTTGCTTGTCAAGAGGAGAGTTTTCATGGGGATCCATTTGGAAATGGTGGAGATGAGTAGGAGATGATGAATCAGTGAGAATCTTATAATCCTTGATCCCAATCCAATGGAACCCCAAGTCTATCCTGTGTTGAACCTTGATCCTGACAACCTTGAGATAGAGTATCAAGCAAAGCCATCAATCATTGAAATGTCTGCATCTCCTCTATAGTATCCACAATGTTGGGATGAGATACAACCTTTAAAAGCTCAAGCATACGACCAACAGACCTTCCAACACCTTGTCCTAACCATGACATTTCCAACAGGTATCTCTAGCGTGCCTCAGCTTTTGAGGAGGAGTGAGAAAAGCAGATATATCTTACGTCAAGGTCTGAACATATACAAAAGATTGTCATAAGAAAGATAATGGATTTAAATCTAATCATACTCTATATTGAGGCCAACTAGAAAATTATATACTCATTCCTTCTCGATTAACCATGAAACTTCACACTACTATCACAACACAACACGCCTGGACATCACCAGTGATCATAAAAAGGGTCAGATTGCTTCGGCTTCTTACTTGCCCTGTCAAGTATCCATCCAAGTGAATCATGAAAAGGGTCAGATTGCTTCGGCTTCTTACTTGCCCTATCAAGTATCCATCGAAGCCAAAAGCTTGTACTGATAGTTTCCAAGCCAAATAATTGCTCCCATCCAACGTTACTAGATCAATCCGAAGGGACATATTATTTGCAAGAGTTATACATAACTCTATTCCCTTGCCTCACTGCTAGTAGAATTGCACTCACCTTTGATGTGTCTACATAGCCATTAAGGTAGTACTAACAGGATATAGAAGTTGAAAACCAAGGATGATATCACAGAGATATGAACACCAGCTCTAAAAAAACCGAAACATGCCTGAAGTGACTCCATAAGCTGACAATGCTGCAAACCAGCAACCAGACACAACAAGAAGGAAAAATCCAACAAGCTCAATATGAGAAATACAGGATGCAATGAAAAAAATCAAGATGCAATGAACTCAAAGAGACAAACATGGCCTAGGTGCACCCCATAGCAGTGAATAATACAAAAAATAGTCCATCCCAAAAATAACCAAATGGTATATCACAAATATGAGACCTATTTTTCTGGAAATACTTCAAAAAGCCAAAAAAAACCATCAAGATAACTATAAAAAACTTGAAAATTTTACTACTAGTCTTAGAATTAGGAGACAAATCAATCCATGTCAGTTTTGGCTCAAACAGACTATACCAATGCTTGTGTCACCATACAAACCCTGACTTCAGCGTAGAGAGAGAGAGGTGGGGAAGGAGGGAGAAGGAGAGGGTGAGAAATAAAGAGAGGGAGGGGGGAGACTGGAGAGAGAGAGAGAGAGAGGAGTAAGAAAAAGGGTTGGAGAATAAAACTGATAACTCTATAGCCCATTTATTTATATTATTGTGTAAGCAGCAATTACAAAAATAACACAAGCACTAATTACCCGAATAATAAAAATTCTAACAAAAAAACAAGTATAGCACCAATGATTTACACCCCTTCCCCTCTCCACCAATTTAAACTACTAGATCGAACATGATAAATATGCATAATATAAAGGATGAGTGGAATGGGTTTCATGCATAGGTAAGGCCTGCGAAAGTGTCAAGTGCTGACCAGCATCCAAGAATACGAGTTTAATAAATCCTCTCTAGCCTCGGCTACTAATCTACTAAAATAGACTTTATGGCATGCTAGAGAGAAACTAGTAGCTCGAGCAGAATGAAGGATATTTAACAAACTTGGCAGAGCAGTGCAGAACTACCAATGGGTTAAGATCCAACTAGATCACACAATTTTGCAAATCATCTGCATTTTCAATTTTTTCTTCTGAAGCATTATCACAAAATTCCATAGACAAGCCATAAACAATGGATTCAGGCTAAGAGTTAGGACAGGGCCTCTTATAGAGAGCTCAATTCCCTCACCTCTCTTACTTTTCTGATGTGAGATAGCTTACAAGTGAAATATTGTCAATGTAAAATCATTTCAATTTCAAAAAATGAGAAATGCCCAACTAATTGAACATGAAACACAAAAATTGACATATATGACACATTTTATGTCTAAGAATCTCAAGTAAACTCTTAATCCTAAAATCTCTGCCTCTAATTCCTCTCTTCAAATTGATATATTTCATCACATAAGCATAACGATCAAATATGAGGGAAAGCAACAAATAGTAGGAAATTACCTAAACCAAACACGCTTGACTTTTGGATGATCAGAGGACTAATTTTTTATCTCTTGATATTCTCAAAGCCTGGATATCATCTTGCTTCCTTTTGAACTCCAAAAATTGTCCGAGGAAATTTTTGTTACCTTTAAGCTCCAACCTGTGAGGCACAGGAAAGAACTTTATTTTCTTTTTCATATGGCATGCAACATAAAGAGAAGGAAAAAATAATAAAAACTTGAGACACATAGAAACACAAACAGAAAAAAGGAAATCTAAAATCAAAATTTTAAAAAATGCTAGTGTAATACCCCACTCCAACACATGGTATGATATTGTCCTCTTTGGGCCTGAGCCCGCACGGTTTTGCTCTTGGGTTTTACCCCAAAAGGCCTCATACCATTTGAAGAGAACATATTACATATAAGCACATCCCCTTTTCCACACCCAAGTGATGTGGGATTGAGCATCCTGTACCCTGTCAGTGTGGTAGCTCAGCCCAGTGTCTGTCTTCGCACCCGCCCACTCACACCCGTCCACAAGGGTTACTACAATCTACCCCCCTACGAGGCCCGATGTCCTCATCGACACACTTCCAGCTGGGTCAGACTCTAATACCAACTGTAATACCCCGCTCCAACACATGGTCTGATATTGTCCGCTTTGGGCCTGAGCCCACACGATTTTGCTCTTGGGTTTTACCCCAAAATGCCTCATACCATTTAAAGAGAACATACTACATATAAGCACATCCCCTTTTTCACACCCAGGCAATGTGGGATTGAGCACCCTGTACCCTGTCAATGTGGTAGCTCAGCCCAGTGTCTGTCTTCGCACCTACCCACTCACACCAGTCCACAAGGGTTACAATAGCTAGTTTGAGCCCAAGAGATGGACTTGGTTGACTTGTGAGAGTAAGACGTACAACAAGGGGCAGTAGACTACCCAGAGCAAATGAATTGCCAAAAGGTCACGTGGTCACCCGTTAAATGTAAATTTTACATACAACAAACTTTTGATGCAGAGAAGTTAACAACATGTCAAAAAAGAATTTATTCAGCAGAGATAACATTCTTTTTGGTCCCTTTTTTCGTTTTCTGTCCAAAGAGATAATTTATTCAATAAAGATAATAATTTTTTTGGTACTTTTCTTTTTTGGTCTTGTCAAAAGAGATAATTTTTTCAACATAGAGAACTTTTTTTTGGTTCCTGTCTATATAGAAAGAGATAAGTATTTTTTGAGTTCTTTTTTTTTTGGTAATTTTTTTTTTATTTTGTCAAAAGATACCGAAAATATTAAAGATTGGAGACATGGAGGGAATATCAGAAAGAGTAGTTGTATAATTTGAAAAACAATAATCATTCACTTATGAAATTAAGGTTAGAAATGTCATTTAATTTAAGATGAGAGCGCAAACGGAGAAAATGAGAGTGCTAACATTGTCTCCCTTAAATAAATATTTATAGATTTTAGAATTTATATTGATTTAACACACTTAGAATTAGCGTGAGAATTTATAAAAGTGAAAATATATAAAAAAAACATTTTTTATAATATTATTTATTTTATTTTTTTTCTCTTTGAAAAAGTTAAAATTTTATTATATTGCTTTTCTTTTGTATTGGGAAGAGTTATGGTACTTTAGTGTTGGAAAGAGTTATAATATTTTTTTATTAAGTTTATAATAATATTATAACTCTTTAAAAAGAAAAGAAAAGTAATAAAATAAGTTAAAATTTTATTATATTGCTTTTCTTTTGTATTGGGAAGAGTTATGGTACTTTAGTGTTGGAAAGAGTTATAATATTTTTTTATTAAGTTTATAATAATATTATAACTCTTTAAAAAGAAAAGAAAAGTAATAAAATAATATTATAAATAATTCTTTTTATATTTTACTTTTATAAATTTTCACTTTATTCCTAAGTATGCTAAATCTATATATATATATATATATATATATATATATATATATATATATATATATTATTTCTAAAATATATTTAAAATTTTAAATTGAGTTTTAGAGAGATGAATTAATTTAGTTAAGAATAGAATTGAAGTTGCTAAAATATGAAAATATGTTGTTTATTTATGAAGTAAATGCGTTGATTTTAAATAAATTCATTTAAAAAACATTAAGTCGTAACATAGTCTAAGTGGTACTCAAATTAAAGCTCTCATAATTATCTTTCTAAAAGAAATGATTTCATCAAAAAAATTCAATTTATAGAAAAGTTGTTGAAGTTTAAGTGAAGAAAACACAAAAATATATTTAAAAAATTATATATTGCAATAATTTAGTGTTGGAAGGAGTTATATTATTTTTTTATTAGGTTTCTTTACTTGTGTGACTTTAGTATAACCTATTTAGCTGTTGACATTTTAACACGACAGGAGGATCTCACAACAGAGGATCCTGGCTCATATGGGTAGATCTGAACCATAAGAACAATAATAATGCCACATACCGAACTTTTTATTTTATGATCTATTTTTTTGCAAAAATTTTGGTCACCACGTCTGCAATTCATCCTCGAGCCGTTGTTGCATGCTGTATACACGCTCTTGCAAGACGATTGTCGAAGATGCATAATTGGACAATATGGATATTACTGTTTTTAGATTCATGCTAGTTTGTATTTTGCGCCTATTATTTAGATTTGATTTGTGTTTTCCTTGAACTTTTTGTGGTTCTTGTTTGTGGAGATGAATTGGGGTTTACTCATCAAATGTTGTTTACTAAAGATAATGGAATTTCTTCCTTCTAAAATACTATGGTCATATGGATCAATTTTAAATATGATGTGGGTTGCTAGGGAAAAATCTTTTTCTTTTTCTTTTCTAGCTAACGAATTTATCACTCTGTGTATCTGCATATGAATAATATGTTTCATAATATTTTTAAGTTGATAGTTTCAAAAGTGAAATTTTGTTTAGTATCACTACATTTATTTAAATTGTTTGATTAGTATGAAGAACTGAACCACTGTTTAGCATATATTTGTTATATGTAGTGTTTGAACTTGGAAAGTGGCATTTGGGCTTTTTTTGATCATTTAAAACAAAAGGCCATTTTTTTTTTGTTTGAAAGGTAAGGGATTTGGCTTATATTATTTCAACAAAAGTCAAATATACAATTTGACAAGGGGCATACCCCAAGGGGAACAAAATGGAAACCCCAAATCAACCATGTGGATAAGAACCAAAACAAACCAATACTAACAAACCAACAAAATAAATCCAACAAAACTCTACAAAGGAAAACTAACTGGCACCATACACCTTGATTCACATATCTAACAAGCTGGTTCATATAGGGAAGCAAAGACTAGTAGATGCCCACACAACAGCTCCTCCTCCAAAGCCACAAAACCAGCAACAGCAAAGCCACCGAACTGGTGAAACAGCAAAGCCACAAAATTGTACAGTATACAAAATTGTACAGCAAACCTCCAGCCATAGTAACAGCAAAGCCATAACACTGGTGAAGGTGCTGCATGTAGTAACTGCTCCCCCCACCCTCCCTCACATGAAGAATTAGAGCATGACTCTACTGCCAATGATCTACAAGCCGAACCCCCAGCAAAATTGCTCAACCACCCTCCACACATTGCAACTGCAAAGCCACAATACACACAAAACTGGTGAAGGTGCTTCATGCAGCAACTGCTCCTCCAACCCTCCATCACCCGAAAAAATAGAGCATGACTCTACTGCCAATGATCTACAAGCTGATCCCCCAGCAAAATTGCCCAACCAACCTCCACACATTACACCTGCAAAGCCACAATACAAATAGAGAAAGCTCCAAGCAGCAGCTCCTCCTCCAACCCTCCACCCCCCAGGAAATCAAGACATGATTCTTTTGCCAAGGATCTAATTGCCAACCCACCCAACATATTTCCTCAAACAGCCTCCAACCAGTGCACCTACAAAACCACAGAACTATCCCATAGTTCCCTATAAGCCCAAGAGCACTCTCACAGGACAGCAACCAATAATAGTACGCAGATTCAGACCACATCAGATTATCAACCATCAAGCAATAGAATCTGACCATATCCCCCATAGCCCAACGACACTCCCTCCAATTATCCACATCATAACACAAGTAATCAAACCAACACACTGTACCCATTAACAAAAATAGAATCTGGAAGTTTCCACTCATCCTTAATCCAAGTATTTGCACGGGAATTAGCAAAATTCTTCATGGACATCATCCTATTTCTGACCACTTGAATTATGCTAGCCTTAATGGTCTCAAAATCTTGAAACTCATTAGAAAAAAACCTCTTATTCCTTTCCTGCCACACCTCATAAACAATAGCAGCCAACACTAATTCATTTACAATGGAAATCAATGTCTTCCCTTTTAATGTTAAGACAACCCACTGAATAAGACCATCCCAGCATAAGTTTGGCCACTGCAAAGCACACTTACTGGACAGCTCTCTCCATAACCTCTTTGTGAAGCTACAATAAAAAAAAAAAGATGATCCCTGTCCTCTACTCTGCTTCTGCAAAAAATGTATGTATCAGTAATCACAGTCCCCCATTGCATCAATCTATACTGAGTCAAAATCCTGTTCTGAATTACAAGCCACAACATGAATGTGTATGCCTAGGTATGGTAGTAGGAAACCACACAACATCTACCCAATTTACTGGCCTCAGTTTGTGCCTTAACTCTTCCTAAGCAAACTTAATAGAAAACTCACCCAACCATAGAACTTTGTCTGGAACATTAGTACAAGAATGAAAACCTTCTGGTAATACTACTTCGCAGGGGTCATCCACTCCATGGTGTTTGTAGAAGGCCAATGCCAACTATTATTCTGAATAACGATTGCAACCCTAACATGTTCCCCCAAACCTGAATTAGTTATCATCCTTCTATGGAATTGAATATTTAAAGGCCCATTAGGCAACTAATAATCATACCACAAGGATGTAGATTGCCCATCCGCAATCTGATGCTTTATGACACTTGTGACCTTTCCCTTGAGATTTAAAATCTTCCTCCAAGTTCAGGTACAATCTGAAGGGACTTTAATACTCCAAAAGTTTCTACCCTTTAGGAGATGTTGGTTAACCCAAACAACCCAAAGAGAGGTGGAATTTGGCTGCACCACTCTCCAAACATGCTTGGCCATAGCTGCAGTATTCCAGATAGTGACATCTTTTATACCTAAACCACCCTCCTGTATAGGATGACACACATCCATCCAAGCAATATTTTCACCCCCCCAACCTCATATCAGGCCCCTTCCACAGAAATTTCCTCATTATGGCACTAATCTCCTTCATAACAGCTTTAGGAAGCACAAAAGTTGATGCCCAATAAACTTAAGTAGAGAACAAGACGACATTAATTAGTTGCAATCTTCTCCCCAAAAGAAAGGTACTTACTAGTCCATGATTGGACTCCTCCTGTAATCTTATGAACTAGGGACTCATAATGCTCAGCCTTAAGTTTCAAAGAAAGAAGGGGGACTCCAAGGTATTGCATAGGTAATTCCCCTTGTTGGAAGCTCAACACATTTAGAATTTGTAACTTAATATCTTCTGATGAGCGTGTACTTCACGCATATGTTATAATATACATATTTTTGCCTAACCCTATGACGCATGTTATAAACCTACTGTAATATATGAGGGTTACTACACGTGTTAATGAACCAACTATACCACACTTCAAAAATTAGATAGAAGTTAGCTCCATGTGTTAATAAATCAATGGTTAACATTTATTTTTGGTGAAACCATCCAGGTGTACCATGCTTTGACTTTACTTGTTGTACCATTTTCAAAAACTTTACTCTAGTTACTTATAAGTTTAGCCATAAGTAATATTTTTGACTGCATTCCAACAAGAAGTTACGGAGTACTTTCTTATACATCTTTTTTTTTTACTTTTAAAATTTTTACACCTTTTTTACTTTAACACAGATTTAGTTACTTTTCTTTTTTACACATATTTAAAAAAAGGAAAAAAAAAACAAATTTAAGTTTCATCTTTTTGAGTTTGGTATTTCAATTTCAGAGAAAATGATTTCTATGTCGTGTTCAAGTACCCGTGTCTGATTTTTGGACACTTCTAATATGTGTCCTCGTGTCCTATAATTTGATAAATAGACGAATCCGACCCCTAGACACACACCCATGTCCAACACTCGTACCCGAGTCTGAGTAACATAGGAGCCAACAATATGTTATCAGTAATAGTCCTCCCTGGAATGAAAGCAATGATCTTGGCAATACATTTATGCAACATGTTGCAGACTGAAATAGGCCTAAAATCTGCCACATATGATGGTTTATTCACCTTAGGGACCTAGGTGATAATAGTTGAATTGACCTCCTTTAAGAGCTTTCCAAAACCAAAGAAAGCTTTAACAGCTCTAACAACATCATTCCCCACCACATGCCACATCCTCTTATAAAATAGGGCATTAAATCCATCACTCCCTACTAATTTATCATCTTTTAAGGAAAACACTATTTTTTTAATCTCCTCTACAGTCACAAGTAGTTGCATCTTTTGACTTTGCTCCATGGTTATAGGATTCTGCACATATTGTTCCAAACTTGGCACATTTCCCCCCTCCTCATGGCAACTTAAATGATTCTTGTAAAAAGTAACAATTTCATTTGTCACTTGGTCCTTCTGATCTAACCTTTTACCATCATCTGTAGTGATTGAGAGAATATTGTTGGTCCTTCTTCTTTGATTAACAATCTTATAAAAATAGGAGGTATTTTTATTCCCAATGTGAAGCCATTGCACTATGGATTGTTGCTGATAGAACACTTCCTCTGCATTTGCCAAATTCTGAAATTTCTGCAGACTTCTAGCTTCTTTCTTCTAATCCTTATAATTGAGAGGCCATTCTTCCAAAATCCTCTTGTTAGCATGTAGCTCCTCCCTAGCCTCCTTAACTCTTTTAGATATATTAGAATAGTGGAAACTATTCAATCTCTTCAGCTCAATTTTCACCATTTTCAGCTTTGGGGTGATCTGAAACATAGAGTGCTATGAACATTTCTATACCACACTTCAGTAACAATTGGGCCAAATTGAGGGTGATCCATTAAAAAGTTATTGAGTCTAAAGGGTTTCTTAGCTTTCTGTTGGGATATGGGCACCTTCAAAATAACCAAAGCATGATCTGAAATGCCAAGAGGCTCAAAAATAGCTTCACAATCTACATAGTGATTGAGCTAGCAATCATTCACCAAAACTCTTGTGATGACCCGAAATCCGGACTGAACTCCAATCGCAACTGTCGGTCGGCCTCCATCATCACCACTTCGATGAATATCCATAGCCGAACACCAATCCGCCATGAATACCCATCCTCAAGTCACACCAAACACAATCCATAGCAGCCGAGTACCCAAACAGTCACCCAATCGAGCTCAATCTCATAATTGGACCGAACACAGCCACTTCAAGTCTCAAAGATTGAACCCATTTGATTCACAATACCAGGCACCCAAAAGCCAAACCTCTAGCTGCCTTTACAACCGAACCCAGCAACCCAAACCACAAACACCACCGTGACCTTCGCGACCACCACAGGCCCATCCGAGCTCGACCCAAACAGGCCACTTTCGGCCACCATACAACCACTCACCGACACCATTGCGGCCTGCGACCACCGTGAACAGACCCACAAACCCCAGCCGCGAACAACACTCGGCCGAACCGAGCCACCCGCGTCACCGGTAACCACCGCGAGCCGTTGTCACCGGCCCACCGCCAGCGAACCCGCGAACCGGCCGATCTCGCCTTCGGCTTCTCTCTCTTTCTCCCGATTCTCTCTCGGGTTCTCCCTCTCTCCTCTCTCCCCGATTCTCTTTCTCTCTCTTCTTTTCTTTTTCTTTTTCTTTCTTCTTTTCTTTTCTTTTTCTTTCTTCTTTTCTTTTTTTTTCTTTTCTTTTTCTCCCTCCTTCGGCTGACCACTCATGTGGTCTTCCTTCTTCTTCCTTTTGGCCCACATATTACATATACATTATATATATATATATATATAATACACCACACCATACCCAAAATACATGTATTCCATGTATTTTATTTCACCTAAGTCCAAGATACACATACAATACACATATGTATGTACATACACAACCTCCCACATAAGTGCAATTAAACAATTACACTTCTATATATTTGCATATAAGCCCCCCACATATTTATAATTGAATATAAATATAGGTACTATGTATATATATATTTAGATATATATATACATATTCATACGCCTTCCACCTGTGTGGAAATATATCTATACTTTTTTGAATTTAATTAACCCAAAAAATTTTAGTCAGGTCAAAATTCACCCGGAACCGGTCAAAATAATTCCGGTCCTTACAACCTCCCCTCCTTCAAGGAATTTCGTCCTCGAAATTAGCATAGTCATGGTCTTTCCGGAACCAATCCTTACCGGACGTCATTCTCGCCAATGATCGTCACTTTCCCTTTCCACATACCCTAGGCGCTACACTTGCAACACCTAACTCATAACTCTCAAGTCTTGCACAACAGTGCATCTCGACTGCCGTAAGGCAATATAACCACTTCCGTGACATAGCTGAGTGACTCCTAAGTCCAGGTACGATTCACTTTCACAATTCTCCGAAGCACTTGCTTACTAGAGTCCACAGTCTCTACCTCAAGACCTATCCAGTCCATCTCTACCTCTAGTCTAAGGCAACACCTTTGACTAATCATACCAATCACTCATAGTGATACTCCCCTATAATCCGGGATCATCAATACTCAAAGTCATTCTTTCAATATCCAACATGACTTTCAATTCCTGGCATACCATTCCCGGCTCAGTCTAATATCCTGGGCATCATCACAACACAAACCATAACAATCCAGTGCACATCACAAGCGCACTCACCAGCAAGGCACATGACAGTGCACTCGCCGATACAAACCACATAAGCGGTGTACTTGCCACAGCAAGCCACATAACTCTGCCCAGTCTCATAGACCACAACCCACTGGAATCCAATGCCAAGTCCAAGATCTCACATCCCACTAATTTCACACTCTCATTACTCAAGAGAACTATTTCCCCTTTTTCATCGTTCACACCAAGGAATCAGTTGACAATTAGAGAGAATTCCTTTCATATTAGCACTTCACTTTAGACAACCCTTACCAATGAAAGTTTGAGGTCACCTACAGTAACCAAACAGCAACCATACAGTGGCCGCAGCCCACTACATCTACATATCCGCTGCGTCCACCTCTCCCCTTTATGGTAAGAAACTATCCTCACTTCAGATACCATATGTCAGGATCCTCATCCATTATCAACTTATCCTTCTCTTAACATCATATCCACACTTTGATCCAACTACATCAATCATGCGCATATCACAGTACACCACTAAGGTCAAGGCACATAAGGAGTGCACTTGTCAAAACAAATCATCCAGTCCTGTCCATTTTTGGTGGACTACATTCCATTGGCAGTTAGTGCCAATATTAGGGTTTTACATGCCCTTAACTTCACAATTTCATTCCTCAAAGAATGAATCCAACTTACTCATCCATTAATCCCAACGGACGTTTTTGACTTCCCAGGTATTTATCCATTCCTTTTCAGCATCTCCTTTGACATCCCAAGATCCTGACTGCTTCGTCTAGGACCCCACAAATCTTTCCATGCATCATTATTGCATTAATCAGCATCTAGGCATTACGTTGCATCGCCGATGGATCATCAAAGTCATCACATGTCCGCTGACTCCAAGAATTAGGTCAATTCCGAGTCCTTATCCGACTATCTCAATAACATATCGTAGACATACCCTGTCTAGAATCCCGGTATCACAATACCATCAACATCCTTAGTCAATTAACCGACCTCTAGTCCTCAATAATCATGCAAGAGTGCAACGCAAATCTGGACTACCAAACTCTCAGTTTGGAAAGTCCCAAGGCAAATCATGCCATTCTTCATCCACACTAGACTCTTACTCCAAAGTCTATCACAACATGTCTATTTCAACATCACAGTTTGTTCAACTCCAAACCTCTACCTAGGTTTGTTAATTCTCACGATTGAAATTTCTAGGTGACTACATGACACTACTAGCCATGTGACGCCAAATGTAACTCAAAAGGGTAATGCACAGTCACATGAATCACGTATAGCACATAGCATATCACATACAACATGTTAATCAAATAAACACATACCGTGCATGATATGAAATATGATGCATCAAATTGAATCAAAACCCTAGCCCTCGGGCTAACACTAAGAAAATACCCCTGACCATACACGGTCTCGGTACTTCTTCTGTCTGAGCAAGTGTGAAACACGGCCCAGTCCCTCCACTACACACACATACTAGAACACAAAATCTAGAGTGGTTCAAACCAACCTACTCTCATCCTCTGTACTCATTGGTAAACACCTACCAATTTATCCACATCTATAGTCTCAAGTAGCAACCTTGACTATCAATACCCATCACTGTCAGTGACATATCCCTACTATAGGGGATCTTTTATTTGTCGTCATCCAGACGAAACAACTCAACATCCACAAGAGCCGGCGTATTGTAAGAGGAGCACTTATCCAAGAAAAATGTCTGGCCAGGCCACTTTTCCCAGTTAGCCCAACTCCGGCAATATGCCTTCCTTGTATCCTATCTCGATCTCAATTGCCAACCCAGCAAAAAGCTTATCAACCACACATCATAAGCCCCTAAATATCTGTAAGGACTTAAACACTCGCAACACTCTTTGCGGTATCCCCTCATTGCTCACTAACAAGACTCGACACTAAGTCAAAGTTCTAAACACAACCAACTCTAGGAGTACTATCAAATGAGGTCAGTTTCACACCAACACTTTGATCATTCATTTGGATTGCTCAAATCGAGCAAATCATTCCACAATCATCCATATGTAATCAAACCTATTGTCTAGACAACTATCCATCACTGCATATCTCCAAATCAGTACGGGATTTGCCCTTCGTCCTTAGGCATTCGAACCTATGACTTTGATACCCTAGGTCTTCAAACCTAATACTTTAACAGCAATACAAAAATCCTCAAATCCTCAACTCTTACCCGTCACCCCTAGGTATTCCAACCTAGTGCCCTCATAGATAGCATTCTGGTACTGGGTACATAATCCAACCTTCTCAACCATACACATGATACGTCCATCACCCGTCGTCCCTAGGTATTCCAACCTAGGGCTTTGATACCATCCTGTCACGACCCAAAATCCAGACCGAACTCTAATCGCAACTGTCGGTCGGCCACCATCATCACCACTTCGGTGAATGTCCATAGTCGAACACCAATCCGCCATGAATACCCATCCTCAAGTCACACCAAACACAATCCATAGCAGCCGAGTACCCAAACAGTCACCCAATCGAGCTCAATCTCATAATCGGACAGAACACAGCCACTTCAAGTCTCAAATATTGAACCCATTTGATTCACAATACCAGGCACCCAAAAGCCGAACCTCTAGCTGCCTTTACAACCGAACCCAGCAACCCAAACCACAGACACCTCCGTGACCTTCGCGACCACCACAGGCCCATCCGAGCTCGACCCAAACAGGCCGCTTTCGGCCACCACACAACCACTCACCGACACCATCGCGGCCTGCGACCGCCGTGAACAGACCCACAAACCCCAGCCGCGAACAACACTCGGCCGAACCGAGCCACCCGCGTCACCGGCAACCACCGCGAGCCGCCGTCACCGGCCCACCGCCAGCGAACCCGCTAATCGGCCGATCTCGCCTTCGGCTTCTCTCTCTTTCTCCCGATTCTCTCTCGGGTTCTCCCTCTCTCCTCTCTCCCCGATTCTCTTTCTCTCTCTTCTTTTCTTTTCTTTTCTTTTTCTCCCTCCTTCGGCTGACCACTCATGTGGTCTTCCTTCTTCTTCCTTTTAGCCCACATATTACATATACATTATATATATATATATATAATACACCACACCATACCCAAAATACATGTATTCCATGTATTTTATTTCACCTAAGTCCAAGATACACATACAATACACATATGTATGTACATACACAACCTCCCACATAAGTGCAATTAAACAATTACACTTCTATATATTTGCATATAAGCCCCCCACATATTTATAATTGAATATAAATATAGGTACTATGTATATATATATTTAGATATATATATACATATTCATACGCCTTCCACCTGTGTGGAAATATATCTATACTTTTCCGAATTTAATTAACCCAAAAAATTTTAGTCCGGTCAAAATTCACCCAGAACCGGTCAAAATAATTCCGGTCCTTACAACTCTATCCAGTTTTCTTAAAAAATTATTATTTGTCCAAGTGTATTTTAGCCTAGAATACCTTAAATCTGATAGTTCAGCTTCTTGAATACAATAGCCAAACTCTTTCATGGTTTTTGACCACTCAGTTGTACCTCCAACTCTTTTATGTTGACATCTAACTGCATTAAAGTCCTTAGCTAAGAACCATGGTTCATCTCTTGTTTTGATTTCCAGATGCTGAATATCATTCCATAAAGTCCTTCTTCCAATAGGGCAATCAACCCCATAAACAAAGGTAGCCATACATTTGACAGTCTCATCCAACAATTCCACCTTATAGTGAATTAATCGGTTAGAAGATTGACAGACAGTCACCTGCACCTTGCTAGCATTCCAAGCAACCTAAATTCTCCTTATGAATTAGACTCCATCCATTGGCAATAGCTTGCAGAACAGTATTCATCTTATGCTCTTTTGCTCTTTGATCTTAGTCTCAACCAAGTAAATAATTGGTAACTCAAATTGGATAATCACCCTCCTAACTTCCACCTGTTTACTGGGGTTATTTAAACCCCTAATATTCCAGATTCCAAAAAGTATAACAATCAACTAGGCACATAGTCAATTACAATCCCCCACTCCAGTTTTAGGGGAATCATAACACCTCTTTTAGGCTTCAATAATTTGACAGGCTTATCCAAACTTTTGGCAGGCATACCCATATCATTTTTTAGTTTATCTAAAGATAGTTTACTAACCTAGGCCAAAACATCATACTGCTCAGGTCTATTCTGCCTCAATTCACTCATGTCACCATCGTCCTTAGTGGAATGGTTCTAACTAGAGTAACCCAGACCTGCAACCTGTTTAGCATTATCCACCCCATCCATATTACCCAGCATACCCAGGACCTGGAACCTATTCGGTGATGTTATCTGCTATTGGCTAACACCACCATGACTCTGGTCATCTCACTTGCCTTCCTAGCTCCTGTGGTCCACCCCTGTTCCCGCTCCACATCCTTCACAACATCTGAGATAATTATTGCTGTCTTCTTAGCTGTGGTCCTCCCCTATTCTTACTCCACATCCTTCGCAACCTCTAGAGTAGATACTACTACCACCTCCACTTCCTGCCTCCTATGACAATTTGTGCCATTATGCCCAAAACTGTGACATTCAGAGCAAATAATCGGCCTCCATTGATACTCCACAAAAATAGGGATCTCCGCTCCCACAATCCTCCCGGTACGACAATTTTGCATACAGAACTAGGCACAATCACATGGTCAACAATGTCGAGTCGTTTATGCTCCAATTACTCCCAGACAATCTTTGATCTGCCACTGTTGAGCTCGTCCCTTACTTCACTGACAGTTTTGGGAATTCAAGCTAGATTGATTATGGTACAGGTCATGAAACCAATTTTGCTACTTGGTTGTATTGTCTAGCAAGGTTAGGGGTTATCATAGAAGAGGATTACCAAGCTGTTGTGTCTAGGGTTTTTGCTAAGTATCTTGAATTGATGAGAACGTTGTAGTTGGTGTATTGTCTCGAACTTGCAAGGTCACATGGTGTTTGGGGATTCGATGATTATCATTTTCTACCATTTATATTCAGGTCGTCATAGTTGATTGGCCACAAATACATGAAACCCAAGTCAATTCATAATGAGGATATACTCGAGAACTATTTGAATAAGTATCTTTATCTTTTGGGCATTGCACATTGCCTTCGTTAAGAAAGTGAAGGGGTCATTTGCTAAGCACTTGCCGTTGTTGGTTGATATTAGTGGCGTGGTGACTTGGAATAAGGTGAATAGTGGAATGCTGAAGATGTATAAGGTGGAAGTGTTAGAAAAGGTCCCTATTATGCAGCATTTCCTATTTGGCTGACTCATCAGATGGTATGTCTTCGTTTCTCTGTTCTTTATTTATTATTTTATCGTATTAATAATAAATACTTTGAATGTTTCTTGTATATCGATATGTGGTTTAAAAAATTAGGTAATTTTGGTCTTTTTAAGTCAGATAGAGTCAAAAAAAATTGAAATTCTTATATAGTAATTTTAGTTTGTTTGATTAGAAGGTTATCACTCTTAGCGTACAACTTTCCTATTTTCTTCTCTCTCTCTCTCTCTCTCTCTCTCTATATATATATATATATATATATATATATTTATTTATTTATTTATTATTTTCGCGAATGGTGCCTTTTACCTTTGACAATTTGTGTTTGAGCAGTTTACTTTTCATCAATCCTTGGGGTTAGATGGGGGACTGAACTTATACTGGAAGGATGGGAAGGTGATAATTTCATGAAGAGACTTTGTAATTGAATTTAATCTAATGGCGTCCAATAAAGAGGTGTTTGGTGATCTTAGTTTCTTTAAGAATGATCTCTTCTGGAAGATTGATTTAATTGACATGGTAGAGGACTAATTTAAATCACTAGAGTAGATGTGAATCAGGGGATTTTTTTTGAAAGGTGAGATAGGAGTAGTAGTTTGGAAGAAAAGATTTGTTGTAGGAAAAAGTGGAGGATTGGATGGATTAAGGAAGGGGATGGAAATACTTCTCTCTTATGTTAGGACATACTGTCAGGTGGTGTTGCAAAATTTGAGGTTTCTAGTTTCAAAAACGCATCCTAAACATTTTAAGTTTCTAAATTTCTTTCAAAATGTGTTATGAATCAAACTAGTGATGCATAAGACAATTTTACAAAAAGATGAGTTTTGTGACTGCTCACATGAGATTTTAAAAAATCTAATTTCTTCATAAGTGAGCAACTCTGTTTATGTTTTTAATTGGTTACAAATATACAATGGAAGAACCATATTGAAACTGTGTTTTTAACTGATAATTTTGCAATCACCAATGTGTGAATTTTTAACCATATTGAAACTATTGAACCCCGAACCCTATGTAACTTTATTTTTGTATTTTGTTTAATATTTCATAATATTTTTGTCATGTAATTCTCAAAAGAGGTGTTTGTTACTGCTGCTATTGTTTTCTTTTTGAAAATTTTGTTATTGTTGTTATTTCTTGTTAATATATTCTTCTTTTTCGTTTTAGGCCTAGGACGTAACTCAAAAGGTTAGAGTTGCTATATGGAAGAACCCAGATGAATTCATAGTTGTAGACCCAGACGTAGAGGGGGATGATTAGGTCTTTTCTTTATTTACAAATTCAAATCTCGAGTGGTTATTGAGTTTTGCTTAGTTCAATTTAATCATTAATTTATCTCTACAAGATTTTATTAGCCACATCAGTTTATTATCCTTGGATGAAAAGAGATAAGGGACTATCAAAACAACCTGAAAGACTTTTCTTAATAAAAGAAGGAGATTACAGAGGCTGTTAGGTTTAAAATGATCTTAATTAGAGGCCTTATGGTGTCCATCTATATAAGAATCTATTAGTTGTGTCGGTTTATAGTCTTTGGATAAAAAGAACCAAGAGGATGTATTTAAACAAGTACAAAGACTTTTCTTCATTAAAGGAGATCAGAGGATGTTAGGCTTAAAAGGATCTCTCATTAAACAATTAGCTTCTCACATAATATAACCTACAACAAGCTTCACAGCATATGTTATTTCAAATTACAGGGGTTAATTCAGAAGATTCTGCATTTGTTCAGTTGTTTAATTATTTCAACATTATCAACTCCCTTCTTCTCTTTTAATGGAGTATCCTTTTAGATATTCTTGTTGGTTGGTATTTTTTTTGGATTAATAGTACAAATTGTAATAAGGGCTCTTATTATAGAATGGTAATATGGGCTCAGATTATCAGAAATAACTCTTGGTGGTGGCCAAATTGCAGAATTAGAGAATTTAGAAACTTGCAAACAAAAAGGTCGACCACAACTAACATGGTTCAATCTCTCTTTCTCTTTACAACTTTTGTTACTTATATATCTTAAACTATCTCATGCATCTGATATGCAAATTGAATCATTCATTGTTATGGTTCTATTAGAGTTCTTATTGGAACTTTTGCTTGCCATTATGCTACTTATGGTTTAGTTCTTCCTACAACAACAACAACAACCAAGCCTTTTTCCAATTACTTGGGGTCGGCTACATGAATTTGATGTTTCTATTCCGCTCTATTTAAGGTCATCTCCTTAGTTAATCCACATGCTATCATATCTTTCTTTACTACCTCTAACCATGTTAGATTTGGTCTTCCTATTCTCCTAGCATTGCCCTCAATTTGGACTATGTCACTTTTCCTAACCGGCGCAGTTAAAGGTCTTCTTTGCACATGTCTAAATCATTTTAACCGATTTTCCCTCATTTATCTCCAATTGGTGCTACACCAACCATCTCTCGAATGTGTTCATTTCTAATTCTATCCTTTCTAGTCTTCCCGCACATCCATCTCAACATTCGCATTTCTGCGACACTCACTTTATGCAAATGTTGTTGCCTAGCTGGGATACGCCTATCACACAATATATTAGATGCACCCCTCCATTTAACCCATCCTGCCTTGATTCTATGATTAACGTCATCTCCATTTTTTCCCTCATTTTGAATAATTGAGCCTAAATAGCGAAAATGTTCATTTTTTTATACCTCTTAATTCTCAATCCTCACTACATCCTCATTTGTCCTTCTATATTTACTAAAGTTACACTCCATGTATTCAATTTTATTTCAACTTATCTTAAACACTTTTAGTTCTAAAGTTTCTCTCCAAACCTACAATTTGGCATTAACTTCTTCTCTAGTCTCATCAACTAAAACAATATTATCAGCAAACAACATACACCACGGAATATCATCTATATTATTTTTTTTATTTTTTATTTCTAGGTTCAATCTCTCTCTCTCTACTACTTTTGTTACTTATATATCTTAAACTATCTCATGCATCTGAATCATGAAATATGTTATTAGAAGTAAAAATTCATTATTTATGTATGTGTTTAGATACCAAAATTATTGATAACTCTTGTAAAGTGTGACCTTTTTTCTCCTCTTTTGTGGATATCAATTGAAGAAAGAGGAAAAAGGATTTAGTAAAAATTACAATGTGCTACTTTTGGAGCGTTGTTACACAGAGATAAGAAAATTTTATAACATTTAAGTGTGACGGTTTGACAGAAGTTGAACAATTATCAATAGTTTTAAAAATTAAATGTCTATTATTTATACCACCAAGCCGTTAACTCAAGTGGTATTTCTTCCTACATGGGAAGTTAAGGGTTCAAGTCCTTAGCTTCGCCAACAACAACCACTGCAACTGGAATCGGAACCAGAAAATTAGCTGGCTTAGCTGGCTTGCTTCCAGTGCGCACTTTGCCCTGACCGTTAGCTACACCCTGATAGCTGGTGGAAATCCGTTGGTAAATCACTGTTTCAGGCGCTTGCTTCGACTCGGCAAAGAAAGATTTATGTAGTGTTTAAATGTTGTAGGATCTTAATCTTAGAATTAATAAATTTACTTTCGAGAGGAATGAACAATTGATGTAGGATCTTTAATCTCAATATTAATAAATTTACATTCGAGGAGAGAGAACAAACTAATTTTTGAAATACTCTAGAAAAAACTACTTTTATGCTTCGTTTGGTAAGAGGGCCATAATGGATGGAAGGGAGGGATTGATGAGGCATCCCTAGGGAAGGGATGGTGTCCGTCCCTCCTTTTGTTTGGTTGGGTGGACGGGAAGGAAATGAATTCTATTATTATTTTAATAATATACCTCTAAAAATATAAATTATAATATTTGAATGAGGATACTAAAGTCTTTTCACTTTCATCTAACAAATATCCAAATTTCTCTCTCCTACTCCATCCATTTTGGATGGAAGTAAACTGGTGGGCCCAGAAGGATGGCTCACCCCTTCTCTCATCCTCATCATTTTCCTCTCTCTTCTACCAAATAATGGAAACTTGTTTTTTTATTCCCTCATCTCTTCCCTCTTACAAAGTGACAAATTAATGAAATAAGAAAGAGAATGATTTAGTACAAATGATATCAAACTACTCTTAGAGCACTCTACAATTCTTAGACTAAATTTTGGAGAACTCAAAATTATTGAAACAATTTGGGCTTGAAGGTTTAACGATACTGAAACAATTAACCGTCCGAATAGTTTTTTTAGAAGTAAATGTCTTTAGAAGCCAAGAAATTTGATAATTCTTGTTATAAGTTTAAATGATATAACATCTCTATTCTCAACACTAATAGCATAATACTAGAGAGGAAGGAACAACTAAGAGAAATGAGATTGAAACTAATATGACTATTTAATTTATTTTTATATTAGTTCTTAATTTTTTGACTTTGTTATCTTAGTGCAAGTTGATTGTACTTACCTTGTGTTGATTGCATCTTTCAAGTGTGGATTTAATAGTTTTTTAAAAAAATATCTATGTTCTTATCAACAAGTTTTACTGTGTTAGATTTATTACTCTTTTTAGACAATTATTGATTGCCCATTTATGATATATCCCTACAGATTAGTGGATTAATGAACATTAAACACTCACTGATCCTTAGCAAGGGAAATGCAAAATTGTTAAGGTACTAATGCAAAGAATAACTTCTTGACCCTTACCAAAATCATCATTTGTTGAAGTGTAAATCGTGCTTAACATTTAATACTATCTGGAAGTTAATTTAACGTGCTAAGGTTGCGTGGTCAAGTAATGAGGGCGAGCTTAAACACTCACTCGAATTTCTAAAATGTAGTATTGATTTGTCTTCCGAAGTCCTGACTTTCTCTTTGGGCTGGGGTGGCCGCACATTATATATCTTGGTTTCTTTCTCTTTCTGTCTCTATTAGACAAAAAAAGTAAATGGCTTAAAATTGTGTGAGGGTGTACTGCCTACCTCTCTCTGTGTGTGTGTGTGACTTTCTTTCTAATTGCATTTTTTGTGCACTCTTCTCAAATTTGTGTCTAATTAGTTTTGCTTTGAATTGAACTTTTCTTTTGGGAGTAAATAGTATAAATTGATGTGATTTTCCATTTTATACTTGCCCATCATTTTTTGCTTACTGATTTTTGGTATTTTTCTTTCTTCTTGTTTTTGAAGAAAATGATCCCATTGCTACTCTTGGTGCAATACCCAGGAATTTTGACGTCATTTACTTTAATTTAAATGTCTTATATTATTTTATCATTTTATGTGAATTGCTTTGCCTTTATATTTTTATCATTTTATGTGAATTGCTTTGCCTTTATATTTTATCATTTTATGTGACTTGCTTTTCCTTTATTTTTTTATCATTTCATGTGAATTGTTTGGTCTTTATACATTTTATTATTTCATGTGAATTGCATTGTGTTTATATTTCTTTTATCATTTTATGGAATTGTTTTATTGATTGTGTATTATCTGATTTAAATTTTTAAATACTTTAGATTGGGTTAGGGTGGAATCTGGTCTGGAATGGTTAAGCTAGGGATATGCTTAAGTTGATGGGTCAGGGTTATGGTTATATTATTTTATTTCTTTTATTTTTTTTAGTTTATTTAGTTTTTAGAAAAACAATAATAGAATAATGATAATTAAGAGAAAAGAAAATAGGAAATTAGGGTTTCAGCCATTTGCTTTACGCACAGAAACCAAGAGAGTAAATGAAAGAGAGAAGGGAGTGAAGGAGCGATCGGGTGAACGTGTTTTTGAATCATCAAAGAGGCAAGTTTGATTCTTCTCTTCCCATTTGAATCCGTATGCATAGTCTAGGTTTTGAGTCTATAATTATTCTTGAAAATTTCGTGTATCTAATTGTATGTTAATTGATATTATTTTCTGTTGATTTAAATTCGTGAGACCTGTTATGCCAACTGAATATATGTGAGGAATTTATACATGAATAGGTTTATGCATATACATGTATATATATATATGATAAGTGGGTTATACGTATGGAATCGCAATAGCATGAGTCTAGGGTGAAAAATGTTAATTTGTATCTTTTATGTTGTGGATTGCATGGGCAAACATTTTGGATGGGGCTTTTTACACCAATAGGTAGCTGACGTTGTGGGGAGATAAACGGTGCAAAAATGGAGGCAAACGATGGCCAGAGTTGGCTGAACTGTCGCCGAAAAGTTCCCAGGTGCGCGCTGCTTGTCGCGCTGGGAAGCAGCCCCGGCGCAGGGCACTTCTTCACGCACCTGGCCGGCACCGGGGAAGAGATTTTTGGGCCCCAATCATAGGGGCCCACCTTTGGGTCCAATATGGGCCCATTCCAGGTAGCTTTGATATTTTTTCTGTATTTTTGAATATTTTGGAAAAAACTTGGAAATACGAAAAAACCATTTTTACAAAATACTTTTATGCTTTCAAAATTGCCAAATTTTTACTGTAACTTTCTGGATGTTAAATGATTTTGGGTTTAAATTTTCATCCCGAAATCAGCTTCCCTTGTAGTTCAATTGATTTTTAAAGTGTCTAAAAATTTGGTTTTCACCTTCTTTTATTTTAGAAAATATTTTAAAATTCCAAAAAATTCTAAAAAAATTCATGTAACTTTATAGGGATGAAATACACCTAGGTTTTAAATTTTTGATGAAAATGAGTTTCCCTTGTGGTTGTATCAATTGTAAAAGTATGCCTCAAGTTATGTTTTATTTTCTTTTTACTAGAAAAATATTTTTTTAATTCCCACAAATTTTGGAAAATTCTAGAATGATTAAATATGGTTCTTAGAAGTAGAATAGACCTGCAAACCTAGATTAGAGTTAGGTTTAGACTCCCTCAAAGATTTGAGTGCATTGGAGGCTTAATTGGGTATTTGATCTTATAATGGATAGTCGTGTTAATTTTTCAGTCTTAACTATTTTATTCTTGAGATTTTAATTATCCATGATATACTTGGTTTAGTTTAAGTAAATGAGTTATCTCCTTGTGATGATTGGATATCCGATTATTTAAATTCTTATGTCTTGTGCATTTCAAATAATTGTGCACTTTTTTTTATATTCATGTTGCAAGTTGGTTTGGGAGGCATGTAAGGATTGCCAAGCATGTCAGGATTTCCAATACCTATTAATGTATCTAAAATTAAAGGAAACATGTAAGGATTACTAGGCATGTTAGGATTGTCAATACCTATTAAGGTATCTAAAATTAAAGGAGGCATGTAAGGACTGCCAATACCTATTAAGGTATCTAAAATAAAGGAGGCATGTAAGGATTGCCAGGTATGTCAGGATTGTCAATACCTATTAAGGTATCTAAAATTAAAGGAGGCATGTAAGGACTGCCAATACCTATTAAGGTATCTAAAATAAAAGGAGGCATGTAAGGATTGCCAAGCATGTCAGGGTTGCTAATACCTATTAAGGTATTTAAAAAAAATAAAGGAGGCATGTAAGGATTTCCAGGCATGTTAGGATTGCCAATACCTATTAAGGTATCTCAAATTCAGGAGGCATGTAACGATTGCCAGAAGCATGTCAGGATTGCTTTAACTTGATAAAATATATGCATATATTCCTTTATTTTGAAATTAAAAAATGTGTTTATTGTTGAATGATAAGGGTTTGTTGGGACAATGTATAAAATGATTTTTATTTCTGTAAACATAAACTAGATAGTGAATGACCAGTAAGTTTATACCTATACCAATTAAGGTATCAAAGGATAAAAATGGTGGCATGTCAGGATTGTTTAAACTTGATATTATATATGTTTATGTTTTATTTCTTTTGAACTTAAAGACTGTGTTCACTTTTGCATGATAAGGGTTTTGATAGAACATTGTAAAAGATGACTGTTGTTTTAAAAACATGAATTGGTTAAAGAAGGTCTTGTATATTATATCTATATATTCCTCTTGTGTCCCTCATACTGTAGGTATGTATATTGGTTCTCTGATTGGGATGTAGTAGATAAGACTTGCTCGTGGGTTTAACCCACTTTGTTGATATTTCAGGTCCCAGACAAGTTCTACCGCGAGGATAGAGTTTTAGGGTTGGTTGTGGCAGACATCTCTTCTCATCAGTCTCACGGTAGGAATTTATCTTCGTCTTCAAGAATTCAAACCATGAACTTTATAGAGACTTTGGTTATTGGTTTTAATTTAGGGTTGCAAACTTTTATTTTTTTTTTTTTCTGGTTAAGGGGTCCTCGGGTTACGGGATTTCCAAACTGTATTACCAGACACGTACTCAGTTATTTAATGTTTATATTTCAATTCATTGGGATTTTCTATTCAGCTTTTAGAATTTATTTTACTCTATCTTTTGTCCTCTATGCTTGTTGTTATCAATTGTTAGAATCACTAGCTTTTGTGTATGAGACTAGCCACCTTATGGGCAAAATTTTGTGGGGGTATTTCATTTGGTATCAGAGCATTCCAGGTTCAAGTGTCCTTAGGTTTTAAGGGTCCATTATGGGGTATCTTCCGCGTTGTGTATTCTAATAAATAGAATCTAGGTAGTACTTCATACGTTTTAGTCTATTATTGGGGTTTTATTTAGATGCCACCCCATAAGAGAAGGAATGCGAACCACAACTAGGGTCAGGACAATGTTTAGGGCGAAAATGTAGAACTTCTTCCTGATTTGGTAACTATGATCACTTAAGCTGTAGCTACAGGAGTGGCGATTGCTCTTCAAAATTAGCAGCCATTACAAATGGCGCATGTTCCATTACCAGTAGAACAGCCTAATAGTTGGGAAGGATTCAAAACTCTTTCATAAGAGGGAGTTCCTGGACTTACTATAGAGGGATAGAACAACTATAAGATCAAAAGGTTGGTTTGAAGTTAAAAGAAAACACCATATTTCTTTTCTGATGGGTGCCCAAAACTGAACTAGAATATAATCCTTAGAGAAAATAGTAATGCGGTAGTGTCGAGGCGCATATTTGATAATGATCCATTGATTGGTGGTATCGATGGGAGTTTGAGTTACCCAATCTAGAATACCACCACTTACACATAAGTTGTTGAAAATTAATTTCCATATAAAATAATTAATCCTAACAAATGGAAGAACCTACATATGGATAGAGGTTTTCTAGTAAGCTAGCGATTGAATTTTATATAAGAGTTTTGATTTTTACTTAGAAAATATTTTCAAAAGCCAAACACTAGAATACATTTTCAAAAGCCAAATACCAAAAAAGGTTTTCGAAAAATATTTTCAGGATTACTTCTAAACATAAAAAATATATATATTTTACAGTAAAAAGTTTTACATGAAAAGCCTTAAAATCAATCCTCGGCCTATGAGGGTTCTCCAATAAGTAAGCAGCTCCTTTACATTGTCTTATGACCACCGGCTTGTCACCGGACATGGCATCAACACTAGTATAGAAATGTGCATATTATGCTTGACATAGTAAAGTGACAAGGTATATGATGTGAACCCCTCCCCAGAGAAAAAGTATGAGAAGGGCAAAAAATAAAGAGGAAAAAAATAATAATAACAAGTAAGGAAAAAAAGAAAAAAGCTCATACATGGCATAAGCAAGCATAAGCAAGATAGAAGATATGCTTAGAATCACATTATCCTCTGGTTGCTTCTAAAACTCTTTGATAGAATTCTCAATGTGTACTTGTATCACTGATTGCATTTTGACCGAATGGATGGTGCTCTACATACTTCTATATATTTTTAGCAGTAGCTAAATCTTCTAGAGATACTCAAAGATTGCCTCTAGGACCTTTAGTTAAGTCATTTAACATCGTAACTATCTAATCTTTAATGAGCATAATGTGCAACAAAAAAAATATTAGAGAAAGGATCAATTTAGATGTAACCACACTTGTTCTTCTGAGAATGGTGTAGCATCTAGCCATCTAATTAACATTTCCAATCATAAAGGTATATGCATCATTTTTTGGGGTCCAATCGAGTGATTTGACACCCATATAGTAGATTTGATCCATCCGAAGGCTCAAAGCATATTACATTTGTCACCAGTACAAATGGAAGAAATTAATGAATATATTTAAGACATCATACATTTATAAACAAAAATAAGATGAAGACAAAGAGAGAGAGAGAGAGAGAGAGAGAGAGAGAGATGATATTGGAAGACACCACACAATAAATTTTTTTTAGAGAAACGATCAATTAGATGTAACCACACTTGTACTTCTGAGGACAGTGCATCATCTAGCCATCTAATTAACATTTCTAATCATAAAGTTTTGCATCATTTTCAAGGGCCCAATCGAGTGATTCAACACCCATATACCAGATTTGATTCATCCGAATGCTCAAAGCATATTGCATTTGTCATGAGTACAAATGGAAGGAAAAACTGAATATATATAAAGCATCATACATTTTATAAACAAAAATAAGATGAAGACAAAAAAAAAGAGATTATACTGGAAGACACCATACATAATAAATCGTCGCTCAAGTCAATGTAGTTGAATGAATAAGGGAATATTGCAATGTGCCTCTAAATGATAATATTTACACAATAAAAAATAAGAACTAGGGCATGAATCAAACTATCAAAACTGAACTTAAAAATTGAGGCTTGATGTAAATAAAGTTAAAATAGAAACAACGAGCTTGAAGGATTGAGCAAGGCCTTGTATGGAGAATCATCCAACAACAATGTGTCTGACTCATTATAATCTTTCCTCTTCCACGAAAGATTTGGATCATTCTTTTCCCATAGTTTCCTTAACTCTTTAAAGACCAAGGGCTTGTTATTGTTTTCAGGAGTTTTACATTTTGCATCTGTGCACTGGGATAGATCCTACAAATTCCAATACTCATACATATAACATGTTCTCCATTCTTGTGTGAAATTGAGATGCATTGACTAAAGTTTGAAGTATTGATAGATGTTCTACATTAAAAAAAAAAGTAAAAAAAAAAGAAGAAAATAATTGGTTTGCTCCTAGAAATGTTAGATAATCTGTACCACAAAACGTTTTGTTCAAGTGGTATCTCATCCTTCCAAATGGAAGGTTGAGTGTTCAAGTCCCCGTGGGGGCTTTAGTGGATTGGTGCAACTTACCTATAAAAAGTGTTTCATAATATGTAGCATTGATTTGTTCCATGTATATTAACTTCTAGCAACTAAACAATATAACCTACATGAATAACATACAATAGTATTCAGGTAGCCATAATACTCTTATCTGATGGAGTAATTTGGCTGATTTTGCTTTTTGATACGCATTTCTAATTCTGCTTTCATATTACAATCCAAAATAGACACCATTCACATAATCCCAGCCATCTAACTTATGAACCTTTATATCAATAACTAATCTTTATCCACCGTTAATCATAATATATAGTCATTAGATGACAAGGATAGTCTACTTTGTGAAAAGTTTAGGGTGATGGTCTAGCAAAGTGGCTCAAGTCTTGTCTCTGCCTAAATTGATAGAAGCACGTGTACGCTAAATCATCAACTAATTGACACATTTGCTACCACACATGCACTAATGCACAGATGACAGAGGGTGAGAATAATGTACCCACGTAATGTCATATCTTGTATTTTCTCCCATCAAATTTAGTTTGTCAGAATTTTCAGTCTATAACGTATGTGAACCAGTTGAGCCATAGAGTCTGGTAGGGCTACCCCCACTCAAATCTTTTTGTATTTCAATTATATATTTTTGTTAACTTGTTCTCATAAAAAATTATCAAAAAGAAAAAAGAAAACATTGAATCTTAATCATTTCATCTCCTTCACTATAGTCATCAATTTCTCTCTTTTACTCTCTCAATCTTTAGAATTATTGAAGTCTTCTTTAAAGAAATTTATCGACCTTAAGCCAGTATGATCTCTCTTTTATCCAATCATTTTTTTCTGGAAAATAAAAATTTTAGTTTGAGAAAAAAAAGTTTCAAAAGGAACAACTACTTTTCTTCCAACAGTGGATTGATATTTCATTTGTGAATTTGTTACTCAAAGAATAAAAAGTACAAGAGTTTTGCAATTTATTTGAATTGTTTAATATAAGAAATGATGTTGTTAAAATATGAAAATTGAATAGAAAAATTACAAATATGATAAATAAAAATATTATTAGTTTTTTTTGTTGACATTGTTCAATGTCACCTTCACAATTGATTTTTTTAGCTCAAATACTTTGTGAATCCAATGTGAAAATATCCATGAACATATTTAATTTATTATATAGTCCGATAGATTTAGTCGACTTGTGTATCATTACTTTTTAACTATTTAATTATCTTTAGGCCTTTTGGCAAAAAGAAAAGAAATATATATATCTATACTACTATTAAAAGTACGAAGGGGTTTTTTAGTTTCAGTACACTATTTTTTTTTTAAATTAAAAAATAGAATTACCAGCAAAACTATTTCCTTTTTTATTTAAATTATTTCTCAAGCAAAATCCTTTCCTTTTTTATTAACCATTTCTTTTTATTTCTAAATTTATTTTTTTATTTAAATTATTTTCCAAGAAAAACCCTTTCCTTTATATATATAAATAAACAGTTAACTTGGTCGTGTATTATTGCAGAACAAGATATTCGATAATTTGAAGCGGGTGATTTCAGACGGTTTAATCTTCACAAAGTTTCAAACACGTAATTTTCTTAAACTATCATACATGCATGTTCATCTTAGTCTAATATGTTTTACATGAATTCTTTTTATTTGGTGTGTTTGTGTACTAATTAAATACACCATACGTATTATCTATATCTATACTACTATTAAAAGTACGAAGGGGTTTTTTAGTTTCAATACACTATTTTTTTTATTTTTCAATCAAAAAATAGAATTACCCAAGCAAAACTCTTTCCTTTTTTATTTAAATTATTTCTCAAGCAAAATCCTTTCCTTTTTTATTAACCCTTTCTTTTTATTTTTAATTTCTAAATTTTTTTTATTTAAATTATTTTTCAAGCAAAACCCTTTCCTTTATATATATAAATAAATAATTAACTTGGTCTTGTATTATTGCAGAACAAGATATTCAATAATTTGAAACGGGTGATTTCAGATGATTTAATCTTCACAAAATTTCAAAACTCACAAAGTTTCAAAACGTTTTACAGGTCTTAAATTACCATACATGCATGTTCATCTTAGTCCAGTATGTTTTACATGAATCTTTTTATTAGGTGTGTTTGTGTACTAATTAAATACACTGTACGTATTACGCATATATTTGCTTTTATGTACGTCTATATGATCTATGAACAACATGTCCAGTGTCTCTTGGTAATCATTGATCAACATGTAATAATAATTATGGTACGTAGAAGTGTGTGTGTATATATATTTATATATATAATTAACCAAGAGAGATTTAACCACCTCTCTTGGTAATCAACTTGTATGTCTTAAGTAGGATACATAGATATATGTATGGTCTCTTTTTTTACTTTTAATGCAACTACTAGAAGTATATTTGGTGTAGATTTTTTGTGGCTAGCTCGGAATATTAATTCTAATAGAACATGATTGGATTTTATATGCATAATGCACTTGGAGATCTATATATAATTGATAATGGTTGTGTAATAAATAATATTATATTTTAAGATTTTGTGTTAGGGATGAAGTTAGAGAGCCAAGAAATAGAATTAGAAAAAAAATACTTATTTAAATAATATTATATTTTAAGAGTATGTGTAGGAATGAAGTTAGTGAGAGAATTAGAAAAAATATCAATATATAATAATTATAATATATATTTTTATTTTTTTGAATTTTAAAAATTAAAAGATGGTGTGTTGGGGATGAAGTGTGAGAGAAAGAATAAATAGAATTAGAAAAGTTATAAAAATAAGAATTATAATTTTATTTCTACTTTTTCTGAAATAGGAAGATTTTGTGTCACGGATAAAGTGTGAACTAAATTGGAATTCTAACCTAATTAAGCCACTCTAAATGAATTTGAAATTCTTTAGACATTTAAGAAAAAGAAAGAATTCTACTTAAATTAAATGATTTGAAACTCCGTAAATTATTATTTTTAATTAAATTATTTAAATTTTAAAAATAGGAAGATTTTGTATTAGGAATGAAGTGTAAGAGAAAGAATAAATAGAATTAGATGACCATATACATATTAATATATAAAGATGGGTAAAATCCTTTTACAAATTAAAATATTTATTATATTAATAGTTTTAATGTTCGTCTTACATAGATAATATATACTTGAGACCATTAAATAATACAAAAGTACAAAGGGATTTTTTAGTTTCAGTACACTATTTTTTTATTTTTAAATTAAAAAATAGAATTATCCAAAAAAAATTATTTCCTTTTTTCTTTTCAAATTAAAAAATAGAATTACCCAAGCAAAACCATTTCTACTATTAAAAGTACAAAAGGATTCTTTAGTTTCAGTACACTATTTTTTTATTTTTAAATTAAAAAATAGAATTACCCAAGAAAAATCCTTTCCTTTTTTTATTTTGAAATTAAAAAAATAGAATACCAAGCAAAACACTTTCTACTATTAAAAGTACAAAGAGGTTTTTTAGTTTCAGTACACTATTTTTTTATTTTTAAATTAAAAAATAGAATTATCTAAGAAAAATCATTTCTTTTTTTATTTTGAAATTAAAAGAATAGAATTACTCAAGCAAAACACACTATTTTTTTATTTTTAAATTAAAAAATATAATTACCCAATAAAAATCATTTTCTTTTTTATTTTGAAATTAAAAGAATAGAATTACCCAAGCAAAACCCCTTTCTTTTTATTTCTAATTTCTAAATTAATCGAAATAATTTTGAGTGTTTTGATTAATATGTTTAGATGTGTTATAATAGTTTTGATTATTTTGAATGTTATAATAAAATTTTAATCTATTTTTAATCAAAGTGCATCGCACGTGCTTTAAACTAGTGTGTGTATATATATATATATATATATATATATATATATATTATGATGGTTAAAAAAGTTATTATATTCACACTTAAACTTGTAAATGAATAGGATCACAGAGATGATTCAATCCAAATCTGATAAGAGTATTCCTTCATCCCATCCAATAATCTAACGAATAATTTATAATAAATTCATATCTAATTTGTTAGTAATGAGATATTCGATTTGATAATTCGATTATTATTATTTTATATAAAATTAATGATAAGAGATCAAAACATTGGTTATAATAAGAAAAAAAGAGAGAAAATGGCTATGGAAAACAAATAAAATATGAAAGAAAAATAAAAAGAAAATTAAATTATTTACTCTTTGTTAAAAAAAAAATACTTTAAAAAAATAATTTTTTTAAAGAAAAAAAAGAAGAAGAGGTAAAAATAATAATAAAATTATTTTAATAATCTATATAACATTTAAGTTTGTTCATTGATATTTAATGATCTAACGGTGATAATTTCTAAATATCTAATGATCTAACGGTGATAATTTCTTTTACATTGATATTTCATAGACAGAAGAATACACTGTCAATAATATATAATATAACATATTATATTATTTCTTTATCAAATCAAATTACTTATAATTTATATTTAATTTATTTATCTATTAAATTATTGAATTCGTATTGGTAAATGAATTATCGAATTACATATTCGGATCAAATTCAATTTCATGTTATGTACGTGAGAGAAGAGACTTGAATGTAATTTTTGGCTGCGAAATGAAATATTTCCACTTCTTTCTTGAGTATCTTGTTTTAGTTTTTATATTTATCTCACACACAAACTCTCTCTCTCTCTCTCTAGGGCTTCGAAAAATCAATCCGAGTTGAGCCATCCGCGTTCCATTTCCACCTCTTTTCTAGGTTTTCATCGATGGCCGAGTAATCTGTTGAGGAATCTCTCGACCGCCGGCGATATCGCCCCTCCGACCGAAGAGACAAGTCGAATGACGACACAGAATCATCGTAGCCGCCTCCACCGCCACCACCACCACCACCACCGAGGCGAAGAGAGAGAGAGATTCTTGAGAGAGAAGAGACGATAGGGACCTTGACCGCCCGCCGAAACGTCGCGGGGACTACTACGATCGGAACCGGTCACCGCCGCCGCCGAGAGAGAGGGATTACAAGCGGCGACTGAACCCTAGCCCCCCTCCCCCTTACCGCGATCGACGGCACTCCCCTCCTCGGTGGTCGCCTCCGCCCCGCTGTTTAAGAGGTCATGGAGGGACGATGGTGAGTATGACGGCCGACGCGGAAGCCCTAGAGGAGGATACGGACAGGTTAGTGAGTAATTTATATATAAAAATATATATTTACACACATGCAATTACATATATATACGTGTGTGTGTTAATTCTACATTATTTACATTTTCTTTTGTTTATATCGAGTAGTATTACGGTTCAGCTTGATTGTTTAATGTTAGTTTAGTAGATGAATTTTTGCCTTTTGGAATTGTTTCCCTGCGAAGTGATTGATTGCTATTAATCTGTTTTGCCTTCGAATGGAGTATGAATGATTGTAATAACCTGGAAGTTGGAGGGTGAAGACTGCTTAGGTTAGTTTAAAATCTAGCTTTATGGGTGCATATTGGTTTTAGAGAGAATATTGGAAAGTGGATTGCATAACCAGATTATGGGTGTTCTGGACTATTAGATAAGTCCTTGGGAAGCTTCTGTTATACTTTGTTGTGGTACTGATTTTGATAGGTTCGTTCCTTTAGGATTCTGGAGATGTTTTACTACTATCTCTACTCTCTCTCTCTCTCTATATATATATATATATATCTATTTCTCAATAACATATTCTGCTATTCTATGCTTCCCATCATTTATGGAGTAATATGGTTAGATAATGACCAATCAAAATGGCCTTATATTGATACCAGATGGACAACAAAAAGTATAATCACTTTCTGGACTTACCTTATGCACATGGTTTGCGGGTGATTGCACATGCTCTCGATGCCAAATATGTTAGGATATTTATTCACATGCAATTTATTCATGAGCCCGAGACTGCAGGGAAATGGGATCTTGATGGAATATCACCTCATGGCCAAATTAATGGGGGTAATTGCTGAAGTTTCACCATTCCTTTTCCTTCATTTTGCGCACTTGATCATATTAAATCATATTAAGAGGCATGACTGATCACTGCCTTCAACAATGATATATATTCTTGAAGCCATTTGAACATCATAGTGATTTTGTTGCAACCATTTGAGCTAGTGATACTAAGAATTTCTGAACGATGGTGATAAGAATCAAAATTCATCATCACCATCACCATCACCATCCTTGCCTTCATCCCATGTTATTTTTGGTCGCACTTTCTGTCTTTTACCTTCTATTACAACTAGTCTTCCTCGGAGCTTTCATGATAGGTAAGGAACAAAGAGAATGATCAACGGTGAAATCGTTGACGTGTAACTTTCCTCACCCTTGATTTCTGTATCGATTTGGGTATGGAAAATTGGGGCATGACAATTCCCGTATTGAATTTCACTCTGCACTGTTTACTGAAGAGACAATGCTCACATAAATCTAGCTTCTCGGTTTTCTGACCACCAAGTAGACCGACCTTGCGTACTCAGAACATCCATCCCCCTCTCACTCGTATGCCCCAGTCGTATATGCCACAATCTGGTAGTATCTAAATCCGGATCCGAGGACGAATTGTAGCAGAACCTGTAACTGTGCTACCGTGTAGAGCATATAAACCATGCTGCTTCAGTCCCTTCATCACCAAAAGAGCACCCTTCGAAACCCTCGTGACTCCACCTTCATCCCTGTAACTGCACCCGATGGAATCCAGCCTCGTCGGGAAAATCTTCAGTTCTGGAACATAACGTCAATCAAAGTTCTCATTGTACCGTCAAATATCTTGATTGAACTGTACTGATACCCACAACCTTGCATGACACATTATGCAAAAATCAGAAGATTACAAGTTTAAACCCCAAACCCTAGCTCTCTCACTCTCTCTCTTTTTGCGTTTTCTCTCAACTCACTCCAAACCTTAGATGTCATTATATAACGGGCTACAAGTTAGGGTCCAAAACTCATAAGAGAAAAAACGGGTCATAAAATTTGGTGGCTTAAGACCACACAAAACCCATTTTTCGGGTCAAAACCGGGTCGCAACATGACTCGGGTTCTTCTTTTTAAAGTCTTTTTTGCTCTTCAGCAATTTTTTTATGTATGCCCAATTTTTGTTTCTTTTTTCAATTATTATTATTTTTTTATAAGTAAAAATTGTATTAGAAAGCACCCAAATAAAGGGAGGGGCAGCCCTTAAAAAAGAATCAATTAAGGATCCGAAACAAAGGAACCTAGGAAATCAATCATTTCTCCCATGGAGTTACAAGATCTACCATGCATCCAACAAAAGAGTGTGGTAATAATTGAGAATTTAAGCACCCCAGTAGGTGTCTTCTCATTGTCAAACGTTCTTCGGTTCCGCTCCCGCCACAAACACCACCACACGCACAGGGGGGTCGCCTTCCAATAATCGCGAGCTTGGGCGTCCACTAGACCACCACTCTAAGCTTCCATCAAACCTCTAGTAGAGGTAGGCATGACCCATTGAACCCCGAACAATCCCAGAAGCAAGTTCCAACAGGCCTACTCTAAGGCCTGGATAGTGAAGTAAAAGATGATTGACCGACTCCTCATCTCTCTTGCACTTATTATTATTATTATTATTATTATTATTATTATTATTATTATTATTATTATACATTTGTTAGTTTTATTGAACACTTGGAAACTTAAGTGGCAGATTGGTTGTGTTTTTAATCTGGATCTGAGTTTTTTTTTTGTCCTTTATGTTGGGATTTGCCGTATTGATCAGTATCATGTTTTCTACTTGTTTTCCCCTCAATTGATATGTATGTGTGTGTTTTTGTTTCTAATTTATTGATTTCTGTTGAGAAAAGATTGATTTTTGTTGTAGTGTATGTAATGTTCCAACTGAATGTCACCCCATCCCCCTCCCAACTTTATTTGATCTTACGCTACTTAGGGTTCATACTTTCTTATTTTGTTTTCTAACTGTGACTGAGGACCATAAATTTATGTGAAGTTCTCGTGATAGTAAAAACAAATGTAATAAAACACAAAAAAATAAAAATAAAATTGGCAACATCAAATGTAGGGAAATCAACTGTAATGAAGGTTTGGATACATTGAAAAAGAGGAAAATCAACATAGCTTGTCTACCAAAAACTAAATATGAAGGAGAAAATGTTAGAGAGATTGGAGAACGATACAAACTTTTGTATTAAGGTGATAAAGGTAATCATAGAAATGGGATTAAGATGTAGTAGTGGATTATTACATAGAAAATAACATTATAGAATTTAGAAGACAAGGGGAAATTCTATTAGATATTTTAGTGTTACATGAATATAATAAGTGCCTATGAACCATAAGAAGCATTAGATTAGAAAAGCGTAATGTATATTATAGGAATTGCTAGATTTAATAATACAAAGTATTCCAAGTCATGAAAGAACTTTAAGAAAGTTGGAATTGTATGACTAACAATTTTATTTAATAAAATTCTAAAAGAAGGAACCATGTCTAATGAATTCACAAAAAGTATTATAGTACCAATTTACAAACATTGAGGTAATATACAAAATTGTGGTAATTATCGAGGAAAAAATTATTGTCATACGATGATATTATGGGAAATGGTTATAGGATAAAAGATTAAGAAATACTTATAAAAAAAGGATAAAAGATTAAGAAATACTTATAAAAAAAGGATAAAAGATTAAGAAATGAATCCATAATGTCTAAAAACTAATTTGGATTTTTTTTTGATAAGTATATTTCAAAGAAAGCACTCAAAAGGGTAGTGCGTCCCAACAATACAAGGAAAGCAAAAAAACAAAACAAGAAAAAGGACCAACAAGGCTCCTAACAACTTAAGCTACCTAGAAAATCAACAATATCACCCATAGATTTCCAAGAAACTCCAAACACCTAGCAACACAGGGAACTGATAATAGAGAATTTCAACACCCCAAGCGGAGACTCCACATCCTCAAAAGATCTCCTATTTCTTTCGGTCCACAAGCACCACCAAATACATAAAGGGGCCACTCTCCAGCAATCACGAGCTCGGGAACTCACAATACATCCTTGCTAGGCCTCTAATAACTCTCTAGAGGACCTTGGCATATCCCACTGAATCCCAAACAATCCAAGCAATAAACACCAGCAATCTCGGGCCACCGTACACTGGTGGAAAATATGGTCAACGGACTCCTCATCTCTCTTACACATACAACACCAGTTAACAATTGTCCGTTGCCTAAGAAGCACGAAAACGGATACGGGACACGGATATGACACGACACGGACACGACAAATCTTAAAATATCATGACACGAATATGGCGGGGACACGTCAAATAATAAATATATATTTTTATATAATATATGATGTTTACTTTAACAATTAAGAGTAATAAACAACAATAATTAAAGGAACGATATCACAATAACAATTAAGAGTGGTATGTCTCTTACTCCATAACAACAATAATTATAAAGGAACGATGTCACAAAGTCATAAAACCAAATCAAAACGAGACATTAGAATAAAAACTAGTCTTATCATTTATTTGCTTACCACAACAAGAGAAAGAAGAGAAAAAAAACAAAGCTGGAGAGATGAGATGGGTTGTAGTTAAATGTTAAAACAACCTTTCTAGAAATTTTTTTTTTTGTGGGGGAAAAGAAAGAGAGGAAAAAGAAAGAAAGGCCAAAGAAAGAGAAAAAAAGTAGAGAAACAAAGAAAATTAGGGTCTTGTTAGAAAAAGAATTAGGGATTAGTAAAAAATAAAGGAAGAATCCATGGAAGAGAAAAGATTCATGGAAACAAGAGGAAAAAGAGAAAAAAGAAATTGGCGTGTTCGAAAATTCATGGCATGTTGGATACGTGTCCTCGGCGGGTCTGTGCCGTGTCCGAAAATTCAAAAAAATAAAATAAATTTAGTCACATTTTTTGGCATGTCTGACATGTTTCGGGGCATGTCCGACAGATTCTTTGCCCTTTTAGGCGTGTATGTGCTTCCTAGCGGATTGCCTAATCGTCAAGTTATAAATTGTCAAGATACTTCCAAGAGCTGTCATCCACCCGAAGAAGGCCACCTTAGGAGGAGTCTTAGTACGCCACACTGCCCTTCCATCGAAAGATCCCCCATCATTCCCTGCAATTTTCTTATAAAATGTCCGAACATCAAATCTCCCCTGAGACGAAGGCACCCACACCAAAGAATTCAGCCCCACCACCTCCCACCACCTGAAAAGAGATCAACTCCACAGATATCTACTATGCTACGAATATTTACTATGGACAATTGATAGAAGGTTGTAGAAGTAAATAAAAAGATATACACGAGGTTTCATAGACTTCGAGAGGGCATATGATAAAGTACCAAGGGATATAATTTGGTGAACTTTATGAAGTTAACAAGCCTCTTTAAAACTTATAAAGCTTATTAATGGTATGTATAACGAGACAAAAATCATAGTTTGTACCGTTAATCAGTCTTAAATGAAATAAAGAAAGATATACAAGAAGACATTTCATAGTATATGTTGTTTGTTGATGACATAGTGTTGTTGGATACTTCTTAGGAAGTTTTAGGAACAAAATTAGAAATATGAAGAAATGCATTAGAGACAATAGAATTAAGAATTAGTAAGGCTAAAACAAAATATATGGAATGCAAATTTGATAAAATCTAAAAAAACAATTAATATAACAATGACAATTCAAGATCAAAGGTTTATTTAGAATATTCATTTTATATACTTGGGATGCCTTTTTTCCCTACTTAGCATGTGGTGTATTTTTGTGTTACAGTGGACTCTAACCATATAATACAGTCCCTAACGGTGAAAAAAATAAAAAGGGCCGATCAATTGATTCGATACAATTAGTCAATTTAGGGTCTTTTGGAAGTCAATACATAGTGGGACGACAATATGCAATTTGGGCTTTATGGACATTGAGTTCTTCTCCGACAACTTGTGCTTCTTCTCTTTTCTTTGTTTTTTGTTTCTTTTCTTTCCTCCTTATTGCTCTATTTTTTTTTATCCTCTGTTCACCACCTTTTATGGTTTTTATGCTCTTCTCTCTCTCTTTCTTTTCTTCTTTTTATTTTTATTTTTTATGAACTTTTAATTTGTTTATGTTTTGTAGTTTGTTTCTCTAATGCATCTCATAGTTGCTAAAGCATATTATCACAAAAAACACTCAAAATCCTGAAATTGGGATATTATGTATTCTTGTTTTGTGGTTTGATGTTCTCATGCTTTTGGCTAAACATTAACTGTTGCGGCTGGGTTTGTATTATTAGCTACAAATTTTAATTTTTTTCAACTTGTGCCTTGCTTCAGTCAGGCCGTGACTCGCTTTGTGCCTTGCGCCTCAAGCTCCAGGAGGCCTTAACACCTTTGTGTGCCTTGAGCCTTTAACAACTATTTCTCTTCCTCTTCCTCCTTGCGTAACACGAAGCCATCCACCCTGATCTGCCCAATGTGGTTGCCCCTACAATGTGCGTTGGCCAACCTGTGAAAAAATCTCGTGTTTCTGTCACCTTCCTTCAACCATAATGCCCTCCCCTACCCTAGACATTTGTCTCTCCAAGAAATCTCCTCCATAACTGCTAACTCCCAGATTTCTGATTTACACACCTCCCTCCTCCCCCTCTCCTCCGCCCCCAATCCCTCTACCCCCCTTCCTTACTGTTGAGGTCCAATATTCGTCCCCAAAAGCCAGTTTTTTCTCCACTCAATGTTGCCAAAGACCTCTCTGTTCCATTTTCTAAGATCCTCTTTCAAGAGCCGAAGCTTATTCACAAGCACATAACTTGGAGTACCCGCCACGACGTAACCCGTCCAGCATTGTTGAATCGGCTCCTTGAAGCCTTCTGATCTAAGCCACACATTCTCAAATTTGAACGAAGTCTTCCTCAATCCCCACAATCAAGCATCAATCGAATACGGTCCGACATTATTCTAGCCAATGCCACATTAGCTACGTCTGACAATCTCTCTTCCCACTCCTAAAATCAAAAAATCTATCTAATAGGGACAAAGTAGGATCCTCCATGCCACTCGACCAAGTAAATCTGCCCCCCTCCAATGGTTAGTTGATCAAGCCCTCACGGTCAGTGAATTCCAAAAACGAATACATCACCAAATCCACCTCCCTCCCGAGGACCTCTCGTTCGGAGATCTCACAACATTGAAATCTCCCGCACACATCAAGGAACACCCCACCTCTCATGAGCATAAGTCAACTCCTCCCACATCACCGACCTCTCCGAATCCTCCACTGGCCCATACCCACCCAAAAAAAGCCAAGAAGAGCCATCCTCCATTTGAAAGAGAGAAGAGACAGAAAACCTCCCTTTCCTCACATCCACCCATCTTTTATCCCATAGAACTATAATCCCTCCAGCCGTTCCAACTGTATCTAATGTTTCCCACTCCACAAATCTCCACCCACTAATGCTTCTCACCATCTCCTTGGAAGCACTGCTCAACTTAGTTTCTTGGAGGCAAACCACATGACCCCCTCACTTACGCAAAGCCAATTTTACTACCTTCCTCTTGTTAGGATCATTTAGACCCACATGTTCTGTGAAATGATACGTGTCTTCATAAGGAAACTATGGCTTTGTCTTCCCCCCTTCTCCCTTACCACATGAATTCTACCCTCATAGTTCACATAAGATATTAGGTTACGGAGCTCCCTCTCCCCCTTCCAAACTGAATTTTTTCTCCTACCCTCCCTCCTCTCATCAACAAGACCCCTGAACACTTCCATAGCCCTCTCCTCCTCTACACAAAACACCCCTAAAGTCTTGCACATTCCCTCAATATTATTCATTAACCACCCCTCCTCTCCCGCCTCGCCTCCTCCTCCCTGCTGAGGAGCCATTGCAGCCAAAGGAAGAGAAAATCCCCACCCCCTCACTCTCTTCCTCAACCCTAACCACCATAGCTTGGCTATCCCTCACACTATCCTTTGACAATGTATCCTTTGTTTCATCATCAGTATGATCTCTACTCCATACCTTGCAAGACAGCGCCAAGGAGAGGCCCCATTGCATGTTTAAACTGTCGCAACTCTTCCAGTAGAGTAGCAGCAAAATCAACAGTTAATTGAACAGGGCAATTACGTCCCACAGCACCCATTCCATGGTTATATTGATACAGATGCAAACCCTTTGCAGCACTTGATGGAGTTTCCGTTTTTGAACTATGTCCTTCAATCCCGTCAATCTTCCCACCCTCGAAATACCCAGAAAGTGAAGGATGAGGAGAACCATTAACATTAAAATAAGGCGTACCTATTGTCCTGTGGCTATACTCCTCCATCACCCACTTCTTTTTTCTCTTTTCTTGTCTACCGTTGTTGCGGAGCCTATTTTTGGAAAGACAGGATGTGAAATCGTTAGGCAATACTCTCAGATTGTCTTGGTTCATCATACTTTGTTGTGTAATCTTGTAACGACCCAAACGAATTGTATATGTTACGACAAACAGCCACTAACCAAGCACAATCACGACACACGATAGAAAACGAAACAAGCACCACACATAGAACACAAGAATATAATGTGGTTTGGCGATGTGCCTACGTCCACGGCAAAGATCCTGCGGAAGTTTTCACTATGTGAAAATTAGGAGATTACAAGTTTCAACCCCAAACCCTAGCTCTCGCTATCTCTCTCTTTCTGCGTTTTCAGTGTTCTCTCTTAATCCCACTCCAAACCCTAGATGTCCTTATACATCGGGCTACAATAGAATCCTAAACAGGTTCTAAAACCCGCAAGTGAAGAACGGGTCATAAAATTTTTCTCGGGAGCGCTGCTCCCAACCCCAGCAGCTTTGGGCCACACAAAGCCCTTTTTTAGGGTCAAAACCAAGTCGCGTTGTGACCTGGGCCGAGACATTTCGGGCCACAACATAACAGTATAGTTGACCCCTTTGCATCCCAACGTCGCTACTGCCTTTTGGCGAAATAGATCCAAAGCCCAATTTTTGAGTTTGAATCACCTGAGTTTGCTTCTAGGCCAGCTGAAAATTGTCATTTAAATGGATCTGTAATCCATTTGAGCCCAGATGAACATCTCGTGACTGACCCATTTCTCCATTCTTGCTAGCAGGCCTTTCTTCATTCTTTTTTGAAGTAGGCTGCTGAATTGGGCCTTTGTTAAAACCCACTTTCTTCAAAAAATCTTGTGGCCAGTAACGGTAGGCCCAGTTGATCCAGTCACTTTTAGAGAATTATGAATTAAAGAAAGATTAGCACGTGATCCCTTATCCCGTCTTTTATCGCGAATATTCTTTGTGGCTTCCATCCACTGACCATCAAACTTTTTGTCCCATTATGTTTTGT
Organism: Cornus controversa; assembly: GCA_026545225.1. Classification (NCBI taxonomy): domain Eukaryota; kingdom Viridiplantae; phylum Streptophyta; class Magnoliopsida; order Cornales; family Cornaceae; genus Cornus; species Cornus controversa. The sequence goes on along the minus strand of CM048853.1, from coordinate 14,415,614 downwards.
CGGGGGCTGCTTTTCTCTTTCACGGGCCTTTCTCGCGTGACTCACACTTAGTCGCTGTCCTTCAGCTCGCCCTCCTCTGTGTTTTTTCGATCGATGACTATTTAGCTCATAGGCTTTATCGGAAACCTTACTTTGACATTGTTCTACTTTGTTCTGCGTTCCAGTGTCGAGAGCGGTCCTCTTATTGGGTTCTTTCATCTTTGACTCCATGGAAAGGTAATCTCTTCTACCAGTGAGACCCTAAAAGCCATACTCATCCTCGACAGTGACATATAGTGGGATTCTACCATTTTTGACGGTCACAATAACCACCTTCTCAGGATCCATCACGTCGTCGTCCTCAACTCCCAGAAAACCACCGCAAAGATCCATGATCTCTTCAAATAGCTTCTGGCACCATAATTGGAGGGGTAATCCATACATCATAATTATGCATTCCTTCCTCTTCTTTAGCAGTCCTGAATAGGTGACTTGGAGATCCAAACAATGAGGAACAACATGGAATCTCCCCAAACCCTTTTGTTGTCTCTTCCTTTTCAGATGGGGAAGCTGAATAAAAGAAGTCCGTCCGACAACAACAAAACCCTGACCCCACTATCAACCTTCCAACATCAAGAAGTCCATTATTCAATCCTTCTTAAACCTCTTACAGGTTTGTCGAACCTTCTGACCAGACATATAACATCACTCTTCTGAGGAAAATATGTCGGTCATCAACTCTGAAAATATGGCCTGTCGTCGCGTTTTACAGGTGACTTCGCCGGACATGGATAAATACGGGAGTCTCACCGCCTCCAGGAACGTCCTCTTCTCTCCCTCAAACATTGCTACTCTTCATGAGTTAATATCATAAACCTCTTAGGAACTTTATTTTTAATTGACTCAGTATCGGAATAGGATTATGAGAACCAAAATATCCATATCTAAGTGGAGCTAGCACCCGTTCATTACTAATCTTATCTCTCGTTACTCCTATTGCCCATCGTAACATTCTCATTTTCACTACATAAATGCGTTGTTTCTTTTTTCGACGCCCAACACTCTGTGCCATACAATATAGCTAGTCTAATAACCATCCTATAGATTTATTTTCGTTTGTCAGATGGGATACAACTAGCTTGCCTTTATTTTGTCCACCTAAGAAGTATGGATACGGATACGGGACACAGATACGACACGACACGGACACAGTGACATGACAAATCGTAAAAAAATAGAATAAGGACACAATAGGGACACGACAAATGAATATATCTTTTTATATATATGATCCTATATTTTAAAAGTAATATTATTTTTCATCAACCTAACAATGAAAAATTCACAAATTATAATAATTGATGAGCCATAAAAATAATTATTTTATCGTTTAACAAACCACACAATTAAATATACTCCACAACCAGTGTTATTAAAGGCGCGCCTAGGTGCTAGGCGCATACAGTCACATCTTTTGTGTCTGTAGTATACCCAGACGCAGCGAGGAGGTGCACTGGACGCATGCCTTGTAGTGCTAGGTCAGGCGCTAGGTGATTTCTGTTTTTTTTTTTAAAATATTAATTTACTAAGCCTAAAAGGAGGATTTTGACATGCTCTATAACTTTTGTTAAAAATAAAACAAATAAAAGAATCCCAATAGACCCACCATGTTCTAGAATTTTGTTTAAAATAAAAAAACAAATAAAAGAAGGCTAAAAGACCCAAACAACGTGAAGGAGGACAGAGCAACTTTGTAAGTGATTCAAGCCCTAGGTCGCAGAGCGGTTGTAGAGATCACGGTCAGGTCAGGTCAGTTCTTCTTCTTCTCTCTTAGTAAGTTACTTCTTCTCTCTCTTCGTCAATCTATTTCTCTCTCTTCATCAACTTCTTCTTTCTCTTTATTTTTCTTTTGTTCTCTATTTCTTTTTTCTGGTAAGAGTTCTCTCTGTCTTCATCTACTTCTTTCTCATTCTCTCTCTTCATCTTTTTCTTTGTGTTCTGTTTTTTTTGCAGTCCCTCTCTCTCTCCATCATCTTCTTCTCTCTCACTCTGTTTTCTCTTCTTTAATTGATGTCCTAAATTAGTTACTTTTATATTTTTTTGCTTGTTAACTGATTTTCTTGAATATTTGTGCTCTGTTGATTTTTTTTTGTGCTCTGTTTTTTTGGTTTATAGTTTTTTTTTTTTTTTTTGTATGTTTGTTTGTTAACAGATTTTCTTGACAGATTTTGTATGTTTGTTACTTTGTATGAAAAATAGATTTGTACTCTGTTTTTTCTTTTCTTTTCTTTGTTAAACCGATTTTTTGAGATTGTTGTTATCCTCTTTGTGACTCTATCTTTTTTTTGGGTGCTATGTTTTGTTTTTATCACATTATTCTCAATTAGCTGTTCGGCTGTGGGATGGGCTGAATTAACTAATTACAGTCTATTTTTCAATTGTAAATAAATTGAAAAAAATGTCAAATTGTCAATTTGCTATTATATTCTATTTTTCACTGTAAATACTAAAAGATAGAAAAAAATGTCGAAATTCCCATTTAGCTGTTGGGTTTGCACTTGTAAAACTTTGCTGTTCTCTTTGATTAGGTTCTTCCTTCTTATGATTGCAAGTTACTATCATGTGTTAGACTCTTAGTAGATTGAAAATTTGAAACCACTTAACATTGTTTTGTTACTTTGGTAACAATGCAGCTTAGCTAAAGGCTTTGCAGTGTTTGCAGGCTATAAGATGTGAATTAATTTATACTAATTTAAAATTTTCAATTGTGCGCCTTGCTTCACTCAGGCTCGCGCCTCGCCTTGTGCCTAGTGCCGAGGCTCCAAAGGACCTTGAGCGCCTTAGTGCGCCTAGGGCCTTTGATAACACCGTCCACAACAATAATAATAGTTGTTTTTTAAACAAAAAAAACTTGAAATATTATATTTTATGACTGCTATATTTTATTAAAATTTTTCAAAGAAGTCATTATATTTACATTTTATCCTTAAAACTCCCTAACAATATGACTTGCGTGTTGGACAGTTGCCAATGGTTTTGTAGAAGTATCTTGTAAAACTATGTCATCCGCAAACAACAAACACCATGGAGTGCCTTCTTGGATATCTTTCATTATTTAATCCAACACTATTGTAAATATGTATGGACTTAACACTAATCCCGAATGTAATTGTACTTTTATTTGAAAATCACTAGTTTCTTGCCACAACTGTATCGTTGTTATATCTGTTGTTAAATCATGAATGCCTTGAGCAATAATCTTTACATGTCCTTTTGGCCTCTTCATGTAGCATTTGAACTTGAATGAAAATACGATAACTTGAAATTTTGATCACTGGTCCTAGATCTTCATATTTTTTCAAAGTGACTTCATTTGTTTCTTCTTTTCTTCCACTTTCGCATGTTGGAGTGATCCACTTTAGTTGGATGCATGCATACTCCATTTAGTTCTTTCTAATACCATTTCTAAAGAATTAATGTTCAGGATTGGCCCAGTCAAATATACTACACACTTTATTTGTAAGGACATTTATGGGTTAATATAAGGCTATATGCCATGTCCATTCGGCCCACAGTGAACGGTGTCATCTTTCCCAAGCCCAATCAAAACAAATTTGCAGTAATATGAAATAACTGAAGTGAAAAAAAGTACATCATTGTCATGCTTTTAACCCAAAATTTATGTCTGAGGATACTAGACGAAATTTTGGTGAATTACACTTTATATAGAGTATGAATTACGTTTTTTGAGCCATCATAAATTTTGGTAAATTACACTTTACTGAGCGTGAATTTACAAATTGTCCTTTATAAAAAAGTCAATAACCTTTTTTTTTGTCTTTATATTTGCAGGTTGTGACTGGGGCATACAGAGGATTTTGAAGGATAGCTTTTGTAAAAGGACTTTGAATGTGCGAGGGTGTATTACTTCCCTCCCCCTCTATGTGTGCGTGACTTTCTTTCTAATTACATTTTTTCTGCACTTTTCTCAAATTCGTGTCTAATTGGTTTCGCTTTGAATTGAACTTTTCTTTTGGGAGTAAATAGTATAAATTCATGTGGTTTTCCTTTTTATGCTTGTCCATCATCTCTTCCAAATATTCTAAAAAATGTCACTTTCATTTATTTTCATAAAAATCACCATTTTTAAAGTCAAAATAAAGTTTTCATAAAAAAAACCATCCCTTGCATTTTTAACTCGCCTTCTTAAATATCACTTTGTCTCGTCTAAAATATATTTTCTCAAAAGCCTTTTTTCCAAAATTCAAAATTCAAGATATCCCAGCTTGTCATATTGTAGGTGCAAAATTTATGGGTATTGTTTCATTCTTAAGTGTTAAAACCAATAAGTGAAATGCATTGTTTATATCCCAAGCACAATAGGTGAAAATTTTTAAAATACATGTTCAATTCCTCAGGTAGATATCTCTATGTCAAATGAGCTTTTGAGATTAACAAGTCAAAAATGAAGGGATGAGAGGCCATTATTTTCTTTATCCCAAGTTAAGACAAATATCACCATTGAAAACCCTTTTGAGCTGGTTTTATTCTTTTCATTAACCTAAGCTAGGGATCACCATGACGAAGACTGTGAGATGATAATAGGCAAGAGCTTTAATACCTAAGTGATTATAGCTAAAAGGACAAGAGGCCCTCGTTTCTGTTATCCTACAGTGATATATATCCATTGCTAACCCTTAGTGCCATGATGACTGTTCCTTTCATTATACCCACCGTTGATCACACCTCACATTGGGGCAGATTTTATTGAGATATTACATTAGACTAGTAAAAGTTTTGATTACTATGCAATCCGAATTAAAATGAAGAGATGCCATCATTTCTATTATCCATCATCTACTATGATTCCCATTGATGAACCCATAGAGCCTGGTTACATTTCTTCTTTTGAACCTACCAAGGATCATTACAAGTGCACTGTTCATCTGTAAGTCAAGCTAGGGCAGCTTTGGATTGATTATTCCTTCACAATAAAGCAGAAGACAAATTGCAAGAAAGGTGAAAGTAGAGAAGGCCCAGTGATCTACCGAGGATGAGCCGTAAACCCGGACATCTTGGGTTGGATTCTTACTGGGCATCATAAAAGAAAGGCAAAAGCAAAGATGTGATTAAAGAATCTACCGGGGCGAGCCGTAAACTCGGACGTCTTGGGTTCGATTCTCGCAAGGCATGTGAAAACAAAGATGACAGAATGATTAAAGAATCTACCAGGACGAGCCGTAAACCCGGACGTCTTGGGTTCGATTCTCACTGGGCGTCAAAAAGAACGGCGAAAGCAAAGATGGCGATTAAAGAATCTACCGGGACGAGCCGTAAACCCGGACGTCTTGGTTTCGATTCTCACTAGCTGTCATAAAAGTAATGTAAAGTAAGGGTTCCTAAAGAACAAATGAAGATATTCAAATTCAGTCAATGCCATGGTTGCATGCCACCAAAGTATAAGAAGATTGAAGATGATCCTTGGTCTTATACCCCATTTCACATTATTTTGAGCCTTTCATATCTTTTTCTTCATCACCTATAAGCCCATAGACCACGTTACAACCCATGTGAAGTCTTCTCCGATTAAGGATGATTGCATAGTTTAAAAAACTTTTTTCTAGACTAACATAGAAAACTTGCCCTAAGCTAGGGCAGTTTTCCTTTTATGGTGATCACGGTTTATGAACCCTATGTTAACGTAATATCTTTGAGCCTTAATATCCTTTCCTTGGTTACCCTACACCTAGCCCACATTACGGTCCAAATCAAAGACCTCTTCGATTGGTGAAGATCATTTAGGATTGAAAGCTCTCGCATATTAAAGTCTCGCATGACGAACAACATTTTTCGTCATTTCCCAAACGGGGGAAGTTTTTGAGTGATCCTTAGTTCATCACCCGATTATGCGTCATATTTTGAGCCTAATATAACCTTTCTTTCTCAAACCACTTTACCAAAGACCCCATTACAACCCCTAGTAAAGTCCTCTTTGATCAATGATGACTTGTTAACCAAGAAAGCTCAACAACATGTGGTTTGATACCGAAGGAACAATACATGTCGACAAAAAATATTTCTCATATATATTTTTAAGATAAGGTTGATAGGTGGTTGGGAATATAGACAGTCAATCATATGTTGGTTTGAATATGGTTGAATGAATGCTACTCATAAATTGACCACCTTTTTCAAGGATATCCTTTTTCAAATAGAAACATAATTTTCAAAGTAAATTTGTAAGTACTCTGAACAAATGTTTAAAAACTTTAGGCAATTTATTGCAAACTATCTTTTTAAAAACATCTTTGGTAAGACTCTTCTCAAATTGCTTTTAAAAGCTCGTGTTTTCAAATAGCTCTTTTCTGCTCCTAGGTTCGCGCTTCAAGGTCATCTCTCAACAACCCATTTTCTCGTATTCAACCCGTTGGTTGATGTCATTTGCTTGTTGCCAAGTTTGCTCTTTATAATGTCAAAACAGTGTGTCTCATATATGGGTATCTCTGTCTCTTCTCTAAATATGCAGTTGTATTAATGTTCATGTATGTGTTTAATTATGATTGTTCATAATCTGTGGGCTCATTTTATTTATCTATATGCCTCAGCTCTGTGGCCTTTACAGAACAGGTCTGCACTAACAGCCCTTTCAAGGGTAATTTGGTAATTGTGCAGAGTGCATAAGGACAGCACGTGAGCACCAGGATTCTAGGATGATCCTTTTGTCAGGGAATGACAGCCATGCCCTCAGCTGTTTTTTGATTAAATAAAGATTCTGTGGGTTCAAGGGTATATTAACCTTTTATAGAAAGGCTGCTAATGATTGGTGAATTCAGAATGGCTAGAGGACAAGAAACTATCTGGACAAAATGGATAAGGATGTGTGAGCTGTCTATATCTATCCTTTAGCAGAGGCTGCAGAGAGAGTCTATATATATATATTGGTACATAGCAGCTATGGAGTGTGTGCTTTTTGAGAGATATATGTGAGAAAGGTTCATATTCTGAGTGAGGCACCATTTTTAGTAAACTTGCTGAATTCTGCAGAAGAAGGAAAGCTGGAGTAAGCAGGTTAAGAGGATGAATCCATTCCAGATGACTCCTATTGTTCTTTTGAAGCTACTTCTGGTTTGAGCATCACACTTCCATCATCAAGAGTCCAGAGAAAGGTTCAATACTGCTGTGCTAAGGGTATATCTGATTCTCACATCTCATACCTTCAATTATTGTCTTAAAAGTTGCTGCCAAGTTCAGATGATCTCTATTTTTGAGCATAGCCTAAGTTTGTTTGTCTAAATCTGTTATAAGCATGCTACATATACAAATTCTCATCTGTCCATGCTATGCAATGACTCAAAAGGAGGTTGCAATTCATTCCGAGTATGCTACATAGACAAATTCTCATCTGTCCATGCTATGCAATGACTCAAAAGGAGGTTGCAATTCATTCCGAGTATGTAGACCTGTATCGAGTACACATTCACTGATTTGTGATTCATGTTTGCTGTCAACAAGATCTGTTGTTCAACTCTCAGTTTAAAGTTCTTCAGCAGTTATTATCATATTGCTGTGTATGGAGTAAAGTTCTTTTTTGTTGGTGAGAGTCCAAACCATGGGAGGTTCTAGACGGGGAATTTTGAGTGAATTGTTGTGAGTTTGGTGAGTGCTTGTGCAAGCATTGGGGCTGTGCACAAGGGGAGAGTTTTGAGTGAATTGTATATGAGTTAGGTGAGTGCTGAGAGAGTGAGTGAGAGATACCAGTGCTGTAGTCTCAGAACTTCATACACTAGTGAACTGTTGACTGGCATAGCAGCCAAAGAGGATGTTTCCCCACTTTGGGGTTTTACCTCTATAAATCTCTGTGTCCTTTGATATTTAATTGTTGTTCATGTTAGTAGTTAGCTTGCTGAACCCGTTGAACACTCTCATTGTCTATCTGGTTCCTCAAAAACTCTCTGTGACAATTTATCAAACAGTTGTGGACAACTAGGGTTTGAGCCGGACTTCAACCAATCATCCTTGTTTCAGCTAGCCTTACTCATGCTTCTAATGCACTCTAAACCCACATTGTCTTGAAAGTCATATTGATCAATTCTATCACTCCAGCACATCTATCCTTATCATTAGGTTATAGAGTCTCTGTCTGTATCTCTCTAGAGCTGAAAAATTAAAGGACCTAATTCAATCCCCCCCCACCCACCCCCTCTTGGGTACTTCAATTGGTATTAGAGCCATGGGTCGAGCAAGGTTTAATCACCTGCTGAACAGTTCCTAGACATGTTTGAAGAAGGAGGGTCAACTCACAAGGCTTGTCCATTTGATGGCACCAACTATGACTCATGGAGGATAAAAATGGAGGCATTCCTGTTGTCAATCTCTTTTGATGTATGGCATGCAACTCTTAATGGAGATGTGATACTTGGTACACTCAAGAAGACAAGAATGCGATAGCATTAGATGGCAAAGCTAGAAATGCTTTGTATAACTCTCTGGAGAAGCAAGAGTTCACAAGAGTGAAAAATTGCAAAACAGCCAAAGAAATATGGGATTCTCTTCAGTCTGCGCATGAAGGGAATAAGATCATTAAGGACAACAAAGTTCAACTCCCCCCCTCTTGGGTACTTCACAACCCTTGGGATGAACTACGTTCGACCTGATTCCCACCATGCCACTCATGGCTGGGATACGTAGGTAGCCCATATTTCAATTGGGTTTGGTCATACCATTATTTACTTTACTATTTTCTCCACCTTTAAAATAATTATTTACACTACCCACCAACCCTTCAAGGTCCAACATATTTTCTCACATAGGCACCATGGGGTCCACCGCAAGGGCCAATATGGTCTGCTATTGACCAATGTGTGAATTTAAATGGCTAGTATACTAGGTAGAATCATTAGCAGTTGTCCAAACATAGCCCTTTGGTAGATACAAGAGTCTTGTAACACAGCCCTTTGGTAGTGGAAGTCCAATTTTCAACCATCTTATGTAAAAGTTGACCGTCACTGTGCTCATATTTTTCCTTTTTAAGTTTTCTTGTTTGAATCTTTGAATATGTATATCCTTTGTAGATTCGGTAGCATCTAGGTTGAATAGTTGTCCACCACACATCTTTCAGATATAATCTGTATGCACAGAGGATTTTGACCATAAGTTATATCTTTCAATGGCTCGGCCAAATATTTATATGTACTGAATGTTTGTGTCTGTGGTTGGTACTTGGTTTTTAAGCCTTGATAACCATTTGCTTTTATTTTTAGGATGTACAACCTCATGCATTCTGATTGTTGCATTCCTAGGTATTTATATTAGAGAAAATGTCATCTTTGAAATAGTTTGAACCTTCCCAGTAGGATGTTGCGTCTTTACATTTTTGTTCCATGTTGTTTATTTGTTGTACCTGTTTAACAGTCGATGATTTAATTACATTATTTATGCAGACTCCAACATTAGAGATTCATGACAAGATATCATTTCTTATTAATAATTTATTGACCTGTTGAAAGAACAGTATTACACCTCATTTGCACAATATATGGTGATGAAAAGGTGAGAGTATGTGAGCCTATGAGGTATCTATGGTTCTTTTACTTCAAAGTATAATTTTAATTTTAATTGTACAGTGCTGTTAGGATTGCTTTTTATGTTATCATTTCTTTTTATTTGGGGCTGACTTGTATTTTAATCTCTCAGCACATCATCTCTATATGCTCGTTTTTATTTATTTATTTATTGGTATTGTTTTTGCAATTCCTTTTAGAATGTTCTATCATTCTTTTCATTTTTTTTTTTTTTGCCTACATGTCAAGCATTACTCGTGTGGAATGTTGTGTGTATCTATTGTACCTCTCTCTTGTGTGTGGCAATTTTAAATTTTACTATGGTAAAGGTCTCAGTTTCTGCATATCTATCTCAATTTTTAGGGGCCCAACTTTTAAGATTTGAGGGAAGGTCTTATTACCTTTTGAAGAAAATCCTTATAGAAAATTGGTGTTAGATTTGATGAGCCCATACATGATAGAATTGACCTGGGGGTCTCTATGATGCGGATCATGTAAGGTAAGGCCCTAATTTGTTATTATTTTCCACATGCTCACGACTTTATAAATTTGTTCTGTCTTCAATATTGCTAAGCCCCATTCTTCCATTCTCTCTCTTACTCTCTCTAGTTAGTGATCTTCACTTGGAAACCCTGGTTTGGAAGATCTGGACAAGTTACTCATGAGCATGTTATTTGAGGTAGGCCTTATTGTTTTGTTCGAAGTAATTTGGTTTCTTATGTTTCAGTTTTGTGGTTTATCCTCATTTCATTAAATACATTTTAAGTGTCTTGATAGCACGCATTCAGCTTTTGACACTATATCTTTATTTTTATTTTTTTTGAGAGATTGATGGTGATCGTGTTTGAACTTTTGAGGAACAAGCAATTTACACATGCTTTTTCTATCTCTATCTCTACAAAATTAGTAGTCTCATTTATGTTTGAAAAATGTTGTATATTTTTTATGTAAATTTTATATTAAAAAAAAAAGGAAAAGCAAGCTCAGTTCGTTTTTTTTTGTTGTATTGATTTTTTACCTGAAAATATTTCATGTACCAGATTACATGATATGCCTTTTGTGGGTCTCTCCTGACACCACGCATTATGATTTTGCCACTATATCATTATTTTTATTTTATTGAGAGAGATTGATGATGATCGTGTTTGAGAACAATCAATTTTTGAGTGCATGATTGCCAATCTATTTGAGGAATACAAATTCTTCCCAAATACTTGAAAAGCAGCTCAAAATTGCTGCTGTTATCTTCGGTTGGATTCCATAGAACTTGGAGTCCATATGTCTGACTGGTTTCATATTTTTAATTTCCTCTTACTTTTTTTACTATTACAATTTTGATTTAAATTCTATCACTTGTTTGCTTTAGTTTGTAGGCTAGTCATGCAATTATTCATCTTTTTCTTCATATTTCACTTGTTAGCCAGAGTTAATACCTTGTACAATTTGTTAATATTAGTCATTGACAGAAACGCCCCTTAGAAAAGAATTTTTCACATATAGTACCAAACTGCCCTCTTCTTTTAGAAACTGACGTACAGAAATGCTCTTCAAGCTCAAGGGGCTCTTCAAGCTCAAGGGCTGTCAGCTCTATTTGAAAAGAAATAAGAATTAGAATTTGAGTCTTTTTGACATTAAAAGAGCAAACTAAGACAGGACATAAACCAACACAACCAACACAACCATGTTGCAATGTTGTGGGTCCCGCATCAAATAGGATGCGTCAATCTTATAATGCCAAAAATATTGAATGTGTTCTTTTGCTGGAGTGGTGTGTTTTTCCTATTTGTTAGAACAAAGCTCTAACAATCTTTTTCTTCTTTTATTCTTCCGTTTTATTTTAACCTTTTTTTCTAATTGTTGAACAGTTGTCCACCACACCCCTTTTCAAATATAATGTGTATACACCGAGGATTTTGACCGTAAATTATATCTTTCAATGGCTCGACCAAATTTGGGAAGCTAGCTTGGGAAAATTACAATAGGCAGGAATCAAGTTTTAAGGGCACGTGAGATTGAGATTGACCCCAAATCTTTGTATCATAGAGGTCAGTTTTTTTGTCGATGCAGTCATCTTGGAGTTGATATTTTTCTAATTTAAAATTTCATCGTCTTTCACTTGCTCTTTTAGAACTGATTTCACTCCTTCCTATACCATAAAAAGATAGTTCACCATTTCCTCTGACCTCTTGCATATGTAACACCAATTCACCATAATTCGATCGCTTCCTGAGGTTATCTGTGGTAAGAATCTTGCCTAAGGTAGCTGTCCAAGTAAAGAAGGCCACCTTTAAGAAGGCCACCTTTAAGGGGGCCTTTGCTCTCCAAATTGCTTTCCAAGGAAGATGGGACCCGTGAAATCCGTGAGGATTTCACCATAATTCGACCATTTCCTCCGACCTCTTGCATATGTAACACCAATTCACCATAATTCGACCGCTTCTCCTGAGGTTATCTGTGGTAAGAATCTTGCCTAAGGTAGTTGTCCTAGTAAAGAAGGCCACCTTTAAGAAGGCCACCTTTAAGGGGGCCTTTGCTCTCCAAATTGCTTTCCAAGGGAAGATGGGACCCGTGAAATCCGTGAGGATTCTATAGAAGGAAAGAACCTCAAAGGTTCCCCTCTTGGAGTCCATCCATGCTATCTGATCCATCCCCTCGGCTCAACCATCTGATTATACAAAAGGGCCATAAACTCCGCAATCTCTGTAAGCTCCCATGGAATGCCATGTGAAAGTGCACATCTCAAGTCAATCTTCCACTATCAAGCTGATAACAGTACGCAACTAAGGCTTGCCTATTCGTTGTTGCAATCCTGAATAGTCTAGGAAACTTATGGGCCAAAGATATTTCCCTACACCAAATGTCCTCCCAAAAATTGATGTCTCCCATTTCTCACCCTAAATCGAATGTGTTTGGAGAACTCATCCTAACCTTTTCGAATACATTTCCAAACCCCCACCCCGACAGGAAAGTTCATCTCCGTAGATCGCCAACCACCAACTTCTTCCCCACTCCGACTAAAAACCCTCCTCCACAATCTGGATCTCTCAACTCCGAAACACCAAAGCCATTTGCCCAATAACGCCTTATTGAACAAATCCAACTTCCTTATTCCCAATCCCCCTTTTTGAATCGGGGTACACACCTTCCCTCAGCTCACCAAGTGGAATTTGAACTCATCCCCTAAACCTCTTCACAAAAACTTACTTTGAATCCTCTCTAGCCTCCTTGCAACTGACATTGGCATAAAAAATAAGGACATGAAATATGTTGGAAGATTCGAAAGAGTGCTCTTCATAGAGCAATTCGCCCTCCTTTCGATAGATAATGTTTCTTTTAACCGACAAGCCTCCTCTCAAACCGCTCTATCACTGGATCCCAAACGAAAACCATCCTCGATGAAGCTCCCAACGGCATCCCCAAATAAGAGGTCGGAAATGACCAACTCTGCAACCAAGAATGTCAGCAAACTAGTTAATGTCCTCTATTGTCCCGACTAGCACCAACTCTCTCTTGCCGATATTAATTTTCAAGCCTGCCTGATAGCATATCAAAATGTATTTTAAATACCTCAACTGATCCGCCTTCCCATCACATGATAAACAGGAAAGAAGAGAGTGGATCACCCTACCTCAGGCTCGAGAACTAAGAAAGAAACCAGCTAGGGATCCATTATCCTCTCTAATAAATACAGCAAAAAAATCCCAGCTCACATGATTATATGCCTTTTCAATGTCCAACTTGCATACAATTCTGGGCATGGCACTTCTAATCCTAGTCTCCACACACTCACTAGCAATCAGTACTAAATGCAAAATCTGTCTACCTCCCACAAAAGAATTTTGAGTGTCTAAGATCACCAGATTCAAAACCTTCCTTAACCGACTAGCTAGAATTTTAGCATCAATAGCTCTACCCTTCTTTGGGATAAAGGCGATAAAGGATGCATTAAGACTCCTTTTGACGTACCATGATGAGTAGAACTCACTAAGGGCCTCTATCACTACAGCCTTAATTACTTCCCAGTTCTGATGCATGAAAGCTATTGTGAAGCCATCAAGCGTGGGAGCTCTGACCCCGGCACAACTCCTTAAAGCCTCCACCACCTCCTCCTCCTCAAAGGGCCTCTCCACCCAAACCCTGTCCTCCTCTGATATACCATCACCGTAATCTCCCCAAACTCGCCTTTCCACTCCTCCCTCCTGTATAGCTTTACGCCAATTCAGGTTACCGAAGACCTCCTTGTTCCACTTTTTAATATCTTCTTTCAGCCACTTTAGTTTGTGCGCCAAACGGAAGCTTGGGTTACCCCTGCATTAATAACTTACTCACCAATTTTGAACTCTATCCTTGAAACCCTCCGCTTTTAACCATATGTTCTCAAACCGGAATAGAGATCGCCCTCTATTCAACCCCCCACAATCCAAAATACTGGCTGACCAATTTTGAACTCTATCCTTGAAGCCCTTCACTTTTAACCACATGTTCTTAAACTGGAAAGGAGATCACCCTCTACTCAACCCCCCACAATCCAAAATAATGGGAATGTGATTCGACACCGCTCTAGCCAAAGCTACTTGCGCCACGTTCGGAAACTTCTCCTCCAAATCACCAGAGATTAAAAATCTGTCTAGCCGAGAGAGTGTAGGATGACCTCTGCTATTAGACCAAGTATATCGAGCACCTTCCATCGGGAGGTCAATGAGTTATCTCGTTAAAGTCTCCTCCCACACACCATGGGCCCGACCAACTCAATTTGACAGACTCCAACTCCCCCCACAACCCTCTCCTCTCCACATCCCCTACCGGTCCATACATCCCTGAGAAAATCAAGTAGGACCCATCCTCCTCTAAAGAAAACATAAGAGAAATAGAAGACATCCCTTTCCACATATCAACTTTTGATACCCATCTCTTATTCCAAAGAACCACAATACCCCCCAACGTCTCTACTGCTTCAAGAGCCTCCCATTCAATGAATCTACCTCCCCACAGACTCCTCATCAACCCATCCGTCACAACTGCCATCTTAGATTCTTGCAAGTAGACAACATACGCCTTCCACCTGCGGATCAAGGATTTCACCACTCTCCTTTTGTTCAGGTCATTCAACCTCCGGACATTCCACGACACTATTTTAAGTTTCTTAAACACACCAATTCTCGCCCCCCCCCCCCCCCCTACCTCCACTACTCCTCTTGATCTCCCATCATAGTTCACATAGGAAATCAAGTTCCTGAGTTCTCTTTCCCCCTTCCAAGATGAACTCTTCTTGCGATTAGTTTGATCCCACCCTTGCTCGAGAGAACGTAACGTTTCAAGGTCTAGCCCGTCCTCCCTAGGAACAGTGAGACCCATTAACTCTCCCATTTCCTCAACACTTATCACAATTCTGTCTCCATGTGATTCTGTCATAAACGGAGCTAAACTTCTGGCCTCCACCCTAGCTCCCTTAGCTACTACCAAATGGATGTCAACGCTGGCTCCTCATTGCACTCCCAAACTGGCAGAGGAAAGAACAAAGATTCAATGGCAGGCCCTGCTTCGGCCTCTTCTTCACTGTTACTGATCAGAAAATCCCTCTTTGTCCCTTCCGTAATTCTACAGTAGCCACTACATTCACAACCATCTCTTTCCCCCTAGCTGCTTGGACCTGACTGAGCCTGCGGCGAAAAAACTTTCAGTTCCAGCGACCTCTGCAGCAAATGCTGAAACCTCGTCCGTACTCTTTCTCGGATGTTCAAACCCTTTGGACAACCTTTACTAAGCAGCTGCCGTTTCTGTCCTCAAGCTCATCCTGACCCCCTTGCCAATACACAAGCAATTCATCCTTGTCCTTGCTGCTACTAACATTGACATCCTCAGCAGCCTCATTCATTGGATTGCAGACCACCGCACTCCTATTCTCCACAGTTTCCAGAATTTTGACGCAATTAATTGCGTCTTTCTTAATTCGCTCACTCCCAAATTCTGCACTCTTCGATGTGCCCAAACTTACCAGAAAAGATGAAGAAAGAGTAAGGTCAGAGTTGGAACAACTTGCCTTTGAATTTGATGATTTTCCGGTGTTTGCTTGCTTCTCCATTTCCGACCTCGATCCTTCTTTCAAAACCAATTTTTGCTTCTCAATCTTTGACCACTTTAGTATCTTCTTGAATCTTTTGTTCTGGATAGTGGCTTGTTTCTCGTGCCCAAACCAGGATATCTGAGTCGTTGTTCTTCCTCTTCCTTTATCGACATCTCTTTGGCTCCTGTAACATCCTTTTAGCGTTTCAGGTTTCCTTCCTTTGTTATTGCGATCTTGACATCTTTGTGAGTATAATCTGGCAACCCTTTGGGCCATTGGCTTTTGCCAGCAATTGTTTTGTTTTGGGCCTTAAAATCTTTTCTAATTTTTGAGCCCAAGTCCTCATATCTGTTCTGGGCCATTATTTCCTTTCTAATTTTTGAGCCCAAATCCTCATATCTGTTTGGGCCAATTTTAACTGCGAGCCCATTCTTGTGTCTGGGCCTACAAATAGGCCCATAAAAGTTTGAATTTGAATTGATGTTTGCTCGAAGTCATTTGAACCCCAGACAATCTGTAAATCTGCCACGTGCCCTATGAGCTATATACTAACTGACCTTATCCTTTTCTAGATGCCGTACCTTCCATCCACCACTCGCCTCACGCGCTTGTGCTCCCAATCGTCCCTGTCCTCTCACTTTAGCCTCCTTCTGTGCCATAAACTTGCTGTTTGCTTTTCCAGCTGCCTGACTATGTCGTCGCCACCATTCATCCTCCGTAATTAGCCGGCTAAAATCTCTCCCTACCAGTGATTCATGTCTTGGAACCAACTCTGGTGCAATCTATTCCGACATGATCACTTTGTTAGCCACCCGATCACAAGTATAAACTATGGAACTGTACAACCGTCTTTAACTGTGACTAATCTTTTCTGTATCAACCATATTGTTCGCTTCGACACTTAAAAAACCTCCACTCAAATCTCCGACGGCAACGAAAAGCTTGTAGCACCAGAGATATAATGGTAGACCATAAATCAAAGATTCTTCATTCCTTTCTCTTTTTCAGTAAGCCAGCACAACCCACCTTGAAATACCATACATCTAGTAGCAGCAACGCCTCACCCCACTGTCTCTTTCCCTCTTTTAGAATTCTCTTAGCCTCCTGCTTCGATGGAAACTTCAAGAGCAAAAGGGAGTCCGGCAAGGCTGTGATCTTCATGCCGCTAGACACTTTTCAGGATCTTTTGGCCCATTCTTCAATCCTTTCTAAGTTTCCCACCTCTGTCAAACCTTCCAACCAAACAGGTATGTAGCATTGCTCTCCTCCTCTTGGTATTCCTTTCAGCCACTGGGAACACATGTACTCTCTCTGTTACCACGCCTTCCACTTCGTCGGAGATGGAAAGGCTGGGAAGCCTCACCACATTGAAAGGATCTCCTCCCTCAAAGAATCGATTCATGGCAGTATCGTGTAATGATTCACGTAGTAGAACATTCAGCTGCCAAGGAACCAATATCAATGGCTGGTTGAGCCTAAAACGGAAGGCACGGAGGAAGAGCAACAAGGAGTAACCTATCACGCAGCTCAAACTAAGCACTCAAAGGGAAAGGTCATATGATCAAATAAAATATGGTCCAAGGGTCAGTTCGGCGGTCTTTTCTGTATACCCATCACCATCATCGGAGTGTGAAAGGGCAGAAGGTGTCTCGATGCAAGATAGAATGGATCTCGCTGCTCCCGGCATGAAGAAAATATCTCATTTGAACATCTCAGACAGCCACCGAGTCTGGAAAACTAAGCATGAGTGGATAAGGTGCTTCACCCTTTTAGTCTAACTCTTTGTCAGTTCCGCTTCGAAGGAAAGTAGGGCTACAATAATGTGGCATGTTTAAATAACTATACTTTTCCTTGTGATAGTTTACATCATAGTAGATAAGTTCTCTTTAGATTATTTAAGTCTACACTTCATCACTACGAGATAAGTATTCTCCCTGATCCTTAAATAAACTATAGTAAGATTTTCTACACTTCGATTTGCCGGTTATTGATGATTCGGAAAAGAGAATTGAATCTAGAAAAGACTTGTCTGCTGCTTAGCTGGTCTTTTCTCTTTAAAGTCGGAAACTTTCTTCTTTCCTTTGACGGGCCTGGGATTCACTTTTTTGCTTCCCACTAGTTTAGGGCGGGAGTGAGAACCTAGCACAAACTTCCTAAACTACTTCACTTGTTTGCTGCTCCACTGGGAGAGCCTGTTGTTACTTGCCTTCGAAACTGTAGATGCCTGTTTGTACTCTTTCCCTTTGTTTGATCGTCGCTTTTGATGGAGAACAGTTTGAGTTTGATATTGCTTATGGTATTGGTGTTATTGCTTTATCAGGCGATTTGCCCTCAGTTATAATAATAGCTTTAGTTGAGTGCGGCACGTAGCATATGCTTTTCTGAACAAATAATCTCTCTCTCTCTCTCTCTTTATCTTTATAAAGGTATTTCAAGGAGAGCTCTTCTTTTGTCCTCTCTTGTTTCTAGTAGGAGGATGCCTTCTTTGATGTATTTCCTGAAGGAAGGCTAACTATATGCTTAACTTGCCCACCCACGTTGTTTTAGTTGATTCCCCCCTCTTTTGATTCTCGGTGTGTTTGATGGATCCAGCTCCATTGTTGAAGACCGGCCGATTGTTGAATTGGTTTCTAAATTACTTAAGAAAATGATTTCTATGCTTGGAAGGTCAATTCTAAGGGGAGGAACTTGCACTTTCAGTTCCCCCATTATTCTTAGTCCTATGTAGCCACCTTTATGAAGCATCACGAAAGTCGGTTCATTAAAACTAGAGTAACAATGTTCAATCTGGCCTTTCTTTTAGACCGCTTTTTTTTTATTATTCATTCTGCTGAGCCTACAGTCTTCTACTCTATGATTCCTTTGGAAGCCCTTGGTTGTGTTAGACCATAGGGCTCTACTAAGAAGTTTGTAGCTTTTGGTGCACCAGGTTGCCCAAAGAGCCTTCCACCAGAGGAGACCACCCAGGCACTAGAGACTTTGTCATACACTTTCAACATTAAACTGAACCTAATCAGTTCCTATGACTGATTAGGCCGTCGTTTCCAGTCTACCTCTACAACAGGGGCATCAAAGAAGTCTTCTAGTTTCACGTCCACAGAAAGTGCAGTAAAATACCACCTGCAATATTGGAGCAACTGTTCCATCCATTCCAAGAAATAAGACAGACCTGAAGATCTTTTTCACTCTGCAGGCACTCCTTAGGTTTCATATCACGCTGCATCCAGTCTATGAGATGTCCGAACCACCACTCGAATGGATAACCACTATCTTTATTTTGTATTTAGCATTTGAAGACTAGAATACCTGTTTGAATTTGCATTCTTAAAGCAGTGGATATATGTCAAATTTGCAGATGCCCGATTCCAAATATTTGGAAAGAAGAGTGGAGGAGCTCCCTGGTCACCTGCACAGTCACCTTAAAGAAGTTGAAATTGGTGGATTTTGTGGAACATGGAATCAGATTGAGTTTGCTATTTATTTGCTCAAAGATGTTACGCTCGAGCGGATGGTTATTGATGCGTGGTCCAGAGTATATGTGTTTGATGGATTATGGCAGAATGCATATATAACTTTATGGTCTGAAAAGACGCACAAGTTGATTTGTGATTAGTTGCTTGGTAAGATTTTCTCGAAAAAAACACAGGTGATTATTTATTGTAAGACTCTAGTTGGGGTATTATTATCATTGCAGTTGTATATGTAAAGTGTGTATTTTTTTATTGGAAAAAATTTCATTATGCATTACTGATCATAGTTGAAGTAATTTTATATTGTTTAGTAACCATTAGGCAGAGGTTGCCTTCTCTTTCATGGAGGTGGATTTGTCAAGAGGGTGGATCTTGTTGCAACAGGGGTTCACACTGCGTGGTGAGGTAAAATTCAGTTGGTGTCACAAGTTGAGGTAAAATTCAGTTTCATCTGTCATTTATTTTTTAGTCTGAAGATCTGAGTTTAATTGTGGGCCAGGTTAGAATGGAGCAATCCATCAGCTGTGGGTGGTCTCGGTCTCTCATTGTGCTCAACTTATTTGAGTATATTAGATCATGTAGGCTTAAGTTTTTTAGCAAGTCTACATCTCGTAAATTGGTTACATTGTTGGTATTTAAAACATTTATTTGATATTGATCTATTGTGATTCTGACAAGGCATCATTAAATTTTTTTATAAAGAGCATCATTTATACTTGCCATCTTTTTTTTTCTTATCAATTTGTGGTATTTTTTCTTTCTTCTAATCAATTTTAATTTTGTTATATTAGTGTGCCTTGTGCCATGGTGAAATTTACAACACAATTCAACAATCTTGCTCATTGTTATTCTATCAGGTATGATATAATGGTTTTTATTCTCTACCAACAATTCAAATTTTTTTTTTAATATAATGTGTGGTTTTATTTATAAAATTTTATCTTCTCCTTTCTCCTAATATAATGTGTTATTATATTTATGAAATTTTATTTTATATATTAATTAACTATACATATTTAATTAGATTTATTATCATAATCATCCTCTTTTTTTATTTCTCATATGATTTGAATCTAAAATATAGACTATGTTATTTTCAATCAATTAATTAAGTTAAAATCATATTCATGAAACATAATTTTAATCATGATAGCATTTTTACGATATATGTATGATTATGTTTATGATTGTGGATGAATGATTTTATATGGCTTGTGGTGTTTGCACATGGATGAGGCTCTAAGATTTATGGTTTTAATGTAATTTTATGGCAATTGTAAAGGGCAAAATAATTGCTGCCCTATGGCCAATTTATGAATTTATGTTTATTGCAAATTATTATGTATATCTCGCAAAGTCATGTAATAGTTGGTAGAGAGGAGAATGTGCCAATGGTTTCTTACGAAGAAGTTGGAGATTTCTTAAAGTATGAGGAGAATTGCTCGTGAAGAGTTCTTGGAGATTAAGTTTTTTAGATGGTTAGAGATTTAGGTTAGATGGGCCTCATCTATGATTTTATCTTTTATTTCTTATATTTTATGTATGTATAGATGTATGGTTATTGTGTTAATGCATGATGATTCATGAAATAACATGTTTTAAGATGGTAATTATTAAATTATGAGAGAATAACTTATTTGACAAGTTTTGACTTAATATTTAAATTCAAGTTAATTTATCTAGATACTTTTTATATATAGTAATTTTTAAAAAATATTTTATTTTCAAAATTTGTTAAATATTTCTTTTGAAATTATGAAAACTCTATAAATAGAAAGTAAATATTTTTAAAAATTCGTATTTAAAGGTTTCCAATTTAAATATGAAAAGTCATGGGTTTAGCTCTCTCTAAATTTAATAATTATTAAATTAAAATATAGGCAAACATGTATAATTTATTATGTAAGATATTATTTTATTAGTATTGTTTAATATGTGATATATCATAAATTATTATCTATTATTTATAAAAGTTATAATGTACATTTTAACTTAAAATGGTAACTAAATAAGAATTAGATTATAGATTTTGTTTTTTATATTTTTAAAAATATTTAATTAAATTTTCATAGTTATCATTTTTTTTCTTATCTAATTAATAATATGATATATTTTGTTTACCTAGTTAGTAATATATGAAAATTTTAATAAATTCTTATTTATTTTAAATATAATATATCAAATTATATAATGTAAGATTATCTATAAAATTATACATTTTAACATGTACAAAATATAATTATACAGTAAATTTTAACTAATTATGACAACTAATTATAAATTATATTACATATTTACTATATATTTTAAAAAATATTTAATTAAAATTTTATAGTTATCATAAATTAAATGTCTATAATATTATTTAATATTAATTAGGTTGTTTTATTTATTGAAGATATAATATTAGGTATTATATACATATATATTTATCATTAACAATATATTATATAGTTAATTATTTATTTCATATTATGTATTATGTTTTGTTTTTATTATACACGTAAGCTCATAATAACAAGAAATATATACGTGTATAATATATTATTATCATAATATCATCTTTGTATTGATTCTATATGATCTGTGTTGGATTTATAATTTATATTACATAACCATATAAAATATATTGTATAATGTGATGAATAATATATTGTATTAATATAGTTTAATATGTGAAATGTCATAAAATATAATTATTATATATCTTTATTGATTATCTAAAAAAGTATACTGTAAATTTTAACTCATAATGACAACTAATTATAAATTATAATGTTTAATTAAAATTTTATAGTTATCATAAATTAATTATCTATAATATTATTTAATATTAATTAGATTCTTTTATTTATTGATAATATAATATTAGGTATTATATACATATATTTATCATTAACAATATATTATATAGTTAATTTATTTTTTCATATTAAGTATTATGTTTTGTTTTTATTATATTCGTAAACTCATAATAACAAGATATGTATACATGTATTATTATCATAATCTCATCTTTTTAGTTAGTTTATATAATCTGTGTTTGAAAATTAATTTATAGTGTATAATGTCATAAATAATATACTGTATTTATATAGAGTAATATGTGAAATGTCATAAAATAAAGTTATTATAAATCATTACTTATTATCTATAAAATATACGGTAAATTTTAATATATAATGGCAACTAATTATAAATTATATTATATATTTTAAAAAATATTTAATTAAAATTTCATAGTTATAATAAATTAAATTATTTAATATTTATTAGGTTGTTTTATTTATTGAGGTATAATATACATATATATTTATCATATGGTTAATTTATTTTTTCATATATTTTATTTTTATTATAAATGTATGTTCGTAATAACAAGATATAAACATGTATAATATATTATTATCTTAATATAATCTTTTTAGTTATTCAATATGATTTGTGTTGAAAATATAAATTATTAATATCATGAATAATATATTGTATTAATATAGTTTAATATGTGAAATGTCATAAAATATAATTATTATATAGCATTGTTTATTATCTATAAATTATACTATAAATTTTAACTTATAATGACAAATAATTATAAATTTTATAATATATTTATTAAATTCTAAACTACCCTGAATCCCCAAAGTCAAATCCCAAACTCAAAACCTCGAAACCTCAATCCCAAACCCTTATGCACATGAATAATTATTTGTTGAATAAATAACTGATAAACTATGTACCATAAATAATAATTTATTTAACACACTATATAACCAATAATGAATTAAGAAGCATAAATAATAAATTACTTAACTAACAATCTAACTAATAATTGACTAAGTAACTTAAATGATAATTTATTTAACAAACTATATAATTAATAATAAACTATATAATATAAATAATAATTTATTTATGGACTAAAAACATTTTAACATAAATAGTAAATTAAACTAAAGCCGAATGAGAACTCGAAACCCCAAACTTAAAATCCGAAACACCAAAACTCGAATTTCCAAACTCCAAACAAACTATATAATTAAAAGACTATTTAACAAATAATAAATCCTAAGCCCTAAACCTCAAACCCCGAATCCCCAAACTCCAAACAAACTATATAATTAAAAGACTATTTAACAAATAATAAATCCTAAGTCTTAAACCCCAAACTCTGAATCCCCAAACTCCAAACCCCGAAACCCCAAACTATGTAACTAATAATAAACTATGTAGCATAAATAATAACTAATTTAACAGACTAAATAACTAATTATGAACTATGAAGCATAAATAATAAATTATTAAACTAACTTTCTAACTAATAAGGAACCATGTAACTTAAATAATAATTTATTTAACAAACAATATAATTAATAATAAATGTGTATCTAAACAAGTAATTTATTATGAATTAAAAAATATTTAACATAAATAATAAACTAAACTAAAGTCGAACCGCAACTCTGAAACTTGAACCAAAAACCTAGAACATACAACACGAAAATCGAAATCCCAAACAAACTATGTAATTAACGAACTATGTAACTAATAATAAAGCCTAAATTCTAAACCCCAAATCCCCAAACTCAAAACCCGAAACTCCAATCCCTAACCCTTATGCTGTACAAATAATAATATATTAAATAAATATCTGAAAAACAAGTATCATAAATAATAATTTAATTAACAAACTATATAATTAATAATGACCTATGAAGGATAAATAATAAATTACTTAACAAACTATCTAACTAACAATTGACTAGGTAACTTAAATAATAATTTATTTCACAAACTATATAATTAATAATAAAGTATGTAGCATAAATAATAATTTATTATTAACCAAAAACTTTTTAACATAAATAATAAATTAAATTAAAGCCGAACTAGAACCCCGAATCTGAAACCCCAAACCTAAAACTCGAAACAAAAAAACTCGAATCTCCAAATCCCAGACAAACTATATAATCAAAATACTATTTAACTAATAATAAATCATAATTCTTAAACCCCAAACCCTGAATCTACAAACTCCAAATTTTGAAACACCAATCCCTAAACCCTATGAACCATAAATAATAATATATTATTAAATACAAATTATGTAGCATAAATAATAATTTATTATGAATTAAAAACTAATTAACAAAAATAATAAACTAATCTAAAGCCAAACCAAAACCTCGAATCCAAAACACCAAAACTAAAACCCAAAACACGAAAACCTGAAACCCAAACCCAAACCCAAACAAACTATGTAATTAAAATACTATGTAGTTGATAATAAATAATAATTTATTTAACAAACTATGTAACCAATAATAAACTATTTAAGAGACTAAATAACTAATTATGAACTATGAAACATAAATAATAAATTATTAAACTAACTATCTAACTAATAAGGAACCATGTAGCTTAAATTATTTATTTAACAAACAATATAATTAATAATAAATATGTATCATAAAAAGTAATTTATTATCAATTAAAAAATATTTAACATAAATAATAAACTAAACTAAAGCCGAACCGGAACCTATATCTTAAACCTCAAACCTAGAACTCGAAACACGAGAACCCAAATCCCAAAACTCCAAACAATCTATGTAATTAACAGACTATGTAACTAATAATAAAGCCTAAATTTTAAACCCCGAATTCCCAAACTCAATATCCCGAAACACCAATCCCTAACCCTTATGCAGTATAAATAATAATATATTAAATAAATATATGAGAAACTACGCATGATAAACAATAATTTATTTAATAGACTAATAACTAATAATGAACTATGAAACATAAATAATAAATTAGTTAACTAACTATCTAACTAATAATTCATTACATAGCTTAAATAACAATTTTTTTAATAAACTATATAAATAATAATAAACTATGTAGCATAAATAATAATTTATTATTAACTAAAAACTTTTTAACATAAATAATAAAATAAACTATAGTCGAACCAACACCACGAATCCAAAACCCTAAACCTAAAACCCAAAACACAAAAACACGAATCCACAAACGCCAAACAAACTATATAATTAAAAGACTATTTAACTAATAATAAATCATATGAATTAAAATTTTTTTAACATAAATAATAAACTAAACTAAAGCTGAACTGAAACTTTGAATCCTAAACCACAAACCTAGAACCCGAAACACGAAAACCAAAATTCCTAAACCCCAAACAAATTATGTAATTATCAGACTATGTAACTAATAATAAACCCTAAATTTTAAACCCCGAATCCCCAAACTCAAAATTCTGAAACACCAATTCATAACCCTTATTCAGTATAAATAATAATATATTAAATAAATATTTGATAAACTATGCAAGATAAACAATAATTTATTTAACAGACTATCTAACTAATAATGAACTTTGAAACATAAAAAATAAATTACTTAACTAACTATCTAATTCATAATTGACTACATAACTTAAACAATAATTTATTTACCAAACTATATAATTAATAATAAATTATGTAGCATAAATAATAATTTATTATTAACTAATTTTTTTCTAACATAAATAATAAAATAAATTAAAGCCGAACTAGAACCCTGAAACACAAAAACTCGAATCCCCAAACCTCAAACAAACTATATAACCTCAAACCTAGAACCCGAAACCCGAAAACCCAAATTTCTAAACCCCAAACAAACTATGTATTTAAAAGACTATGTAACTAATAATAAACTATGTAGCATAAATAATAACATATTTAACAAACTATGTAATTAAAAAACTATGTAACTAATGATAAAGTATGTAACATGAATAATAATTTATTGAATAAATATCTAATAAACTATGTAGCATAAATAATAAATTATTTAACGGACTACATACTAATAATGAACTATGAAGCATAAATAATAAATTATTTAATTATCTAATTATTAATGAACTACCTACCTTAAATAATAATTTATTTAACAAACTATATAATTAATAATAAACTATTTAGCGTAAATAAAATTTTTTAATGAATTAAAAACTATTTAACATAAATAATAAACTAAACTAAAGTCGAACCGGAACCTCGAATCGAAAACCCCAAACCTAAATCTCTAAACACGAAAACCTGAATCCCAAAACTCATAACAAACTATGTAATTAAAAATACCAAATCTCCAATCCCTATACCCTATGCACCATAAATAATAATATATTATTAAATACAAATTATGTAGAATGAATAATAATTTATTATGAATTAAAAACTAATGAACATAAATAAAAACTAAGCTAAAACCGAACCGGAACCTCGAATCCATAAATAATAAAATAATTTTAATATTCTGTAGCATTATTAAACATTTATTTAACAAATATATAATGAATAATAAATTCTGTAACAAATAATAATTTATTTAACAAACTATGTAACTAATAATAATATATGTAATATAAATAATAGTTTATTTAGTAAATATATAATAAAGAATGTAGCATAAATAATAATTTATTTATCAAACTGTATAACTAATAATAAACTATGAAGCATAAATAATAAATTATTTAACTACCTATCTAACTAATAATGAACTATGTAACTTAAATAATAATTTATTTAACTAACTATATAACTAATAAAGAAGTATGTATATTTAAAAAACAATATAATTATTAATAAACTTTGTAGCACAAATAATTATTTATTATAAATTATAAACAATGTAACATAAATAATAATTTATTTAACTAACTATTAAACCATATTAATGCAATATACTATCAATAAATTATGCATGTGTTTGCCCATATTTTAATTTAATATTTATTAAATTTAGAGAGAGCTAGATCCATTTGACTTTTCATATTTAAATTGGAGACCTTTAAATAAGAAAATTTTCAAAAATATCTACTTTCTATTTCCATTGTTTTCATAATTTCAAAAGAAATATTTAATTAATTTTAAAAATAAAATATTTTTTGGAAACTACTATAAATAGAAAGTATCTAGATAAATCAAGTCCAATTTAAATATTAAGTCAAAATTTATCAAACAAGTTACTCTCTCATAATTTGATAATTACTAACTTAAAACATGTTATTTCATGAATCATCATGCATCAACATAACATAATGGCTATACATTTATAGATACATGAAATATAAGAGATAAAACCATAGATGAAGCTCATCTAACCTATATCTCTAACCATCTAAAAAAATTAATCTCCACGTGGTTCTTCACGAGCAATTCTTCTCACGCGCTTGGACTTCAAAAAATCTCACCTTTGGCAAATGCTCCATGGCTAGAGGCTTGAGAAATCTCCTTGGAGATGAATTCTCTACAAACTATTACATGGCTTTGTGAGAGATACATAATAATTTGCAATAAACATAAATTGGCCTAGGACAACAATTATTTTGCCCTTTACAATTGCCATAAACCCTAGAGCTTCATCCATGTATAAACACCACACCACACCACACCACAAACCATATAAAACTATTCATCTACAATCATAAACATAATCATACATATATCATAAAAATGCTATCATGATTAAAATTATGATCCATGACCCCAAAGGGTTGGCTCAAGTGATAAAAGAACTTGGCCCAAGTGACTAGCAATCATTAGGTCCATGGTTCAAATCCTCTTGGGTGCAAACAATTCTTTGGGAGTGTCTACCCATTAGGAAAAAAAAATTATGATCCATGAATATGATTTTAACGTAACCAATTGATTCAAAACAACATAGTTTATATTTTGGATTCAATTCATATGAGAAAACAAAAAGAATAATGATTATGGTAATAAATCTAATTAAACTTGTATAATTAGTTAATATATAAAATAAATTTTCATAAATAATATAACATATTATATTAAGGAAAGATAAAATTTTATAAATAAAACAACACATAATATTAAAGAAGATAACTGGATTATTGGTGTGCAATGAGAGAGAATAAGATACCATGACATCATACCTGATAGGATAACAATGAGTAAATCAAAGATTGTTGCATTGTAGATTTTTACCAATAGCATCACACTTCTTTTCCTCTCTTTTTAACCCTTCTTCCAATTTTTTCCATCTCATCTCCACTATTTCATATTTCTTCTCAACCTTTTTTTTTCCTCTTATATTTTTTCATCTCAGCTCAAAACTCACGTTTTTTTCACCCACATGTTAACATCTTCACCCCCACTTTTTCTGTTTCCTTTTCAATCTTTTCTCACCCTCTATCCCAGAGGAGACCTGAAAAAAATAAAATGTTATAGTAAGAACATATTTAAGCACATAACACGATTATGAACACATTACTTCACTTCATCTTGGAGATGCAAATTCGAAACTATTACCCCTAAAGAAATATAATTCATTACAAAAGCAAAGATCTCTTCTCTCTCAAACCATATCTTCATTTTCGTCACCTCTCCATTGTTCGCCAACAATGCCGCTATCAATTTCTTTAAGTGATTGTTCTTCAAAGGGATTAAAAGTATTAATGAGTACACATGGATTTGGGTCTTTTTCTAGGGTTTGTATCTGTTCTTGAAAAGCAAGGATCATAGAAGTCGTGTATAGACTAGTGGGTAAGAGAAAACTGGGTACGTCATCGAATGTGAATAGTGGCAAGTCTGGTAATGTTATGGAAATGCAAATGTGTAAGTGTTTTTGACCAAAATACCCGTAAATGGTCACTAATTGGCAGTTATTTTAGCTTCAGAGCATGGGTTAGTTAAGAGCTTCTTTCTCTAGATTCTCTCTCTCTCTCTAGTTTCTTTGTGTTTGGCTCATTCTTTCGTCATTTTCTATCAGTTTCCTTTGGTCTGTGGATCGATTTTCTTTTACGGTTTTCTTGTTTGTGATATTGATTCGCTTTAGGAGTGTGATTTTGATTTGTTTCTACAATATATGCATGGTAATGAAGCTACTATGAGGAGTGCGAAGTTGAGTGGATAATATGACCACTGAACCTGATATTAATGCAAAGGCTGAAGCAAGTCAAGTATGGAGGGTAGTGTCAAAAAAGGATGTGGCAATAGATGCAGAAAGTGGGTCTGGGAATGTTAATGTGGAGGAACATATTGTTGCACTATGAATTGTTGAGACTAAGGTAAAGGAGGGAAATATGCTTAGAATTTCACATGCTATTGCTCCATCTTGGGAGGTAATCCTCAATTACTTGGATGCTCAGAGTGGTAGAATATGGGTGTGCTGGAATAGGGATGTGGTGGATGTGTCGTGTATTAAAACTTCTGCCCAGTTTATTCAGTGCTTAGTTACTTTTAAAGATAAAAATGTTAAGTGCATGGCTGTTTTGTCCATGGTTCTAATGATAGCATAGAAGGAAGGAGATTATGGAGTGATATCAAGGAATTGTCTAAAGAATGTAAAGGGGAACCTTGGTGTCTGGCTAGAGATTTTAATGCAATGAGATATAGACATGAGAAGGTAGGGGGTTCTACTGAGTGGAATGAAAGTATGAGAGAATTTGGGTATTGTATTGATGAAGCTGAGTTGTCTAATTTGAGACACACAGGTTTGAAGTTTATATGGTCAAATGGGACATATTTTCGAAAACTTGATAGGATCTTGGTAAATGACAGATGGTTGGAACAATTTGTTGTACCTGAGGCTGTATTTGAAGCTCCAGGCATTTCTGATCATTCCCTTATTTTAGTGAAATTGAATGTTGTTGCTAAAACAAATAAGAAAAAACGTTTTAGATTCAAGAACTTCCTGATTGAGCATCTCGATTTCTTTGATTGTGTGAAGAGGGTGTGGAGTAGTAGGATTGCTGGAACTCCAATGTACATTGTTACTCAGAAGCTGAAGTTGTTGAAAGCTAAATTGAAGACTCTGAATATACTGCATTATGATGATTTATTTTCTAAAGTTCAGAAAGCTAGAACTGATTTGGAAGTGAGTCAACAGAAAATTGATTGTGATCCCCTGAATGCCATGTTGCAACAAGAGGAGAAGATTTGTCTCCAAAATTTCCAACACTTGCTAGAGCTGAAGATATTTTCTATAGACAGCAATCCTGGGTTCAATGGTTCAAGTTAGGAGATAAAAATACAACAAATTTCCACAAGCAGGTGAATCAAAGAAGGGCTTATAACTGTATTTGGTCTATTAAGGATGGCCAAATTCTAGATCAAAGAGAGCAATATGTTGAAGAAATTTTAAAGTTTTATAAACAACTCTTGAGTAATTCAGATAAAGACAGATGTGTGTCATGTCTGGATTAGTTTGTTGTTAATCCTATCAATGCCACTCAGATCCAACAGATGCAGAGGGCTGTTACTGATGATGAAATACAAGATACAATTTTCTCCTTTAAAGAGGATAAGGCTCCAGGTAGTTATAGGTTCAATGCATTATTTTTTAAAAAGACCTGGTTTTTCATCAAGAAAGATGTTCTTAAGCCCATTCATTCTTCTTGACTGGTAAAACGCTGAAGGAGATTAATTCCACTGTGATTACCCTTGTGCCTAAAGTACAGAAGCCTTCCTATGTGGGTGATTTCAGACCTATTTCAGTGGGTAATATTCTGTATAAGTGCATAGCCAAGATCATTCCTAACAGGCTAAAACAAGTACTCCTGAGTGTATTAGCCCTAATCAAGGATCTTTTGTTCCTGGGAGAAGCATCACAGATAACATCTTGCTAGCTCAACAATTGCTAAACTATCACAAAAATGTTAAACCAGGAAGAGTGGCTCTAAAGGTGGATCTAAGGAAAGCTTATGACACAGTCTCTTGGGCCTTTATGGAGGCAACTTTAAGGGCTTTTCATATTCCTCATCGGATGATAAGATGGATAATGACTTGTTTGTCGACTGCCAAATTTTCTATTAATATAAATGGGTTCCTGGAGGGATTTTTTTGCTAATGGTAGAGGATTAAGGCAAGGGGACCCTATGTCTCCCTACCTTTTTGTAATGGGAATGGAGGTATTAACTGGGCTTCTAAAGCACAAGATTGGCCAAGGTAGTTTTCGGTGTCATTGGAAATAATGCAAAAAGTGTCATGTTGTATGCAGGTTTGCAGACAGATCTAGTGGAACAAATTAAAGCTATTTTGAACTTCTCCTTGGGCGAATTACCAGTGAGGTATTTGGGGGTGCCTCTTTTGTCTTCTAAGCTTAAAAATGATCATTGTAATGAATTGGTGAGCAGAATTACAACTAGGATCAGATCATGGCTAAGTAAATATCTATCTTATACTGGAAGGATTCAATTGATAGAGACAGTGTTATTCTTTGTTCAAGTGTACTGGGCGTCTGCATTTGTACTTCCTTAAGGCTGTCATGAAGGAAATCACTGCTATTTTAAGAAAATTTTTGTGGAAAGGCTCAAAACTTGTTAAGGGAAAAAATAAGGTATCTTGGAAAAAATGTAAAAGTTAGTTGAGAGCTTCTCTCACTAACTCTCTCTCTAAGAGGAATGTGTGCTTAGGATAGTGTGGATGATGTAGATCATTTACGTTTCAAGATTTGATTGATTGTTTTTTCCTGATTACTTAGTCTGAGTTCGTACTGTTTACTGATTTTTTCTGTCTGATTGGATTTCTTTTCTGTGGCTGTTCTCTGTGGGTTTGATTTGGAGTGATCCTTCTGTGGCTGGTTAATATGAACTTCTCGAAGATTCAGGTTGATAATGTCTCGCTTGAAGAGAGTTGGGTGGAATGTGAGATTGAGGGGGATCGAAGGGGATTGTCAAAGTTTTTTGGCAAGAGTGATCATGAATCTCTTCCGGATGAGAGTGGTGATATGAATAAGGAGATGCTAGATCTGCAAATTTTGCCAGTGACTCATGGAGTTCTAGATCTGCAAGATATGCCAGCGAATCACGAAGTGCTAGATCGGCAAGTGTTGCCAGCAACTAACAAAGTGCAAGTGTTGTCAGCGACTCCCGAAGATTCTGGAGTACAGGGATGTAAGAAGGAAGACATTGGTGGTAGTCGTGGGCGATTCAAGGGGGGTACTGGTCGAAATAATGGCCGACGGTATCATTTTTGTGGAAGGAATGGGGGAAATTGGGGAAGGGGATGGCCTGGAGGTCGTTTGAGTGTTGGTCAAGGTGGTTATGGCGATCGTGGGGGCTGATTTGGGGACAGTGATAGAAGTGCTAGCAGAGGGGTGGCGCGTGGGTCTAACACCCATGCTCAGAACTCTCATGCGCAAAGGGCTGTTGTGATCAATTCCCTCGACATGTAGTTGATCCTCTGGTGGGGGGTAAAGGGGAGGCAGATACGTTCAGGTCTCGTACATCGTTTCCACCTTTGATTGGTACCAAATCTTCGGATGAGGGATGTCATGAGCCAAACACAGGGATTACGAAATGGGATGATATGGAGGGTCAGACTTGGGCTTCTATTGCTGTGGGTTGACCAAAGTTGGTAAAGGAAAGTTTTGAATTTTTTCCCCCTGCTAATGAGGAAGATGGAACTGTGGTGTCTCCTCCTCCAGAAGTTGCAGATAGTGGTCTGGGTGATTGGAATGCGACTTTGGTTGGGTATTTTGTTGATCGTAAGTTGCCTTACTGCACTGTTAACAATCTTGCTCGAAAAATGTGGCTGAATCAAGGAATTGTTGATGTGTTGGGTACGGATAAGGTGTTCTTTTTCTTTATGTTTGCAGACCAACAATGTAGAGACAGTGTGTTTGAGCAAGGCTCATGGCACTTTCTGGGGAGGCACATTGTGCTTAAGAAATGGCATGAGGGTATGGAGTTGCATAAGGACAAGATGGATGAGATCCTGGTATGGATTAAGCTGTTTAATGTTCCCTTGTAATTTTGGTCACAATTGTAGGAATTGTCCTGATAAAAAGCATATAGAAGCAGAGGTGGTTGCTCCAGCTGATATGGCAGATGTGCCGAAGGAAGAGGGGTGGACAATTGTTCCAAAGAAGGTGTCTAAATGGCTTGAGGATCAAATTGATTGTCCTGGAAGATCGAGTGTTATGCAGGGTACGCAATCTCCAAATAAGTTCCAGGTGTTGGAATTGTTGGTGGACTCTGCAGGGAGCAAATGGTGGAGCATGCTACTAATGTGGTTAAGGACTGCTGTGGGGAGAATGGGGTACTGGGGAAGGACTGTAATAGGCAAAAGCAGGAGAATCTCGTTAATCCAATGCATGGGGTGCTGAAGGAAGTGGAAGAAGTGAGTAGTCCAGCTCAAGCCAAGAACTGTGTAATGGAGTGTGATCAAGGGGCAAATGAAGCCTGTGGTCAGGTTAGTGACTCTTTTGTGGCTAGGTTGCGGAAAGAAATGCATATAACAAAGAAGGATAAAGGTGTTAAGTCTCCACTTGGGATGAAACCTAAAAGAGGTACCATGATTACTACTCCTAAAAGGGGAGTGGGAGACTGTGTTTGAGGTGGGTTTTCATTCTGTGGGTGTGGTATGATAGTGGGGATATGGAATGTAAGAGGGCTGAATAAGTCCAGAAAGCATAGGGAGCATAAATTGAATAATATTGTGCAGTCTATTGCTAGAGATTGGAGTGTTATTCATAATTACATTCACTCTGATAGTGGGAGAATTTGGGTGGTGTCGGATGCTAGCAAGATGCGGGTGTCTACTATTCAATCCTCTGACCAATTTATGCATTGTGAGATTGCTTTGGTGGATGGCTCGTTTAAGTGTAAGGCCACTTTTGTTTATGGTATGAATTGTAGTATTGGAAGGAAGGGGCTGTGGGCTGAAGTTTTGAAGATTACGAAGAGTTGCAAGGATGAACCTTGGTTTCTTGCAAGGGATTTCAATGCTGTGAGATATCAGCATGAAAGGATTGGTGGGGCACGTGAATGGACAGAAACTATGAAAGAATTTGGGAAGTGCATCCAGGAAGCTGAATAACTTGAGATATTCGGGTCTGAAGTATACCTGGTCCAATAGGACTTTATTTTGGGAAGCTGGATAGGGTTATGGTAAATGAAAGATGGATTCAACATTTTATGACGTCCGAAGCTACTTTTGAACCTCCGGATATATCAGATCACTCTTTGATTTTGTTGCGAGTTCCTTTGGATGTTCAGAGGTCTAAGAAGCCGTTCAGGCTGAATAATTTCTTAATGGACCACCCAGACTTCTTCTCTATTGTCTTTGAAGTGTGGCAAAGGGTAGTTAGTGGTACTACTATGTTTCAAGTCACTCAAAAGCTCAAAATGCTGAAGGTAGAGCTGAAGAGGTTGAATAGCATACATTACAGTGACTTGACTAAAAGGGTCCAGGAGGCTAGGGAGGTACTGTTTGCAAATCAGAGGAAAGTGGATGAATGGCCGTTGAATATTGAGTATCAGCAACTGGAAACTAAAAAGCAGCATTGCGAGTCTCTTGCAAACAGAATTACTGGTAGAGTTCAATCTTGGACCAGTAGGTACTTATCCTTTGGAGGTAGATTACAGCTGATTAATGCTGTCCTCTCTTCTGCTTAAGTCTACTGGGCTTCAACATTCCTACTTCCTAAGGCTGTCATGAAGGCGATAAATGATGTTCTGAGGAAGTTTTTATGAAAAGGGACTGATTTAAGTCTGGGGGGTGAGAAAGTTGCTTGGGCTGATGTTTGTTGTCCAAAAACGGAGGGGGATTGGGTATTAAAGATATTGTGACCTGGAACACTGCAGCTATTGCTAAGCATCTGTGGAGATTGGTGCAGCCTCATACGAACTCGATTTGGGTTGAGTGGGTGAAGAGTCACCTCCTTAGAAATAGGAATATTTGGAGTATAAAAGTGCCAGCTGACTGTACTTGGACTTGGAGGAAGATTCTGAATATAAGGCCCATTTTCCGGAATAATATTCAGTATCAGGTTGGGAATGGCAAATCTACTTCACTGTGGTATGATTCTTGGTTACCAAGTGGAACAATTCATTTGCAATATCATAGAAGAATTACCACTGATTCTGGGCTAGGGGAGAATGCAACTGTTGCAGCAGTTATACAGAATAACACGTGGCATTGGCCTACCACAAACACTTTGGAGTGGATGTCCTTAAGAGCAGTGTTCCAGAGGGTTTTCAACCGTGTGATAGTATTGAAGATAAGGTTCTGTGGAGACCTGTCCGGGGGGATTTTTCAATCGAGTCTGCCTGGGAAGAATTAAGAAATAAGCAGGGGCAAGTGCCTTACAAAGATATTGTTTGGTTCCCTGCTCATATTCTGAAGCATGCATTCAATATGTGGCTTGTGGTGCAGGATAGGCTCAAAACTCAATATAGAATTATGCAATGGGGTGTTGTCCAGAATGCAAAGTGTATATTTTGTAGAAGCAGAATAGAAGATCGAGATCACCTTTTCTTTCAATGCAGTTTTACCAAGAGAATTTGGAGATTTGTTGCAGGGAAGTGAGCTTTACAATGGCCTGACCTGCCTTGGGAGGGTATTCTGCAATGGGCTATGCTAGCCATAAGAGGGAAAACGCTGCTTTCTATTATGAATAAGTTAGCTTTCGCTGCTACTGTGTATGAGATATGGCATGAAAGGATGGCATGAAAGGAATAAGAGGGTGTTTGTGGATGAATATAGGGCTATTGAAGTGATCCAAATGGGGATTGTCCAGGTGGTCAGGAGCAGGTTGCTGTCCCTCAAAAATTTTCCCAGAAGCACTTCAAATTTATGGGTTCAACATGAGTGGCGCCTCCCAGAGTGTATCTTTGATAACGGAAAACACGTACGGTTTGCTGCTTCATTTGTGGGGAAGCTTCTGTTGCTGGTGGTATGTCCAGTTGGAGTCAAACTTTGATGTGGGTTCTCATTCCATTGTGTGTGGAGTGTGAATGGCCAATTGGGGGAGGGCAAGTTATGTTGTAGGTGGTATGTCTAGTTGCAGGTTACATATTGAGGTGGGTCTTCGTCCCAGTTCGTGTGGCAGTGGGTCTGGAGTGGAGATGGCCATGAGGTGATGGGCAGATATGAGCTGGATGTGGAGTGCGCAGTGTATTGCAGGGGGCTTGCTGGATATGGTATGCCTAAGCTTGTTGTGTTCACGCTACTAGTGGAGGCAGGTTGTGGGGTGTTTCCCAGTATTCGTGTACAGGCAGGTAGGTGTGTTTGGATATATTGGTTTGTTGCAGAATCTATGGGGAAGGTTTTGTATTTTGGATTGGTTAGATTGGTGGGTTACAGATTCTCTGGGGCAGTCTAGGTGGAGTCCAAACAATGCTGGATGGTTTTTGAAACTGCTGATGAGGCTGATGTTAGGGACTGGTGGTGCATATTGATGATGCAGGACTGGTGGATGGTGTATTTGAATTGCAAGAGTTCAACATCTCATTTGTTTACCTACTGCTGAAGGAGGGTTGGGGGTCAAAGATTTATCAATGTGGAATGTGGCAGCCATGTCAAAGCACCTGTGGCGAGTGGTTCAATATAAGTCTGATTTTATTTGGGTTCAGAAGCACCTTATAAAGCAAAAGTGTTTCTGAAACTTAAAAACTCCATCTGATTGCTCATGGACATGGAGGAGACTTCTGAAAATGAGAGATACCTTCAGGAAGGCAATTCAGACTTAGATTGGGAATGGTATGTTAACATCCTTGTGGTATGATTATTGGATTCCCAATGGTCCTATTTGTATGCAATATAATAGCAGAATTATAAGAGATTCAGGCTTGGGGAAGGGAGCTAAGGTTGAGGCTGTTATACAAAGTGCATCATTCAGACTATCAGGTGCAAGCTTTTCTCTCTTGATAACTTTGATAAGTCTATTGTTAATTGTTGGTTACAAATGGAATGGGGTCTTCCTGAAACTGTGTTTAAGCATGGCTAGACCTATGAGAAAGAGACATAGAAGTGGTAGTGGGTGTTGCTGTGGGGTTATCCTAATGGTCAGCCTTTTGGTTCGGGTATCTTGTGGGTATAGCTTCTCGATAGTTCCTGCTTGTGGGGAAGGTGCTGTGGATATAGTCTATGTTGGTTGGTAGGCAATTGAGGGTAGATGCTGTCCTAATGGGCATTTTATGACTTATGTATTGCAAAAAGTTTTAGTAGGAGGTTTTGTATTAGTTGCATTTTGATGTATTGGTCTTTATATTTTTGCTGCTATTGTTGGTGTGGGCTATTGTTGTGTTGATGGGTCTGGGGTTTCCACCTTGTTTCTTCCCTTGGGGTATGCCCCAAGTCATCCTGTAATGACTTACAACTCACTACTCACTGACCTTTCAAAAAAAAAAAAAAATTGGCAGTTATTTTTTATGTTTGGTTACTATTTATCTTTTCTTGAGTTTAGGTTCGCTTTATAGCAATTTTTTTTCGATTTTGGTCACCAAAATCCAATTTTCCCTTATTTTTATCAGGAGCAAATAAAATTAAGAAATTTGACTAATGAATACTCCTTGATAACCCACTTAAATTAGACTTATGTAACCCTAATCCAGCATGATCTCCCTATGTGTTGAGTTCAACAATGAAAGATACAGCTAACACTCGATTAAAGATAAAACAGATTAGTTGAGAGCATGGGTTAGTTGAGAGCTTCTCTCTCTAGATTTTCTCTCTAAATTTTTTTGGTGTGATTGTTCTGAAGTTTCTTTACTGTTCTTTGTGAGTTGTTTAATTTCTGATTGATGGGACATTCCTGGAGTTTTGATCGTGTCCAAAGTCTCAATCTATTTGTCCAGTTTTCTTTCAATGAATGGACCGTAGTGAAGCTGTAGAAGAGATGGTGGGTGAAGAGGATGAGCTAAAGGATGAGGTGTCCATTTCTGAAGATGGTGCTGATTATGGTGAGGTTAAACATCATGCTGACTTAGCGTTTGAAGACATGGATTTGGAGGCTAATAATAAGGAAATTTTGCATCAAATTTATCGAGAATGGTGGATCTCTATCTGGGTTTGGGCGGCTTGGTGGTCGTAGACAGTTTATACGGGATCGATTTGGTGGAAATCGGGGTTGGCACAACTCCAATAATGGTAAGAATGGTGGATTGAATTGGAAGGTAGATTCAGATGAGTCGAACAAGGAGGTGTTTGAAATAAATGAGGCAATGGATCTGAAGCGTGTGGAATAAATGAGGCAAGTGGATTTGACGCGCGTGGTAAGAATCAGGTGTTATTTAGTGGTGTTCATAAAGATACAGGAAGTGATCACATGGTTGGCTCAGATGACTCTTATGGCATAAATATAACTATCCCTGATGTATCAAAGGAGCATAAACCAAGAAGGCAAAACATGGGCATCTGTTGTAACTCGTCCTCCAAATTCTAGTGAAGAGGCTTTTGATTTTTTTCCCCAGGAACAGAGGATGATGAGCTCGTGGTGTCTCCACCTTCTGAAGTTGCTGAAGCAGGTATGGATGATTGGTGTTATACTCTAGTTGGCTATTTTGTGGATAATAAATTGCCTTATTTTACTGTGAATTCCATATCACAGAAGATTTGGGGCAAATAGGGATTGAGGGAAGTATTGGGTACAGATAAGTGCTTTTTCTTTTTCAAATTTGAAGATGAAGCTTGTCGAGATAAAATTGTGACTAAGAATGAATTCTTAACTTCATTTAAGCTGAAGCTTAAAAATGGTGAGAAGATTTCAATTATTGCTAAGTATCAGTGGAAGCCTATGGTATGTACTGAATGTTGTAGTTTTGGGCATTCTCTTCAATCGTGTCCAAAAAATCAAAAGGTGGAACCAGTTCATAAACCTAAGGAAACTAGTCAAGTATAGAGGGTTGTTTCAAAAAAGAATGAAGTTATGAGAAATGATGATGGTTGCTCTGGCTCTGAAGAATATAATGTGGTTCAGATGAATCCAAATGTTTGTAGTGCTCAGACTCAAGCTATGACATCATCAAATTCCTTTCAAGTTTTAAGCTCTTTCAAAGAGGAGGGAGGAAATGCTGAGTTGCATCAAGAGAATAGATCTAGTGATCCAGTTGAGGCCTCAAATATCGTGTCCAAGATGAATAAGGTGAGTGCATTTTGTACAATTACTGAGTCTATCCCTACCATGCATGTTCCAGGTTTTTCTAGACTGAAATTAGGTGGAGGAATGGATAAGCCAAAGCATGTTACTATGTTGAAGGCTAGAAGAGGAAATGTGATTACATTCCCTTGGGAGGGGGATGCTATTACCTAAATTGGTTAATTCTGTGTCCATGTTTCCTATGATTTTCGGGACATGGAATATAAGGGGCTTAAATGATCCCTTAAAACAAAAGGAGGTAAATAGAGTAATGAAGCTACATAATTTGCCACTGCTATGTGTTGTTGAAACCAGGGTAAAAGAACATAATATGAGTAGAATTATTCAGTTTTTAGTGCCTGGTTGGGGGTTTTATCATAATTATGCTGAGGCTCAGAATTGTAAAATTTGGGTTTGCTGGAATAAAGACATTTTAGATGTAGTTTACTTTAGGACTTCTGATCAGCTTTTTCATTCCTTCATTGTCTCCAAAGATGACAGTCTCAAGTGTAATGCTTCTTTTATCTATGCATCAAATGACATTATTGAAAGAAGAAGATTGTGGAAGACTACAAATTGGGCTGCAAGTGATAAGAAATTTGGTCAATGTATTGAAGAGGCTGAGCTGTCTGACTTGAGATTTACTGGTTTGAAATCTACATGGTCTAATGGTACTTACTTCTGAAAGCTAGATAGGGTGTTGGTCAATGATGGTTGGTTGAGTCAGTATGCTGTCTCTGAGGCTGTGTTTAAAGCTCCAGGCATTTCAGATCATTCTCTTGTTCTATTAAAAATTAATGCTGGTGCTACATCAAGCAAGAAGAAGCCATTTAGGTTCAATAATTTTCTGATTCAGCATCCTGATTTCTTTGACTTGGTTGATAGGGTTTAGAGCAGGAATGTTGTTGGAACTCCAATGTTTATAGTAGCACAAAAGCTTAAATTGGTGAAAGCTGAGCTTAAAGTTCTTTATGTATTATGATGATCTATCTCAGAAGGTTCAGAAGACTAGAACTGATCTGGAGAAGGTGCAACAGAAAATTGATAATGATCCTATTAACTCTAGTTTACTTCAGGAAGGGGGTTGTTTCCAGAATTTTCAACATTTGGCTAGAGATGAAGAAACTCTTTATGGGCAGCAATCAAGGGTTCAGTAGCTTAAGCTGGGGGATAGGAATATGGCCTATTTCTATAAACAAGTGAATCAAAGAAGAGCTCATAATTCCATTTGGTCTATCACTACTGAGGATGGTCAGAAATTGGATAAAAAGGAGTTGTTTGTTGCAGAAATATTGAAATTCTATAAGAAACTCTTGAGTAATGCAAATGAGGGGAGGAGTATACCTAGTCTGGATCAATTTATTGCTAAGCCTCTTAATTCAATGCAGATACAACACATGCAGAGGGCTGTAATTGATGCTGAGATTCAAGACGCCTTTGTTCTCTCTTAAGGAAGATAAAGCTCAGGTAGTGATGGATTCAATGCCCTTTTTTTTAAGAGGACATGGCATATCATTAGAGAAGATATTCTGAAGGCTATTCATTCTTTCTTCTTATCTGGTAAACTGTTGAAGGAGGTTAATTCCACTGTTAATGCCTTAGTGCCTAAAGTTTAAAATGCTTCATTTGTGGGCGACTTTAGACCTATATCAGTTTGTAATGTGGTGTATAAGTGTATATCCAAAATTATAGCTAATAGGTTGAAACCTGTGCTGCCTGATTGTACTGGCTTTTGTACCTGGTAGGTGTATAACTTATAATATCTTGCTTGTTCAAGAACTGTTACGGAACTACCACAAGAATTCTAAGTCGGGTAGGGTTGCTTTGAAGGTTGATTTGAGGAAAGCATATGATACATTGTCATGGGCTTTTTTGGAGGAAACTTTGAGAGCTTTTCATGTTCCTGATAAGATGGTAAGGTGGATTATGACCTGTGTGTCTACTGCAAAGTTTTCCATTAATATAAATGGTAATTTGGATGGCTATTTTGGTAACGGCGGGGGGTTAAGACAGGTAGATCCAATGTCTCCTTATTTGTTTGTAATGGGAATGGAGATTTTAACTGGCATTCTTAGAAGTAAGATTGAGCAAGGTAGCTTCAAGTATCATTGGTTTTTACTGCTGGTGATCTGTATTCAGTGGGTATTTTGAAGGAAGCTTTGGAGGAATTTGGTGCTATGTCAGGCCTTGTTCCGAATTATGCTAAAAGTGTAATGTTTTGTGCTGGCTTGAGGTCTGGTGTGAAGGAACAGATACAAACTACTTTGAATTTTGATGCTGGGAATTTCCAGTGAGATACTTGGGGGTTCCTCTCTTGTCATCCAAACTGAGGGATCACTGTACTGATTTGGTTGATAGGATCACATCAAGAGTTCAGTCTTGGATGAGCAAATATTTGTCCTATGCTAGCAGGTTGCAGTTAATCAAGACAGTGTTTTTCTCTGTTCAAGTTTATTGGGCTTCTACCTTTGTGCTTCCTAAGGCTGTGATGAAGGAAATTTCAGTTATCCTTAGAAGATTTTTATGGAAAGGGTCTGCTCTGAGTGAGGGGGGTACTAAAGTATCTTGGGAGAGTATTTG
Organism: Cornus controversa; assembly: GCA_026545225.1. Lineage (NCBI taxonomy): Eukaryota > Viridiplantae > Streptophyta > Magnoliopsida > Cornales > Cornaceae > Cornus > Cornus controversa. Next base: position 14,374,056 of record CM048853.1, on the reverse strand, counting down.
TTTACCAACTTCTGAAGGAGGGCTGGGTGTAAGAGATCTAGCAGTGTGGAATGTGGCAGCAATGTCTAAGCATCCATGGAGGGTTGTCCAGCCCAATTTGAGTCTATTTGGGTTGACTGGGTTAAGAAACACCTTATTAAACAAAAGCATTTTTGGAATATGAAAGTTTCATCTGATTGCTTATGGACTTGGAGGAGAATTCTGAAAATGAGAGATACTTTTAGTAAGGGTCATCCAGATTCAGATTGGGGATGGGTCGTTAACCACTCTGTGGTATGATTATTGGCTTCGTATTGGTCCTATCTATTTGCAATATGATAGTAGGATTATTAGAGACTCAAGGTTGGGAACTGATGCAAGAGTGGCTGTTGTTATACAAGATAATGGATGGAAATGGCCTTCTACCAACACATTAAAGGACAGTATACCTGGGAATTTTAAACCCTCTCCATGCCAGTCTGACAGAACTATTTGGGTTCCTGGTAATGGGACATTATCTGTTAAAATAGCTTGGGAGTTTTTGAAAAGGAAACAGCATGTGGTTCCATGGAAGGAAATAATGTGGTTTACTCAAGCCATCCGTAAACATGCTTTACTCTTGTGGCTGTGGGTGCAGAATAGGCAATGGACTCAACAAAGGATGATGCAGGTGGGAATTACTCATACTGGTTGTTGTATCTTTTGCAGAAGTAGAATTGAGGATAGAGAGCACTTGTACTTTGGCTGTAGTTTTACAAAGAGAATATGGCTTACGATTTCTGGGAAGTGTGCTTTGAAGTGGCCTAATCAGAATTGGGATGACATGATTCATTGGGCATGTTTGACTCTAAAGGGAAATCACTTGTATCTATTGTTAACAGATTGGCTTTGTCATGTGTTGTGTATGAAGTGTGGAAGGAACAGAACAAAAGAGAATTTAAGGATGAATTGAGGGATTGTGATCCAATTACTAAAGTGGTTATTCAGACAATAAAACTCAAACTATTCTCCCTTGAAAATTTTGTGAGATCTCCTATAAATAGATGGTTGCAGCTGGAGTGGGGTCTGCCAGAATCTGTTTTTAAACATGATTAAGCTTATCAAGGTAGAATATACTTCTAGTAGCTCAAGCTGCTGTTGTTGGTATGTTGTATTTGGCTTATTAATGTTGAATCAAAACTACAGGATGGATTGTTTTTCTGCTGACTATGGTATTGTGGATGGTGTGAGGAGTTTTTATGATGCATGCACTCTTGATTGTGCATATGACAGTAGATTCAGTTTTGGTTTTGATAGCGGTTGGATTGTTGCTGATGCTGTGAGCTATTTTTTTCATAGTAGTTTGAGTCTTGTTCTTTGGTTGAGGCCTATTGGAGTCTATGCTATGGCTTGTGTTGATTTTGTTGTTGATTGGAAGTGGGTTTGTTTTTGGAGTTTTTGTTTGTTGGTTTGGCTCTCTTGTACTTGTTGCTTTCTTTGTTAAACTTTGGTGGGTGTGGGGTTTCCACCTTGTTCCCCCTTGGGGTATGCCCCAAGTCAATCTGTAATTGGCTTTGTTGAATGAATACAAATCACTGACCTTTCAAAAAAATAAAAAAAAATAAAACATATTAAGATCCATGTATTAAATCACAGACATTAGATATAACCCATACTAAATTTTAAAGATGAAACTGTTGACCATCATTTACTCTAAAAGCTTAAGCTGTTAAAGAGGGCAACTAAAATATTTAGATCATCCAACATGCCCCCTCACGTGCAACCTACTTTTAGGTCCTGTCAATTTTAATTATCAGGGTAACAGTGAGGTTTGAACCCAAAATCGAGCAAACCCTGCTCTGCTCTGATACTTGGCTCTTATATCATGTTAACAACCATCTACTCCAAAAGCTTAAGCTATTAGAGAGGGTGCAATTTAAATATTTAAATCCTCCAACAAAAACAATTATGTAGCATTTTGAACGGAAAACTACTAGGTTCATGGAGCTTATTTGTCTAGCCCCTTATAAAGGTGGTTGGCTAAACATAATTATAGGAAGTATTCACCTACACATATGCAAATAGTAAGCAAACACACAAATAGGGAAGAAACTTTACCACTGGTCCTCTTTGGACTATCACACCCTTGATAATAGGCTAGTACAAGACGAATATCAGCTAGTCTAAATCGGGCAACATCTGAAGCAAAACAAGCAGCTAATTAAAACTAAAATCAAGCATAAGCCTAAGTACATCCATGATAATCAAGAAGACAAGAAGAGTTCCTTATATAAATATACTCTGATAATGATAGGATGCTTACGTTTAAGAAAGAGATAAGATCCAAGAGTCCTGTATCATCTTCTTTAAGCTTCCATGGCTTAATTGGTATAAAGTTTTTCGGCTGAAGGCAATTTTCAAGTGCATGACCACACACATGAAGAATTCTTGAAGGATCTTTGTTCATCTTTGAAAGAACCTGCCAACAAGAACATCTTATTAACAATATTAAAAATTATAAATCATATGTAAATATAATTATATTTACTCGAAGGGGGAAAACAAAGAGAGAACACCCAAAACAAGGAACAATGTAAAGTATACTTAGTTGCAAATGTTTATATGGACATGCTCACACCTTTAAGTCAAGTATGTGGAGCAAAAGGGAGAACAAGAACATCAGCACACAATTAAGACAATGTGCTTGTCTGTGCGCACCAACAGTGTTGTATCTTCTTCAACCTTCCATGGCTAGACCCACTTCCTCCACTATGCGACCACCATTGCTACAGTTAGCTCAACTCCACACCAAGACCCAACAAAAACCAGCCGACCACCCAAACAAACCAACCACAACCCACACCATCATGGCACTAAACCCAAACTGTGACAAAACACCACAAACCACCATGCACCACCACTAGCCGAACTACCCGCTGCCACCATCATCTTCACCAAAACACGTCCTCCACCACTGCCACAACCCACCATTATCTTCGTCCAAATACATCCACCATTTAGCCACCATTTATGGACATATGGGATCAAAACCTGCCAAGAGGGTGAGCCAAATAATATGCATTTTAACACATTTAACTAGTTTTAGCTTCACAACAAGCAATACCACAGATTCATCAAATGAGTTGCCTATTAACTGAGTTGCCCATTAACCATTTCTCATTTCTCTGTGTACATCTAACTCAAACCACATTTTTCTACCATTGCACCTTATATCAAAAATTCTCCTTGTAAAAACAGAACAATTCTCCCATATTTTCTCATGAAACAAGCAGATTTCAATTATCAACTTATATCTTATATATATATCTGTCTCGAATGGCCTAGTGCAAACAAATTTCAATGTCTAATATAATATTGGTAGTCCTATTGACTCATATTGACTCACAAGCTGCACTTCAAATAATAATTAGATTACAAAAAGTAATATACACTTGATCATTTGAATGCATCAGTTACATGTACTTAAAATATGTCTCATGAATTCTATAAAAGTTGTAATTGACATATATAGAAAAGAAAATGACACTCATATTTTTTTTCCTCTAAATAATGAAACTCAGAAATTGTCACTGGCAATCACCTACACAATTTAGAAGCAAAGAAAATATACAGCAACTAATTAAGAGAGTAAATAATTAATAGATTAAAATTAACAAAAATAGGGATTTTTGTTCTTCAAACAAGAAGCTCACAATTCCATCCCCACAACCAAACACTAACCCATCAACCATGGCTGCCACGGCCAGTCTCCACCATGCACTGCCACAAGCTCGACCACACCTCCGACCAGACACACTACCTCCACCATGCGACCACCATTGCTACCATTAGCTAAACTCCACACCAAGACCCAATAAAAACCAGCCAACCACCCAAACCAACCAACCACAACCCACACCATCATGGCACCAAACCGAAATCGTGACAAAACACCACAAACCACCAGACACCATCACTAGCCGAACTACCCGCTGCCACCATCATCTTCACCCAAACACGTCCTCCACCCCTGCCACAACCCACCATCATCTTCACCCAAATAAATCCACCATTTATGGACAAATGGGTTCAAAACCTGCCAAGAGGGTGAGCCGAGTAATATGCATTTTATACATTCAACTAGTTTTAGCTTCACAACAAGCAATACCTCATATTCATCAAATGAGTTGCCTATTAACCATTTCTAATTTCTTTGTATACATTTAACTCAAATCACATCTATATACCATTGCACCTTATATCAAAAATTCTCCTTGTAAAAACAGAATAATTCTCCCATATTTTCTTATGAAACAAATAGATGATTTCAATTATCAGCTTATATATTATCTATATATCAATCTCGAATGACCTAGTGCAAACAAATTTCCATGTCTAATATAATATTTGCAGTCCTAGAAATTATTTTTCATACAGAACAAATGATTCTTCAACTGTAAGGCTGCAGTTCAAATAATAAATAGATTACGAAAAGTAATATGCACTTGATCATTTCAATGCATCAGTTATATGTACTTAAAATATGTCTCATGATTTGTATAAAAGCGGTAAATGACATATATAGAAAAGAAAATGACACTCATATTTTTTTCCTCTAAATAATGAAACTCATAAATTGTCACTGTCAATCACCTACACAGTTTAGAAGCAAAGAAAATATGCAGCAACTAATTAAGAGAATAAAAATTAATAGATTAAAATTAACAAAAAATAAGGATTGTTGTTCTTCAGACAAGAAGCTCAAAACTCCAACACAACAACCAAACACTAACCCATCAACAAAGGATGCCACGACCAGTCCCCACCACACCTCCGGCCCAGACCCACTTCCTCCACCATGCGACCACCATTGATACAGTTAGCTCAAATCCACACCAAGACCAAACAAAAACCAGCCGACCACCCAAACAAACCAACCACAACCCACACCATCATGGCACCAAACCCAAACCGTGACAAAACACCACAAACCAACATGCACCACCACTTGCCGAACTACCTGTTGCCACCATCATCTTCACCCAAACACGTCCTCCACCATTGCAACAACCCACCATCATCTTCACCCAAATACATCCACCAATCAGCCACCATTTATGGACATATGGGTACAAAACATACCAAGAGGGTGAGCCGAGTAATATGCATTTTAACACATTGAACTAGTTTTAGCTTTACAACAAGCAATACCACAAATTCATCACATGAGTTGCCTATTAACCATTTCTCATTTCTCTGTGTACATTTAACTCAAACCACATCAATCTACCATTGCACCTAATATAAAAAATTCTCCTTTTAAAAATAGAACAATTCTCCCATATTACCTTATGAAACAAACAGAATTCAATTATCAACTTATATCTTATTTATATATCATTCTCGAACGGCCTAGTGCAAACAAATTTCCATGTCTAATATAATATTGGCAGTCCAAGAAATTGTTTTTCATACAAAACAAATCATTCTTCAACCATATTGACTCATAGGCTGAGCTTCAAATAATAATTAGATTACGAAAAGTAATATGCACTTGATCATTTCAATGCATCAGTTACATGTACTTAAAATATGTCTCATGATTTCTATAAAAACTGTAATTGACATATATAGAAAAGAAAATGACACTTATTTTTTTTCCTCTAAAGAATGAAACTCAGAAATTGTCAATGGCAATCACCTGCATAGTTTAGAAGCAAAGAAAATATGCAGCAACTAATTAAGAGAATAAAAATTAATAGATTTAAATTAACAAAGAAATAGGGATTTTTGTTCTTCAGAAAAGAAGCTCACAATTTCATCACCACAACCAAACACTAACCCATCAACCATGGCAGCCATGGCAAGTCTCCACCATGCACTGCCGCAAGCTCCACCACACCTCCTACCCAGACCCACTTCCTCCACCATGCAACCACCATTGCTACCGTCAGTTCAACTCCAAACCAAGACCCAACAAAACTAGCCGACCATCCAAACAAACCAACCACAACCCACACCATCATGACACCAAACCCAAACCGTGAAAAAACACCACAAACCACCATGCACCACCACTAGCCCAACTACCCGCTGCCACCATCCTGTTCACCCAAACACGTCCTCACCACTGCCACAACCCACCATCATCTTCACCCAAATATATCCACCATTCAGCCACCATTTATGGACACATGGGTTCAAAACCTGCCAAGAGGGTGAGCCGAGTAATATACATTTTAACACATTCAACTAGTTTTAGCTTCACAACAAGCAATACCACAGATTCATCAAATGAGTTGCCTATTAACCATTTCTCACTTCTCTGTGTACATTTAACTCAAACCACATCTATCTACCATTGCACCTTATATCAAAAATTCTCCTTGTAAAAACAAAACAATTCTCCCATATTTTCTTATGAAACAAACAGATTTGAATTATTAGGCTATTTCTTATCTATATATTGGTCTCGAATGGCCTAGTGCAAACAAATTTCCATGTCTAATATAATATCGACAGTCCTAGAAATTGTTTTTCATACAGAACAAATGATTCTTCAACCATATTGACTCACAGGCTGCACTTCAAATAATAATTAGATTACGAAAAGTAACATGCACTTGATCATTTGAATGCATCAGTTACATGTACTTAAAATGTCTCATGATTTCTTTAAAAGCTATAATTGACATATATAGAAAAGAAAATGACACTCATATTTTTTTTTCTCTAAATAATGAAACTCAGAAATTGTCACTGCAATTACCTACACAATTTAGAAGTAAAGAAAATATGCAGCAACTAATCAAGAGACTAAAAAATAATAGATTAAAATTAACAAAAAATAGGGATTGTTGTTCTTCTGACAAGAAGCTCCCAACTCCATCACCACAACCAAACACTAAACCATCAACCATGGCTGCCACGGCAAGTCTCCACCATGCACTGCCGCGAGCTCCACCACACCTCCTGCCCAGACCCACTTCCTCCACCATGCAACCACCATTGCTACCATTAGCTTAACTCCACACCAAGACCGAACAAAAACCAGCCGACCACCCAAACAAACCAACCACAACCCACACCATCATGGCACCAAACCCAAACCGTGACAAAACACCACAAACCACCATGCACCACCACTAGCCGAACTACCCGCTACCACCATTGTCTTGACCCTAACACGTCCTCCACCACTGCCACAGCCCACCATCATCTTTACCCAAATACATCCACCATTTATGGACATATGGATTCAAAACCTGCCAAGACGGTGAGCCGAGTACTATGCATTTTAACACATTCAACTAGTTTTAGCTTCATAACAAGCAATACCACAAATTCATCAAATGAGTTGCCCATTAACCATTTCTCATTTCTCTGTATACATCTAACTCAAACCACATCTTTCTATCATTGCACCTTATATCAAAAATTCCCCTTGTACAAATAGAACAATTCTCCCATATTTTCTTATGAAACAAACAGATCTCAATTATCAGCTTATATTTCATCTATATATCAGTCTCGAATGGCCTTGTGCAAACAAATTTCCATGTCTAATATAATATTGGCAGTCCAATTGACTCATATTGACTCACAAGCTGCACTTCAAATAATAATTAGATTACGAAAAGTAATATGCACTTGATCATTTCAATGCATCAGTTACATGTACTTAAAATATGTCTCATGATTTCTATAAAAGCTGTAATTGACATATATAGAAAAGAAAATGACACTCATTTTTTTCCCTCTAAATAATGAAACTAAAAAATTGTCACTGGCAATCACCTACCCAGTTTAGAAGCAAAGAAAATATATAACAACTAATTAAGAGAGTAAAAAATTAATAGATTAAAATTTTAAAAAAAATAGAGATTTTTGTTCTTCAGACAAGAAGCTCACAACGCCATCACCACAACCAAACACTAACCCATCAACCATGGCTGCCATGGCCAGTCTCCACCATGCACTGCCGCAAGCTCCACCACACCTCCTGCCCAGACCCACTTCCTCCACCGTGCAACCACCATTTCTACCGTTAGCTCAACTCCACACCAAGACTCAACAAAAACCAGCAGACCACCCAAACAAACCAACCACAACCCACACCATTTAAGATTGTCAATGGTGAGTATCCTATCAAGGGCTGTTGTCTAAGTAAAGAAAGTCACCTTCAATGGGGCTTTCGATCTCCAAACAGCCTAGAATGCATAACATTCTACGCCTAACACACCCCCCAACTTACATATTGCTAGTCCCTTAGCAATAGAACAAAATAAAACCACAATAAAAGAAATTAACTAAGCACTAACTAAACTACCCAACTCCTCTTTCGTGGAAGAAACGATTGCATTTACCGTATGCAACAACCCTTTGAACCCCTAGGTTACCCCTAGTGGACGAGTTATAGTCTCGTGAGGGTTTCTAGAAATGCTACCTACAAACATTCAAAGTTTATGTTTAAACATTAATCAAGAAGAGGACTACAATATATAGTTACAAGACTTGCATTCAAGAATACTTTTCAATCTTTAAATTTTATAATTCAAACCAATGGTCCCATGCACAATTTACATCAACACATCTCAAAAATTCCTAAAAACAAGACAAACTTCATAAAAAATTTCACCAGACCCTTCATCAATTAAGCACATCAAAAGGCATCGCCTTGTCCCCAAACTTAAATTATACATTGTCCTCAATGTACATTAAATAGAAACAAAGATGAGGGTGAGAACGATAGTACCATGAACCCAGAAAAGTGGCAAGAACATAAAGCAAACCAGTAGCATGAAGGTAATGTAAGCACTCTCCCAAACTTGGATGCAACAACCTGTAAAAAAAAACCACTATATTCAAATGACGAAGTGAAATGAATGGGAAAAGAATAAGGAAAATAAATAATAGAAGAAAATAAAATACAATAAAGTAAAATAAAATGAGCAAATGCATCTAACATGAATGGGAGAAATTTTTTTTGTGATTGGATGATTCATCTCCCAGATTTTGGGCGATCGATCACCCAAATTGGGAGGAAATTTTTTTTTTAATTTTTTTTTCCAGACACTTTGGGGTCCATCACCCAAGGTCGACCGATACCCCCTTTTTCTGCCCTTTTGGGAGATAGATCTCCCCTGTCCATCTCCCAACCTCCACTGGAAGAATGTATACGTTGCACTCTAAAAAAACACATTAAAAAGCATATATTCTTCAAATAAAAGTAAAGAAAAACATGAAAGAACAATGCAAGAAAAACATGAAAGAACAATACAAGAAATAAATAAAAGAAAATCAAACAACTAATATACAAAATACCCCACAATTGCCAAGTTTAACGTCTAGGCCAGAAAAAAAAAACTAACTTCAATTCAAGGTTCACCCGATGCCATATTGCTCGAAGAGATTTAACATCGCCTCCCTTATATGATCCTCACTTGTTTGTGCTTAACTCAAAGTAACCAGCTAAAAACACACATCTCAGCTTTGAAGGAAGATGTTTCAATTTTAAACGTGGTCAATTAGTGAGTAGCATTAATTCAACTATGTTCAAACCAACATTTGATTGATTGTCTATATTCCCAAGCACCACCTATGAACCTCATCTTAAAAAAACATATGAAATATTTTTTGTCGACATGTATTGTTCCTTCGGTATCAAACCACATGTTGTTGAGTTTTCTTGGTTAACAAGTCATCATTGATCAAAGAGGACTTTACTTGGGGTTGTAATGGGGCTTTTGGTAAAGTGGTTTGAGAAAGAAATGTTATATTAAGCTCGAAATATGACGCATAATCGGGTAATAAACTAAGGATCACTCAAAAACTGCCCCGGTTTGGGACATGATAGAAAATGTTGCTCATCTCGAGAGACTTTAATAAGCAAGAGCTTTCAATCCTAAATGATCTTCGCCAATCGAAGAGGTCTTTGATTTGGACCGTAATGTTGGCTAGGTGTAGGGTAACCAAGGAAAGGATATTAAGGCTCAAAGATATTAATTTAATGCGGGGTTCATAAACTGTGATCACTATAAAAGGAAAACTGCCCAGCTTGGGGCAAGTTTTCTATGTTAGTCTAGAAAAAAGTTTTTTTAACTATACAATCATCCTTAATCTGAGAGGACTTTACATGGGTTGTAATGTTGTCTATGGATTTATAGGCGATGAAGAAAAAGGTATGAAAGGCTCAAAATTAATGTGACATTGGGTAAAAGACCAAGGATCATCTTTAATCTTCTTATACTTTGGTACCATGCGACCGGGGCATTGACTGAATTTGAAGTCTCTTCACATTATTTTTATGATGCCCCAGTGAGAATCGAACCCAAGACGTCCGGGTTTACGGCTCGCCCCGGTAGATTCTTTAATCACTGGGCCATTTTACTTTCGCCTTTCTTTTATGATGCCCAGTGAGAATCGAACCCAAGATGTCCGAGTTTACGGCTCACCCCGGTAGATTCTTTAATCACTAGACCATCATTACTTGCGCCTTTCTTTTATGATGCCCTGTGAGAATCGAACCCAAGACGTCCGGGTTTACGGCTCGCCCCGGTAGATTCTTTAATCAATGGGCCTTCTTTGCTTTCGCCTTTCTTGCAATTTGTCTTCTACTTTATTGTGAAGGAATAGTCAATCCAAAGCTACCCCATCTTGAGTTACAAATGAACAACACACCTGTAATGATCCTTGGTAGGTTCAGAAGAAGAAATGTAACCAGGCTCTATGGGTTCATCAATGGGAATAATAATAGATGATGGATAATAGAAACGATGGCCTCTCTTCATTTTAATTTGGATTGCATAGTCATCAAAACTTTTACTAGTCTAATATAGTATCTCAATAAAATCTACCCCAGTGTGGGGTGTGATCATCAGTGGGTATAATGAAAGGAATATTCATCGTGGCACTAGGGGTTAGCAATGGATATATATCACTGTAGGATAGCAGAAACGAGGGCCTCTTGTCCTTTTAGCTACAATCACTTAGGTATTAAAGCTCATGCCTATTATCATCTCACTTTCTTCGTCATGGTGATCCCTAGCTTAGGGTTAATGAAAGAAATAAAACCGGATCAAAAGGGTTATCAATGGTGATATTTGCATTAACTTGGGATAGCGAAAATGATGGCCTCTCATCCCTTCATAGTTGACTTGTTAATCTCAAAAGCTCATTTGACATAGAGATATCTACCGGATGAATTCAACATGTACTTTAACATTCTAGGTACACTCGGTCCATATTGTGCTTGGGATGTAAACAATGCATTTCACTTGTTAATTTGAACACTTATGAATGAAACGATACTCATAAATTTGCACCTATAATATGACAAACCGGAGATATCTTGAATTTTGGAAAAAGGGCTTTTGAAAAAATGTATTTTAGATGAGGCGTAATGATATTTAAGAAGGTGAGCTAAAAATGCAAGGGATGGTTTTTGTATGAAAATTTATTTTGACCTTAAAAAATGTGATTTTTATGAAAATTAATGAAAGTGGCATTTTTTAGAAAATTTGAAGAGATGGATTTTAGAAAGTCATGGAAAAGGAGTTTAAAATGGTGATTCCCATGAAAATCATAAAGAAAGTTTAGAATGGTGAATTTTGAGATTACGATGATGATTTCTTTTTTTTTTATTTTTTTGTGAAAAATCAAAGATCAAGATTGGATAACCATGAAAATAGCTATTTTAAACACCTAAAAGGGTTTGGAAATAGCACCAGCCTTGGCTGGGGGTTGAGCTAACCTAGGTTATTATTCTATCTTTCTAATGCTTGGGGAGGTGGGTTGGGAGACATCCTAAGGACCACAACTTTCCCTTTATGGCATCTTGAAAAATATATATGTGGGCATGGAAATGGTATCCAAATGGACATACTATCTACATTATTTTATCAAGCAAAAATAGCGGGAATATTTAAAACATGTGAAGAAATATTATCAAAGTTATTTAATTAAGCAAACATGAAACTTGAAGCAATAATATTAAAAATTACGCAAAAAGTAAATGCTTAGGAGAAAGTTGCGGGACTCCCTCTTTCTATCAAAACTTGATTTAAGCCGGGGGACAAATTCCCACTTGCTTTGTCTTGTGAATTGGAATAGAAATCTGACTGATGTAGCCAAGAGTGGCAAAGGAATCATCTTCTTCGAAAACAAGAAAAAAGAAAAATACCACAAATCAGTAAGCAATAAATGATAGGCAAGTATAAAAAGGAAAATCACATCAATTTATACTATTTCCTCCCAAAAGAAAAGTTCAATTCAAAGCAAAACCAATTAGACACAAATTTGAAAAAAGTGCAAAAAAAATGCAATTAGAAAGAAAGTCACAGACAGAGAGAGAGAGGTAGGCAGTGCACCCTCACATATTTTTAAACCATTTAGTTTTTGTGTCTAATAGAGACAGAAAGATAAAGAAACCAAGATATTAGAATGTGTGGCCTCCCCAGCCCAAAGAGAAAATCAGGACTTCGGAAGACAAATCAATACTCCATTTTAGAAATTCGAGTGAGTGTTTAAGTTCGCCCTCATTACTTGACCATGCAACCTTAGCAAGTTATATTAACTTCCAAATGGTATTAAATGTTAAGCAAGATTTACACTTAAAACAAATGATGATTTTGTTAAGGGTCAAGAAGTTATTCTTTGCATTAGTATCTTAACAATTTTGCATTTCCCTTGCTAAGGATTAGTGAGTGTTTAATGTTCATTAATCCACTAATCTTTAGGGATATATCACAAATGGGCAATCAATAATCGCAGAAAAATAGCAGTAAATCTAACATAGTAAAACTTGTGATAAGAACATAGATATTTTTAAAAAACACTATTAAATCCACATTTGAAAGATGCAATCAACACAAAGGTAAGTACAATCAACTTGCACTGAGAGAACAAAGTTAAAAATTAAGAACTAATATAAAAACAAATTAAATAGTCATATTAGTTTCAATCTCATTTATCTTAGTTGTTCCTTCCTCTCTAGTATTATGTCATTACGGCTAAGAATAGAGATCTTACATCATTTAAACTTATAACAAGAATTATCGAATTTCTTGGCTTCTAAAGACATTTACTTCTAAAAAAACTATTAAGATTGTTAATTGTTCCAGTACCGTTAAACCTTTAAGCCCAAATTGTTTCAATAATTCCTAGTTCTCCAACATTTACTCTAAGAATTATAGAGTGCTCTAAGAGTAGTTTGATATCATTTGTACTAAATCCATTCTCTTTCTTCTTTCATTAATTTGTCACTTTGTAGGAGGGAAGAGATGAGGGATGAAACAAGTGTCCATTGTTTGGTAGAAGGGAGAGGAAAAGGAAGAGGATGAGAGAAGGGGTGAGACATTCTTCTGGACCCACCATTTTACTTTCATCCAAAAGTGGGCGGAGTAGGAGAGAAATTCGGATATTTGTTAGATGAAAGTGAAAAGACTTTAATATCAAAATTCAAATATGATAATTTATATTTTTAGGGATATATTATTAAAATAATAATAGAATTCCTTTCCTTCCCGTCCATCCAACCAAACAAAAGAAGGGACGGACAACATCCCTTCCCTAGGGATGCCTCATCAATCCCTCCCTTCCATCCATTATTCCATCCCTCTTACCAAACGAAGCATAAAAATAGTTTCTTCTAGACTCTTTCAAAAATTAGTTTGTCATTTCCCCTCAAATGTAAATTTATTAATACTTTTTTAATATCCTTTCATGATAAGATCTCTTGTCGTGTGCTGGATTGTTTTGCAGTCGTGCTAGAGATCTGAAAAATGACTTCATTATCCTTCTATTTGATTAATGAGATTATGAAGTTCATATTCGTCAAGGATGGGTGGAGATTCTGGTCCTTGTGCGTCGTCGAGTGGTAGATCTTTAAAATAATCTTCCATCTCGGCTGAGTGAAGGATTTCTGTTGGAAGATCCATCTTGAACTCTGAAATGTCTTTTAAAAGCTGTTTTGCTTTTTCAACATGATGTGGAGAGAGTGAAGGAAAATCGATGCTTAGATCTGTAACGAAAATTCTCCTTCCATCTGTGACCATTATCATTCTTCTTGAAGAATTTAAAATGGTGAGAGCATTATTCTTAAGCAGAATTAAGCTCTGTATAGCAAGTTTTCTTGGGATAAGATTTCTTGCATAACTGAGAGAATCTTCAAGTGGTTTCTCGAGATACTCTTCATCGGTCATGTCTTTCATGAACCAGATTTGATAAGGTTGGAAGAAACGAGTTTTTTCTCGCCATCCAATTGAACTGGAGATCCACATGGAATACGTCTTGTTGTAATGCAAGTGACTAGTACATTTGTATATCATGGACTTAATCATTGCTGGTAGATCTGTCTTATAATTTGTGATGAGTATGGACAGTGATTGTGCCCAGTCATCTATGGCTTGTTCCTGATCTTTAAATGGGACATGGGAAAGATCTAGGTAAGTGCCATTTTGAGCCACATTAAGCTTGTTTAAATCGTCTCTTCGACTTAAACTAGGCTTTGGATCTGAAGTTCCTTCTTCAGTCCTTGTGGGGAAAACTTGTTCTTCTGAGATACCATAATCTCCGAAAAACTCTGGATCAAGTGGGTCCTCAATTTTTCTTTTTGATGATTGAGGTTTAGAAGTTGAAGGGTTTTCTACTTCTATTTCTTCATCATATTCAGTAGATGTGGATTCATCTACTTCTGGTTCAGATGAATCAGATGAATCATTTGTTGTGGTTGCAACAATTTCTTCATTTTCTGATTCTGTATCAGATATTAGGTTTATCTGATAGTTGAAGTGATCTAAGATCTCTTCATTATCTAAGGAGGTTTTCCTTATATTTTCCAAAATTTTTTCCCTTTCTTCTATGTTTAAAGAGGGATCTTTATAGATTTCTCTCCAATAATCAAGAATTTCGACTATATTATCGTATTCTTGTTTATTAAAAAGTTTGGTTTCTTTTTTGTGGAACATCAGGATTTCTTCTGTTCCATAATAGAGATTTTTAGATGAGGTGTACTCTGGATACACTTCTTCTTTCTTTTCTTTTAAAATCTCTATGAGTCGGGTAATTTCTTGACTTTTTTCTGTCATATCAGAAAGATCAAGAATTCCCTGAAGATAATCAATTTTTTTATTGATTTTTTCGAGAGTATTGTTTATATTCTCGAAAGATCCATCAATCATCAAGGCTGTAGATGTTTGATGTTTCTGGAATCTCCTATTCCAGGAAGAAACTATATCTATAAGAGAATTAACACTAGAACTGATCTTGTTTAGATCGTGTTCTTCACTATTTTTTATATGAACACTATGATTATAATCGTTTGTATCTTTTCCTAACCAGCTACAGATACAATCGAACTCTTTTTCTTCAGTCATTCTGGATTTTTATTGGTACTTAAGACCCCTTGCAGACTCAAATGGTTTTATAGGCTTGACAAACGTCCCAACGTCTCACAGACAACAGACAAACAAGCAAAAGAAAAACCAGTATGCAAGTGTATGAGTTTTATAAAAACCAGAACTGGAACTAAATAAAAGAAGACAGATTATATAAGATAACGAGATAGGAATTACAATATTAACAATACTATCAATAGTACATGAAAATGTAATAAGAGAAACAAACACTTACTATTCAGGCTTCGGAACAAAGCTCTGATACCATTTACCAAACATACAACAACGGAAGCTTTACAAGTACACGATTACAAGTAATGAGAACTGAAAAACAACATAAGAAGATTAGTATTCACAAGATGCCTTCAAGCTTCAGCCTTCGTCTTCTTTTATAAGCGAAAAAGCGAGGATGACTGGAGACCGGAGGCTGCGACAGTAGTCGGTGCGTACTACTGTAGCAGTACTGTAGGCTTTTTGACTTTTGCCCCGACAAAATACTGTTTGCTTTTTGTCTTATTCTGCCGACGTCTGCTTTAGCTACTGTAGTGATAAGGATGCTAAGATTAAAGGTCCTACATAATTTGTTCTTTCCTCTCGAATGTAAATTTATTAATGCTGAGATTAAAGATCTTACATCATTTAAACACTACATAAATACAGAAAATATTTGGTTCCTATAAATACATTCACACAAACAACTCACACACCCACTATTGTCCCAATGAGGACTTGAACCATTAACTTCCCATGCAGGAAGAAATACCACTTGAGCTAATAGCTTGGTGGTATAAATAATAGACATTTAATTTTTAAAACTATTGTTAATTGTTCAACTTTTATCAAACCGTCACACTTAAATGTTCTAAAATTTTCTTATCTCTGCGTAACAGCGACCCAAAAGTAGCACCAAGTAATTTTTACTAAATCCTTTTTCCTCTTTCTTCAATTGATGTCCACAAAAGAGGAGAAAAATGGTCACACTTTACAAGAGTTATCAATAATTTTGGTATCTAAATACATACATAAATAATGAATTTTTACTTCTAATAACATATTTCCTGATTCAATTTGCATATCAGATGCATGAGATAGTTTTAGATATATAAGTAACAAAAGTAGTAGAGAGAGAGATTGAACCAAGAAAGAAAAAAATTAACTAATATAGGAAGAACTAAACCATAAGTAACTTAATGGCAAGCAAAAGTTCCAATAAGAACTCTGATAGGACCATAACAATGAATGATTCAATTTGCATATTAGATGCATGAGATAGTTTAAGATATATAAGTAACAAAAGTAGTAGAGAGAGAGTTTGAACCAAGAAATAAAAAAATTACTAATATAAGAGGAACTAAACCATAAGTAGCATAATGGCAAGCAAAAGTTCCAATAAGAACTCTGATAAGACCATAACAATGAAAATTTAATAACTTATCGTCCACTATGTTTGGAGGACAAGTAGAGAAGGTTGTGGTTGGTCTTTACCACAAGGAATAAAGGATATAAATTTCTCTCGCTCTCTCTCTATCTTTTGGAATGGGGGAGAGGGGGAGGATTTGCAAACCATTTGAAAATAAAGCTCTACCTATTTTTTATATAACATATTTTACACTAGAAATTATTTTTATGTGAAATTTTTACAAGAAACAAATACAACATTTTCCTTCTCATTTGATTGACCTGAACTCCGAACATTATTTAGTTTATTGACTACAAGAAGCAAGAAAGACACTTATGTAAGTATGCATATAGAGGGTGTATGTGTTAGGGGTGGGGAGAACTACGAAAATCTACTAGGAAATATATATATGTATCTAGAGAAACAAAGGGTTGGAAAAACACCACTTGTGCATTTTTAAGATAAACAAAACAAATTTATCAACAAAAAATGAAAAAACAAATTCGAAAATATATTAACAAAGTGAAATTGAAATGATCCAATAAAAAATTATTTCAGCAAATAATCTTCAGTAACAAAATCAGGTTATAAAATAAATAAGAACAATGGTAAAGGAAGTCACCAAAGAGAGGGAAAATTCCCATTCTTTATGCCAATTGGTAATGCAAAACTAGCAAAATACTCCGCTATAACATGTTACTCTCCATTGACCTAACACTAAAGTGACAAGTCCAAGAGATAAGAGTGCAACTATGATGGGTATTCTTCCAACAATCTTAGATGGCAAAAGATTTCCCAGTTCTGGTTTTTCTCTCACCTACAACAGTTATCTTGCTCAAGTAACACGCAACAACCTCTCCAGCAAATCCTTATAAAGCGTTCCTTGTATCAATAACATGTCATCCGAAGAAAATGTCCATCCCAGAGGTGAAGTGAACAAGAGACAGCAACTAAAATTTAGCTCAGCAATGGAGCTCCACTCAATAATGTATCACAACTTGGGGTTGGCTACACCAATTTTTTACTCCGCAATAAAGCATCATACAAATATTTAAATTTGGTAAAGAAATTATCAGCACTATCCCATCCACATAAACTTTAAGGCATTCTTTCACACATTATCAGAAATGTACACAAATCATAGGCAGAGCATACACACCTTGACCATTGTCTCATGTATAGCAGGCTTATCAAGATACTCCCTGGCTTTCACTGCTGTATAAATGGAAGGCAAATTTTGATCAAATGATGCACTACACATAAAGACGTAGCCACTTATAGAATGGAGCATATGTAACAAAAGTTATAGTCACCTGTAGGTCCTCGTTGTTTGTAACAAACTATATGACACGAAACCAAATGTCATCACTGACAAAATCTCCTGCTTTGTCAATCAACTGAAGGATCACATCTAAAAATCTGAAAAAGTAACAAGAAAAGAATGATATCACATGAAAGGACCAATATTACAAAACAAATGTCCTATCATTATATTTACTTCAACAGTTTAAGTAAAGGCACCACATATGATTAGTAAAAAATTTAAAAATGCCCTCAAAGCTCAACACAAAATTAAAGCAAAATGAAAATAGCATTTCTTTTTCTCGCTGTCCAATTAGATAATAACATTGTCAAAAATTTCAGTGGTGGTCAACCTGCTAGTGCAACCCAGCCCGACCTTTTTTATTAACAATCACAATCTTACACAAATGTTTAGCTTTTTCCCATGTCACCATGTTTAGATAAAATCGAGGTTGAACACCCCTATAGCTGTACTCAACAATAAGGGATTTAGAATCTTCTATCAACTTTTTTACTGTTAGACTTCAATTATTTTCACTTGCAAAGTACCAAAGATCAAATGTTTAGATTAAAAACCAAAGTAACACCCAGACTAAATTGAATTCAGGCATGGCACACATGAACATTTTTTTTATTTGGTTTCTTTGGTAGATGGAACACATGCACACTTATGTACACAAGTATACAAGCTTGATTTCAATGGATTAAGACACTTCAACATTGCATTATCAATTGGTCAATAGAGCAGAAGGTACAAAAAGACATCCAATTATAAACCTAGAAAATTGTACCCAAAATCCACATCACACTATATGTCAAATACATTTCAATGTTTGAATTAAATGTTTATGTTTCATTACAATTATCTACAAAAGCCACCATAAAAGGAAGAAATTTAATGGTTTGGTTCAACAGGGATAATGAAAATGTTGTCCACCCTCCCTCCCTAAGAGTCAGATGTCATGTAAAAAATTTAACGATGTGATCAACTTTTGTGACATTCTTAAAATCTAGTTTGTGGTCAACCTCCATGTTAGGAATCCAACAATTGACAACAATCTCTAGTTGGCAATGAAGAACCACAAATACATCACTATAACAGTAAATTCCACATAACTTTAAGCCTTAAAGACTTAGAAATCTGAAAGAGACAATAAACAAGTGGGTAGAACAACAGAAAATCTACACAAACTAATCGCCAAAATAAATACTAAAGTTAAACAAATCATAAAAAATGCACAGCTTTAGCAAAACCAACTAAAGAGCACCACTAACGTGCCCCAGAAACTTTTCTCTGCCCCAGAAACAACATAGAAATGAGCATGGGTTAGTTGAGAGCTTCTCTCTCTAGTTTCTCTCTGTAAAAAACTTTTCTTCATTGAATCTCATATGCTCGTTTCCGTCACCAAGTTGATGGGGGCAGTGTTGCTATTGTACAAATTTCGGTGCTGGCAATGCTGGGTTTAAGGGTATTAGAGTTTTTTCTGTAAGTTGGGGATTTTGGCTCTTACGATATGTGGGGAAAGTGAGGAAGGTTACTATGTCTGATGGAGTGAAGGAAGTAGCTTCTGGGTTTGTGATGAAGTTACCTTCGGAAGATGAATTTGAGGAAATAAATGTAGAGGAAGATCAGAAAGTTAGGTTGCACAAGATGTATCATGAGATGATTGTTCTTCGGGATGCTCTGAGTGTTCTGATGGTGGCTATCCAGATGGGTTTGGCTTTGCTGGTACTCATGGAGGGGTAAACCGTAGATTTGGTGGCCATAATGGTAACTTTAATGGGAGAAATCGCCAATTCAGAGGTTGTCAACGGGGGGTGGGGGGGGAGGTCCTATACCTCGTGGTGACCTGAATGGAGGTGGCAATATGAATTTTCGGACTGGAATGGTGGCGCGTGGTGCAACGGTTGAGGCGAGTGGATCTAAGTTGGAAGAAGCGTGTGGATCTAAACTAGTGGGTGCGTGTTCGGACACGCCGGGTGAGAATGAATGGGTTATTGAAGTTCCGGGTCAGGCTCCGACTTGGGCTTCAATTGTTACGAATGTGTCTAAGGAATTGTTTGGCTTCTATCCTCCTTCAACTGAGGATTTGAAAAGGGTGGTGTCTCCGCCACCAGAAATACCAACAGAAGGGGTAAAGGGATGGACAGCAACTCTGGTGGGATACTTTGTGGATAAGAAGCTGCCATTCTACACTGTGAATTCTATTGCTAAGAAATTGTGGGCTGCTTATGGGTTGAAAGAGGTATTGGCTACAGAAAAGGGGTTTTTCTTTTTCAAATTTGAAAGTGAGAAGTGCAGGGACGACATTTTTGAACAGGGGCCATGGCATTTCCTAAATAGGCCTATTGTTCTGCAAAAATGGAAGGAGGGAATGGAGCTGCACAAAGATTCTCTGGGTAGAATTCCATTGTGGATAAAGTTGTTTAATGTCCCAATGGAGTTTTGGACTCATAAAGGTTTAAGCTACCTGGTTAGTGCAGTGGGGAAGCCTTTATATTCTGATGCTATGACGTTGGAAAAGAAAAGAATAAGCTATGCAAGGGTATGTGTTGAAGTTGGAGTGGAGGATGAACTAATTTCAGAATTTGATTTGAAGCTCCCGAATGGGTCTTGTATTCCTATTTTTGTGGATTATCAATGGAAACCAATGATTTGTAAGGAGTGTTGCCAGTTTGGTCATTCTGTGCAGAACTGTAGCTCTAAGACAGTGCATGGAGATTTAAAGCAGGTTCAGGAGCGAAGGCCTAATGTAGGTCCACCTGAGCAGATTTGGAGGATGGTAACAAAAAAAAGGAACTACTGGGGAGAGTGTTAATCTTTCTGGTCAGGAGGTTGCGGCTCAATTTGCTGCTGAGGGTAACGCTGTGGTGGTCACTGAGGTGAACTCAATGGGGGACAATGTGGGTGGTAGTGTGCTGCAATCTGTTGTTCTGCATTCGTCTAATAAATTTGAAGTTCTCAATCAAGATGAGGAGCTGCAAGGAGAGTCAAGTGAGGAGGTGGATGCACCTAAGCAAGAGGTAATACCTGTGCTTGCTGGTGGTTCTAACAGGGTTCTGTGTCTTTACTTAATAAGAGCATTGGTGTTGATAAGGCTAAAGGTACTTTCTGTACTCTGTTGAAGCCTAAGAGGTGTGTTTTGCTAAAGTCGCCACTGAAGGGGACTAGTTGAGGGTGGTCATTCACATTCTTTCTTATGTTTTTGCTGCATGGAATATAAGAGGCTTAAATAAGCCTCATAAACAAAAAGAGGTTGGTAGGATTATTAAACAGTATGATCTACCAATCTTTGGTCTAATTGAAACTAAAGTTAGGGAGTCTAATAAAGAGGGGGTTCTGAATAATATTGCCATAGGATGGATGATGGCACATAATTATCAATTCTCTTCTAGAGGGAGGATTTGGGTTTGCTGGGACAATAAACGAGTGGAGGTGAAGATCCTTAACCAACTTATCCACTGCTCTATTAATGTGAGAGGTTGCTCTGGTTATTATGTGGCTACATGGATATATGGTGATAACTGCAGTATAGGAAGAAGATTGTTATGGGCTGATATTATGATCTTGGCTAAAAATCACTGTAATGATGCGTGGTTTTTGGCTGGGGACTTTAATGCCATCAGGTTTCGGCATGAAAAGATGGGTGGCTCTACTGAATGGACAGAGGGTATGAAGGAGTTTGGGGAGCGTATAGAGGCTGCGGAGCTTATGGATTTGAAGTATTCCGGGGTTAAATTTACTTGCTCCAATTCTACTCTATTTAGGAAACTGGATAGACCGATAGAGTATTGGTAAATGATTGCTGGGTGTCTACATTTAGCATGTCTGAAGCTATTTTTGAAACGGCTGGGATTTCTGACCACTCACTTATTTTGTTGAAGATCAATGCTGATAGTCCGACTTCTAACAAGCCTTTTAGGTTCAATAATCACCTTATTGATCATCCTGATTTTTTCTCATTGGTGGCTGAGGTGTGGTCTGTTAAGGTTCAGGGTACGCCTATGTCTAGAGTTACTCAAAAGTTAAAAATGCTCAAAGTTGGTCTTAAAGTTCTAAATGGCAGGTTTTTAATGATCTTTCCAATCAAGTTAAGGAGGCTTGAGAAGGATTGGTTGAGAAGCAGAAACAGCTGGATAATGATCCCACTAATTCTCTTCTTCAAAGTGCAGAGAGACAGTGCTTTCATCAATATCAATCTCTTGCTATGGCTGAGGAGTCTTTCTATAGACAACAATCTAGAATTCAGTGGTTGCAGTTGGGAGATAGAAATACAGCTTACTTCTACAAGGTTGCAGTCCATAGAAGGAAACATAATAGTATTATGTCCATCGCCACAGAAAGGGGGCAAAGATTGGAACAGAAGGAGTTAATTGTGAAGGAGATTATCAACTTCTATAAAAATTTGTTAAGTAGAGATGTGGATGATGCTATGG
Source organism: Cornus controversa (assembly GCA_026545225.1). Lineage (NCBI taxonomy): Eukaryota > Viridiplantae > Streptophyta > Magnoliopsida > Cornales > Cornaceae > Cornus > Cornus controversa. The sequence continues at coordinate 14,351,565 of CM048853.1, read as the reverse complement.
TTCCTGATCTCAGTCAGTATGTTCAAAACCCTTTAAATGAAGATCAGATTATGTTAATGCAGAGGAAAGTGACTGAGGAAGAGATTAAACAGACTTTTTTCTCTCTTAAAGATGATAAATCCCCAGGGAGTGATGGGTATAATGCTCTGTTTTATAAGAGAACCTGGCATATTGTGGGTAATGAGGTTACTAAGGCTGTTATGTCTTTCTTCTTGTCTGGGAAGTTACTAAAGGAAATTAATTCAACCATTATTACTCTTATACCTAAAGTGGAAAATCCTACCTATGTTGCTGACTTCAGGCCTATTTCAGTGTGTAACAACTTGTATAAGTGTATTGCAAAAATTGTGGTGCTGCCTCAATGTATTAGCATGAATCAAGGTGCTTTTGTGGCTGGCAGGGATATTGCTGATAATTTCTTCTTGCCCAAGAGTTAATGAGAAATTATCATAGGAATTCTAAGCCTCCTAGAGTTGCTATGAAGATTGATTTGAGGAAAGCGTATGATACTGTCTCTTGAGATTTTATCCAGGCTACATTAGTAGATTTTAAAGTGCCTCAGGTAGTTATCAAGTGGATTATGGTGTGTATCACTACAGCAAAATTCTCAATTAATATCAATGGTGGGCTGGAAGGGTATTTTGCTAATGGGAGGGGTCTGAGACAAGGGGATCCTATGTCTCCATACCTATTTGTAATGGCAATGGAGATCCTAACAGGCATGACAAATTCTGAAATTGGTTGTGGTGCTTTTGACTACCATTGGAAGTGCCAGAAACAGAAGCTGTCCAGCCTCAGTTTTGCAGACGACCTGTTGTTATTTTCTGCAGGAAATCTACTTGGAGATTTGCCAGTCAAATATTTGGGGGTTCCGTTAATCTCCACAAGGCTTAAGAGTAAAGATTGTGAAGAGGTGATAATGAAGATAACCACTAAAATCAAGGCCTGGACTAATAGATTATTGTCCTTTGCTGGAAGACTTCAGCTGATTAAAGCTGTTTTGTTCTCTGTTCAGGTACATTGGGCCTCAATTTATGTTCTTCCGAAAGCTATTTTAAAAGAAATAAATTCTGTTATGAGGAAATTTTTCTGGAAGGGTCCTATGATGCAGGAAGGGGGTAATCATATTGCATGGGACGAATTTTGCTATCCAAGAGATGAAGGAGGTTTGGGAATAAAAGATGTTAATGTATGGAACTCGGCAGCTATGGCTAAACACCTGTGGAAAATGTCTCAAATAGAGTCCTGTTCACTGTGGGTTAATTGGGTGAAACAGAATTTGCTTAAGAATAGGAACTTTTGGGAAGTGAAAGTACCTAAAGAAGCATCATGGACATGGAAGAAGATTCTTAAAACTAGGCAGAAGTTTCGGTCTGCTGTACAGCATATCATTGGGGATGGTCAAGATACCTCTTTATGGTTTGATTGGTGGCTTCCCAGTGGTCGAATCTGTCTGCAGGCAAATGAGAGAATGATTAGAGATTCAGGTTTGGGTAAGTAAATGTTGTCTCCTCTCACCCCTGACTTCCAGTCAACACAAATATATCACTTGTTGAGTATTTCATTTATATATATATATAAGAAAATTTTCATTAAATGACGCTCAAAAGGAGAGCACATCCAGAAAATAAATAAATGCAAAACTCTATAACCTAGTGTTATCCAAAAAATCAACAAAATCCTCTAAAGATATACAAGCCCTTCCTATAAACCAAAAAAAGAGAGAACTCAGAATAGAGCGCTTCAGCACCCACAGTGGTGCTTCCACACCATCAAAAGGGGGCATGCCCGCTGTGCATCATAAGCCCTCCTCCCAACCATACATCCCCTCAAAAGAGTCAAGCAAATCAATTGCACAGGCGGGTAACACCCAATGCACCCCAACACAGCATAGAACATAGCCCATGCATCTCTAGTTACCGGGCAGTGCAAGAGAAGATGGCTTACTGACTCCTCATCTCTTTTACACATGCAAACACCAATTGACCACTATCTAACGCCTCTTTCTCAAATGTTACAGTGTCAAAATCCTCCCCAAAATCACTGTCCACAAAAAAAAAAAAAAAACACCTTGAGGGGGGATTTAGTCTTCCATATCACTTTTTAAGAGAAAACTGTCACCCATATCATCCTGCATCACTCTATAAAATGATCTCACCTCGAACCCTCCACACCTAAACCACCTAACTCCACAGGTCATCCCTCCCTATCAAGTGTCTGCTAATATAGCAAGCCAAAGAAAGCAAGGATTTCCTCCATCTTTGAGTCCTAGAGACGCCTCCCAAACTGCACGTCCCATGTCAACCCCTGTCATTTTCTCTTCCCCCCCCCCCCCCCCCCATCCCTCTCTTGTCAAGATGATAACAATCGGCCACCATAGCCTACTTGTCCATAGAGATCCTAAACAATCTCATAAATAAGCATGCAAGAGGCCTATCACCATACCAAACATCCAACAAGAATCAAATGTGTCCCCATGCCTCACCTAGAATTGAACACGCTTGGAAGACATAACCCAACCTTTACGAATATTTTTCCAAAGGCCCACCCCCACTCGGACATTCACCTTCTTTTCTATATCTCTCCACCACATACCTGCAAAGTCATTTTCCCATCAAGGCTTGATTAAACAAATTAAAACTCCTTATTCCCAATCCTCCCATCTAAAGAGGTTTGCACACCTTCTCCCAATTCACAAATTGGAGCTTGAATTCATCTCCTATTTCTCCCCACAGAAGTTTCTTTGCAACCTCTCAATTATCTTTGTTACAGAAAAGAAAATCTGAAACAAAGAAAGGAAGTAGGTTGGAAAGTTTGCAAGGGATCTCTTAATAAGTGGAACTGTTTCGAAGAGTAGATTGATATTAAAGTTTGAAGCCTTCTCTATTATACTGTAGAGGACTATGGATTGGAAAGGACTTAGAGCATGATTTCAAGCATGTATAATGAATTTTTTTCTTCTTTTAAGTTAAATGATGCTACCAACTGCACTAGCATAAGGAACACGTGTCCTCGATCTGCGGTGACAATTCTGCCGAAAGTCTGAAGTGGGATGCCAATGGAGCACTCACAGGCTTTGATGCTTGCATACTGAAGCATTCCAGCACCTTCTCAATTCTTTTGTGACAAATACAATCTGTCCGCTCCACTATCTCTGTAAATCTTCATTCCCAAAATCCTCTTCGCGGCATCTAGATCCTTCATCTCAGATTCACCACTAAGTTGAGCCTTCAACATGTTGATTTCTGACATGTTTCTGCAACATGTCATCAACATAGAGCAACAAGTACAAATACGAACCATCTGAGAGCATCCTGTGATACACACAATTGTCGAACTCACTCCTACATTAGCCACTCCCAACCATAAAGGTGTCGAATTGCTTGTACCACTGTCTAGGAGACTGCTTCAGTCCATACATGGACTTCTTAGGCAAACATGGTCTTCCTTTCCTAGAATCTCAAACCCCTCAGGTTGATGCATATTTAAATCTACTCTTCCAACTCTCCATGCAAGAACGCAGTCTTGGCATAAAGCTGCTCAAGATCCAAGTCATACAGAGCAACCATAAGAAGTAACACTCGAATTGAGCTATGTTTCACAATAGGAGAGAAAACTTCATTAAAGTCCACCCTTTCCCTCTATGTATAGCCTTTCGCCACTAAGCGTGCCTTAAACCTCGCATCTTCCACTCCTAGAACTCACAAACACTCCCCCTGTCCAAAGTATTCTTATACTTAGACTACAAGTAATGAATGAAAAATAATAATAAAAGCCTCTCAAGCTGATATAGTAATACTATACCTTGAACAAGCTCAATTTATGAAAAGTATTATGCTCACATATTAAAGTTTATCATCACTTAGCATCCAAGCATCAGCAGTTTATATGCGTAAATTATCAGCACCTATGCACTCAAACATCCACAATTTATTTATATAAATTATCACTACATATGCACTCAAGCATCAAACTCACAAACACTCCCCCTGTCCAAAGTATTCTTATACTTGGACTACAAGTAGTGAATGAAAAATAATAATAAAAGTCTCTCAAGCTGATACAATAATGCTATACCCTGAACAAGCTCAATTTATGAAAAGTATTATGGTCACATATTAAAGTTTATCATCACTTAGCATCCAGGCATCAGCAGTTTATATGCGTAAATTATCAGCACCTATGCACTCAAACATCCACAATTTATTTATATAAATTATCACTACATATGCACTCAAGCATCAAACTCACAAACACTCCCCCTGTCCAAAGTATTCTTATACTTGGACTACAAGTAGTGAATGAAAAAAAATAATAAAAGTCTCTCAAGCTGATACAGTAATACTATACCTTGAACAAGCTCAATTTATGAAAAGTTTTATGCTCACATATTAAAGTTTATCATCACTTAGCATCCAAGCATCAGCAGTTTATATGCGTAAATTATCAGCACTAATGCACTCAAACATCCATAATTTATTTATATAAATTATCACTACATATGCACTCAAGCATCAACAGTACATGTGTAAATTATCAACACATATACACTCAAACATCCACAATCCACATATATAAATTACCAGCTATAGGCACTAAAGCATCAACAATATAGAACCTAGAATTGAAGTGTAGATATTCAAATACTAGGTAAAAGCCATTCAGCAACTTCAATTCAGCACAAATGAGAAACCATATTAGAACAGTTATTTGAATGATGAAATCAAATTCCTCGAGAGCATGGAATACCAGCTTCAACTATCCACAATCTAATTTGAAAACTACTTTCTCCAAGTAACAAATTCATAGAAAAGTTGATTTAAATGATTACAAAAGATAAAAGAGTAACATTAGTGAATTTAAACAAAATATATATATATATAAACTAATAAAAGGACAATAGAAAAAAATAGACAGGCTATACAGACTAATACCATATGCAGAACATATTTTGTATATTCATAAAGTTGCTTTGACATTCAAGTGCAGCTTTTCCTAGGCATTGCACAGCCATTATCAAATATGATATATATATATATAGCTTATGGAAGTAGGGATGTCCAGACAATCGAATCTGGCACAAAGCACCATACGGTTGTGATATTTTCTGTTTGTTTTGATTTTGCTTCTGTGGATTGATCTGGCTAGTGATTGATCCTTGTGGTGATTTCTTTTCTGTTTTTGGTTGGTATCGGTTTCTTTCCTACTGATTCATCGGAATCATCTGGTTGTCTGGTCTATTTCGTACTCACTAGTTCGGTGCTTTCCTGGTGATTATCAATGGAGTCGATGGAGATATTACTTGGAAATGATGTGGTTGATGATGTCGATGGTGGTAAATTGAAGGAGATCAGTCAATGTCCTGATGAATGTGTTCAAATGGGGCTGTGGAAGTTCTTTTGTAAGAGTGATGATGGGGAACAACCTGAGGAGTATGATGCTGAATATGTGAATAAGTCGCAATTAAACCATATTTACAACGACATACTAACTCTGCAAAATGCATTGAGTGTGACGCAACAAGAGAATCGGGAATTGTGTACTTCTGGTTTGAAGAAGGGAGAAAAAAATTTGAATTCTCATGGTGATTCAAAGATAAACCAGGGTAAGGGAAAACGTGGAGGTTTTAACAGAGGTGGATATGGAGGGTGTAATGGATTTCGTGGTGGTAACAATGGAAGAGGAGGCGAACATGGCCGTCAGGGTGGCTATGGTGGTTATAGCAGCTGTAATTTCTCACATCGTGGTGGTTATGGAGGTCAGGGCGGTCGTGGACGGTGGCTTGGGGATTCTGATTCAGTGGCACATGTAAATGCACTTGAGGGTGCACGTGGGGAAACCTTCTTTGATCTAACGGTGCAGATTAAGGCTCAGATTTGTCCTGAGATGACAGTAAGTAATTTCCCAGGTCTTATGCATCAAGGGAAGATAATAATTGCAATATAACTGATTTTGTTGTAATTGATCGTAAAGATCAGACGGTGGTTAATAATGCTGATATGAGTAAACAAATGGGTGGATCTTGGGCAAAAGTGGTTATGAGTCAACCCACTCCTAAACGAATGAATTTTCATTTTTTTCCTCCTGTTATTCAAAATCAAGGAGTTGTGGTTCAACCTCCTTTGCAGATTTCAGAGAAAGGGGGTGAGGACTAGAAAAACTGTTTGGTGGGTTACTTTATTGATAAACGCCTTCCATTTAACATAGTGAACTCGATTGCTCACAGATTATGGGACAAAGATGGGTTGGTAGAGGTTTTCGGAACTGAAAAGGGTTTCTACTTCTTCAAGTTCACGAATGCTGGGGATAGAGAGGGTATCTTAGAAAAGGGATCACTAGAGATTTCAATCTCATTTCTCTTAGTTGTTCCTTCCTAGTGTTATGCTATTAGGGCTGAGAATAGAGAACTTACATCATTTAAACTTATAACAAGAATTATCGAATTTGTTGGCTTCTAAAGACTTATACTTCTAAAAAAACTATTAGGACTGTTAATTGTTCTAGTACTGTTAAACCTTCAAGGTCCAAAAGCACATAAAGACACTAAACGACCCGGTTTTAACAAGGTAGTGTTCACGGTCCCTAGGTGCGAGCCCCTAAAGCCGAAGAGAGTCGGTAGTCCCAAGGGAAGGTCCCTAAAGACGCATAGGGTACACATTGTTGGACCGGTTATTGTATTAATGATGTTCTCGAATTGCTATCAAGGAGCAAATTATTTGAGTATTGCTCTTCTTATGACTTGAAACCTATGATTTGAAACTGAAGTTTGAACAATATGCTAATCAAAATATTATTATTTTTTCCTAATTAGATTCGGCAGCCTAATTCCCATTGTTCAATTTCAACTTTTCTTTGATTCTTAAAACAAGTTCATTATTTTGTTCTTCATTTTAATACATTGTCAAAGACTTGAGGAAAGGAAAACTTATGGATTTTCTTAAGACTTTGGGAAGGTAAGATGGTTGTAAGGTGTTTGGCAATTTAGTTTGTGAACTAGGATTTCAATCTACCTTGGAATTGTCTAATTATTTGATTCGAGTCTTGAAGCATTTCAATTAGACTAAGTACATTGTTCTATAATATCATATGGATTTCTAAATCATGAAGATGACTTTAAGAGTTAGCTAATTCTTATGCCTCTATTGTTATCATTAAATTAAAAATAGATATCCCTTGACAAAGGTTTGGGGTGCTTTGGTCATTTTCGAAAATTTTAGTCATCACACGTGCCTGTGGGGCATGACAAAGTCGGTCACTATTGGTTTACCCTTGATCTAAATGAAGACTGATTGAATGGCTACGATCAAAGATAAATCAAAGATAGCTACATGATCATATGGTAAAGTATACGAAAAAATTAGGAATGTGTTCCACACGCCTTAAGTCAAATAGCCAATAAATTAGATTGAGCGGGTTTACAATTATTTTGACAAACTTTGACCTAATTGACCTTAATTTCTCAAAAGTTAAGTGCTCTAACATGATTTTATTATTTAAAATGTGTTACTTGTGATGTGAAAAGGGGGCTTAGGGCTCAGTGTCATAGCTTTTGAGAACTTAGCTTAGCTTCCTACAGGGGACAGACCGTTCCATCCCATGGATCTGATCAATTCAAGCCCAATGAAAAGGATTGATCCTCCTCGTTTCTCAAGTATCTTACTCGCAGGGTTTTGAAAATTTACATGTCACTGAGTTTGAAAAGACTTCATCTTCCAAGAAAAAAAAAACAATAGTTTAAACAGATTTCAAAAATCTACTCTATATATAATTAGGATTTCTAAACTATATATGTAGCCTATTAAGGTTTTTCTATATTACTATACATAAAAGAACACAAACAATGAGGAAAAACAAGATGTAAATTGTCGATCATGACAACTAATCAAAAGAATTAAAACTATTACTTGACTACTCATACTTTGGTACAAACATTGAGATTCAAAATTAGACCTATTCACCCCTCTTGGTCTGCCAGCATATGGTCATAACGCTATAAGTCAAGAGAGAGAGTACGTAAACAATACACCTACAATCCTCTTCGGTAGTGCAACGATCATGGAATATGCCTTCTCAAGCACTTTCAAAGGAAGTAAAATACCACCTCTTGCAATATAACACCATCGACTTTCTTCAAGAACTGCCTTTCCATCAATAACTTTAAAAGCCTCCAATTCCAAGTTCCCAACCAGATAAAAGTTTACAATAAAGAACCATTGGAAAAAAAAATTTTGATCACCAGACAAATTTTGATCACTATAAAGATTACAATAAAGTACCAAAAGTTAAATTCTCAAGATTTCATGGCAAAATCTCAGCAAGACAAAGGCATCCCACATAAATTGTTAGCTAACAAAAAAAAATCCTGTCCCAAATATCTTCCTCCAACAATATAGCTTAAAAACAAACATATGTGAATTCCTTCCAACCCAAATAACTCAAATCAAATCCAAAAAGAGAAGAAACACACAATGCCATAAAACCTTAGCTCTAAGTAATCCAAACTTGTCATGAACTTCCAATGCAGCAACCTGTTAAATCCAAGCTACATAAAACAACCTTGCCGCAACCCGCTAAATCCAAGCCACATAAAACAACCTTGCCTTAAAGCACAAGTGAGAAGCTTACTTGGGTATTCTAACCTAAGGAACCTCTCTAGTATTGACCCTCTTTAGAAAAAAAATATCACAAAGCCAGCATCGGTAGGCACAAGGTAGAAGTTGCATGGCACTATTCTTGCATGCCAGCAACAAAGTTTGCGATGAATCGTCACCTCAGCAGTAACACATGACAAGCCCAAGTTAACAATGAGGCTCCAAAAAAAAGTAACATGGAACTTTTTTGGGGGGAATAACAAGTGCAATGAATGTACACCGGTAACTGTAGGTAATTGGCATTCAACTTTGTTGCTTCAAGTAAAATTTAGTGAAAATTCCAAACATAATCAAGCCCTCTTAACGGTAACACATCTTTTTTTCATGCAAGTTACAGACATAGAATAAGTGTGAATGAATGAGTTTTCAGGTAAAATGAATCCTCATACCTCCGTCACTCTCCAAGTACACACCTTCGAACTCACATTTTCACTCTTAATGTCATACAGCTATTGGAAACCATTATTATGCTTTTATATTTGTTCATATAATGAAACCACCACAATTTTCAAAAATGTTGAATACTCTTCCGGAAAAAAAAAAAACCACAGTTGAATAGAGTAAATCAATGCCACATCTCTAAAACCCAAAAATCTCAGAAAATGGACAATTTAAAAAACCAAATTCAGTTCTTGATCCCATAAAAACATACACACATACATGCCTATATAATATATATATATATAGAGAGAGAGAGAGAGAGATTGAAATAGGAAAAAAATAATCTGTAACTAAGAGAACGGACCTTGAATTTGACAGGCAGGATGGCTTCTCGATCATTGCAATAGATTGTGCGGCGACCTGGAGCCTGAATCTGGACCCGACCGAGCCGAACAGTTCGAGTCGAGGCGGTATGTTCCACCGTCCGTGAATCCCCACCAAGCCTTGATTTAGATCCCCTCATATTCTCTACAATTCATCCGATTCCAAGCACCGGACAGATGAAAAACACAAATATCTACGATCCTCTTCTTCTCCTTCTTGATTCAACAATTGAATGGAGGGTCTGTCCGCAATCAACCTCTCCAGGTTGAGGTTTGGTTATCTCTAATTGTGCGTGTATCTATTACCACCGGTCAATCACTCTCTCTGCAATACCAATCCTCTCAATTTGAAACCTAGAATTTTCTCTCGCTAGCTTTCTCTCTCTAAAAAGTCCAAGAGAAGAAGGGTGCAAGGGCTTGGCCAATAAGAACCTCTTTGTTTTGGTTTTTAAAAAGCTGAAAGCCTCACATTCCCCCCTTTTTTTTAAAAATAATAATTTACACTCCTATATTTATCTGCGAGAATGAAATGAACTAAATATAAGTAAAATAAATTGTGATTTGTAAATGTGAAATGACCATCATTATTCTAAAATTTGATTACACGGATTTAAAATTTAAAATTCTTCAAAATATCTCTTTCAATAATAAATAAATTAAACTAATAAAATAAATTTTTTTTTTTTTAAAATTAATATTTAGTTTTTAACCTCGGTAGCGATGGTGGAAGGCAGCAGTGGTGGCGATGGAGGGGTGGTGGTGGAAGGAAGGCATCGATGGTGGTGGAAGGCAACAGTGGTGTAGTTGAAAAGCGACAACAGCGATAACGATGACAGTGGTGGAAGGTGACAACGGTGGTGGTGAAAGTTCTTCAAGAATGTGATTTTAAGTCATTCCATAAGTTACGAAGTGGAATGACTTAAAATAATTTTTGTGAGAATGACCATTCCAAAAGAATGATGTGGAGACCTGAAATATTATTTTCTTATGGTATATAATTATAGTTGTGTTTTATTATAATCAATATGCGTAAATGTGTATAATTATCGTACAAGTAATACATAAATAAAAGACTATAACTAATTATTTAGCATAAATAAAAATTAATTATGAATTAAAAACTAATTATCATAAATAATAAACTAAACTAAAGTCGAACCGGAACTCTGAATCTGAAACTCCAAAACTAAAACCTGAAATACGAAAACACGAATCCCCAAATCCAAACAAACTATTTAATTAAAAGACTATTTAACCAATAATAAATAATAATTTATTTAACAAATTATGTAACCAATAATAAACTATGTAGCATAAATAATAACTTATTAAGTTAACTATCTAACTAATAAGGAACCATATAACTTAAGTAACAATTTATTTAACAAACTATATAATTAACAATAAATATATATCATAAAAAGTAATTTATTATGAATTAAAAATATTTAAAATAAATAATAATCTAAACTTAAGCCGAATCGGAACCTCGAATCCTAAACCTCAAATTTAAACCCGAAACACGAAAACCCAAATCTCCAAACGACAAACAAATGATGTAATTAAAACTCTTATACAATATGAATAATAATTTATTGAATAAATATCTAATAAATTATGTAACATAAATAATAATTTATTTAACAGACTATATAACTAATAATGAACTATGAATCATAAATAATAACTTACTTAACTAGCAATCTAACTAATAATGGACTACGTAGCTTAAATAATAATTAATTTAGCAAACTATATAATTAATAATAAATTATGTAGCATAAATAATAATTTATTATGAACTAAATATTTTTAACATAAATAATAAACTAAACTAAAGCCAAACCAGAACCATGAATCCAAAATCCCAAACCTAAAACCCGAAACATGAAAACTCGAATCCCTAAACTACAAACAAACTTCTAAACCCCAAATCCCGAATCCACAAACTCCAAACCCCGAAACCCCCAACTATGTATGTAGTAACCCTTGTGGACGGGTGTGAGTGGGCTGGTGCGAAGACAGACACTGCGCTGAGCTACCACGGTACAGGGTGCTCAATCCCACATCGCCTGGGTGTGGAAAAGGGAATGTACTTATATGTAGTATGTTATCTTCAAATGATATGAGGCATTTTAGTGTAAAACCCAAAAGTAAAATCGTGCGGGCTCAGGCCCAAAGAGGACAATATCATACCATGTGTTGGAGCGGGGTATTATAATGTAACTAATAATAGCGATCCAAATGCTACTGTGGCCCAACAATGAGATACTTAAAATGGTGGGCCAATTTATTGGTTAGCTAGGTGGTTCGCCGGATTGGGCGAACCACTTAGCTAACCCTGTTCATATTGGGCCTGCTTTAATGCAGGCCCATATTTTTTAAAAAAAAATTCACTTATCGAAACGACGTCGTTTCGATAAGTGACTTAAAAAAATAAAACACGCGGCGCCCTGTTAGGGCGCCGCGTGTCCTGCAACGGTCATAAGACTGTTACACACCCTAAGGGCCTGTTTGGTTGCCCAGAAAAGTGATTTTTGACCTTTTTTGCCTTTTTTTTTTTTTTTAAATTTAAGCTCTGCCAAAGAGCCGTTAAGGCATTGTTTGGCAGAGCCAAATAGTGCCTAAAATGGCTCTTTTGGCTTTAAAATAATATATATTTATTTTTTTTTACTTTTTTCACTCCTATAAATACACCACCCTTACATTCACTAAATTCACAACCAAAAATTCATATTTTCTCCTCCTAAGTCTAGAATCATTTTTATTTTCTCAATCTTTAGTCAATTTAAATTTTAAAAAAAAAATTATTAGAATATTATTATTTTTGGTTAGCGGAAATCTGGAGAACCTGTTGTGGAGCTAAAATTTGGAGATCCTGACATGATGATGTGGCTGGCTAAAATGCTAAGGTGGCTAGCTAAAATTCAAATTTGGAGAACCAAATTTGGAGATCCCATAGTGGATGCTCTAAATAACTAATTATGAACTATGAAGAATAAATAATAAATTACTAAACTAACTACTTAACTAATAAGGAACCTATAGCTTAAATAATAATTTATTTAATAAACTATATAATTAATAATAAATATGTATCATAACTAGAAATTTATTATGAATTAAAATATATTTAACATAAAAAATAAACTAAACTAAACCCGAACCGAAACTCCGAATCCTAAACCACAAACCTAGAACCCGAAACAAGAAAATCAAAATCCCAAATCCCAAAAAAACAAACTATGTAATTAACAGTCTTGTAACTAATAATAAAGCCTAATTTCTAATTCTCGAATCCCTGAATTCAAAATCCCAAAATCCCAATCCCTAAACCCTATTAACTATAAATAATAATATATTATTAAATACAAATTACATAACATAAATAATAATTAATTATGAATTAAAAACTAATTAGTAAAAAAAATAAACTAAACAAAAGCCGAACCAGAACCCCGAATCCTAAACCACAAAACTAAAACCCGAAATACGAAAATTCAAATCCCCAAACCAAAACAAACTATTTAATTAAAAGATTATTTAACCAATAATAAATAATAATTTATTTAAAAAACAATGTAACAAACAATAAATTATGTAGCATAAATAATAAATTATTTAATAAATATCTAACTAATAATTGACTACGTAGCATATATAATAATTTACTTAACAAACTATATAACTAATAATAAACTCTGTAGAATATATAATAATTTATTATTAACTAAAAGCTTTTTAACATAAATAATAAACTAAACTAAAGTCGAACCAGAACCCCGAATCTGAAACCCAAACCTAAACCCTAAACTCCAAATAAACTATATAATTAAAAGATTATTTAACTAATAATAATCCTAACCACTAAACCCAAACGCCAAAACCTCAATCCCTAAACCATATGAACCATAAATAATAATATATTATTAACTACAAATTATGTAGCATAAACAATAATTTATTATTAACTAAAAACTAATTAACATAAACAATAAACTAAACTAAAGTCGAACTAGAACCTGAAACTAAAATCCAAAACATGAAAATCTGAATCCCCAAACTCAAACAAACTTTGTAATTAAAAGTTTATGTAACTAATAATAAATAAAAATTTATTTAACAAATTATGCAACTAATAATAAACTATGTAACATATATAATAACTTATTTAACAGACTAAATAACTAATTATGAATTACAAAAATAATAAATTACTAAACTAACTATCTAACTAATAAATAACCATGAATAATAAATAATAATTTATAACAAACTATGTAATTAATAATACATATGTATCATAAATAGTAATTTATTATAAATTAAAAAATATTTAACATAAATAATAAACTAAATTAAAGCCGAATCAGAACCTCGAATCCTAAACCTCAAACCTAGAACCCGAAACACAAAAACCCAAATTCCCAAACCCCAAACAAACTATGTAACTAATAATAAAACCTAAATCCTAAACCCCAAACCCCAAATTTTCAATCTCAAAACCCCGAAACCCCAATCCCTAACCCTTACGTAGTATAAATAATAATATATTAAATAAATATATGATAAACTATGTAGCATAAATAATAATTTATTTAATAGACTATATAAATAATAATGAATTATGAAGCATAAATAATAAATTATTTAACTAATTATCTAACTAATAATTGATTCCGTAGCTTAAATAATAATTTATGTAACATACTATATAATTAATAATAAACTATGTAGCATAAATAATAATTTGTTATTGACTAAAACTTATTAGCATAAATAATAAACTAAACTAAAGCCGAATCAGAACCACGAATCTGAAACCCTAAACCTAAAACTCGAAACACGAAAACTCAAATCCCCAAATCCCAAACAAACTATATAATTAAAAGACTATTTAACTAATAATAAATCATAACTCCTGAACCCCAAACCCCGAATCCACAAACTACAAATCCCGAAACCCGAAACTATGCAACTAATAATAAACTATGTAGCAGAATTACTAACGTATTAAACAGATTAAATAACTAATTATAAACTATGAATCATAAATAATAAATTATTAAACTAACTATCTAACTAATAAGGAACAATGTAACTTAAATAATAACTTATTTAACAAACTATATAATTAATAATAAATATGTATTATAAATAGTAATTTATTATGAATTAAAAATTATTTAACATAAATAATAAACTAAATTAAAGCCGAACTGAAACTCTAAATCCTAAACCACAAACCTAGAACCCAAAACTCGAAAACCCAAATTCACAAACCCCAAACAAATTATGTAATTAACAGACTATGTAACTAATAATAAACCCTAAATTTTGAAACCCAAACCCCGAATCCCAAACTCAAAACCCCAAAACCTTAATCCCTAACCCTTATGCAATATAAATAATAATATATTAAATAAATATCTAATAAACTATATAGCATAAAAAATAATTTATTTAACAAACTATATAACTAATAATGAAATATGAAACATAAATAATAAATCACTTAACTAACTATTAGACTATATAACTAATAATGGACTATGAAACATAAATAATAAATTAATTAACTAATTATCTAACTAATAATTGACTACATAGCTTAAATAATAATTTGCTTAACAAACTATATAACTAACAATAACTATGTAGCAAAAATAATAATTTATTATTAACTGAAAACTTTTTAACAAAAATAATAAACTAAACAAAAACCGAACCAGAACCCTGAATCCGAAACCCCAAACCTAAAATTCGAATAACGAAAACTCGAATTCCAAAATCCCAAACAAACTATATAATTAAAAGACTATTTAATTAATAACAAATCTTAACTCCTAAACACCGAACTCCAAATCCACAAACTTCAAACCCCGAAACCCCAATTCCTAAACCCTATGAATCATAAATAATAATATATTATTAAATACAAATTATGTAGCATAAATAAAAATTTATTATGAAATAAAAATTAATTAACATAAATAATAAACTAAACTAAAGCTGAACCGAAACCCCGAATCCCAAACCCCAAAACTAAAACCCGAAATATGAAACCCGAATCCCCAAACCCAAACAAACTATTTAATTAAAAGACTATTTAACCAATAATAAATAATAATTTAATTAACAAATTATGTAACTAATAATAAACTATGTACCATAAATAATAACTTACTAAGCCAACTATCTAACTAATAAAGAACCATATAACTTAAATAACAATTTATTTAACAAACTATATAATTAATAATAAATATGTATCATAAATAGTATTTTCTTTTGAATTAAAAAATATTTAACATAAATAATAAAATAAACTTAAGCCGAACCAAAACCCGAATCCTAAACCTCAAACCTAGAACCCGAAACACGAAAACCAGAATCCCCAAACAAACTATGTAACTAATAATAAAGCTAAAATTCTAAACTTCAAACCAGAATCCCCAATCCCTAAACCTTATGCAATATGAATAATAATTTATTCAATAAATATCTGATAAACTATGTAGCATAAATAATAATTTGTTTAATAGACTATATAACTAATAATGAACTATGAAGCATAAATAATATATTACTTAACTAACTATCTAACTAATAATGGACTACGTAGTTTAAATAATTATTTATTTAACAAACTATATAATTAATAATAAACTACGTAGCATAAATAATAATATATTATTAACTAAAAACTTTTTAACATAAATAATAAACTAAACAAAATTCCAATCTGAACCAGAACCACAAATCCGAAATTCCAAACCTAAAACCCGAAACACGAAAACTCAAATCTCCAAACTACAAATAAACCATATAATTAAAAGACTATTTAACTAATAATAAATCCTACCTCCTAAACCCAAACCCCAAAACTCCAAATTATGTAACTAATAATAAATTATGTAGAATAAATAATAACTTATTTAATACCCTAAATAACTAATTATGAACTATGAAGAATAAATATAAATTATTAAACTAACTATCTAACTAAAAGGAACCATGTAGCTTAAATAATAATTTATTTAACAAACTATATAATTAATAATAAATATGTATCACAACTATTAATTTATTATGAATTAAAAAATATTTAACATAAATAATAAAATAAACTAAAGCCGAATTGAAATTCCGAATCCTAAACCACAAACCTAGAACCCGAAACACCAAAATCCAAACCCCAAACAAACTATGTAATTATCAGACTATGTAATTAATTAATAATAAAGCCTAAAATCTAAACCCCAAATCCCTAATCTCAAAATTCCGAAACCCCAATCCCTAAACCCAATGAACCATAAATAATAATATAATATGAAATACAAATTATGTAGCATAAATATTAATTAATTATGAATTAAAAATAAATTAACATAAATAATAAACTAAACTAAAGCCGAACTGGAATACCGAATCCTAAACAACAAAACTAAAACCCGAAATACGAAAACCCGAATCTCCAAACCCAAACAAACTATTTAATTAAAAGACATTTAACCAATAATAAATAATAATTTATTTAACAAACAATGTAACTAATAATAAACTATGTAGCATAAATAATAACTTATCTAACGTACTAAATAACTAATTATGAATTACGAAACATATATAATAAATTATTAAACTAACAATCTAAAGAATAAGGAACCATGTAGCTTAAATAATAATTTATTTAACAAACTATATAATTAATAATAAATATGTATCATAAATAGTAATTTATTTTGAATTAAAAATTATTTAACATAAATAATAAATTAAACTAAAGCCAAACCGGAACCTTGAATTCCAAACCTCAAACCAAGAACCCAAAACCCAAATCCCCAAACCCCAAACAAGCTATGTAATTAACAAACTATGTAACTAAAAATAAAGTCTAAATTCTAAACCCTGAATCCCCAAGCTCAAAACCTCGAAACCCAAATCCCTAACCCTTATGCATTATAAATAATTATATATTAAATAAATATCAGATAAACTATGTAGCATAAATAATAAATTATTTAACATACTATATAAACAATAATGAACAATGAAGCATAAATAATAAATTACTTAACTAACTATCTAACTAATAAGTGACTACGCAGCTTAAATAATAATTTATTTAACAAACTATATAATTGATAATAAACTATGTAGCATAAATAATAATTTATTATTAACTAAAAACTCTTTAACATAAATAATAAACTAAACTAAAGTCGAACCATAATTCCGAATTCGAAACCCCAAACCAAAAACCCAAAACACAAAAACTCGAATCCTCAAACCCTAAACAAACTATATAATTAAAAAGACTATTTAACTAATAATAAATCCTAACTCTTCCACCCAAACCCCGAATCCAATGAACTCCATACCCTGAAACCCAATCCCTAAACCCTGTGAACCATAAATAATAATATATTATTACTTACAAATTATGTATTATAAATAAAAATTTATTATGAATTAAAAACTAATTAACATAAATAATAAACTAAACTAAAGTCAAACCGGAACTCCGAATCCAAAACCCCAAAACTAAAATCCTAAATACGAAAACACGAATTTCCAAACCCATACAAACTACCCCACATAGAACCCTCATCGTAGACTACAGGCCGAAACCCCAAAAAACCCTGACAAGATCTGGACGACTTGTATGTTGAGGAAGATCTCTGGCGGGGAAGATGTAAGCCTATCATCTTTCATCTGACCTGCAAATTAAGCCATTGATTCGACAGCTAAACTGTCCAGTCACTCCTACAACTGGTCCGAATTGAACGCTTTCTCCCTAACTGCACTATCAACTAATCCAAGAGCCCATTTGGGATTGCTGTTGAACCATTTAAAACCATTTTTATTTTTAAAGTTTGCTTTTAAATGTGTGTGGTAACAAAAAGACACTTCTAATGATAGAGATTTTAACTTAGTAGAGCTTTTGATTTAAGCTAAATTTTTTAGCTTTTAAAACTGCATTTTGACTAGAGGTTCTATATTTTATGCAAGTGTTTTCTTTAAACAATTTTATCTATTTTTATTTTTTATAAAGACTATTTTATTTCCCTTTTTATAAGTCTTATTATTATTAAATATAAGAACACTCCATTAAAGAACATTATTGTATTATAGAAGTACTTTAAACAATATGTTACCAAACAAACTGAAAAAGCATTTTAATTGTGAAAAGTACTTTATATAATGTATCACCAAACACCTGACATGCTTTTTACTAAAAGCAATTTTATGGCAACTCTATTGATAAAAACACTTTTTTTTTGCAACATCAACATCAAACAGACCCCAAGACACATTGTGACTTGACCTTTGGCTCAATCTCTTCACTCATCTTTGTTGCTTTTTGAAAGGGAAGTGCAGTAGATTTTTCCATTGTGGCACTGATGGTATACAGATTATTGTTAGGGTGAAGCCGATTGTGAGCACAATGGTGGTTTAGGCATCGATTGAGTTCTAGGAAGAGAGGTGTTCTCAAAGAGAAAATAGAAAAGAATATGGGACATAAATTAGGGAAGTACATTGTCTAAAGGTAATTTTGTCTAGTTGCTCAAAATTATTAAATGTCCTTTTTTGATAAGTAGAAAATGTCCTTCATTGAGTACATTCGGCGTTAAGAGATAGGTGAAGTTCAGTTGCTTTAAATTTTTTTGTCCATTTAATCCGCACCTTTTTATTTTAAGAGCCTCTATGAATACATTTTTGTCCATTTAATTTTGCTCATGTAACTATGAAGACCTCTAAATACAGAGTTGTAAGTACTTAATTGCGTGCTCATGTGTTATAAAACACACTTAATTGAACTATTGAAGACCTCTGCATACATCTAGTTTTAAGTACTTAATTGCATTGTCAAACAGCCTCTATGAGAGTTGAATTTAACATCATTACATGCCAACTGGTCTTTAAGGTTTTGCCAACCTTGAATTTGATCTTTACTCTCTCTCTTTCATTTGTGGTTTTAATTTTCTTTCAACTCTATCATGGCATTTTCAAACCATTACTTTTTGTCTTCAATACATTGACATTGTGGATGCCTAAATTAGTTGATGACCTCTATATGACCGATAAGATGTATCATCCAAGGCTCCAAGCTAATGATAATTACTTATATTAACCGTGGAACTGATTATTTTTTAGCTCCATTTTGGTGCAATATTACTTAATAAGTGTTGGTCATAATATGATATTATCGATTGTATGGAGCGGGAATCAATTTCTTTATGTGCTTTCTTATTAATAAAGGATTTCATTTCATTATAGATACTGTATCCCTTGCATATTATTTTTATATTCCAGGTTTATACTTATTGACATTCTTCATCATCTTCAGATTTCTGTATTGAAATAAACCAACAATATCCCGGATGTTGCATTTTCTTGCTATTTTTTTTAAATGTCAATGTCATAAATTCTATAATTCTTCTATATAAAATAGTTAAGTGTAAATTACACTTACCTCCAAATGGCAGAGACCTCCCCTGATGTTTATGTTCTGGCATCACTTTCCCCCCTCCGTTAGTGTTGACAGTTAGTCAATGCCTGAAAACGCTGATGTCAGCAAAAATATCATATTTAGTTCCAATTTTACCCTTCAAATGTGTAAAAGACTATTATGCCTTCAAACAGTGCTAAAAAATTACATGTTACCCTATTACATAATTGATGAAAAGGAAATACAGCACTTGGTTCATAATTATCCCCATTGAAATTATATATTAATATAACAATATATACTTTTGATTTATTTATCACAGTTATCATTCTATATTATTATGCACTTAATAAATTATAATTACAGTATTAATCTAATTGATAAAAAAAATTATTTTAAATATAATTAATTAAGAAAGATATGCATTTAATTTGCATTTTGCATGTCTTGCAACCTGTAAAAACTAAAAAATTATGTTGAAAGATATATATAAGTATTATATATATAACAAAGTTTTTAATTCATTAACGTTATGTTTAATGATAAAGATGATCACTAGTGTGGTTAAAGAGCTCATCAAGATATTTCCTATCCATTCGATATGTTATAGCAGAAGCCGATGTCCCATGAGCAAGCCTAAAAAATCTAGCCATCCACTACCATCATTGTTGAAACTAGGAAAGAATGCATTTGCTTCCACAGAACCAATATAGTCAAGACCAAGTCAGTAGCCTATAATAAACGGTCTGCGAGCCTCCTTACCCAAAAAAAAAAAAAAGATCCAAGAGGGTTTTGATATTTAGGGTTTGAGAGAGCTTGGAAAAGAGGGGTGTTGATGAAATTTAGATTGTAAACGATGGATGGCGACAAACATTACAGTTCATGGATTTCATCAACCTTTTGAGTCACTGTTGCTACAAACACAAAGAGAGATAGAGCGATAGTTATAGAGAGAAAAAATAAAAGATCAAGACAGATTAAGCGTAAGAGAGAGAGAAGGCCATGGTAAAAGGTTTGGTAGAGAGAGAAGATGAGATGACGATAACTTGACACATTACACATGTAAGGACTGGAATTTTTTTTGACCGGTTCCGGGTGGATTTTGACCGGATTTAATTTTTTCGAATAAATTAATTTCGAAAAAAAATGTGGATATATATATATAAATGGAATTACATATATATATATAGAAGTGGATGTTTATATATATGGAATTATATATATATATATAAAGAGATGAAGAAGATTTTGTACATGGAATTATAGTAATGCCGGAGGATGCGTGTATATATATATATATGGATATATATATATATATATGGGATATATTTATATTAAATTATAAATATATCTATTAAGTACCTACATTATTATATATACACATAAAATTGTGTATATGTATGGGCATATATATGTGCAAGTATATGGGTAATGTATTTACGTATAGGTGTATATGTGTTAGTGGATTCCCATGTGGTGTATCTTGTATATATTATATATATATTATATACATGTGGCTGTAAGAGAGGTAGAGAAAGATGTGGACCAAAATAAGAGAGGAGACCTATGTGGGTCAGCCGAAGAAAGAAAAGAAAACGAGAAAAAGAAGAAAAGAAGAAAGAAAAGGAAAAAGAAAAGAAAAGAGAAGAAAAGAGAAAATCGGGGAAAGAGAGAGAAGAGAGAGAAATAGAAACCGAGAGGGAAATCGGGGAGAGAGAGAGAATCGAGAGGAAGAAGGGGCTTCGGCTGGTGGTTCTCACGGCGGGCTTTGCCCGGGCGACGGTGAGGGCGGTGCTTCGCCAGCGGCTGGAGTGGCGGCTGAAGGCGACGGCAACGGCTCAAGGTGGTTCCACGGACTGGGTTCGGTCGCCGACGGGTTCGCTGGTTCGGTGGAGGATCCGAACGGCGATGGTGCCGACGGCGGTCCTCGGCTGGCTGTCGGGCAGCCATGGTGGCCGACGGTCACGGCTGGGGTGAGGGAGACGGAGGTGGTGGTTTCGGTTTGGCTCGGCTGTGACAGTTCGATTGTTGGTCCTTCACGGCTGATGGGTTGTTCCAGGGGGGTCTCCTTGGTTGTTTCCGGTGGGGTCGGTGCCGGGATTGGCTTGTTTGGGGTCCGATTATGTTGGGTTTTGGGTGATTTTCTTGGTTGAGTTTGAAGGTGCACATGGTGATCTTCTCGGTGTTGGCTTGAGGTGGTCGGTTGTCACAGGAGGTTGGGTTTCGGTGTGGCGGCCGTGGACGGCAGCGGCCGTGTGGGCTGTTGGGTTCTCGGCTGGGTTTTTCATGGCTGGTTTGTGGACTGTTTGGCAGTGGAAATGGTGGCCTTGTGGTGTCGGCATGGACAGTGGGCTGAAGTTGAGTCTTGAGTTAATTGGGTTAGATTGTGAGTGAACTCGGCAATTGATGTTTGGACCCTGTTTGGCAGCAAGATGATGGCTCGGTTATGGGCTAATTTGTCTTGGATTTGTAGAGCTTGTGGCGGCTAATTTGTGGATTTCGTTGGTTTGGTTTGTGGTGGCTTCGGTGGTGACTTTCATGGTTGTTGGCTAGTTATGGGTTGGATGTGGATTGGAAATGGGCTGAAATAAAATTGGGTTGAAATTGGTCTAAGCTTGGGATGAACTTAATGATGGGTTGGGCTGCCATGAAGGTGGTCCTTGGTTGGTCTCGGCAGCCATGTTTTGGGCCGTTTGGAGTGGCAATTAAATTGGACTTCGACACAGGACTGGACCGAGCATGGAATATGGGCCGCTTTGCAGGCGAGGGCACAGTAAACGCGGGACCTAAGGCAAGTTGATTCTTGCCTCTGTCTCTATGTATATTTGACTATATTGATTAATTTTACATATGTTCTTAATTTAGTCATATGTGGCATTTGCATATATATATATGTGCATATATATATATATATAAAGGTGTTTATATATATATACACGTGGGATGTGAGGACACATATATATGTGGGTAGATATATATATATATATATATATGTGGGCTTGGAGGGTTAGAGCATTGTTATATGCATGTTTAGAGATTGAGACATGTAAAACATGCTAAATTATATATGTATATTTAGCTAGATGTTGCCTTGCATGCTCATATGATTCTTATGCAGGAGTTGAGTATACATAAATATATATGTGTTTATATATTTGGTGCAGTTGTAGAAATGTATGCTAAATTGATTATAGCATAGAAAGGGCATTAGAAAAGCATGAAATATGTGAATTGTTCGGTATGTTTTTACTACCTACATGGGCGACCTGATATATATATATATATTTGCGTGATTGTATATAGTTGTAAGAATGCATGTTGGTTGCTCGTAGTAAATGCATGATTAGAATGAAAGCATGATTATATTTATGCTAATATACGTATATATGTGATTATATGCAAGATGTGACATCTATGTATATGTTGTGTATGTGCAAATGTGATTATGAATGATTTCCATGAAAAGTGTGTTTATTGGTGAAAACGTGAGGATGTGATGTTTACAGATTTATGCATGAAAGAAATGACTTTCTTGAAAAATGCATAAGCATGATGATTTCCATGATATGAGTGTGATGACATTGTGACAATCTTGAGGTGAAAGGAAAATGCATTGATTTGACAAAAATGCATTCATGGTGTGGATAAGTGCATGGGTGTGATTATATGCACTATATATATAATTTTGGGGCAGGAGTGTGAAATTAAGATAAGGGGATGGCCCCTAGGGTGAAAGACCCAAAACTTGGCCAAGAGGAGGTGCTCCCTTCGGGTTAGTAACCCGATAAAGCACAAGCAGAGTTTGGGTGCCGAAGAGACCCTTACTATTGGAGTGATGAGAAAGCCCCTTATGAATTAGTTTGGTGTGAGTTATATACGTATGTATTTGCACTTCATGTGAAGCATCATGCATGAATTGAGAAATGTGGATGTTTGGGTAAAAATGCATGAGCATGTGCATTTATGCATGATTCAATGGATCTTGTTGAGTAGGTGACGTGGTATTTGATTCACATTCTTCATGTAAATGCTTCTGTTCATATATGTTTTCTATACATAATGACGTTGGAAGTGTACTGCCTTGAACATGTTGTAAATGATTTTCATAAGTCATGTACAGTTGATTTAAATGTTCATAAGTGCTAGAACTGCCATGTGCATTGTTAGTTCATGTATGCTAGGAGGGGCATGACTTTAAATATGGTGATATATTTTAGTGCATGTATATTTTTGAGAATATGTGAGGATCGACCTGCTGCTGCGATGATAGTATGGTTCTACTTATCTTGTTGGGCCTTTGAGCTCACCCCCTCCCAGGTTTTGCAGGTATTGCTGATTACGGAGTCAGTTAGAGGACTCATAGTACCGGTGGCAGAGGTAGTAGTTAAATTCTTTAGAATTTAATGTATAACTAGGACATTTGGGTTAGATGTATGGAGCGAATATGGTGATTCAGTTCCTTCAGATGTATTTCATTCATGTGATGTATAGATTTAATACGGACATTCAAGGACTGAGGCATGTATAATTATGATTGTTTTATGCATGTTGTAGAAAGTTTGGGGGGACACGGGCCCAGAAGTGTCCATTTTATTGTTTAGATATAAATGCTGGGGGGACACGTGCCCAGAAGTGTCCATATAAATTGTAAAGCAGGTACATCACACCAGGGGCTGATTATTTAGAATGGGTCATGCCCGATTTTCGTGAAAATCATTTGCAAGGGCCATTGATGATCTTATGTCACCTGAATGGTGTACATATAGAATGCTTCCGCAATAGAATAGATTAAAATGAGATTAAGGTGTGGGAACTTGAGGTGAAATTACGGATTCACCCCCGTTTCCCTCACTCCTAACCGGGTGTCGGAAACCGGGGCGTGACAACACATACCCTATTAAATAACCCTGAATCTGACTCTCTCTCTCTCTCTCTCTCTCTCTCCCTCTCTCTCACGAACCCTAGAAGGGAACCTAACTCACAATTTGGTTCAAGTGTTTGGTTTACAAAAGATCAAGGATAATTGTCTTTTTATGGTAGTAATTATAACAAAAAAAAAGCTGACAATTTAAGGTTAAGAAATTGTTTTCTTACGAGGCTATAATGGTATTTTTAACAACTTTTGTTAACATTGTTAGACAATAGGGAGGTTTCTGTCATTTTTGATAACACAGGGAGGTCTCTGTAGTTTAAGCAAACTAGAGGGGTGATAAGTGTTCAATTCTATGCATTTGAACCCTCTTTATTGCTTATGTTAGTTCCATTTTTGTGTTTACCGAGATATGTTTATGGTATTTTTGTGTTTTTGATGTATTGCAGGTATTAGAGTAAATGGAGCAAAGTTTGAAGCTATTTGCAGCTGAAGAGGAAAAGTCAGAATTGCAGCCAAAGGCATCTCGATCAATCGAGATGTTGATCTCGATTAATCGAAATCTCGATTGATCGAGATCTCATTTCGATTGATCGAAATCTCGATCAATTGAGATCCAATCTCGATTGATCGAGATTCTGCAGAACCCACTTGGCCACTTGCTCACTTGCTCTCCCACTTGCAACAAAATCCCCCTTTTTGCACGACTTAGGGGGATTGTCTGACTTGAACAAGACCCTTGGGGACCTTCTTGATACAAGAGATATATATAGTCATATATATATGTCACGCCCCAGAATCCGGACCCCGAGACTCCCCCGGACCGACTCGAATCCCGAGTGTGAACCTATCCATTAATTCCTAATGGACCATCTTAACCTTTCATTACCACGGAAGCCTATTCACCCACTTGTAATTACCTATGCACAAGTTAACATCACCTAACCTCAATGGCCTCAACCAAACAACCCTTCGAATGCTTCCAACCCACAATTACGAACATATAACTCCTTGTAAGTTTATAATCAATGTCTGAAAATGAAACCATTGGAAAGAGGGTTTAAAAATACACAATTTTAAAAAAAGAATCATCAAAATCCGATTTGAAACGAAGGAGATATGCCTCTTTGAAATTGGACAAAACACTGTTTGAATAGTGCATGCTGTAAAAAGGGGGATCGATCGCCCAAGGTCGACCGAGGCCAAATTTTGGCCTTTTACAGGGGCGATCGATCGCCGTGAATGAGGGCGATCGATCGCCGTAAATTCCTGGCGAAATTCTGCAACCCTATTTTAACCAAGACTTCATCCCAACTTCAAATTCGAATATCTCACAATCTATAAGTCCGTTTGACCCAAAATTTGGCATGGATCATCCTCGACATGTCTAGCATCCAACCCAATTAGAATCATCTAAAAAATACCAAACAAAACCCGAGTTATATCCAAATCAATGACTATGGGTCAGAAATTAAACCCTTGCACTAAAACATGCATATCTTCCTCATTTTATATCCAAACAAGGCCCATGACTTATCAAATTGAAGCTAATACAATTATCCTTCTATACATATAAATTCCATCCACGTCATAAACTCAAAATGGATACTTTTGGGCACGTGTCCCCCCAATGGCTACTCTAATGCCTTAATGGTCATCAAGTATATTCACACAACATGTATTTCACATTTGAAATGTAATTCCATCAATTTTTCCTTCCCATCTTCATTCAACAATACATGCATACATTAATTCCATACTCCACCAACTCATAAATATCCATACAAGAAGTCATAGCTAAAGAGAAAAATAGTTCTATAGTTCCATACTTTTCCAACACATACACTTTTCTCAAGAAGCACATATCATTCATATGATTTTCCAAGTTTATAGTCATTACAAGAATTCATACATAAGGTTCAAAATGCAACGAATTCTACCATGACTACAACTAGATCATTACCGTGCCACAAGCCGGCACAGATAGCCAAATGTACAAATATCCAAAATGTAGCAAAATATAACTAAAATTCCACTCGGACACTCAAGTCCCATCCATCATTGGCGCCTTATCTGTAAAAAGTTTAGAATAAAGGGGTGAGCACCACTGCTGCTCAGTAGAGATACCCCAACCCCCCTAAGTGCCGACTCGACACGACCTACATGAATGCATGTCATCACATTTCATGTATCATTCAACATATGCCATGTTCATTCATAAGCGATGCATATATAAATAAGAATGCATTAAACACGTGTATCATGCTTCATAATTTAAAATGAAAGCAATAACATACCCTCGTTCCTCTCTAGGACTCAACCCGGTACCCTAACATGGTTTTTGACCAACCATATAACCTGGGACCCTCTCACAACCGTCTCCCGACTTTGGCCCACTCCGCCAACGACATAGTTTTGGGGCAATATTTTGCTTTACCCATTGGTGATTAGACCATATCAGCACTGTCACCACATATTTGGTTACTCAAGGTGATTAGACCATATCAGCACCATCACCGAGTGTTACGTGGCTCAAAGTGGTTAGTCCATGTCAGCACCGCCACTGAGCATAATTGATTTTAAGGTGATTAGTCCATATCAGCACTGTCACCGAATCATTGAGTGGCTCAAGGTGATTAGTCCATGTCAGCACCGTCACCGAGCATAATTGACCCAATTGACCAACACCTAATATAGACCACTTTCCCCGTTTCCTCACAACGGCCCATATATGCATTTCGAACATATTGCAATCAAGCACTCAAAATTCATGCTTCACAATGCATTCTCTAATTATAAAGGAATATAGCATGCATTTCATCTCCATAACACCACACATAGCATACATATAAATAACTCATACATATAACCTCTCATATGCATGCAACTCCAAAATTTAGCATGTTTTTCTCATACTACACTAAATGCATAAATTTAGTACATAGAGCTCACATGCATTTAATCATCACACATTTCACATATAATCACATCAATATGTCATACATTCCATATTTATCACATATATCCCAAATTGAGCACATAATCATACATACTCACAATTTCTCAATTTATGCACATTGAACTCACATGTTACACTCAACACAAGGCACACTATCTTGCAAGGAAAAAGGAACTCAAGAGAAGTAGAACACATCCATCCCTCCCCTCTCACTACCACAAAACATGCAAAACACAACCTATACCTTCCATCTTCACCCAAAATCCTAGAATCAACAAGTAGAAGAGAAGGAGAACCCCTACCTCAAAATCCAAGCTTAGAAGTGGAAGACCCAAATTTCACCAAGCTTCAAACTCCTCCAACGACAACTTTCCACCGATCAAATCGAAGAGGAGAGTGAGGAGAACAACTTTAATTCTTGGCTTTACCCTCAAATCTCACTTCTAGGCCCTCAAAACTTAGAGAGAAGGAGAGAAGAGAACTTGTAGAGAGAGAGAATGGGAGAGCCGGCCAAGAGAGAGAGAGAGGAGTGAAAAATCTGATTTTTCCTCTTTTTTTCCATGTATATATCATATATGTATAATATATTTGGCCCTTTGCAACTAAACCCTCCACCTCTCCTTATTTGCTCCTTGTTATGGGTCATTTGCACTTATTCGCAAACTAGCCTTTCCTCTTTTTCTAAAACTTCACTTAAGTCCTTAAACTTACATCCATACCCTCAGGACACTTTCTACAGTCCGTAGTTATTTTTCCCGGGTCACCCGAACCCATTTCGGTCCCACACCCAAATTCAAAACATAAAGAGACATAAAAAGATCATTTAAGTCCACTAAGCATGTTATCAAACAATTAATCATGCTTAAAAGTTACCGACCCGTAATTATAAAAAAAAAAATTCAGGTCATCACAATATATATATATATGGTGGGCCCCAAGGTTGAAAAGAAAGCCAAAAAGCACAAAAAGGGCCATATCTCACATATCTCATATATCTCTCAATATAGATCAGACCATCGAGGAGAGACCTTCGGGAGAGAAAGAAGAGGAGCTGAACCAGACCAAAAAGCTTCACTTTCTTCATCAATGGAAGGGTGCAAGGCTGCCATGACCAACTAACTCCTCCACTAGGGTGTGGTTGACACACCTAGCCATGTAAACTTGTTCATTTTTGTAGCACTTGGGGATTTGTAGTTAAATGTTGATTATTTAGCCTAGTGAATATGTACACAAATACATTTCTTATATATATTCATTTGATTTGGAATTTATTCTTGTCTTAGAGTAGATTTTGTCACTTGAATGCACAACATTTGCATATTCCACAAGAAGTGCAAATGATGGCTAGATAATGGTGTTTAAATGAATGTGTGATGTTTGCTTGTATAGACCGTGCCAAGACAAGGTAGTTCGGATGCATGTAGGGTTCATTTAGTGAGTTGGGTGAGTAGGTAGGTAGTTAGGTTGAAGAGCTATGCTTGTTGAAGATGGATTATGATAGGTTAGCACACACATTGATCTTTTGATATGTCATTGAGGTCACAAGCCTAATGACATTGTTAGGCATTTAATTTATGAATCCCATGCTTGCTACACTTATGAACATGTGAATGGCTAGTGGTGGAAACCACCCCTAGCTCTCTCTCCCAACTCAAACTCTTTAATTTTATTGTCATTTCATTCATGTAGTAGATTATAAACAAAAATTCAAAAACCTATTTTTAGAATTAAAGTAGAATTAATCTTCCTTTAAGGCAATTTTGACTAGTCCTCGTGGGATCGATACCCTCTATATAGAACCTTATCTACAAAGATTCGTGCTCTTGCGAGTGGTTAAATTATATTTTGATAAAAAGGGCAAAATTAAGCTTACAATTTAATCCGAGTTTAGCCACATCAAAATTTTGGCGTCGTTACCGGGGACTACGGTGTAATTGTCGCCATTGAAAGATTAAATCTGGTTTAATTCTTAGGCTAGAAATTCTTTCATTCTTTTTGTATATATTTTGTTCTTATTGCTCAAACTTCTTGATTTTAGGTATACCACATAGCGGGCATCTAAAAGGATTAAAGTTGGAACCCTTTGTGAGTATAAAATCTAAAATTAGTGGTTTGAGTTCTTTCATTCTTTTTGTATATATTATTGTTTAATTTGTTTATTTTTGTGTATTGAGGTGTTGTTCTATAATTAATGCATGCTAGGTAGACGGTCCTTGTCACTTCCTTTGCTTCCTTGTAATATTGAACTTGAAAGAACACTTAGACAACGTAGAGGAACCTCTAGGGACCCTATATTGCCTAGGACTGAAAACATGGATCCAAATGAAAGACAATCTCCCGGACTACCTCCTTTTAATCATGAACAACCACCTCCTCAAGGAGAGTTGCTTATGGACTTTTACCTTCCGACTATATTTGAGGTACCTTCATGTATCCAATTTTCGGATGTAGTGGCAAATCAATTTGAAATAAAGCCCTCCACCATCAATCTTCTTAATAGCTTCCATGGTCTCCCTAATGAGGATCCATACCGGCACTTAGATTACTTCCTTTCTGTGTGTTCCACTATTCGTGTACCACACTTTACAGAGGATGATCTAAAGCTGTGTCTGTTCCCTTTCTCCCTAAAAGATAAAGCTAGAAGTTAGTTCAATTCTTTAGAACGTAACTCAATCCATTCTTGGGCGGAGATGCAAATCAAGTTCTTAAAAAAATACTTCCCAATGGGAAAGACGAGTGACATTTGGAGAGCCATCACCGGATTCACCCAAATTGACCAAGAACAATTTCATGAGACGTGGGAGAGATTAAAAGACCTTTTTAAATCTTGTCCGCATCATGCTGTCCCAAAATGGCAGCTAGTGCAAAGCTTTTATGATGGGGTGAGTGAGCAACATAGACAAATGATAGACTCCGCATGTGGGGGTGGATACCTTTTGAAAAGCTCCGATGAGGCATGAAAACTTTTTCAAACCCTAAGCAACAATTCAGCTCAACGCTCCTCCACTAGGAAAGGGAAGGCCACCCAACCTTGTAGAGGAGTGCATGAAATTTCACGGGTAGATGAGGTTGCCATGCAAGTAGAAGCCCTATCCCGAAAAATGGATTTAATCATGAAAAATGGGCTGCCTACTCCAAGCCAACCTGTTCAAAATCAGGAA
Source organism: Cornus controversa (assembly GCA_026545225.1). NCBI lineage: Eukaryota > Viridiplantae > Streptophyta > Magnoliopsida > Cornales > Cornaceae > Cornus > Cornus controversa. The sequence goes on along the minus strand of CM048853.1, from coordinate 14,320,704 downwards.
GGTTGTTTGTTTTGCTATAGTACGTCACATTTCGTGCGAGATTATCCTATTGCCGGGCAATCTCCCGATTATGCTCAAGAACAAGTGAATGCCTTGTACTCTAAACAAATGAATGATCCATATTCAAACACGTACAATGCTGGTTACAAGAACCATCCAGCTTTTTCATGGAAACCTCAAGAATCAAGTCCCTCTTTTCAAGGGCAAAATTCTTTTAATTCCCAATCTCAACAGCCTCATTATAGGTCGAATCCTCAACCTTACCATCAAAGATCCAATTACCAACAACCACCACCTCCTCCGAGAAGCCAAGGCTTTGAAGAAAGAGTGATAAGCAATCTTGAGGCCAATACCCGCTTATTGCAAGCTCACTCTCAATCAATCTCTAAGCTGGAAGCGAATGCTCAATCTATGGCTAGGTTAGAAGCTCAAATCGGGCAATTAGCTAATGCCTTGAATAGAAGGGAGGAAGGTAAGTTGCCAAGTCAACCGGTGGTGAATCCTAAAGGTATTCATGTGATTGAGGATCCATCATCTTCAACTTGTAATGCTCCTCTGGAGCAAGTTCAATCAATCACCACCTTAAGGAGTGGTAAAATCATCAATTCCAAGGTAAGAGAGGAAGAGAAGAAGGAATTCAATGAGCAATCTGCAAATCCAAAAGAATCCCATTTAAATCCAAAAGTGTTTCCTTTAAATCCAAATTTGCATAACATCCCTTTAAATCCAAAAGGAAAGGCAAGTGAAGTTGTGTCGTCATCAATTCCAAATCTTGACACTTCTTTTGAATCTCCGGTTCCTTTTCCTCAAAGATTGAAGGAACCTTCTCATTTTGGGAAGCAAGGAGAGAAAATCCAAGACATGATGGAGATCTTCAAACAAGTAAAGATCAATCTCCCTCTCCTTGATGCTATTCGACAAATTCCCTCCTATGCTAAATTCTTGAAGGACTTGTGCACTCAAAAGCACAAATCTAGGAATAATGTTCCTAAGAAAGTCCTCTTAACTGAGCATATAAGCTCCATTTTCTAACACCAAGCCCCTCCTAAATTCAAAGATCCGGGTGCTCCGACCATTTCGTGCACCATCGAAAATCATTCTTTTGAAAAGGCACTTCTTGATTTAGGGGCTAGTGTCAATTTGCTTCCATTCTCAGTTTACCAACAACTAGGTTTGGGGGAACTCAAGCATACCATGGTTGTGTTGTAACTCGCCGACCGCTCGGTGAAGCAACCACATGGCATAATTGAGGATGTAATCATTCAAGTGGACAAATTCTATTTTTCAGTGGACTTCATAGTCCTTGACACGGAACCGGTCCAAAATCCAAATCGACATATTCCTATCATTCTAGGTCGTCCATTCTTGGCCACGGCAAACACTTGCGTTAATTGCCGTACCGGAGTGATGGACATCTCTTTCGGGAATATGAAAGTCCGCTTGAACATCTTCAATGCTTCCCACCACACATCCGAAGACGAAAGTGAGTGCTTTTATGTCGATGTTGTGGAAGACCTTGTTCAAGAAGCACTTCCTTCTATTCTTTCCAAGGATCCTCTAGAGGCACGCCTAAATCACTTCAACTATGATAATTTTGACGTTGAGCAATCTATTTGTGAAGTCAACTCAATGCTCGATGTCAACACTGTCATGGACGTGCCTAAATGGAGAGTTCCAAGGGAACCCTTGCCTCCTTTATCCGAAACTTCCCAAACTCCTTCTCTAATTTTCCCCCCATAACGTGAGCTCAAGCCTCTACCGGCTACACTCAAGTATGTTTTCTTAGGCGCTAATGAGACCCTTCCAGTCATTATTGCTTCTAATCTCACCAATGATCAAGAGATGGAACTCATCAAAGTGCTAAAAGAGCACAAGGAAGCAATAGGATGGAGTGTGGCAGATCTTAAGGGAATAGACCCTTCTATTTGTATGCACCGCATACACTTGGAAGAGGATGCAAAGACCTCAAGGGAGGCACAACGTCGATTAAATCCAAATATGAAGGGCGTTGTAATGAAGGAGGTGGTGAAGTTACTAGATGCGAGAATTATTTACCCCATCTCAGATAGTAAGTGGGTTAGTCCCACTCAAGTGGTTCCAAAGAAGTCAGGTATTACGGTGCAACCAAATGATAAGGGTGAATTAGTTCCCTAACGCACCACCACGGGCTAGAGAGTGTGCATAGATTATAGGAAATTAAATTCAGCCACTCGGAAAATCACTTCCCCCTCCCATTTATTGATCAAATATTGGAGAGATTAGCCGGGCAAAGTTTTTATTGCTTTTTAGATGGATATTCCGGCTATAATCAAGTTGTTATAGACCCGAGGGACCAAGAGAAAACCACCTTTACATGTCCTTTCGGCACATTTGCTTATAGACACATGCCCTTTGGGTTATGCAATGCACCGGCAACTTTTCAATGGTGTATGATGTCTATCTTTTCGGACATGGTGGAAAAATTCTTGGAAGTATTCATGGATGATTTTTCCATTTTTGGGCCTTCATTTGAATCATGCCTCCAAAATCTATCCAGTGTTCTCAAACGATGTCGAGAGACTAACCTAATTCTTAGTTGGGAAAAGAGCCACTTTATGGTTCAAGAGGGTATCGTCCTAGGGCACATTGTGTCTAAGAGAGGAATAGAGGTTGATAAAGCCAAGGTTGAGCTCATTTTCAAACTTCCTCCACCATCAACGGTGAGAGAGATTCGTTCATTCCTTGGGCATGCGGGCTTTTATCGCCGTTTCATCAAAGATTTTAGCAAGATCTCTCGGCCTTTGTGTCACCTTCTTGAAAAAGAATCTTGCTTCACCTTTGATGAAGCGTGCCTTAATGCTTTTGAAAAACCCCGCACCATGCTCACAACCGCCCCAATTCTAATCCCTCCAAATTGGGCTCTCCCATTTGAGATCATGTGTGATGCATCCGATTATGCCATGGGTGCGGTCTTAGGGCAACGAGTAGACAAACTGCCACATGTCATTTACTACGCAAGTAAAACCCTTTCCGAGGCTCAAATCAATTATACCACAACGAAAAAGGAGTTGCTTGCGGTAGTATTTGCATTAGACAAGTTTTGAGCTTATTTATTAGGTTCAAAGGTCATTGTCTATTCGGACCATGCTGCCCTCCGACATCTTTTGGCCAAAAAGGACACCAAGCCTAGGTTGATCCGATGGATACTCTTGTTGCAAGAGTTCAATTTTGAAATTAGGGACAAAAAGGGAACTGAAAATATGGTGGCTGACCACCTTTCTAGAATTCTTGTTGAATCCCTCCATAATTCCAATTCAGTTTGTGAATCCTTCCCGGATGAACAACTCTTTGCTATTTCTCAAGAGAGTATCCCTTGGTATGCAGATGTGGTTAATTACTTGGCAACCGGTAAAATACTATCTTCTTGGACCAAACAAGAGAAGGATCGTTTTATCTCCCAATCACGATCATATTATTGGGACGATCCTCAATTGTTCAAATATTGCCCCGATCAAATAATTCGTAAGTGTGTACCCAACTGTGAATTCCAAAGCATTCTCAAATTTTGTCATACACTCACTTGTGGGGGACATTTTAGTGCTAAGAAAACTGCCGCAAAAATTCTTCAATGCGGATTTTTCTGGCCAACACTTCATCAGGATGCATATTCATTCTGCCGCTCTTGTGAGCAATGTCAGCGCCTCGGCGCGATGTCTCGGAAGGACATGATACCTCTTAACCCTATTCTTATTATTGAGATATTTGATGTGTGGGGCATTGACTTCATGGGACCATTTCCACCCTCTACTGGTCATGAGTACATACTTGTGGCGGTGGACTACGTATCTAAGTGGATAGAGGCCGTTGCTACCAAAATCAATGATCACGCAGTCGTGGTTAAATTCATTCAAGCTAATATTTTTAGCCGGTTTGGTACGCCTCGGGCCATCATCAGTGACGGAGGTAAACATTTCTGTAACCGGTTCCTTCGAACCTTGCTTACCAAATACTCCGTCACACACAAAGTAGCCACCCCATACCATCCTCAAACTAGTGGCCAAGTAGAGGTATCCAATAGGGAGATTAAGAACATTCTTCAGAAAACTGTTCGGCCTGACCGGAAAGATTGGTCATTGCGACTAAACGATGCATTATGGGCATACCGAACCGCATATAAAACTCCTATTGGAATGTCACCTTATCGGTTGGTTTATGGCAAAGCGTGTCATCTTCCGATAGAATTGGAGCATAAAGCCATGTGGGCCACTAAAACTTTCAATTTTGACATGCAAAAGGCCGGATCTAATCGAAAGCTTCAATTAAATGAATTGGAAGAATTGCGACATGACGCGTATGAGAACGCTAAAATCTATAAGGCAAAGTCCAAAGCCTTTCATGATCGTAATATTCGAGTCAAAACATTTTCGCCGGGCCAAAAAGTATGGTTGTACAACTCACGCCTCCATTTGTTTCCCAGAAAATTTTGCTCCCGTTGGGATGGTCCATTTTTGGTTAATTCCGTCACTCCCCACGGAGCGGTGGAATTAAAGGACTTGAAAGACGGCTCGTTGTTCAAAGTAAACGGGCAGCGCTTAAAAGTATGCGTGGATGACCAAGTTACCACGGAATACGTGGATGTCGTCACTTTGACGGATCCTGTATATTTTGACTCGTGAGCCGATCCGGACGTCGTGCCATAGACGTGTAAGGTGGCGAAGCCATGGTAGCTATCATGCTTCCATGATGTCCCTTTAATCAAAGTTAAAGTTTGTATCTAAGTAATGTAGTATCTAATTCCCAAAAATCTAAGTCCCTGAAGCATAACTCAAGCTGACTGTTTTTGAGCATCTCGATTGATCAAAACCAAGATCTCGATCAATCGAGATTTCGATTGATCGAGATTTTGGTCTCGATTGATCGAAAAACTGTAGAGAGTTGAGAAGTCCAAAAGTCCCGAGAGGTAGTATTCTTCGATAGCACTTCGATTGGTCTTCGATCGATCAAAAATTTCGATTGATCGAAATGAAATTTCGATTGATCGAATTAAAAGTCTCGATTCATAGAAGAAATCTCGATTGATTGACGAGGGACTCTCGATTGATCGAAGTTGATTTCGATCAATCGAAGGTGATCTCGATTGATCGAAGTGAGATTTTGATTAATCGAAATCTCGATTAATCGAGATGCACATCTCGATCAATCGAGATGCACGCGATGCCTGCACATGAGCCGAACTCTTATTTAAATCGTTGGGCTTCCCTCTCATTTTAAAAAAAACCATCCGACTTCTTCCCTTCCTCTGTGCGCTCCAGAGTCTTTGCAAGAGCCATTCCGCATGTGATCTTCCATCGCCGATCATCCACCACCATTCGACATAGTTCGAGATCGCCGCGAGCACACTCACGCTCATCTCTTCGCGGCTGCGAGTGGGTCTTCTTCTGTTTGTGCCGTTCATCTTCTTCCTCTTGAGGTAAGTGATGCATGGCTACATTTTGCGTCCTTTCTCGCTATTTTTGATAGTTATACGGTGTAATAAACATATACAGTTGATGTTGGGTTGGATGGGTGCATTTGCATTTTTCGTAATGAGATTTTGCCAGTTTTTGGGGGTAGGAATTCATGTAGGAGTGAGATTTGGCATTCTTTTTGTTTCAAATGCTTAGTGTACGGTTTGTAGCCGCGACCCATCGTTTCGGTTGCATTCGCTCGCGCTGTCTCTTTGAGAGCGACTTTTTGACTTCTTGTCAGCATCATGGACTAGGACCTCATTTTTATTTTTCTTCTTTTATTTTTATTCTTATTTTATTATTCCTTTTAATTTCTTTGTATTTACGTAATTTTTGGAATAAAGTGCAGATCGCTCCGAGATCATGGTGAGGGTGAAGAATGCACTCGGTGCAGTTAGAGACGTGCCCGGGCGAGTCTTCCGGTCTCGAAAGTTTCAATCGAAGCATACATTTGACTTGAGAGAGTTCGAGACGCGTCCCGACAGCGCATGGGCTGTCGCCGAGCTCAGGAGGCGTCGCCTCGACCGACTATGTGTGCCTCCCACTGACGTGGCACACGAGCGCTTAGTGCAGGTCTTCTATGAGCGCATGACCTACTTCTGCACAGCGCCGGACACATTAGAGATGGTCGTGGGCACCACGACTATTACGATTACGCCGAGCTGAATTGCACAGATGCTCGGCATCCCTCACCAGCAGCTGCCAGATCTGGTTGACCAGGACGGTCAACCGCTTTTCAGGGCCGCACTTCCAGCAGACACGACACTGTTCTCCATCGTGATGGACATGTGTGGCGGGGCGTTTACCACGCTCAGTCACAACTGCACGTCCAAATCGATGTGCCTGAGCAGACTATGGTTCCTGGACACCGTTCTCATCAAGAACGCGTGTCCCCTGCAGCACGTGGCAGAGCATAGGGGCGACCTCCTCCGTTGCCTTTATTATTTCCACACGGGCACGTGGGTTTCTGTCCCATCACTGATCTGGGGGCAGATGTTCAAAGTCTGGGACGGCCTCGTCAATAAGAGGATGAGGCGAGCAGCGAGCTGGCGGCTTCCCTTTCCTTTCCTGGTCGCAGCTTTTCTTAGTCGTGCCAGTATACCGGTCAGTGATACTGACATCCAGTTGGCACCGCCCACCCGCTTCACATATTCTCAGTGGGAGCGGGTGAGGTGACACTTAGAGCGACAGGACCACCAGGGCGATCCTCCAGACAATGTAGATATGGATGCCCCGGTGGAGATGGAGGAGGGAGAGCCTGCAGGGGATGGGTCTGAGGACGAGGAGATGGAGGATGAGGAGATGGATATGGCTGCAAAGCGGCACGACATCCTGGCGACGGGTTATTCCTGCCTGGCAGCTGATGTTGAGCGGCTCCAGCAGGGTTTTGACGAGCACGTCCAGGTGACGCAGAGTCAGCTGGAGGGCATTCGTTCAGACATTTCTTCTCTGGCTCAGGGTCAGAGGGCGATTCTCGACGAGTTCCGAGCCTTCCGGCAGGACCTGCAGTTCCTGTTTGCAGGACGAGCTTCCACCTCCACTTCTGCTCCCACCGAGCCACCACCACCACCACCCGCCCTCGAGTAGCTGCATTTATTTGTCTTTTATGTTTTACTTTCTGTATTTTCTTTCTATATGTTTGATAGGCCATGTTGGCCATGTTTCCTTCATTTTTAGTTTCTTTTTGAGTATTCCAGATGGCTGTACGCTTTGTACTAAACTCATTTTCACATTTATGGAATACAGTTATATTTTTTTTTCTGTTCTACCATGTGCTATCTTTACTGTCTTTATTTTTGCTTTCTGTCAATATCTCTGTTCTCTATACTTTGACTATGTATGTAGTACCACTTGTCTACTTGTTATATGCGATTCAGTTGATGATTTCCGTTTATTACCGCCTGGTTTAAATTCCCAATACTGTTGAGATTGCTTCAACACAGTATGGCGTTAATAAAGAAAGGCAGCCCCTTTGCGTGCTATACGTTAGCGTGCCTGGATAGTCAATATCTTATCGCATAGACCTCTTAGACAATTGGGAAACACCAGTTCAAACCCTTAGATATACAGTGATATTGGCATTGTCTGTTTGTGCATAATTATTTCATTATGTTCTGTTTATTTACTTTTTGTTCCTTTTAATGCTCGTGGTATCCAGTTGGTGTTCTGTGCAGGTTTTTCTTATTTGCAGGATGACCGCTACTATGGAATACCATTTTTGTCGCATTCGGCAATCCCGGTAACTTCTTTCCTTGTTCTTCTTGTCCAAACATTGAGGACAATGTTGCATATAAGTTTGGGGGTGCGGTATGCTATACCACTTGCATATGAATGCAATGTTCAGTCTTAGTATTGAGTGTCATTGTAGAGCAGTTTTCTTTTTCTTGATATTTTTGCATGCTTGCTATGATGTCTTGCTTTTTAAAGGAAGATCATTCGAATAAATGTCCGAGGTAAATGCAGTAGGTAGTTAAGAACTTTAACATTGTAAATACCCGCACTTTTACAAGCTATATGGTAGGCTAGAACGGTCTACATTTTTGTCCAAATACGAGCACGTACAGTTCTTGCCCTAAATTTATCCTTAACAGCACAAATTCGCACACATGCATTATAAATTGTGGGGTATAAGTCTGATGGAGAATTTTGTAAATTTCTGTTTTTATCTGAACAACTTAAAGAATAAGTTTTTCCGGTTGTTGTAAAAAAAAAAAAAAAAAAAAAAAGAGAGAAAAAGAGAAAAATTTGCAATAAGCCTTCTCACTCAATAAACCGGATTTCTATGCCTCAAAGTAGAGAATATTCGCGTATAAGTGTGCAAGGTTGAGCAATAATAAGCGGGTGGCTGGCTTATGTTAGTTCCGTTTTTGCGTTTACCGAGATATGTTTACGGTATTTTTGTGTTTTTGATGTATTGCAGGTATTAGAGTAAATGGAGCAAAGTTTGAAGCTATTTGCAGCTGAAGAGGAAAAGTCAGAATTGCAGCCAAAGGCATCTCGATCAATCGAGATGTTGATCTCGATTAATCGAAATCTCGATTGATCGAGATCTCATTTCGATTGATCGAAATCTCGATCAATTGAGATCCAATCTCGATTGATCGAGATTCTGCAGAACCCACTTGGCCACTTGCTCACCTGCTCTCCCACTTGCAACAAAATCCCCCTTTTTGCACGACTTAGGGGGATTGTCTGACTTGAACAAGACCCTTGGGGACCTTCTTGATACAAGGGATATATATAGTCATATATATATATATATGGTGGGCCCCAAGGTTGAAAAGAAAGCCAAAAAGCACAAAAAGGGCCATATCTCACATATCTCATATATCTCTCAACATAGATCAGACCATCGACGAGAGACCTTCGGGAGAGGAAGAAGAGGAGCTGAACCAGACCAAGAAGCTTCACTTTCTTCATCAATGGAAGGGTGCAAGGCTGCCATGACCAACTAACTCCTCCACTAGGGTGTGGTTGACACACCTAGCCATGTAAACTTGTTCATTTTTGTAGCACTTGGGGATTTGTAGTTAAATGTTGATTATTTAGCCTAGTGAATATGTACACAAATACATTTCTTATATATATTCATTTGATTTGGAATTTATTCTTGTCTTAGAGTAGATTTTGTCACTTGAATGCACAACATTTGCATATTCCACAAGAAGTGCAAATGATGGCTAGATAATGGTGTTTAAATGAATGTGTGATGTTTGCTTGTATAGACCATGCCAAGACAAGGTAGTTTGGATGCATGTAGGGTTCACTTAGTGAGTAGGGTAATTAGGTAGTTAGTTAGGTTGAAGAGCTATGCTTGTTGAAGATGGATTATGATAGGTTAGCACACACATTAATATTTTGATATGTCATTGAGGTCACAAGCCTAATGACATTGTTAGGCATTTAATTTATGAATCCCATGCTTGCTACACTTATGAACATGTGAATGGCTAGTGGTGGAAACCACCCCTAGCTCTCTCTCCCAACTCAAACTCTTTAATTTTATTGTCATTTCATTCATGCAATAGATTATAAACAAAAATCCAAAAACCTGTTTTTAGAATTAAAGTAGAATTAATCTTCCTTTAAGGCAATTTCGACTAGTCCTCGTGGGATCGATACCCTCTATATAGACCTTATCTACAAAGATTCGTGCTCTTGCGAGTGGTTAAATTATATTTTGATAAAAAGGGCAAAATTAAGCTTACAATTTAATCCGAGTTTAGCCACATCAAGGGGAGGTAAGTTTAATTTACCCAATATTTAAACGTAATTTGATGCAATTTGGCTCTAGTACCAAAAATTGATGAATACTAGTGAATATAGTTTTTAGGGTTGATTAGAACCAATTTTTTGTTGGCTAAAGGTTTTAATATAAAGGGTTTTAGTGGTAGTAGAAGTGTTACAAAAGGGTGGTTGTTTTGGGGTTTCTATGGAGGCATTTGAAAACCAAGTTTAGGGGTTGTGAACAGTGAACCTAGCTAGTGTTTGAGGGAGAAAAGAGTTTGGGCTTAGAGAGTAGATTTTAAGGATAAAAGAGGGAAGGAGAAGAAACTCTAGGATTCGCTCCTAAAATTACGTACATATCATAGTTTGGGTTGGAATTGAATCGTCAGTTGGCATCCACAGTGAATCTAGAAACCATGACTAGAACCAGATCTGTACTAATTCTTTTAACCTAAAAAATCTTATTCCATAATTTCAAACATTTTTCTCCACCACCACCACAACCAGATTTATAATTCCATTTTCTTGTTAAAATCACATTTCTAAAGCTCAATTCCATTGCTTTTCTTCCTCAAAGACTTTGATTGAGGTGCTCTAAATCTAGAAAGTTACCATTCACGGGTACTAGTCGTACTCCCAAACAACCCCTAAACCTTTTGCTTGGAGTGCATCCCACATACAAAAAAACGAGAGGCCCTCAACCTCTCATAGCATCCAACAAATCAACTATCTCACTCATAGAATTACACATTCTCCCATAAACCCAAGAAAAAAGAGAACTAAGAATAAAAAAATGCAGCTCCCCTATGGAAGAGTCATCATCATCGAAGGATCTCTTGTTCCATTCCTTCCATAGACACCACCAAAAGCATAAGGGGGTCACTCTCCAATAATCATGAACTTGGGCATTAACATCACACCCTCTTTAAACATCTAACATGCCTTTGGGAGAATTAGGCATAACCCATTGTATCCCAAACACAACCCCAATAACATACTCCAAGTGTGGCATGCCACTGGGCAGTTGTAATACCCCAAAAAATTTGGACGTCTATTATTTTAAAGAATTTAAATTTCTTTATATTATTATTATTATTATTTTTCAATTCATGTGGAATGCCTTTATATGCATTTTATCATTTCATGTGAATTGTTAGGTCTTTATACAATTATTATTTTATGTGAATTGGTTGTCTTTATAAATTCTTTCATTTCATGTGAATTACTCTATTTTTATTTTTATCAATTTATATGAATTGTTTATTGATTGTGTATTATTTGATTTAAATATTTTAAATGCTTTGGATTGGGTTAGGGAGGAATCTGGGCTGGAATGGTTGGGCTAAGGATATGCTTAAGTTGTTGGGCCATGGTTATAGTTATATTATTATGGTTATTATTATTATTATTATTATTATTATTATTTTTAGTTATTTAGTTTTTAGAAAAAATAATAATAATAGAATAAAATGATTAGGACAAAAGTTAATAAGAAACTAGGGTTTCTGCCGTTTGCATTACGCACAAAAATCAGGAGAGTAAACGAAAGAGAGAAGGAGTTCGGGTGAACGACTGTTTGAATCGTCAAAGAGGCAAGTTTGATTCTTCTCTTCCCCTTTGAATCCGTATTCATAGTCTAGGTTTGAGGATTGTGTTTATTTTGGAAATTTGTATATAATTGTATGTTTTTTTTTTCTGTTGATAAATTTTGTGAGAATTAATTATGCTAATTGTATAGACATGTTGCTAGAAATTTGTATGCATTTAATTATGAAATTAAATGATTTTGCATGCTAAGAATAATTCTGTGAATTAAACATTAGGATTTTGGAGTTTTGGTACTATTTTAGGGTATTTTTGCATATGTATATAATATGATTGTATAGGCGGGTGTATATATATACGAACACGAAATTTGGGTCTACTGTGTTTATCATTTTTGAGGGATTTTGTTCCGATCAATAGGTAGATCTTACTTCCTAGAACAATCCTTGAAAGTTTCGTTATGAACCGTTGGGTAGATTGACGGGAAATTGAGTTTAAAATTTTAGATTTTCGAAACTTGAAATTGAGCGTTTTTGATTTAGTCCGCGAGAGGAGATGATTTTGGTATCAATACGTAGCTTAGATCGATAAGAGTTCAATGGTATATTCATGTGCGCGATTCGGTGCTCGGGAAGCTCGGCCTCCATTGTTGGCCGCTGAAGCTTCAGGTGGGGAAGAAGAAAGAAAAAAAAAAAAAAGAAAAAGAAAAGGGGGCCACGCGTCCGCCGGTGCGTGGGGGCGCGTGCTGCAGGCGCCGGTGGCCAAAAAATTATTTTCGGGCCCCACTCGCGGGGGCCCACCTTTGGGTCCAATATGGGCCCATTCCGAATTGTTTTGATATTTATTTTGTATTTTTGAAATTTTTGGGAAAACTTGAAAATCTGGAAAAATTATTTTTTTAAAATACTTTTATAATTCTAAAAATTCCCAAAATTTTATGTCAACTTCCTGGGAGCTTAAGGGGCTTGGGGTTTAAATTTCATATCAAAATTATTTACCATTGTCTTTAAATTAATTTTTAAAGTGTCTAAAAATTGGAATTTTCAGCCTCTTTAATTTTAGAAAAAAGTTATAAATTTCCAAAAATTCCGAAATTTTTACTGTAGCTCTCTGGAGGCTAAAGACACTTGGGTTTAAATTTTCAACACAAAATAATTTTTCCTTATTATTCAATTGATTTTTAAAGGGTTCAAAAGTTGGGTTTTTCACTTTCTGTAATTTTAGAAAATACTTTTATAACTCCAAAAGTTCCCAAATTTTTACTGTAACTTTTTGGAGGTTAAATAAACTTGTTTGTATATTTTCATCTTGAAATGAGTTTCTTTTGGTGTTAAGTTAATTTTTTTTAAAGTGTCTAAAAGTAGGATTTTCACCTTCTTTTATTTTTAGAAAATATTTTAAAATTCCAGAAAATTCTAGAAAAATTTAGTTAACTTTATAGAATTAAAATGCACCTGGGTTTTAAATTTCATGTGAAGATGAGTCTCCCTTGTGATGTGTTGGTTGTAAATGTATGCTTCGAATTATGTTTTATTTTCGTTTCGCTAGAAAAAAAAAATATTTTTTATTCCCAAAAATTCTAGAAAATTTCAGAATGATTTTAATAGGGTTCTGAGAAGTAGAATAGGCCCAGAAACCTAGATAAAAGTTAGGTTTAGACTCCCTCGTAGAATTGAGTGCATTGGAGGTTGAGTTGGGAAATTGCTTCTATAATGGATGCTTGGGTTATTTGGTTTACTTGAATATATTTTCCTTTAAGGATATAAATGCCCATCAAATACTTGATTATAGTCTACTTGTGAACGATTTGTTTTATGATGATAATTTCATGCTGGATGATTTGAAATAATGGTTTGTGCAAATTTAAATCATAATGCACCTTATTATTTTATATTGCATATTGGAATGTATCTATGTATTTTATTTGGCATGTAAGGATTGCCTGGCGTGTCAGGATTGCCCATACCTAATAAGGTATCTATGCATTTTATTTGGCATGTCAGGATTGCCCGACGTGTCAGGATCACCCATACCTAATAAGGTATCTATACATTTTATTTGGCGTGTCAGGATCGCCCATACCTAATAAGGTATCTATACATTTTATTTGGCGTGTCAGGATCGCCTATATTTAATAAGGTATCTATACATGTATGCATATGTTTTCCTTATTTTGAACTTAAAGAATGTGTTCATTGTTGGATGATAAGGGTTTGTTGGAACAATGTATAAGATGATTTTACTTCTGAAAATATGAACTAAATAGGAAATGACTAGTATGTATATATCTATACCTATTAAGGTATCAAAAGATTAAATGATGGCATGTTAGGATTGCTTAAACTTGATATTATTTTATGTTATGTTTATTTCTGCTGAACGTAAGGAATGTGTTCACGTTTGCATAATAAGGGTTTGGATGGAATATTATAAATATTGACTGTTGTTTTGGAAACATGAAACTGGGTAAAAGAATAACTTGTAGGTTAAATCTATAGATTTATTTTGTGTCCCTTATACTGAGGGTATGTATATTGGTTCTCTGATTGGGATGTAGTAGATAGAACTTGCTCGTGGGTTTAACCCACTTTGTTGATATTTCAGGTTTCAGACAGGTTCCACCGCGAGGATAGAGTTTTAGGGTTTGGTTGTAGCAGACGTCTCATCTCATCAGTTACAGGGTAGGAACTTGTCTTCTTCAAGAGTCATACTATGAACTTTTGAGACTTTGATTGTTGGTATTAATTTTAGAATTTAAAAACTTTGTTCATTTGGTTAAGGGGTCCTTGGGTTACAGGACTTCCAAGTTGTATTACTGGACATATACTTGTTTAGTTAGCGGTTATTTTAATTCAGAGGAATTTTTTATTCTGCTTTTAGAAAATTATTCATTATATCTTTTGTATTCTATGCTTGTTGCTATTAGTTGTATGTATTTTCCAGGTTTTGTGTATGAGATTGGCCACCTCATGCGCGAAATTTTCTGGGGGGTATTTCAGCAGTGTAGCAAAAGAGCTCCACAGTCTCCTCATCTCTCTTGCATATGGAACACCAACTAGTGAGAGCTCTTTATCTTTGCCTCAAATTGTCGATTGTCAAGATCTTTTGGAAGACAACTGTCCATCCAGAGAAGGCCATCTTTAGGGGGGCCTTAGAACGTCAAGTTACCTTCCACTGAAAAATCAACCTTGCTGCCCCAAAGTTGGTTCTATAGAAGGACCTAACATAAAAAATCCCACAAGTCGATGGGACCTACAACAAAGAATCATCTCTCCCTCCGTCCACACTCTACGGGTAAATAAACTCCAAAAAGTGGATCACCTCCTCCAATTCCAAATGTTGAATTTTTTTTGAGATACTGACATCCCAAGTCATCCTACCCCTATCAAGGTGATAGCAGTTAAACACAACAGCCAGTCGATCACAAGCAATACCATAAATACTAGGGAAGGAGCATGCCAACGATCGCTCACCATACCACCAATCCTCCCAAAACCGAATATCTTTTCCATTCCTGATCCCGAATATGATGTGTTCGGAGAACTAATCCCACCTTCTTCAGATAAATTTCTAAACACCTACTTCACCCGCCGATCTCAGCTCCTCTGAACACCACCATCCCATCTCCTCCTCACGTCTACTGGAAATAATTCTCCTCCACAACTGTTGCCTCTTTCGCCTAAATCTCCATAACCACTTCCCTAAGAGAGCTTTATTAAAAGGCTCCACCTTTTTAATCTCCAACCCTCCTACATTAATCGGTCTGCCCACTTGATCCTAGTTAACTAGGTGGTATTTGAACTTATCATCCATGACTTTCCACAAAAAATTCCGCTGAAGCTTCTCAATACTCTCAGCTACAAAGATAGGAATCTGGAGTGAGAGAAAATATGTAGGAAGGTTGGATAAAGTACACTTTAACAAAGTAACCCTGCCACCCTTTGAAAGATACTGCTTCTTCCACCCTGCGAGCCTTCTCTTGTACCTTTCCACCATTGAATCCCAACTCCCACTCTTCTCATTGAATCTCCCAATGGTAAGCCCAAGTACAAAATAGGGAATGACACAACTCCACAATCCAGGATACCTGCCAAATATGCAATATTAGGCACATTCCCCAACTGCACCAAAACGCTCTTACTAACATTGATATTAAGCCTAGATATAGTCTAGAAGTAAATCAACACAGACCTCATGCACCTCAACTGTACCTCATCCATATTGCAAAAGACAAGAGTATCATCTGCAAAAAGCAAATGAGAAATCTCCAACTGTATGGAAACATCTCTACCCACCTTGAATCCTTTAATAAACCCCAAGTTAATTGCCTTCCTCATCAATTTGCTAAGGGCCTCCATCACTAAAAGGAACAAGAAGGGAGAGAGAGGTCCCCCTACCGAATCCCCCTCGAACTGTTAAAAAAATTAGTTGGTGATCCATTCACAAGGACCGAGAAGTGAACTGAGGAAATGCAAAACTCAATCCATCTCCTCCATTGCATTCCAAAATCCATCATCTCCAACAAATGAATAAAAAATCTCTAGTTCACATGTTTATATGCTTTCTCAATATCTAGCTTACATAAGACCCCTGGTATCTTGATAGCAAGTTTATGATCCACACATTCACTTACGATGAGAGCTGAATCCAAAATCTTTCATAAGGCAAGGACTTTAGCTATGAGCTTATATATGCACCCAACCAAGTTGATAGGTGGCGTCTCCCTTATTTGGAATAAGAGCATGAGCCCCACTTGCTGGGGCCCACCTCTGTTCAGATTTTTTTTTAAAAATATTTTTAAATTAGAAAAATACGAAAAATAATTTTTAAAATTGTTTTTAAATTTCAAAAAATTCTAAAAAAATTTGGATAATCTTTTGGATATAGAATACAATTGTGTTTTAAATTTCAAGAAGAAATGAGTTTCCCTCGTGGTTAAATTGGTTTTAAAAGTATGCCTCAAAATAGGGTTTTCATTTTATTTTATTTGGAAAATATTTTTAAAATTTCTGAACAGAATACACTTGGGATTTAAATTTCAAGTTGAAATTAGCTTCCCTCATGGTTAAATTAGTTTTAAAATTATGCATCAAATTGGCTTTTCATTTTCTTTTATTTGGAAAAATATTTTTAAATTTCTGAAAAATTTCAAAAAATTCTAGAATGATTAAATAGAGTTCTTAGGAACAGAATAGGCCCGAAAACCTAGATTAGAGCTAGGCTTAGACTCCTTTGACAATTTAGTTACATTGGGAAATTTGGTTGTGTGCTTGCTCATATAATTGGTGGTTGTATTATTTTCCTTCCTTAATTGTATTCTTTGAAATCATAACTGTTCATGATACTTGATATTAGTTTAATTTTCTATGAGTTATTTTATTGTGTTGATTGAACTTCTGTTAGATTAAATTAATGTGCTAAGTAGGTTAGATCTTTTGTTTTGGTTTAATAGGTTAGTTGTAGAGGCATGTAAGGATTGTCAGGGGGGATGCCAGGATTGTCAATACATAATAAGGTATCTAAGGTTAGTTAGGGAGGCATGTAAGGATTGCCAATACCTAATAAGATATTTAAGGATAGTATAGCAGACATGCCAGGATTGCCTAGGTTTAATAGGGTATTGTATTTGTGCCTTTGGTTTGAACTTAGAAATATGTTCTAAACTTATGTGGTAGGGGTTAAACTGGAACGGTATATGGATGACTTCTATTTTGAAGACATGAGAAAAATAAGGGAATGATTTGTATACATTTATATATATTTGAGGTTAGTTAGGGAGGCATGTCAGGATTGCCGATAAGGTAGTTAATATAGATAAGGGAGGCATGTTAGGATTGCCAATACCTAATAAGGTATTTAAGGTTTAGCGAGGCATGTTAGGATTACCGATAGGGTAGTTAATATAGATAGGGGAGGCATGTCATAATTGCCAATATCTAATAAGGTATTTAAGGTTAGTAAGGGAGGCATGTGTGGATTGTCAATTGCAGGGTGGGTTGCTTAATGTATATATAAGGGAGGCAGGTTAGGATTACAAAATATTTATAAGGTATTTTATTTAATAAAAGTGTTTGGGTATGTAAGGATTACCTTTGGTTTGAACTTAGAAAATAGGTTCTATAATTTGTATGTTAGAGGATGGGTTGGTACAGTGTGTAGGATGACTTCTATTTTGGTACATGGGTAGAAAAGAAAATGATTTGTGTATATATTTATATATATTTGTTGTCCCTCATATAAAGGGTATGTTTACCTGTTTTCTGATTGGGTTGTAGTAGAGAGAACTTTTTTGTAGGTTTAACCCACTTTGTTGATATTTCAGGTTCCAGACAGTTTCCACCTCGAGGCTAGAGCGTGGAGTTCATAAAGCGTGGCAATCATCTATTCCTTACCAGACTTTAGTGTAGAGACTTAGATATTTTCATAAAGTATTTTAGTTTTATGATTTTTGGTTAAAGGAGTCCTTGAGTTACGAGACTTCCAAGTTGTATTGTTCAGACTAGTATTATGTTTATTTAATGTTATTTATTACTTGAGTTAAACTTTCCTCTCAGCATTTATATATATTTTCTTTTTGTCCTTATATTTTATGCTTTCTTGCTATCAGTTGTAGATATCCTTTACGTTTTATGTGTGAGACTGGCCACCTCATGCGTGAAATTTGTTGGGGTGTATTTCACAAGGAGATTTCTCAAGCCTCTAGCAATGGAGCATGTGCCAAAGGTTTCTTGCGCATGAATTTTTTTGAGATTTCTTGAAGTCCAAGCACGTGAGGAGAATTGCTCATGAAGAACTACATGGAGATTAAGCTTTTTAGTTCGTTAGAGATATAGGTTAGATGGGATTCATCTATGGTTTTATCTTTTATCTCTTATATTACATGCATATATAAATGTATTACCATTATGTTATGTTGATGCATAATGATTCATGAAATAACATGTTTTAAGTTGGTAATTATTAAATTACGAGAGAGTAACTTGTTTGATAAGTTTTGAATTAATATTTAAATTGTACTTGATTTATCTAGATACTTTCTATTTATAGTAATTTTCAAAAAATATTTTATTTTCAAAATTAATTAAATATTTCTTTTGAAATTATGAAAACAATAGAAATAGAAAGTAGATATTTTTGAAAATTTTCTTATTTAAAGGTCTCCAATTTAAATGTGAAAAGTCATATCGATGTAGCTCTCTCTAAATTTAATAACTATTAAATTAAAATATGGGCAAACATATATGCATAATTTATTGTGTAGTATATTGTATTAATATGGTTTAATAGTTAGTTAAAATAATTATTTGTGCTACAAAGTTTATTAGTAATTATATTGTTTTGTTAAGTTTACATAGTTCATTATTAATTAGTTACATAATTTGTTAAATAAATTATTATTTAAATTACATAGTTCATTATTAGTTAGAAAGTTAGTTAAATAATTTATTATTTATGCATTTATTATTAGTTATACAGTTTAATAAATAAATTATTGTTTATGCTACATTATTTATTAAATAAACTATTATTTATGTTACATAGTTTATTATTAGTTATGTAGTTTGTTAAATAAATTATTTTTTATGTTATAAAATTTATTATTAATTAATTATTTTTTTGTTAAATAACTGTTTAATAATGCTACAGAATAGTAATTACATAGCTGGTTAAATAAATTATTAATTTATTATTTATGGATTCGAGGTTCCGATTCGGTGTTAGCTTAGTTTATTATTTATGTTCATTAGTTTTTAATAACAAATAATTATTCATGCTACATAATTTGTATTTAATAATATATTATTATTTATGGTGCATATAGGGATTGGGGATTTAGGTTTGGGGTTTAGGATTTATTATTAGTTACATAGTCTTTTAATTATATAGTTTGTTATAGGTTTTGGGATTCGGGTTTTCATGTTTGGGGTTTTAGGTTTAGGGTTTCCGATTCAAAGTTCCTTTTGTACTTGTTGTATCGTTCTGGACAACAACAAGAATTCGTTGGGCATAGGCATTGTGTTGGGCATGTTTTCAATGATTCAAATTTTGTTAAGCAATTTCTGTAACTCTGCTGTTTTACCAACATATGACTCGAATCGAGACTCATCTTAGTTAAGTTTTAATATTAAAGTACGTATATGCTTGTGGGTTAAAATGGTCATTACCAGTGCCAGTTGTGCCTAAAGCACTATGAAGGGTGTTGGAAGGGGAATAGTGGAGACAGTCGTAGCCTTCATCATTATTTTGCACAAAGTGGCTGTCATAGACAAAAACTCACGTTTTCTTGTTTGTCAGCCTTAACTTTAAACATTACACAAAGCAATGAATGATGATTTTGAATTTGAATTTATATTAGTTTATTCTATAGAGCTCCTCTATATCCATGTCATACATTGTTGGATACCAACACAGATCCACTACTCTTGGGCATTGTGTTAGACGTTCGCTTTGTTTATTTGTAAAAAAAAATTCAAATCTTTAGGATATGTCAAAATGTGGGATACATGGGTATGTAGAAAAAAATTTAAAGAACAAATTTCAAATAGAATTAATGAATAGAATGAGGGTCAATTGCATGATGAATATGTATGTACAAATCTATGTTATTCTTTATGATACATTCATGTGAGAG
Source organism: Cornus controversa (assembly GCA_026545225.1). Classification (NCBI taxonomy): domain Eukaryota; kingdom Viridiplantae; phylum Streptophyta; class Magnoliopsida; order Cornales; family Cornaceae; genus Cornus; species Cornus controversa. The sequence goes on along the minus strand of CM048853.1, from coordinate 14,300,814 downwards.
AAAATATAAACTCTTATCTCCTTTGTTGTCTTGTTATCATAAAAATAGTGGGACCCTTGTTGTTATTAAGCCATTTTTCCAGTAGATGATATCTTCTATAGATTTCTCTCGTACTGTAGTATTCTATAAGTATATTCTACGTGTATCAACTATAGATGGCTAATATTCTCTTCACAACCTTCTTATAATTTCTTGCCCCTTAATGTAGTAACAAAATTTTTCTTCTCTTTCCTTGCAAGAATTTCATGGACAACAGCCTCTCCACATGTGGAGGTAAGGCTACATACATTTGGCCTTCACCACAACCCTACAATGGTGGGAGCCTCGTGCACTCGGCTAGTCCTTTTTTTTTTTTCCTTGTAAGTATTCCAAATAGAAAAGTCTATTAACCTAATTCTATTCTTGCCAACATGGGGTGATGGGTTGGAGAGTCTTGAAACAGAACTAACCTTTGGTAGTTTATATATTTTCTTTTCTTGGTACAAAGTGTGTGCTCTTAGACTTGAACCCACATCCTTGCACTTGACTGCCAGAGCTTTACAAACAACAGGCAATGGTCCCTTGATAAGTACTTCCATATATGTTTTAAACTGTATCCTTAGAGGATGTTACTACTATGTACTTCACAATAATTTGACGAATACTCAGATTTCCATTATGAGGCTCGCTGAGGAAAATAGGACTTAATACTTGGGTATGGTTCCTCATTGTGAATCTAGGTTTGTAGCTAAGAAATGAAAATTTAAAGGTGGGGTGGTTTCAAGATCACTCAGTAGTCATGATATTTTGTTTAACTACTACTTCTTTAGAATTTATATTTACAAAGGTTGACTCAGAAATCGATATAATTTATAATTTCTCAATGATCTAAAACTTTCTGATTTACTCAAGTTATGACCTTTTTAAAAAAAATAAAAATAAAAATTGTAAGATTGAGGATAATTAGTTTGATCAAATAGTCTTTGTATACCTTTTACTGCACTACGTGAATTTATTTTGATGAATTTAGATTATAGGCCTTATCACCCATCAGATTTTCCTTATGGTAGTGCAAATGAAAACTAACATCTAGAATCAATAGCTTCTTGTGGTTGAAAACTATAATGATGACAAGGCAAATAAGGATTTTTTTTCAGATTAATTGTTAGTGAGAAGGGAAAATAACTTCATTTAAATTTTCATTATAAATTACTTTGCTGGAGCAGGTGCTCTTGCCACTATTTCTCTCTACCTGAGCAATAGAAGAATTTACCACAAGCCTGCTCCACCCTTTGGTTATGTGTTCTGCTGACCTTGATAGCTTCAACAGGTTGTTTTGCATTTCACCTTATTTTTTTTAAAACTTAAGACGTAACTCTTTGCTTTGATAGAATGACTCGTAGTAAAAGTGTAATTCCAACATATCTTCGTAGTGTCAATATTGGAATAAGAAATGGTCAGACTTTTAGTTTCTGACATTCAGTATGAACAGATCGGAAAGTTTAAGTGTGAACTAAAGCATTACCATAGATAAAGGAATTTATAATTTCACAGAAATTATTACTCTCTAATTATGGTAAATAAATCAATTTTTATTTTCTAAATGGAGGTTTATGAAGTTGTGTTTCTCTCATAATTGTCTGCTTTTGCTCATGAAGCAACATCCTTGTTGTGTTCCATCTTCTTAAGTATGGAGAAATAGATGTTAAAGCTGTCTTTTTGTCATTTCTTGTTTATATGTAATGAATTTCACTTTTACATAATGAAATTTTTGCATAAATATGGTTAAAATGGTAATATCTATTTTACATCATATGTTATATTAATTTTTTCATCATATAATAATTCTTATGTGGAGAGTTCATTTCAGGTTCATGCATCATCTGTGATTAGTTTGCTATAGTCTGACATGAAAACTGCCTTAAAGTCTGCATTTGGCAATATAGATGGTCCATTGTCTGTCATTGAGTGGTGCAAAGGCCACAATCAATCAAGTGATGCAAGAAGCGAGGTTGACAGATTTTCTGCTGAATCTGCTGTAGGTGAATGCCGAGATTCTTCAAGTACAGTAAGTCTATCTGTTGGAGAACCAATAAGCCCATCTCAGTCTGCTGGTGGATCATCTCTCCTGAAAGGTATGGTTCTGTTGATGTATATAATTTAATGAAATTTTAGATATTCAGTTGGACCGTTGGCTTAATGTCTAGTACTACAGATGGAGCTAGGGTGGATGAGATGAGCCAAAGGAGATCAAATCAAGAAATCTGTTTGTACTTCCTTTGCCTAATATACTTGTCAGGTATGAGTCCTGACTGCGAGATTTTCACTTTTTTTATGGAAAAAATAAACATACTAGTTGTTGTTTTGAGGATAGTTTAATTTCCAATCATTATAGTTATGTCATGTGAGAAAATAGATATATAACTAGGAAAAAAAATACATATATTGATGGTGTACTCTCCATGTAAATTCCAGTATCAGGAACAAGTAAAAGAATTTCTGTAAGATATGGTGGATATGTGAAAAATTCACCAAGACTTGATTAAAGCAATTTAATTCTCAGTATAGTGGAAGGAATCTGTTTGCAATAAGTGCGTCATGTGTAGATAGCAAAAGTGGTTGCCAACATGCATTCTAATACATCCACCAAAAGAGTAAATGGAACATGAGTTTAATATATCGGTAAAAAAACTTCATTACATCTTGTTCAATAGGATAGATGAAATCTCCTCCTTTGTTTATAAATGTAACTGCAATTTTCTTCTTTTGTAATAAGTTAATTCTTGTTATAATTCATAATGGAAATAGGAACAACCATGATTTCTAATCTTATGATTTCTATAAATATATAGAAAATTATTAAAATAGGAAGGAAACAACGAAGTTTGAAGGAGAAATTTCATTTCATGGCCAAGTAAAGTAGTTGTTTTTGGAGTTAACATAGGCTAATGAACTACTCAAAATATTAAAAAAATATAATGCATGTGTTAGTTTTTAATGTACTGTTAATAATTGGCACAATCTGCTCCTAAATTACAGCAACAATTATAATAATCAAATCCCTAAAATAAAGGAACTAAATATGGTAGCAACTCTAGAAAGCCAAAGATAGAAGATCTACTATGTACAACTAATATTAGCTATCCTAACTAATATCTTCCAACAATCCCCCTCAAGCTGGTGCATAGATATTTTGCATGCCTAGCTTGTCAAGAAAAGAATCGAAGGATCTACTAGGAACTCTTTTAGTTAACACATCAGCAACTTGATTCTCCGACTTCTCAAAAGAAGTGCTTATCAATCCTGCCTTTAACTTCTCTTTGATAAAGTGTCTGTCCACTTCAATGTGTTTTGTTCTGTCATGTTGAACTGGGTTATGAGCAATGCTAATTGCTACCTTGTTGTCACAATGCAACCTCATTGGTTTTTCAAAGTTGAGTCCAAGCTCCTTTAATAGTGATTTCAACCATAAGAGTTCACAAATTCCATGAGCCATGACTCTAAATTCAGCTTCTGCACTGGATCTAGCAACCACAGATTGTTTCTTGTTGTGCCAGGTCACTAGGTTGCCACTTACAAACGAACAACAGCCAGAAGTAGACCTTTGATTAGTTACAGAGCCTGCCCGGTTTGCATCTGTGTTTGCTTCTACTTCCATATGACCATGTTTAGAAAATAATAACCCCTTACCTGGGGCTGACTTCAAGTAACGAAGAATTCTATTCACAGCGTCCATGTGAGTCTCATAAGGTGCATGCATAAACTGGCTTACCACACTTACAACATGAGCAATGTTAGGTCGAGTGTGAGACAAATAGATCAGTTTACCGACCAATCTCAGATATCTTTCTCTATCAATAGGAGCACCTCTTATAAGTCTGGGCAGTTGTATCCTATATGTTTTTGGCAGTAGGTAAGCGCATATAACCAGAACTAATGTTATACATCATAGAATTGAGAAGCCATGTCATCACCATGGCATTCTCCTCATCCCATGTAGTAATTTTAGGATCAGTTTTTTTTTGGCCGAGCCTTGTCTCTTGTAATATATCCCAATTTGCTCTTCCCAGTGATAAAAAGCATCACAATCCAAGACCAAGCAAGGTAATTGGTCCCATCCAACTTCTGAGATGTCATCTGAACATTCATATTATCATGAGCAGGGGCTGAATGAGCAGGGGCTGATTGAAATGGTGGTGTAGGATCGAAGACTGAGCTTATGTTAGACATGTTCTTAGATCAAGTTTAATAAGTGAATTCCACCAATCTCTAGCAAACAGTAATACAAAAAAAGGCTTATAAACTATAAAAAGCAAGAGAAGAGTTTACAGAGGAGTGTAGTCGATGTGACAGAGATGGCTGCTAAAAGAACTCTTACCTAGGGTTCATCAGTGGTCGGCAATAGCACCAAGACCAAATTGCTCCCTCTTTTTGAAAAAAAAAAATTTACATTTCTCTTACGACCTAGCTTTCATACCATGTAGAATTGTAGAGAAATATTTTTTGTATATTCACTCTATCTTATCTTTACATCTTGTACATGTATATATAGGAAAGAGGAAAAAACTATACAAGGAAAAAGAAAGCAAATCCCTACAATCTGCTCCTAAATTACAGCAACAATTATAATAATCAAATCCCTAAAATAAAGAAACTAAATATGGTAGCAACTCTAGAAAGTCAAAGATAAAAGATCTGCTATATTCAACTAATATTAGCTGGCCTAACTAATATCTTCCAACAGAGGAAGCACTTGAGTGCTGATGCAGAGCAAGTGGAAGAGGAATTTCTTCAAATAGTTAAACATCGCAAGAAGTCTAGGCTGAGAGTGCATTGATCGCTTTATTGGTTTTAAGCCATTATTTAAGTCTTAAATCTGTTTTAATTTTCTATTTAATGTTGCGTCAGCTTTAGTTGGATATTTTTGTCATTTTGCTTTTATTTTATAAGTCATGTGCCTATTAAATGAGTCATGTGACCATCTAATGGTTGTTTTGTCATTTTAGGACCTTTTTATTCTGCTGGATAGAATATTAGCTCTTAGATTATATTTATATGTAGGGCTAGGATTGAATATTTGCTAGGGTATCCCTTGTGGCTTATAAAAGGGTTGTTCCAAGTTGTATTCAGCAGTTTTTGGACGTTATCAATATAGTTAGCTTGCTATCGCAGCTTTTTACCTCTCCCTTTCTTTTGGGATTGAGTTGTGGGTGTTTAAGCTATTCCCTAATGTGATCTAGCTCTCTGTTTTCCCTACTTCTGATTATTTCTCTTCATAAGCTGATTGCATTAGTTAGTATCAGAGCAAGTTCTGGTCTAGTGGGTTTGTGTTAGGTTATCATATCTCTCTCTTAGGTCTCTGAACTGACCAACATCTACATTACAGAACTCTAAGGTGTCATCTGCAAACAAAAGGTGTGATATCTCCATCTAATGCAATTGCTCCCTCCCTACTTTGAATCCTTTGATATATCCTAGCTCCATTGCCCTTTTCATCAAGCGGCTGGAGGCCTCCATCACAATAAGGAAGAGAAACGGGGACAAAGGATCACCTTGATGCAAGCCTCTTGAATTACAAAAGAATCCAGAAGGGGAATCATTTACAAGCACTGAGAATTTCACTATAGAAATACAAAACTCAATCCATCTCCTCCATCTCTCCCCAAAACCTATCCGCTCCAACAAGTAAAGCAAAAAACTCCAACACACATGATCACCCTGTCTCAAACCCCTTCCATTTTCAAAATACCTGTCCAAGCTTCCATTCAAATTGATAGAGAATTTTACTGTTGTCATACATGTCATGACCCAAGCAATAAAGATCTAAGAGTTGCTTCCATAAATCTCCATGAGATAGTATAATAGGCCTTCTTAATATCTACCTTCATTGCAACTCTAGCTGGCCTTTCATTTTTATGATAGTTCCTCAATAACTCCTGAGCAAGCAATATGTTATTTGTAATACTTCTACCAGGGACAAAAGCTCCTTGATTAGTGCTAATACATGTGCTAAGGATAGATTTAATCCTATTTGCAATAATCTTCGCAATGCACTTATACAAAACATTACAAACTGATATAGGTCAAAAATCACCAAAAAAAGTAGGATTCTGAACTTTTGGAACTAAGGTTATGATTGTAGAATTCACCTCTTTTAAAAGTTTACTAGTTGAGAAGAAGTTTAGGACTATTTTTGTAACATCATCCCCAATAACACTCCAAGTTCTCTTAAAAAATAATGCATCAAATCCATCCCTCCCAGGAGCTTTGTCATCTTTAAGAGAGAAAATAATAGCTTGAACCTCTGCTTTAGTCACAGGCAATTGCATTCTCTGAGCTTGCTCTTCAGATATAGGATTAGCAATAAACTGAGTCACATCAATAGCATCTCATTCTTCACTATTTTTGCTTAACAGATTTTTATAAAGTTGAATGAATTCATTAGCAATATCTTGTCTCTACTCAAATTTCTGCCCAGACTCCGATGTGATAAACATAATAGCATTATTTTGTCTCCTTTGAGTAGCCTGTTTATGAAAAAAGGAGGTGTTTTTATCTCCCAAGTGAAGCCACTGAATACGAGATTGTTGTCTATAAAAAGTCTCTTCAGCTTTAACCATCATCTGATAATGCTGCATAACCACTTTCTCCTCACTTTTAAGATCATCGCACAAGGGACTATCATCAATTTGTCTCTGAATATTACCCAAATTTACTTTGGCTTCCTTCACTTTCAGAGGCAAGTCTTCAAAATGAGTCATATTAAGCTGCTTTAGTCTAGTTTTCACCTTCTTCAATTTTTGAGTCACAACAAACATAGGAGAACCTCTAATCCTACAATTCCATACACTATTGATAAGAGAGAAGAATTCAAGATGATCCATCAAAAAGTTATTCAATCTGAATGGTTTTTTAACATGCGTAATAGCAGACTGCACCTTCAAAACAATAAGAGCATGATCTGAGATACTAGGCAGATCAAAAATAGCTTCAGAATTAGAAAACTGATTACCCCAGCATTCATTCACAAAGATTCTATCAACTTTCCTAAAGAAAGTACCATTTGACCATGTAAACATCAAACTTGAATGCCTCAAATCCACCAATTCAGCATCTTCAATACACACACCAAACTCTATCATACAATCAGGCCATTCAGTAGACCCACCAAGTCTTTCATGTCTAAATCTAATGGCATTAAAATCCTCCATTAAAAACCAAGCTTCATTTTTGTGGAGTCCAGCAAGAGTAACAATATCTGTCCACAACTTCTTCCTTTCCATATATAAAAGTTACGGCACAATTAAAAGAACTTAGCTTATCCCAAATGTTACAATGAATATACTGATCAGAGCTTTTAATACAGGTAATATCCAACCTCTTTTTATTCCAGATGACCCAGATTTTACCATTGGGGGCAAAAGAATAGTTATGAAGTAACCCCCAACTTGGAGCAATAGAATTTTATTTTAGTTTCAACAAGGCACAAGAGAGGGAACTGATACTGCTTCGAAACCCTCCTAACTTCATTTTGTTTAAGGGAGCTATTTAGCCCCATAATATTCCAAGCACCTAAACTCATTAATAACAAATAGGGCAATATTAATTCTCGGCATCCCCTTTTATGGGAATATCAATAAACTTGCCTCTTCTAGGCTTCAACAATTTAATCTTCTCTCTACCAACACCCAATTTAGAAGATATAACACTTGAGGAAAGTGAGGGATTCCTACTCTCAGAAGATTTAAATACTATAGCTGCAACTTCTTGCGCAGCAATAGTATCTCCAATTTCATGCAAAATAGGGTCCCCATCCCCATCTAGTAAATCAACATCTTCATAGCATCACGCAGCGAAATCATTTCACGATAAATAATTTTATGCAAATTCTCCTTATTCACCTTATCCATATCAAACTCTTCCATTATGAATTCAGGATCACCTAATGGTTTCTCTTCACCAGAATCAATAACAGGTTCGAAACCAAGCTAATCACATCATCCTCAACACTCAAAGAATCCTCCATTATATTATCCGCTCTTTCATTATAATTCATACACAACCAAACCAGTCACCCAACAAAACCATAAAATAAAGTATTCAAAAAATGGATCAAAACCCCAACTAGATCAACACATTAAGAGAATCAGTCAGTAACAAGAGGGAAAATAGCAAGAAACCAAACCAAATAGCAAAGAAAATGATGGAAAATGAGCCAAACACCACAAGCGAACCTTCTAGAGAGAGAAACTGATGATGTCTTCAATGAACTATTTCACACCATTTAGATTATGGGAGGACTTTCACATGCACCCCATCCATATTGAAAAAATGACACACCTTTGCCTGAAAAGAGTGGAAAGAAGCTTTATAGCGACGTGAATCAGGAGTTATTTTGTAGCTTGAGTAGAAAATATTCTTGGTTAGATGTTATGTCTGATGAGAATGGGAACCAGAGAGCTCCTCTACTGTCTCCATTATCAAACCAGAAAAGAAATTTTGGAGTAGTGACAAAAAACTAAGAACACATGGGTCACCCTTTTGAAGGGGCTGGGGCCATGATGATTACACTGCACTTTTGAACAACAAAAATTCATATGAAGAATTTGATTGCATTCATTCACAGGACAAGACAAAGGAAGAGACTACTGGTACTAATGTAAATCTAATGATGATGCTGATGCTGATGCTGCAACCAAAATTGTGAGATTTTCTTTTTGGGATCTCTATGCTTGTTGGGGATGGGAGGTTTAATTTTGCATGAATGTATATAAAAGTTGTTTATAGATTGAGATTTCTACATTACAACATGAAACTTTATATATGAAGGCGACAACTTAATCATTACTTTGTTTGAAAAACTTTTAGTTCTGATGGGGATCATACATGTGATTTTAACATGTGTTTATGTTCTCTTGATCCGTGTTGTGCTTTAGATTTTTTTTTCCTTATTTTAAGGTGCAACAACCTTCTAGTGTGTCTTTTGGAGTACTTGTAGAACATAACATGAATGACCTGCATTTATTTTCTCCTCATTGTTTTGAAATTAAACCAGACAGCGCCATGTGTCCAGGAGTTAAAACTCTTGGAAATTGGCATTCCAGAAGTTTGGAAGCTTCACTACATCAAGGCACTCGTTCAGAACCTTCATCTGCAAATCCATGTTCATTTGTTGATATCTCTCCTATTGTTTTTGCAAAGGACTCAAATTATTTAGTTGCAGTTACATCTGTGCAGTTTGCTCCATCATCATTTCTGTCAGAGGTTGGGAATTATGGGAAATATGCTAGTGTTAAAAATTTTAGCATGTAAGATATCGCAGAATTTATTTTCATTATAATATCATTCTGTACATTCTATGCTATTGTTTTTGAGTTTCTTTATTTTTTCATCTTTTTTATTTTTTGTTTGTGTGATCACCTGCTGATGTTGTGCCTTGTCATCAATCTTTCTCTCTCTCTTTTCAAGAGTTGATACAGCTGTAACAATTGATGTATCTCAAGTTCTGTTAGTATTGATCCTCTTCATATTTTTTGCGTTCTCTTATTCGTTTTCTGCAGTTCTTTTCCTTCTTTATAATTTTTATACATTTCTCGCAGGATATAGGATATTTTATGAGCTTAGGGGACAGAAATATAAATATATTTTAACAATATTATCACTGAAAAGAACATATATTGTATACAAATCTATTAAATCTTAACTCAACAAAGCAAAACTGCAAATCATGGTGCTATGAACTAATATTTAAAAATGTAAATTTCCCATACTAACATTCCATACTTGGGATGTCCTTATATATTCAATTTTTTCCTGAACTCTTGCTAATAAAATTGTTATTTTGTCACATATAAGTTGAGATCTATATTGCCTTTTGTATTTCATATATTCATTTGAGAGACAGACAAGTATAAAGAATAAATCAGAACACATGTCTTAAAAAATAAATTGTATTTGTTGCAAGTCATTATTGTTGTTTAGTTTACTTGATCCTTCTATCATGACGAGTTAGTGGTCTCATGACTTATAAAATCTTAGAATCTAGCAATTTTTGTTCTGCCTGCATTGCTCATTAAATCTACTTTGAAATAAATGGGTGGGTTCTGTTGAGGTATATTCTGGTTTGGAGAAGATTGTTGTGATTTATATATATATTGTTCTCTTCTTATTTTTTTATAAAGCAAACTGCTTGAAAATACATAATTAGTGACCAGATTTACTAAAGTTGCGTAATATGTCCTGAGATGGATATTTGTTAATTAATACTTAGTCACCTAGAGTAATGATGCTTAGGAAACTAGTGGGATGTTTCCTAGACCTAACTTTGTTTTGATGCATGTATCCCTAGAGATATTCATATCAAATGTAGCATGGCAATGGCATTTTCTTATTACAATTATGTGACGGATCATTTTCTAGTGAATTCTTTATTTAGAAAAAATGTTATAGGGATGGGGTTAATCTTGTTATTGTTTGTTGTTAGCTGGTTCTTTGCACAATATTCTTTCTGTTTCTCTTTCGTAGGAAGGATCCTCATCCTTCTCTCCCTATGTTTTTTTATTAAGACTCTTTTGTATTTTACCAATAAAAAAAAGTGCACATTGGCTATAACGTGCAACACAGACATATTGGCTCAAATGTGTGCAGATGTTCTTGTTCTCCCCCTGCTCCACATACTTGACTTAAAGGTTTGAGCATGTCCATATAAGCATTAGGCACTTGTTCCTTGTTTTGGATGTTCTCTTTGTGTTTTTCCCCTTCGAGTAAATCTAAATCTATTTTACATACAATTTATAATTTTTAATGTCATTAATAAGATGTTCTTGCTGGCAGGTTCTCTCAAAGCTGAACACAGATCCTTCAAGAATTCTTTATGTGTGTGGTCATGCACTTGAAAATAGCCTTCAACCAGAAAACTCTATACAAATTAAGCCATGGAAGCTTGAAGAAGATGATACAACACTGTTGGTGCACAAAGACAAGCACATTGGCTCAATTGTGTGCGGATTGTTCTTGTTCTCCCTCCTGCTCCGCATACTTGACTTAAAGGTGTGAGCATGTCCATATAAACATTAGGAACTGAGTATACCTTACATTGTTCCTTGTTTTGGATGTTCTCCCTGTTTTTTCCCCCTTCGAGTAAATATAAATATATTTTACATATGATTTATAATTTTTAATATTGTTAATAAGATGTTCCTGCTAGCAAGTTTTTTTCAAAGCTCAACAAAGATCCTTCAAGAATTCATCATGTGTGTGGTCATTCACTTGAAAATTGCTTTCAGCCGGAAAACTCTATACCAATTAAGCCATGGAAGCTTGAAGAAGATGATACAACACTAATGAATCTTATCCCTTTCTTAAACGTAAGCATCCTATCATTATCAGAGTATATTTATATAAGGAACTCTTCTTCCCTTCTTGATTATCATGGATGTACTTAGGCTTATGCTAGATTTTAGTATTAATTAGCTACCTGTTTTGCTTCAGATGTTGCCCGATTTAGACCAGCTGATATTCGTCTTGTACTAGCCTATTATCAAGGGTGTGATAGTCCAAAGAGCACCAAAGGTAAAGTTTCTTCCCTATTTGTGTGTTTGCTTACTATTTGTATATGTGTAGTGAATAATTCCTAAAATTACATTTAGTCTCATCTTTTTTGATCGTAGGACTTGGCCCAACCATTAGTGACCCGAGTCCTTTTGAGAGTGGGTAGATGAAAAGAAGAGTGAACTGAGCCATTAAATTTAGGCCCATGATTGAAACAAGGCCCAGAGCCCACTCTATTTGAATTAAAGTTCTTTCTGACTCCCTCACGTGTAATACCCCGCTCCAACACATGGTATGATATTGTCCGTTTTGGGCCTGAGCCCGCACGGTTTTGCTCATGGGTTTTACCCCAAAAGGCCTCATACCATTTGAAGAGAACATACTACATATAAGCACATCCCCTTTTTCACACCCAGGCGATGTGTTGGAGCGGGGTATTATAGTTGGTATCAGAGCCTGAACCCAGCCAGAAATGTGCCGACGAGGACGTCGGGCCTCGTAGGGGGGTGGATTGTAGTAACCCTTGTGGACGGGTGTGAGTGGGCGGGTGCGAAGACAGACACTGGGCTGAGCTACCACACTGACAGGGTACAGGGTGCTCAATCCCACATCACCTGGGTGTGGAAAAGGGGATGTGCTTATATGTAGTATGTTCTCTTCAAATGGTATGAGGCCTTTTGGGGTAAAACCCAAGAGCAAAATCGTGCGGGTTCAGGCCCAAAGCGGACAATATCATACCATGTGTTGGAGCGGGGTATTACATCATGTGACCCAACAATACTAACATTCCTCCCTTGCGTGACACGTTGAGAGATAGCTGTCTCCCACCCCAAACGAGTACCTCCCCCTGACTTAACACGTGTCCCATAATCACCAGGCCTCATCTCACGTGCTCTCGGAGCGTGGACATCCTCTCGTGTTCTTATTTGATTCTCCCACTCCCTTTGTAACTTCCAAAAGTCCATTGAGTTTCTTTGAATGGCCTAATTGCGGTGACCACCACTCCTCTTCTAAAATTAGGGAGTTAACATCTCTATCGACAAATGAATTCTCTGTCGACACTAATTCCGACGCACATTCCTCTGACAAAGTAACTTTGTAACCCACTTCTTCGCCTTCGTTAAGGACGAACGTTGGGATCTCCCCACCAACAACAACAGTGAGAACTACCTTCTCTATCTATTGTCTCATTGGCTTCTATTTTTTGGCCACAAATAGAGCTTGACACCACATATGTAATGGCAACCTATGTATTAAGATTCGCCTCTCCTTTTTCTTCTATAGAAAGCCAGAACACCCTGTCCAAAAATACCAAACGTCTAGCAATAGGAATGCCTGACCCCAATTCTCTTCTCTTCGTGTAATACTCTGACTGCCTCCTTGGATGATGGGAGGTGGAACAACAGCAACAGGCCATTCGACAAGGCCGTAACTCTTATCCCACTCAAAACCTTCCAGACTTTTGTTGCCCACTCTTCAATCTACACCAAGTGACCCACCTCCTTGTTAAATTGACCAACAAGGAACAACCGAAACACTTTCTTCTACCAACATTTGCTTCATTTTGAAGGTGTCCTCTTGATGATGTCCTAGCCTTGACATTGCTGGAAGTGGGAAGTTGAGGTGACCAATCGCGTGAATGTGTCCTTATCGGTTTGTTACCTAAAGTTTGTGTTGTTGGATACCACTCTCATGTTCACGTGGCACTCTTAACAGGATGCGTGTTAGCCCGTAAAAATTAGAGTTTGCCCTCCTTAACACCAATTGGTTTTAGGTGAGATGGCGGCTTGAGATCTGACAAGTGGTATCAAAGCCAAAAGGTCACGGGTTTGATTCTCATGAGTGCCATCATGCGGGGGAGTGTTGTTGGATACCACTCTTATGTTCACGTTGCACTCTTTGTAGGATGTGTATTAGCCCATAAAAGATTAGAGTTTGCCCTCCTTAACACCAATTGATTTTAGTTGAGATAGAGATCTGACAAGAGTTTGTTTATTTGTTTTATTTTTTCATTTCACTTCCTTTTACTTTCACTTTCCACTATTAGTTTATACCCAACCAAACGGAACCTAGGTGTAGAGCATTGAACTGGAAAAGGGACAAAGGGGATTCAAGTATTGGCTTGATTGAGTTACGTGTTTATTTTTTGCCATTATTCTGTTGGTCAAATTTGTTTATGCTTATGTTTTACGAGTCAACGTTATTTGGGTTACTTAAAGATTGTTGTATATGGGTTGTATTAGTGGTCTATGGGAAGTTATGTGATTGGGTCTTTATATGTGGTCCATGGAAAATTTATATAGTGTCAATGTGACGTCCCATATCATCTGGGGGGAGGGGTTGTTAGCATTTATATGTGTGGATGCCTCCTACATGTGTAGAAGCGTTTTGAACACCATGAGCATGGAGGGTGTGCAAGGCGGACAATATCTACACAGTGGGGCGAGTTGTGACAAAATGGTATGAGAGCTAGTCCTCAGTTGGAAATGGGGTGCCTGCACAACCCTATGAGGGTTAGGCCATTGTGAACACTTGGTCCAACAGGGGGTGATTGTGATGTCGAACATCGCCTTGGAGGGAGAGGTTGTTGGCACTGTGTGTGGATGCATCCTACATGTGTACATGCATTTTGAAAACCATGAGCACGAAGAGTGTGCAAAACGGATAATATCTACACAATGGGGCGGGTCGTGAAGCGCAAAGTTTAAAGTTTCTACTTTTGTATTTGTTAGAGACAATGATTTAGATATCTTATCTTTAGAATTTTGTTAATTAAAGATAAATATGAGATAAGGATCCTTAAATTTATCTCTATCTCAGGAATCAAAGAGAGAGGGGGAAAGATCAGTTGGTTTGAGACAGTTTCCAGTAAAATTTCTCATTCACTAGAATTTTTCCACCAAATGTTGTTCGTTTTTTTCTTGTTGCGGAGTTATCTTCCTTTTTATTCTATACAAAGCACATTTTAGCAGCCACAAGTGTTGAATCACGTTCTCAACTTAGTGATTCATATAAATTAAAGAAGATGACGAAAATTTATTTGCCATGATTCATTTGAATTAAAGAAGATTTATTTGCAGGATCAAAATTAAGTTACTTTAATTATTATTTTGTATTACACACACACAATAGAGGAAAAAAGGAAAAGAAAAAGGGTAAAGTCAATCTTGCAAACAAGATAAAACATTTCACTGTTCCTTGCTCATCTTGGGGGAGATTATTAGAGATATTGACTTCTTATCACTAGACTTTGTTAATTAAAATGAGATAAGGATACATAGTCTTATCTATCTCAAGAATCAAATATGCCTTTAAATATAAGCATTACCATTGTATTGTTTGAGTTGAGAAAAAATAGTGAAAATTAGAGCTCTCCGGTGGATGTAGGCCTTTCAGGCCGAACTGCATAAATCATTTATACATTTTGTTCAAAATTTATCAATGGTATCGGTATCAGCATAAACCTTTTGTCTAATAAATGCATACCTTTTAGGCGTCAAGATTTGTTGTATGTATTAGCTCTAGAACTATAAAGTGACTCATAAAATGACCTAAAAACATGATCCTTCTTCTTCTTCTTCTTTTTCTTCTTTTAATCTATGCAATCAGATGTTGTCATCTAGAGGCCATTTTTCTTATTTTTACATCCTAATGCCTTAGTTTTATTACTCTTAACCCTTTTCATATTTTTGGCCTTCAATGTAAGACCTCAAAACCCTAATTAGTTGTCTCAATTTCAAACAACCAATTCTCTGTAATTACAGCAAGCAATCATTTCTAAAACCTAGAAAAATCTTATCCATCCTAGTTTTCAGAGCCTACAACCCTTTAAATGTTAAACCTATAAATTTCCTTTTTGTAACCTTTGCGTACAATAAACCTAATTTTAGGCAGTATCATTTTGTAGTGCTTTGCTACATCATCTCCTTTCTCTTTTTCCATATCTGTTATTGTTTTAGTTATTGGTGATACAGGTTGTACAGAATGTCACATGTTGTCTAGATGACAAAAAGGTGCTTGTGCTGTTATTAGATTAATGTTGATTTTATTCATATTACACTAGCAAAACACTCCATTAATGTATAGTAGCACTGCTGCTAAAAAGAAATATAGATCCATGTGATTGATATTTATGTTGATTTAACTTGGTGTACGAATATGATAATGCAAAGTCATTTTCTTGTCTATGCACTAGTGCAAACAAGGCCTATGATACTTGAGGGCCCTTTTGTACTTGTTGTATCATTCTGGACAATAACAAGAATTCGTTGGGCATAAGCATTGTGTTAGGCATGTTTTCAATGTGTCAAATTTTGTTAAGCAAATTCTGTAACTCTACCGTTTCACCAACATATGACTCGCATCAAGTCTCATCTTAGTTAAGTTTTAATATTAAAGTATGTATATGTTTGTGGGTTCAAATGGTCAATTAGAGGACCTAAGGGTGAAAGGTTTCATACGTCTTAGTGTGTCACCTTCGAGAGCACCGGTCCTTTTTGCTAAGAAGAAGGATGGGTCACTACGGTTATGTATTGACTACCAGAAACTAAACCTTGCAACAATCAAGAACAAATATCATTTGCCAAGGATAGATGATTTGTTTGATCAACTTAAGGGAGCGAAGTGTTTCTCTAAGATTGACTTGAGGTTGGGGTATTACCAATTGAGAGTCAAGGAGGAGGATGTCTCAAAGACGGCTTTTCAAACACGGTATGGTCATTATGAGTTCCTTGTAATGTCTTTCGATTTAACAAATACACCGGCAACATTTATGGACTTAATAAATCGGGTGTTTAGTGCATTCCTTGACGACTATGTAGTAGTGTTCGTGGATGATATTCTTGTGTATTCTTCATCAAGGGAGGAACATGAGAATCATTTGAGGACAGTGTTATAAATTCTAAGGAAAAATTGATTGTATACCAAATATGAGAAGTGTGAGTTTTGGCTATCAGAAGTGAAGTTTCTCGGACATGTGGTTTCGAAAGGGAGAGTTTCTGTGGATCCTTCCAAGATAAAAACTATAATGGATTGGGAATGGCTAAAGAATGTGTTTAAAATTCAGAATTTCTTGGGATTAGCTGGTTATTACTAGAGATTTGTGGGGGATTTTTTAGGTTAGCGGCACCTATGACGAGACTCACTCATAAGGGAGTCAAATTTGCATGGAATGAAGCTTGTGAGCTTGCTTTCCGGGATTAAAGAAGAGATTAACTACTGCTCTAGTTTTAGTGATTTCAGAATGTGGGTTGGGATATGTTATATATTGTGATGCTTCACGTGATGGATTGGGTTGCGTGTTGATGCAAACAGGAAGAGTTGTTGCTTATAGGTCATGTCAACTAAAGACAAATGAGCAAAACTACTGAACTCATGATTTGGAATTAGTGGCGATTATTTTTGCTTTAAAGGGGTGGAGACATTACTTGTACTGGGAGAAATTTGAAGTCTTCTCTGATCACAAGAGTCTCAAATATCTCTTCACTCAAAAAGATTTGAACTCTAGGCAATGGAGATGGGTCAAATACATGCAGGATTATAACTTTGATCTTCAGTATCACCCGAGAAAGGCCAATGTAGTAGCCAATGCCTTGAGTAAAAAATCACATGGAATGTTGGCTAGCATTGCCATTCGAGAATGGAAGATGATGGAAGACATAGCGGAGTTGGGCTTGTACTTCAATGAGGATAGTGAACCGACTACCTTGTTTATCCTTGTTGCTCAACCAACTTTGGTTAATGATGTAATTGAGGCATAAGGGCAAGATGAGGAAATGAAAGTTATTCACACTTGGATTTCAGGTGGTGAAGTTTTGGAAGGGTGATCTTTGCATAAGGATGGGAGTTTATGATTCAAAGGGAAGATGTATGTACCTATTTTGTGTAGGGAGGGTATTCTTCGAGAATTCCATTATTCTAGGCTTGCGGTACATCCTGGTGAGACGAAAATGTATTATAACCTAAGCCGACAGTATTGGTGGAAAGCTATGAAAAGGATGTGGCTGAATTTGTGGCTAAGTGTCTTACTTACCAACAAGTGAAAGCTGAACATCAAAGACTGGCTGGCTTGTTACAACCATCGTCAGTGGTAGAATGGAAATGGGAGCGTATCACTATGGATTTCGTAATAGGACTTCCGAGGTCACAGAGGGGACATGATGTCATGTGGGTCTCGATAGATTGACTAAGATGACTTATTTTCTGCTTATTCGGGTCACGAATGGTGCAGAGAAACTTAGTAAATTATACGTGGAGTAAATTGTGAAGCTTGATGGAGTGCTAGTGTCTATTATTTTAAACAGGGATCCTAGGTTCACTTCATGATTTTGGCAGGGTTTCAGTTAGCTCTTGATACGGAGTTGCATTTCAGTACAGCTTTCCATCCTCAGACTAATGGTCAGTTTGAGCATACCATCCAGATATTAGAGGATATGTTCAGAGCTTATATCTTGGATTTTGGAGGAAATTAGGAAGACCATTTGTCGTTGGTGGAGTTTGCTGCCTTGGGATCGGATATAGTTTATGAGACTACGGAGAAAATCAAATTGATTTGTCAATGGTTGATCACGGCACAAAGTAGATAGAAAAGTTATGATGATCGAAGGAGGAGACCTTTGTCATTTGAGGTGAGAGACCATGTGTTTCTCAAGGTTTCTCCACGCAAGGGGTTGATGAGATTCGGAAGGAGTGGCAAGTTATTGCTGAGATTTATTGGACCATTCGAGATTTTGGAGTGTGTTGGCGAAGTGGCTTATCAGTTAGCTTTACCACCAATTAGAGGGAGTTCACAATGTCTTTTATGTTTCCATATTGAGGAAATATGAGCTAGATCCGTAATATATTTTGGGTTGGACAGACTGTCACGCTCAAAATCCAGTTCGTCGGGACTCCCCCGGTCTGAGCCCGAATTCCTGGGTATGAACCCGTTCACTCAACCACATGAACTATTCCAACACTAATCTCACCTTGATATCATGCTCTGATACCAAGTTATCAGGCTCCAAAATCCAGTTTGCCAGGAATCCCCTGATCTGAGCCCGAATCCCAAGTAGTGAGGTATCACGATTGCCTGATCGTCACTCTACGACCCGAACAGCCATGTCAATCTACTACCAACATCACCCTCAGTTCTTACCTGGAACACCAGATCATTAAATACAACGGAAGTCTTTACATTATCGATACATTCATCCTTTGCCAAATATGTTACAATGACCAAGCAATCTAGATGGTTATCTAAAAATCAGTGTAAGCATTTATAGCACCATTAACATCATACTTGCAAGCATACATAACCAATTCAAGGACACTACAAACATCATTTAATAAAAACATATATACATAGGTTCATTCACAACCCTCAGTCCCTGCAACTTTTTGCACAATCGAAACCATCATTTTGCACAATTGAAGTGTTGGTTTTGCACAATCGAAATGAAAGTTTTGCATGATCGAAACATCTCGCATGATCGAAGTAGTATCGAAGTTCTATCGAAGGTTTTCAACATTCGGGATCTCACACTACAATCTTTTGCACAAGCGAAATGGTACTTTTACACAATCGAGAATTTTGATTATGCAAAATAATGATTTCGCACAATCAAAATTCCTCTGCTGAGAATTTTGCTATCTCACACTTTGCTCATTTTTTGATTAAATCTCTATTTTTAACATGCATGCCCCCATGTTCATCACTAATCCATCAACACAATCATCCTCACAAGTTTATACATGTGAAAATAAACATAATTAAAAGATCATCATTTAAAATGTCTAGCATTATACCATGCCTATAATATGTAGAATTATAAGTCGTAAACAACACATGCTTAAAAACGTATTTAAACGTATACAACCATAAAGAATAAATAACACATGTTCTCGAAAACATAAATGGTCTTTACATATTTTTCACATGCATGTAGTCCACAATTTGAACATATATAACAATAAAATAATTCAAAATAGGAAATCCTATCACTTGAGTCCAACTCATGGATGCTCACCATCAACAATCTCCTTGTCATGCCCTGAAAAATGTTTTTGTAGGGAGATGAGTTCAATGACTCAAAATAATATGTTGTGCAATCCATTCAAGTTCTCATTTCATATCATTAGATAAAGGAAATTCAACATACATAGTCAAGCTACTTGTCATGCTTCCTAGTATTCTAGTCAAAGTTACGACGTTTATTTCCATGTCATACTCATCAAATGCATTGACAACCACAATATTCACAACATGCTTCATTGTACAATCTATCATATCTATAACATATGACATAACTGAATTCATACACAATTCACCCAATTCACATAAGCCACGTTATTTCATATAAAACTCAACACAAAATCACATTGCTCTCAGAATTAAACTCACACTCACACACACCTTTAAGATATGTACTGAAGTCCCACATCTCAAGTCCTTGGTTGTTATGGGCTACTAACCCATCCGATTACCATCCAACTTGTAATACGTCGCTTCAACACATGGTATGATATTGTCCGCTTTGGGCCTAAGCCTGCACGATTTTGCTCTTGGGTTTTACTCCAAAAGGCCTCATACCATTTGAAGAGAACATACTACATATAAGCATATCCCCTTTTCCACACCTAGGCGATGTGGGATTGAGCACCCTGTACCTTGTCAGTGTGGTAGCTCAGCCTAGTGTCTATCTTCACACCCGTCCACAAGGGTTAATATAATCCACCCCCTACGAGGCCCGACGTCCTCGTCGGCACACTTTCGGTTGGGTTCAGACTCTGATACCAACTATAATACCTCGCTCTAACACATGGTATGATATTATCTGCTTTGGGCCTGAGCTCGCACTGTTTTGCTCTTAGGTTTTACCCCAAAAGGCCTCATACCATTTGAAGAGAACATACTGTATATAAGCACATCCCCTTTTCCACACCCAGGCGATGTGGGATTGAGCACCCTGTACCCTATTAGTGTGGTAGCTCAGCCCAGCGTATGTCTTCACACTCGCCCACTCACACCCGTCCACAAGGGTTACTACATAACTTGCGCAAGGTTGAGGTCTTTCAACCCCAAGGAAATGTTTTCCCCCTCTTTTTCCCATGAGTCATTTATGAGAATTCACCCCACACACACAAGATATATCACGTCTTACACATACATTCACACGTTTCAATGCATTGCACCCAACACATGTCCTAAGTTCATCCTAGCATGTCATACAATTATTCACAATGACACACGTATACGTTCTAATTCCAAAAATGAGGTTTTTCAACAAATTCCTCAATTTGTACCAGCTAACCGAAACTAGGTTGAGAAGGAAATTCATGAATTTTGGAACATGGATGGAGGTGTAGACCTGTGTGGAGTCCATTGGGATGAATTATGAAGGGTTTACGCGCATGTAGTTGTGTATGTGTTGTAGTTTCTGTGGTTGGAAATTTTTAACAATAATTGTTGTGATCGATGAGAGGTACTTGAATATGTGGATGATGACATGTGGTACAGAATGAACTGTTCACCTCCTTTTCCTATACGAACTTAGGTATTGGAAATCGAGGCATGGCAAAATGGTATCAGAACTCGATAAAGGATACGGTGTATTGATGTTCCGCATTCTCACCCTCGAGTTCTTGTATCATTTTGGGTATGAGAAGTCAGGGTGTGACACTTTGAATCCTATTTTGATTAATATGACCGAATCTAAGATGCCAAAGATACATTAAGTAAGAAGAAACACATTTCCTTTTGACATTTAGATTCTTTATTTCTACATTCAACTCATTATCATGCAAAACATAAGAGCTAGGAGTTAATAAATAAAGACCATCCACCAATGCACTAGTAGCAATAACATGTCCATTCAATTTAATTGAAAAACTTTTCCAAACATAAAAACATAGTTTTAGAAATAAAATTCAAAACTAAATACTTAGACATCAAAATTTGCCACTTGTCCTGTGCATAAAGATAGTTTAAGATAAAAACTCATCCCACTCTAAAATGCATGAAAAGAAAACACTCCTTAGAATAGGTCACTCCATTGGAATCTTTAGAAATTCTGACCAACTTTATCTTTCTTGCCCCTTTGTTGACGAAACCTTTCACATAGTCTTGTTTATCGCCTGTCTTCCTTTTCTTGCTCAATCCCCTAGACCTTGAGGGTCCCTTAGACTTATTATCAGAAGACATAATATCTTGAGAAGTGGATATAGAAGAAGAGTCATAAGGAAATGCAACTCTAATTCTATCAGCAAACATCTTGTCAAGCTCGCTGATGATATCCCAAGCATGCTTGTATCATATGAAATTCTGCTGTAACTCCTCAGATATAGAAGTCATAATACAGAGTAAAGCAATTTCACGGGACTTATGTTATTGCTTATATCTATCAAACTCAACACTTGTAGGTTCACCCTCCTTATAAGGAAAAAGTTGGCAAGGTGAATCAAATGCTATCTTGTGAGAAATTTTTTCAAGACCTCTGATGAGATCCTTCCTCCATTGAACATAATTAGTTGGTACGATTAGCATATGAACAAGTGGATTGATGGGAATTGACATAGCGAATCTGAAAAACATATATTTAACATCATACAATAATACAATCACTAAAATGGCTCCTTTAACAATTAAGCATAATAATCAGAATACTAATTACCACGAAAGTAATACCCTGAGAGGGTACTACTCCCACTAATTAGTTGGTCTTGCCCCATTAAGGCATCCCATGCTCCCTATGAGTAACTCCTGATTTTCTTTTGCCTTACTAGAATAATAACATTTACCCTTCCAATGAGAACAAATTCTATTATTCTAAGTCAAGTGTGTACCATTATTGATCTCAACATTTATCCAAAAGAAATATTACCATTCTGATGAAAACAATATTCTAATGGAATAATATTGAGAAATCAATCTTGAATGCTCCATACTTTATATTATCTCTGAAGAGGGATTAATATAAAACATCATACTATGATTGATAACGAACTTTGTGGGGCTTTGTATTGTAAGATTCATCTTCCACTTGATATTTTAAAACATTGAGAGTTTTCTAGTTTATAATATGCTTACATATGATACTTAATTTGAATCTTTTGCCATATTTGAGCAAATTTAGACTTCACCAATTTCAAAATTTGGAGGGTTTTATCAAAAACAAATTTTCAACACTTTCCCAAAACAAATCTCCAATTATCTTTAAGAAAACTTTGAAGTCTCTAATTTATCATAAACTTGCAATCATCAAATTAATACATAATTAGATTCATTGTCCCAATGCATGCAACTACCTTTGTCATACATCTATATATCTAATTGCATACAAGCACATAAACAAATAATGAACAATATTCATGGATTAGACATTTCTATAAAAGAAATACAATAGATATAAAAACTTCTATTTCCAGTCAACTGCCTCTATGGTTTGGTCCATAGCTTAAGAAAAATCATCACTAGGCCCACCGACAAGTAGAAGAAGGTCAAACCATTCATGCATAGCACCCGACCTGCATAACCCAAGGATGTGCACACATGGGAATCACCCAGAGGTAACCCACACGTCACATAGCATGGTGACACACCATGCGTGTGCATGCGCATATGCTGCCCTAAGGCAGCATAGCGCACTGTCATGCCCCGCAGATGGAAGCTATACCACACAGGCACCACGCGTGCACAACAGGAGGATGATATGTGAGTCTACATGGCAGGAAGGTTCCAGAACATTCTAGACTTCTCTACACAAGTGTGGACTCTTCCGAAATTCTCTAGAATTGTGTGGAACTCTCTAGACTTGTGTGGAGTTCTCTAGTATTTTCTAAACAGAGGCAGGAGAGCTTAAATGTTCATTTCCTGGGAAATTCCAGATCCCATTTTTAAGCCCAGAAATGAGTCTTAGTGAGGAACTTGAAGCAAAGTTGCTGGAGACCATTCTGCAGATCTTGTAGTTGGAGTTTGGGTGCCTAAAACCATTGTCATGATACAAACAACACTGTGACTATAATTTCCTGAGCTACTGAGCTTTGAAAATGGTTTGAATACATTTACTTGATCATTTTTACATCCATTTTGTAACCAATTTCTAAGATATCAATAGCTGCTTAAAGTAAGTATCTGAGCATTAAGCAAGGATATATTTGTTTTGTTTGAATATATTAGCTTGCTGTGGTTAATTTAGATTAATTTAATGAGTCTGCTGTCATTAGAAGCAAATCTCTTCTGGTCTCATAAATATAAATTCATTAATATAGCAAGCATTTGAAACATCATCTCAGAATGACTATCCTGAATCTCTTTTATGCATTATTTTGTTGTCAAAATGTTTTATGTGGTCCAACCTGAATTGAAGTATTTCTGGGAAGCATAATAAGCCTTGGACAGGTGTAATTTGGTATATTAAGATTGTCTTTGCTGAGAGGAAGGTGTATTAGAGTATGCTATGAAAACTAATACCTTGAAACCCCCTAATTTCAGCATGAACAGTAACTGTCATAACATAACCTGCTGCTGTCTAATGCTAAATTGACTACGAGGTTAAGTTTGTTTTTATTTGTTCTTAGCAAGCAAGTGTATCTCGCTATAATGAGACTATTTCATCTGACTTGAGGTCAAAATAGAGGGTGCAATTCATCTCAATACCCTAAAACCACAAAAGAAATAAATAAATAAAGGGGGTTGAGTGAACAGTGTCGGCCTATTTAGACTTGTTGTTGTCATTGCTTTAAATGATCTTTAATTTATGTCATTGATTCTCTTGGCCTGTAGATATTGTGAGCACATTTAGTTACACCTATCAAGTACTGTTTTGAGTTCAAATCATAAAGGTAAGATGTATTCCAAAATCTGATTCATTAAAACCTCAAATGAGCACTGTTCATTGTTAAAACATACATATACTCTGTTATATTGCACTAGCTTGACTTAGGACCTACAGAAATCATTCTTGCATATGTGTTTATGTTATTTTGATGTATTTCTATTGAAATGAAGTTGTCGCTATGTATGTATAAGAATTTGACCCACTGAAACTAGTATATGCACTCTTTTACTGTCAAAGCTTAGTATGGGTTGTTATAATTATTTTGAAAGCATATTATAGCTTCACCTGATCCTAGCGTGTGTATTTAGACAAACTCAAATCATATTGCTGAAAACTGAAATCTGAAATCCTCATTGCTGAAAACTGAATTTCATATTACTGAAATCTGAATTCTGAATTCCACATTGCTGAAATCTAAATTCTGAATTCCTCATTGCTGAAAACTAAATTCCAGATTTTGAATTCCATATTGCTGAAAACTGAATTCTGAAATTCTCATTGCTGAAAACTGAATTCCATATTACTGAAATCTGAATTCTGAATTCCACATTGCTGAAAACTGAATTCCAATTTTGAATTCCACATTGCTGAAAACTAAATTCTGAAATCCTCATTGCTGAAAACTGAATTCCAGATTTTGAATTCCATATTGCTGAAAATTGAATTCTGAATTCCTCATTGCTTAAAACTGAATTCCATATTACTGAAATCTGAATTCTGAATTCCGCATTGCTGAAAACAGAATTCCAATTTTGAATTCCACATTGCTGAATTCTGATTTTTAAATTCCATATTGCTGAATGTTGAGTTCTAATTTTCTGAACTCTATATTTGCTGAAAAATACTTGCTGACTTTGGTTTCTTTGAGTGCAAATTGCTTTACTAGCATCCTTTGTAGTTATGGTACTAAAAGTCTACTCTAGCTATATTCTTGTCAAGATTAAGAATAGGTACAAGGCCTAAAATATTAGAACAAGCTTTTAAAGAGAATATACCAAGTTGAACAAAAGTCTGAGTAGCTGAGAAGGGGATTTACAGAAAGAGAAGTCTTTTTCAAAACCTTGGTAGCTACATTGAGGATAGTTCATATTGAAGCCTATCACTACAAGAGTTCAAGTGTCATTATCTTCCAAGAAGTCAAGCGGCCGTGTCATTATCATGCTGGACCTTGAAGACTAACTATCAAAGCTTGAAGATTTACAGATCAACCTTAAAGATCGACAATCAAAGCTTGAAGACTTCGCCACTACTACATAGAACTGACTCCACTATCACTATGTATAGTCCAGGTATTGGGATACTTTAGACAGGGGGAGTGTGAGTGATTGTGGTGAGAGATAGCTTGGGCTTTGGGAAGCTTGGGTTGGGTTGAGAGTGGAAAAGCTGTTGTGAGATTTGGTGAGAGTGGTTCAGGAGGAGCTACTCATCAATCATATAAGGTAAAATTGTCCACCTTATACTCTATTTCACTAATTGTTGGCTACTTTGCTAAAAATAGATCACAAGAAGCTAGTTGGAGTACAAAGAGGTGCAAACTTGAACTTTACACATTCTTAGAAGAGAGATCTCAAAGGATGAATGAAATTTGGAAACAATCCACAAAGCAATTGGGCAAGATAGATATTGGCTTTAATGATGATAAAGCCACTCAGGTACAATCAAATAAAACTTATTCAATTTTTATCAAAGCTAAAAATGGTGGTATCTACACTTCATATCCTTTCATAGATGTTGCTACTAGACCTAAATATGAGTTATTGTTCAATGGTTATCATCAATCTAGGGCTAAGTATGTCTCTAGGATCAATGCATGGCCCAAATATGGGAAATTAAAACCCATGGATATTAGAAAAATTGATGCTCACTTGCATCCTGCACCTAAATCATCAAGAGGTTTTGTGAAGACTAAAATGATGTGGATCCAAAGAATATGAACACTGTAAGCATGCTTATGTACACTTCTTTGAAAGTTTCTAATGCTAATACTAAGTGGTATATTGATAGTGGGTGTTCTAGGCACATGACAGGAGACAAAATCAAGTTTAGCTATTTAGAAAAATGTGATGGTGGTCTTGTTATCTTTGGTGATAATAAGGAAGGTAAAATAGTTGGAAGAGGCACAATACTTGAAACTAAAAAATACCGAAGCTAGACAATGTGCTTTATGTAGAGGGTCTTAAACACAATTTGGTCAGTGTCAGTCAACTTTGTGATAATGGTAATCTACTTCTTTTTGATAAAGATGAATGCAAAGTTATTGACAAACAATAAGGAAAGACCATTTTTTGTGCATCAAGAGCCTCTGATAATGTGTACATCATTCATGAAAATACCACCCGAATTGCATGCAAGTGCACTAAAATGAAAAGGGGTAGTATAGATAACTCCAAATCATTGACTACTACCAAGTGCATTCTCACTAGCATTGACAGGTCCATATTTGAAAGCTCATTGCATCTCACTGCTTTTAGACCCAATCACATGTTTGCTACAAAATTTCAAAGTACTTCAAAATTCTCGCATTTATAGAGTGTCAAAAGGATTTCAACGTATAATAAGGGCATAGCTAATCTTAGAAAACATTACACTCCCTTTTTAGACCTATCCCTTGTAGCATTTCCAAATATAGATTGGGGAGGTTCTCTACATGATAGAAAATTCACAATTCCACCTTACTAGCTCTCTTTCTGTTGCCCTTTTGACTTTCACTATCAAAAAAGAGGAGAAAGCAATTAGGATAGGTACTATGTACTTTAGTTTTTGACATTAAATGGCAAAAGGGGGAGATTGATGGTCCATGAGGCCCATGAGCTTGTTTGCCAAGGTTTTAATGTCAAAGGAAACCTCTGGGGACGTTTTAGTCCATTCTCTATTACAAGGGCACTTTGAGTATTTCTACAGTCATTTAATCATTCCTAAGTATGAATTACATTGTTGTATCACATTCTTATCATGACAGCCCCCTCATATTGAGAAATAGCACCAAAACCCCTTCAATTGGCATTTTTGGAATTTCACCAAGTAAGGCTTTGTTTGGCTGAATGATATTATTTATATGTGCATTACATGAGTATTAGTTTAGCTACAATGCATATTTAAATTTACTTCAATACATATATGTAATGTACTCACTAACAGCCCTTTTAAGGCCTTGTTTGGCGGTAAGTGTGTGAGCAATTGGTTAGGGAGCTCCAGTTGAGTGACAAGTGTCCTTGTGAGGCTGCAAGTGCCCCAAATGTCTAGAATGATCTACTGATGTAGAAGATACCATAGTGCCCTCAGCTGTCCTTACATTAATATACAAGAATATGGAATATTCTATGGGGAGCCTTGCCATTTCAAGGAAGAGCCAATGATTGGCCATTTTTTAAATCAGCAAAAGGACAAGTTGGCAGCTGTCGACCTTATCCTCTCACAGCCGTTTGAATGGATCTTGTGCAGCTATATGTATAGCTCTGTCTATTGCAGCTTGGGTGGGGTGCATAGAGAGAAAAAAGCTTGAGTGAAATATGATTCCTCTAAGCATCACCATCAGACAGAGGCAGGAGAGCTTAAATGTTCAGTTCTTGGGCAATTCTAGGTCCCATTTTTAGGCCCCGAAATGAGTCTTAGTGAGGAACTTTAAGCAAAGTTGCTGGAGACCATTCTGCAAATCTTGTAGCTGGAGTTTGGGTGCCTAAAACCATTGTCATGATACAAACAACACTGTGACTATAATTTCCTGAGCTACTGAGCTTTGAAAATGGTTTGAATATATTTACTTGATCATTTTTACATCCATTTTGTAACCAGTTTCTAAGATATCAATAGCTGCTTAAAGTAAGTCTCTGAGCATTAAGCATGGACATATTTGTTTTGTTTGAATATATTAGCTTGCTGTGGTTAATTTAGATTAATTTAATGAGTCTGCTGTCATTAGAAGCAAATCTCTTCTGGTCTCATAAATATAAATTCATTAATACAGCAAACATTTGAAGCATCATCTCAGAATGACTATCCTGAATCTCTTTTATGCATTATTTTGTTGTCAAAATGTTTTATGTGGTCCAACCTGAATTGAAGTATTTCTGGGAAGCATAATAAGCCTTGGACAGGTGTAATTTGGTATATTAAGACTGTCTTTGCTAAGAGGAAGGTGTATTAGAGTATGCTATGAAAACTAATACCTTGAAACCCCCTAATTTCAGCATGAATAGTAACTGTCATAACATAACCTGCTGTTGTCTAATGCTAAATTGACTATGAGGTTAACTTTGTTTTTATTTGTGCTTAGCAAGCAAGTGTATCTCGCTATAATGAGACTATTTCATCTGACTTGAGGTCAAAATAGATGGTGCAATTCATTTCAATACCCTAAAACCACAAAAAAATAAAATGAGTGAAAAGTGTCGGCCAATTTAGACTTTTTGTTGTCATTGCTTTAAATGATCTTTAATTTATGTCATTGGTTCTCTTGGCCTGTAGATGTTGTGAGCACACTTAGTTACACCTATCAAGTACTATTTTGAGTTCAAATCATAAAGTTAAGATGTATTCCAAAATCTGATTCGTTAAAACCTCAAATGAGCACTGTTCATTGTTAAAACATACATATACTTTGTTAGATTGCACTAGCTTGACTCAGGACCTAAAGAAATCATTCTTGCATATGTGTTTATGTTATTTTGATGTATCTCTATTGAAATGAAGTTGTTGCTATGTATGTATAAGAATTTGACCCACTAAAACCAGTATCTGCACTCTTTTATAATATGTTATAATTATTTTGAAAAGCACATGATAGCTTCACCTGATCCTAGCGTGTGTATTTAGACAAACTCAAATCATATTGCTGAAAACTGAATTCTGAAATCCTCATTGCTGGAAACTGAATTCCATATTACTGAAATCTGAATTCCACATTGCTGAAAACTGAATTCCAGATTTTGAATTCCACATTGCTGAAAACTGAATTCTGAATTCCTCATTGCTGAAAACTGAATTCCAGATTTTGAATTCCATATTGCTGAAAACTAAATTCCAAATTCTGAATTCCATATTACTGAAATCTGAATTCTGAATTCCACATTGCTGAAATGCTGAATTCTGATTTTTAAGTAGGCAACCATGTTCGCATGGATGTTATGGGGTGCCTAACACCTTCCCCATACATAATCAAACTCCCGAATCCATTAATCCGATTTCTCAAAGATCACATGGTAGTCAAACACTTTAGGGCCCACACTTGTCCGATTCATGTCTATCCATCCAAATCGTTAGTGACCTAGCACACCACAACTCAATATTAGGTGGCGACTCCATACAAACACAGATAAGGCCCTAGCACCTCTAAGATCACACCTTGTCGCAATGTATGTACGAAACAACTGATGAACCTTTCCCGGCCAATTTTGTGAGTGTGACATTATGTAAAAAAATAAAAAACACAAATGCATGAATTTTAAGTTCATAAATTATAGTAAGATTTAAAGAATGAGAGAAAAAACAAGGAAAATAGAAAAAGTTATTGCACATACATCATAAATGAGTGCAAGAATAAGAAATTTTAAGAGGGGAAAAAAAAAGAAACAAAAGAAAATAACAAGAAAAGAAAAATATAAGAACTTTGAAGAGGAGAGATTTTGATTGAAGAAGGGAAATAAAATTTCTTTCAAGGGATCAAAGACATATAAAAGAGAAAATAAAGGTAGAGAGAAATTTTTATAAAGAGAGAACTCTAAAATCCCTTCCTCCTCAAAAAAAAAAAAATTAAACAAGTTTCTATACGGCTTTTTTTATTTTCTTTTATATGAAAACAGAATATTGTTCAAAAAAAATAAACCAAATAGGCCCTTAGCTACTCACTCGGTGTCATCGACAATTAATTACAGAAACAGGAAAATATGATAAATTGTAAAACAAATCATGTGATAGAAATAGGGTAAACTAGAAAAAAAAAATCACTGAAGTATTAAGATTTCATACATAATCCCCTAACTTTCATTTTAGCACAAAACCTCCAACTATCCTAAAACTATGCAAATTACTCCCTTATGTTTGTTTACTTTGTTCACTGTTAGAAAAGAGCTGAAAAGTACAATAAATTTTCTCTTATGACTATTATGCCCTTATCTCATTTATGATAAACCCATTTCTCATATTTGACTATTTTAAGAAATCAATTTTACCCTTGTTAATGAAATGAAAAGTCTATTTATTTTTAATCTAATTTGCACAACAGATTAATTAGTTGTCAGTTTTTTGAAAAATGTTTTTTTGAAAAAGAATTGAAAAAAATCTGTTTTCAAATAGTTGTTTTTTATTATTCTCTACCACATTAGACCTTTTTTAGGGGGTGCTCCCTTCCTAAAAATTTCTCTCTTCCTTTCTTCTCTTTTAGTTGTCTTTGATCCCTTTAAAAAAATTTGTATTTCCCTTCTTCAATCAAAACATAATTTTCCTCTTCAAAGTTCTGATATTTTTCTTTTATTTTTCTCTTCTACTTATTTTTTTTTCTCCTCCTAAAATTTATTATTCTTGCACTTATGTATGGTGCATGTGCACTAACTTTTTTCTATATATATATATACATTTTTCCCTCGTTGTTTAAACCTTACTGCAATTTATGAACTTAATATTCATTTATTAATGTTTTATATTTTTAAATTTTTGACATAATATTTGAATCTTAATTATTAACTTCTTATTTTTTTGGCTTGCAGATTTGTGTTTTTCTGTATTTGATCCCATTGAATGCGTTGTAACAGCAAGTCTCGCTCTCACGATCCACTAAGCTCCATGGTAACACCTCATCCAAAGCTGTTGAATCTTGCCCCCCATTTTTTTTGTGTGTGTGTGTCACTATCGATCAAGTGGGTAATATAATATATGCCAAAAATCAATGATTCCATAAGGTGGCTAATATATGGACTTGGACATATCCATAAAAATAACACTCATATAATGTACTCTATTCTCACATAGTTCAAAAGTTTGGTGATTCTTTGTCATCATAAATGTTATTAATGACTCTTACTATTAGGGATACACAAAGAACTGGTGGAACCGGAACTGTACCTGAACCGTTCACTACGGTTCCGGTTTCGGTTCCAAATTTTAGGAACCGTTCACTACGATTTCGGTTCCAAGTCAAGGAATCGGAACCGTAAGAAAAAAAAATATATAAATGAATAATAATAACTTCTAAGTTCTAGTGTTTTATATAAATATATAATATATAAATTATAAAATATATAATATATAAATAAGGGAAATGCTAAACGTCATGAAATTTTATCATGAATTGACTTCATGAATGATGTGGCAAGTGATAATACCATTGACATTTTGTGTATTGGGGGAATCCCACCAATACTAACTCACTATTTAATTGCCACATCATTAAGATAAAAATTCATGAAATATTTTCATGACGTGTAGCATTGCTCTATAAATAAATACTAATACCTTCTAAATTCTAGTGTTCTATTTATATATAAAGTATAAAATATATAATATATAGATAAATACATTTAGCTTATAAGTTCTAATGTTCTATATATTTATATAATATAAGATATATAAATAAATACTAATATCTTCTAATCTATTATTATAAGTAGGGGTGCACAAGTATGAGTGTGTATCTTGCCAATGTTTAAAAAAAAAAGTTGACAAAAGAACCATTGAAGAACCGGAACCGGAACTACAAAGAACCAGAACTGAACTGAAGTCAACGGTTCCGGTTCCAAAATTAAGGGAACCGTTGGACGGTTTCGGTTCCGATTCCACCAAGAACTGTAAGGAACCGTACAGTGTGCACCCCTGTGTACTATATCTTACTCGTGTAAATGTAAAAAGGTTGAGAGGAAGCTTCCGAAGGGGGGAAAAAAACAAGAATATATTTTATTTTATTTTTTAGTGGAATGAACTACTTTTTATTGTAAGGAAGTTTCCTTTCTTGTAATATTAACATGGACTCTTTTAGTATATAAATACTAGGGCTGCAAATGAGTGATTATTCTCGTTCAAGCCTTTACATATTTCTCTTGTATTTCTTCTTTAGCAATTCCAAGCTTAATTACTACTTTGTACTCAAAAAAGAAGTTTGACTCTGACTTCAAGACACTTTCTGCTATCATTAAATATTTGCATCAATCCATCCCCCTTGAATAAAGTGGCCCTTGAGTTTGGAACAAGTTTACCTTGATCCAACAAAAACCCCAACCTTCCATCCCATCCTTTCTTTCTTTTGTTTCATACTCCAACAAGATACCCTAATCTTCTTTCATAGTTAAAAAACACCTTTGTATGAACTTCTCAAGCTCTCCCATGAAATTTAGTAGATTTGCCAAACTTGCATGAAC
Organism: Cornus controversa; assembly: GCA_026545225.1. Classification (NCBI taxonomy): domain Eukaryota; kingdom Viridiplantae; phylum Streptophyta; class Magnoliopsida; order Cornales; family Cornaceae; genus Cornus; species Cornus controversa. Next base: position 14,268,125 of record CM048853.1, on the reverse strand, counting down.
GCATATCATGAACCATGACCTGAATTAACTTGATATTTGCATTAAAGCAACTCCTAGCTTTATCTTGCTCCAAGTATCCATCTCAAATTAGATTGCAAATATGGCATTCATAATTTGTGAACTCCATCAATGAACAAGCTCCATCACCAACCAATGCTTCAAGCTAACTAAATTTGATGTATTGTCCGGTGCATCACTTAGCATTGGAATTTCAGTAATATTATCTTCAAATTTCCACCTGTTTGTCAACAAACATAAGCTTTTGATGGTTCCAGGACTTTGAAGCCAGATATAGCATCTACCATATTGAGAGGCTGACCTTTTCGAGACACTAAAAAATTAGATTTGTCATTTTTACTCTCAAATTCACGATACACAGATTGAACAGTTATAGATTCAACTTTAGACAAGTTGTTGCAGACTACTTCCTTAGCTTTTTCCTCTTTCGGCTTACTTGCTCCTTTCTACTCTCCAATCTATGTTTCACGATGGTCTAATTATACTTTAATTGTTGCATCTTGTGATTCGGTTACATCACTTGGATTTATTCTATGCTCATGCAAATCAAAACCACTATTCACTAAATAAATTTCTTCTTTATATTCCTCTTCGTTGCTATCAAATTTGGAAAGCCAAAAATTGAATGTACCGGCAATATCTCATCTTCTTCATCTACACATCAAGAAGATTGTAAGATAGACTAGAATTATTCCAACCACCATCGGTCTTTAGAAAACTGGGAAAAGCTTAACTTGTGCTTTTACGTATTTGAAATTTGTTTGATTGCTTGAAAAGGCTATTTTCCTATTGGGTTATGCTCATACTTAAGTCCTAACAACATTTTCAGATTCGAACAATGCTTATGAGATAGAAGATATCCCAGAGTTTTCATGAAGATGTTCTTCCTGCATTTTAGTGTTTGACATTTAATGCCTTTCATCTGCCTTAGACATCTTCTTTCTTTTATAAACATTTTTAAAGCTTGAGTTATTAGCATGTAGTTTGATTGAGGCTATGGCCTTAGATAGAATGAAATGGAAACATAGGATTCATGTAGCCGAACCCAAGTAGTTGGGAAAAGGCTTGTTGTTGTTGTAAATATGGGAAAAGCTTGAGAAATAGTTATCAAAATGATAAACTGTGAAATAATGGGAATTTTTGATCTGTTAGCAATGTACAAGGACAACATATATAGGGAAATAACAGCCTATAAATCTGGGATATACAACCTACAAATCTGGAAACTAACAGCCTATAAATCTGGAATATATAGCCTACAATACAATCCCATAAAATCAGGACAATAGTTATAGTTCGTGATTCTAACACTCCCCTTCAAGCTGGTGAGTAGATATTTTTCATTCCAAGCTTGCTAATAATAGATCGAAATGCAGAACCACTCAATCCTTTAGTTAACACATTTGCAAGTTGACCCTCGGTTGACACAAATGGAGTACAAATCAGCCCGTTATTCAACTTCTCCTTTATAAAATGTCTTTCTACTTCCATATGATTGGTGCCATCATGTTGCATAGGGTTATGTGCAATATTAATTGCTGATTTGTTATCACAATATAGCTTTATAGGTCCTTCCCATGCAATCTTTAGATCTTCCAAAATTATTTTCAACCATAGAAGCTCACAAACTCCTAATGTCATAGCTCTGAACTCAGCTTCTGCATTTGACCTTGCAACTACATTATGCTTTTTTTTTCTCCACTTTACAAGGTTGCCTCTTAGGAATGTACAATAGCCTGAAGTCGATGTCTGTCATCAACTGATTCGACATAATCTGCATCTGTGTATGCTTCCAATGTTAATTCACTGCCTCTTCTAAACAACACTCCCTTTCCTGGAGTTCCTTTTAAGTATTGTAGAATTCTATGTGCTGCTTGAAGATGTAATTAGAGTCATTTGATCACAAGATGGACAACTTTTTTTAATTGCGTAGATGTTCTTTAATCTTTGTAGGCTCCATCATTCCAGCTAGAGTGTTTGGCAAACTACCTTGTAGATGTTCTTATCCTCCATCACTTGTTGCTGCTTCAGTGATTTTCTTGGCCAACTATATGTTTATCCCGAAGAGACCTTGGGTACGTGTTGCCTAATATTCATAATAGATACAATTCTAGGGATTTTTATCCCCACTCTATATTGGAAACACTTCTAACATGTTTCAAGCATTTATTTGATTTAATAGAGAATTCCACTTTGCAGCATTACACACATTATGAGCCCTCTGATTTATGTGGTCGTGTTAAGGTGCTGCGTGGTCTTTGATGTAACAGCCACAATTCTAGTGTACCTGCAAGTAGAGAAAAATATAGTCTGCATAAGGTAACAAAATTTCTCATGCCAGATTCTCTCTTCCTCTCTAAACAACACACATGATCAGATTTAACAATTATTTTGGTTCTTTATTCTTAAAGAATGTTCAACTATAAACTTGCAATAGTCATTAGAACTATTTTTGTGCCCAAGTAATATAAAGATGTGGGAGACAAAAGTACTTTACAATGAGAAATCTTGTTGAGAGGACAAAATGTTACAAGAATTGTCTACAAGTATGCTTTTGGGGATTAAAAATATTTTCTATCATTTGGTGCAGAATTGTTTAAAATCCTGTGGCTTACTGTACTTGATGTTTCCTTGTAATTGATGAAATGTCTTAGACCAAGGCTTGACACCCAAATAAAGCTGGTCTTATGGATGAGAAGCGTAAGAAAAGCACTTAAATACTTTTTCAAAATACATTGAAACTGTATATGGTCTGGTACTCTGGAGGGCTGATGCTTTTTGATCACTTGATTTTCTTTGCTTAAAGTTTGCCAGATTACTTATGGAACTTCAGTCAGTGTGTTTACATAACAAAAAATTATCAAAACATGTTCTGGTCAATTATTGTGGAAGGAGCTGATTAAGAAAAACTTTTTAGAGATAAATAATCTCTCAAGTTTTTTTATATCTTCACTTGAAAAAAATTGTCAATGAAACAAGTGGACATAACATAATCTCTTATTTTTTAAAACTATTTGTCTCTTGGTGCAAGGTTTTTTGAAATAGTCCACCAAAAACAAGATTTTACTGTTATGGTTGCTGACATTTACATGTTCTAACCTAAAGTGCTGTGTCTCTGTGAATCAGTATAAATTTGTTGCAAAGAAGTACTGCCCTCCTTCAATTCCTCCAGAGTTTTTCCAGAACCTGAGCAGCTGAGGCAAGGCAATCGTGTAACTGTTCCAACACTCTGTTGGATGGACTTCAGGTGAAAATCATCTCATAAGGTATTGGGTTCAATTCTTCCCCCTTGACCGGCCTCACCTAAGGTCAGGGGTTCTAAGATTGGTAGACAGAGGGATAAAATATATATATATATGTTTCATGCCAGGCAACATGATGAGAGCTCCTCATTTTTCTAATTTACCTGCCAAGATGGTAGATTTTCAATTACAAAAAGTTATGTAAAAGGTAAATGGGGCATTGATTAATCCAATATGTTCTAACCATTCCTTTTATTGCATGGATTAACCAAAATACTAGGAAGGTGAAGAACAGACTTCACAGTAGAATGTGATCTCCTTACCAGTGATATGAGCAGTGAAATTTGCTTCTATTTCCATTATTTAATATATATATATATATATATATATATATATATATATATATATTTGAAAGGTTTCAGCAAGGTGACTTTAAGAAATCCAGTGCCAGTGTATTGCTTTCTTAATACTTTTAAGTATACATTTCATCTGTTGTGGAAATTGGGAGTACCAGAATGGAACAACATTACTTTAGGTCAAGCTTTGAAGGAGAATCAAATCATTATTTTTTTAAATGGAATATAATTTCATGAGATTCATGGAAAATAAACCCTAGTTTGAAAGGCCAAATTAAAGTGACCATCACATACATTGAAATAATCTCTCTTGTGAGTAAAGCTAGATACAAATGTTTCTTTTACATTATCTTATACAAAGTGATTAGCTATTTTAAGACTCAACCCTGAGTTCTCACACTTCTCTATCCAAATGCCATTACATCAACCAATGACCACATAAACCTCAAGAGGATAGTCTAATGACAAAGATTCTTGTCTCATTACTTTAAGTAACAATCCTTTGCTCCATAGCTATAAAAATGAAATTTCTTTATGAAATTGGAAGTATGATATAATAAACATTCTTTATCAGGTCAGCTATAATACAAGGTTTGGCTTTCTAAGACAAACCTTGGGAGATTAATCTTTTGGTTGTTTGCTGCTTCAGGAACTTTTCAAGGAAAACAGTGAAGTGGAATCAATGGAATTCAAATGTTCTGCCATCATTTAATTTTTTTGACACTGAAATCCTCTAGTATATTATTCATTTTAAAAATGGTTATGGCTATGGTCAAAAGTATGATAAAGATTCAGATAGCAATTATTGCTGTTGCTGTTAATCATAATTAGTGTTTTCAACTCCTGATTTCTGATAAAGCATTATTTCTTTACGACTTATTCAGGTCTCATACTTCATTAGACATCCTGCTATACATGATATTGTTATTTTCTGAGCTCCGGCACAGGTTTGTTAGTTCAGCAAAAAATTTGACTGATTCCTGTGCTTTAGTGTTTGCTGTTCATTAAAATTTCATTTTCTTTTTACTGCATCTTGTCCTGAATGCGCCTCTTATCTTCATGATTGCCTACAGCAACCTGGTTTCATGGAGGAAGAAATTCTCATAAAACGAATTGTGGCAAGAGCAGGAGACTTGGTTGAGGTATATCCAGTTTTTTAACCCTATGCCTTTCCCTCGTCAATATACACCGGCTGTAAACTTCAACATTTTGAATTTAATCCCCATTCCCATGTAAGAAAAGTGAAGAATAAATTTTTTTTTTCTGTACAATCTGATTAAGTTGATGGTTGACCATACTTGGTAGCTACCTGTGTAGTCTTTTGAGAAACAAGAAAGTGTGCTGTCCATAATTTTATTTCAAGGTCTTTGCCTCATTGGAGGTTTATATGTTTCATGATGTTATCAATATTGATGAGTAGCTGGTGACTTGTTAATGGCACACATTTTGGATTGGGTTTAATTGAAAATGATGTACATATATTATTATTTTTGTATTCGTTAACCGCACTGCACCAATGTTGGGTGCTACTCATGAATTGTTTCTCTAATATCTTGCAGGTTCATCATGGCTGGCTCTATGTCAATGGGGTCGCCCAGAATGAAGATTTTATAGCAGAGCGACCAATATACATAACGAACTTAACTTTGTGTTCCATATCTGTTAGTTTTTGCATGCTAAATTACACGTAGAAACTGTTGGGGTTCATAATGAAACCAATTAGTTCTCCATGCAGCACCTGCACCTTGTCAACTCATAAGGTGAAAGGATGTGAGTATGGAGAAGCCCGCGGACACCTTTTTGTTCTCCATGCAGCACCTGCACCTGGTCCATGACTTCATTCTAACAATTTTTTGATGATTGAATGTCACTTTATTTTAGTGTTTTAAGTTCTCCTATATGGTTTAAGTTGCTTAATGAAGAATAGGTCAAAATTTGATTTCTCTGTATTTCACCACAAACAATACCAGTTGTGCTTGTTTCTTTTATTAGCACGGGGTGTTTGGGTTTTGAAATTTCTTTTTCCTGCTTTGCTTGGTAACTTAGGCTAAAGAAGCTTCAAACTTCCTCATCCTAAGCGGACCTTGTCAGAGATAGTAGGAGATCCTCCGGCTTCCTCTTCCATGTTTTAACTAATCGGGGCCATGAGAGGTTCGAAACTTATTTAGGAATGGTTTTTGATAAATCTACAATTAAATGCTCTCATTCTAATTGTTGAGTATGTGATTGTTATCCAACGCTTTGATTAGGTCAGAGTGTGTGTCGTGAATTAGACCTAGAGGGGGGTGAATATGTTTTATGGATATTAATTTCAAAATTTAGTTATTTTGCTAAATTCTTGCTGATTATGATTTGAATTTTTAGTTTGTTACTGTTTTTCCTTTGTATTCAATTAAAAAAATCATATAAACATGAAATTAAATAGAGAGCTGGGACATTTTTATGTGGAAAACCTCAATAGGAAGAAACCATGGGGCCTAGTCCACCAATTAACAAATAACTATGAGAAAAATGTTACAACTAGATTGACAATTAGCATACCCTAGAACCCCTAGTTATTTCTTGACACAAACCGTAGCCGAACTCACACTAAAGAGTCTTTAGGCCCTTGATTCGCTTCGTCACCAGACGTGCTCCACGCGATCTGCTTCTCCATGGTTGTTCAAATCTTCTATTCAATTCTCTCATTGGATGAATTGATTTGCCTCGATAGGCTGACGTACTTCTCCTTGTTGAACACTCAATCACATATGATAAAGTCTAAGGAAAATCATAGATTGTGTAAACACAGAATCTCTCTATCACGACCTGCCCTAAACCGTGTAGTTTTGTTCGATTTTCACTCTCTCCTCTCGGTGCTCATGGTTTTCCTCAAGATGCGTCAACACAGTTAGGGGTGTCTACACATATAAGTGCCAACAACCTCCTCTCCCCCTCCCACCCCCCCGGCGATGTGGGATGTCACAATCACCCCCTCTTGGGACCCAACGTCCTCATTGGCCTGACCCGCATGGACTTGTGCATGCTACCCCCATTTTCGGCTGGGAATTGGCTTTGATACACAATTCCCTACCAACTCCTCTACTAAGTGTTTAAGTGATTCTACAATTGACTTCAACATAAACCAGAATAGTATAATTATAGCGAATAAAAAAATCACCAGATGTTAGCTTAGAGTGATATTTCCTGCCACCCCTAAAGGAGTGGTGCAGGTTCAAGTCTCATTTGGAAGGATAGGTGTATTTCTTAATGAAAAAAACAACAGATTTGAAAAAAATCAAATGAGAGTGATAATAAATCACTCGCTGCAATAGGTTAGTCACCAATTAGAAAGCACATTTCCCCTTTCACAAAATTATCAATTGTCAAATTTCTCTAGGAAACCATACAAACTAGAAAGGCCACCTTTGAAGAAACTTTAATACCTGTAGTAAGAACTCACCTCAAGTTACTGTTCCCAGCAGGGTCCAACAGAACACGTTCTCTTTCACCTAGAATGCCTATAAATGACAAATCAAACAAGGTATCTACTGCCTCCAGCTACCAATCCTTGATCACCCCTCCAAAGCAAGGTTCCCAGACCATTCCTCTATCAGATAACCTCACATAATCTACCATCACAACTTCCTTCTCCCTAGAAATTCTATTAAGTTTGATAAGACATCCTTTTAAGTCTTGATCCCAGCACCAAGTATCATGCTAGAATGTCACCCTTCAATTACTCCGCACAACAAAGCTAGTTTGTATTTGGCGAACTCCTTCCACACTTTTTGGACACTTGTGTACAGCTCCCAAACAATAAACCAATTAGATGGTATAATATCGTTCAACCTTGGTTGGTGAGGATAAAGTGGTCATAAACTTGCCAAACATTTTCCAAACTTGCTTGTATATGTTAGCCTTAAATAGTTGCAAAAATTTATTCATCCTTTTCAGCATAAGGTACGAATGTACTTGTTGAATCTTTCTTAGATTTCCACACCCATTAGAGTTTGGAAAAAGATAAATTTAACCAGATCTTTAATCCTCTCCTTTGCTTCCTCGTCAAAGAGTTGGAAATGCTAAAAATAAACTATTAGGTATCATAACTCATTTACACATTTCTAGAACGTAGTATGCGACTTTTGTCATCCTACTACTTTCCTTCCCAGTCAGTTTGTCTGAACAATAGGCAATCCAGTATCAAGGAACTAAATGAAGTAAGCCAGGAACCGAAAAAGATGCTCAAACCACTATGCCGACTGATATTATTTCTGCTAGTATTTCTTCCTTCCTCCTTTTCTTTCTTTTTAGGAAAAAATGAAAAATATTTCTTCATTATTAGTTATAGTGGCTCAACCATATTCATTTTCATTTTCAATCTTCAATTATATCTTCTAGCAACTTATATGTATCCTAAAGAAGATTCATAATGTCTGTGCATACAAATAATCCTCCCACACAAGTTCAGCTTCAATTATATGAAAATTTTTGAACCTAAATAAATGGTGTCCAATTATATCATTTTTAAATACAATACTAAATGAATTGGAGCTTAAGCTTTCTTTTAAAAATAATTGGAAATGCATTTATATGTCCCTGTAAATTGAACCTTTGGGTTGTGTTTATCATTTCAAGTGAGACCCCCCCTCAGCTTTTTATTTAGCATTTTAAAAAGTTTAATGTACTTTCTTTGAACACTCAATTTAAGCACTTCCATTTTAGGATTCTGGTGATCATGGAGATTCATCATGTTAGTGCCATAGACCAATCCCCCCCAATACAAACTATATAGATTGCTCGACAGTTTGAGCCTATGATTGGATTATCCATCTTCACGGTATAGGTAAGTTTATCCATTGAATACTACTTGTTTAAATCAATTAATGTATTTTTTTCTTCACCTTGGACAGAAAGGCTTACATGGTGTTCTGATGTCGCATGAAAATGGAGCCTTGGCACATTGTCTTTTGCAAAGCATGTCTGTATTGATTTTATTGTTGTAATTGATATTTAATATAGACGACTCTATTTAAATCTAGCTTTTTGCTTGTTCAGACACTACGTGAAATATTTTCCTATCTAAATTTCACATCCTTTATGGGGGCTTAATATTGTATGTACTTGCAATGAAGAAGTTAATCCAACTGAAATAGAAAACTGGTTAGGCTAGTAGTACTCTAAAATGTCGATGTCTTGTTTATGTTGCATGCCAAGAAAACCCTTTTTTTTTCTTTTTTTTTTTAATGTATAATTTATTTTTCTATCAAAGACAAGGATGAGAAATTTAGATAGGAAAATATTTCTCTATTTCAAGTATTGATGGTTATTAGACACGGGCTTAAAAAGAGAAGGTTATCATCCAAACTTTTGCTTTTATGTTTATATTGAGATTTTATGATAGTTCCAATTCACTATGGAAGTTGTGGTATCGATTCCATGGGGTGGGGATATTATTTTCTTATGGGAAACAGGCTGAGCTGGGTATTGGATCACAGAGGATGTTATTTTTACCAATAGTTCACAGTTCCAGTGGTTTGTTGGTGCAACTAAGTTCCAAGAATACTATTACTTATTAGTCTTGTTACTTATGCAGGGCTATCTCTGTTAACAAATACTCCGTATATTTAGATACGATATTATATATGATATCTCTCTTGGAATTGGTGAGGAGTAGTGTGGTGTAAAAGTTTGTTCTCAAAAGAGACACCTGGAAGTGGAAGGGTGAATATGTCTAGTTTCTTCGTTTGATTGATTTTCAGATTCTTTTTCGATTCAATAAATCAATTAGACGTAACCATTAACAATAAAGTAAAGAGCAAAGTGAGAGATGACACTAAGATTTTTACATGAAAAATCATGGAGACCTAACAAGCAAAGTTACACCGAGTCTACCTGACCTTGGTCCTAATTACTCTGTTTGGCAGGTAGTTCGAGTCAAACTGGATCATGCAGTTTTCTACATCATCAATTCGCTGTCTGTTTGTGGGAAATGATTAGTTCCTACATTCAGATACGATTTGGTTTGGACATAGCAAAAAATCAATCACTATAACTCTACGGTCTTGGGGCATTTACGTCTCTGAAGATCCCCAATCGTTAGACAATTCAGGGGCTTCCATGTTAAGGTTTCCATCCGGCATATTCTGCAGAGGAAAGAACCTACCAAAGTTCGATCCGATCAACTATGATAAGCAAAGAGATACTCTCATGCCCTGAATTTCTGACACCTGATAAGGAGCGAGGAAAATGGAGTGAACGGTGAAATCAAGCATTAACTCGACTAATGCCCATAACTCTCATAAACGCGGAAGCATATCCATATATATGTATGCATATATATATACAACAACTCATACTAGTGGACCCCCTAATGGGGTACGTGCATACAACAACTGGACCATCAATTACTCAGGGCTATGGTGCAATACGATATATCGGATTATGAAGTATGATAGATCGTAATGAAACAATACGATCTGTCGTGGATCTATCATATGATCTATCATAAGCTATTAGATTGCTCAACCAACTCATAAATTAATTTTATTACGGAGCATAAAATTATGATCTATCGTCTTAGGAAATATGATCGAAACCCAATTGTTCAATTCAAGGTCTAGACTTCAATCTTTAACATGCACATATTCTTCTTGATCCTATACATATCTAATATGACCCATAACATGTGTATAGGCCTATAAACGGATCAAATTTGGACCGGATTATGCCTGATCTAATCCGATAAGAGTTATTGGCGATCCGATAATTCGACGAATTATTTATATTTAAATTCATATCCGATTTGTTTTTAATTGGATATCCTATCCGAAAATAATATAATTTAAAAAAAAATTCAGAATAGATTAACAAATAATGATTAGGAAAAAAGATAGAGAAGAAAAATAAAATATAAAGAAAAAAGTAGTAGAAGAATAAGTATTTGACTTTTTATTAAAGAAAAAACCTATAAAGAAAGACGAAATAAAGAGAGGGAAGAATAAGAAGGAAATAATGATAAAAAAATATTTTAATAGTATGTAAATATTATATCTTATAACATTAGATAATATATTTATAATAATTAGATATTATATTATTTCAGATCGGATTATTATCAGATCGGATCGACCATAATTTATATCCGATTTGTTTAGCTAACGGATTATCAAATTTGGATCGCTAACAAATTATCAGATTGAATGTCCAATTCATATTCTAATTTTTGGCTTGGATATGAATCGAATTCGGATCAAAATCTAATCCATTGACAGAGGTCTATATGTGTATACAACATCAAATTTATAATTAAATCTTTGTAAATGGAAACATGTTCGTAATATATACATTGAATCCAAACGTCCAATTTGTCCAACATCAATACATGAATGTACATAAAGTTCAAAAGAAGGGAGATTAATGCGGAACAATTCCTAATATAGGAATTATACATATTCGTATTCCTAACACCCCTTGTTCCAGATCATTACTCTAAATCCTTTATAGTTGCCCAAGCATGGTGTACAAAGGTAAAAAGTGCAAATCCCAAAAGCTTCCATGTGCTTCACCTTGGCACTCCTGTATGTCCTCCAAGGCTGGTGCTTTATCTGTAAAATGTTTGTGGGGAGGAGGTGAGCAACAACATGCTCAGTAGAGACATCCAAACCAATCTATGCATCGAATCAATGTAGCATAGATGAAATGCAATCGTGGCATATTATCAATGCTCATACTTCAATAAACTATCATGCAAAACGTGCATAACCAAAAGTTCAACAATACTTAATCAATGGAGAAATCACCTTAAAGCATTAACGATGAATGTCATAGTTTAACCAAGACTTAAGCACAAAGTCAAGTAAGTTCGAAATCAAGAAAACATGGGAGTATTCATTGATTCACCGGATAAGTACTCATAGGTCAAGTATCCAAATCTTATCTTTACGGGTGACTAATCCGAGGGTCTAGACGCAAACACCTTGGCCAAGTTTAGGGCCTTGCACCCAAGGACACCGAGCCCTTCTCGCTATTTCTGACCTCTTCCCAAAATCATCAATCAAACACAAAGGTTTCGAGTATGACGATATATACAATCTCAAGAACATATCAAGTTTTATTCAAGTGCATTATAAGGGAGTTAATGTCATGCTAAAACATGTTGTCTCATGTATATATCAATGCAATGCCATTTTATTCTCAAGAATCCAACAAAAATGCAATTTCAAGAAAAATCTATTTTTTTTATGCATTTTATCAAACATCATCTCAATGACCCACACATGATCCTAATGGACTCCATGCATTCTCAAGCTAACATATACAACATATATGCTCAATATACAAGTACGAAATATATAAACGCATACTTTAACATACTTTCAATATCCAAAACCACCAATATACATATACAATGCATATATAAGTCAAAATCATCATATATAACATATGAAAAACACATTTAACACATACTTACACAAGAAAAAATAAAAGAAATCAAATACACATACTTAATATTTCTTCCAAGAATGCTAAACAACCTAAAATCGACATGAAATCCTAGGGAATCGATGATAGGAAGGAGAGAATACCTCTACCTCAATTTTAAGCCAAAATCAAACCTTAGAAATATGTCCCAAGTCTTAGAACACTTCGAACTCCGCTGAAAATAAATTCTAATCAAACTAGAATGTAGATAATGATAAGAGGAACAACCTCCCTCTTCACCTCAAGACCCGAATCTAAGTCTTTAGCTTTCAAAATGGAGAATGAAGCTAGATTATGAAAATGGTGGGAGGGAGGGAGCTATGAGAGAGAATTCAGGTTTTCTCCACTCACAATGCCTATATATATAGATAAATATGTAATATATATATATATATATATATATATATATATATGTTACATATTTATCCAAGACTTTGCAACTTAGTCCCTCAAGTTTCAAGTTTTGCTCCTTTACCCCTTTGTACTTTCTCTTAATCGTAAACTAGCACTCCCTCATTTCACCAAACTTCATTTAAGTCCTTCTTAATTCACTTATACCCCTATGTCACTTATAAAAAGCCGTGGTCATCTCTTGGTTAACTTGGACTCGTACTTGTTCCACACCCAAACCCAAAAACTCCAAAGAAAAACATTTGATCACAAAACATACAATTGAATCACTAATCAGGCCTTAACTTAATTAAAATTGAGAAAAAAATTCTTAGGCTTTACAACCTTCCAACCTTCAAGGAATTTCATCCTCAAAATTAAAATGTACCTCAGTTAGGAAATAACTCGAGATACTTTGAGCGAACCTCTTGTTCCTGTTCCCACATAGTCACTTCGACTCTGTGATGTTTCCAAAGCACCTTGACTAATGGAATGGTTTTGCCTCGAAGCACTTGCACCCTTGAGTCCAAAATCTCTATCGGTCCCTCCTCAAAAACATATCTTCCTCTACCTCGAGATCTATCCAATCTAGCACATATGAAGGATCTGATTTATATTTCCTCAACATGGAAACATGAAAAGTATTGTGCACACTTGACATTTGAGGTGGCAATTCTGAGCGGTATGTGACCTCACCAATATGATCTAAAATCTCAAATGGACTGATAAACCATGGTGATAACTTGCCACTTCGCCCAAACCGCATCAATCCCTTGCATGGGGCAACCTTTAGGAACATATGATCACCAACCTCAAATGCTAAAAGATGCCTCCTTCTATTGGCATAACTCTTTTGATGACTTTGAGAGGTAATTAACCATCGTCATATTACTTTAATCTTCTCAGTGGTCTCTCGGACTATGTCAGGTCCCAAGGTTACAATCACACAAACTTTAGTCCAACAAACAGGTGACCTACAAGGTCTATCGTACAATTTCTCGAATGGTGCTATTTCAATACTAGCTTGATAGTTATTATTGTAGGTAAACTTCGCTAATGGAAAGTTGTTCTCCCAATTGCCACGAAAATCCAAAGCACAAGCCCGAAGCATATCCTCCAAAATCTGTATAGTATGCTCAGATTGATCATCCGTCTGAGGACGAAAAACCATACTAAAATGGAGATCTGTATCAAGGGCTACCTGAAAAATCTACCAGAATTATGACGTAAACCATAAGTTTCTATTTGACACAATAAAAACTAGCATGTAGTGAAGCTTGAGTATTTGCTTAATGTATAACCAACTGAGAGTATCTACATCATCAGTAACATGAATATGGAGAAAATGAGCCACTTTGGTCAATCTATCAACAATGATCCAAACGAGGTCGTGGCTCTTCCTTGACCTCGGAAGTCCCGTCCAAAATCTATAATGACATGCTCCCACTTTCACATTGCTACTGGTAATGGTTATAATAAACTCGCTGGCCTCTGATGCTCACCTTTCACTTGTTGACAAGTGAGGCACCTTGCTACAAACTGAGCAACATCCTTCTTCATCCCTTTCCACCAATATTATTGGCACATATTGTAATATATTTTGGTACCACAGGGGTGTATTGTAAGTCTAGAGTAATGAAACTCTCTAAGTACATTATCCCTACAAGCAAATGGTATAACCATCTTCCCTTTAAACCTTAAACCGCCATAGGAATGAATTGTCAACCTTTCCACTACTTCGCCACCCAAAATTCGAGTGCAAATATCTTCCATCTCACTATCCTACCACTACTACTCAATCATTCTACTCACTAGAGTCAGTTGAGCAATAAGTGTAAACAACATTGTTGGTTCCTGGTCTTCACTGAAATACAATCCAATTTTTGAGATATCTTCCATTATTTTCCACTCATGAATGGCATTGCTTACCAAACTACTATGTGACTTCTATTCAAGGGATCGATTACCACATTAGCCTTTTTTGGGTGATACTATAAATTGAAGTCATAGTCTTCCATATACTCCACCCATCTTTGTTACCTCAAGTTCAAGTCCTTTTGTAAGAAACGGTACTTTAAACTCTTGTGATTGAAGAACACCTTAAAAATTTTCCTGTACAAGTAATGTCTCCATATTTTTAATGCAAAAATTTCTGTCGCTAACTCTAATTCATGAGTTAGGTAATTTTGCTCATATGTGGGGTAATTTTGCTCATGTGTCTTCAACTGTCGGGGACCATATGCTACCACTCTCTTGGTTTGCATCAAAATAGAACCTAAACCATTCCGTAAAGCATCATAATAGATAACATAACCCAAATCATGTTCAGAAATAATTAAGATAGGAGCACTAGTCAACTTACCCTTCAACCCCATCAACATATGCTCGCAAGCATCATTCTAAACAAACTTAACCTCCTTATGAGTAAATGGTGTCATAGGTGCCGGTAATCGTGAGAAATCCTTCACAAAGCGTTGGTAGTATCCAGCTAAGTCCAAGAAACTACGTATGTTAAATATGCTCTTTGGCCTTTCCCAACTTATTATGATTTTAATCTTAGAAGGATCTAAAACTCCTCCTTCCGACACTAAATGTCCAAGGAACTTTACTTCCGTTAGCCAAAACTTACATTTTTCATATTTGTTATACGAATGGTGCTCCCTCAAAATTTGTAATACAATCTTCAATTGACTCTTAAGTTCCTTTATAGATGATGAGTACACAAGGATGTCATCACGAATAGCACCATGAACTTGTCAAAGTAGACACTAAAGACACGACTCATCAAGTCCATGAATGCTGCAGGTGCATTCGTTAAACCAAATGACATCACTAGAAACTCATCGTGTCTATATCAAGTATGAAAAGCTGTCATCGGTATATTCCCATCATTAACCCCCAACTAATAATAATTGGATCTCAAGTCAATCTTTAAAAAATATTTTGAACCCTTGAGTTGATCCAATAAGTCATTAATCCTTGGCAAATGATACTTGTTCTTGATTATTGCTCAGTTTAACTTCCTGTAATCAATACAAAGTCATAAGGATCCATCCTTCTTCTTAGCGAAGAGTACCAGAGCTCCCTAAG
Organism: Cornus controversa; assembly: GCA_026545225.1. Classification (NCBI taxonomy): domain Eukaryota; kingdom Viridiplantae; phylum Streptophyta; class Magnoliopsida; order Cornales; family Cornaceae; genus Cornus; species Cornus controversa. The sequence goes on along the minus strand of CM048853.1, from coordinate 14,252,566 downwards.
GCAATGTATTATAGGTACAAAACCCTTGTCCAACAAATCCTGTAATTGATCTTTTAGCCCCTTCTACTCTGCTAGTGCCATACGATATAGTGCCATAGAGAAAGGCGCGGTACCAAGAGTAAGATCAATAGAAAACTCTACTTCTCTTTTTGGAGGTAATTCTATCAAGTCCTACAAAAACACATCCAAACACTCACAAAGCACAAGTGGTAATTCCACATGAGTCATATCCCCATTGTTAGCCAATAAACTAGCTAATAAGCATCTAACCCTATTTTGAATGCCAGAATTATGTAATGTAGGTATGTAGAAGTCATTGTGCTCTCCCACAAAATAAAAACAATAACCTTTGGGTGTACACTCTGTCACTCTTCCATGAAAACAATCAATGGTGGTTCTAAATATAGATAATTAATCCATACTTAGAATGAAATCAAAACCAATCATATCCAGAAGGATAAATTCGAACACCAATCGATATTCCACAACCTTGATCTCACAAGACCGACAAACTCTACCCAAGGTAACTCTACCCCCAACTGGTGTAGCATTGGACAAAACTAACTCTAGAGAAGACACATCCAAACCCAAAGCAAATGCAATAGATATGAATGAATGTGATGCACCTGAATATATCAACATCCTAGCCCACAAGCTAAAAACCAAGAAAATACCTCGGACAACTAACGGTCCAAGCATATCCCTTGCCATAGTAAGTGTGAATGCACATTCTCGTGTCCTATGGTCCTGTTGGCCAGTACCCTGAAATCCTGACTGCTGACTAGAGACAATAGGATTAGTAGTCTCTCTCGCTGCCCGAGAGCCATAAACTAATTACTCTGGTTGAGGTGGTGACAATGCCATAATACCAAACTGAATCATAGAAGACTAAATAGTACGTTGCTGGGATCCAGTCCCACTCTAAGTACCCTATCTTTGAGGATAGTTTGCTCTAATGTGCCTAGGCTGATGACAATAGTAGCAAGTCCGCTCTCCTCCTGGTGCTACAGGCTGCTTCTGAGGATAATTAGTCCTATAATGACCTAGCTATTGACAATGATGACATATCACCATAGATTGTGAAGATCCAATAGGTAGAGGCACTGATGGTGCAGAGCGAGCCTGCTACTTCCCTGTAGAAGATAACGTGCTACTCCTCCGCCTTTTCTTTGCCTGACTATCTGAATGCTGCCTTGCATTCCTAGTTTATGCCTTAGCACCTCATATCCTCTGAGCATTTTGTGTATCCTCCTCAGCTATCAAAGCCCTTTCAACCATCAAAGCATAGATCATTAAGTCTAAGATCAACACCGTCTTTGTTTTGGAGGTCTTAAGCCACTTCACACACCTCTTTTCTTTCAACTCCTCACTATCCACCATCTCAAGTACAAAATGAGTCAAGGAAGTAAACTTGGTCTCATACTTCATCATGCTCATATCTTTGAAGGAGATCAATAAACTTTTGCTTCAGCTGGTCCTTTGCCGTTACTAGGAAATACTTCTTGAAAAAGAGCTTCTTGAATGTTTCCCATTCCATTGCATCAGTATTTGATAGGTGTTGAATGTTACGCATTCTAGCCTCTTAACTTATGTATTTTATTCTCTTAGTGGTAGATTATTTTGTTATTTTACTTCGCTTTAGTGTTTTCTGTATTTTTAGGGCCTTAATGATTATTTCAGTTAAAACCAAGATTTTGTGCTTTTAAAGAAGACATTCAAGATGGTTAGATGAAGCCTACATCAAGGAAATCCATTCAACCATTTATTTTAACTCAAATCAGCCCAAGGAAGAGATCCAAGAGAATTATAGCTGCTTAAGAAGGTTTCGGGCCTGAAGCCCAAATCTGCGCATAATACAATCTTAATCCCATTTCGGAAAATGGACCAGAAGTGTTATTTCAGAGCCTCAAATCGACTTAATTTTTTGTTGGTTAAATGAAATTCGATTCTGCACACTTTTGTATTTCACAAAAATTCCGTGAATCGGACTTCTAGTAGGTCAAAAGTTGGGCCGAACGTCAGCAGGAAAAACCCACCTGATTAGTACTGCGGGAAAACCTAATTAATTCCTAATTGGATTAGGACTTTGGTGTATTCTCTTGGGGCATAAAGTGAAGGATTGGAGGCTGAGTTGGGGAGATAGCAGAGATTGGAGAGTCTGAGAGGGCAGAGAACAGAACAGAAGACATACTTTGCAGAGTCATTGGAGAACGAAGTCATACGCAGAAGTCATGAAGATGATGCCTTCTTCCTCAACAGTTGAAGCTTCTTCTTCTACCATGAGCGGCTAGTTCATCCACTAGGGTTTTGACGTAGCCCTAACAAAGCATCAATGGTTTGATTGTTTTAATTATTGAGGACCTTTATATACATGCATAGATTGTGTAATTTAGAGGATTCTTATTATAGAATTGAGCAATAAAAGTCTTGTAAATTCAGTTTCAATGATTTCTTATCTTGTCTTAGATATTTAGTTGTTGTTATTGAACTCAATCACTCTTATTTTCTGTGATCATGAGAGCGATTATTACACAATGGTAATCACTGAATATATCATTAAAAGCTTTGATGGATTATGCCTAGAGAAGATGAACCATATTGCACCCTAGATTAGAGTAGTTAGGTAGATGGCCCATACCAATCGAAGATAGTCCATGACTTAGCCTTAATCATATGTTATCTTCTTGATGGATGAAGGTGAGCTTGTAGCCACCGACACCACTTATGCATGATGTAATTCCCAATAGTTGATTCAATTGACCATTGATTGTGGAATTAGTGGTGAAGTCAAATACTCTAGATTTCTCTCATACTATCTTCACTTTCTAATTACTTTGATTTATTTTATTTTACTTTTTAATTAGTTTAGTTTAAAAATCAGAATTCTTTTCTCTTAAATTTAATTAGAATTAATTCTGTATTCCAACTCGTCAGACCATAATCCCTGAGGTTCGACACCCCTTTCGATAGCCTTATTCTGCAAGGAATTCGTTCTATTGTGAAGTGTGGTAATTTTTAATTGATATACTTTTTGAGTCACACTCACACACGAATCAGTATTGTGGGTATCACTGACAAAATTCTACCATCTATCCACCTCCCCTTGGAGGTGAAGAGCTGCAATGCCAACCCTTAGATCTTCATCAATAGTTAGGGTGGTCAAAAACTTAAGCATTTGATCTATCCAATTCTCCACTTCCAAAGGATTAGATCCGCCCATATAGTTAGGTGGATTGTACTTATTGTACTCCTTCAGAGCCACCATCATTCTTTTAAGACCAACCCTTGGTTGTGTTTGCACTTCCTCTTCCTGAGTTTCTCTTGCAATTTGTCGCATGGTATCAACCATGTCTCGTATAAACTGTGCCTTATCTATTGGTTCCTGTGGAGCGTTAGCACCATGCCTACCTACTCTCCTTGGTGGTATCTTGCTATATAGATAACAAGAAGACACTTAAACACAAGGCATATATAACCAACCAATAAACTATTATCATGCTTACGTCACGCCATGCTAAATTATCCTTTAACTAGCATGTTATACATGTAAGCACATAAACACATTCCTCATAATAAGTTGTAAAGCTTAAGTGTATGTACACAACTTCATTACACACACCGTTCAACCCTAGCCCTTCATCCAATAAACTATTATCATGCTTATGTCACGCCATACTAAAATATCCTTTAACTAGTATGTTATTCCAAACATGTAAGCACATAAACATATTCCTGATAATAAGTTATAAAGCTTAAGTGTATGTACACAACGTCATTACACACACCGTTCAACCTTAGCCCTTCATCCAAAGGTATTCAAACCTGGTTATTCTGATACTAAGTTGTCACGTCCCAAATTTTTGGTATATTCTATAGTGGACATTACAACATTTTTGGTTTTCACCAGCACGTAGAAACGCTGGTGAAAGTTATGAAAAATGCTGGTAATTCTTTTATCAGCAGTCTTCCAGCGGTCTCGAAAGTCTGCTTGTGTTTCTTGTGTCGCAAGGCCATTACCAGCATTTTAATATGTACACTGGTACAAAACAATTACAAGCGGTTGTATACCAAATGCTGGTGTAGACTGAACTAATTGTTATACTTCCAATATTTACTAGCGTTTTATAAATGCTTGTGATAGTTTAAATTTTTACTAGCATTTTTGAAACGTTGGCAATGGAATTTCTATAAGATTATCAGCAGCGTTTATAAATGCTGGTACTAATTTTTTTTTTTGTTGAAATTTTCTTACCCCTAAAGAAATCTATTTGTTTTGGAATTTAACCTGTACATAAATCAAACAATTATCAAGAATTATCTAGTGAGCATTTTCTATGAATCCTCGAGTCCACCATAGCTATAACAAGGTTCCTAACATTATGAGAAATACAAACCCAAGAAACCTAATACATCTCAAAAAACAAATAACAACAAACATTCAAGCAGCAACTAACCTACTTATTTAAACAAGAGAGTTATTTCAAATTTAAAACTCAATTGCAACAACATCGAATTGTCAAGTTTAAAATACGTCAAGTACTAGTGTGTATATATATATATATATATATATATATATATATGCAACCAACAAACAAAATAAAGAGTTTACATCATACTAGAGTGCCAAAAGAAGTTTCCACATTGACAAAGAAGTTAACATAGATGTGATAAAGGAAATTTAAGTAACACAGTCAGTTCATCTTCAAACTTTTTTTCTCTTTAATAAGAGCATCTTCAACTTTGACTTTTGCTCATCTGAGTTGAATTACCCAGTATTTTTTAACAATTCATTAAGTGCACATAATAAAAAATAATAATGGAAATGAATTTAACATGTAAAAAATTAAAGTGCTAACCGTAGATGAATTGCCATGACTAGAAACTTGATGTGGGGATACTTGAGAATTTGAAGAATCAAAAACCTTCAAAACAACATAATACATATATCTTTTCAAACACTTGTGGACTTTACTTGGTTTCTATGCTCATTTCTTTACAAGCAAAACCCCGAACAGATAATCAAATTTACTTTATAAAATTTAAAGAAAACCAAGAAATTAAAGGAATTGATCAATTCAAAATTAATTCATAATGTCTTCACTTAAGGTGATAATTAAAGTATTTATAATTAGTTAGTAAAGACAAGCAAACATGAACAAAGTAAAGGAAACCGACTAAAAAAATCTACTTAATGCCTTATTCCAATCTTTGACAATAATTGGAACCTCTTAGGCTAGGTCTGCTTCATGATTATAAAGAAGAAATGGGCTCCTAAAAAGTTGTAGTTCAGTTTGTCTATTCCAACTGTGAGTTGCGCGGTGCAAAAACGGTTGCGAAAAGTACTTTAAAACCGAGAGGGGGGGGGGTTGAATAGGATCACATGATCGTTTGCTTAATTTTTCAAATTAATTCAATTTTAAGTTCAATTAATAATTAATCAAACAATTGAAGCAAGTAAATAACTTAAAGTGCAAGTAAAGAAAAGAATGCACCGGATATACGTGGAAACCCAAGGCAGGAAAAACCATGGAGGGTGGCAGAAAGTCTCAGGAAACCAATCCACTATAATGAAGCAAAGTACAGTTGTAAGGACCGGAATAATTTTGACTGGTCCCGAATGATTTTTGGGCCGGATTTATTTTTTTCAAATAAATTAAATTCGAAAAGAATGTGGATATACATATATATATATATATGGAATTATATGTATATTGATGGAGGATGTAGATATATATATATATAGGGATATATATATATATATATATATATATATATATAGTTGTGGTGAGTGTATTTATATTAAATTATAAATACATGTGAATGTATGTGTGTGTAGTGTAATATGTATATGTATAGTATAGGTATGTATACATGTATATGTGCCTCATTCTTGCACATGGGCTGATTTGGATATATATATATATATAAATATGTTATATATATGTGGCTGAGGGAGAATAAGAAAGTGTGTGGTGTATATTAGAAGAGGAGAAGAGACCACATGGGTCAGCCGAGAAAAGAGAAAAAGAAGAAAGAAAAGAAAAGAAAAGGAAAAGAAGAAAAGGAAGAAGAAAAGAAAAAGAAAAAGAAAAGAAAAGAAAAAGAAGAGAGAGAAGGAGCCGAGATCGGGGAGAGAGAGGCCGGAGGTTCGAACGGCGACGGTGAGGGCAGAGCTCCGACAGCGGCTGGGCGGACTTGGGTGGCTGTTGCGGCGGCGTGGTGGCCGGAAATGGTTGGGTTTTCGGGGGTTCCACGGACTGGGTTCGGTCACCGATGGGTTCGCTGGTTCGGTGGGGAATTTGGACGATGACGGTGTCGACGTGGTGCTCGGCTGTGTTGGACGGTCCTTGGCTCACGGTGGTGGGTTGGTGGTGAGGAGTTGGGTCTTCTCGGTACTTCGACGAGGTCGTGCCGAGGAAGGTGGTTTCGATTGAGTTCGGCTGGAACGAGATGGAGGCTCGGCTGAGTTTTTCACGGCTGGGTTTTGGTGGTTGTGGCCGGGAATGGCCTGTTAGGTGGTCTCGGTGTGGCCATGGGTGTGGCGTGGTGGTCGGTGAGGCTCGGTTTTGTTGGGTTCACTAGTCGGTTGTGTATGACCTCCAAATGGGTTCTCATGGCTGAGTTCCGGGCGGCTTCTACGGGTGGTGTTGACTGGTTTCGGTTAAGCGGCACATGGTGGTCGCTGGTGGTGGTTTTTCGGTAGTGGGGGCTGGGTTCCCATGGCTGTTCGGACAACCTACTTTGGTGATGAGGATGGTCACAGTTTGGGCTTCCACGGTTGTAGTTCTTGGTTGAGTTTCGAGGTGAGGTGAGATTCTGTATGGTGGTTCACAAGTTGCTCGATTTTGGGAAGGATGATGGCTGGATTCGGCAGTTTGCTGGTTCGGTTTGGGCAGCTTGTAGTGGTCACGATTTGTGGTGGTTTGGGGCCAGAATGGTGGCTACCATGGTGTTGGTAGTTTATTAATTTTGGCACAGATGATGTAGTGTGATGTTTGTTTGGTTGGGCTTGGTGGTTCCATGAGCTTGATATACTCATATATTGTTGGTAAGATGTGGGTTGACGCTTGGTGTTTGGCTAGTGTTGGGCTCGGCGGAGATAGGTTGTTGGGTTGTGTTTGGTTCGGCTGAAAATGGTGGCTTTGTGTTGATGGAGTCACGGTTGGGGTAGCTGATGTATTGTGGGTTGTGCAGTTGGTCCTTTGATTTGGGCCTAGAAACATTTAATTGGATAATTGGGCTGCTATATTTAAAATGGTCCAAGCATAGAAATTAGAAAGGGCAAGGAAATGGTTCAGAGGATTGTCGTGTGGGCTTTGACACGGGACTGGACCGGACTTGGAAATGGACCGCCTTGCAGACGCGGATTCATTGGAGAGTGGGACCTAAGGCAAGTTGATTCTTGCCTCTATCTCGTACATATCTTTTACTTACGTTGAGTAATTTACATATGTCTTAATTTAATCATATGTGGTATGTGTATATACATATATATGTAGGCGCTTATATATATGTGTGTATAGGGAATGTGGTACATACATGGGATGTGAGAGGATATACATATGCGTGTGTGTATATATATGTATGTGCGGGTTTGGGAAGCGATAACATGTTAGATTAATCGCCTAATTGTATTGTGATATGCATGTATGTATAGATTAAAGTCTATGGAAAATATGCTAAATAATACCTGTTTAGCTCTGTGTTGTCTTGTATGCATATGTGGTTCTTATGCATGGTGTTCAGGATGTATATATATGTATGTGATTATATATATATATGGTTGCAGTGGTAGAAATGCATGCTAAGTTGAATATAACTTTGGGCGAGCATTTGAAAAGCATGAAATTGTGCTAAGTGTTTTATATGATCTTGATACATATGTGGGTGATGTAATATATATATGTGTATATATATTGTGATTGGAATGCATGTTAGCTACTTGTAGTGAATACATGCATTGAATGAGAGCATGACTGTATGTATGCTAGTATACGTGCATATAGGACTTATATGCAGGATTGGACATATATGTGATTATATGTGAGAATGTGAATATGAGATGCATGCTGGCTTTATTTATATATATCGAATGTGTGCATTGATACTAGCATGATAAAAATGTGCTAGGTTGAGTTTGTTGGCATATAAGACGTATTATGCAGGTTTTGAACATATATGTGCTATATGTGTTGGAATATGATGAAAAGCATGCCAAATACTTCTTTTTAGTATTCATAAGCATGGGTTGAAGCACGAAAGTGTTATGCTGTGTATATATGCATCCATATTGCATATATAACAGGGAAATGACACATATGTGGTTATATGTGGGCTATGTGGAGATGAAATGCATGCTAAGTTCTTTTAACTAGCTTAGGCATTGTGAGATATGAACATTGAATGTTCGATAGTTATATGTTCGAAATGCATATATGGTGCCGTTGTGAGGAAACGGGGAAGTGTGGTTGAGTAACCTAGAGTAGGTCAATACTCGGTTGTGGTTGTGGTCATAAAGTGGGCAAGTCACCCAGAGTAGGTCAATACTCGGTCACGGTGAGGGCACTGGAGTGGTTACGTCATCTTGGAGTAGGTAAATACTTGGTGACGGTGGTCTACTCACCTTGGAGTAGGTAAATACTCGGTGGGAATTCCAAAAAGATGCCCAATCACTTTGGAGTAGGTAAATACTCGGTGATTGTGGTTTACTCACCTTGGAGTAGGTAAATACTCGGTGAGAATTCTAAACAGGGGCCAAGTCATCTTGGAGTAGGTAAATACTCGATGACGGTGGTCCATCCACCTTGGAGTAGGTAAATACTTGGTGGCGGAGTTGGAATGGTGTGGGAAAGGTCTCGGTTACATGATTTGGTCAAGAATCATGTTAAGGTTTTGGGTTGAGTCCAAAAGAGAGACAAGTGCGTGAATTTGCTCACATTACCTATTGTGAAGCATGCTATGTGATTAACGCATCCTTATATATAAATATATGCGTTGTTTGTGAGTGGACATGACATATGTTGGATGTCTATTGCTTTTGAGCATGTTATATGGTTTAAATGCATCCTTATTGCATTTGAGATGTGCTACTTGACGAGTAGGAGATGTAGTAGTTGATTTACATTGTGTTATGTAAATGCTTAGATATATATATGTTCTATATACATATTTGTGCTGAATGTTTACTGCTTTCAAGCATGTTGAAAATGATTTCTAAAATCAGGTGTAGTGGGTTTTGTATGTTCATATGAGCTAGAGTAGCCATATACATCATTGGTTCATGCATGCTAGGTGGGGCATGGTCTTAAATATTGTGATATATTTAAGTGCATGTATATTTTTGAGAATATGTGAGGATCGACCTGCTGCAGCGGTGATAGTATGGTTCTACATACCTTGTTGGGCCTTTGAGCTCACCCCCTCCCAGGTTTTTGCAGGTATTGCTGTTTTTGGAGTCAGTTGGGGAACTGATAGCATCAGTTGCAGAGGTAGTAAGTAGATTCCTTAGAATCTAATGTATGTCCAGGATAGTGGATAGATAGATGCTTTACATTTGGATTAAATGTATGAGGCGATTATGTAGATTCAGTTCCTTCTGTCGTATTTTATTCATGTGATGTATGTATTTAATACGGACATTCAAGGACTGAGACATGTATATTTTTGATTGTATTATGCATGTTGTAGAAATATTGGGGGGACACGGGCCCAGAAGTATCCATTTTTATTGTTTAGATATAAATGCTGGGGGGACACGTGCCCAGAAGTGTCCATATAAATTGTGAAGCAGGTATATCATGCCAGGAGCTGATTATTTAGAATGGGTCATGCCCAATTTTCGTAAAAATGATAAAAAATTGAGGTTGCATGATCAGGTGATGGTAGTGTCGTGAGGGTGATCTCACGGGGTTCACACCTTGGTTTTCGGGCCTCGGGAATCGGGGCGTGACAACAGTAGACTCTATCTTAGACTCACACCCTTCTTAACTCTGTCAAGCATCTGATGCGGAACACCTCAGGCTTACGATTGCTACAACACGTCCAACTGCTGCAGACTTTCGGCTAACGTCATGATCCTCACAGAAAGGTTGCTGGAAGAACAAAAATACTCAGCAAGTATCTCGTCCCTCGTAGTGCGATATGGTAACCGTTCTTCCTCATCAAGCAAGTAAGTAAAGAACCATCAGTCCAAAGTTCTAATCAGCAAATGATTTGATGCAGTCTTTGAACAACTAATCAGAAGTAGATTACCATCCTAAATATCACTCGTGAAGTATGGATGTGTTTTCTTAAAAATATATAGCCCTAATTTTTTTGTACATACTTTCTCTCTCTAAAAATATTTATTCTTCAGGCTTCCTCATTTTAGAGAAAATATAGATACATATATATAGGCAAGGGAGTCCTAATTCCACTTGGAAAAGAAGCTGAATACCAAAATAACTCTCCTAGAAGTTTCAAACCCAATAGGAATCAGAATTTTCGTCAAAATTTGTTTCATATTTGGAATAGTGAAATACCCCCCAACAAATTTTGCGCATGAGGTGGCCAGTCTCATACACAAAACCTGAGAGATATTCACAACTAATAGCAACAAGCATAGAGTACAAAAGAAATAATGAAATAAATTTTAAAAGCGAAATAGAAAGTCTATCCGAATCAAAATAAAACATTAAATAAATAGAGTACGTGTCTGGTAATACAATTTGGAAGTCCCGTAACCTAAGGACCCCTTAATAAAAAGAACAAGAATTTTAACTCTAAATTAAAAACCAACAACCAAAGTCTCAAAAGAGTTCATAGTTTGAACTTAAAGAAGAGAATAAGTTCCTATTCTGTAATTGATGAGAGGAGATGTCTGCCACAATCAAATCCCAAAACTCTATCCTTGCGGTGGAACCGGTCTGAGACCTGAAATATCAACAAAGTGGGTTAAACCCATGAGCAAGCCCTATCTACTACATCCTAATCAGAGAACCGATATATATACCCTCGATATGAAGGGCACAAGAGAAAAATATAGGTGTAAATATACAGGTCATTCCTTATTCAATTCATGTTTTCAAAATAAATATCATCTTTTACAATGTTCCAGCAAACCCTTATCATACAAAAATGAACACATTCTTTAAGTTCAGAACAAAGAAGCATAAACATGTATTTTATTAAATCTAATCAATCCTGACATGCCGCCATTATTATCCTTGGATACCTTAATTGGTATTTGCAATCCTGACACGCCCCTTAGAAATCCTTACATGCCTCCTTTAACTTTATATACCTTAATAGGAATTGGCAATCCTAACATGCCTCTTGGCAATCTTTACATGCCTCCTTTAACTTTAGATACCTTAATAGGTATTGGCAATCCTAACATGCCCCTTAACAATCCTTACATGCCTCCTTTGACTTTAGATACCTTAATAGGTATTGGTAATCCTAACATGCCCCCTGGCAATCCTTACATGCCTCCCAAACCAACCTACTACACAAAAAAATATGTAAAGATTTAAACTACACAAGCATACAAATTTGATCTAACAGAAATTCAATCATCACAATAAAATAACTCATTCACAATTAAACTAAAATCAAATATAGCATGGACAGTTATAATTTCAGAGAAAATACAGTTAAGGAGTAAAATAATGTAACCACCAATTATATGAGCAAGCACATAACCAAACCTCCAATATACTTAAATCTTTGAGGGAGCCTAAACCTAGTTCTAATCTAGGTTTCTAGGCATATTCTATTCCTAAGAACCCTATTTAATTATTTTAGAATTTTTTGAAATTTTTCAGGAATTTTAAAGATTTTTCAAAATTTAAGAAAAGAAAAATCTAGTTTTGAGGCACACTTTCCATACTACTTTAACCACAAGGGAACCTCATTTTGAATTGATATTTAAAACCTAAGTGCATTCTATCCCCAAAAGATCACCAGAATTTTTTGAAAATTTTCTAGAATTTTAAAAAATATTTTCCAAATAAAAGAAGATGAAAACCCAATTTTGAGACATACTTTTAAAACCAATTTAACCATGAGGGAAGCTCATTTCCACTTGAAATTTAAAACCCAAGTGTATTCTATCCATAAAAGATTACCCAAAAGTTTTTAGAATTTTTAAGAATTTAAAAACAATTTTATTATTTTTCCTATTTTTCTAAATTAAAATCAATTTGAAAAACAAATAAAAAAATATTAAAATATTCAGGACTGGGCCCAAAGTGGGCCCAGTGGGTGGGCCCGGTGAGTGGGAGCCAACAGACCTTTCTCGGTCCCTGGCCGGTGGCGCACGCGCCCCCAAGCGCCAGCGGGGCGCATGGCCCCCTTTTTCTCTTTTTTCTTTTTTTCTTTTCTTTTTTTTTTTCTTTTCTTTTCTTCTTCTTCTTCCTTCCTTCTCTTCCCTCAACAGCACATATCAACAATGGTGTTGGAATTTCTGGCCATTTTTCGGTAACTTCCGGGCACCGAATCGTGCATATGAATATAACATTTAACTCGTCTCGATCTAAGCTAGGTATTGGTACCAAATTTACGCCCTCTCGCAGCCTAAATCAAAAATACCCAATTTCAAGTTCTAAAAATCTAAAATTTTAAACTCAAATTCCCGTCAATCTACCCAAATAGTTCGAACCAAATTTTCAAGGATTGTTCTAGGAAGCAAGATCTACCTATTGATCGAAACAAAAACCCTAAAAAATGATGCATACAGTCAACCCAATTTCATGTTCATACATATATATATATATATATATATATATATATATATATATATATATATATACACCTGCCTTTATAGTCATATATTCTTGTATATACATATGCAAAAATACCCTAAAGCAGTACCAAACCCAGAATCTTCATGTTTAATTAACAGAATTATTCTTAGCATGGAAAATCATTTAATTTCATAATTAAATGCATAAAAAAAATTTCCAACAACATATATATAGAAATAATATATATATTATATATATATATATATATATATATATTCTAGCAACATGTTTATACAGATAATATATATGTCTACAGATTCAAAGGAGAAGAGAAGAGTTCGAACTTGCCTTTTTGTCAACCAAAACTCGTCCCTACAAATCGCTACTTCTCTCCCTTCTCTCTTGCATCTACACTTTTTCGGTCTCTGTACGTGAAAACGAGTGACAGAAACCCTAACCTCCTTTTTCTTTTCTTTTATTTTATTTTATTTCTAGAAAACTAAATAAACTCCAAAATAATAAAAATAAGAATATAATAAAAAAATAAATTGTAGCCTATCAAAAATAAGTATACACCTAGCCCAACCATTCCAGCCCAACTCAATCCAGATTTCTCCCTTGCCCAATCCAAAATTAAAATAAAAGAAAAAATACAAAGACCCAGTCCAAATAAAATAAAATAAAATAAACTATACCAAAATATTTAAAGAACTCCAAGAAATTTAATCCAACCAATAAATCAATTCAAAGCACTCATAGAAATTTTATTCAACCAATAAAGCAAATAATAAAATAAATAAATAAATATAAAGCATTTAGATTAAAATTTAATGACCTCAAAATTACGGGGTATTACATTCTTCCCCCCTAAAAAGAGGAATTTCGTCCTCGGAATTCACCCCATACCTGAAATAAAAAGGAGCCCTTGATGCAAGAAAAGCAGACAAGAAAAGGAAGGGACATTCCAGTGAGGAAGATAAAGACCCCAAGTGTGACAGAATGTCATGGGAGCAGACCTATAAAGTGTCGCATTGTGATAAGGGATTTAACACCTTTACCCCCTTAAACACGTCAATGAGCCAAATCCTCCTCTACATCCAAAATGACCAACTGTTGCATGGCCCCCAAAACTAAGAACCGACCCATCCAAAAGGTCCCGCGACAAGTATTGTAGGTTCCATCGCGACCATGGCCAAGATACAGATGAGTGCATAGACTTGAAAAGGCAGATTGACAGCTTGATTCGTAGGGGCCAACTACAAAGATACGTGGTCGGAGATGAGAAGAGAACACGGAACCGCCCATGGGATGGGGATGGTAAAGATGACAACACTCAAAAAACTCATCTATTGGGAGAAATCAGAGTTATCTCCGGTGGACTTGGAGGAGACAGGGGGCATATTGACTAGAGACATTAGAAGGGAGACAGTTGGCCCATCCTTGGAATGCTGAGCATCTGAGGAAATGCCACCAGTAAGATTTTCTTTTAAAAGTTCATTTACTTTAATAATTCTAACTAAAACTCAATTTAATATTGAGCCTTAGGACGATAGCTCCAAGGTTTTTGTTCAAATAATTCTCTGCTTGTTACTAGAATATCAATAGCAATCATTTTTGTTTTAAAATATGTTGTTATAACTGAAACAAAAAAGAAAACAACCCTACGGGGATACACCTCTAAGGAGGGCATTTAATGAAAAAGGCGGGATGGATGAATTCTGAGAACATTGTTAAAATAACCTTTCAGGGGCACAGCCCTACGGGGACACAACCCTACAGGGATACATCTCTAAGGAGGGCCTTTAATGAAAAGGCGGGATGGATGAATTCCGAGAACATTGTTAAATAACCCTACGAGGGCACAACCCTATGGGGACACAACCCTACGGGGATACACCTCTAAGGGGGGCCTTTAATGAAAAAGGCGGGATGAATGAATTCCGAGAACATTGTTAAAATAACCCTTACAGGGGCACAGCCGTACGGGGAGACAACCCTACGGGGATACACCTCTAAAGAGGGCCTTTAATGAAAAAGGCGGGATAGATAAGTTCTGAGAACATTGTTAAAATAGTCTACGGGGGCACATCCCTACTCACGGCTAGCCCTACAGGACACAGCCCTGTGGGAACCCAACCTAACTACGGGGTCACGGCTCTAAGGGGACACACCTCTTCAAAAGGACTTTAATGAAAAATTTGGGATAATTAATCCCGAGAACGTTGTCAACCAACCCTACGGGGGCACAACCCGTTAAAAGAAATTTTAGCAAATGACGGGTAAGTCCCGCCAAGGTTGTCGCATGGCTTATCAAGAGCTGTGCTATAAAGTTTATTAGTTAAAGTTTATTAACCAAATGAGTCATTGACATAATGGTTAGGGTGAGATCACTAGACCTTATTAGCTAAGGTTTGATTCTTCAAAGTAACAATTATTTTTTAAATATATATATAAATCGAGTTCTTATATATCGACCAAAAGTTGAGTCCAAGAAGAAACTGAACCATCCTGAGCACGGTTAAAGTAGCACCTCGCTAAGGCCGGGCCCACCACCCAGGCCCAGATCGGGCCCACCGTGCCCCACCCACAGTGCCCCAGCCCCGACCGGGCCCAACGCGCCCGGCCAAGGCCTGGCGCTACCCAGCTAAGGCCTGGCCAGTGCGAAAATAAAAAAGAAAGAAAAAAGCCAGGTTGTTTGTTCAAATAAACACCGAATGTTCTTGACATTCCACAAGTTACCCTCATAGACAGGGGGCATTTGACAGGGGGCATTTGATGGGGTGTTTAACTCCTAATATGAAACATGTAACGTGGGATGATAGTGCTAAGGTGACATGGATGAAAAGGATGCTTAACCGAAGACTGGTTATCTCCTAGTGGGAAAGGGAAACTGAAGTGCTTAACGAAGACTGGTTATCTCCGAGTGGGAAAGGGAAACTGAAGAGGCAAAGTTTTACTATGATACGTCTTCACTTGATCACTATAAATATAAGATGGTTCATATACCAAGGTATGCAATTAATACCCTCTGAGTTCCTTTATAACTTTTAAAGCCCTTCTGATTTCTTACTTGATCGTCAGAGCGTAGTCGGCCGACACCACGTCGGTGCCCTTTCGATTACTCTTCTCTTGTCCTTTTTTACAGGTTGGTGTTTGACCGGTTCGGGGTGGATTTTTGCTTCATCACCTCGAATCAACAAACTAAAAAAAACTCCTTCCTTCATGCAAATCATATCTAGCATAATAACTTCATTAAATTTAATTAAATGATAAATATTACCAAAACATAGTAGAGATTATGGGTAAGATAGAATAAAACTTACCTTTGAGAGATGATTAATCTTCCCTTGATGTCTCACATTATTCTTCTCTTTCTTCCGTCTTTGCTCCTTTTTTCTCCTTAATCTCAGACTGTCAACGCATAAACTTTAATTACCATCTTTTAATTTTTATACAATACTACTCACAAAATCATTGTTTGGTGACCCACATTATAATAACTTATTTCACCATAGGATAAGTTATAACCTTAATTGAATATCACTTAAATCTCTTTTCAGAAGGGTTTTTACCATTCTACCCTTAATGAAGAATTTTATTTTCTTAATTAAGAATTGGGTCATTACACGAAGAATTTGCTTAGCTTTAATAATACGAGGCATGCTGAAACCCATTATTCTGTACGAATATATTTCCCTCTCTCTCTCTGACGAACTAGAAAAGAAACAAATATCACAAAGAGCTCACAGAACAAATGAAAGCTTTGAGAGTGAAGAATGATAAGACTTGTGTTGGTTGTAGATTGACTAATTGACTAATATGTGTGTGTGTGTGTGTATATATATATATATATATATATATATATATAAAAGGGTATGTAATAAATCTTCATAAATGTAGAATGCATGGTCAAGAAAGATTTAGGTGGAGCTGTGAAAGATGAAGGATCACATGGTTTTGTCTTCCAGCTCATCATGAAGAATTCGGAGTTAAAACAAAATTCTTGTGAGAAATGTGATAACAGCTAAAAATAGATGAACCAATCTCATTTGTGATGATTTGAAAGAAGTGTAACCATTTCAGGGGATTCTTGTTCCATATTACTGTAGATATTCCAAATATGCAGGACCTAATGACTAGCATCTTTCATATCTTAGCCAAATTGACATACTTCTTGCCCCACACTTCTTGAATAAAAAGAGCAGGAAGATAATGACTCATGATTTTGTATCTATTGAAAAGATACATAAATCCTCTGCAATCTTTTCTTTCACATAAGAAGCAACTTTGGACTTGAATAAAGTCAGAGTTAATTCAATTTTCAATTCTAAACCAGTAAGGAGATTTAGAAAGTAAGTTTCTCATTTTCAATTCTAAACGAGTAAGGAGATTTAGAAAGTAAGTTTCTCATGAAAGCTTAGAAGAGCATTCCAAACCCCACTGAACACGATCATCTAGTAAATTGAAATGTAAAAACAAAACTAGTAAATCCCAATTCTTGTTATGGTTAGGGGAGTAGGTATATGGAAAGATTTACAGTTATAGCATGTAATAAACCAAAACATTTAAATTGCAACAAAAATACATCGTTCCATAGAAATCATGACCTACTAGCTAGGAAGCACGGATACTTCTACAAGAGTAACGTACCCGTATCAGATACTTATCGGATACCGATACTCCTCAGATACTCACGGATACGTGTCTGATACTTCCTAAAAGTGTCCATAATTTTAAAATATATATTTTTATTTCTAACATGTATCCGATACTTTTTAGATACTTTGACCATATATCCGATACTTCTCAAATACTTCACAACACATTTCTAACAAATTTTGAACATTAAAATGTACAATAATATCATAGTATAATTGTTAAGAAAAGTTTAAATTTATTTTAAAAAGAAGTGTTGAGATATATATCATAATTTAATATAAAATTTATCTATGCAAATTATGCAATATGATTCTTAACTCTTATTTTGTTTGTTAATCAATATATTTTATAAAGAAATGTTAATAACTCTATTTTTTGTATATATATAAATATAATTTGTTATTTTTATATTGTCGTATTCTACCGTACCCCGTATCCTATTTTTTTTAGATTTGTCGTATCGCCATACCCGTATCATATCGTACCCGTGTCTCATATCCGTATCCATGCTTCCTAGCCTACTAGTTGTCCTCAACGCCATATACCCACCACATGCACTTCAACTTAACAGAATGTTATTGTGAGAAATATACTAATTGGTAAAAAGTAATGGACCAATCTAACTTTTGATGATTTGTAATAAGTGCACCATATCTGGGGATTCTTCTTCCATTTTACTGCAGATACTTTAAAATTTATATTGGTTGATGTGATCAGCAATTTTCAGATGTTAGCCAAAGGAACATAGATTGCATAGCATCTTATACATACATAGATACATATTATATCTATATATACACACATATATAACTAGATAAACAAAAATTATTGAATTCTTCAACAAAAAAATTGGTAGGTAATTCTTCAAAATTAAAATGGTAAGGGAAGAGTGAATCTACATTATAGATTTGGCTATTGGTAATTAACAAGTGAATCCACATTATAGATTTGGCTTTTGGTAATTAACAGTGACAACATGCATAATCATATTGTTCACACTAAATATGTATGTAAGGGACAGATAACCAGCATTATTAAAAGAGCTATTTGACTAACAAAAACGAAATAAATAAATAAAGAGGAAATAAAAATTTAAGCTACTCAATTGATGCGAAGAAATTCAACTCAATTTATTTCATGGAAATCAAACGTTACATTAAATATACAAGAAACAACCAATTATGCTATTTCAAAATTGAAGCAATTGGTTTAGTTTGGTCAATGGTGTTAGAATATCTGTCTCAAATGGCTAGCTAATCCTTTTTCTCCTTGCTTAAGAGCAATTCAAATTGCTAGTGAGATCAATGAAGGGTACAAACTCCATGGGAGAGAAACAATACTCAGCCAAAAAAGAGGATAGCAACGTGGCCAGGCACATCTTGTAAATGCAGAGGGATCCCCGCAAGAGAAAACTGACTCCAATGATGGTGATTTTGGAGAAATTAAGAAGGAGGAAATTGACAAACTCAGAATTATTCTCAACTCCCTTGATAAACCCTCTAGTATGTGTTCATTGGCTCAATCAGGTAAGTACCCTACTTCTTATGCTCTTAGTGCCTCGGGTTCATAGTTTTCTAGTTCTTGGGTCATAGAATCAGGAGCTACTAATCACATGACACAAAGTCCAACCATATTTACCACTTATAACCCTTGCCCTAGAAATAGAAAAATCACAGTGTCAGATGGCTCACCCGTGACTATTGTTGGCCAAGGAACAATAAATCTGGCACCTTCCTTTCATCTAAAAAATGTGATGCATGTTCTGAAATTATGTACTAATCTTGTATCCATTCATCAAATCAC
This sequence comes from Cornus controversa, assembly GCA_026545225.1. Taxonomy (NCBI): domain Eukaryota; kingdom Viridiplantae; phylum Streptophyta; class Magnoliopsida; order Cornales; family Cornaceae; genus Cornus; species Cornus controversa. The sequence continues at coordinate 14,233,379 of CM048853.1, read as the reverse complement.
CAAAGACCTAAATTGCAAAGTAACTTTCTTTCTTACAAATTGTATCTTTAAAGATCAAGTTACAAGGAGGATGGTTAGACATGCTAAGGAAAGGAATGGACTCTACTACCTTGAGGACATGAGTGGAAGCGTCGATAAGGACAGTTGGTTATCGCTTTCCTACTTATCAGAAAACTTGTCTCCCAATAAAATTGATATTTGGCTTCACCATCTTCGATTTGGACATCCATCTTTTAGTTTACTTAAAACCATGCTTCCTTCTCTTTTAGAAATGTTAATGTTACCAGTTTTCATTGTGATACTTGTGAACTTGCTAAACATCATCGTGTTTCATTTCCTTTAAGTAATTAAAGGTCTTCTAAACCTTTTTCTTTGATACATACCGATATTTGGGGACCATCTAGAATTTCTAACATTTCAGGGGATACGTGGTTTATGTCTTTATTAACGATTGCACTAGAACAACTTGGTTATTTCTAATGAAAGAAAAATCTGGGACGAGTAATATTTTTCAAATTTTCTACAAAATGATAAATACGCAATTTGGGGTATCCATTAAAAGAGTTAGGTTTGATAATGCTAGAGATTATTTCAACCATATTCTCTCACCTTTCTTTTAAGAGGAAGGAGTTATTCATGAGTCCTCCTATGTTGATAAGCCCCAACAAAATGGGGTCGCTGAACGACAAAATAGGCATTTACTCAATGTTACACGAGCCTTGTTATTTCAAAACAATGTTCAAAATTTTTTTAGGGAGAGGTAGTTTTAACAACAGCTTATCTAATAAATAGAATGTCATCGAGAGTGTTAGGGTACCAAAGTCCTATAAATGTACTTTTTGAATTTTTTCTTGACTCAATGGTTCTTGCATACTACCTCCAAAAATCTTTTGGTTGTGTTTCATTTGTGCATATTCACAATCAACACAGGGATAAACTTGATCCTAGGGCTATAAAATGTATATTTGTGGGATACTCAACTACAAAAAAAGGGCTACAAGTGTTTCTATGGATGCAATATTTAGAGAAAAAGAGTATTTCTTTCAAAATCATAATCTTCATCTTTTGGGGGATAGAGTTTCTAGGGAAGATTAGGGGTTTCTTCTAGAACAACAACCCACTTTTTCATTCCAAATAGAACCTGAAATTCTTGCTGAAACCTTGTTGCCCGAGCCTGACATTGTACCCCGAATCTGATCTTGAATCTGCCCCGAATACAAAGCCTAAATAAGCAACCAAAAAGCCTGAATCTGTCCCTGACGTTGATTTGGAAAGCTGACATGCAAGTGTTTTAAATCCCACTAAACCACTCCAGGTTTATTCAAGGAGGGGAACACTTGTTTCTATGTAAGAACCGTGACCACTTTTCTTTGGTTTTTTGTCATTTTCATTTAATTGACGTATTAATGCTTTAAATGATTATATATGTGTTTTAAATGTAAAATACATGTTTAGAGAACTTATTTAAGGTTTGGAAAAGTTTTCAGAGCATTTGACAAAAGTTGACTTTTTTGGGTCTGGTTGACCGAGGATGTGGGCCCCGTGGGCCCTGGAAATCCAAAAGTGTCATAATGACTCCAAATTTTGACGGTAGCTTAAATAAAATATTTGACGTGTTACGGAGTCAATTTTGTGTCAATCAGAGTTACGAAACTCAATAATCGAGTCTGGAAAGATTTAGTGAAAAGGTAATGGCATTCTTGTAAATATGGGTAGGTTAAAAAAATCGAGTCTGGAAAGGTTTAGTGAAAAGGTAATAGCATTCTTGTAAATAAGGGTAGGTTAAAATTCTATAAATTGCAATAGAATACCCAATCCTCATTTCTCATTTTCTCTCAGCCGAATAAGGCATTATATATATATATATATATATATATATATATATATATCTATATATAACATCTTCTTCCACTCTCCATTGATTTTGAAGGACTTAGGTTCATAATTAGAGTTCACCAAAGAAGACAGAAACAATCTACGCAGTGAGGGCTCGAGTTTGATCGGTCCGGAATCAATTTTCAAGAAAGTTGAGTTTCAGGTGAGTTGAGATTAATTTAATTGTGTGTTAAGGTTTATGAGAGGAGAAGAAGAAGAAGAAGAAAAAGGAGAAGAGAAGTCACAGTGTATTCACGTATTTTTCTCAGACCTAATACAAAACACCTTATACTCTTTTCAATAATAGAGAAACAGTAAGAAGACAAAAACACCCTTAATATAAGAAGCCCAATAACCCAAACTCTCTAACACTCCCCCTTAAGTTGGAGCATACAGATTGAATATGCCCAGCTTGAAACACAATCTCTGAAAGGCACCACAAGCTAATGGCTTTGTAAAAATATCCCCCAGCTGATCGTCGGAACAAATATAGGGAGTAACAATCTGCTTTTGCATCAACAAATCACGAATAAAATGACAATCAATCTCGATATGCTTGGTGCGCTCGTGAAAAATAGGATTGCTAGCAATAAAAATGGCGGCTTGGTTATCACAATGCAAAGGCATAGGAGCAGGAACCTCAACACTCATCTCCTGAAGAAGAGAGCGAACCCATAACATCTCAGAAGTAGTGTGAGCCATAGCATGATACTCAGCCTCAGCACTAGAATGAGCAACAATAGTTTGCTTTTTACTACGCCAAGTAACAAGATTACCACCAACAAACATACAATAACCAGATGTAGAACGCCTATCAGAACGATTACCTGCCTAAACAGCATCACTAAAGTCTGTCACAGAGATAGAGGAAGAGGGTTTATACAATAACCCATTCCCAGGAGCACATTTCAGATAACGCAAAATATAATAAAGAGCCTCGAAGTGGGGATGACGAGGAGCATGCATAAACTGACTAACCACACTAAGAACATAGGTGATATCAGGATGAGTAATAGAGAGATAAATTAACTTTCCAACCAAATGATGATAGTGTCCAACATCAGTAAATAATTCTCCCTATTCACCATCCAGTTTAACGGTAGAGTCCATAGGAGTATCAATGGGTCAAGCACCTAAAATACTAGTCTCAGATAAAAGGTCAAGTACATATTTACGTTGAGAGAGAGAGAGAGAGATGCCTTGAGCAGAACGGGCAACTTCAAAACCAAGAAAATAGCATAAGACACCCAAGTCTTTGGTATGGAACTATTGACCCAAATGTCGTTTCAAGTCTGCAATACCGATAGAGTCACCACCAGAAATGATAATATCATCAACATAAACAATTAACACAATAATGGCAATAGAAGAGCGACAAATAAAGATAGAATGGTCAGAAGTGGAACTCTGAAAACCAAAGGCAATGACCACATCACTGAAAATATCAAACCAAACACATGGAGACTGCTTTAGACTATAAAAAGCCTCGTGTAGTCTACAAACAAGGTGCTCAACACCAGCAACAACATAACCAAGAGGTTGGGCCATGTAAACTTCCTCCTGTAGATCGCCATGAAGAAATGTATTATTTATATCAAGCTGATATAAAATCCAAGAACAACAAACTATGACAGAAAGAAGGACTCGGACGGAATTAAGCCAAACAACAGGAGAGAAAGTCTCTAAGTAATCCACTCCATACATCTGTGTATACCCTTTAGCAACCAACCGTGCCTTAAGGCAGTCAACAAAATCATTAGGAAGATATTTAACAGTGTAGACCCATCGACACCTGACAGTTTGTTTTCTCGAAGGAAGACCAGTAAGCTCCCAAGTCTGATTCTTGTGAAGGGCACTCATTTCCTCATCCATAGCTTGTTTCCATCCAGGCACAAAGATAGCATGCTAATAAGATGAGGGAACAAAGATAGAGGATAGGGTAAAAGCAAAAGTTTGCAAAGAGGAAGAAATACGATCATATGACACAAAGTTAGCAATAGGATGCTGCCTACAAGTACGTTTATCGTGACATAGAGCAATGGGCAAATCATCAGTAGAAGAAGTGGGAAAGGGAGGATCAGGAACCTCTGGTGAAGAAGATGTGGTGTCCGAATCAAAAGAAACAATGGGCCGAGATCTAGATCGTTGATAAACCTGTAGTGGAGGATTATAAGGCAATGAGGAATCAAACGAGGAGGTTAAGGGTAGCGGCAAATTTGGGGACGATGAAGAAAGCTCCCCCTGACGAGCAGAGATGAGATCAAGAGACAAACGTTGACCAGATGATGAAAAAAATATAGTAGATTCAAAATAAGTAACATCGGCACTCACATAGTATCGACGAGACTCAGGACTGTAACATCGATATCCCTTTTGAGTATGGGAGTATCCAAGGAAAACACATTTATGAGCACGAGAAGACAATTTGTCATGACCAGGATCTAAAACATGAACAAAAGCGACACAGCCAAAAACACGAGGAGTGAGCTAAAAATAAGAGGTACTATGATATAGAAGAGAAAAAGGAGTCTGATTGCCTACAATAGCAGACGACATATGGTTGATGAGATAACAAACAGTAAGAACTGCATCAGCACAAAACTGTTTGGGTACTTTCATATTAAATAACAAGGTACGGGCAACATCTAACAGATGGCGATGCTTTCGTTGAGTAACACCATTCTGTTGAGAAGTATGGGCATAGCTAGTCTGATGAATAATACCACGATCAACACAAAAAGAATCCATGATAGACTGCATATATTCCAAGGCATTATCAGAGCAAAAAATTTTAATGCACTTACCAAACTGAGTAAAAATTTCATTATTAAATTTTGTAACAATACAAGGTAACTCAGACCATTCTTTGATCAAAAATAACCATGTCATTCGAGAGTAATCATCAACAAAGATAACAAAATAAAAAAATCCATTCAAACTAACAATTCTAGAAGGACCCCAGATGTCCGTATGGACTACATCAAAAGATTCAGTTTGACGATTATGACTACGACTCGAAAAGGAACTACGGTGATGCTTGCCCAACTGACAAGCCTCACATTCTAAAATAGACACATGACTCAACCTGGGAATAGTTAATCTTAGTTTTTCCAATGATGGATGGCCCAAACGAAAATGCCACTGAAGAGAAGAGACTGTAGCACTTAAAGCTGATGACACAACTGAAGAAGGTTCATCAAAATCCAAATAATACAGTCCATTTTTCTCATGCCTCGAACAATCATCTTCTTCGGATGTCTTGAAATACATAAGCAGTAGGAGAAAATGTTATAGAACAATGTAAGGCTTTAGTCAATTGAGTCATAGAAAGCAAATTAACAGGAAAATTAGGAACATATAGACTGGACGATAAGGATAATAAATTAGTAGGATGAAGGAAACTTTTCCCAAGAAAGGGCCTAGAAGAACTATCAGCTAGAACAATATGATGTTTAATAGGTTTTAAAGCAGAGAAAAGAGATAAGTTACCAGGCATATGCGAGCTAGCTCTGGAATTAATGACCTAAGAAGGAAAGGATTGAGCCACACATATAATATTACCTGAATTGGCTAAGGTAGCAGTAGATGGAAGGGCAGTGGAGGTGGATGAAAGAGCAGTTTGGTTTTTGAATCAACTTGCTAAGTTGAGTAATGAGTGCATCCCGAGAACTAGAATCAGAAGCTACATGTCCACGAGTTGTACTAGGATGCAGTGGCTATGAAATACAATCAATGGCCTGATGAACTTAATCTGACTTCCCATATTTCACCCAACAATAAGGTTCAGTATGATTGGTACCACCACAATGATCGCACTTCTTATCACCACGTCCACTAGAATGACCACCACCACGAAAGCCACGACTGCCATGACCACCACGAAAGCCACCACAAGAATTACCATGACCACCGCTGCTAGAGACTAAGGCAGACGACTCAGAAGGAGTCATAATAGAGTGTTACCCTAAAGAAGACCTCAATAAGTGAGAATATGCATTAGCAGCAGTGAGCAATTTCTCGCTAGCAAGAATTTGATCTTTAAATCCACAAAGATCAAAGTCCAAACCAGATAACAATGAAGCAATCATAAACTCTTCCCAATGACGCGTCTGTTGTTCTAAATCAGTGGTAAAAGGACGATACTGCAATAATTAATCCCACAAATTCTTAAGCATGCTGTAATACTCAAAAAATGATTTTCCGGACTGCCTAGAAGCAAAAATATTCTCATACAACTCATACACCCGAGAAACATTACTCTATTGTGAATAAGATTCAGCAAGAGACTCCCAAATCTTCTTAGAAGAATCATAAAAGACAATAGTAGAGGCAATATTAGATTCCATACTATGCCACAATCATCCCATAACAATAGAATCCTCACAAATCCAATCCTCATGTTTCTTCGTGTTTGCAGGAAGTTCGTCCATTGAATACTTAATTTTCTTTCTCCCACGAAGAAAAACTTGCACAACATGAGCCCAAGCAAGGTAATTAAGACCATTCAATTTTTCTAAGGTAATTGACCGAAACATATCATCAGTCTTGGCAGGTTGTGATTGATTATCAGCCATGATTATATTTTAGATTCAATAAACAACTCAAGAAGTAACAATTTAAAACAAAAAAAAAGTCTAAAAACCTGAAGTTGAACCAGAATTTAACTACAAGAACAAAATGGAATCAGATTTGATCTTAGAGACAAGTAATCATCTAATCTAGACATGCCCAAGTCCCTACAACAGCTGCAGCAGACATTAAGAATAGGCTACAACAGCACACACAAGGAATAGCAGCTACACGCTACAGTCGAACCTCATTTTAGGCCAAAAACACTTCAAAACGCTTTAAATCAACCAACAACCACCACACGATCCCTTACCAAGTCTAGATGACACCCTTAGGATGAATTCAAACAAACAAAAATAATTGAAAAGTCTCCAAATAGCAGATCAAAAACTTCAAGACCCAAAATCAGAAAAAGTTATGAAAATTGAAAACACCTATCAATCTGCTTCAAATCACAAAATGAAGACCACCATAATTCTTAAAAAAATTAGCTGAACCAGTTGGTATTGTTCTTCGCCTATAAATGCTGACGTCAACACCTATACGTTGACGTCACTCCTCTCTGATGTTGGCCAAGTGAATAGGAATGAGTTCTAGGTCTTGATCTTGTTCTAATACCAAGTTAAGATTAATTTAATTGTGTGTTAGAGTTTATGAGAGGAGAAGAAGAAAAAGAAGGAGAAGAGAAGTCACAGTGTATTCACGTATTTTTCTCAAACCTAATACAAAACACCTTATACTCTCTTCAATAATAGAGAAATAGTAAGAAGACATAAACACCCTTAATACAAGAAGCCCAATAACCCAAACTCTCTAACAGGGTGAAAGTACGGACTAACTTGAAACTATAGCTATTGAGGTAGGGGGTATGTGTTGTGACTTACATTTTAAGTTTAATTTCATATTTTTAGCATAAAATTGATGTATTCATACTATATATAATGATATGAGATTATGGAGATGAATTGTTGCATTAGATTGTTGATGAATAATTCTTTGAATTGGAAGTGGTTGATAAATGTTATAGAATGTATGAATTTCTTAAATGTGTAAATGGGGACTTGTCTTGTATATGTGAAATTTTGGTGAATTTATTGAAAAGCATAACTTTTGAATTGAAATGTATACATGTGTCATTATGATTTATTATATAACATGCTAGAATGGGCATAGGGCATGTATTGGGCACAATATATCGTTATGTGTGTATATATGTGTGAAACATGATAAGGTTGTGTGTGTGAGTGTGAGTTCAATTCCATGAGCAATGTGACTTTGTGTTGAGTTTTATGTGAATTAATGTGAATTAGGAGGAATTGTGGATAAATTCGATTAAATCATATGTTATATATATGATGGATTGTGCAATGAAACATGTGATGAATTGTGTGATTGTCAAGTGTATTTAATGAGTATGCTATGAAAATAGACCTTGTAGTTTGACTAGAATGTAAGGAAGCATGACACGTATCTAGGCTATGCATTGGAATTGCCTTTATGCGATTATATGAAATGTGGACTTGAATAGATTGCACAACATATTACTTTGATCCGTTGAACTTGCTTATCCCCTACATTAACATTTTTAGGACATAACAAAGAGGTGGCCAATGGTGAGCAACCATGAGTGGGGCTTGGAACCGTAGAATTCCCTTTTTAGTTATTTTATTGTTATTTCACGTCCAGGATGTGGACATAGTGCACTTTGATATATGTATGGAAACTTATACAGTAATATGTTGCTTTTATATTTCAAGAATATGTTGAAATTGTATTTTTATGATTTCAATGCTCTATCTATGTATGATAAGTTTGATAACTCTTGAAGATTATATAAAATTGATGGTTTTTGAAGTAGGTATATGATAATGCATAAATTATCATTTTTGTATTGAGTGTATGAGGTGGAATCTTATTGTGATGAATTATCACTTTGTGGATACTTGGGATGTGTAGAAATGATAATTATGTTCTATGATTTTATGTTTAGGATGATGAATTGGGAGGAGAATGATTGTTGTAATCACTTGGTGGATTTGTTAATGTTACAGAGTAAGTGATTACGATGTATCGTAAACCCAATAACGATGCATCATAAATCATTGAATGTTTTGAGTTGGATTCCAATATATTTTGCAGGATGTTGTGCGTAACATCGTAATGTGTGGCTAGGTGGATTGTTGAGATAGAAGTGGGGAATTATTTGGGGATGTAATGTGTGGCCACGTGTGAGGTCATAATGGATTATTGAGGGTGAGTCATACGTAAGTAAACGTATGTATGTAATTATGATTCTATGTTGATTTAGTGATTGAAGAAGTGTATTAGAGTTTACTGGACAAAACTGCCCTTGTAATTACGAGCAAGCTCTGAAGTTGGTCCAAACTTCAATCGGGCACAATTCCTTCATTTTAAATTAGAATTGGGCGTGGTTTTTTTATTAAATTGAGTAATTTTTTTGGATTCTCTTTCTAATGGGATAATTATCACTCTAAAAATCCAAGCACATAGGAAATTAAGTTCTCAAATTGAGTGGTTCATGAGTGCGAACCGGGTGGATTTTTATTGTTCACCATAATTTCCTTCACTCTTTACTGAGTGTTAGAAATCGAGGCATGACATTCTAAGCCTGAAACAGTCCAAGAATCCAAAATAGAAACTGAACCAGGTATTGATTTTCATAATTTTCCAAATTTAAATTTACCTATTCCTATGAGAAAAGGAACCAAACAATGCACACAACACCCAATTTCTCACTTTGTATCCTTTTATATATTATCCTCACAACATAAGGCCTTCACCACTTCTCTAAATTCCATTGACATTCCTCAAACATTACAAGAGGCACTTAGGAATAATAACTAGGTGATCGGCGTTGAATGTTACGCATTCTAGCCTCTTAATTTACATATTTTATTCTCTTAGTGATAGTTTATATGTGATTTTACTCTATTTTTGTGTTTTCTGTCTTTTTCAGGGCCTTAATGATTATTTCAGATAAAACCATGATTTTGGGCTTTTAAAGATGATATCCAAGAAGGTTATATGAAGCCTACATCTAATGGGTCCATTCAACTCCATATTTCAACTCAAATCAGCCCAAGGAAGAGGTTCAAGAGAATTACAACTGCTTAAGAAGATTACGGGCCTAAAGCCCAATTCTACACTGAATTCAGTTTTAATCCCGTTTTGGAAAGTGGACTGAAAAGCTTATTTAAGAGTATCAATTCGACTTAATTCCCGAATAGGTTGAACGAAATTCGATTCTGCACACTTTTGTATTTCACGTAAATTTCATGAATCGGACTTCTACTGGGTCAAAACTTAGGCTGAATGTCAGCAGAAAAATATACCTATTTTGGGCTGCGGGAAAACCCTAATTTTCTCCTAATTGGATTAGGACTTTATCTCCTAATTGGATTAGGACTTTATGTATTCTATTGGAGTATAAAGAGGTGAATTGGAGGCTGTTTTGGGGGAGAAAAGAAGTGGAGGCCAAGGCAGAGAAGACAGAGACAATCCGGGTTTTATTTATTCATTATGTCTTTTATTTTGTTATCTTCTTCTTCTACTATGTGTAACTAAACTCCTCAACTAGGGTTGAGGAGGAAACCTCCATTAATGAAGTGAAGTTCTTTTGTTCATTAATTGATTCCCATGTGTGTGATTTAATTGCTTATAATTTTTGCTTCTTGTGATTAATTATTTTATAATTCTTTCACCATCTATATCATGTATATGTGGTAGTTAGAAAATATTATAATTAATCTAAGCTTGGGTTTGTATTTCTTAAAAGTGATAATCTTTGATCTTATGTTTTTCATTAAATTGGATACATAGGATGCTTAGAATTTTACACTAGTGAAGCGAAGGAAAATCTACCTCTTTAATATATTTTTCATAGTGCTTTATTGTTAAATCTTGAGTAAGCAATAGATTGATTTCTTGATTGCTACTCCAAATTTGGGAATTAATAAATGAATATTAAAAGCTTCATGAATTTAATGGTGGTGGAATCCGAAACCTTAGTTATTTTCTCTATTTGATTTTAATTGTGTTATTTTATTTGCATGTTAGTTTAATCTCTCTCAAATCAACCAAATTTTGTTTAAAATAGATTAGTTTTAAATTAATTTAAATTTGTATTAGTTCTTCTTCTCAAAGCATTCCCTTGGGTTCGACCTCGTTCTTGCCGATCTATACTTCAATAGATTCGTACACTTGCGAGTTATTTAACAATTTTAAAACAACATCAAGTTTTTGGCGCCGTTGCCGGGGAATTGCAAACAAGAAAACTAATCAAATTTCAATTGATTTAATTCTTCTACTAGTTATAATTTAGTTTTTTTTTTCTTTCTTTTGTTTTATTATTATCAAAAAGAAAAAAAAAATCTTTCCAATTTTAATTATTTGTTCTAGGTTTTTTTTAAAAATAAAAAAAAAATTTCTTTATTATTATAGTTTAGTTTTAGTTTTAGTTTTAGTTTAGTTTTATTAATTTTATTTTATTATTATTTTTCTTAGTTTAGTTTTAGTTTTATTTTATTGTTATTGTTTTACCTGATACTTCTTGAATTCTATAGGTGGTATTGTTGAAAATTGCCTTTTTCGCATGTTCTTGGGCACTACTTTGGAATCCAAGTAAGTACATTTTTTTTTCTTTTCGTTTATTTATATTTTTATTTTCTTAGATTAGGAAAACATAGATTTTTGTTTTAGGTTGATAATTTTTTCATGAGAACTTTAAGATAGAATAACTTAGAAATAGCCTTAGGGTCACACTTTCTTCAAGTTTATTTTTTTATTTTATTTTATTTTTTTTCTCTCTATTTAAAAAAAAAAAGAAGAAGAAGAAAGATCACACACTCACTCACTTTTTATTTTTTATTTTATTTTTATTTTTATGGTGTGTTTTGTTTGTGCATTTTAATTTAGCATTATTGCATTAAAATTTTAGTAAGGGCACAAACCCCCAACAAGATAAGGATTGGATTTCATCACCAATTCCTTGCCCAACTAGGTTAAAAATTTCCTTGCATTTGTCTATCCCAAGCCAAATTTAGTTTAAATTTAAAATCAAGTAGACATTGGCCATAGGAATTCACATAGCTTATAGGACCCTCTTGGACAGAGTTAACTTTTGGTAACTCCAGTGAGCACCTTCCAACTTCACAATGTCTAGGAAAGTTCTGAGAAGATTGGTTTTTAAGTGGGACCGTTTGTGACCCCTCCAATCTATCTTAGAAACTTTCCTGGTTGTATTGTTGGTGGGGCTTAACTGGTAATCCTCTAGTTCCTCTGAAAGGGAGTAGAAGCTGTCTAACTAGGTAAGAATTATTTTGGAACTAGTCCAGATAATTCTTTAGGAAAATAAAAAAATTAAAATTAAAATAGAAATCACTAACCTTGAATTAAATTCTAAAAAAAAAAAAATTTTGCTTGTTTATTTGGTTGGTGTTTTTGTGAGTCATTTTAGTGTATGTTAGGTCGTCGATCACTGAATCCAGAGTTGTTTCCTTTAGATCTTGAGATTGAGAGAACCTTTCAAAAGGGTGTGAAAAATTCTAGTGTTAGAGATCCTTCTTTGCCCAAGATGGCAGATCCTGTTGAAACTAAATCCCTTAAGGACTATTACACTCCCGTGCATATTACAAACCCATCTTGCATTGTGTTACCTGCTACCCAACAGGGACATTTTGAGATACGGGCGGCGGTAATTAATTTACTGCCCACTTTTAGAGGTCTTAGTTCTGATGACCCATACCTCCATGTTAAGGAATTTCTAGAGATTTGCTCCACACTACAATTTCAACATATTTCTGAGGAGTCAATTAAATTGCGGTTATTTCCATTCTCTTTGAATGGGAAAGCAAAATCTTGGTTATACTCACTGGAACCCGCGTCTGTCAATTCATGGGATGGGTTATGCACTAAATTCCTTATCAAGTTCTTTCCCATGCACAAAACTAACTCCCTTCGTCGAAATATCATGCAATTTACTCAAAAAGAGGGTGAGGAGTTTTACATATGTTGGGAGAAATTTAATGATATTCTCCTTAAGTGTCCACATCATGGTTTTGCCAAGTGGCAATTAGTTCAATTCTTTTATGAGGGGTTGTCACCCTATAATCGTCAACTAATTGAGTCACGAGGTGGGGTAGAATTCATGTCTAAGAATGAGGATGAAACATGGAAATTTCTTGATGCGTTGTCAGAGAACTCTCAACAATGGGAGTACTCAGGGAGGGTTGAAAGGAGTGGTCTATCAGTGCTCTCAGAACCCAAAAAGGGAGGAATTTATGAGGTCCGAGGGGAGACCGATTTGAGTGCAAGGATAGCTAGTCTAACTAGGAAAGTAGAGGCTATAGAGATGAGTAAAGGAAGTAATTCTTCTGTTCGTGCAGTTAATGAGATGTGTCAATTGTGTGGAAGTTCTTCTCATACAGCGCAAACTTGTCCATCTATTGCATCTTTTCATGAATGTATAGTCGAACAAGCCAATACACTCAATTCTTATAAGAAACCATTTGGCAGCCCCTATTCTGACACATACAATCCTAATTGGAGGAACCACCCTAATTTTTCTTGGAGGCAAGACCAACCTTGGAACAACCAAGGGGTGCAACCTATGCAACCCCAAGGGCAATCACAATTTTCATATCCTTCTATGTCCCAAAAGGCCCCTCCGTATGTTCCCCCACCTCAACAGAAACCAACTTTAGAGGATACTCTCCAACAGTTCATGCAACAAACCAGTCAATCAATTTCTAAATTAGAAATGCAAATAGGTCAATTAGCCACTGTTGTAGGAGAGAGGGAGAAGGGAAAGTTTCCTAGTCAACCTGTGCCTAACCCAAAGGGCCAGTTTCATATTAGTGATCAATCCACTTCTGGTTCACACGAGCAGGTTCACGCTATCACAACCCTAAGATCGGGCAAACAAGTTGATAATGGAGTCCAAATGCCTATACATAATGAGAAAATTGAAGAGGACCATGTTAGCGATTTAGGAAGAGAGGACAAAACTACATCTGAAGTTGAGTCAAAAATTCAAGTCCCTAGTCTTGACCCACCATCTCCAATAAGTCCACTAGTTAGAAACTTTGTTCCTACTGCACCATATCCTCAAAGACTTCAAAAGCCTAAGAAAGGGAATCACTATAATGAGATTATGGAAGTGTTTAAACAAGTCAAAATTAATATTCCATTTTTCGATGCAATTCAACAGATCCCCTCTTATGCAAAATTCTTGAAAGACTTGTGTACGGTCAAACGTGGCTTGAATGTGCACAAGAAAGCCTTCCTAACTGAACAAGTTAGTTCAATCATCCAACATCGCACTCCACCTAAATTTAAGGATCCTGGATGTCCTACAATTTCATGTACCATAGGTGATCAAAAAATTGAGCAAGCTTTGCTTGACTTGGGTGCGAGTGTCAACTTGTTACCTTACTTTGTTTACAAGCAACTAGGTCTTGGTGAGTTGAAACCCATGAAGGTGATACTCCAATTAGCAGATCACTCAGTTAAGGTACCTCGTGGTATTATTGAGGATGTGCTTATTCAGGTTGATAAATTCTTTTTCCCTGTAGACTTTATTGTCTTAGACACTCAACTTGTAGCTAATTCTAATAACCAGATTCCTGTCATCTTAGGTCGTCCATTCCTAGCCACTTCAAATGCTTTAATCAACTGTAGGAATGGTGTTGTGAAACTCTCTTTTGAAAATATATCGGTTGAGCTTAATATTTTTAACGTAAACCGACAACCACCAGACTCTGAGGATATTTGTGAGGTAAATTTAATAGAGAGTCTAGATCAGGGTACTTTTATTCATGCTAGTTATAAGGACCCTTTAGAGGCAAGTCTAACTAATTTTGGCTGTAATTTTGATATTGATAGTGCTTGTGAAGATGTGAATGCTTTATTGGATGTGAATGTTTCATTGAATTCAGTCCATTTTATCAACACCAAAAAGTGGAAAGCTAAGATGGAAAGCCTAGGTATAGGTTGAGTTATAGACCTATTTGGTCATCATTGTACATTATTAGTTTTAGGATTTATAGCTCTTGCGTCTTTTTATTTTTAGTTTGTGTATTTTATTTTCAATTTTTCTTTAAAAAAAAAAAAAATTCATCATGATCCGGTATAGCCGCCCATTCTCTGACTATGTATGTAGTATCAATTCTACAATTTGTGATATGATTGATAAAGTTGATGATTTCCGTTTATTAAAGTCTGGTTTCAATACCCAATACTGTTGAGATTGCTTCAACACAGTATGGCTTTAATAAAGAAAGGCAACCCCTTTACACTCTATACGTTAGGGTGTCTGGATAATCAATATCTCATCACATATACATCTTGAAAAATTGGGACCCACCAGTTCAGAGAATGAGGAGAAGAGTAGTACCTGTAGTTTTCGCCTAAAGATTAAGTTTAAAAAATAAAAAAATAAAAAAAAATTTACTTTCTGTTTCATATTTATTTTCACCCATGTTATTTTACTTAGTCGTTAGAGTATAGTCGTTGTTTTGATAGGATGTAGCATCCAAGTTTGGGGGAGTGACCTCATTACCTTCATGCTATTAGTTTGCTCTATTTTCTTGCCACTACTCCCGTTTTCTGGTAATATTGTTCTAACCCTTCTTTATGCTTCGATTGGATGTACATTGAGGACAAAGTACAGTTTAAGTTTGGGGGTAAGGCGATGCCTTTTATGTGCTTTATTGAAGTGGGGGAAATTTTTATGAAATTTTTCTTGTTCTAGGACTTTTTGGTTATTTGATTTTCTTAGTTTTTTATTTATTTTCTTTTGTTTTATTTTTAGATAGGATGTTTTGACATTTTTCAAGAGATTAATACTCTATGTAGGTGCTTAACTTGCAATTTTTTAGTATGTTTTAAATTTTTAGAAACTATGATTTGAATTAGTGGTTTGAATCATTATTTGTATTGACATGCCTTGGGGTGATTGGTTTTAGTTTCCTCACATGCACATGCACACTAGCATAATCTTATGGGGTATAAACTTTGACTTTGAGTTGTTGGATTACATATACTTGATATTAATTGGTATCCCTTGAGAATGAGTACCGATGATGTGATTTACATGACTTCAATGAAAAAAAAAAAAAAGAATATGTGATGAATAGAAAATCAATTTGATCCTTTTCATGAGTAACCGGGCCTCTATGCCTCAGGAAGCACGGAGTGTTCGCGTCAAAAGTGAAAGGGTGAGAAAAGATGAGCATTGGTTGTCTTGATTTGTAGCCTGACTGATTCGAGTAATTAGGTTCTTCGGGGTGTCTTAACGCCTAGTGCCCTAAAGCCATCTGGTTTGGGAGTCACTGACTGAAAGCTTGCTACATGGGTCTTTCAGAAAGCTTAATAGATCAAGACATTGCACAACCAATAAAGCAATAAAAAAAAAGAATAAAAAAATATATGAAAAAGTCATGTATTCATGTCTGGAAGTATGATTTCAATAAGGGGAGCTAGTGAGTTGAAGGGGTATGTGTCTTAATATATTCAGAGTTGAGTTATGCTACATGAGATGATTGTTAGTTCACTTTTCATGAGGGAGCTAGAATTGGTTACTTTGAGATATGTTGATGTGAATTATGTGTGGGGACCATTACTTTGAATTATGGAATTTGAAAATTTGAAATTATTCTTGAATGCAAATTTGTAACTATATATTGTAATCTTCTTTTTGATTAATGTTTAAACAGAAATTTTGAATGTTTGTGGGTAACATTTCTGGAAACCCTCACGAGACTATAACTCATCCACTAGGGGGAACCTAGGGGTTCAAAGGCTTGTTGCATATGCTAAATGCAATCGTTTCTCCCACGAAAGAGGAGTTGGCTAGTTTAGTTTGTGTTTAGTTAGTTTTCTTTGTTCTAGTTTCATTTTGTTCTATTGCTAAGGGACTAGCAATATGTAAGTTTGGGGGTGTGATCGGCATTGAATGTTACGCATTCTAGCCTCTTAATTTACATATTTTATTCTCTTAGTGATAGTTTATATGTGATTTTACTCTATTTTTGTGTTTTCTGTCTTTTTCAGGGCCTTAATGATTATTTCAGATAAAACCATGATTTTGGGTTTTCAAAGATGATATTCAAGAAGGTTATATGAAGCCTACATCTAATGGGTCCATTCAACTTCATATTTCAACTCAAATCATCCCAAGGAAAAGGTTCAAGAGAATTACAACTGCTTAAGAAGATTACGGGCCTAAAGCCCAATTCTACACTGAATCCAGTTTTAATCCCGTTATGGAAAGTGGACTGAAAAGCTTATTTAAGAGTATCAATTCGACTTAATTCTCGAGTAGGTTGAACGAAATTCGATTCTGCACACTTTTGTATTTCACGTAAATTTCATGAATCGGACTTCTACTGGGTCAAAACTTAGGCTGAATGTCAGCAGAAAAATATACCTATTTTGGGCTGCGGGAAAACCCTAATTTTCTCCTAATTGGATTAGGACTTTATCTCCTAATTGGATTAGGACTTTATGTATTCTATTGGAGTATAAAGAGGTGAATTGGAGGCTGTTTTGGGGGAGAAAAGAAGTGGAGGCCAAGGCAGAGAAGACAGAGACAATCCGGGTTTTATTTATTCATTATGTCTTTTATTTTGTTATCTTCTTCTTCTACTATGTGTAACTAAACTCCTCAACTAGGGTTGAGGAGGAAACCTCCATTAATGAAGTGAAGTTCTTTTGTTCATTAATTGATTCCCATGTGTGTGATTTAATTGCTTATAATTTTTGCTTCTTGTGATTAATTATTTTATAATTCTTTCACCATCTATATCATGTATATGTGGTAGTTAGAAAATATTATAATTAATCTAAGCTTGGGTTTGTATTTCTTAAAAGTGATAATCTTTGATCTTATGTTTTTCATTAAATTGGATACATAGGATGCTTAGAATTTTACACTAGTGAAGCGAAGGAAAATCTACCTCTTTAATATATTTTTCATAGTGCTTTATTGTTAAATCTTGAGTAAGCAATAGATTGATTTCTTGATTGCTACTCCAAATTTGGGAATTAATAAATGAATATTAAAAGCTTCATGAATTTAATGGTGGTGGAATCCGAAACCTTAGTTATTTTCTCTATTTGATTTTAATTTTGTTATTTTATTTGCATGTTAGTTTAATCTCTCTCAAATCAACCAAATTTTGTTTAAAATAGATTAGTTTTAAATGAATTTGAATTTGTATTAGTTTTTCTTCTCAAAGCATTCCCTTGGGTTCGACCTCGTTCTTGCCGATCTATACTTCAATAGATTCGTACACTTGCGAGTTATTTAACAATTTTAAAACAACATCACTAGGTACAAGCTATGAGAGAGGAAATGAATGCAGTAGAGAAGAATAAAACATGAAAAATTGTCAATTTGCCAAAAGAAAAGAAACTAATGGGCTGTAAATGGGTATTTACCTTAAAATACAAGGTTGATGGATGCCTAAAGAAATACAAAGTTATGCTAGTTGCAAAAGGATATACTCAAACCTATGGAATAGATTATCAAGAGACATTAGCCCCTGTAGCTAAAATGAACACAATGCGTGTCCTATTGTCCTTAGCTACTAACTTTTATTGGTGTTTGCAGCACTTTGATGTTAAGAATGCTTTCTTACATGGTGATTTGGAAGAGGAGGTATACATAGAACCTCCACCAGGCTTTGATGACAATTTTGGTGGCTATAAGGTATGTAGGTTGAAGAAAGCACTGTATAGTTTGAAACAGTCTCCTAGAGCATAGTTTGGGAGATTCATGAAGGCTATGCTAGTAATGTATAAGTAGAGCTAAGGGGATCATACTATCTTTATAAAGCACGGGCTGGGGAAAGTTACAGTCTTACTTGTTTATATAGACGATATTATTGTAACAGGGGATGACTCAACCGAAAGAGAGACACTAAGGAAAAACCTAGCATGGGAATTTGAGATTAAGGAACTCGGAAAGTTGAAGTATTTCTTGGGGATTGAAGTAGCACACTCTAAAGGGGGTATCTTTGTCTCTCAACAAAAATATGTGTTAGATATCCTCAAAGAAATTAGAAAACTCAATTGCAAGGCAGCAAGCACACCTATTGAACCAAACCATAGGTTGGGTGAAGAAGAAAATGATAGTACAGTTGATAGAAAAAGATACCAGAGATTAGTTAGAAGACTAATCTACTTATCCCATACTAGGCCGGATATAACTTATGTCGTGAGCGTGGTTAGTCAATTCATGCATGATCCTAAGGAGAAACATTTGCAGGTTATTTATAGGATTCTACACTATCTTAAGGCTACACGAGGAAGAGGGATCTTATTCAAGAAGAATGATGGAATTAATCCTAAAACTTACACTGATGCAGACTATGCTGGCTCAATAGTCAATAGGAGATACACATCAGGTTACTATACTTTTCTTGGAGGGAACCTAGTGACATGGAGAAGTAAAAAGTAGGCTGTAGTTGCAAGATCAATTATGGAGGCTGAGTTTAGAGCCATGGCACATGGAATCTGTGAACTCCTATAGATAAAAACAATTCTTGATGATCTTAAAATCAAGTGGCAAGGACCTATGAAACTTTACCATGACAAAAAATCTGCCATCAACATTGCACACAATCTGGTACAACATGACCGCACCAAACACATTGAGGTAAATAGACATTTCGTTAAAGATAAGATGGACAGTGGACTGATTTGTACTCCTTACATATTATCAAAAGATCAGTTATCAGATGTTCTCACTAAAGGGCTACTTACGTCAAGTTTTCAAGACATCACTAGCAAGCTGGGAATGAAAAATATTTATTCACCAGTTTGAGGGAGAGTGTTGGAAATCTGTAAAGTTACCAGAATTATTTAGTAGATATTCTTGACAGCTAGGTATGTGTATAGTTTCTCGATTTTCCTCTAATTGTCAGTTTGAATAGTTGTTTCACTATTACTAGGGATTTTCATATTTTTAGGAGATGATAAAAGAGTCAAATATTCTAATTAGGTATTCTTTTGTGTATAAAGATCGTGAATTGTACCTATCAAAAAGTAAAAAAGAAATTAAAATATTTTCTTCAAAAACCAATCCACTATCTCGAAGCAAACTACAACAGACTCTGTCCCAGACTCACACTCACTCCACTCTGACAAGAATTTGACGCAAAAGACCTCAGGCTTACTTTTACTACTCTACACCTAATTGATGTAGACTCTTGGCTAATGTCATAATCCTTTCAGAAGGGTAGCTGAAAGAACACAAATACTCCATAAGTATTTTTTTTCCCCTTCATAGCAATCATTTCTCTTCCCACTTAAGATAAAATCAAATAGTATCAAGGAACCACACTGCTGCTCTGATCAAACTGTGTAAACTGATAATGTCTTTGAGAATTCGATAGACTAAAAAGAGCATCACAACTTAAAAAACTCCGTGTGTGTGTTCTCTCAAAAATATAAACAGTAGAATAAAATTCTCTGTTGAAAAATATCTCAATAATTTTCTCTCTCTAAAAGTAATTTGATGTGTCATGAAAGCTCTCATTAGAGAGAATGTGTATGAGTGTTTATATAGATGATAAAGTCCTAAAATCCTTTAAAAAAAAGTTAAAAAACAAATTAGAAATGAATGTTTGTGTTTAAGGAAAGTTAAGAGACCAATCTTAGTCAAAACAGCCATTATCTAGTGAAAAATGCTATATCAACATGTATGGACATGTCCTAAGGATACTTAGATTGGTCCAGTAGTGTAAAATCCTCAGAATAAGATCCCGAGATGTCATGGACAGTTCATGTGATGACCTCTGTGAGCGGGTGTGGTGTGGGCGAACACTGGCAGGCTACGGGTGTCACGATCCCACATTGCCTAGGCAGTTGAAGGTGAAGTGTTATATATATGTTTATCACCCTTCTATGACACAACGCATTTTAAAATTATGATGGAGACCTATTAGAAATATGCACTTAAGTGTACTTAGCTAGGAGTAGTACCAAGATGGGTGACCCTTGAGAAGTCTTTGGTCCGATGGAGCCAAAAGTGGACAATATTATGTCGGGTAAGGGAGGGGCATTACAAATGGTATCAAAGCCAAAGTCAAGTGGGAAGTTTGCCAACAGGGACGTCAAGCCTCCAAGGGGTAGATTGTGACGACCTCTGTGGACGGGTGTGGTGTGGGCGAACACTAGTAGGCTACGAGTGTCACGATCCCACATCGCCTGGGCAGGTGAAGGTAAAATGCTATATGTATGTTCATCACCCTTTTTGACACAATGCATTTTAAAGCTATGATGGTCGTGAACCCATCAGAACTCTATAGTTAAGCTTATTTAGTTGGGAGTAATACCAGGATGGGTGACCCCCTGAAAGTCTCTGATCCGGGGGAGTCAAAAGTGAATAATATTATGTCAGGTAAGGGTGGGGTGTTACAGGTCCAACCCTTTCTTAGATTGTGTGGACAACCACCAAGAAATGCAACTATGTGTCCTCACCAACTTACCTGAACTAAATGATGTTTTTACGTGATCAACGACGTCCATGATCATATGTATCCTTCGAAATGCTTCAAATGATCAAGTTCCTTGTCAATATCATTTGATACATTCTCTAGATGAAAACACTTACGTGATCAACGACGTCCACAATCATATGTATCCTTCAGAACGCTTCAGATGATTAAGTTCCTTGTCAAGATCATTTGACACATTCTCAGATGAAAACACCTTCCTTGATATTGGTTTTCAACTCCATGATCGATTACAAGAATTTGAATAAAAGATTATGACTTGATCATCCTCAGTTTTGACATCAAAGATTACCAGTTACAAATATATATGTCACAATATAAATGCCAAAACCTCTTCCCTAAGCGATGTGAGACGTCACAAGGTGGGAGGGGGTTGAATAGGGTCTTTTGGCAAACTATGTACCTAAGAAATTAGACACATTATATATCAATTCAAGTAAATCATACAATATACCACATAACAAATTAATTCACTCAATTAACTATTCTTCACAATCAATAAACCAAGCATATGTCCCATCCTCCTTAGAATGTAAAATAATTAAAGAACTCGTACAATCTATATTAGCAAACATGGAAATAATAAATATGCTCAAAGTCAAAAGTTAAGGGATGAGAGATGCACACATTAAGGACTCAAACATTTTAGCATGGTTCAGCCACTGCCTACATCCATGACCCAAGGGTACCCCTTAGGATTTCATAAATCCACTCTCTTGCTTTCGATGGTTGAAGAGGAACCCACTCCTTTTTGGTTCAAGAGCAAACCTTCCTTTTTGGACGAGAAGAGCACCCTCTTCATAGTTGGGCTCAAAAATAACCCACTCACCTTACAAGTGGAGAGTGAACCCAACCTAATTATTTTTAGATTGAATGAAACCTCCTCCCATTTCAAGGTTGAAAAGAAACCTTTACAATTATCATGCCAAGAGCACCTTCTTGGACTTTCCTCTCAAAGGATGGATAAGAAGTTTAAGTAAAAATATGATAATGTCCCTCAATGGACAGATTACAAATAATAGCTCACAAATCTAGAATTATAAGATATAGAACAAGATGAAAGCTCGACTCTAGATTTTCACCATGAATGATATATGAGTGGTAGCTCAATGGTAAATACTACAAGAGATGATCTTCCGAATGCTATGAAGATCTAAGCTCAATAGTAGATCTTACCAACAAAAGATATCCTACCCACAAATGAGGTGTTGATCTAAGTTATATTATAGATCTAGACTTCAAGATATGTTCGTGAGTATACAGTGTGGTGAATCTGTCTGTCTGTCTGTCTCTCTCTCTCTCTCTCTCTTTCACACACACACACTTTGGTCTCTTTGTTAATAGACACTTGAAATGCCAAGAGTAGGTGTATTTATAGCCCTTTTGAAAATATATCCATTGGAATATCAAGATAGTCATTAACGCTTTTGAAAAGCTCTTTGAAACAAATATTAGATCTGTTTAGATTTGAAATCTTAGTATGGCTAGCTGCCTAGAATAAGAGTTCTAACAGGTTAGACTTCTAATCTACTTTTTTCTGAAACCATTTCTAATCGATCGTAAGATCATCAAGTTAGCATGTCATTGTTAATCGTCATTAAAATTTGGATTTTAGCAATTGAAAATGACATAGTCAAATTATATTGTGGATAATGATTTATCTTCCGAATTCGGCTATTTTTGAATATGTTTTATCCACCACCCCACTCACATAAATAACTTCCAGAAATTGCCGAATCTGGTATCTATATTGACTTCACAAATATATCAGTTTTAACTGTTATTCTCTAGACCATTGTGAAATTAAGTTATTGTCCTGAAATTATAACTTTTCCCCACTTTTCCAAATTAATGCCATTACAAATTATAATAGGCAAAAAAAAAAGGAGTGGTGATGAAATAACTTTATATAAAATCTTCATAAACAACGATTTTGATGAAATAATGTATTTGCTCTTGAAATTGGTGAGAATTTATGTGGGTGATGCCATTTATATGAGATTAAGCCAAGGGTGATGGTGATGATGGTGATGATGATGATGAATGAATGAATGTATTTGCATTCAAAATTGTCTGAGAATAGTGTGATCTCTAGTTTATAATATTTTGAAACATGAGAAATTCCTCTCTGAAAAATAAAAAGAAGAAAATGTACAAATTGAAATCTATGTTCGCTAGTGCCTTGAAATTAAAAACCCTTTTCCCTTTCCTCTGACTTCCTAAATGCTGCAATTACAAAAATTAGATTGGCCTGGTGGCCAGACAAGTGTTGGTTCAAGAGATGATATATTGTATGCATACATACATATTTGTATATATTACTGTAAGAGAACCATAAACTGCTGCCAGATCTCCATTTGAGCATAAATTTTTTATTCAAAATGGTGCTGTTAAAAAGCCATACTCTATGTAAGTTGACCCAACCCAAATTGATTTAGCCGGTGATTATTTAGTTGTTGCAAAGGTGTTTGGTGTACGTCAAAATGAGCATAGGGTGAGGGTTAGGAAGAGTAGTGGCCATTGACCAATTGAGAAGGAGATTGAGATATGTATAAGATAAGTTTGGTTTTCATTGAACATCAATGGTACATGTTCAAAAGATGAGTTTGCAAATCATAATTCAGAATGACCATTATTCTCTAGACTGATCATCAAATGAACTTGGATTTAAATGAGATGAGGAAATCTAAGTTTCCTATTGCATTGAAATCAAAAACCCTTTTCCCTTTCCTCTGAATTTCCTGAATACTGCAATTACAAAAATTAGATTGGCCCAGTGACCAGACAAGTGTTGGTTCAAGAGATGATATATTGTATGCATCCATACATATTTGATTATATTACTGTAAGAGAACCATAAATTGCTGCCCGATCTCCATTTGAGCATAAAATATTTGCTAAGTGAGTTTAATTGAAGGAAGATATATATTTGCTCATAGAATGCAACAAAAAAGATTCACGCAAGTCAATATAAAATCTATAGAATCAAAGATTTCAATGAAATAATGTCTTTGCTTTTGAAATTTCTGAGAATGTGAGAGTATAACATCCTCTCTACTATATAATATTTTGAAACAGGGGGACATTTTCCACCATTCCCAATCTCCTCTTTGAAAAAAAGAAGAAGAAAAGGTACAAATTGAAATTTGTACATGGAAATGATGACTACTGCTTTACAAAATTGTGTCTATATGCATAGAATTGTCTCATGATCTGCTCAACTGAGAAGTGATATCATTGAAGATGTCCTCTTTGCAACCAAATTGTGAGACCACCCATTGGATGGTCAAAACCAAATTCTTCCTCAGCTTGACTTAACAAGTCCTGGAATGAGGGCTGGTTCAAGTAGGATATTGGAACCACAAATCACTTCTTTTCACTCTCCCCAACATAAACAACAAAGTAGCCTCTTGGGACATTTAGAATCATCGAATCTGCTTGGGTTACTGTTATATAAGGCAGTCAAAGAATTTGGTTAGCTTGAACAATACGTGGCACATGGAAACCCATTGTTGTATACTTTTATATGTAACTCTCTCTCTCTCTCTCTTCCTCTCTCTCTCAAGTTTAGAATGAGCTTGCAGAACAAATGAAAGCTTTGATAGTGAAGAAGGTAAAGACTTGTGTTGGTTGTAGACTAACTCGTATGTGGGTATATATAGACTGATGGCTATGTGGAAAATCCTCTGCAATGTGGAATGAGTGGTACAGAGGGATTTAGATGTCAAATTGTGAAAAACATTAGCACATGAAGGATAACATGGTTTTGTCTTCCAACTCATCATCAAGAATTTAGAGTTATGGACAACAAAAATGTAATTTTGTTGAAAAATATCATGTCCTACCATTGCTTGCAACAACCTACAAAGGTCCCTTATAGCAGATGCTCTATGGCCAGCATTCTCACATCAAATGAGTGGTGAAGAGACTACTCCAGTTGGTCTACAATATACATATAGGATGTGGTATTACATGGTATGCCTACCAACAAAAATACTAAGAATCTGAAATTTTCTGCTATAATATATCTTGGATAACTTGTTAGCCAGATCACTATAACAGAACAAACAGTGAAGGTCCACCAGAAGATATATATTCCTGGCCTACTGATCATAACATATATCCAGTAGACCATTTGGATCAATTATTAAATAGCAAGGTCTAATATGAAAATTACATTTTAAAAATTCATTTAGAAAATAATATGTTGCTGCCTTGCACAATTTTTAGGCTTGTGGTCATAGAGGCATGGAAACTAATATCTCCTACTCATTACAAGCCCCATTCCATTTGAACTTAATTCAAAATTCCTCTAAGAAATGTGATAACAGCTAAAATTAAATGGACCAATCTCATCTGTGATGATTTGAAACAAGTGTAACCATTTCAACCTAACATAATGTTATGGTGAAAATGTATTAACTTCCAAAAATTGATGGACTGATCTCACTTTTGACGATTTGAAATAAGTGACACTAGACTTAGGGAATCTATCTTCTTCCAATTTACTACAAATACTTCATAATTTATATTTATTGATGTGATCAGCATTTTTTAGATTTTAACCAAACTGACCTCTTCAAAATTACAATGGTAATGACAGTGTTGATAAGTGTTCAATTCTATGCATTTGAACCCTCTTTATTGCATATGTTTGTCCCGTTTCTATATTTACCGAGATAAGTTTACGGTGTTTTTGTATTTTTGATGTATTGCAGGTCTTGTAGTAAAAGGAGCAAAGTTTGAGGCTTTTTGCAGCTGAAGAGAAAAGTCAGAATTACAACCAAGGCATCTCGATCAATCAAGATGTTGATCTCGATCAATCGAGATTCCAATCTCGATTGATCGAGATTCTGCAGAGTCACTTGCCCACTTGCTCACATGCTCTCCCACTTGCAACAAAATCCCCCTTTTTGCACGACTTAGAGGGATTGTCTGACTTGAACAAGACCTTTGGGGACTTTCTTGATATAGTTGGTATATATATTGAGATATATATATATATATATATATATATATATATATATATTTATGGTGGGCCCCAAGGTTGAAAAGGAGGCCATAAAGCACACAAAGAGGCCATTTCTCTCATATCTCTCAACACACATCAGAATACACAAGGAGAGATATTCGGGAGAGGAGAAAGAAGAGTTGAACCAGACCAAGAAGCTTCATCTTCTCCATCAATGGAAGAGTGCAAGGCTGCCATGACCAACTAACTCCTCTACTAGGGTGTGGCTGAAACACCTAGCCATGTAAACTTGTTCATTTTTGTAGCATTTTGGGATTTGTTCTTAAATGTTGATTATTTAGCCTAGTGACCATGTACACTAATACATCTCTTTTATATATTCATTTGATTTTGGTTTTATTCTTGTCTTAGAGTAGAATCTATCTTGTGAATGCACAACATTTGTTTCTTCCACAAGAAGGGCAAATGATGGCTAAGTAATGGTACTTTAAATGTATGTTTTGTGCTTGCTTGTATAAACCATGTCAAGATAAGGTAGTTTGGATGCATGTAAGTTCACTTAGAAAGTAGGGTAATTAGTTAGGTTGAAGAACTATGCTTGTTGTAGATGGATTATGATAGGTTGGTGCTCACATTAATCTTTTGATATGTCATTGAGGTCACAAGCCTAATGACATTGTTAGGCATTTAATTGATGAATCCCAAGGTTGCTACACTTATTAACTTGTGAATGGCTAGTGGTGGAAACCACCCCTAGTTCTCTCTCCCAACTTTTAAACTATTTACATTTATTGTTTTTACATTCATGCAATAGTTTTACAAACAAAACTCAAAAACCTTGTTTTTAGGATTAAAGTGGAGTTAATCTTTCTGTAAGACAATTACGACTAGTCCTCGTGGGATCGATACCCTCTATATAGAGCTGTATCTACAAAGATTCGTGCTCTTGCGAGTGGTTAAATTATATTTTAATAAAAAGGGGCAAAAATAAGCTTACAATAGAATTCAAGTTTAGCCACATCAAAATTTTGGCACCGTTGCCGGGGAATACGGTTTAATTGTCGCCACTGAAAGATTAAATTTGGTTTAATTCTTAGGCTAGAAATTCTTTCATTCTTTTTTGTATATATCTTGTTCTTATTTCTCAAATTTCTTGATTTTAGGTATACCACATAGCGGGCATCTAAAAGGATTAAAGTTGGAACCCTTTGTGAGTATAAAGTCTAAAATTAGTGGGTTTGAGTTCATTCAATTTTTTTGTATATATTATTGTTTATTTTGCGTATTGAGGTGTTGTTCTACTATTAATGCATGCTAGGTAGACGGTCCTTGTCACTTCCGTTGCTTCCGTGTAATTTTCAACTTGAAAGAACACTTAGACAACGTAGAGGAACCTCTAGGGACCCTATATTGCCTAGGACTGAAAACATGGACCCAGATGAGAGACAACCTCCCGGTCTACCTCCTTTTAATCATGAACAACAACCTCCACATCCTCCTCTTCAAGGAGAGTTGCTTATGGACTTTTATCTTCCGACTACATTTGAAGTACCTTCATGTATTCAATTTCTGGATGTAGCGGCAAATCAATTCGAAATAAAGTCCTCCACCATCAATCTTCTTAAGAGCTTCCATGGTCTCCCTAATAAGGATCCATACCGGCATTTAGATTACTTCATTTCTGTGTGTTCCACCAATAGGGTACCACACTTTACGGAGGATGATCTAAAGCTGTGTATGTTTCCATTCTCCCTAAAAGATAAAGCTAGAAGTTGGTTCAATTCCCTAGAACCTAACTCAATCCATTCTTGGGCGGAGATGCAAATAGAGTTCTTAAAAAAATACTTCCCAATGGGAAAGACAAGTGATATTCGACGAGCAATCACCGGATTCACCCAAATTGATCAAGAACAATTTCATGAGACGTGGGAGGGATTAAAAGATCTTCTTAAATCTTGTCCACATCATGCTGTCCCAAAATGGCAGCTAGTGCAAAGTTTTTATGATGGGGTGAGTGAGCAACATAGGCAAATGATAGACTCCGCTTGTGGAGGAGGATACCTTTTTAAAAGCCCCGATGAGGCATGGAAACTTTTTCAAACCCTAAGCAATAATTCAGCTCAATGCTCCTCCACTAAAAAAGGGAAATCCACCCAACCTTGTAGAGGAGTGCATGAGATTTCAAGGGTAGATGAGGTTGCCATGCAAGTAGAAGCCTTATCCCGAAAAATGGACCTAATCATGAAAAATGGGCTGCCTACTCCAAGCCAACCTGTTCAAAATCAGGAAGTGTGTTCATTTTGCTATAGCACTTCACATTTTGTGCGAGATTGTCCTATTGCCGGGCAATCTCCCGATTATGCTCAAGAGCAAGCGAATGCCTTGTACTCTAAACAGATGAATGATCCATATTCAAATACGTACAATCCTGGTTACAAGAATCATCTGGCTTTTTCATGGAAACCTCAAGAATCAAGTCCCTCTTTTCAAGGGCAAAATTCCTTTAATTCTCAATCTCAATAGCCTCAATATAGGCCAAATCCTCAACCTTACCATCAAAGATCTAACTACCAACAACCACCACCTCCTCCGAGAAGCCAAGGCTTTGAAGAAAGAGTGATAAGCAATCTTGAGGCTAATACCCGCTTATTGCAAACTCACTCTCAATCAATCTCTAAGCTTGAAGCTAATGCTCAATCTATGGCTAGGTTAGAAGCTCAAATCGGGCAACTAGCTAATGCCTTGAATAGAAGAGAGGAAGGTAAGTTGCCAAGTCAACCAGTGGCAAACCCTAAGGGTGTTCATGTGATTGAGGATCTATCATCTTCATCTTGTAATGCTCCTTCGGAGCAAGTTCAATCAATCACCACCTTAAGGAGTGGTAAAATCATCAATTCCAAGGTAGGGGAAGCAAAAGAAAAGGAATTCAATGAGCAATCCGCAAATCCAAAAGAATCCCAATTAAATTCAAAAGTGTTTCCTTTAAATCCAAATGTGACCAACATCCCACTAAATCCAAAAGGAAAGGCAAGCAAAGTTATGTCGTCATCTAATCTAAATCTTGACACCTCTTTTGAACCTTCGGTTCCTTTTCCTCAAAGATTGAAGGAACCTTCTCATTTTGGGAAGCAAGGAGAGAAAATCCAAGACATGATGGAGATCTTCAAACAAGTAAAGATCAATCTCCCTCTCCTTGATGCAATCCAGCAAATTCTCTCCTATGCTAAATTCTTGAAGGACTTGTGCACTCAAAAGCACAAATCTAGGAATAATGCTCCTAAGAAAGTCCTCCTAACTGAGCAAGTAAGCTCCATTTTCCAACACCAAGCCCCTCCTAAATTCAAAGATCCGGGTGCTCCAACCATTTCATGCACCATTGGGAATCAAGCTTTTGAAAAGGCACTTCTTGATTTAGGGGCTAGTGTCAATTTGCTTCCATTCTCAATTTACCAACAACTAGGTTTGGGGGAACTTAAGCCTACCACAGTTGTGTTGCAACTTGCCGACCGCTCGGTGAAGCAACCACGTGGCATCATTGAGGATGTAATCATTCAAGTGGACAAAATCTACTTTCCAATGGACTTCATAGTCCTTGACACGAAATCGGTTCAAAATCCAAATCGATATATTCCTATCATTCTAGGTCGTCCATTCTTGGCCACGGCAAATGCTTGCATTAATTGCCGTACCAGAGTGATGGACATCTCTTTCGGGAATATGAAAGTTCATTTGAACATCTTTAATGCTTCTCACCACACATCCGACGACGAAAGTGAGTGCTTTTGTGTTGATATAGTGGAAGACCTTGTTCAAGAAGCGCTTCCTTCCATTCTTTCTAGGGATCTTCTAGAGGCGTGCCTAAGTCATTTCAACTGTGACAATTTTGACATTGAGCAATCCATTTGTGAAGTTAATTCAATGCTCGATGTCACGACCGTCATGGATTTGCCTAAATGGAGAGTTCCGAGAGAACCGTTGCCTCCGTTGTCCAATACTTTCCAAACTCCTTCTCTAATTTCCCCACCACAACTTTAGCTCAAGCCTCTACCGGCTACACTCAAGTATGTTTTCTTGGGCGCTAATGAGACCCTTCCAGTCATTATTGCTTCCAATCTCACAAATGATCAAGAGATAGAACTTTTACAGGTGCTGAAAGAGCACAAGGAAGCAATAGGATGGAGTGTGGCAGATCTTAAGGGAATAGATCCTTCTATTTGTATGCACCGCATACACCTAGAAGAAGATGCAAAGACCTCAAGAGAGGCACAACGTCGATTAAATCCAAATATGAAGGACGTTGTAATGAAGGAGGTGGTGAAGTTACTAGATGCGGGAATCATTTACCCTATCTCTGATAGTAAGTGGGTTAGTCCCACTCAAGTGGTTCCTAAGAAATTTGGTATTACGGTGCAACCAAATGACAAGGGTGAATTAGTTACCCAATGCACCACCATGGGATGGACAGTTTGCATAGATTATAGGAAACTAAATTCAGCAACTCGGAAAGATCATTTCCCTCTTCCATTTATTGATCAAATCTTAGAGAGATTAGTCGGTCAAAGTTTTTATTGCTTCTTAGATGGATATTCTGGCTATAATCAGGTTGCTATAGACCCGAGGGACCAAGAGAAAACCACCTTCACATGTCCTTTCTGCACATTTGCTTATAGACGCATGCCCTTTGGGTTGTGCAATGCACCGGTGACTTTTCAATGATGTATGACGTCTATCTTTTCAAATACGGTGGAAAATTTCTTGGAAGTGTTCATGGATGATTTTTTCGTGTTTGGGCCTTCGTTTGAATCGTGCCTTAAAAATCTCTCCCGTGTTCTCAAAAGATGTCAAGAAATCAATCTAATCCTCAGTTGGGAAAAGAGCCATTTTATGGTTCAAGAGGGTATTGTCCTAGGGCACATTGTGTCTAAGAGAGGAATTGAGGTTGACAAAGCCAAGGTTGAACTTATTTCCAAACTTCCTCCACCATCAACGGTGAGAGAGATTCGTTCTTTCCTTGGGCATGCGGGCTTTTATCGCCGTTTCATCAAAGACTTTAGCAAGATCTCTCGGCCTTTATGTCGCCTTCTTGAAAAAGAATCTTTTTTTACCTTTAATGAAGCGTGCCTTAACGCTTTTGAAAAACTCCGCACCATGCTTACAACCGCTCCAATTCTCATCCCTCCAAATTGGGCTCTTCCATTTGAGATCATGTGTGATGCATCCGATTACACCATGGGTGTGGTTTTAGGGCAACGAGTAGACAAATTGCCACATGTCATCTACTATGCAAGTAAAACCCTTTCTGAGGCTCAAATCAATTATACCACAACAGAAAAGGAGTTGCTTGCGGTAGTATTTACCTTGGACAAATTTTGAGCTTATCTATTAGGTTCTAAGGTCATTGTCTATTCGGACCATGCTGCCCTCCGGCATCTTTTGGCCAAAAAGGACACAAAGCCTAGATTGATCCAATGGATACTCTTGTTGCAAGAGTTTAATTTTGAGATTAGAGACAAAAAGGGAATCGAAAATGTGGTAGCTGACCACCTATCTAGAATTCTTCTTGAATCCCTCCATGACTCCATTCCAGTTTGTGAATCCTTCCCGGATGAATAACTCTTTGTAATCTCTCAAGAGAGTATTCCTTGGTATGCAGACATTGTCAATTACCTGGCAATCGGTAAAATACCGTCTTCTTGGACCAAGCAAGAGAAGGATCGGTTTTTCTTCCAATCACGATCATACTATTGGGACAATCCTCAACTGTTCAAATATTACCCCGATCAAATAATCCAAAAGTGTGTACCCAACAGTGAATTCCAAAGCATTCTGTCATACACTTGCTTGTGGGGGACACTTTAGTGCTAAGAAAACCGCAGCAAAAATTCTTCAATGCGGATTTTTCTAGCCAACACTTCATCGGGATGCATATTTATTCTACTGCTCTTGTGAGCGATGTCAACGCCTTGGCGCGATGTCTCGAAAGAACATGATGCCTCTCAACCCTATTCTTATTGTTGAGATATTTGATGTGTGGGGCATTGACTTCATGGGACCTTTTTCACCCTTTACTGGTCATGAGTACATACTTGTGGCGGTGGACTACGTATCTAAATGGATAGAGGCCGTTGCTACCAAAACCAATGATCACGCAGTCGTGGTTAAGTTCATTCAAGCGAATATCTTTAGCCGGTTTGGTACACCTCGGGCCCTCATCAGTGACGGAGGTAAACATTTCTGTAACCGTTTCCTTTGAACCTTGCTTACCAAATACTCTGTCACACACAAAGTAGCCACCCCATACCATCCTCAAACTAGTGGCCAAGTGGACGTATCAAATAGGGAGATTAAGAATATTCTTGATAAAACAGTTCGGCCTGACCGAAAAGATTGGTCATTGCAACTAAATGATGCATTATGGGCTTACCAAACTGCTTATAAGACTCCCATTGGAATGTCACCTTACCGGTTGGTTTATGGCAAAGCGTGCCATCTTCCGGTTGAATTGGAGCATAAAGCTATGTGGGCCACCAAAACTTTCAATTTTGACATGCAAGTGGCCGGATCTAATCGAAAGCTTCAATTAAATGAATTGGAAGAATTGCGACATGACGCGTATGAGAATGCTAAAATCTATAAGGCAAAGTCAAAAGCCTTTCATGATCGCAATATTCGAGTCAGAACATTTTCTCCGGGCCAAAAAGTATGGTTGTACAACTCACGCCTCCATTTGTTTCCTGGAAAACTTCGCTCCCATTGGGATGGTCCATTTTTGGTTAATTTTGTTGCTCCCCACGGAGTGGTGGAATTGAAGGACTTGAAAGATGGATCATTGTTCAAAGTAAACGGGCAGCGCTTAAAATTGTGCATGGATGACCAAGTTACCATGGAATACGTGGATGTTGTCACTTTGATGGATCTCGTGTATTTTAACTCGTGAGCGATTCCGCTATAGACGTGTAAGGTGGCGCGGCCATGGTAGCTATCATGCTTCCATGATGTCCCTTTAATCCAAGGTAAATTTAGTATCTAAGTCCCATAAGTCCAATTCCATGAAGTATAACTCAAGCTGACTATTTTTTAGCATCTCGATTGATTAAAGCAGAGATCTTAATCAATTGAGATTTCAATTGATCAAGATTTTGGTCTCGATTGATCGAAATAATGCAGAGAGTTTGCCAAGTCCAAAGTCTCGAGAGGTAGTATTCTTTGATGGCACTTCGATAGGTCCTCGATCAATCAAAATTTCGATTGATCAAAATTGGATTTCGATTGATCGAAGTAGGATCTCGATTGATCGAAGTCCAGATTTTAATTGATCAAAATCTCGATTGATCGAGATGTACATCTCAATCAATCAAGATTTACACGATGTCTGCACGTGAGCCGATTACTTATTTAAACCGTTGGGCTTCCCTCTCATTTCGATGAATCTTCCCAAGACCATCCGACTCCCTCCTCTTCTCCGAGCGATCCAAAGCTTCCCCGAGCACTGTCCCACCCTTGATTTACCATTCCCGACCATCCACTGTCGTTCGCCGTAGTCCGAGCTCTCCGCATACATGCGCTGCGCTCATCTCTTCGCGGCTGCGTGTTAGGACTTCATCTTTTTGCACCGATCTTCATCTTCACCTTGAGGTACATGATACATGGCTTTATTTTGCTTACTTTGCTACCATTTTTGTTAGTTTCTCAGCGTAATAAGCATAGACCGATGATGTTGGGTTGGAATGGTGCATTCGCTATGTTCATAATGGGATTTTGTGGGTTTCGGGGGTAGGAGTGCATGTATGGGTGAGATGTTGCATTATTTTTTGTTTCGGATGCTTGATATACGGGTTACAACTGCGGCCCCATCGTTTCGGTTGCATCTACTTACGCTGATTCCTAGTGCACCTCATCGAGTCGATTCAAGCCTGCCTTGGAATGCATGTGTTGGCACCATGGACTATAACCTCATTTTTCATTTTTTTCATTCTTATTTTAGTATTCATTTTATTTTCTTTTTATTTACGTAATTTTTGGAATAAAGTGCAGACGATTCTGAGATTATGGCGAGGGTGAAGAATGCCCCCGGTGCTGTTCGAGATGTGCTCGGGCGAGCCTTCCGGACTCGGCAGTTTCACCCGGAGTAGAGATTTGAGCTGAGAGAGTTTGAGATGCATCCTGATAGCTCGTGGGTTGTAGCAGAGCTCAGGAGGTGTCGCCTCGACCGATTATGTGTGCCACCCACTGATGTGGCGCACGAGCGCTTGGTGCAGGTCTTTTACGAGCGTATAACCTATTCTTGCACAGCGCAGGACACATTGGAGACGGTCGTGGGTAGCACGACGATTACTATCACTCCAAGCCAGATCGCGCAGATGCTTGGCATCCTTCACCAGCATCCTCCAGATATGGTTGACTAGGACGGTCGATCGATCTATAGGGCCGAGCTTCCAGCAGACACGACACTGTTCTCCATCGTGATGGACATGTGTGGCGGGACGTTTACCACGCCCAGTCACAACTGCACATCCAAATCGATGTGCCCGAGTAGATTATGGTTCCTAGACACCGTTCTCATCAAGAATGCATGTCCTCTGCAGCATATGGCAGAGCGCAGAGGCGACCTCCTCCGTTACCTTTACGCTTTCCACACGGGCACGTGGTTTTTTGTCCCATCGCTGATATGGGGGCAGATGTTCAAGATCTGAGACGGCCTTGTCAACAAGAGGATGAGGCGAGTAGCGAGTTGGCGGCTTCCCTTTCCTTTCCTCGTCGTCGCTTTCCTAAGCCGTGCTAGTATACCGGTCAATGATACTGACATTCAGTTGGCACCGCCCACCCGCTTCACACCTACTCAGTGGGAGAGGGTGAGGCGACACTTGGAGCGACAGGACCACCAGGGCGATCCACTAGAGGATGTAGACATGGATGCCCCAGTGGAGATGGATGAGGGTGCGCGTACAGAGGGTGAGGCATCTGATGAGGAGATAGAGGAGGATGAGATGGATATCGTCGCAGAGCGGCATGACATCCTAGTGACTGGCTACTCCTGTCTGGCAGCTGACGTTAAGCGGCTCCAGCAAGGTTTTGAGGAGCACGTTCAGGTGACGTAGAGTCAATTGGAGGGCATTAGATCAGACATTACATCTTTGGCACAGGGTCAGAGGGTGATTTTAGACAAGTTTTGGGCCTTCTGGCAGGACCTGCAGTTCCTGTTTGCAGGTCGAGCTTCCACCTCCACCTCTACTCCCACCGAGCCACCACCACCACCACCCGCCCTTGAGTAGCTGCTTTTATTTGTCTTTTATGTTTTATTTTTGATTATTTTCTTTCTTTGCTTTTCTATAGGCCATGTTGGCCATGTTTTCTTTCTTTTTATGAGTATTCCAGCTACATGTACACTTTGTACTGAACTCATTTTCATATATATAGAATACAGTTATCTTTTCTTTTATACCATGTGTTATCTTTACTGTCTTTATTTTTGCTTTCTGTCAATATATCTGTTCTCTATACTTTGACTATGTATGTAGTACCACTTGCCTACTTGTTATATGCGATTCAGTTGATGATTTCCATTTATTACCGCCTGGTTTCAATTCCTAATACTGTTGAGATTGCTTCAACGCAGTATGGCGTGAATAAAGAAAGGCAGTCCCTTTGCATGCTATACGTTAGCGTGCCTGGATAGTCAATATCTTATCGCATAAACCTCTTAGACAATTGGGAAACACCAGTTCAGAGCCTTAGATATGCAGTGATCTCGGCATTGTCCGCTTGTACAGGATTCTTTTATTATGTTCCTTTCATATACTTTTTGTTCCTTTTCATGCTCGTGGTATCCAGTTGGTGTTCCGTGCAGGTTTTTCTCATTTGTAAGATGACCGCCCATGTTGGATTACCATTTTTGTCGCGTTCTACACTCCCAGTAATATCTTTCCTTGCTCTTCTTGTCCAAACATTGACAATGTTGCGTTTAAGTTTGGGGGTGCGGTATGCTTTACCACTTGCATATGCATGCAATGTTCAGTCTTTGTGTTAATTGTCATTGTAGAGCAGTTTTTTTCTTTTTTTTGATACATTTTTGCATGCTTGCTATGATGTCTTACTTTTTAAAAGGAAGATCAGTCGAATAAATGTCCGAGGTAAATGCAGCAGGTAGTTAAGAACTTTAACATTGTAAATGCCCGCACTTTTGCAAGCTATGTAATAGGTTAGAATGGTCTACATTTTTGTCCAAATAGGAACATGTACTGTTCTTGCCCTAAATTTGTCCTTAACCGCACAAATCCGCACACATGCATTTTAAATAGTGGGGTATAAGTTTGACGGAGAATTTTGTAAATTTCTGTTTTTATTTGAACAACTTAGAGAATGAGTTCTTCCGGTTGTTGTAAAAAAAAATATTATAAAATAAATGCAATAAGCCTTCTCACTTAATAAACCGGATCTCTATGCCTCAAAGCAGGGAGTATTCGTGTATAAGTGTGCAAGGTTGAGCAATAAGAAGCGGGTGGCTTGCTTAAGCTCATCGCCTTGTAAGCTTGGTTATTAAGTCTGAGGGGTGTTTCTTCACCTAATGCCCTAAAACCAATTGGTTTGGGAGTCATTGGCCCAATGCCGCTACATGGGCTTACAAGAAAGTAAAAAGAGCTAAGCATTGCACGGTCATCCGCACATGATCATTCATGTATGTTTTGCAATAATGAACAGCAGGGTCGAGCTATTTCAATGAGTTTTTCTTTTAAAAACAGATTTGTTCTTATTCTTCTCCAAATATGACAAAAGTCACGCGTTAGAATGCATGTTCACTTTTCAAAGATAATTTTGGGGTTGGAATTGGTATGTTTGTAGTTTGTGAAAGTTCATTTTTGCTAATGACCGCATAGTTCTGTAATACTCATTGCATTTGCCATGTGTGACAAGAATGGACAATCACCCTTTATCTAGTTGATGACTGAGCATGATTCAATTTTTGTATAAGATAGTTAATTTTATTTTTGTGATATTGCATTGCTAAGGGACTAGCAATGTGTAAGTTTGGGGGTGTGATAAGTGTTCAATTCTATGCATTTGAACCCTCTTTATTGCATATGTTTGTCCCGTTTCTATGTTTACTGAGATATGTTTACGGTGTTTTTGTATTTTTGATGTATTACAGGTCTTGTAGTAAAAGGAGCAAAGTTTGAGGCTTTTTGTAGCTGAAGAGAAAAGTCAGAATTACAGCCAAGGCATCTCGATCAATCGAGATCTCGATTGATCGAGACTTGATTTCGA
The DNA here is from genome assembly GCA_026545225.1 of Cornus controversa. Lineage (NCBI taxonomy): Eukaryota > Viridiplantae > Streptophyta > Magnoliopsida > Cornales > Cornaceae > Cornus > Cornus controversa. The sequence goes on along the minus strand of CM048853.1, from coordinate 14,196,161 downwards.
TTGATCGAAATCTCGATCAATCGAGATTCTAATCTCGATTGATCGAGATTCTGCAGAGTCACTTGCCCACTTGCTCACCTACTCTCCCACTTTCAACAAAATCCCCCTTTTTGCACGACTTAGAGGGATTGTATGACTTGAACAAGACCTTTGGGGACTTTCTTGATATAGTTGATATATATATATATATATATATATATTTATGGTGGGCCCCAAGGTTGAAAAGGAGGCCATAAAGCACACAAAGAGGCCATTTCTCTCATATCTCTCAACACACATCAGAATACACAAGGAGAGACATTCGGGAGAGGAGAAAGAAGAGCTGAACCAGACCAAGAAGCTTCATCTTCTCCATCAATGGAAGAGTGCAAGGCTGCCATGACCAACTAACTCCTCTACTAGGGTGTGGTTGAAACACCTAGCCATGTAAACTTGTTCATTTTTGTAGCATTTTGGGATTTGTTCTTAAATGTTGATTATTTAGCCTAGTGACCATGTACACTAATACATCTCTTTTATATATTCATTTGATTTTGGTTTTATTCTTGTCTTAGAGTAGAATCTATCTTGTGAATGCACAACATTTGTTTCTTCCACAAGAAGGGCAAATGATGGCTAAGTAATGGTACTTTAAATGTATGTGTTGTGCTTGCTTGTATAAACCATGTCAAGATAAGGTAGTTTGGATGCATGTAGGTTCACTTAGAAAGTAGGGTAATTAGTTAGGTTGAAGAACTATGCTTGTTGAAGATGGATTATGATAGGTTGGTGCTCACATTAATCTTTTGATATGTCATTGAGGTCACAAGCCTAATGACATTGTTTGGCATTTAATTGATGAATCCCAAGGTTGCTACACTTATTAACTTGTGAATGGCTAGTGGTGGAAACCACCCCTAGTTCTCTCTCCCAACTTTTAAACTATTTACATTTATTGTTTTTACATTCATGCAATAGTTTTACAAACAAAACTCAAAAACCTTGTTTTTAGGATTAAAGTGGAGTTAATCTTTCTGTAAGACAATTACGACTAGTCCTCGTGGGACCGATACCCTCTATATAGAACTGTATCTACAAAGATTCGTGCTCTTGCGAGTGGTTAAATTATATTTTGATAAAAGGGGCAAAAATAAGCTTACAATATAATTCAAGTTTAGCCACATCAAGTGTGAATCCACATAATAGATTTGGCTTTTGGTAAATAAAAATGACAGCATACACAATTATATTGTTAATACCAAATATATATGCAAGGGACAGATTAGCAACATTTGTATTGAAAGGGCTATTGGACTAACAAAAAAGAAAAGAAAAAGTAAGAATAGAAAGAAAAATTTAAGCAACACAATTGATGTGAAGAAATTCAACTCTCAAGTTACTTCATCGAAAAGGGGTTACATTAAATATACAAAGAAAAAACCACCAATTCTCCTAGTTCAAAATTGGAGCAATTGGTTTCTTTTTGTCAATGGTGTTAGAATGTCTATATCATATGGTTAGCCTTGCCTTTTTCTCCTTGCTAATTAAGGGCAATTCAAATTGAGAGTGAGATCAGTGAAGGTTTCTTCTCTGCATGGGATGGTGAGATCACCCATTGGATGATCAAATCCAAACTCTTCCTCAGATTGGCTTAGCAAGTTTTGAAATGATGGATTCTTCAAGTATGAAACTGGGACTACAAAACGCTTTTTCCCGGTTTCTCCAACATAAACGGCAAAGTGGACTTTGGGTACAGCCCTAGCCACTGGAGTTGTGAAAACCTGCTGGAGGATCTGCTTACCAAGAACAATTTTGGGCAAGCAGATACCCATTATTTTTATCAAGTGATTTTCTTGGAAAAGTTGCAAGTAATTGATCAGTAGGAGCTTGTTGAACAAGAGAAGCTTTGTGATGTGGGTAGCTAATGTTGGAACATAGATATATATAGATCAAATTCAAATGTGATATGGGCCAGCTTTCTCATATGGAGTGAGTGGTCAAGAGAGTAGAGCACTGTGGTCCATTAAAGACATATGTCTTCAAGTATCACATGGTTATGCCTCCTAACAGATACAACTTGAAAATGTATAGTTCTGTAATATATCTGGTAGGTGCCTTGCCATGGCCTATCACCATAACAGAACAAACAATGGAGATCAAGTTGAAAATTTATCAGTGAATGTGGCCTACTGATTATAACTAAAATTCAATACAGGTCATTCATACTTGTTAGGTTTGAGATCAAATAAACACAAAGGTCATAGGTGCTGTGTCTGTTATGACACCACCGAACATGGGATTTAAGAAGTTATAGCTGCTCTTGTGATAATGTTCCTTGCAAGAGATGATTGTCATAATCAGTAGGTCAGGAAGATGTATTACAGCATGAGAATATCACTATCTTAGTATTTTTATTGGGACCAACTGCACTAGTCTCTTCACTCATTTGTTATGAAAATAATGGCCATAGAGGATCTACTCTGAGAGTCCTCTGTAGGTTGCTGCAAGCACTAGTAGGGCTTTACCATGTGATCCTTCATCTTTCACAAACCTAAATCTTTCTTGACCACTCATTCTCAATTTTAGAGGATTTCTTACATACCCTTTTATATATATATATATACACACACATATTAGTCAGTCTACAACCAACACAAGTCTTAACATTCTTTACTCTCAAAGCTTTCATTTGTTCTGCATATTCTTTGAAATCCTTGTTTCTTTTCTAGTTTGTCAGAGAGAGAGAGAGAAATATTTTCATACAACATAATGGGTTTCCGTGTGCCTCGTATTATTAATGCTAAGCAAGCAGCTTCAACAACTCTAAATGTCCCAAAAGGCTATTTTGTAGTTTATGTTGGAGAGAACAAAAAGAAGCGATTTGTGGTTCCAATATCATACTTGAACCAGCCTTCATTCCAAGACTTGTTAAGTCATGCTGAGGAAGAATTTGGTTTTGACCATCCAATGGGCGGTCTCACAATTCCCTGCAAAGAGGACATCTTTATTGATATCGCTTCTCAGTTGAGTAGATAATGAGACAATTCTATGCATATAGACACAATTTTGTAAAGCAGTAGTCATCATTTCCATGTACAAATTCAATTTTGTTTTGTTTTTTCTTTTTTTTTCTTTTCTGAGAGGAGATTGGGGATGACAAAAAATGCCCCCTTGTTTCAAAATATTGTAAAGTAGAGATCATGCTGTTCTCAGACAATTTCAAAAGCAAAGACATTATTTCGTCAAAATCTTTGTTTCTATAGATTTTATATAGACTTTGGAGGGCATTTTTATTTTATTTCATTTTATTTTTGTTACCTAATATAATTTTGTAATTGCAGTAATCAAGAAAATCAAAGAAAAAGAGCAGAAAAGTTATAATTTCAGGGTAATAGGTTATTGAGATGTCCTTATTTCACTAAACCTTAGCTTAATTTGCACACTGGTCTAGAGAAAAACAGTCAAAACTGATATATTTGTGAAATAACCATTTTAAAGCTCTCCTTCTGAACATTAACTACTAATATTAGTTTTGCTTAGACAATAAAATTAGACTGTAATTTTCAATTGTGAAAAGCCAAAAGCCCATGGGACCAAGGTCATGCTTGAGACATACAAATTCCAGTCTTTCTCTTGTATAGTAACATATATTAAGCATTATATGGTTAAGTTTGTATCTGTTGAACAGATAAAACCTCTGTATTTTTTCTCTCACATAAGAATCAACTATGTACCTGAAAGATGTCAGTGTTAGTACAATTTTCAATTCTAAACCAGTGTGGCGATTTAGAAAGTAATTTTCTCGTGAAGGCTTCTAAGAGCATGCCAAACCCCACTGATTGTCGAGTACATTGAAATGTAATTGACAGAAGAACTAGTGAATCCAAATTCTTGTTATGGCTATAGGTTATAGCATGTCATAAACGAAAACACCAACACGCAAGACAAATCCATTGATCCTACAGAATGTTAGTATGAAAATGTATTAACTGCTAAAAAATGATGGAGAGATCTCACCTATGAAGATTTGAAATAAGTGAAACCATACTTGGGAATCTTCAAATTGACTGCAAATTACTTCAAAATTTATATTGATTGGTGTGATTAGCATTTATTGCTTAGCTTTAATAATACGAGCCATGCTGAAACCCAGGGATCATACAATAAATTGAAAGAAGTACCTGATCCCACTTTATAATAACAATGCTTCAACATAAAAGCTCTCACCTCCAGAATTTGTCTCCAAACAGTTGAGTGTTTTTGCTAAACTAAGTATGCCAAAAAATTGATGTTTGCAAATATCTAGCTTTAAAAAATTGCACCCACAACTTCTCCTTATTTTGTATAAACTCCCAAGCAATAATGTATTTGGTTGAAAAATCAATATCAATTAATTTCCTACTTCCAAATCCACACTCTGCAGTGGGCATGGTAAGCCTCTGTGAGTTACGCGGTGCGGAAACAGTTCAGTTAATTTAGAGTGAGACGCTAATCTTTAGACCTAGAAGGGGTGCATAGGTTATCTTGCCCAATTTTTATGATTGATTAATTACCCACAATTATTACCAATTAAGCGTCCAAACCAATCACAAAATAAATAGAACAAGTAAGGAAAAGTTAGAGATGACACAAGGAATTTTATGTAAAAACCCAAGGTGGGAAAAACCACGGGGGTGAGGCAGAAAACCCTAGAGAAACTAATCCACTATCTCGAAGCAAAGTACATTAGATTTTATCCCGGACTCACACCCACTCCACTCTGACAAGAACTTGATGTGGAACACCTCAGGCTTACAATTACGACTCCATGTCCAACTGCTGCAAACTTCCAGCTAACGTCACAGTTCTTTTAAAAGGGTAGCTGAAAAAATAAAAATACTCAGCAAGTATTTCATTCCCTTCTTAGTGATTATTTCTTTTCCTCTTCAGATAAAATCTTTGTAGTTTCAAGAAACCACCTCTGCTACTCTTGATCAACTGTGTAGACTGATAATGTCTTGAAGATTTCATTGATCAAATGAAGAAGAACATCACAACTTAAACACTTCGTGTGTGTGTGCTCTCAAAAATAAAAATCAATGAAGATTTTCTCTTATAAATATCTCTTTTAGCTTCCAAAATATATTCTTGTCTAACAATTAATTCATTGAGTCTCTATCTCCCCCCTTTTTAGGTTATACATAAAGAGGTATTTATAAGGTTTAGAGTCCTTAGTCTACTTGGAAAACAAGTTTAAAACATCTAAGAAAAGTTTTAGAGAAGTTTGGATTGACTAGGAAATCAATTCGATCAAAAAGGAAACTTCCGCACGCATCTGCTAAGTCGGACCGGTCCTGAAAATTGGGGACCGATGGGACTTTTGTAGACACTTAGAATTTTGAAAGTCCTGAAAAAAGTCAGATTGGACCTAATTTTTGGGAACCGGTGGGGCTTTTCAGACATGTAGAATTTCAACAGTTCTGAGAGAAGTTGGACCAGTCCTCATATATGGGGACCGGTGGGACTTTGAAGAAATTCAATTTGTACATTTAAAGCATATTTTCTAAGTCCTAAGTCCATCAAACTTCAAAACATAGTATCCTCACTCACATACCTGTTCTAAGTGATGTCCTCATCAAATCCACAGTATCGAGACACTTTCCGTTCAACTTCGAACATCGAGACACAAGATCAAACAAAAATTACAACTCAATCAACAAGTTTTGACATCGAAATTTTCCAATTACAATTATATATCTCACAGCCTCTTCCAGCTCAGTTGATGTAACTTATTCAAATCCTCATTTCCATCCCAAATAAACATCTTCAACTTCCTATCTAAATGAATTTTGCAAGAGCAAGGAATCTTATAGACATAACACCAATAATACTTAAATGACATAACTGAGGATTTAATTAATTCCACTCTGCTAGCAATATAGATTTTACAACCATTCCAAGTAGCTAATCTATTAGAAATCTTATCCATAAGAGGATTAAAATCAGACTTTTTCAAGTATTTACCAGAAATGGGCACCCAAAGTTCTTGAAAGGGGAAGGAGCCTAATCTGAACTGCAAAAGATTCTTAATTCTCTTTTTTCCTTCTAACAGCCTTAAAAAAAATAAGCATGCTTTTATCTTTGTTTATCTTTAAACCAGTTGCATTTTGGAACTCTTCAAACATATCTGAAATAGCCCTAGCAGTCCCATAACTGGTCTTAACCAGCAAGAACAAATCATCTGCATAAATACATGAGAGATCTTCATACCAGTCTTGACTGCTACTTTTGAAAGCTGCAACCTCCCATTGTTGACCTCATCTTCTTATCAGTCTATAATTCATGAGTGATATTTAGCGTGTTGTTCTCTATCTGATCAACTGTTCAAAGACTAGTTCAGGATTCTTCATTCGATCAGGACATCTGATTTTCAATTATTTACTTGTTTTGTGAATAAAGGTGAATTAGATCGCACTACGAAGGGAACAAAATATTCGCGGAGTGTTCTTGTTCTTTTAGTTACCCTTCTGCAAGGATTGTGGCATCAGTCTGAAGTTTGAAGCAATTGGTTGAGGTGTCGCAAGAGTAAGTTTGAGGCGTTCTAACAAGTTATTGGTGTGACGTTTAAATTTGTAATTGGCAATGTTCGGTGTCAAAACTTAGTATGATCGAGTTATAATCTTTTATTTATATTCTTGTACTTGATTATATATTTGAAGACTCAGAGTAAGCATAGTGTTCTACACCAATCATGCAAATGGTCTTAAAAAATATGGAGCTTGAAACTTCAAAAGAAAACATCAATGATTTGAATAAGAGTTTGATCAATTGAAGTTTTTGGATGGTTTCAATTGAATGTGGACATTGTTGATCAAATATGAGAGTCACGTAGTCTAGATAAAGTGGTGAGAACACATATATTTCAAAACAAGAGGTTCCGACCTTGAAAATTAGGGTTTTGGATTAAAAATGCAGAGTTTTCAAGGTTGGATTGGTCCAGCTCAAACCTGGACCAATCCATGAAGTCTTGAGACTTCAATTCTTCAAGGCAGAAGCCTTGGATCGGTCCAAGAATGGGCTGAACCGGTTCATGCCTTCTAATGGGGAATTTTGGCTCTGCAGTGTCCTGTTTTGACCGGGTTTTGACTCTAAAATTTCCTTAAACTTTAAGATTCGTTTTCAATTGATTTTAAACTTGTTTTTCAAGAAAAATTAGGGTTTTAACCTCTATAAAAATCTCATATGATTTCTCTCTTATAACGATTTTAATATACATCAAAAATTATTCTTTTAGAGATAAAGAAAGAACTTTATTTTTCTGTCTATATTTTTAAGAAATCACACACATATATACACTATGAGTGATTTAGGTTGTGTCTCTCTCTTTGCTTGATTAATCATTCGAAGACTACTTCAGAAATTTCTTATTGATCAAGCTACTAGGTCGTTTGGTTTCTTCTACAACTGTTCGTTGGTGAGGAATGAGAAGAAGATCGCACTACGAATGGGACAGAATACTTGCTGAGTGTTCGTGTTCTTCCAGTTACCTTTCTAAAAGAATTGTGGCGTTAGCCGAAAGTCTGCAACAATTAGATGAGAGAGTTGCAAGAGTAAGCCTTAGGTATTCCACATCAAGTTCTTGTCAGAGTAGAGTTGGTGTGAGTCTAGGACAGAGTCTGTTGTACTTTGTTTCAATGATAGTGGATTTGTTTCTCTAGGACTACAAGCCTCACCCGTGGTTTTTTCTCAATATGTAATTCTGGTGCATTCTTTACTTTATTACACTTTATATTATTTACTTATTTTAGAGGTCTTACCATGGTGCGATGGCAAGTGCTTTCACCTAAAAGTGATAGGTCTCGTGTTTGAGACTTGGAAGTTTTTTATTTTTTATTTATTTATTTACTTTGTGGAATTTCTTTAATTATAATTGGACTTAAACTTGGATTAATTTTAAACCTATTCACCCCCTCTAGGTTTTAATCAAACTTTTGCAACAACTTCCGCAACGCGCAACTCACACTTGGCAAAGTGGGGTGGGTGTGAAATTGAGACAAAGTCTATTGTACTTTACTTTGACCATAGTGGATTGGTTTTCCTGAGGCTCTGCCTCCCATGGTTCTCTCTCATTTTGGATTTTTCTGTATATCTGGTGTCATCTCTTACTTTACTTTATTTATTGCTTTGTGAATTTGTTGTTTTTTAAAAAAATTGCACTGAAATTAAAATAAATTGAATAATCCAGCAAATGAGTTCAAACACACATATTCAGCCCCTCTAGATGTGTTCTATTAGACTTTCACAACCACTTTCGCACTGTAGAAGTCACATTAACTAACTAGTGTGAAAACACTTTGTGGTCAAAAGCCTTCATGGCATGATAGTCTAATACTTTTATCTTTAAATGATATGCTTCAATTTATGCAAGGTTCCTGTAGTGATTTTACTTGATAGACGAGCTTTCAACTAGATCATATCAAATATAACTTTACGGTTAAATCTAGCACTCACCGAGACTAACTAGGTTGACGTCTTTAATCTTCCAGCATTGGTTCCTTCTTGAGCTTTAATAATTATTTTTAAGTACTATTTGTTCTTTGTCTTTGTCATTTTGATCCACTAGCTCTCTTGAGTTGTGTTCCTAATTTAGTCTATTTAGCGACTAACTCAAGTAGACATTAAATATAATAACTTTAAGATTTGTAATCATTAAACATTAAAATAAATATTTTGCCCTTTGTTAAAAACCTTAGGGCTAACAAAGTGGACTAAAGACCGACGCATTAAATAGATCATCAAGTTAGCATTTCATTGTTAATCATCGTTAAAATTTGGCTTTTAGCAATTGAAAATGACATAGTCTAATTTTATTGTCCATGGAAAACTAATGTTAGTGGTACATATATGTTCAGGAGGTGAGCTTTAAACCGGTTACTTCACAAAGATATAAGTTTCGACTATTATTCTCTAGAACAATGTGAAATTAAGCTAAGGTTTATTTGAGATAAGGACATCTCAATACCCTATTGCCATGAAATTATAAATTTTCCCCTCTTTTTCTGTGATTTTCCTGATTAATTAATGCAATTACAAATTATATTAGGCAACAAAAAAAAATGCAACCAAAGTTGATATAAAATCTATAGAAAAAAAGAATTTGACGAAATAATATATTTACTTTCGAAATTGGTGAGAATTCATGTGGTCAACCCATTTATTTAGGACTAAGGCAAAGATGATGATGATGATGATGATGATGATGATGATGATAAATGTACTTGTTTTCGAAATTGTTTGAGAGCAACATGATCTTTGCTTTATAATATATTGAAACAAGGGGCCATTTTTTTTCATCCCCAATCTTCTTTATGGAAAAAAAAAAGGTACAAAATTAAAATTTGTACATGGAAATGATGACTATTGTCTACAAAATTGTGTCTATATGCATATAATTGTCTCATGATCTGCTTAACTGAGAAGTGATATCAATGAAGATGTCCTCTCTGCAGGGAATTGTGAGACCACCCATTGGATGATCAAACCCAAATTCTTCCTCGGCTTGACTTAGTAAGTCCTGGAATGAAGGCTAGTTCAAGTATGATATTGGAACCACGAATCGCTTCTTTTCACTCTCCCCAACATAAACAGCAAAGTAGCCTTTTGGAACATTTAGAACTGTCGAATCTGCTTGGTTTGCTGTCAAAGAAGGTAGTAGAAGAATTTGCTTAGCTTGAACAATACAAGGCACACGAAAACCCATTGTTGTATACTTTTATATGTAAATCTTTCTCTCTCTCTGTCTCTGAAGTTTAGAATGAGCTTGCAGAACAAATGAAAGCTTTGATAGTTAAAAATGTAAAGACTTGTGTTGGTTGTAGACTGACTCATATATGGGTATATATAGAGTGAATGCTACCTTTGCAATGTGGAATGAGTGGTAAAAAGCGATTTAGATGGCAATTTGCGAAAGACATTAGCACAAGAAAGATAACATGGTTTTGTCTTCCAACCCATGCTAAAGAATTTAGAGTGATAGAGACTAAATTGTATATTTGTTGAGAAACATCATGCCCTACCACTGCTTGCAACAACTTATAGAGGACCCTCAGAGCAGATGCTCTATGACCAGCATTCTCATATCAAATGAGTGGTGAAGAGACTAGTCCAGTTGATCCACAAATTACAAATATACAAGAAATGAAGGTCCATTCCATTTGAACTTAATACCACCTATTCGTTACTAGCCATTCCATTTGAACTTAATTCAAAATTCTTCTAAGAAATGTGATAAAAGCTAAAATTAAATGGGCCGATCTCATTTCTAATAATTTGAAAGTAAGTGTAACCATTTCTGGAGATGCTCGCAGGACAATTCAATTGGTCCATATGAATCATGACCTACTAGTGGTCCTCAATACTAAACAACTATAATACCCCGTAATTTTGGAGGTCTTTTAATTTTAATTTAAATGTTTTATTTCTTTTATTAGTTAAATTGAATTGTTTTATTGGTTGGATTAAATTCTTTAAGTGCTTTAAATATTGTGGTGTAATTTACTTTATTTTTATTTTATTTCATTTTATTTTATTTGGACTGGGTCTTTATGTTTTCATTATTTTAATTTTGGATTGGGCTAGGGAGGAATCTGGGTTGAGTTGGGCGGGAATGGTTGGACTAGGTGTACTTATTTTTGATGGGCTAGGGTTTGTTTTATTGATTTTTCCTTTTAATTTTATTTAGTCTTAATTAGTTTTCTGGAAAAAATAATAATAATAAAAGAAAAGAAAAGAGGGGATTGGGGTTTCTGCCGTTAACTTACACACAGAAACTCAGAGTGTAGACAAAAGAGAGGACGGAGAGAATGAGTGATCGTGTGGACGGATTTTGAATCATCGAAGAGGCAAGTTCGACTCTTCTCTTCCCCTTTGAATCTGTATACATAGACTAAATCCTGTAATGTGTAAATTGTTTGTTGCATTCTTTTTAAAATCTTTCATTTTGGTATACAATTGATTTTTATATATCTAATTTTTTTTCTGTGGATTATGATGTTTGTGAAATTAAATTGGCAATTGAGGATTGGTGTTGATTATTTATTTACACACATATAGATACATGCATACATGTATACGATGAGTATAATGATATGTTAAGTTTAAATTTGTGTTTGTTTATTGTAGCAATTTGGGGTTTGTTGAGTGGTTCTTGCTGGATTAAATTTACCCTTGAACATTTGAGAATGGATTATGGAGGAATTTAAATTTAACTTTTTTTAAAATTTGTTGGAAAACCCTATAAGTTGTGATATGGGGGTTTTCGTTTAGCGGCTTTTTTATGGGGCTTTTGGTACCAATAGATAGCTTATGATGACAGGAGAAGATCGGTATAAAATTTGGGTCGAATGGAGTCTGGGAAGTGGCCGGAAAGGGGCTGCCTACGAGCATGAACAGTGCGGGCAGGCTTGGGGATGAAATTTTGAAAAAAATTATTTTTTTCAAAATACTTAAATATTTCATAAAATTTCCAAATTTTTACTGTAACTTCCTGGAGGTTAAAAGAACTTGGGTTTAAATTTTCATGTCGAAATGAGCTCCCCTTATAGTGCAATTGATTTTTTTAAAGTGTAAAAAAAATGGGTTTTTCATCTTCTTTTATTTTAGAAAATATTTTTATAATTTCATAAAATTCCAAACTTTTTACTATAACTTTATGGGGGTTAAATGAACTTGGGTTTATATTTTCATGTCTAAATGAGCTCCCCTTGTAGTGCAATTGATTTTTAAAGTGTCTAAAAATTGGGTTTTTCACCTTCTTTTATTTTCAAAAATACTTTTATAATTCTAAAAATTTCCAAATTTTTAATCTAACTTCATGGATGTTAAATTAACTTATTTTTAAATTTTCATGTCGAAATCAGCTCCCCTTGTAGTGAAATTGATTTTTAAAGTGTCTAAAAATTGGGGTTTTCACCTTCTTTTATTTTAGAAAATAATTTTATAATTCCAAAACTTCCCAAATTTTTACTGTAACTTTATGGAGATTAAATTCACTTGGGTTTAAATTTTCATCTCAAAATGAGCTTACCTTGGAGTTCATTTTATTTTTTAAAGTGTCTAAAAGTTGGGTTTTCACCTTCTTTTATTTTTAGAAAATATGTTAAATTCCAGAAAATTCTAAAAAACTTCAGGTAGCTTTATAGGGTTAAAATGTACTTGGGATTTAAATTTCAAGTGAAAATTAGTTTCCCTTGAGGTTGTATCGATTGTATAAGTATGCCTCTAACTATGCTTTATTTTGCTTTTATTAGAATTTTTTTTTTAAATTCCCGAGAATATCAAAAAAAAATTCGGAATGTTTAAACATGGTTTTAGGAATAGAATAGGCCGAGAACTTTTTTTTTTAAATTCCCGAGAATATCAAAAAAAAATTCGGAATGTTTAAACATGGTTTTAGGAATAGAATAGGCCGAGAACTTAAATTCGAGTTAGGTTTTGACTCCCTTGAAGGTTTAGATAAATTGGAAGTTTGATTGGGTGTTTGCTTCTAAAGTGGATAATTGTGTCATTTGATTTAGTTGAATGTATTTTTCTTTGAAGTTATAAATGTCCATAAAATACTTGATTAAAGCTTACTTGTGAACGAGTTGTCTTATGGTAATGATTGCGGTGATGATTGCATATTTGATAATTTAAATCACTTAGTTTTGTGCAAATTAAATCATGATGCACCTTGTTTTTATTTTTATGTTGCACGTTGGGAAGGAGGCATGTAAGGATTGTCATGGCATGTTAGGATTGCTAATACCTATTAAGGTATCTAAAATTAACATGCTAGAACCAAAGAGAAAAACAAGGGTTAGTCTGGGTCTATCTATGTGGTGTGTTGAGAAATAAAAGAGATGGAAGAGTTAATAAATGGACCAGCACAAAGTTCACTTAATGAAGCATTAACAAATTTTATACATGTTTTGCATTGACTCAATTATGAAAGGATGTTGATGTAACCATCCCTTAAGTTCTTCAAAATTAGGAACAAGCCCTTCTTAGAAGGAAAACTTATGTTACTGACTCACTTGTGCACTGCACTCCACTTGTAATTGACCCCTCTAGAAAGTTGAGTGGTAGGATTTTGATGGTCCATGAAGCCCATGAGCATGTTTGCCTTAGTTTTAATGTCAAAAGGAATCTCTAGGGTATTAGAGTTAAATCTTCATCTCAAGGGCATTTTGGTCATTTCACTTTATGTGCTTATAATTGGATGTGTTTATATGCTTAAATATTCTTTTATTACTGCACATTCACAATATGTCTTAGAGCAATGCATTACATTAATATGGCATATGTGTGTGTGTGTGTGTGTGTGTGTGTGTGTGTATATATATATATATATCAATCCCTTAAGGGCTTGTTTGGGAGTGCTTGTGTGTGTATACATACAATTATGTTGTGATTTATGAGAGGTCAACACATGGCAGTCTGGTCCTGTGATCCAGAATAACTCACGAAAGATTATATACTACTCTGCCCTTAGGTGTTTCTTATCCACATGCACAAAAATTTAAATTCCTTTGGACAAACTTGCCACTTTAAGAAAAGCCAATGATTGGCTCATTTCAAAATGGACTAGAGGACAAAATGTGACAGTGTGCTTAGAAAAAAGAGAAATCTAATGTGAATAAAAATGTTCTGTGTAAGCAACACCATTAAAGAGTCTGAGAGAGTCATGTATGGGATTTCTGGGCTGCTTCATGACTAATTTCAAAACCAAAAATTATTTCAAATCCACTAACATTTGATGCATAACTACTGGAACTATTCTACAGAATCTGAACTATTCTGCATAAATTATTTCAAATCCATATAATTATAGACACAAATTGTCACTAAATCTTCAACCACTACATTTGTATGGACTCTGATGGTTCAATCACATTGACCATATCATATTGAGCTTTAATTGGTGACTGTTGTGGTTACATGGTGCCTTCTTCTGAACATTTGATTTTCTGCAGTTTGCTATCTATTGTTTTGAGCTACCTTGTGCTGACAGAAATTCATATACACTGTTATACACAATTAAAAGTGATTTAGGCTACATAAATTGCTTCTGCATATGTATTTATATAGGGTTAAGCAATGACTACCTTGAACTTAGTTATTTTTGTCAAATGTTACTGTCAAATGAATCTTGCAAAGAAGTGCCAATCTTGCTTATTAACTATTAGGGTCTGATCATAACCATACTGTATTGTTGCTGAACTGTAGTGACTCAAATGCACTTTAGCATACTTCAAATAACACATTAAGCTCCCTTTTGATCTATGTTGGTCAAAATTGAAACTGATCTTTCTCAAAGCATAACTTGCCTATGCTGAAGTACTGTTCATTGCTAATATAATCTCTTATTACTGTTAATCATATTGGAAAGGAGGCTAATCTATTTTAACTTGATTCATGCACTGATATTAACATTCAACCAAGTCTATTTGATCTAATTAAAGGTGTTGGTGAAGTTATAAGGTTGCATTTATCACCACATAGGCATTTGCATTCTAGAAACTGATTTAGCTCAATTTATTCTGTTAGAAGCATGTTCTGAAACTGCATTTTCTGAAGAATGATATTTAATTTTCAAATATTAAATGAGCACACTTGTTACTGTATTTTTTGTCTGTGTTAGCTACTATTTTGCTAGAAATAGTTCAGGTGGCCAAAAGGAATTCCATATCAGTATGTTGCACTGTCCTTCTAGCTAAATTGAGGATCTAGTTACTGTTATGAGCACTGTGATGAATACATAGCTGGAACCAAATGTGAGCATGAGAATTATGACAAATCATATTTGTTCAAGTGATCTCTGAACTTAACCTGAGGCTGCAACAAACCTTCAAGCTTCGTATCTCAAGTTGCAAGCATAATTGTCTTAGTTAGTTTTGTTGCTAAAAATCTTCAAAGTATTGGAACTTCATTGATGAAAGCAGATTCAGTGTGTCTACATATCTATCCTTCTTGAAGAGTTGCACTTGAAGAATTGAAGACCGACAAATAAAAACTTGAAGAGTTGTTATTTGTCACATCGAACTGACTCCACTATCACTATGTATAGTCCAAGTATTGGGATACTTTGGATAGGGGGAGTGTGAGTGATTGTGGTGAGATTTGGTGTAACCTAGCTTGGGCTTGGGGAAACCAAGGCTAGGTTGAGAGCAGAAAAGCTGCTGTGAGATTTGGTGAGAGTGGTTCAGGCCTAGGGAGGCTGTGAACTGGGTTGAGTGCTGGAGCGACTATGTTGTGAGTTGGGTGAGTGAGAAGTGATTGAGAAAATTATTGTACTATCCTTTCAAACATAATGGAGCTCAGTTCGATGAGGTTTTTTCTCCACTCTGGGTTTCCTCTATAAATTTGTGTCTATAATTATGTGATTGCATGTGTCAGTCAAACTTACAAATATTAGGAAGAAAAATCGAAGAACCTATTCACCCCCTCCCCCTCTAGGTTCATCAGAGTTGGAGGGTTCTAAGGAGAAGGGACAACAAGTTCTGGAGTGAGCAAAATATGGGAACGTTCTTTTATTTTAGGGGAAAGAGTGTACTTAGTAGGCAGAAAAAAAAACAAAAACTTAATTCCAACAGCTCTATTTATCGAAGAGCTAGTAAGAATTTGACAACAGTCCAGTTATTTGACACTTGTGAAATCAAGTCACAAGTTAGATAGATGCCAAATGATGTCTTCTTTTCTGCGTTTAACTTTATTCCCTAGATATATCAACTTTCGTTAAAAAGATTATGGCAATGTCTGAATTATCAAAATTTTCATATTCTTTTAATTTTAAGATCTTTGCCACCATCAGTGCAATTGAAATGAACTCCTCAATATTTTTAAGGGCTTATTCTAATGTGCCACACTACATAATCATAACAGTGTAACATTATGGATCTATGATGCAAGTTTCTCAACAATAGAGATCTCGTTTTGAAATTTTGAGAGATTTTATTCCAAGTAAGAACTCTGATGGATCTTTAGAATCTCAAGATATGGTACTAGGGACTAAGTCAAAATACACATAACATTACTACACTAAACCAGGAAAAGAAGTGAAGATTATTGATATGTGCTGGCCAAAATACTCCAAAACTCGCTAATTTTGTAATCTATGATGCATATCCATAATTAAAGGGAAGATTGAAAGACATAGCTTACAAGGGGAGAAGTACTACTAGGATGTGTTCTAGCCATTAACTAATGATCAAGTTAAAGACAAGCCAGCTATGTTTGGTACTACATCATTTAGGATGTCAATAAACAACATTTTTTTATCCAAAAGGTCCAAAAGAGAGAAAAAAGAAAGAATGAGACATGTATAAAAAAAGTAAATTAAACAAAATGAGATGTATAGGTAGATCTCAAGTTAAAAAAGAAAAAATTAATGCTTTCATGCAAAGCTTATTTTGGACAACCAAACAAGACAATCTAAACCAATAAGATGGAGTGGTGATGTGCAATGAAAATCAATGGATGTACTAGAGACATGATTCAAACTAAAAGTGACTAAAGACGAGAGAAAAGCCAAAAGGAAAATGCATTCACAATATGAAACCATTTTATAAAAAAAATTCATATAATAAAAAGACTTGGAGCTTTGTTAAGTTGCACTGAACTGTGATTGAGCAAAGGTTATTCTAACAAATCTCACATAAAGATTCATGTTGTTACCCTAATACTTTACCCTTATTTGCAACTTACAAGGTTTGGTTGGAATCAAATAGATTGAAAATCTGACAAGGAGATGTATCATTATAATGATTTTGAACTTCAAAGCAAACTTTTTCATAGCAAGAATCTAGTGACAATAAACAAAGCCAACTTGTCATATAAAATTTGCTATAGTTAACTAGACACTCAACCAGACCCTTAAGGCTAAAGTGATAAACTTCTGAGTTTCTGGACCTTTTGAAAGAACATACTAAGAGTCACGGCTCGCAGGAACATTGTATGAGCAGGAGGAAGGGCAGCCATGAAGTATGGTTCGCATTTGGTGTGGGAAAAACTGGAAGGATGTATAAACTTTGGAACTAATGGAGGTATTGTTTCGGACTAGCTAGAAATATAATGCAAAAGGTCATTAATGATAAAAATATTGTTTAGACTCATAACTAGGCAAAGATAAAAAAGACAAAAAACAAAAATAAACAATGTAGAAGGTTATAACCAATAGAAATATTGCTCAACTTAGTTACCAAAACATAAAGGAAAGAAAGATATATCGTTTGACTTCATCACCAGGCAAAAAAAAAGGCTTTGTAGACATTACTAAACTCCTCCAGAAATTCACTTTAGCTTGCAACATATTTTACCCAGAAGGTTATATATGACTTTCATATACATATCACAAAGAAAATCCGAGTTACAGACCTCAAATTTTAAAGTTATGCGAACTACCATTTTTACAGTTAGAACATAATCATGCGAGGCCAAAAAAGAAGCTATGGTGGGCATGCTAATTCACATAAAGTGAGAAATATATGACTAAACCTACTAAAAAGCGCTAGATACCATAACAATTTAAGGCAATAATAGAGTACAAATGCAAAAACCAAAGTCGAGTGAATAAGTCAAATGCCAAACGGATATCCTGTATGTTTGCATGGCTTCTAAGTCAACATCCCCAACTTTGTTGCATTAAATTATATATCAAACAGAATCAGCTGGCACATTTTTATTCAATACACATGTACGTGGGGTTATGGCCAAGATAGAGAATGCTTGAGATTGATGTTATCTATCTAAGATAGCCAAATAATGCATACTCATGCTTTAGTAAATTATAAGAAGATCGGAACAAGATAGATATGCAAACCAAAGCAATTTGAAACCAATGAAAACAATTCAGCAGCTCCTCCCTCCTCAATTCATCATCATATGTTTTTCCCTTAAAAGAATAAAGTAGAACCTAGAAATATTAATATTTGCCATTACTACAATAATCTACCTGCCAGGCATGGCTCTAAATAATAATATGTGGCATAGCATGGCCTAGGTAACCTAGCTTATAGTGATACATGACAAACCAGATAATACAAAGAAATGTATTTTAAAAAGGATAAAAATGAAAGTCAAAAATCTTACCTCGTATGCGTTTTGAAGCTTCTTAAAAGCTTCAACAGCCTTTTCATTACCTATATTTTCTCGGGATTGACCACCATTACCTGATAACCAAACCAAAATGCTTGTTTAAAAATATTTACCACTTCTTTTCAATATAGTTACACCAAGAAATGCCACATATCCAAAAGAAAGTAATCCATTGGTAAGCTACAAGAAACACCACTGAATTTCATAAAATAACAATCTACTATCACCCCTATAAGCACACCATAATCTATGGGACTAGCATAAAGAAAAACAGTAAGCTGCAAATATGATTCACAGTGATGCTTTCTGGCAAAAAATAAATAATTAAATAACTATAAGTCACCAAACTTTTTCTTATATTCATGCTTGAGTACAGAAACATCTACAATATAATATCAGAATAAACCCAATGCCCCGAATAGTGATATGGAGGGTTTAACAAGCGAACAACTTCATCTTCGGATGTTATTTTAGAATCAATGCCACTAGTCGAAGGCACTCCTGAGCTACAATCAGTTGATTAATTAGACCTCATTTCAGAGGGTTAAGCTGGTTCACCATAGAAAAAGACGTGACAACCTTGCACACCAACTGTTTCAAGTGATTATTGTTGGGCCTTCCATGCTCGTTTACATTATTTTGAAGAAGAATATTAAATGAATAGTACAAGACATTCATGGCTCAATGTTAATGCCACCCTGCATTCCAAAAAACTCCAATCTCAATGTGGTTGGAAGAAAAATTAACATAGAGACAAAGAGAGATGATACTTCCCACATTAAAAGAAAGGTCAAGAAGATCACCTCTAAAGAAGATGATAAGTGATGTTGTCCAAAAGCTTCCATAAAACCACCAGAATACAATTCTAGAAATGGCAATAAAAAAATTTGCAATGGCGAAAAAAACAAGAAGTCCCATCAAAGTAACTATGACCTAAATAATTATAAATATGTTTAAGAAGATAAAAGAAACATAGAATTCAACTGCTCAAGTATAAAAAATATTTCTAAAAGAACTGTTAACAAGAAGAATACAAGAAATGCTACTACTTCATTCATCAGGCCAATGCCAGTTGGTGTAACTTCTCCTCCTTGAGCCCATAGTGGGTATTGTCACGGTATGCAAGTAATAGTATTTATCTAAGCAAAAAAAATGATAACAAAAAAAAATGCTACTAGACTAAGATGGCACCACGCGAAAACTAATTGGATCCACTAGATTCAACAAAAAAATTTGAAAGAAGAAATTCATAATTCAAAATGGGTCCAATAAAGAAATTGGAAGAAACCACGTGAGATGAACACGAACAAACTAGGGTTTTAGAGTAGCGAATCGCCACAATCGCCACCACAGAGGAGAGATGTAGAGGTCGTGACCAATTTTGGCCGGTTTTGCATTTGTCGCACTTTAATTGCCATAAATGCATTTTGAGTGGTGATTAGCATGTTTTGAGTGTTGGGAACATGTTTGGGAAGTGTTTTAAAGGTTTTGGGAAGTTTTTTGGGAGATTTGGAGAAGTTTGACTTTTTGGTCAAACTGGGGCCCAGGATGCTATTTAAGTGGGCTTGGGAATCCGAAAAATTTTCAGAAATAATTATTTTTGAGAATGGCTGAGATGAAATGTTTAGAGAGTAGAGGAAGTGATTACGAGACCGTAGGAGTTTTCGGAATCGAAAAAGGAGTCTGGGAAGGTGCGTTAAGTGGCCTAGGGGTATTTTGGTCTTTTCGTGACCTAGGGACCTTAAATGGTCAAATCTGCAGAGATATTTCATATCTCATGGCTACTTCTCTCTCTATATTGCTCCCACTTCTTCTCTCTTCCTTCTCTTTAGGTTTTGGAGGTCTTCGGGTGTGATTCAAATTCCGCCGAAGGAGGGAGATACGTAGGGGACGGCTAGGGCTTCCCTTTGAACAGATCAAAGTTGTGGTTTGGCAAGGTTGACATTGTTGGGATTTTGAGAAGTGCTTGGAAGGCCTTCATTTTCGAGGTAGGGGTGTTCTTTCTCATCTACTTGTCGATTCTAGGGTTTTGGGTGAAGTGGTGAGAGCTAAGGGTGTATATTGCATGTTTTAGAGATGTAAAAGGGGTGGGATAAGGTGTTTTTATTCTTCTCTTGAGTCTCTTGTATGTAATTGATGTGTATCTCCTAGTATGCATGATGCGAGGGATAAATGCATGAAAATGTGAGAGAAGGAGAGCATATATGCTTATGTGCTTAATGTGGTGTACATGTGTGATTATGTGCATGTGAGACATATATGTGCTATATGTTGTAAGTGAGTTAAATGCATGCTATCTTTGTATGAAAAATGTGTGCATTGGTGAAGCATGACTAAAATGAGCTTATGTGAAGTTTTGTGAGCATATGTGGATAGTATGCTATGTTCTACATGTATAGGTAAATATATGAGTGGTGTTGTGGAGATAAAATGCATGCTATGTGTTTATTTAATTAGCATGTGTATTGTGAAGCATGAATTTTAAATGCTTGATTCATATATGTCTGAAATGCATGTATAGGGCCGTTGTGAGAATGACGGGGAGGTATGGAAGGGTAACATTTCACCTTGGAGTATGTGATGACTAGGTGAAACTCTTAAAATGATTCAACCACCTCGGAGTATGTGAGGACTTGGTGATGAATTTCAAACTATCTAGTCACCTTGGAGTATGTGAGGACTCGGTGATAGACGATCTAATTACCTTGGAGTATGCGATTACTCGGTGATAAATTACTTAACCACCTTGGAGTATGTGATGACTCGGTAATGGATTCCAAAAACCAACTAATCACCTTGGAGTATGTGAGGACTCGGTGGCAGTGTTGGAATTGTGTGGAGAAAATGTCTCGATCACATGGTTGGTCAAGAATTATGTTGGGCTATCGGGTTGAGTCTAAGAGAGAGAGAGAGACATGTGGATGAAGTTGCTTTCATTTGATTTATGAAGCATGATATGTGTTTAATGCATTCCTATATATATATGCATTGTTATGAGTGAACATGATGTATATTGAATGATACGTGAAATGTTGTGACATGCATCCATGTAGGTCGTGTCGGGTCGGCACTTAAGTGGGTTGGGGTATCTCTATTGAGCCGTAGTGGTGCTCACCCCTTTATTTTAAATATTTTACAGATAAAGCGCCGATGATGGATGAGACATGAGTGTCCAAGTGGAATTCTAGTAGCACTTTGTTATCTTTTGAGTTTTGAGCATTTTTGTGGCTATCCATGCCGGCTTGTGGCATGTGACTTATTTTTGAGTTGTAGTTATACTTTGGACATATGTACTTTTGATGTATACGTTGGATTATAAACTTGTTGGGTGTGAAAAGACAACGGTTTAATTTATGTAGTGCCCATGGTGGCATTTAGTTCATTTGATAATGCTTTCATAGCAAATGGATTGTGGTTGAGAAAGGGAGTGATTCATTTTGGTGTATGAATTCAATTAGGAATGTGATCTTGAGTGTGAGATTGATGTTGGAACCTTTCATTTATGTTATGGATCATGTATGAGGGTTTCTAAGATAATAGAAAGTGGATTGGGCTCCAAATGAACCATGTATAGGGTTGTTGAAGGTCCCGTGGGGAGCATTTTGATCTTGCGAAATGCCCATTTCGCACAATCGAAACCCCTATTTCGATTGTGCAAAGGGGTGATGATTTATGATGATTTTTAGGGTCCAGACAAGAGGAATTTCGCACAATCGAAACCCTCATTTCGATCGCGCGAAATATTGCAGGTCTGAGGTCCCGAGAGGGTGAAAACTTCTCACAATCGAGATTTTTTTTCGCAAAATCGAGATGCCAGTTTCGCACAATCGAAATTCCATTTTCGCACAATCGAAATTACTATTCACAGCATTTTTCAAAACTTCATTTCGACGTAATTTCTTCGTTTTAGATCGGAATTGAGTGTGGTTTTTTTTGAAATTGAGTATTTTTAGATTCTCTATCCAATGGTATAGGACTTAGTTTCAGATTCCAAACACAGTAAGTTTTAAGGCTTGAAAGTGAGTGATTCTTGAAAGTGTGGGCAAGTAAATGTCCACTAAGGTGTAGGATTCAATGTAGGGCCCATAGGGGTTGGTTAAGATGGAGTTGTATGCATTTATATGCAAGAATTGAGTTAAGCTTCACCGATAAATGATGGTAATGAGGGTCTATTGGGTTAAATAGACAGTTTAACCTTCGGTTCTCCGAGAGTTGGAAATCGGGGCGTTATAGCATGGTATCAAACATTGATACTAATGTATGAGTGTAATTGAGATTATTCACGGGGTTGAGTGAACGGGTTCACACCCGGGATTCGGGGTCGGTCCGGGGGAGTCCTGGCGGTTTGGGTTCCGGGGCGTGACAAGAGAGAATGGATCGACGACTCAGAATTGTTACTTGGTGTACTTGGATCAAGTTGTGCTCCCCTCAATGTGAACAAACTAGGGTTTCAGAGTAGCGAATCACCACAATCGCCACCACAAAGGAGAGAGAATGGATTGGTGACTCAAAATCGTTACCTAGTGTGAGTTGTGCTCCTTTAACATGAACAAACTAGGGTTTTAGTATCGAATCACCACAATCACCATCATAGAGGAGAGAAGGATTGACCAAAATGCCCTAATTTTGCCCTATATACCTATTGCGAATTTGAGCTTTTTGTGTCCTCCGCTATAGTATTTGTGTTGGACCACTTCGCCCGCTACAGTGCTAAAACACCGTAAAATAGCCTAAGGCTGTTTTGTATTTGGGCAACTTTATTTGAAATGTTACAGAAGTATGCACAACAAAACAAATCTCACCAAACATGTATTGAGTCTAATTTTAGTTACTATAGCGGGCCTGCAACAAAACACAACCAAACAGGCCCAAATTCATGATAGTGTTATGTTTTGATAAATTTTCTGGCCCAATTACATATCAGCACTGTAGCAATGAAGCACTTAACCCACTAATCGCATCGCATAAAATCAAAACTGAAAACTTTGCTCATTTCCCACCAAAATTTCTCTCTCCTCTCGCACAACTTCCTCTGGCGATTTGAAGGCCAAGTCATAGGGTTTCATACGCAAGGTCTGCGGCACTCTCTGCCCAGATCATCTCACCACCATCGTCTCCTCCGTCACCGTTCTCTATGTAGAGTCCACAGAAACTCAATGGACTTCATGGTTGGTCCCTATGATTGTGCTGGCCAATATTGCTATGTTCGTTGTAATCCCTCATTTCTGCAAGGAACCGGGTTTCAACATCTCTATCTATCTCTGTCGGCAGAGTCCTATTCTTGAGATACCTGACATTGATATCAGTTTATTCCCCCTGATGTACCCGATTGTTGTTGTTGATGTTTATAGTTCCTTCTCTTCGATCTTACCCTAGTGAGGGGACGAGTAATCTTTCTCCACATTGCCAAGGGGTTTCGGGGAAGGGAGTCGTCTCGTTCAATTACAGGCTTGATCCAGTATTAGGATGGATGAGATTGGCCCAAGCAGAAAGATCTCCAGAGATAGGAGTTCGGGCATTTCTATCGTGGAATCATGTATGTCAACAATTGCCCCAAGAACAATCTTGGGTTCGAAGGTGCTTGCGTGGCCAAATTTCTTGGGAGATTATCTTTTGAGCCTCTCAAAGACAACCCTCTCTTTGGCCCTTCCTCTTCAACGTAATGTTTCTTTCTTACCCATTTTTTAGCTGTGTCAATTGATAGTTGTTTGGATTTTTAGAGTTCAGTTTTTATCTATTGCAGTCTTTCCGTGAATCTGGGTTTTGGGTTTTATCAACTTTCTCATTTCCATCTAAATCTCAGCTATAAGATGTTTGTGTGGGAATTTCTTGTTCTTGTGTATATTTTCATCTCTCAATTTGTGTTATTTAATTCGATTAGGATTGATTTATTGATTGAGAGTGTTCTGTGTGCGTTTGTGCTTGTGGGTTTCTTATATATGGATGTGTTTTTATTTGAAGCTTTATAGCAAGATCTTCCCGTGGAAATTTCTTGTTTTTCTAAAAACTATCCCTCAATT
This sequence comes from Cornus controversa, assembly GCA_026545225.1. Lineage (NCBI taxonomy): Eukaryota > Viridiplantae > Streptophyta > Magnoliopsida > Cornales > Cornaceae > Cornus > Cornus controversa. The sequence continues at coordinate 14,172,051 of CM048853.1, read as the reverse complement.
TTTGTTGTGTGTTCTGGTTTCGATCTGGGTAGGGCTTGATTCACTCATTGGATTTTTGCATGTGGGTTTTTAAAATAGAATTAAATTGTATATGCTGGGATTATTGTTTTTGAACTAGTCCGTGTTTTAATTAGCTGATTAAGGATCTTCTTATTGAATTTGGCCTTTGGATTTCTGGTATTTCGTGCCTTTACATATGCTTTCTTTTACAATTCCTATATTCTCCTTATCAAGAAAAACAAAAAAGGAAGAAGAAGAATAAGAATAAGTTCATACTTTTAGTATTAATTATGAGGTACCACTAGAAATTTACCAATCTCCAGCCATATCTGCAAATGAGAAACATAATTTTATTGTTTTCCGGCAACGATAGTGATTTAATGGGGATTTGACTGGAATGGGTTACTAACTTTTTGCTATTTCTTGTTGATTGATTTGGTTTAGATTAAATACATTGATTGAGATATTCTAATAAGTTGTGGTTTCCTGGCTTCTAGATTTTCATTTTCATTTTCCTTTTAACTCAAGATGTTTAGATGGAAATTTGCTAGGAATTGCTTAAAGCAGTAATTTCTGCTAGAGTTGTTCATTTTAGTTAGTCTTTCTTTATGGCTGCCAAAATAATTGGATTTGATTCGAAGTCATCTTATCAGAAGTTACATATACAAAGTTGTTTTGATCTGCTTGCAAAGTACCTTGAAACCTTCTATTGGATTGCCTACACTAGTATATAAATGCCCACTACAAGTTTGTAGAGTTCCATGTTTTTATAAATCAGTTATTCATAAATAAAAGCTTTTATAATTTATCTCTCAAACTTGGTTAATGCAAGTGTCTTCAGTGTGGCACGATATCTGGTTATCGACTCTCTATTTAAAAAAATAGGAATTTTGTCATTTTTGAAATTGAATCAGGGAGATGCTAGTTAAATGTAGTATGTTGTTTTTAAATGCAGCCAAGGAGTTGTAGTTACATTGGTGTAGCAGTTGCAAGCTGCTACTCTAGGTGCTGTTATGATTAAGGCTTTCTTAAGTTGAGTGTTAGAGGTTTAAATGTATGTGGTTCTTGCTGGAAAAAGATAATTCTAGGCTTACTTTTTGTAAATTAAAAAAAGTTTCACTTCTTGTTTTAAGTGTCATACAAAAACATATGATTTGATTTTTCAACGTCCATATGAATGATTAGACTTAATCTCAACTCAGCAATGGCCTTAATTCTTAAGTTTTGCAATATATGATTTTTCAATATATGATCTTTCTGCCCCCAAATCACTTAAAATAGCAAATAACAGAAGGAAAAAAATCATATATTGCAAAAATAATGATGCTCTCTTTCCACATGCAAAAGAGCTTAAAGTTCCCTTTTTTATTTTATTCACCATCTCCGAGCTTACCTTGTCCTGCAAATAGCTAAATTGAGAGCATGTTGACCTACATTCTCTTGAAACGCTTGCCTAAACCATCCTGGAATTAGAACAGCCATATGTACAAACTAATGCCCCTAACATATCATGTTCCAACTACATTTATGATATCATCCTGAAAATAAAATAGCTATATTAATGAACTAATGCTCTTTACACAAGGAATCTTAATTTCTTAATCTACCATTTTTTTTCCAAGTGGCACTTCACTTCTAAATTCACATATTTATGTGGTTCTAATGTATTTAATTCTCATGTATCTGCTCTCTATATTCAATACGAGATAGGGTTTTTGGGTTTGATATAAAGGATTTGAATATTTTTGTTGATTTTTTTTTTGGAAATGTGTTTGGTATTTTGTTAGACTCCATTTGGTAGAGGTTTACTTTATATATAATCAATTTAAAGTAATTTGAACTTGCTTTGAATTTGTTTATTTTATTTTATCATGTATGCTGGCATTAAGTTATATATTAATCTGTTGTTATAAGTTCATCCTATTTATTACTTAGTACTTGGATTTTTAAGTATAAGCAATTTTTTTCTATTTAAATTGCTTAGATGCATTTAATTAAAATTCATATTACAGACATCGTATTTGGAGTCGTGGTTTTTTTCATTGTTTTTTCTTTTTGTGTTTTGCTGCATGTGAACTGCAACTAGATTTTTTACTTGGCTATATATCCAATTTTTGTCCAATAGTATAATAGAAAAAATTGGCGCCATTTAAGGAAGGTCAGAGTCTTTGTCAAATGGAAAAGGAGAGAAAATACTAACAAGACATAGAAACCAAAACATAAGAAACAGAATATACAGACCTTAGTGAATCTAATGGAGGATTGGGATTAAAGAAAATCTTCAAAAAGAACAAATGCACACACACACACATATATTACCCAGTCTAGTCTTGCCTACATGCCCTACTCGATGTGTTGATAGGAAAAGCCTGGAGATAAACTCTCAGCATTATTTTGTGTAAAGTGGCAGCATTTATAATTAGACCTGCATTCTCATGCTTGTCGGCCAGTGGCCCCTAACAAAACATCCAATTATTTATTGTAACAAAAGCCCGATACGTGAAATGATAGCCAGATAAGTAATATTATTATCTCCACTATTACTTTTATTGTTAACGAATCCTTGGGGATTTAGTTGACCCTGAAAATCAGGGAATTTAATTCCCTTTAGAAAGCTGACCCTGAAAATCAGGGAATTTAATTCCCTTTAGAAAGCTGTAAAATCTGTATATATTTTCCTTCTTTAGGTGCTGTTAATTAGGACCTAATTTCTAGGAATTTTGTTTTCTGTTTTTATATAGAATTAGTTTCCTAAAATAGTGGACATTGTACTCTATATATTTGTATCGTTTTACCTCAAAGAAATATACAAGTTTTAATATTCGTTTACATGGTATCAGAGCTATAATTTTTTTTTTTCCTGGGGTTCTTTTTCCTTTCTGCACAGCCTTCATTGCTGATTGCAGAATATAAATTTTTTTTTTCCCTGGGGATTTTTTGCTTTCTGCACAGCCTTCATTGCTGATTGCAGAATATCTCTTTGGCCTTCATTGCCTTTAACCCCTGCTTTTCTATTCCCTTCAAACACTTCAATCTTTGCCCCGAAAAATCCCACCATGTCTGTCACATCTGAAACTGCTGCTATCTCAACTAACACTGTACAGACCTCACATGGTGAATATCAGATCCTACAGCCATTATACCGATTCAATGGAAAAAACTATCTGATATGGTCTCAATGGGTGAGGACATATCTAAAGGGGAAGGGAAAACTCAACCACTTGATTGGCCCTGTACCAGGGACAGATGATCCAAAGTTTGAAGCTTGGGATGTGGAAGACTCCTCAATTATGTCATGGCTCTGGAATTCAATGCAACCAGAGATAAGTGGAACCTGCATGTTTTTGACAACTGCCAAAGACATATGGGACACCGTGAAGCAGACCTACTCCAAAGTTAAGGATGCAGCCTTGGTTTATGAAACAAAGACCAAGATTCACTCGACAAAACAAGGTACAATGTCTGTTACCGAGTATTATAACACTTTGAAAGGTTTATGGCTTGAACTCGATTACTATCAAAATGTTAAGATGAAGTGCAGTGATGATGCCACCATGATGTTGAAATTTGTGGAAAATGAAAGGGTTTATGAGTTCTTGGCTGGACTCAATGTGGAGTTTGACCAGATTCGGGTGCAAGTGCTGGGAAAGGAAACTTTACCTCCTTTAAATGAGGTATTCTCTATCATACGTGCTGAAGAGGGAAGGAGGATTGTGATGTTAGACAGTCCTAATAATGAAGGATCTGCCCTGGCTGTTGTTAAGTCATCATACTCAAACAAATTCAACGGCAAGGCCTCAAACAATGAGAAAAAGCAACCAGTCAATAAAGACGACCTTTGGTGCAACTATTGCAAGAAACCAAGGCATACTAAGGAGATGTGCTGGAAATTGAATGGAAAACCACCTTTTCACAGAAACAACTCCTCTCAGCAGCGGTTCAACCCACAAGGCAGCCTAGCAAATATTGCCCTTGCTGATGACAAACCTACACAAGATTCAACTGGCAGCATCCTGGAGATTAGTGCACTAAAAAAGGAGGAAATTGAGAAAATTCGGAGCCTCCTCACTTCAATTGAAAAACCAATCGGTTCATGTTCAATGGCACACTCAGGTAAGTATTCCTTATCTCAAGCCCTTAGTGTCTCAAAGGACTGTAATTTTCATGCAACCTGGGTAATAGATTCAGGTGCCACAGACCACATGACCAATTCACCACATCATTTCACAACATACACCCCCTGCCCTGGAAATCAAAAAATACGAATTGCCGATGGAACTTTCGCATCCGTGGCAGGAAAAGGGACCATCAATCTTACACCTTCTCTTTCTTTGAAATCTGTTCTTCATGTGCCTAAGCTTTCTGTAAATCTTTTGTCCATACATCAGATTATAAAAGACCTACACTGTAAAGTGACATTTTTTCCCAATCATTGTGTCTTTCAGGAGCCGGTTATGGGGAGGACGATTGGGCTTGCTAAAGAGAAGGAAGGACTCTACTTTCTGGACATCTGTGATGACAAGAGCAGTGGTTGTCTACCTCTATCTCATTTCTCTGAAAATTTCTCACCAAATAAAGCACAAATTTGGCTTCATCATTTTCGTTTAGGACATCCTTCTTTTTCTGTGTTAAAGACTATATTTCCTGTTTTATTTCATAATTTGGATGTTAAGTCCTTTCATTGTGAAATCTGTGAGTTTGCCAAACATCATCGCATTTCATTCCCATTGAGTGATAATAAATCTTTATATCCTTTCTCTTTGGTTCATACTGATGTGTGGGGGCCTTCTAGGATTCCAAATATTACTGGAGCTCGGTGGTTTATTTCCTTCATTGATGACTGTACTCGAGTCACTTGGTTGTTTCTTCTGAAAAACAAATCTGATGTTAGTTCTGTTTTTCCTATGTTTCTTAAAATGATTCAAAATCAGTTTGGTGTTCAAATTAAAAATATTAGATCTGACAACGGGAAAGAATACTTTAACCAGATTCTTTCACCATTACTTCAAAAGGAGGGGATAATACACCAATCTTCATGTACAGATACTCCACAACAGAATGGGGTTGCAGAACGAAAAAATCGTCATCTTCTTGAAACAACCCGAGCCCTTTTATTTGAGAAACAGGTGCCTAAATCCTATTGGGGGGAAGCTGTGTTGACTGCAACTTATCTTATAAACCGACTACCTTCAAGGGTATTGGGAAATAAAACTCCGGTAAGTGTCCTTTCTCAATTCTATCCTGAATTCAACAAGTCTATCCAATTACCACCTAGAATATTCGGTTGTGTCTCATATGTTCACGTTCATGCACAGAACCGGGGTAAATTGGATCCTAGAGCCCTTAAATGTGTCTTCCTTGGTTATTCCTCAACCAAAAAGGGGTATAAATGCTATCATCCTAGTTCAAAAAAATTTTTTGTCTCCAAAGATGTTACCTTTGCTGAAAATATGTCTTTTTTTGGTGAAACTTATCTTCAGGGGGAGCATTTATTGGAAGATAAGTTTGATTCGAGTCTCGTATTTGATAATCTTGATATTTCAGCCATTTCAACTCCTAAAACACATGTTCCTTTTGATGGTTCTCTTGTTCCAGCAGAAGCATCCTTGTCTTCTGCAGAAACCAACAAAAATAATCCTAATGAGAAAACAGGTAATGATGGTACTACCTTGCCATTACAAGTGTATTCCAGGAAGAAAAAGTCTGAACATGAACCGATGCAAGCCCATGAAGCCGAACCAGGTACTGTTGATTTTTCTCCATCTCAACATGACTCACAACCCAAGCCTACAGACCTTGATATACCAATTGCCCTTAGGAAAGAAACACGAAAATGCACTCAACACCCCATAGCAAACTTTATCTCATTTGATAGACTCTCTTCTTTACACAAAGCATTTCTCACAGATTTACATAACATTAAAATTCCAAAAACAGTCCAAGAGGCATTTAGGGATGAGAAATGGAAAAAAGCCATGAGTGAGGAAATGAGAGCACTAGAAAAAAATGAGACATGGGATATAGTTGAGTTGCCAAAAGGGAAGAAACTGGTAGGGTGTAAATGGGTGTTTACTGTGAAGTATAAAGCTGATGGAACATTGGAGAGATATAAAGCTAGGCTTGTGGCCAAAGGCTACACTCAGACATATGGAGTAGACTATCAGGAGACATTTGCCCCAGTTGCAAAAATGAACACTATTAGAGTCTTATTATCTTTAGCAGCTAATCTTGGGTGGTCCTTGCAGCAATTTGACGTTAAGAATGCATTCTTGCATGGTGATTTAAAAGAAGAAGTCTACATGGAGGCACCTCCGGGTTTCACTGAGAATTTTAGAAATAACAGTGTGTGCAGGTTGAAGAAAGCTCTATATGGGTTAAAGCAGTCCCCTAGAGCATGGTTTGGGAGATTTACCAATGTAATGAAGAACATGGATTTCAAGCAGAGCCACGGTGATCATACCCTCTTCATCAAACGATCGAATGCAGGTAAAATTACAGTCCTAATTGTTTATGTTGATGATATTATTGTAACTGGAGATAACTTTGAAGAGATTGAGAAACTCAGGAAGCAGTTGGCCAAAGAATTTGAAATAAAAGAATTGGGAAAACTAAAATATTTCTTGGGAATTGAAGTAGCATATTCTAGAAATGGCATCTTTATTTCCCAACAGAAATATATCCTTGATCTCCTTAGGGAGACAGGTATGCTCGGCTGCAAACCTTCAGACACTCCAATTGAGCAAAATCACAAACTAGGTGAAGCTGCAGATGATGATGTGATGATAGATAGGGGGAGATATCAAAGGTTAGTTGGAAAACTGATTTACTTATCTCACACAAGACCCGACATTGCCTATGCTGTGAGTGTCGTCAGTCAGTTCATGCACTCTCCGAAGGATTCCCACTTGCAAGCTGTTTACCGAATCCTACAATACTTGAAATCTACCTCTGGGAAAGGTGTTCTCTTCAAGAATAATGGAGAACTAAGTCTAGAAGCCTACACAGACGCAGATTGGGCTGGATCAGTAGTGGATCGCAGGTCAACATCTGGCTACTGTACCTTTATAGGAGGAAATCTGGTGACTTGGAGAAGTAAAAAACAGGTTGTGGTGGCTAGATCAAGTGCTGAAGCAGAATTCAGAGCTATGGCACATGGAATTTGTGAACTCCTGTGGCTAAAGATTATTTTGGAAGACTTGGGAATCAAGTGGGAAGGAAGTATGAAGTTGTACTGCGATAACAAGTCAGCAATCAATATAGCTCACAATCCAGTACAACATGATCGCACAAAACATGTGGAAGTAGATCGACATTTCATCAAGGAGAACCTGGATAGTGGCTTAATTTGTACTCCCTATGTTTCAACAAATGGACAACTTGCGGACATCCTCACTAAAGGACTATCGAGTCATTCGTTTCAACACATTACAAGCAAGCTAGGAATGGACAATATCTATTCACCAGCTTGAGGGGGAGTGTTAACGAATCCTTGGGGATTTAGTTGACCCTGAAAATCAGGGAATTTAATTCCCTTTAGAAAGCTGACCCTGAAAATCAGGGAATTTAATTCCCTTTAGAAAGCTGTAAAATCTGTATATATTTTCCTTCTTTAGGTGCTGTTAATTAGGACCTAATTTCTAGGAATTTTGTTTTCTGTTTTTATATAGAATTAGTTTCCTAAAATAGTGGACATTGTACTCTATATATTTGTATCGTTTTACCTCAAAGAAATATACAAGTTTTAATATTCGTTTACATTTATGATCTTCCTGCAAGTGTTTTAGCGTTCAAACTCCTGTGATTCAAGTATGGATTCAGAAAAGAGAAAAATGAGAATAACAATGATGTTTTCTCTCTTATTTTCCTACATTCTAGAATTAGTAGATATCTTTCAATAATCTCAACTTCACTTTAACTTTATAAGCTGTTAAAATCTAATTGATTTAATGTTTTATCTCTTAACGGCTTTTCTTTTTCTCTGACTACAACCTCTTTGCTAGCACATGCTTGTTCTGTTTTTGTGAATCTTGTAGTGTAAGGTGAGGTCATTACACCATTGAGACTTCCTTTGTTTTGATTGTGCTCAATTATAAGGTTTCAGATACTGTAAAGTGATTCTGTTTGTAAGGTGTTCTGATATTGAGACTTACGCTAATCAGCTATTTATGCCTGGTATTAGATATCTTGCAAGAATTTGCTTGATTCATGTTTATTGCTTTGAACTATATTTTGAGTCATTGAATTAGTAAATGTAAGTGAAACATGTAATGTATTGGATGTACATCTTGAGCAATTGTCTTGTTTACCATATTTGGAATTCGGAAGAAGGATCCTTTTCCCCCCTCCTATCTTTTCTATTACTTGGATATAAGAGATGGGATTCGTTTTTTGTTTGTTGTTCTTCTAAAAGGTATCATTGTTCTTCTTGACTAATGGGCTTGTATGGCTAAGAATCGGTGGTTTTCTTCATCTGTGTTCTACTCAATAGAGTATGTTTTCTTCCTAGGGATGTCAATGGGGCGGGTTTGGCTAACCCTTCCTTGCCCCATTAGAAAATCAAGCATAACAACCATGCCCCTACCCCGGGATGGGGTTTTGGTAACAATAGGATCCTTGCCCTGGGAAGGTAATTGGGATACTGTCCCTCCCTCGACGTCTCGTCCCGCCCCATTTAAGACTCAATTTTTTTTTCCAGAAACCCTAAAATTCAAAAAATGAATCATGTAAACCCTACCAAAAATCACCGCAAAAATAAAAAACATAGACATAAAAGATGATATATATATATATTGATAGAGAGAGAGAGAGAGAGAGAGAGAGAGGGGGGGAGAGAGAGAGTTCTCACAGGAACTCTAAGCGTCTAAGCCATGGACCATGGTTAGAACGAGATAGAGAGTGTGAGGTAGAGAGTTCTCACTGGAACTCTAAGCCATGACCCGAGAGAGAAGAGATAGAGTTCTCACAGGAACTCTAAGCGTCTAAGCCATGGACCATGGTTAGAACGAGATAGAGAGTGTGAGGTAGAGAGTTCTCACTGGAACTCTAAGCCATGACCCGAGAGAGAGAGAGAGAGAGAGAGAGAGAAGGAATACCTTCATCGGAATGGCATGAATTGTTGACAGAAGCTTACTTTGAGAGTGGGAGAGGTTAGTGAGGATAGCGGCGCAACTGGTGTTCTCTCTATCTCGTTAAGTCTCTAGGTCTAGGATGAAAATGATGAATTGAATACATAAAATTGTAGTATACAATGTATATATATATATGAGGGTAGTAAAGGAATATTTTAATAAAACTATATATATTTATATATAATCGGGATGCGTTTAACTATAAATTCACCCCCAAACCAGAGTCGGGTTTTAAATCAAAATACCTTACCTACCCCTACCCCGTTTAGGGGCCTACTAAGGGAAGGGGTGGGGTGGGAAGGAGAAAATTACCACTCCTATATCTTCCTCGGTGGTTTAGTTTGAGGTCATTTGTTCAAATGCATTGGAGCAATTGCTTCTTGACTAATTGGGTTGTATGACTCAGAATTGGTGGCTTTCGTCTTTGGACATCTGTATTCCACTCGATAGAATATGGTTTCTTCCTCTGTGGTTTAGTTGAAGTCATTTGTTCAAAGGCATTGGAGCTATTGTGGCAACTGTTTTTAGTAGGTTTCACAAGCTGTCAACAATGAGTTATTGTGTTCAGAACTTTATATTAATTCGTCTTTGCATATGATTTTTGATGCTTTATCTGCCATTAAACTAATTATGTTCTCTAAAATTTGCCTCCCAAATTCCACTGTGGATACAATTAGATTGATTGAAGCTACTTCACCTTTTTTTTCAAGTTTTAATGAGCTCTAGATTCTTGTAGAGATAGTAATAATAAATAAGTAATTGGGTTTACTCACTGAGTAACTTCGTTTTTGACACCTAAGTTTCTTCTATGATATACTGAGATGGGAAATCAGTGCATTTAGGGCTACAAATGAACCGAGCTGAGCATGTTTAGCCTCGGTTCGCCATAGTCAGGAAGGTGTTCTGGCTTGATTGGCAAGCCAAGCTCGAACTTGGCTCTGCCGTGTATTGGTGAACTCCGGCTTGGGCTCATTTGCACCATATATATATATATATATTTGCGATATCATATCATTTCTATTTATTGATAATTGTAGTATGCTTTTGATTGGTTGATTTCTGGGGCACGTTTTTTTTTTTGAAAGGTAAGTGGGAAATTTATTCAACAAAAGCCAACTGAATAGGATGACTTGGGGCATACCCCAAGGGGGAACAACAAAAATGGACTCCCCAAGTCCATCAAAAAAACCCAGGTAAAGGTCAATGAAAAGCAAAACATTACATACCCCACCCAAAACACCACAAAGCTAGAACCTCTCCCTAAAAACATAAGACTCCTGCTACCATACCACACAAACAGTAATAAACCTACCTCTAAAAACCCCTTTTAATCCTGAGCACCCATCTGATAACTGACAACACCATCAAAACTGATAGTAGCTGATATCTAGAAATCACTGGGCCTTGCAACAGAAAAGCAGATGCACCATCACCATTAGGTAAGACAGCCATCATGGAATTTGTAGCAGAATACTAAATAGTCTACCTTCCAGACTACTAAACACCACAGCAACACACCAAAACAACCAATTACAACCCCACCCAAAGTCACTACCAGGAAAACACCACAGGACCTTGCACCAGAATAAGGTAAATGCACCATCTCCCTTTAATATGACAACCAGCATAAATTTTCGAGGTAAATCACTTTATAGAAATCTGCCATCAACTACCAATGGCCTTGCACATAAATTCCTCAAGGCAAATCATTGTATAGTATTCTGCTGTCCAGAGATAGTTCAATGTCAACTACCAATGGCCTTGCACCAGATTAGTGTAACATCCATCCAGACTACTATACACCACAACAACACCAGAAAGTACCAATGACCTTGTACCAGTAAAGCAAATGCCCCAGATCCTTAGCCGACAAAATATGCAACATACAATAGCAACACCACCCAAAACTGAAAGAATAGGTGCTGTCAACTAAGCTCCAAAGAAACTTGCATCAGTTGAAGCAAATACACCAGAACCTAAAACATCAGCAGCATAGAATTCATAACCTAAAACATGTATATTGGACTGCCAACCATCACCATTAAGTATGACAACCAATCATACTACTAAACACCACAGCAACACAGAACACCTCATCAACACACCAAAAAACCAAATACAACCCCAAACACACCTCAAAGCATGAGCCTCTACAGTAGGCACATAAGACACAAAACAATAACAGCACCCCCAGAATTGAAGGAATAGATACTGCCAGCTAACCACTACCCCAAACTTGCATCAGTTGAAGCAAATACACCAGCACCTAGTATATCATCAGCATATAATTCATAATAGATCACTGTATAGCGGACTGCCATCCAGGATTAACTCATTGCACAACACCAACAAATAATGTTTCAGGTAACCTCCACTCCTTTTGCAGACCATAACTCGAACAGATTGCACAATCTCACACTGAATAGCTTCCTGAGTTTTAAACTCATTTGAAAAAATTCTATTATTCCGTTCCATCCAGATTCCTTGCACAGTTTCTGCAAGGGCAAGCTTGTTAATGACAGCAACAAGAGATCTTCCTTTTAAATTGAAGTGGCCCAATGGATGATAGACCCCCAATCTGAAGAAGGCCACTGCAGTGCACATTTAGACCTGCTGAAAGACCAAATCCTTGATGTAAAACTACAATAAAAAAATAGATGGTCCCTGTCCTCACATCTGCTGCTACAAAATACACAATTCCCTTTCACCAAAACTCCCCATTCCATTAACCTATATCTGGTTTTCAATTTATCCTTGATTGCCAGCCACAAAAACATGACCTGTTTTGGTATTGCTTGAGCGAACCACACAATATCATCCCACGTAGATCTTATTGTAAAATCACCCTTGGCAGGCTGCCATATCACCTTATCTTTCCTGTCACAATGGGGAACCCAATCAAGTCGAACATTCTGTCTAAAGTTCATCCACTCCAGTGTATTTGTGGAAGGCCATTTCCAAGCATTGTTATGAATGACTTCAGAAACTCTAGCTTCCTTACCCAAACCTGAATCTCTAATCATTCTCTCATTTGCCTGCAGACAGATTGGACCACTGGGAAGCCACCAATCAAACCATAAAGAGGTATCTTGACCATCCCCAATGATATGCTGTACAGCAGACCGAAACTTCTGCCTAGTTTTAAGAATCTTCTTCCATGTCCATGATGCTTCTTTAGGTACTTTCACTTCCCAAAAGTTCCTGTTCTTAAGCAAATTCTGTTTCACCCAATTAACCCACAGTGAACAGGACTCTATTTGAGACATTTTCCACAGGTGTTTAGCCATAGCTGCCGAGTTCCATACATTAACATCTTTTATTCCCAAACCTCCTTCATCTCTTGGATAGCAAATTTCGTCCCATGCAATATGATTACCCCCTTCCTGCATCATAGGACCCTTCCAGAAAAATTTCCTCATAACAGAATTTATTTCTTTTAAAATAGCTTTCGGAAGAACATAAATTGAGGCCCAATGTACCTGAACAGAGAACAAAACAGCTTTAATCAGCTGAAGTCTTCCAGCAAAGGACAATAATCTATTAGTCCAGGCCTTGATTTTAGTGGTTATCTTCATTATCACCTCTTCACAATCTTTACTCTTAAGCCTTGTGGAGATTAACGGAACCCCCAAATATTTGACTGGCAAATCTCCAAGTAGATTTCCTGCAGAAAATGACAACAGGTCGTCTGCAAAACTGAGGCTGGACAGCTTCTGTTTCTGGCACTTCCAATGGTAGTCAAAAGCACCACAACCAATTTCAGAATTTGTCATGCCTGTTAGGATCTCCATTGCCATTACAAATAGGTATGGAGACATAGGATCCCCTTGTCTCAGACCCCTCCCATTAGCAAAATACCCTTCCAGCCCACCATTGATATTAATTGAGAATTTTGCTGTAGTGATACACACCATAATCCACTTGATAACTACCTGAGGCACTTTAAAATCTACTAATGTAGCCTGGATAAAATCTCAAGAGACAGTATCATACGCTTTCCTCAAATCAATCTTCATAGCAACTCTAGGAGGCTTAGAATTCCTATGATAATTTCTCATTAACTCTTGGGCAAGAAGAAATTATCAGCAATATCCCTGCCAGCCACAAAAGCACCTTGATTCATGCTAATACATTGAGGCAGCACCACTCTAACTCTGTTAGCCACAATTTTTGCAATACACTTATACAAGGTGTTACACACTGAAATAGGCCTGAAGTCAGCAACATAGGTAGGATTTTCCACTTTAGGTATAAGAGTAATAATGGTTGAATTAATCTCCTTTAGTAACTTCCCAGACAAGAAGAAAGACATAACAGCCTTAGTAACCTCATTACCCACAATATGCCAGGTTCTCTTATAAAATAGAGCATTATACCCATCACTTCCTGGGGATTTATCATCTTTAAGAGAGAAAAAAGTCTGTTTAATCTCTTCCTCAGTCACTTTCCTCTGCATTAACATAATCTGATCTTCATTTAAAGGGTTTTGAACATACTGACTGAGATCAGGAACCATAGCATCATCCACATCTCTACTTAACAAATTTTTATAGAAGTTGATAATCTCCTTCACAATTAACTCCTTCTGTTCCAATCTTTGCCCCCTTTCTGTGGCGATGGACATAATACTATTATGTTTCCTTCTATGGACTGCAACCTTGTAGAAGTAAGCTGTATTTCTATCTCCCAACTGCAACCACTGAATTCTAGATTGTTGTCTATAGAAAGACTCCTGAGCCATAGCAAGAGATTGATATTGAAGAAAGCACTGTCTCTCTGCACTTTGAAGAGGAGAGTTAGTGGGATCATTATCCAGCTGTTTCTGCTTCTCAACCAATCCTTCTCAAGCCTCCTTAACTTGATTGGAAAGATCATTAAAAAACCTGCCATTTAGAACTTTAAGACCAACTTTGAGCATTTTTAACTTTTGAGTAACTCTAGACATAGATGTACCCTGAACCTTAACAGACCACACCTCAGCCACCAATGAGAAAAAATCAGGATGATCAATAAGGTGATTATTGAACCTAAAAGGCTTGTTAGAAGTCGGACTATCAGCATTGATCTTCAACAAAATAAGTGAGTGGTCAGAAATCCCAGCCGTTTCAAAAATAGCTTCAGACATGCTAAATGTAGACAACCAGCAATCATTTACCAATACTCTATCCAGTTTCCTAAATATAGTAGAATTGGACCAAGTAAATTTAACCCCGGAATACTTCAAATCCATAAGCTCCGCAGCCTCTATACACTCCCCAAACTCCTTCATACCCTCTGTCCATTCAGTAGAGCCACCCATCTTTTCATGCCGAAACCTGATGGCATTAAAGTCCCCAGCCAAAAACCACTCATCATTACAGTGATTTTTAGCCAAGATCATAATATCACATACCCTCGCATAGCTTATTCTTTTCTTTTCCAACGTCATAGCATCAGAATATAGAGGCTTCCCCACTGCACTAACCAGGTAGCTTAAACCTTTATGAGTCCAAAACTCCATTGGGACATTAAACAATTTTATCCACAATGGAATTCTACCCAGAGAATCTTTGTGCAGCTCCATTCCCTCCTTCCATTTTTGCAGAACAATAGGCCTATTTGGGAAATGCCATGGCCCCTGTTCAAAAATGTCATCCCTGCACTTCTCACTTTCAAATTTGAAAAAGAAAAACCCCTTTTCTGTAGCCAATACCTCTTTCAACCCATGAGCAGCCCACAATTTCTTAGCAATAGAATTCACAGTGTAGAATGGCAGCTTCTTATCCACAAAGTATCCCACCAGAGTTGCCGTCCATCCCTTTACCCCTTCTGTTGGTATTTCTGGTGGCAGAGACACCACCCTTTTCAAATTCTTAGTTGAAGGAGGATAGAAGCCAAACAATTCCTTAGACACATTCGTAACAATTGAAGCCCAAGTCGGAGCCTGACCCGGAACTTCAATAACCCATTCATTCTCACCCGGCGTGTCCGAACACGCACCCACTAGTTCAGATCCACACGCTTCTTCCAACTTAGATCCACTCGCCTCAACCGTTGCACCACGCGCCACCATTCCAGTCCGAAAATTCCTATTGCCACCTCGATTCAGGTCACCACAAGGTATAGGACCTCCACCCCCACCCCCTGTGACGGCCTCTGAATCGGCGATTTCTCCCATTGAAGTTACCTCTATGGCCACCAAATCTACGGTTTACCCCTTCATGAGTACTAGCAAAGCCAAACCCATCTATATAGCCACCATCAGTCTTGACATTTGGTACTAGATCACGTAATTCCTGATTTTCTTGCTTCAGAACACTCAGAGCATCCCGAAGAACAATCATCTCATGATACATCTTGTGCAAACTAACTTTCTGATCTTCCTCTACATTTATTTCCTCAAATTCATCTTCCGAAGCTAACTTCATCACAAACCCAGAAGCTACTTCCTTCACTCCATCAGACATAGTAACCTTCCTCACTTTCCCCACATTTCGTAAGAGCCAAAATCCCCAACTTACAAAAAAAACTCTAATACCCTTAAACCCAGCATTGCCAACACCGAAATTTGTACAATAGCAACACCGCCCCCAGCAACTTGGTGACGAAAACGAGCATATGAGATTCAACGAAGAAAAGTTTTTTAGAGAGAGAAACTAGAGAGAGAAGCTCTCAACTAACCCGTGCTCATTTCTATGTTGTTTCTGGGCAGAGAAAAGTTTCTGGGGCACGTTAGGGGTGCTCTTTTGTTGGTTTTGCTAAAGCTGTGCATTTTTTATGATTTGTAACTTTTTTGGCGACTAGTTTGTGTAGATTTTCTGTTGTTCTACCCACTTGTTTATTGTCTCTTTCAGATTTCTAGGTCTTTAAGGCTTAAAGTTTTGTGGAATTTACTGTTATAGTGATGTGTTTGTGGTTCTTCATTGCCAACTAGAGATTGTTGTCAATTGTTGGATTCCTAACATGGAGGTTGACCACAAACTAGATTTTAAGAATGTCACAAAAGTTGATCACATCGTTAAATTTTTTACATGACATCTGACTCTTAGGGAGGGAGGGTGGACAACATTTTCATTATCCCTGTTGAACCAAACCATTAAATTTCTTCCTTTTATGGTGGCTTTTGGAGATAATTGTAATGAAACATAAACATTTAATTCAAACATTGAAATGTATTTGACATATATGTGATGTGGATTTTGGGTACAATTTTCTAGGTTTATAATTGGATGTCTTTTTGTACCTTCTGCTCTATTGACCAATTGATAATGCAATGTTGAAGTGTCTTAATCCATTGAAATCAAGCTTGTATACTTGTGTACATGAGTGTGCATGTGTTCCATCTACCAAAGAAACCAAATAAAAAAAATGTTCATGTGTGCCATGCCTGAATTCAATTTAGTCTGGGTGTTACTTTGATTTTTAATCTAAACATTTGATCTTTGGTACTTTGCAAGTGAAAATAATTGAAGTCTAACAGTAAAAAAGTTGATAGAAGATTCTAAATCCCTTATTATTGAGTACAACTGTAGGGGTGTTCAACCTTGATTTTATCTAAACATGGTGACATGGGAAAAAGCTAAACATTTGTGTAAGATTGTGATTGTTAATAAAAAAGGTCGGGCTGGGTTGCACTAGCAGGTTGACCACCACTGAAATTTTTGACAATGTTATTATTGAATTGGACAGTGATAAAAAGAAATGCTGTTTTCATTTTGCTTTAATTTTGTGTTGAGCTTTGAGGGTATTTTTAAATTTTTTATTAATCATATGTGGTGCCTTTACTTAAACTGTTGAAGTAAATATAATGATAGGACATTTGTTTTGTAATATTGGTCCTTTCATGTGATATCATTTTTTTGCTATTACTTTTTCAGGTTTTTAGATGTGATCCTTCAGTTGATTGACAAAGCAGGAGATTTTGTCAGTGATGACATTTGGTTTCGTGTCATATAGTTTGTTACAAACAACGAGGACCTACAGGTGACTATAACTTTTGTTACATATGCTCCATTCTATAAGTGTCTACGTCTTTATGTGTAGTGCATCATTTGATCAAAATTTGCCTTCCTTTCATATATTTTTATCAGTCTTATACAGCAGTGAAAGCCAGGGAGTATCTTGATAAGCCTGCTATACATGAGACAATGGTCAAGGTGTGTATGCTTTGCCTATGATTTGTGTACATTTCTCATAATGTGTGAAAGAATGCCTTAAAGTTTATGTGGATGGGATAGTGCTGATAATTTCTTAACCAAATTTAAATATTTGTATGATGCTTTATTGCGGAGTAAAAAATTGGTGTAGCCAACCCCAAGTTGTGATACATTATTGAGTGGAGCTCCATTGCTGAGCTAAATTTTAGTTGCTGTCTCTTGTTCACTTCACCTCTGGGATGGACATTTTCTTCGGATGACATGTTATTGATACAAGGAACGCTTTATAAGGATTTGCTGGAGAGGTTATGTGTTACTCGAGCAAGATAACTGTTGTAGGTGAGAGAAAAGCCAGAACTGGGAAATCTTCTGCCATCTAAGATTGTTGGAAGAATACCCATCATAGTTGCACTCTTATCTCTTGGACTTGTCACTTTAGTGTTAGGTCAATGGAGAGTAACATGTTATAGCGGAGTATTTTGCTAGTTTTGCATTACCAATTGGCATAAAGAATGGGAATTTTCCCTCTCTTTGGTGACTTCCTTTACCATTGTTCTTATTCATTTTATAACCTGATTTTGTGACTGAAGATTATTAGCTGAAATAATTTTTTATTGGATCATTTCAAATTCACTTTGTTAATATATTTTCGAATTTGTTTTTTCATTTTTTGTTGATAAATATGTTTTGTTTATCTTAAAAGTGCACAAGTGGTGTTTTTCCAACCCTTTGTTCCTCTAGAGACATATATATATTTCCTAGTAGACTTTCTTAGTTCTCCCCACCCCTAACACATACACCCTCTATATGCATACTTATATATGTGTCTTTCTTGCTTCTTGTAGTAATAAACTAAATAATGTTCGGAGTTCAGGTCAATCAAATGAGAAGGAAAATGGTGTATTTGTTTCTTGTAAAAATTTCACATAAAAATAATTTCTTGTGTAAAATATGTTATATAAAAAATAGGTAGAGCTTTATTTTCAAATGGTTTGCAAATCCTCCCCCTCTCCCCCATTCCAAAAGATAGAGAGAGAGCGAGAGAAATTTATATCCTTTGTTCCTTGTGGTAAAGACCAACCACAACCTTCTCTACTTGTCCTCCAAACAGAGTGGACGATAAGTTATTAAATTTTCATTGTTATGGTCTTATCAGAGTTCTTATTGGAACTTTTGCTTGCCATTATGCTACTTATGGTTTAGTTCTTCTTATATTAGTTAATTTTTTTATTTCTTGGTTCAACCTCTCTCTCTACTACTTTTGTTAGTTATATATCTTAAACTATCTCATGCATCTAATATGCAAATTGAATCATTCATTGTTATGGTCCTATCAGAGTTCTTATTGGAACTTTTGCTTGCCATTAAGCTACTTATGGTTTAGTTCTTCCTATATTAGTTAATTTTTTTCTTTCTTGGTTCAATCTCTCTCTCTACTACTTTTGTTACTTATATATCTAAAACTATCTCATGCATCTGATATGCAAATTGAATCAGGAAATATGTTATTAGAAGTAAAAATTCATTATTTATGTATGTATTTAGATACCAAAATTGTTGATAACTCTTGTAAAGTGTGACCTTTTTTCTCCTCTTTTGTGGACATCAATTGAAGAAAGAGGAAAAAGGATTTAGTAAAAATTCCTTGGTGCTACTTTTGGGTCGCTGTTACGCAGAGATAAGAAAATTTTAGAACATTTAAGTGTGACGGTTTGATAGAAGTTGAACAATTAACAATAGTTTTAAAAATTAAATGTCTATTATTTATACCACCAAGCTGTTAGCTCAAGTGTTATTTCTTCCGGCATGGGAAGTTAATGGTTCAAGTCCTCATTGGGACAATAATGGGCGTGTGAGTTGTTTGTGTGAATGTATTTATAGGAACCAAATATTTTCTGTATTTATGTAGTGTTTAAATGATGTAAGATCTTTAATCTCAGCATTAATAAATTTACATTCGAGAGGGAAGAACAAATGATGTAGGATCTTTAATCTCAGCATTAATAAATTTACATTCGAGAGGAAAGAACAAACTAATTTTTGAAAGAGTCTAGAAGAAACTATTTTTATGCTTCGTTTGGTAAGAGGGATGGAATAATGGATGGAAGGGAGGGATTGATGAGGCATCCCTAGGGAAGGGATGTTGTCCGTCCCTCCTTTTGTTTGGTTGGATGGACAGGAAGGAAATGAATTCTATTATTATTTTAATAATATATCCCTAAAAATATAAATTATCATATTTGAATTTTGCTATTAAAGTCTTTTCACTTTCATCTAACAAATATTCAAATTTCTCTCCTACTCCGCCCACTTTTGGATGAAAGTAAAATGGTGGGTCCAGAAGAATGTCTCACCCCTTCTCTCATCCTCCTCCTTTTCCTCTCCCTTCTACCAAACAATGGACACTTGTTTCATCTCTCATCTCTTCCCTCCTACAAAGTGACAAATTAATGAAAGAAGAAAGAGAATGGATTTAGTACAAATGATATCAAACTACTCTTAGAGCACTCTATAATTCTTAGAGTAAATGTTGGAGAACTAGGAATTATTGAAACAATTTGGGCTTGAAGGTTTAACGGTACTGGAACAATTAACAGTCTTAATAATTTTTTTAGAAGTAAATGTCTTTAGAAGCCAAGAAATTCGATAATTCTTGTTATAAGTTTAAATGATGTAAGATTTCTATTCTTAGCAGTAATAACATAATACTAGAGAGGAAGGAACAACTAAGAGAAATGAGATTGAAACTAATATGACTATTTAATTTGTTTTTATATTAGTTCTTAATTTTTTACTTTGTTCTCTCAGTGCAAGTTGATTGTACTTACCTTTGTGTTGATTGCATCTTTCAAATATGGATTTAATAGTTTTTTTTAAAAATATCTATGTTCTTATCACAAGTTTTACTATGTTAGATTTACTGCTGTTTTTCTGCGATTATTGATTGCCCATTTGTGATATATCCCTAAAGATTAGTGGATTAATGAACATTAAACACTCACTAATCCTTAGCAAGGGAAATGCAAAATTGTTAAGATACTAATGCAAAGAATAACTTCTTGACCCTTAACAAAATCATCATTTGTTTTAAGTGTAAATGTTGCTTAACATTTAATACCATTTGGAAGTTAATTTAACTTGCTAAGGTTGCGTGGTCAAGTAATGAGGGCGAACTTAAACACTCACTCGAATTTCTGAAATGGAGTATTGATTTGTCTTCCGAAGTCTTGATTTTCTCTTTGGGCTGGGGAGGCCACACATTCTAATATCTTGGTTTCTTTATCTTTCTGTCTCTATTAGACACAAAAACTAAATGGTTTAAAAATATGTGAGGGTGTACTACCTACCTCCCTCTCTCTGTCTGTGACTTTCTTTCTAATTGCATTTTTTCTGCACTTTTTTCAAATTTGTGTCTAATTAGTTTTGCTTTGGATTGAACTTTTCTTTTGGGAGGAAATAGTATAAATTGATGTGATTTTCCTTTTTATACTTGCCTATCATTTATTGCTTACTGATTTGTGGTATTTTTCTTTTTTCTTGTTTTCGAAGAAGATGATCCCTTTGCCACTCTTGGCTACATCAGTCAGATTTCTATTCCAATTCACAAGACAAAGCAAGTGGGAATTTGTCCGGCGGCTTAAATCAAGTTTTGATAGAAAGAGGGAGTCCCGCAACTTTCTCCTAAGCATTTACTTTTTGCATAATTTTTAATATTATTGCTTCAAGTTTCATGTTTGCTTAATTAAATAACTTTGATAATATTTCTTCACGTGTTTTAAATATTCCCGCTATTTTTGCTTGATAAAATAATGTAGATTGTATGTCCATTTGGATACCATTTCCATGCCCACATATATATTTTTCAAGATGCCATAAAGGGAAAGTTGTGGTCCTTAGGATGTCTCCCGACCCACCTCCCCAAGCATTAGAAAGATAGAATAATATCTAGGTCAGCTCAACCCCCAGCCAAGGCTGGGGCTATTTCCAAACCCTTTTAGGTGTTTTAAATAGCTATTTACATGGTTATCCAATCTTGATCTCTGATTTTTCACAAAAAAGTAAAAAAAAAAAGAAATCATCATCGTAATCTCAAAATTCACCATTCTAAACTTTCTTTATGATTTTCATGGGAATCCCCATTTTAAACTCCTTTTCCATGACTTTCTAAAATCCATGTCTTCAAATTTTCTAAAAAATGCCACTTTCATTAATTTTCATGAAAATCACATTTTTTAAGGTCAATAAATTTTCATACAAAAACCATCCCTTGCATTTTTAGCTCACCTTCTTAAATATCATTATGCCTCATCTAAAATACATTTTTTCAAAAGCCCTTTTTCCAAAATTCAAGATATCTCGAGTTTGTCATATTATAGGTGCAAATTTATGAGTATCGTTTCATTCATAAGTGTTCAAATTAACAAGTGAAATGCATTGTTTACATCCCAAGCACAATATGGACCAAGTGTAGCCAGAATGTTAAAGTACATGTTGAATTCATCCGGTAGATATCTCTATGTCAAATGAGCTTTTGAGATTAGCAAGTCAAATATGAAGGGATGAGAGGCCATCATTTTCGCTATCCCAAGTTAATGTAAATATCACCATTGATAACCCTTTTGATCCAGTTTTATTTCTTTCATTAACCCTCAGCTAGGGATCACCATGACGAAGAGTGAGATGATAATAGGCAAGAGCTTTAATACCTAAGTGATTGTAGCTAAAAGGACAAGAGGCCCTCGTTTCTGCTATCCTACAGTGATATATATCCATTGCTAACCCCTAGTGCCACGATGAATATTCCTTTCATTATACCCACTGATGATCACACCCCACACTGGGGTAGATTTTATTGAGATACTATATTAGACTAGTAAAAGTTTTGATGACTATGCAATCCAAATTAAAATGAAGGGAGGCTATCATTTCTATTATCCATCATCTATTATTATTCCCATTGATGAACCCATAGAGCTTGGTTACATTTCTTCTTCTGAACCTACCAAGGATCATTACAGGTGTGTTGTTCATTTGTAACTCAAGATGGGGTAGCTTTGGATTGATTATTCCTTCACAATAAAGTAGAAGACAAATTGCAAGAAAGGCGAAAGCAAACAAGGCCCATTGATTAAAGAATCTACCGGGGCGAGCCGTAAACCCGGACGTCTTGGGTTCGATTCTCACAGGGCATCATAAAAGAAAGGCGCAAGTAATGATGGTCTAGTGATTAAAGAATCTACCGGGGTGAGTCGTAAACTCGGACATCTTGGGTTCGATTCTCACTGGGCATCATAAAAGAAAGGCGAAAGTAAAATGGCCCAGTGATTAAAGAATCTACCGGGGCGAGCCGTAAACCCGGACGTCTTGGGTTCGATTCTCACTGGGGCATCATAAAAGTAATGTGAAGAGACTTCAAATTCAGTCAATGCCCCGGTCGCATGGTACCAAAGTATAAGAAGATTAAAGATGATCCTTGGTCTTTTACCCAATGTCACATTAATTTTGAGCCTTTCATACCTTTTTCTTCATCACCTATAAATCTATAGACAACATTACAACCCATGTAAAGTCCTCTCAGATTAAGGATGATTGTATAGTTAAAAAAACTTTTTTCTAGACTAACATAGAAAACTTGCCCCAAGCTGGGCAGTTTTCCTTTTATAGTGATCACAGTTTATGAACCCCGCATTAAATTAATATCTTTGAGCCTTAATATCCTTTCCTTGGTTACCCTACACCTAGCCAACATTACGGTCCAAATCAAAGACCTCTTCGATTGGCAAAGATCATTTAGGATTGAAAGCTCTTGCTTATTAAAGTCTCTCAGGATGAGCAACATTTTCTATCATGTCCCAAACTGGGGCAGTTTTTGAGTGATCCTTAGTTTATTACCCGATTATGCGTCATATTTCGAGCTTAATATAACATTTCTTTCTCAAACCACTTTACCTAAAGCCCCATTACAACCCCAAGTAAAGTCCTCTTTGATCAATGATGACTTGTTAACCAAGAAAACTCAACAACATGTAGTTTGATACCGAAGGAACAATACATGTCGACAAAAAATATTTCATATGTTTTTTTAAGATGAGGTTCATAGGTGGTGCTTGGGAATATAGACAGTCAATCAAATGTTGGTTTGAACATAGTTGAATTAATGCTACTCACTAATTGACCACGTTTAAAATTGAAACATCTTCCTTCAAAGCTGAGATGTGTGTTTTTAGGAGCCAATGAGACCCTTCCGGTTACTTTGAGTTAAGCACAAACAAGTGAGGATCATATAAGGGAGGCGATATTAAATCTCTTCGAGTAATAAGGCATCGGGTGAACCTTGAATTGAAGTTAGTTTTTTTTCTGGCCTAGACGTTAAACTTGGCAACTATGGGGTATTTTGTATATTAGTTGTTTGATTTTCTTTTATTTATTTCTTGTATTGTTCTTTCATGTTTTTCTTTACTTTTATTTGAAGAATATGTGCTTTTTAATGTGTTTTTTTAGAGTGCAACGTATACATTCTTCCAGTGGAGGTTGGGAGATGGACAAGGGAGATCTACCTCCCAAAAGGGCAGAAAAAGGGGATATCGGTCGACCTTGGGTGATGGACCCCAAAGTGTTTGGAAAAAAAATAAAAAAAAAAAAATTTCCTCCCAATTTGGGCGATCGATTGCCCAAAATCTGGGAGATGGATTCAATCACAAAAAAAAATTCTCCCATTCATGTTAGATGCATTTGCTAATTTTATTTTCTTCTATTATTTATTTTCCTTATTCTTTTCCCATTCATTTCACTTCGTCGTTGGAATATAGTGATTTTTTTTTACAGGTTGTTGCATCCAAGTTTGGGAGAGTGCTTGCATTACCTTCATGCTACTGGTTTGCTTTATGTTCTTGCCACTTTTCTGGGTTCATGGTACTATCGTTCTCACCCTCATCTTTGTTTCTATTTAATGTACATTGAGGACAACGTATAGTTTAAGTTTGGAGACAAGGCGATGCCTTTTGATGTGCTTAATTGATGAAGGGTCTGGTGAAATTTTTTATGAAGTTTGTCTTGTTTTTAGGAATTTTTGAGATGTGTTGATGTAAATTGTGCATGGGACCATTGCTTTGAATTATGGAATTTAAAGATTGAAAAGTTATTCTTGAATGCAAGTCTTGTAACTATATATTGTAGTCCTCTTCTTGATTAATGTTTAAACATAAAATTTGAATGTTTGTCAGTAGCATTTCTAGAAACCCTCACGAGACTATAACTCGTCCACTAGGGGTAACCTAGGGGTTCAAAGGGTTGTTGCATACGGTAAATGCAATCGTTTCTTCCACGAAAGAGGAGTTGGGTAGTTTAGTTAGTGCTTAGTTAATTTCTTTTATTGTGGTTTTATTTTGTTCTATTGCTAAGGGACTAGCAATATGTAAGTTGGGGGGTGTGTTAGGCGTAGAATGTTATGCATTCTAGGCTGTTTGGAGATCGAAAGCCCCATTGAAGGTGACTTTCTTTACTTAGACAACAGCCCTTGATAGGATACTCACCATTGACAATCTTAAATGGTGTGGGTTGTGGTTGGTTTGTTTGGGTGGTCGGCTGGTTTTTGTTGAGTCTTGGTGTGGAGTTGAGCTAACGGTAGAAATGGTGGTTGCATGGTGGAGGAAGTGGGTCTGGGCAGGAGGTGTGGTGGAGCTTGCGGCAGTGCATGGTGGAGACTGGCCATGGCAGCCATGGTTGATGGGTTAGTGTTTGGTTGTGGTGATGGCGTTGTGAGCTTCTTGTCTGAAGAACAAAAATCTCTATTTTTTTTAAAATTTTAATCTATTAATTTTTTACTCTCTTAATTAGTTGTTATATATTTTCTTTGCTTCTAAACTGGGTAGGTGATTGCCAGTGACAATTTTTTAGTTTCATTATTTAGAGGGAAAAAAATGAGTGTCATTTTCTTTTCTATATATGTCAATTACAGCTTTTATAGAAATCATGAGACATATTTTAAGTACATGTAACTGATGCATTGAAATGATCAAGTGCATATTACTTTTCGTAATCTAATTATTATTTGAAGTGCAGCTTGTGAGTCAATATGAGTCAATTGGACTGCCAATATTATATTAGACATGGAAATTTGTTTGCACAAGGCCATTCGAGACTGATATATAGATGAAATATAAGCTGATAATTGAGATCTGTTTGTTTCATAAGAAAATATGGGAGAATTGTTCTGTTTGTACAAGGGGAATTTTTGATATAAGGTGCAATGATAGAAAGATGTGGTTTGAGTTAGATGTATACAGAGAAATGAGAAATGGTTAATGGGCAACTCAGTTAATAGGCAACTCATTTGATGAATCTGTGGTATTGCTTGTTGTGAAGCTAAAACTAGTTGAATGTGTTAAAATGCATATTACTCAGCTCACCGTCTTAGCAGGTTTTGAATCCATATGTCTATAAATGGTGGATGTATTTGGGTAAAGATGATGGTGGGCTGTGGCAGTGGTGAAGGACGTGTTAGGGTGAAGACAATGGTGGTAGCGGGTAGTTCGGCTAGTGGTGGTGCATGGTGGTTTGTGGTGTTTTGTCACGGTTTGGGTTTGGTGCCATGATGGTGTGGGTTGTCGTTGGTTTGTTTGGGTGGTCGGCTGGTTTTTGTTCGGTCTTGGTATGGAGTTAAGCTAATGGTAGCAATGGTGGTCGCATGGTGGAGGAAGTGGGTTTGGCAGGAGGTGTGGTGGAGCTCGCGACAGTGCATGGTGGAGACTCGCCGTGGCAGCCATGGTTGATGGTTTAGTGTTTGGTTGTGGTGATGGAGTTGGGAGCTTCTTGTCTGAAGAACAACAATCCCTATTTTTGTTAATTTTAATCTATTAATTTTTTAGTCTCTTGATTAGTTGCTGCATATTTTCTTTGCGTCTAAATTGTGTAGGTAATTGCAGTAACAATTTCTGAGTTTCATTATTTAGAGAAAAAAAAATATGAGTGTCATTTTCTTTTCTATATATGTCAATTATAGCTTTTATAGAAATCATGAGACATTTTAAGTACATGTAGCTGATGCATTCAAATGATCAAGTGCATGTTACTTTTCGTAATCTAATTATTATTTGAAGTGCAGCCTGTGAGTCAATATGGTTGAAGAATCATTTGTTCTGTATGAAAAACAATTTCTAGGACTGTCAATATTATATTAGACATTGAAATTTGTTTACACTAGGCCATTCGAGACCAATATATAGATAAGAAATAACCTGATAATTCAAATCTGTTTGTTTCATAAGAAAATATGGGAAAACTGTTTTGTTTTTACAAGGAGAATTTTTTATATAAGGTGCAATGGTAGATAGATGTGGTTTGAGTTAAATGTACACAGAGAAGTGGGAAATGGTTAATAGGCAACTCATTTGATGAATCTGTGGTATTGCTTGTTGTGAAGCTAAAACTAGTTGAATGTGTTAAAATGCATATTACTCGGCTCACCCTCTTGGCAGGTTTTGAACCCATGTGTCCATAAATGGTGGCTGAATGGTGGATATATTTGGGTGAAGATGATGGTGGGTTGTGGCAGTGGTGAGGACGTGTTTGGGTGAACAGGATGGTGGCAGCGGGTAGTTGGGCTAGTGGTGGTGCATGGTGGTTTGTGGTGTTTTTTCACGGTTTGGGTTTGGTGTCATGATGGTGTGGGTTGTGGTTGGTTTGTTTGGATGGTCGGCTAGTTTTGTTGGGTCTTGGTTTGGAGTTGAACTGACGGTAGCAATGGTGGTTGCATGGTGGAGGAAATGGGTCTGGGTAGGTGTGGTGGAGCTTGCTGCAGTGCATGGTGGAGACTTGCCATGGCTGCCATGGTTGATGGGTTAGTGTTTAGTTGTGGTGATGAAATTGTGAGCTTCTTTTCTGAAGAACAAAAATCCCTATTTCTTTGTTAATTTAAATCTATTAATTTTTATTCTCTTAATTAGTTGCTGCATATTTTCTTTGCTTCTAAACTATGCAGGTGATTGCCAGTGACAATTTCTGAGTTTCATTCTTTAGAGGAAAAAAAATATGAGTGTCATTTTCTTTTCTATATATGTCAATTATAGCTTTTATAGAAATCATGAGACATATTTTAAGTACATGTAACTGATGCATTGAAATGATCAAGTGCATATTACTTTTCGTAATCTAATTATTATTTGAAGCTCAGCCTGTGAGTCAATATGGTTGAAAAATGATTTGTTTTGTATGAAAATCAATTTCTTGGACTGCCAATATTATATTAGACATGGAAATTTGTTTGCACTAGACCGTTCGAGACTGATATATAGATAAGATATAAGCTGATAATTGAATTAAGTTTGTTTCGTAAGAAAATATGAGAATTGTTCTGTTTTTAAAAGGAGAATTTTTTATATAAGGTGCAATGGTAGATAGATGTGGTTTGAGTTAAATGTACACAGAGAAATGAGAAATGGTTAATAGGCAACTCATTTGATGAATTTGTGGTATTGCTTGTTGTAAAGCTAAAACTAGTTGAATGTGTTAAAATACATATTACTTGGCTCACCCTCTTGGTAGGTTTTGTACCCATTTGTCCATAAATGGTGGTTGATTGGTGGATGTATTTGGGTGAAGATGATGGTGGGTTGTGGCAGTGGTGGACGTGTTTGGGTGAAGATGATGTTGGCAGCGGGTAGTTCGACTAGTTGTGGTGCATGGTGGTTTGTGGTGTTTTGTCACGGTTTGGGTTTGGTGCCATGATGGTGTGGGTTGTGGTTGGTTTGTTTGGGTGGTCGACTGGTTTTTGTTTGGTGTTGGTGTGGATTTGAGCTAACGGTAGCAATGGTGGTGGTCACATGGTGGAGGAAGTGGGTCCTGGCAGGAGGTGTGGTGGAGACTGGCCGTGGCAGCCATGGTTGATGGGCTTGTGTTTGGTTGTGGTGATGTAGTTTTGAGCTTCTTGTCTGAAGAACAACAATTCTTTTTTTTTCTGTTAATTTTAATCTATTAATTTTTTACTCTCTTAATTAGTTGCTGCATATTTTCTTTGGTTCTAAACTGTGTAGGTGATTGCCAATGACAATTTCTGAGTTTCATTATTTAAAGTAAAAAATATTTGAGTGTCATTTTCTTTTCTATATATGTCAATTATAACTTTTATAGAAATTATGAGACATATTTTAAGTACATGTAACTGATACATTGAAATGATCAAGTGCATATTACTTTTCGTAATCTAATTATTATTGGAAGTGCAGCCTGTGAGTCAATATGGTTGAAGAATGATTTGTTTTGTATGAAAAACAATTTCTTGGACTGCCAATATTATATTAGACATGGAAATTTGTTTGCACTAGGCCGTTCGAGAATGATATATAGATAAGATATAAGTTGATAATTGAATTCTGTTTGTTTCATAAGATAATATGGGAGAATTGTTCTATTTTTAAAAGGAGAATTTTTTATATAAGGTGCAATTGTAGATTGATGTGGTTTGAGTTAAATTGACACAGAGAAATGAGACATGGTTAATAGGCAACTCATTTGATGAGTATGTGGTATTGTTTGTTGTAAAGCTAAAACTAGTTGAATGTGTTAAAATGCATATTACTCGGCTCACCCTCTTGGCAGATTGGTGGATGTATTTGGGTGAAGATGATGGTGGGTTGTGGCAATGGTGGAGGACGTGTTTGGGTGAAGATGATGGTGGCAACAGGTAGTTCGGCTAGTGGTGGTGCATGTTGGTTTGTGGTCTTTTGTCACGGTTTGGGTTTGGTGCCATGATGGTGTGGGTTGTGGCTGGTTTGTTTGGGTGGTCGGCTAGTTTTTGTTTGGTCTTGGTGTGGATTTGAGCTAACGGTTGCAATGGTGGTCGCATGGTGGAGGAAGTGGGTCTGGGCCGGAGGTGTGGTGGGGACTGGCCGTGGCAGCCTTTGTTGATGGGTTAGGGTTTGGTTGTTGTGTTGGAGTTTTGAGCTTCTTGTCTGAAGAACAACAATCCTTATTTTTTGTTAATTTTAATCTACTAATTTTTATTCTCTTAATTAGTTGCTGCATATTTTCTTTGCTTCTAAAATGTGTAGGTGATTGACAGTGACAATTTATGAGTTTCATTATTTAGAGGAAAAAAATGAGTGTCATTTTCTTTTCTATATATGTCAATTACTGCTTTTATACAAATCATGAGACATATTTTAAGTACATATAACTGATGCATTGAAATGATCAAGTGCATATTACTTTTCGTAATCTATTTATTATTTGAATTGCAGCCTTACAGTTGAAGAATCATTTGTTCTGTATGAAAAACAATTTCTAGGACTGCCAATATTATATTAGACATGGAAATTTGTTTGCACTAGGCCATTTGAGACTGATATATAGATAATATATAAGCTGATAATTGAAATCATATGTTTGTTTCATAAGAAAATATGGGAGAATTATTCTGTTTTTACAAGGAGAATTTTTGATATAAGGTGCAATGGTAGATAGATGTGATTTGAGTTAAATGTACACAAAGAAATTAGAAATGGTTAATAGGCAACTCATTTGATGAATCTGAGGTATTGCTTGTTGTGAAGCTAAAACTAGTTGAATGTATAAAATGCATATTACTCGGCTCACCCTCTTGGCAGGTTTTGAACCCATTTGTCCATAAAAGGTGGATTTATTTGGGTGAAGATGATGGTGGGTTGTGGCAGGGGTGGAGGACGTGTTTGGGTGAAGATGATGGTGGCAACGGGTAGTTCGGCTAATGATGGTGCCTGGTGGTTTGTGGTGTTTTGTCACGATTTCGGTTTGGTGCCATGATGGTGTGGGTTGTGGTTGGTTGGTTTTTATTGGGTCTTGGTGTGGAGTTTAGCTAATGTTAGCAATGGTGGTCGCATGGTGGAGGTAGTGTGTCTGGTCGGAGGTGTGGTCGAGCTTGTGGCAGTGCATGGTGGAGACTGGCCGTGGCAGCAATGGTTGATGGGTTAGTGTTTGGTTGTGGTGATGGAATTGTGAGCTTCTTGTCTAAAGAACAAAAATCCCTATTTTTGTTAATTTTAATCTATTAATTTTTTACTCTCTTAAATAGTTGTTGTATATTTTCTTTGCTTCTAAACTATGTAGGTGATTGCCAGTGACAATTTCTGAGTTTCATTATTTAGAGAAAAAAAAATATGAGTGTCATTTTCTTTTCTATATATGTCAATTACAACTTTTATAGAAATCATGAGACATATTTTAAGTACATATAACTGATGCATTCAAATGATCAAGTGCATATTACTTTTCGTAATCTAATTATTATTTGAAGTGCAGCTTGTGAGTCAATATGAGTCAATAGGATTACCAATATTATATTAGACATGGAAATTTGTTTGCACTAGGCCATTCGAGACTGATATATATATAAGATATAAGTTGATAATTGAAATCCGCTTGTTTCATAAGAAAATATGGGAGAATTGTTCTGTTTTTACAAGGAGAATTTTTGATATAAGGTGCAATGGTAGAAAAATGTGGTTTGAGTTAGATGTACATAGAGAAATGAGAAATGGTTAATGGGCAACTCAGTTAATAGGCAACTCATTTGATGAATCTATGGTATTGCTTGTTGTGAAGCTAAAACTAGTTGAATGTGTTAAAATGCATATTATTTGGCTCACCCTCTTGGCAGGTTTTGATCCCATATGTCCATAAATGGTGGCTGAATGGTGGATGTATTTGGGTGAAGATAATGGTGGGTTGTGGCAGTGGTGGAGGACGTGTTTTGGTGAAGATAATGGTGGCAGTGGGTAGTTCGGCTAGTGGTGGTGCATGGTGGTTTGTGGTGTTTTGTCACAGTTTGGGTTTGGTGCCATAATGGTGTGGGTTGTGGTTGGTTTGTTTGGGTGGTCAGCTGGTTTTTGTTGTGTCTTGGTGTGGAGTTGAGCTAACTGTAGCAATGGTGGTCTCATGGTGGAGGAAGTGGGTCTGGGCAGGAGGTGTGGTGGAGACTGGCCGTGGCAGCCATGGTTGATGGGTTAGTGTTTGGTTGTGGTGTTGGAGTTGGGAGCTTCTTGTCTGAAGAACAACAATCCCTATTTTTTGTTAATTTTAATCTATTAATTTTTTACTCTTAATTAGTTTCGCATATTTTCTTTGCTTCAAACCTGTGTAGGTGACTGGCAGTGACAATTTCTGAGTTTCATTATTTTGATGAAAAAAAATATGATTGTCATATTAACATTAGACACTTGTTCCTTGTTTTGGATGTTCTTTGTGTGTTTTCCCCCTTCGAGTAAATCTAAATGTATTTGACATATTATTTATAATTTTTAATGTTTTTAATTGGATGTTCTTAATAGCGAAAACTCTATACCAATTAAGCCATGGAAGGTTGAAGAAGATACAACACTGTTGGTGCGCACAGACAAGCACATTGTCTTAATTGTGTGCTGATGTTCTTGTTCTCCCTCTTGCTCCACATGACTTAAAGGTGTGAGCATGTCCATATAAACATTAGCAACTCAGTATACTTTACATTGTTCCTTGTTTTGGGTGTTCTCTCTTTGTTTTCCCCCTTCGAGTAAATATAATTATATTTACATATGATTTATAATTTTTAATATTGTTAATAAGATGTTCCTATTGGCAGGTTCTTTCAAAGATGAACAAAGATCCTTCAAGAATTTTTCATGTGTGTGGTCATGCACTTGAAAATTGCCTTCAGCCGAAAAACTTTATACCAATTAAGCCATGGAAGCTTAAAGAAGATGATATAGGACTCTTGGATCTTATCTTTTTCTTAAACGTAAACATCCTATCATTATCAGAGTATATTTATATAAGGAACTCTTCTTGTCTTCTTGATTATCATGGATGTACTTAGGCTTATGCTTGATTTTAGTTTTAATTAGCTGCTTGTTTTGCTTCAGATGTTGCCCGATTTAGACTAGCTGATATTCGTCTTGCACTAGCCTATTATCCAAGGTGTGATAGTCCAAAGAGGACCAGTGGTAAAGTTTCTTCCCTATTTGTGTGTTTGCTTACTATTTGCATATGTATAGGTGAATACTTCCTATAATTATGTTTAGCCAACCACCTTTAAAAGGGACTAGACAAATAAGCTCCATGAACCTAGTAGTTTTCCATTCAAAATGCTGCATAATTGTTTTTGTTGGAGGATTTAAATATTTAAATTGCACCCTCTCTAATAGCTTAAACTTTTGGAGTAGATGGTTGTTAACATGATATCATAGCCAAGTACCAGAGCAGAGCAGGGTTTGCTCGATTTTGGGTTCAAACCTCATTGTCACCCTAATAATTAAAATTGACAGGACCTAAAAGTAGGTTGCACGTGAGGGGGCATGTTGGATGATCTAAATATTTTAGTTGCCCTATTTAACAGCTTAAGCTTTTAGAGTAAATGGTGGTCAACAGTTTCATCTTTAAAATTTAGTATGGGTTATATCTAATGTCTGTGATTTAATACATGGATCTTAATATGTTTTATTTATTTTTATTTTTTTGAAAGGTTAGTGATTTGTATTCA
This sequence comes from Cornus controversa, assembly GCA_026545225.1. Taxonomy (NCBI): domain Eukaryota; kingdom Viridiplantae; phylum Streptophyta; class Magnoliopsida; order Cornales; family Cornaceae; genus Cornus; species Cornus controversa. The sequence continues at coordinate 14,139,301 of CM048853.1, read as the reverse complement.
TTCAACAAAGCCAATTACAGATTTACTTGGGGCATACCCCAAGGGGGAACAAGGTGGAAACCCCACACCCACCAAAGTTTAACAAAGAAAGCAACAAGTACAGAAGAGCCAAACCAACAAACCAAAACTCCAAAAACAAACCCACTTCCAATCAACAACAAAATCAACACAAGCCATAGCATAGACTCCCATAGGCCTCAACCAAAGAACAAGACTCAAACTACTATGAAAAAAATAGCTCACAGCATCAGCAACAATCCAACCTTAGATGCTTAGACATTGCTGCCACATTCCACACTGCTAGATCTCTTACACCCAGCCCTCCTTCAGAAGTTGGTAAACAAATACTCTCCCAAGATACTGTAGTACCCCCCTCACTCAGAGCAGACCCTTTCCATAAAAATCTTCTAAGGATAACTGAAATTTCCTTCATCACAGCCTTAGGAAGCACAAAGGTAGAAGCCCAATAAACTTGAACAGAGAAAAACACTGTCTTGATTAACTGCAACCTGCTAGCATAAGACAAATATTTGCTCATCCAAGACTGAACTCTTGATGTGATCCTATCAACCAAATCAGTACAGTGATCCCTCAGTTTGGATGGCAAGAGAGGAACTCTCAAGTATCTCACTGGAAATTCCCAGCAGCAAAATTCAAAGTAGTTTGTATCTGTTCCTTCACACCAGTCCTCAAGCCAGCACAAAACATTACACTTTTAGCATAATTCGGAACAAGGCCTGACATAGCACCAAATTCCTCCAAAGCTTCCTTCAAAATACCCACTGAATACAGATCACCAGCAGTAAAAACCATTAGATCATCTGCAAATATTAAACTGGACAATTCTTGTGCTGCACATATCCAATGATACTTGAAGCTATCTTGCTCAATCTTACTTCTAAGAATGCCAGTTAAAATCTCCATTCCCATTACAAACAAATAAGGAGACATTGGATCTCCCTGTCTTAACCCCCCGCCGTTACCAAAATAGCCATCCAAATTACCATTTATATTAATGGAAAACTTTGCAGTAGACACACAGGTCATAATCCACCTTACCATCTTATCAGGAACATGAAAAGCTCTCAAAGTTTCCTCCAAAAAAGCCCATGACAATGTATCATATGCTTTCCTCAAATCAACCTTCAAAGCAACCCTACCCGACTTAGAATTCTTGTGGTAGTTCAGTAACAGTTCTTAAGCAAGAAATTATAAGTTATGCACCTACCAGGTACAAAAGCCAGTACAATCAGGCAGCACAGGTTTCAACCTATTAGCTATAATTTTGGCTATACACTTATACACCACATTACAAACTGATATAGGCCTAAAGTCACCCACAAATGAAGCATTTTAAACTTTAGGCACTAAGGCATTAACAGTGGAATTAACCTCCTTCAACAGTTTACCAGATAAGAAGAAAGAATGAATAGCCTTCAGAATATCTTCTCTAATGATATGCCATGTCCTCTTAAAAGAAAGGGCATTGAATCCATCACTACCTGGAGCTTTATCTTCCTTAAGAGAGAACAAAGTGTCTTGAATCTCAGCATCAATTACAGCCCTCTGCATGTGTTGTATCTGCATTGAATTAAGAGGCTTAGCAATAAATTGATCCAGACTAGGTATACTCCTCCCCTCATTTGCATTACTCAAGAGTTTCTTATAGAATTTCAATCTTTCTGCAACAAACAACTCCTTTTTATCCAATTTCTGACCATCCTCAGTAGTGATAGACCAAATGGAATTATGAGCTCTTCTTTGATTCACTTGTTTATAGAAATAGGCCGTATTTCTATCCCCCAGCTTAAGCTACTGAACCCTTGATTGCTGCCCATAAAGAGTTTCTTCATCTCTAGCCAAATGTTGAAAATTCTGGAAACAACCCCTCTTCCTGAAGTAAACTAGAGTTAATAGGATCATTATCAATTTTCTGTTGCACCTTCTCCAGATCAGTTCTAGTCTTCTGAACCTTCTGAGATAGATCATCATAATACATTAAGAACTTTAAGCTCAGCTTTCACCAATTTAAGCTTTTGTGCTACTATAAACATTGGAGTTCCAACAACATTCCTGCTCTAAACTCTATCAACCAAGTCAAAGAAATCAGGATGCTGAATCAGAAAATTATTGAACCTAAATGGCTTCTTCTTGCTTGATGTAGCACCAGCATTAATTTTTAATAGAACAAGAGAATGATCTGAAATGCCTGGAGCTTCAAACACAGCCTCAGAGACAGCATACTGACTCAACCAACCATCATTGACCAACACCCTATCTAGCTTTCAGAAGTAAGTACCATTAGATCATGTAGATTTCAAACCAGTAAATCTCAAGTCAGACAGCTCAGCCTCTTCAATACATTGACCAAATTTCTTATCACTTGCAGCCCAATTTGTAGCCTTCCACAATCTTCTTCTTTCAATAATGTCATTTGATGCATAGATAAAAGAAGCATTACACTTGAGACTGTCATCTTTGGAGACAATGAAGGAATGAAAAAGCTGATCAGAAGTCCTAAAGTAAACTACATCTAAAATGTCTTTATTCCAGCAAACCCAAATTTTACAATTTTGAGCATCAGCATAATTATGATAAAACCCCCAACCAGGCACTAAAGACTGAATAATTCTACTCATATTATGTTCTTTTACCCTGGTTTCAACAATACATAGCAGTGGCAAATTATGTAGCTTCATTACTCTATTTACCTCCTTTTGTTTTAAGGGGTCATTTAAGCCCCTTATATTACATGTCCCGAAAATCATAGGAAACATGGACACATAGAATTAACCAATTTAGGTAATAGCATCCCCCTCCCTAGGGGATGTAATCACATTTCCTCTTCTAGCCTTCAACATAGTAACATGCTTTGGCTTATCCATTCCTCCACCTAATTTCAGTCTAGAAAAACCTGGAACATGCATGGTAGGGATAGACTCAGTAATTGTACAAAATGCACTCACCTTATTCATCTTGGACACGACATTTGAGGCCTCAACTGGATCACCAGATCTATTCTCTTGACGCAACTCAGCATTTCCTCCCTCCTCTTTGAAAGAGCTTAAAACTTGAAAGGAATTTGATGATGTCATAGCTTGAGTCTGAGCACTACAAACATTTGGATTCATCTGAACCACATTATATTCTTCAGAGCCAGAGCAACCATCATCATTTCTCATAACTTCATTCTTTTTTGAAACAACCCTCCATACTTGACTAGTTTCCTTAGGTTTATGAACTGGTTCCACCTTTTGATTTTTTGGACATGATTGAAGAGAATGCCCAAAACTACAACATTCAGTACATACCATAGGCTTCCACTGATACTTAGCAATAATTGAAATCTTCTCACCATTTTTAAGCTTCAGCTTAAATGAAGTTAAGAATTCTTTCTCAGTCACAATTTTATCTCGACAAGCTTCATCTTCAAATTTGAAAAAGAAAAAGCACTTATCTGTACCCAATACTTCCCTCAATCCCTATTTGCTCCAAATCTTCTGTGATATGGAATTCACCGTAAAATAAGGCAATTTATTATCCACAAAATAGCCAACTAGAGTATAACACCAATCATCCATACCTGCTTCAGCAACTTCAGAAGGTGGAGACACCACTAGCTCATCATCCTTTGTTCCTGGGGAAAAAAAATCAAAAGCCTCTTCACTAGAATTTGGAGGACGAGTTACAATAGATGCCCATGTTTTGCCTTCTTGGTTTATGCTCCTTCGATACATCAGGGATAGTTATATTTATGCCATAAAAGTCATCTGAGCCAACAATGTGATCACTTCCTGTATCTTTATGATCACCACTAAATAACACCAGATTCTTACCACGCGCGTCAGATCCACTTGCCTCATTTATTCCACACGCTTTAGATCCATTGCCTCATTTATTTCATACACCTCCTTGTTCGACTCATCTGAATCTACCTTCCAATTCAATCCACCATTCTCACCATTATTGGAGTTGTGCCAACCCCGATTTCCACCAAATCAACCCCGTATAAACTGTCTACGACCACCAAGCCGCCCAAACCCAGATAGAGATCCACCATATTCTCTTGCTTCAGAAAAGACATACCATCATGCAAAGAAATCATTTCTCGATAAATTTGATGCAAAATTTCCTTATTATTAGCCTCCGAATCCATGTCTTCAAACGCTAAGTCAGCATGATGTTTAACCTCACCATAATCAGCACCATCTTCAGAAATGGACACCTCATCCTTTAGCTCATCCTCATCACCCACCATCTCTTCTACAGCTTCACTTCGATCCATTCATCGAAAGAAAACTGGACAAATAGATTGAGATTTTGGACACGATCAAAACTCCAGGAATGTCCCATCAATCATAAATTAAACAATTCACAAAGAACAGTAAAGAAACTTTAGAATAATCACACCAAAAAAATTTAGAGAGAGAAAATCTAGAGAGAGAAGCTCTCAACTAACCCTTGCTCTCAACTAATCTGTTTTATCTTTAATCGAGTGTTAGCTGTATCTTTCATGGTTGAACTCAACACATAAAGAGATCATGCTGGATTAGGGTTACATAAATCTAATTTAAGTGGGTTATCAAGGAGTATTCATTGGTCAAATTTCTTAATTTTATTTTTTCCTGATAAAAATAAGGGAAAATTGGATTTTGGTGACCAAAATTGAAAAAAAATTGCTATAAAGCGAACCTAAACTCAAGAAAAGATAAATAGTAACCAAACATAAAAAATAACTGCCATTTTTTTTTTTTTTTTTGAAAGGTCAATGAGTAGTGAGTTGTAAGTCATTACAGGATGACTTAGGGCATACCCCAAGGGGAGAAACAAGGTGGAAACCCCAGACCCACCAACACAACAACAGCCCACACCAACAATAGCAGCAAAAATATAAAGACCAATACATCAAAATGCAACTAATACAAAACCTCTAAACTTTTTGCAATACAATAAGTCATAAAATGCCCATTAGGACAGCATCTACCCTCAATTGCCTACCAACCAACATAGACTATATCCACAGCACCTTCCCCACAAGCAGGAACTATCGAGAAGCTATACCCACAAGATACCCGAACCAAAAGGCTGACCATTAGGATAACCCCACAGCAACACCCACTACCACTTCTATGTCTCTTTCTCATAGGTCTAGCCATGCTTAAACACAGTTTCAGGAAGACCCCATTCCATTTGTAACCAACAATTAACAATAGACTTATCAAAGTTATCAAGAGAGAAAAGCTTGCACCTGATAGTCTGAATGATGCACTTTGTATAACAGCCTCAACCTTAGCTCCCTTCCCCAAGCCTGAATCTCTTATAATTCTGCTATTATATTGCATACAAATAGGACCATTGGGAATCCAATAATCATACCACAAGGATGTTAACATACCATTCCCAATCTAAGTCTGAATTGCCTTCCTGAAGGTATCTCTCATTTTCAGAAGTCTCCTCGATGTCCATGAGCAATCAAATGGAGTTTTTAAGTTTCAGAAACACTTTTGCTTTATAAGGTGCTTCTGAACCCAAATAAAATCAGACTTATATTGAACCACTCGCCACAGGTGCTTTGACATGGCTGCCACATTCCACATTGATAAATCTTTGACCCCCAACCCTCCTTCAGCAGTAGGTAAACAAACAGTTTCCCAAGATACCTTTTTTTTTTTTTTTGAAAGGTAAGGGTGACATATTAATTCAAACAAAAGTCAAACTACAATTTGACTTGGGGCATTCCCCAAGGGGGAATAATAAAAAACTAACAATGTGGAATCCCCATATCCACCATACAAGCAAGAATCATACACCTATACCCTCCCCACCAATAGAACAAGCTAGAAGACACATGCAATACAGACACATGCAATCAAGAACCATACCCTATTCCCACCCCAGCAATAGAACAACCATAGCCTGCCTATTATCACCGTGCCCCCAGCAAACGAACAAATGAGATGCTGAACTCTTGCAATTCAAATACACCATCCACCAGTCCTACATCATCAATATTCACCACCAGTCCCTAACATCAGCCTCATCAGCAGTTTCAAAAACCATCCAGCATTGTTTGGACTCCACCTAGACTGCCCTAGAGAATCTGCCGCCAATCTAACCAATCCAAAATACAGAACCTTCCCCATAGATTCTGCAACAAACCAATATATCCAAACACACCTCCTACCTGGGAAACACCCCACAACCTGCCTCCACTAGCAGCGTGAACACAACAAGCTCAGGCATACCATATCCAGCAAGCCCCCTGCAATACACTGCGCACTCCACATCCAGCTCATATCTGCCCATCCCCTCATGGCCATCTCCACTCCAGACCCACTGCCACACGAATTGGGACGAAGATCCACCTCAATATGTAACCTGCAACTAGACATACCACCTACAACATAACCTGCCCTCCCCCAATTGGCCATTCACACTCCACACACAATGGAATGAGAACCCACATCAAAGTTTGACTCCAACTGGACATACCACCGGCAACAGAAGCTTCCCCACAAATCAAGCAGCAAACCGTACCTGTTATCCGTTATCAAAGATACACTCTGGGAGGCGCCACTCATGTTGAACCCATAAATTTGACGTGCTTCTGGGAGAATTTTTGAGGGACAGCAACCTGCTCCTGACCACCTGGACAATCCCCATTTGGATCATTTCAATAGCCCTATATGCATTCACAAACACCCTCTTATTACTTTCATGCCATATCTCATACACAGTAGCAGCGAAAGCTAACTTATTCAGAATAGAAAGCAGCGTTCTCCCTCTTATGGATAGCATAGCCCATTGCAGAATACCCTCCCAAGGCAGGTCAGGCCATTGTAAAGCACACTTCCCTGCAACAAATCTCCAAATTCTCTTGGTAAAACTGTATTGAAAGAAAAGGTGATCTCGATCTTCTATTTTGCTTCTACAAAATATACACTTTACATTCTGGACAACACCCCATTGCGTAATTCTATATTGAGTTTTGAGCCTATCCTGCACCACAAGCCACATATTGAATGCATGCTTCAGAATATGAGCAGGGAACCAAACAATATCTTTGTAAGGCACTTGCCCTTGCTTATTTCTTAATTCTTCCCAGGCAGACTTGACTGAAAAATCCCCCCGGACAGGTCTCCACAGAACCTTATCTTCAATACTATCACACGGTTGAAACCCTTTGGAACACTGCTCTTAAGGACATCCACTCCAAAGTGTTTGTGGTAGTCCAATGCCACGTGTTATTCTGTATAACTGCTGCAACAGTTGCATTCTCCCCTAGCCCAGAATCAGTGGTAATTCTTCTATGATATTGCAAATGAATTGTTCCACCTGGTAACCAAGAATCATACCACAGTGAAGTAGATTTGCCATTCCCAACCTGATACTGAATATTATTCCGAAAAATGGGCCTTATATTCAGAATCTTCCTCCAAATCCAAGTACAGTCAGCTGGCACTTTTATACTCCAAATATTCCTATTTCTAAGGAGGTGACTCTTCACCCACTCAACCCAAATCGAGTTCGTATGAGGCTGCACCAATCTCCACAGATGCTTAGCAACAGCTGTAGTGTTCCAGGTCACAATATCTTTAATACCCAATCCCCCCTCCGTTTTTGGACGACAAACATCAGCCCAAGCAACTTTCTCACCCCCCAGACTTAAATCAGTCCCTTTCCATAAAAACTTCCTCATAACATCATTTATCACCTTTATGACAGCCTTAGGAAGTAGGAATGTTGAAGCCCAGTAGACTTGAGCAGAAGAGAGGACAGCATTAATCAGCTGTAATCTACCAGTAATTCTGTTTGCAAGAGACTCGCAATGCTACTTTTTAAGTTTAGTAGACAGTAGAGGCACACCAAGGTACCTAGCAGGTAGCTCCCCCTGTTGGAAATTCAAGCAATTCAGAACTTGGTTTTGAACCTCCACAGACAACCCATAACAGAACATCAGGCTTTTGCTATGGTTTGGCATCAACCCTAAGAGAGTTCCAAATTCCGTTAACACACCCATTAATAAGCTAACAGAACTGACATCTCCTGCAGAAAATAATAACAGATCATCAGCGAACACAAGACTAGAAATTTTCTGCCTAGCACATTTCCAACGGTAATTGAATCCATGCTGAGAGATATTCTGCCTTAACATGCCTGTAAGAATCTCCATACTCATTACAAACAAATAGGGAGACATTGGATCACCTTGCCTCAACCCCCTTCCACTAGCAAAGTAGCCTTCCAGACAACCATTAATATTCACAGAAAATTTAGCCGTTGTAACACATGTCATTATCAAGTTTATCATCATAACAGGGACATTAAAAGCCTTCAGAACAACTTCCATGAAAACCCAAGAAACTGTGTCATACGCCTTCCTAATATCAACCTTTAAAGCCACCCTAGCAGGATTCAATTTTCGATGATAGTTCCTCATTAATTCCTGAGCCAGTAACACATTATCAGTGATGCTTCTCCCTGGGACAAAAGCTCCCTGATTAGAGCTAATGACCCCTAGCAAGAATAGTTTCAATCTATTAGCAATAATCTTCGCAATGCACTTATACAGGACATTACACACTGAAATAGGTCTAAAATTGGCCACATATGTTGGGTTAGGCACCTTTGGAACAAGCGTAATAATGGTTGAATTAATCTGCTTCAGCAGCTTCCCTGACCCAAAAAAAGCTTTCACTGCTTTTATAACATCATTACCTATAATATGCCACACCTTTTTAAAGAAAAGAGCATTAAAACCATCACTCCCCGGGGCCTTATCATCCGTTAAAGAAAAAATAGTCGTCCGAATCTCCTCTGCAGTCACAGGCCTCTGCATTTGCTGATTCTGCTCCACTGTTATAGGCTGTTGAACGTAGTGAGACAGGTCTGGACCGCTCCTGCCATCATCTTTGCTGCTCAGAAGATCTTTATAGAAATTTACAATTTCATTATTAACTTCACCCTTCTTATCCAATCTTTGCCCTTCACCCATACATATTGAATATATGCCATTTATCCTTTTCCTTGGGTTAACAACTTTATGGAAATATAGAGTGTTCCTATCCCCGAGCTTAAGCCATTGCACTCTCGATTGCTACCTATAAAAAACTTCCTCAGCATGCACCAGCTTCTGATATCTCTACAGGCTTTTAGTTTCCAGTTGTTGATACTCAATATTCAACGGCCATTCATCCACTTTCCTCTGATCTGCAAACAGTACCTCCCTAGCCTCGTGGACCCTTTTAGTCAAGTCATTGTAATGTATGCTATTCAACCTCTTCAGCTCTACCTTCAGCATTTTTAGCTTTTGAGTGACTTGAAACATAGTAGTACCACTAACTACCCTTTGTCACACTTCAAAGACAATAGAGAAGAAGTCTGGGTGGTCCATTAAGAAATTATTCAGCCTGAACGGCTTCTTAGACCTCTGAACATCCAAAGGAACTCGCAACAAAATCAAAGAGTGATCTGATATACCCGGAGGTTCAAAAGTAGCTTCGGACGTCATAAACTGTTGAATCCATCTTTCATTTACCATAACCCTATCCAGCTTCCCAAAATAAAGTCCTATTGGACCAGGTATACTTCAAACCCAAATATCTCAAGTCCATTAATTCAGCTTCCTGGATGCACTTCCCAAATTCTTTCATAGTTTCTGTCCATTCACGTGCCCCACCAACCCTTTCATGCTAATATCTCACAACATTGAAATCCCCTGCAAGAAACCAAGGTTCATCCTTGCAACTCTTTGCAATCGTCAAAACTTTAGCCCACAGCCCCCTCCTTCCAATACTACAATTCATACCATAAACAAAAGTGGCCTTACACTTAAACGAGCCATCCACCAAAGCAATCTCACAATACATAAACTGGTCAGAGGATTGAATAGTAGACACCCGCATCTTGCTAGCATCCGACACCACCCAAATTCTCCCACTATCAGAGTGAATGTAATTATGAATAACACTCCAATCTCTAGCAATAGACTGCACAATATTACTCAATTTATGCTCCCTAACCTTAGTTTCCACAAAACAAATAATAAGCAACTCAAATTGCCTAATTATTCTCCAAACCTCCATCTGCTTTCTGGACTTATTCAGCCCTCTTACATTCCATATCCCCACTATCATACCACACGCACAGAATGAACACCCACCTCAAACACAGTCTCCCACTCCCGTTTTAGGAGTAGTAATCATGGTACCTCTTTTAGGTTTCATCCCAAGTGGAGACTTAACACCTTTATCCTTCTTTGCTATATGCATTTCTTTCCGCAACCTAGCCACAAAAGAGTCACTAACCTGACCACAGGCTTCATTTGCCCCTTGATCACACTCCATTACACAGTTCTTGGCTTGAGCTGGACTACTCACTTCTTCCACTTCCTTCAACACCCCATGCATTGGATCAACAAAATTCTCCTGCTTTTACCTATTACAGTCTTTCCCCAGTACCCCATTCTCCCCACAGTAGTCCTTAACCACATCAGTAGCATGCTCCACCATTTGCTCCCCTGCAAAGTCCACCAACAATTCCAACACCTGGAACTTATTTGGAGATTGCGTACCCAGCATAACACTCGATCTTCCAGGACAATCAGTTTGATCCTCAAGCCATTTAGACGCCTTCTTTGGAACAATTGTCCACCCCTCTTCCTTCGGCACATCTGTCATATCAGCTGGAGCAACCACCTCTGCTTCTATATGCTTTTTATCAGGACAATTCCTACAATTGTGACCAAAATTTTTACATTCAAGATAAATGGTTGGTTTCCATTGGTACTCCACAGAGATAGAAATCTTGCTCCCATCCTTCAACTTCAATTTAAATTCAGAAAGTAGATCTTTCTCCAGGCCAACCTCCACACATACCCTCGCAAAACTCACCCTCTTCTTTGTTATTGTCAGGGAATTAGCATATAATGGAGCCCCCACCGCACTAGCCAAGTAGCTCAGCCCCTTTGTAGTCCAGAATTACAAGGGAACATTAAACAGCTTAATCCATACCGGGATCTTATCCATCTTGTCCTTATGCAACTCCATACCCTCATGCCATTTCTTAAGCACAATGTGCCTCCCCAGAAAGTGCCATGGGCCTTGCTCAAACACACTGTCTCTACATTGTTGGTCTGCAAACTTAAAGAAAAAGAACACCTTATCCGTACCCAACACATCAACAATTCCTTGATTCAGCCACATTTTTCGAGCAAGATTGTTAACAGTGCAGTAAGGCAACTTACGATCAACAAAATACTCAACCAAAGTCGCATTCCAATCACCCAGACCACTATCTGCAACTTCTGGAGGAGGAGACACCACAGTTCCATCTTCCTCATTAGCAGGGGGAAAAAATTCAAAACTTTCCTTTACCAACTCTGGTCAACCCACAACAATAAAAGCCCAAGTCCGACCCTCCATATCATCCCGTTTCGTAATCCCTGTGTCTGGCTCGTGACATCCCTCATCCGAAGATTTGGTTCCAATCAAAGGTGGAAATGATGCATGAGACCTGAACGTATCTGCCTCCCCTTTACCCCCCACCAAAGGATCAGCTACCTGTCGAGGGAATTGATCACAACGACCCTTTGCGCATGAGAGGTCTGAGCATGGGCGTTAGATCCACGCACCACCCCTCTGCTAGCACTTCTATCTCTGTCCCCAAATCAGCCCCCACGACTGCCATAACCACCTTGACCAACACTCAAACGACCTCCAGGCCATCCCCTTCCCCAATTTCCCCCATTCCTTCTACAAAAATGATACCGTCGGCCATCATTTCGACCATTACCCCCCTTGAATCGCCCACGACTACCACCAATGTCTTCCTTCTTACATCCCTGTACTTCAGAATCTTCGGGAGTCGCTGACAACACTTGCACTTCGTTAGTCGCTGGTAACACTTGCCGATCTAGCACTTCGTGATTCGCTGGCATAATTCATGATCACTCTTGCCAAAAAACTTTGACAATCCCTTTCGATCCCCCCTCAATTTCACATTCCACCCAACTCTCTTCAAGCGAGACATTATCAACCTGAATTTTTGAGAAGTTCATGTTAACCAGCCACAGAAGGATCACTCCAAATCAAACCCACAGAGAACAGCCACAGTAAAGAAATCCAATCAGACAGAAAAAATCAGTAAACAGTATGAACTCAGACTAAGTAATCAAGCAATTTAAGTAATCCAGAAAAAACAATCAATCAGATCTTGAAACGTAAATGATCTACATCATCCACACTATCCTAAGCACGCATTCCTCTTAGAGAGAGAAAGTTAGTGAGAGAAGCTCTCAACTAACTTTTACATTTTTTCCAAGATACCTTATTTTCCCCCTTAACAAGTTTTGAGCCTTTCCACATAAATTTTCTTAAAATAGCAGTGATTTCCTTCATGACAGCCTTAAGGAAGTACAAATGCAGACGCCCAGTACACTTGAACAGAGAATAACACTGTCTCTATCAATTGAATCCTTCCAGTATAAGATAGATATGTACTTAGCCATGATCTAATCCTAGTTGTAATTCTGCTCACCAATTCATTACAATGATAATTTTTAAGCTTAGAAGACAAAAGAGGCACCCCAAAATGCCTCACTGGTAATTCGCCCAAGGAGAAGTTCAAAACAGCTTTAATTTGTTCCACTAGATCTGTCTGCAAACCTGCACACAACATGACACTTTTTGCATTATTTGGAACCAGCCCTGACGGGGCCTCAAATTCATCTAGAGCATCTTTTATAATACCCACTGAAGCCACATCCCCAACTGCAAAAATCATAAGATCATCAGCAAATACTAAATTAGACAATTCTTGTTCTGAACATTTCCAATGACACCGAAAACTGCCTTGGCCAATCTTGTGCTTTAGAAGCCCAGTGAATACCTCCATTCCCATTACAAAAAGGTAGGGAGACATAGGGTCCCCTTGCCTAAATCCTCTACCATTAGCAAAAAATCCCTCCAGGAACCCATTTATATTAATAGAAAATTTGGCAGTCGACAAACAAGTCATTATCTATCTTATCATCCGATGAGGAATCTGGAAAGCCCTTAAAGTTGCCTCCATAAAGGCCCAAGAGATTGTGTCATAAGCTTTCCTTAGATCCACCTTTAGAGCCACTCTTCCTGGTTTAACAATTTTGTGATAGTTCCTTAGCAATTCTTGAGCTAGTAAGATGTTATCTGTGATGCTTCTACCAGGAACAAAAGATCCTTCATTAGGACTAATACACTCAGGTAGTACTAGTTTTAGCCTATTAACAATGATCTTGGCTATGCACTTATACAGAATATTACACACTAAAATCACCCACATAGGAAGGCTTCTGTACTTTAGGCACAAGGGTAATCACAGTGGAATTAATCTCCTTCAGCGTTTTACCAGTCAAGAAGAATGAATGAATGGGCTTAAGAACATCTTTCTTGATGAAAAACCAGGTTTTTTTAAAAAATAATGCATTGAACCTATAACTACCTGGAGCCTTATCCTCTTTAAGGGAGAAAATTGTATCTTGTATTTCATCATCAGTAACAGCCCTCTGCATCTGTTGGATCTGAGTGGCATTGATAGGATTAACAACAAACTAATCTAGACATGGCACACATCTGTCTTTATCTGAATTACTCAAGAGTTGTTTATAAAACTTCAAAATTTCTTCAACATATTGCTCTCTTTGATCTAGAATTTGGCCATCCTTAATAGACCAAATACAGTTATAAGCCCTTCTTTGATTCACCTGCTTGTGGAAATTTGCTGTATTTTTATCTCCTAACTTGAACCATTGAACCCGGGATTGCTGTCTATATAACATCTCTTTAGCTCTAGCCAAGTGTTGGAAATTTTGGAGACAAATTTTCTCCTCTTGTTGCAACGTGGCATTCAGGGGATCACAATCAATTTTCTATTGACTCACTTCCAAATCAGTTCTAGCTTTCTGGACTTCAGAAAATAAATCATCATAATGCAGTATATTCAGAGTCTTCAATTTAGCTTTCAACAACTTCAGCTTCTAAGTAACAATGTACATTGGAGTTCCAGCAATCCTACTACTCCATACCCTCTTCACACAATCAAAGAAATCGAGATGCTCAATCAAGAAGTTCTTGAATCTAAAACGTTTTTTCTTATTTGTTTTAGCAACAACATTCAATTTCACTAAAATAAGGGAATGATCAGAAATGCCTAGAGCTTCAAATACAGCCTCAGGTACAACAAATTGTTCCAACCATTTGTCATTTACCAAGATCCTATCAAGTTTCCGAAAATATGTCCTATTTGACCATGTAAACTTCAAACATGTGTGTCTCAAATCAGACAACTCAACTTCATCAATACAATACCCAAATTCTCTCATACTTTCATTCCACTTAGTAGAACCCCCTACCTTCTCATGTCTATATCTCACTGCATTAAAATCTCCAGCCAGACACCAAGGTTCCCCTTTACATGCTTTAGACAATTCCTTGATATCACTCCACAATCTCCTTCTTTCTATGCTATCATTAGAACCATAGACAAAACAGCCATGCACTTAACATTTTTATCTTTAAAAGTAACTAAGCATTGAATAAACTGGGCAGAAGTTTTAATACACGACACATCCACCACATCCCTATTCCAGCACACCCATATTCTACCACTCTGAGCATCCGAGTAATTGAGGATTACCTCCCAAGATGGAGCAATAGCATGTGAAATTCTAAGCATATTTCCCTCCTTTACCTTAGTCTCAACAATACATAGTGCAACAATATGTTCCTCCACATTAACATTCCCAGACCCACTTTCTGCATCTATTGCCACATCCTTTTTTGACACTACCCTTCATACTTGACTTGCTTCAGCCTTTGCATTAATATCAGGTTCAGTGGTCATATTATCCACCCAACTCCGCACTCCTCATAGTAGCTTCATTACCATGCATATATTGTAGAAACAAATCAAAATCACACTCCTAAAGCGAATCAGTATCACAAACAAGAAAACCGTGAAAGAAAATCGATCCACAGACCAAAGGAAATTGATAGAAAATGACGAAAGAAAGAGCCAAACACAAAGAAACTAGAGAGAGAGATAATCTAGAGAAAGAAGCTCTTAACTAACCCATGCTCTGAAGCTAAAATAACTGCCAATTAGTGACCATTTACGGGTATTTTGGTCAAAAACACTTACACATTTGCATTTCCATAACATTACCGGACTTGCCACTATTCACATTCGATGACGTACCTAGTTTTCTCTTACCCACTAGTCTATACACGACTTCTATGATCCTTGCTTTTTAAGAATAGATACAAACCCTAGAAAAAGACCCAAAATCCATGTGTACTCATTAATACTTTTAATCCCTTTGAAGAACAATCACTTAAAGAAATTGATATCGGCATTGTTGGCGAACAATGGAGAGGTGACGAAAATGAAGATATGGTTTGAGAGAGAACAGATCTTTGCTTTTGTAATGAATTATATTTCTTTAGGGGTAATAGTTTCGAATTAGCATCTCCAAGATGAAGTGAAGTAATGTGTTCATAATCGTGTTATGTGCTTAAATATGTTCTTACTATAAAATTTTATTTTTTTCAGGTGTCCTTTGGGATAAAGGGTGAGAAAAGATTGAAAAGGAAACAGAAAAAGTGGGGGTGAAGATGTTAACATGTGGGTGTTGAAAAGGAAACAGAAAAAGTGGGGGTGAAGATGTTAACATGTGGGTGTTGAAAAGGAAACAAAAAAGGTTGAGAAGAAATATGAAATAGTGGAGATGAGATGGAAAAAATTGGAAGAAGGGTTAAAAAGAGAGGAAAAGAAGTGTGATGCTATTGGTAAAAATCTACAATGCAACAATCTTTGATTTACTCATTCTTATCCTATCAGGTATGATGTCATGGTATCTTATTCTCTCTCATTGCACACCAATAATCCAGTTATCTTCTTTAATATAATGTGTTGTTTTATTTATAAAATTTTATCTTTCCTTAATATAATATGTTATATTATTTATGAAAATTTATTTTATATATTAACTAATTATACAAGTTTAATTAGATTTATTACCATAATCATTATTCCTTTTGTTTTCTCATATGAATTGAATCTGAAATATAAACTGTGTTGTTTTGAATCAATTGGTTACGTTAAAATCATATTCATGGATCATAATTTTTTTTTTCCTAATGGGTAGACACTCCCAAAGAATTGTTTGCACCCAAGAGGATTTGAATCATGGACCTAATGATTGCTAGTCACTTGGGCCAAGTTCTTTATCACTTGAGCCAACCCTTTGGGGTCATGGATCATAATTTTAATCATGATAGCATTTTTATGATATATGTATGATTATGTTTATGATTGTGGATGAATAGTTTTATATGGTTTGTGGTGTGGTGTGGTGTTTATACATGGATGAAGCTCTAGGGTTTATGGCAATTGTAAAGGGCAAAATAATTGTTGTCCTAGGCCAATTTATATTTATTGCAAATTATTATGTATCTCTCACAAAGCCATGTAATAGTTTGTAGAGAATTCATCTCCAAGGAGATTTCTCAAACCTCTAGCCATGGAGCATTTGCCAAAGGTGAGATTTTTTGAAGTCCAAGCACATGAGGAGAATTGCTCGCGAAGAACCACGTGGAGATTAATTTTTTTAGTTGGTTAGAGATATAGGTTAGATGGGCTTCATCTATGGTTTTATTTCTTATATTTCATGTATCTATAAATGTATAGCCATTATATTATGTTGATGCATGATGATTCATGAAATAACATGTTTTAAGTTAGTAATTATTAAATTATGAGAGAGTAACTTGTTTGATAAGTTTTGACTTAATATTTAAATTGGACTTGATTTATCTAGATACTTTCTATTTATAGTAGTTTTCAAAAAATATTTTATTTTTAAAATTAATTAAATATTTCTTTTGAAATTATGAAAACAATGGAAATAGAAAGTAGATATTTTTGAAAATTTTCTTATTTAAAGGTCTCCAATTTAAATATGAAAAGTCATATGGATCTAGCTCTCTCTAAATTTAATAAATATTAAATTAAAATATGGGCAAACACATATGCATAATTTATTGATAGTGTATTGTATTAATATGGTTTAATAGTTAGTTAAATAAATTATTATTTATGTTACATTGTTTATAATTTATAATAAATAATTATTTGTGCTACAAAGTTTATTAATAATTATATTGTTTTTTAAATATACATACTTCTTTATTAGTTATATAGTTAGTTAAATAAATTATTATTTAAGTTACACAGTTCATTATTAGTTAGATAGTTAGTTAAATAATTTATTATTTATGCTTCATAGTTTATTATTAGTTATACAGTTTGATAAATAAATTATTATTTATGCTACATTCTTTATTATATATTTACTAAATAAACTATTATTTATATTACATAGATTATTATTAGTTACATAGTTTGTTAAATAAATTATTATTTGTTACAGAATTTATTATTAATTATATATTTGTTAAATAAATGTTTAATAATGCTACAGAATATTAATATTATTTTATTATTTATGGATTCGAGGTTCCGGTTCGGTTTTACCTTAGTTTATTATTTATGTTCATTAGTTTTTAATTCATAATAAATTATTATTCATTCTACATAATTTGTATTTAATAATATATTATTATTTATGGTGCATAGGGTATAGGGATTGGAGATTTGGGGTTTTTAATTACATAGTTTGTTATGAGTTTTAGGATTCAGGTTTTCGTGTTTAGAGTTTTAGGTTTGGGGTTTTCGATTCGAGGTTCCGGTTCGACTTTAGTTTAGTTTATTATTTATGTTAAATAGTTTATTATTAATTATATAGTTTGTTAAATAAATTATTATTTAAGGTAGGTAGTTCATTAATAATTAGATAGTTAAATAATTTATTATTTATGCTTCATAGTTCATTATTAGTATGTAGTCCGTTAAATAATTTATTATTTATGCTACATAGTTTATTAGATATTTATTCAATAAATTATTATTCATGTTACATATTTTATCATTAGTTACATAGTTTGTTAAATATGTTATTATTTATGCTACATAGTTTATTATTAGTTACATAGTCTTTTAATTACATAGTTTGTTTGGGGTTTAGAAATTTGGGTTTTCGTGTTTCGGGTTCTAGGTTTGAGGTTATATAGTTTGTTTGATGTTTGGGGATTCGAGTTTTCGTGTTTCAGGGTTCTAGTTCGGCTTTAATTTATTTTATTATTTATGTTAGAAAAAAATTAGTTAATAATAAATTATTATTTATGCTACATAATTTATTATTAATTATATAGTTTGGTAAATAAATTATTATTTAAGCTATGTGGTCAATAATTAATTAGATAGTTAGTTAAGTATTTATTTTTTATGTTTCAAAGTTCATTATTAGTTAGATAATCTATTAAATAAATTATTGTTTATCTTGCATAGTTTATCAAATATTTATTTAATATATTATTATTTATACTGCATAAGGGTTATGAATTGGTGTTTCAGAATTTTGAGTTTGGGGATTCGGGGTTTAAAATTTAGGGTTTATTATTAGTTACATAGTCTGATAATTACATAATTTGTTTGGGGTTTAGGAATTTTGGTTTTCGTGTTTCGGGTTCTAGGTTTGTGGTTTAGGATTCCAAGTTTCAGTTCGGCTTTAGTTTAGTTTATTATTTATGTTAAAAAAAAATTAATTCATAAGAAATTACTTTATATAGTTTGTTAGTTAGATAGTTAGTTTAATAATTTATTATTTATGCTTCATAGTTCGTAATTAGTTATTTAGTTTGTTAAGTAAATTATTATTTATGCTATATAGTTTATTATTAGTTAAATTGTTTGGGGTTTCGGAGATTAGAGTTTGTGAATTCGGGGTTTAGGGTAAAGGAGTTATGATTTATTATTAGTTAATAGTCTTTTAATTATATAGTTTGTTTGGCGTTTGTGGATTCGTGTTTTGGGTTTTAGGTTTAGGGTTTTGGATTCGTGGTGTTGGTTCGACTATAGTTTATTTTATTATTTATGTTAAAAAGTTTTTAGTTAATAATAAATTATCATTTATGCTACATAGTTTATTATTATTTATATAGTTTGTTAAAAAAAATTGTTATTTAAGCTACGTAATCAATTATTAGTTAGATAGTTAGTTAACTAATTTATTATTTATGTTTCATAGTTCATTATTAGTTATATAGTCTGTTAAATAAATTATTGTTTATCATGCGTAGTTTATCAGATATTTATTTAATATATTATTATTTATACTGCATAAGGGTTAGGGATTGGTGTTTCGAGATATTGAGTTTGGGAATTCGGGGTTTAAAATTTAGGCTTTATTATTAGTTACATAGTCTGTTAAATTACATAGATTGTTTGGGGTTTTGGGATTTGGGTTCTCGTGTTTCTGGTTCTAGGTTTGAGGTTTAAGATACAGGTTCCGGTTCGGCTTTAGTTTAGTTTATTATTTATGTTAAATATTTTTTAATTGATAATAAATTACTTTTTATGATACATATTTATTATTAATTATATTGTTTGTTAAATAAATAATTTAAGCTACATAGTTCCTTATTAGTTAGATAGTTAGTTTAATAATTTATTATTTATGTTTCATAGTTCATAATTAGTTATTTAGTCTGTTAAATAGTTTATTATTGGTTACATAGTTTGTTAAATAAATTATTATTTATTATCAACTACATAGTATTTTAATTACATAGTTTGTTTGGGTTTGGGTTTCGGGTTTTCGTGTTTTGGGTTTTAGTTTTGGTGTTTTAGATTTGAGGTTCTAGTTCGGCTTTATATTAGTTTATTATTTTTGTTAATTAGTTTTTAATTCATAATAAATTATTATTTATGCTACATAATTTGTATTTAATATTATATTATTATTTATGGTTCATAGGGTTTAGGGATTGGTGTTTCAAAATTTGTAGTTTGTGGATTCAGGGTTTGGGGTTTAAGAATTATGTTTTATTATTAGTTAAATAATATTTTGATTATATAGTTTGTCTGGGATTTGGAGATTCGAGTTTTTTTGTTTCGGGTTTTAGGTTTGGGGTTTCAGATTTGGGGTTCTAGTTCGGCTTTAGTTTAGTTTATTATTTATGTTAAAAAAAATTTGGTTAATAATAAATTATTATTTATGCTACATAGTTTATTATTAATTATATAATTTGTGAAATAAATTATTATTTAAGTTACCTAGTCAATTGTTAGTTAGATAGTTTGTTAAGTAATTTATTATTTATCCTTCATAGGTTATTATTTGTTTCATAGGTCATTATTAGTTATATAGTCTGTTAATTAAATTATTATTTATGCTACATTATTTTTCAGATATTTATTTAATATATTATTATTTATACTGCATAAAGGTTAGGGATTGGGGTTTCGTGGTTTTGAGTTTGGGGATTCGGAGTTTGGGGTTTAGAATTTAGGTTTTATTATTAATTACATAGTTTGTTTGAGATTTGGGATTTGGGTTTTCGTGTTTTAGGTTCTAGGTTTGTGGTTTATGTTTCGGAGTTTCAGTTCGACTTTAGTTTAGTTTATTATTTATGTAAATATTTTTTAATTCATAATAAATTACTATTTTTGATAAATATTTGTTATTAATTATATAGTTTGTTAAATAAATTATTATTTAAGCTACATGGTTCCTTATTAATAAGATAGTTAGTTTAATACGTGAAATGTCATAAAATATAATTATTATATATCTTTATTGATTATCTAAAAAATTATACTGTAAATTTTAACTCATAATGACAACTAATTATAAATTATAATGTTTAATTAAAATTTTATAGTTATCATAAATTAATTATCTATAATATTATTTAATATTAATTAGATTCTTTTATTTATTGATAATATAATATAATATTAGGTATTATATACATAGATTTATCATTAACAATATATTATATAGTTAATTTATTTTTTCATATTAAGTATTATGTTTTGTTTTTATTATATTCGTAAACTCATAATAACAAGATATGTATACATGTATTATTATCATAATCTCATCTTTTTAGTTAGTTTATATAATCTGTGTTTGAAAATTAATTTATAGTGTATAATGTCATAAATAATATACTGTATTTATATAGAGTAATATGTGAAATGTCATAAAATAAAGTTATTATAAATCATTACTTATTATCTATAAAATATACTGTAAATTTTAATATATAATGACAACTAATTATAAATTATATTATATATTTTGAAAAATATTTAATTAAAATTTCATAGTTATAATAAATTAAATTATTTAGTATTTATTAGGTTGTTTTATTTATTGAGGTATCATATACATATATATATTTATCATTAACTATATATTATATGCTTAATTTATTTTTTCATATGTTTTATTTTTATTATAAATGTATGTTCGTAATAACAAGATATAAACATGTATAATATATTATTATCTTAATATAATCTTTTTAGTTAGTCAATATGATTTGTGTTGAAAATATAAATTATTAATGTCATGAATAATATATTGTATTAATATAGTTTAATATGTGAAATGTCATAAAATATTATTATTATATAGCATTGTTTATTATCTATAAAATTATACTATAAATTTTGACTTATAATGACAAATAATTATAAATTATATAATATATTTATTAAATTCTAAACTCCAAATCCCGAATCCCCAAACTCCAAACCTCGAAACCTCAATCCCAAACCCTTATGCAGCATGAATAATTATTTGTTAAATAAATAACTGATAAACTATGTACCATAAATAATAATTTATTTAACACATTATATAACCAATAATGATTTATTTCATATTATGTATTATTTATGGTATATAGTTTATCAGTTATTTATTCAACAAATCATTATTCATACAACAAAAAGGTTAGGGATTGAGGTTTCAGGGTTTTAAGTTTGGGGATTAGGGGTTTGGAGTTTAGAATTTAAGCTTTATTATTAGTTACATAGTATGTCAATTACATTGTTTGTTTGGAGATTGGGGATTTTGGTTTGTGTGTTTTGGATTCTAGGTTTGAGGTGTAGGATTCGGGGTTCCGGTTCGGCTTAAGTTTAGTTTTTTATTTATGTTACATATTTTTTAATTCATAATAAATTACTATTTATGATACATATTTATTATTAATTATATAGTTTGTTAAATAAATTATTATTTAAGTTACATGGTTCCTTATTAGTTAGATAGTTAGTTTAATAATTTATTATTTACATTTAATGGTTTATAATTAGTTATTTAGTCTGTTAAATAAGTTATTATTTATGGTACATAGTTTATTAAATACATTATTATTTATTATTAGTTACATAGTTTGTTAAATACATTATTATTTATTATTAGTTAAATAGTCTTTTAATAAAATAGTTTGTTTGTATTTGGGGATTTGGTTTTCGTATTTCGAGTTTTAGTTTTGGGGTTTCGGATTCGAGGTTCTAGTTTGGCTTTAGTTTAGTTTATTATATGTTATTTAGTTTTTAATTCATAATAAATTATTATTTATGTTACATAATTTGTATTTAATAATATATTATTATCTATGGTTCATAAGGTTTAGGGATTGTGGTTTCGAGGTTTGGAGTTTGTGGATTTGGAGTGTAGGAGTTACGATTTATTATTAGTTAAATAGTCTTTTAATTATATAGTCTGTTTAGGGTTTGGAGATTCGAGTTTTAGGTCTCGGGTTTAGATTCGGAATTTTGGTTCGGCTTTAGTTTAATTTATTATTTCTGTTAAAAAGTTTTTAGTTAATAATAAATTGTTATCTATACTGCATAGTTTATCATTAATTATATAGTTTGTTAAATAAATTATTATTTAAGTTACATAATCAATTATTAGTTAGATTGTTAGTTAAGTAATTTATTATTTATACTTCATAGTTCATTATTATTTATATAGTTTAAATAAATTATTATTTATGCTACATAGTTTATCAGATATTTATTTAATATATTATTATTTATACTGCATAACGGTTAGGGATTGGGGTTTCGGGGTTTTGAGTTTTGAAATTTGGGGTTTAGAATTTCAACTTTATTATTAGTTACATTGTTAATGACATAGTTTGTTTTGGCATGAGTTTAGTTTATTATTTATGTTAAATATTTTTTAATTCATAATAAATTACTATTTATCATACACATTTATTATTAATTATATAGTTTGTTAAATAAATTATTATTTAAACTACATGGTTCCTTATTAGTTTGATAGTTAGTTTAATAATTTATTATTTATGCTTCATAATTCATAATTAGTTATTTAGTCTATTAAATAAGTTATTATTTATGTTACATAGTTTATTATTAGTTACGTAACTTGTTAAATAAATTATTATTTATTATTAGTTACATAGTTTTTAATTACAGAGTTTGTTTAGGGTTTGGTGATTCGGGTTTTCATGTTTCAAGTTTTAGTTTGGGCGGATTCAAGGTTCCGGTTCGGCTTTAGTTTAGTTTATTATTTATTTTAATTAGTTTTTAATTCAAAATAAATTATTATTTTTGCTACATAATTTGTATTTAATAATATATTATTACTTATGATTCATAGGATTTAGGAATTGGGTTTCGGGGTTCGAGTTTCTTGATTCGGCGTTTGGGGCTTAGGAGTTAGGATTTATTATTAGTTAAATAGTCTTTTAATTATATAGTTTGTTTAGGGTTTGGTGATTCGAGTTTTTGTGTGTCGGGTTTTAGGTTTGGGATTTCAGATTCAGGGTTCTGGTTCGACTTTAGTTCAGTATATTATTTATGTTAAAAAGTTTTTAGTTACTAATAAATTATTATTTATACTACATAGTTTATTATTAATTTTATAGTTTGTTAAATAAATTATTATTTAGGTAACCTAGTCAATTAATAGATAGATAGTTTGTTAAGTAATTTTATTATTTATCATTCATAGTTCATTATTAGTTATATAGTCTGTTAAATAAATTATTATTTATGATACTTGTTTTTTAGATATTTATTTAATATATTATTATTTGTACAGTATAAGGGTTAGGGATTGGAGTTTCAGGTTTTGAGTTTGGGGATTCGGCTTTTAGGGTTTAGAATTTAGGCTTTATTATTAGTTACATAGTTCGTTAATTACATAGTTTGTTTGAGATTTGAGATTTGGGATTTCGATTTTCGTGTTGTATGTTCTAGGTTTTTGGTTTAAGTTTCGGAGTTGCGGTTCGACTTTAGTTTAGTTTATTATTTATGTTAAATATTTTTTAATTTATAATAAATTACTTGTTTAGATACACATTTATTATTAATTATATTGTTTGTTAAATAAATTATTATTTAAGTTACATAGTTCCTTATTAGTTAGATAGTTAGTTTAATAATTTATTATTTATGCTTCATAGTTCATAATTAGTTATTTAGTCTGTTAAATTAGTTATTATTTATGCTACATAGTTTATTATTAGTTACATAGTTAGGCGTTTCGGGGTTTGGAGTTTGGGGATTCGGGGTTTAAGGCTTAGGATTTATTATTTGTTAAATAGTCTTTTAATTATATAATTTGTTTGGAGTTTGGGGATTCGAGGTTTGGGGTTTAGGGCTTAGGATTTATTATTTGTTAAATAGTCTTTTAATTATATAGTTTGTTTTGAGTTTGAAAATTCGAGGTTTGGGGTTTAGGGCTTAGGATTTATTATTTGTTAAATAGTCTTTTAATTATATAGTTTGTTTTGAGTTTGAAAATTCGAGTTTTGGTGTTTCAGATTTTAGGTTTAGGGTTTCGAGTTCTCGTTCGGCTTTAGTTTAATTTACTATTTATGTTAAAATGTTTTTAGTGCATAAATAAATTATTATTTATATTAGATAGTTTATTATTAATTTTATAGTTTGTTAAATAAATTATTATTTAAGTTACTTAGTCAATTATTATTAGATTGTTAGTTAAGTAATTTATTATTTATGCTTCTTAGTTCATTATTGGTTATATAGTGTGTTAAATAAATTATTATTTATGGTACATAGTTTATCAGTTATTTATTTAACAAATAATTATTATGCTGCATATTGGGATTGAGTTTTCGAGGTTTGAAGTTTGGGGATTCGGGATTTGGAGTTTAGAATTTAATAAATATATTATATAATTTATAATTATTTGTCGTTATAAGTCAAATTTTATAGATAATAAACAATGTTATATAATAATTATATTTTATAACATTTCACATATTAAACTATATTAATACAATATATTATTCATGACATTAATAATTTATATTTTCAACACAAATCATATTGAATAACTAAAAAGATTATATTAAGATAATAATATATTATACATGTTTATATCTTGTTATTACGAACATACATTTATAATAAAAATAAAACATATGAAAAAATAAATTAACCATATAATATATAGTTAATGATAAATATATATGTATATGATACCTCAATAAATAAAACAACCTAATAAATATTAAATAATTTAATTTATTATAACTATGAAATTTTAATTAAATATTTTTCAAAATATATAATATAATTTATAATTAGTTGTCATTATATATTAAAATTTACAGTATATTTTATAGATAATAAGTAATGATTTATAATAACTTTATTTTATGACATTTCACATATTACTCTATATAAATACAATATATTATTTATGACATTATACACTATAAATTAATTTTCAAACACAAATTATATAAACTAACTAAAAAGATGAGATTATGATAATAATACATGTATACATATCTTGTTATTATGAGTTTACGAATATAATAAAAACAAAATAATACTTAATATGAAAAAATAAATTAACTATATAATATATTGTTAATGATAAATATATGTATATAATACCTAATATTATATTATATTATCAATAAATAAAAGAATCTAATTAATATTAAATAATATTATAGATAATTAATTTATGATAACTATAAAATTTTAATTAAACATTATAATTTATAATTAATTGTCATTATGAGTTAAAATTTACAGTATAATTTTTTAAATAATCAATAAAGATATATAATAATTATATTTTATGACATTTCACATATTAAACTATATTAAAACAATATATTATTCATGACATTATACAATACATTATTCATGACATTATACAATATATTTTATATGGTTATGTAATATAAATTATAAATCCAACACAGATCATATAGAATCAATACAAAGATGATAATAATATATATATATATATATATATATATATATCTTGTTATTATGAGCTTACGTCTATAATAAAAACAAAACATAATACATAATATAAAATAAATAATTAACCATATAATATATTGTTAATGATAAATATATATGTATATAATACCTAATATTATATCTTCAATAAATAAAACAACCTAATTAATATTAAATAATATTATAGACATTTAATTTATGATAACTATAAAATTTTAATTAAATATTTTTTAAAATATATAGTAAATATATAAAATAATTTATAGTTAGTTGTCATTATTAGTTATAATCTTACATTATATAATTTGATATATTATATTTAAAATAAATAATAATTTATTAAATTTCATATATTACTAACTAGGTAAACAAAATATATTATATTATTAATTAGATAAGAAAAAAAATGATAACTATGAAAATTTAATTAAATATTTTTAAAAATATAAAAAACAAAATATATAATATAATTCTTAATTAGTTACGAATTTAAGTTAAAATTTAAATTATAACTTTTATAAATAATAGATAATAATTTATGATATATCACAAATTACTAATAAAATAATATCTTACATAATAAATTATACATTTTTGCCTATATTTTAATTTAATAATTATTAAATTTAGAGAGAGCTAAACCCATTTCCATATTTTCAAAAAATATTTACTTTCTATTTATAGAGTTTTCATAATTTAACAAATTTTGAAAATAAAATATTTTTTGAAAACTACTATATATAAAAAGTATCTAGATAAATCAACTCGAATTTAAATATTAAGACAAAACTTGTCAAATAAGTTATTCTCTCATAATTTAATAATTATCATCTTAAAACATGTTATTTCATAAATCATCATGCATCGACATAACATAATAACCATACATCTATACATACATGAAATATAAGAAATAAAAGATAAAATCATAGATGAGGCTCATCTAACCTAAATCTCTAACCATCTAAACCTTTAATCTCCAAGAACTCTTCATGATCAATTCTCCTCTCTACCAACTATTACATGACTTTGTGAGATATACATAATAATTTGCAATAAACATAAATTCATAAATTGGCCCTAGGGCAACAATTATTTTGCCCTTTACAACTGCCATAAAATTATATTAAAACAATAAATCTTACAGCCTCATCCATGTACAAACATCACAAACCATATAAAATCATTCATCCAAAATCATATATTTTAGATTCAATTCATATGAGAAATAAAAAAAGAGGATGATTATGATAATAAATCTAATTAAATATGTATAATTAATTAATATATAAAATAAAATTTCATAAATATAATAACATATTATATTAGGAGAAGATAAAATTTTGTAAATAAAACCACACATTATATTAAAAAAAAAAAAAATGAATTGTTGGTAGAGAAAAAAAATCATTATATCATACCTGATAGAATAACAATGAGCAAGATCGTTGAATTGTATGTAAATTTAAAAGTTTATTTAAACATTTTAAGCATGTGTTTTAAAACATTTATTTGAAAAAAAAATGGCAAGTATAAATGATGCTATTTATAAAAAAATTTAATGATGTTTTTGTCAAAATCACAATAGATTAATATCAAATAAATGTTTTAAATAAACTTTTGAAGAAAAACATAAAGGAGAAACTACGTAGAATAAATATAACTTTGGGTGCCCAAGAATTTAGCTATTCATTCAGTTGTGTAAGTATAACTTAAGCCTACATGAGCTGATGGATTGCTCCATTCCAACCTGGCCCATAGTTTAACTCAGATTTCTTCAAACTAAAAAATAAATGACAGATGAAACTGAATTTTACCTCACCACGCAGTGTGAACCCCTATTGCAACAAGATCCACCCTCTTGACAAATCCACCTCCATGAAAGAGAAGGCAACCTCTGCCTCATAATTACTAAACAATATAAAATTACTTCAACTATGATCAGTAATGCATAATGAAATTTCTTCCAATAAAAAAATACACACTTTACATATACAACTACAATGATAATAATACCCCAACTAGAGTCTTACAATAAATAATCACCTGTGTTTTTTCCGAGAAAATCTTACCAAGCAACTGATCACAAGTAAACTTGTGCGTCTTTTCAAACCATAAAGTCTTACAATATATGCATTCTGCCATAATCCATCAAACACATACTCTGGACCACGCATCAATAGCCATCCTCTCGAGCGCAACAGCATTTTTGAGCAAATAAATAGCAAACTCAATCTGATTCCATGTTCCACAAAATCCACCAATTTCAACTTCTTTAAGGTGACCTGAGCTCCTCCACTCTTCTTTCCAAATATTTGGAATCGGACATCTGCAAAATTGACATACATCCACTGCTTTAAGAATGCAAATTCAAACAGGTATTCTAGTATTCAATGCTAAATACAAAATAAAAATCATTAGCTTTTTATTCCCTTTTAGTGAAAAGAGAGACTATCTACCTGCTCGTACCACGTACTTATCATATATTTGAGAGAGAAATTCAAAAGAGTTTCTATATGCATAGTATCTAAATGAGAGCAATTATGTGGTTAACTAAAATTAATAGTCTCACGTAAAAGGAGGAAGACAACACATGTATGAAGTATCTCATTACTACAAAAAAATTGGGACCAAATAAGCAAAGAAGACATTGTTTCCATTAGGAAGACACAAGCTAGGTTACACTCAAATGTAAATCACTCCGATAAATAATACAATCAACAATATATGGATCATAGATCAACAAGGAGATAACTGTCTTGCAATAAAATAAAATAAAAAGTCAAGATATCCAATTAAAAAGTTTGATTTTTGACAACAGGAAATATTTATAGGGCTGAGGACATAAAAATTGATTCAGCCAAAACCATTGTCTTATCAGAAGTGAATCAAAAACGTTATAGTCAAAGAAGACAACCATTCCACAATTTGACATATGTTTGCAGTATGAAAAAATCCTTCATGGTTATCTTTGATGGTTCGTCATAGGAGTGTTGTGTGGCAGCGTACCTGTTCAGTAAGTCAATGATTGGTTTAATCAGATGGTCAGAGTTCCCCTTTGCTTCGCTATATTTGAAGCAATGCACTATGTCACTTTAAGTGGCCCATGGTGCAGGGGAGCTCCCTCCGCCGTCACGTTTACCAGTCTTCTCTCTAACGAAAACCGGGTATCCAAGGCCTTTCATTGACAGATGATCAGGAGACGGGATGAGAAGGCAGATTAATTAATTGGTGAGGTTTGACTTCTCTCTCTTTGGTTTCTCTAAAATGATTGTGGCTGTAAAGCCTAAGAGTATGTTAAAGCCAACACAACAGACCTTGATCGTCTTTGGTCCAAAGATAAGAAAGTGCACTTTTCGAGACTTTCCCTTGGTCCAAAGATAAGAAAGTGCACCTTTCGAGACTTTCCCCGTAAGATTCCCGTGCATCAAGGGATGCAGTGGGTACCTACCTGGAAATCCCTACCTAGTGATAGGTTAATGTGGGAGATGTTGTCGGAGAGTGTCCCTGACCGTCCTAAACTAAAGGCCTATTGTTAGGAATCAAGTGTGTTTACATCCTTGGTTCTGGAGATGTTTGCCTGCCTATACCGCTCGCTCTCCTACTGCATGAACATTCTTATGGTGAGGTGAGCAGTTCAGCACTAGAGTGCCATGGTATAAGTTTACAAGGTTTGCCCTTGATCCAGCCAATAGAGAGTGGACAAATTCTCACTGGTTTGAGAGGTGCGTGTACTATTGCAGGAAACTAGGTATGCCGTTAGAAGGGGGAGGTCAAAGGAGGTGCCATAGGAAACTATGTCAAACAGCATCTATTAAAACCATGTCATGACTGGGGCTCTATCGGCCATCATCCCTAATGATGGTACATTTGCTCAGATTGCACCTCTGACTAATCTGGTTGGGTGCCAGAATTGAATTTTGATTTGAAGTCTGCCACCGACTTCTTATTTAGTCTAATGCAGGTCTGGTTCGGGCCATCTGTGGCCTCCTCAGTGGTTAATTCATGTCTTGGCTCCAATGTGTTTGACGTTGTTTTACGAGGTCGTCACAGCTTACATTGACTGCTGGGCAACCGCTAGGATCCTACTCGTCCTGGCTGGCCCCTCTTTGCGTTATCACACCACATGTTGGCGTGGTATTGTGCTGAATCGGGGATTAGAAGGTAGCTGAACTCTATGAGAGTAAACTGGGAGAACTGAAAGTTTATATTTCACGACAGAAATAGCTGTCACTATAGGTGCCTTTTGGTTTGTTAAGCGCTTCTGTGTTCGGAACGGTGTACATTAGTCCTGTGTCTGTGAAGACATTATCTGCCTATGCACATCCATTTGGTGTCATGGCCATTCAAAGTAAGTACCCTTTCAGTTTACTAAGTTGGCCAGGATCAGTGGTTCAGGCTATAAGGCAATAACAAAATGGTCCTCGTCGGTTATGACGTCTAAAAGCCATATATCAAAAGCCCAATCAAGATAGTGGTTATCCATTCGAGTGGTGGTTGGGACATCTCATAGACTGGATGCAGCATGATATGAAACCTAAGGAGTGCCTGCAGAGTGAAAAAGATCTTCAGGTCTGTCTTATTTCTTGGAATGGATGGAACAGTTGCTCCAATATTATAGGTGGTATTTTACTGCACTTTCTGTGGACGTGAAACTAGAAGACTTCTTTGATGCCCCTGTTGTAGAGGTAGACTGGAAACAACGGCCTAATCGGTCATAGGAACTGATTAGGTTCAGTTTAATGTTGAAAGTCTATGACAAAGTCTCAAGTGGGTGGTCTCCTCTGGTGGAAGGCTCTTTGGGCAACCTGGTACACCAAAAGCTACAAACTTCTTAGTAGAGCCCTATGGTCTAACACAACCAAGGGCTTCCAAAGGAATCATAGAGTAGAAGACTGTAGGCTTGGCAGAATGAATAATAAAAAAAAAAGGCGGTCTAAAAGAAAGGCCAGATTGAACACTTACTCTAGTTTTAATGAACCGACTTTCGTGATGCTTCATAAAGGTGGCTACATAGGACTAAGAATAATGGGGGAACTGAAAGTGCAAGTTCCTCCCCTTAGAATTGACCTTCCAAGCATAGAAATGATTTTCTTAAGTAATTTAGAAACCAATTCAACAATCAGCCGGTCTTCAACAATGGAGCTGGATCCATCAAACACACCGAGAATCAAAAGAGGGGGGAATCAACTAAAACAACGTGGGTGGGCAAGTTAAGCATATAGTTAGCCTTCCTTCAGGAAATACATCAAAGAAGGTATCCTCCTACTAGAAACAAGAGAGGACAAAAGAAGAGCTCTCCTTGAAATACCTTTATAAAGATAAAGAGAGAGACAGAGAGAGATTATTTGTTCAGAAAAGCATATGCTACGTGCCGCACTCAACTAAAGCTATTATTATAACTGAGGGCAAATTGCCTGATAAAGCAATAACACCAATACCATAAGCAATATCAAACTCAAACTGTTCTCCATCAAAAGCGACGATCAAGCAAAGGGAAAGAGTACAAACAGGCATCTACAGTTTCGAAGGCAAGTACCAACAGGCTCTCTTAGTGGAGCAGCAAACAAGTGAAGTAGTTTAGGAAGTTTGTGCTAGGTTCTCACTCCCGCCCTAAAGGAGTGGGAAGCAAAAAACGTGAATCCCAGGCCCGTCAAAGGAAAGAAGAAAGTTTCTGACTTTAAAGAGAAAAGATCAACTAAGCAGCAGACAAGTCTTTTCTAGATTCAATTCTCTCTTTTGTCGAATCATCAATAACCGGCAAATCGAAGTGTAGAAAATCTTACTATAGTTTATTTAAGGTTCAGGGAGAATACTTATCTACTAGTGATGAAGTGTAGACTTAAATAATCTAAAGAGAACTTATCTACTATGATGTAAACTATCACAAGGAAAAGTATAGTTATTTAAACATGCCACATTATTGTAGCCCTACTTTCCTTCGAAGCGGAACTGACGAAGAGTTAGACTAAAAGGGTGAAGCACCTTATCCACTCACGCTTAGTTTTCCGGACTCGGTGGCTGTCTGAGATGTTCAAATGAGATATTTTCTTCACGCCGGGAGCAGCGAGATCATTCCATCTTGCATCAAGACACCTTCTATTAACTGCCCTTTCACACTCCGATGATGGTGATGGGTATACAGAAAAGACCGCCGAACTGGCCCTTCGACCATATTTTATTTGATCATATGACCTTTCCCTTTGAGTGCTTAGTTTGAGCTGTGTGATAGGTTACTCCTTGTTGCTCTTCCTCCGTGCCTTCCATTTTAGGCTCAACCAGCCATTGATATTGGTTCCTTGGCAGCTGAATGTTCTAGTACGTGAATCATTACACGATACTGCCATGAATCGATTCTTTGAGGGAGAGAGGAGATCCTTTCAATGTGGTGAGGCTTCCCAGCCTTTCCATCTCCGACGAAGTGGAAGGCGTGGTAACAGAGAGAGTACATGTGTTCCGAGTGGCTGAAAGGAATACCAAGAGGAGGAGAGCAATGCTACATACCTGTTTGGTTGGAAGGTTTGACAGAGGTGGGAAACTTAGAAAGGATTGAAGAATGGGCCAAAAGATCCTGAAAAGTGTCTAGTGGCGTTAAGATCACAGCCTTGCCGGACTATCTTTTGCTCTTCAGGTTTCCATCGAAGCAGGAGGATAAGAGAGTTCTAAAAGAGGGAAAGAGACAGTGGGGTGAGGCGTTGCTGCTACTAGATGTATGGTATTTCAGGGTGGGTTGTGCTGGCTTACTGAAAAAGAGAAAGGAATGAAGAATCTTGATTTATGGTCTACCATTATATCTCTGGTGCTACAAGCTTTTCGTTGCATAGAAAAAAGATTAGTCACAGTTAAAGACGGTTGTACAGTTCCATAGTTTATACTGGTGATCGGGTGGCTTACAAAGTGATCATGTCAGAACATATTGCACCGGAGTTGGTTCCAAGACATGAATCAATGGTAGGGAGAGATGTTAGCCAGCTAATTATGGAGGATGAGTGGTGGCGACGACATAGTCAGGCAGCCGGAAAAGCAAACAGCAAGTTTATGGCGCAGAAGGAGGCTAAAGGGAGAGGACAGGGACGATTGGGAGCACAAGCGCGTGAGGCGAGTGGTGGATGGAAGGTACGACATCTGGAAAGGGATAAGGTCAGTTAGTATATAGCTCATAGGGCACGTGGCAGATTTACAGATTGTCTGGGGTTCAAACTGACTTCGAGCAAACATCAATTCAAATTCAAACTTTTATGGGCCAACAAATGGACCCAGACACAAGAATAGGCTTGCAGTTAAAATTGGCCCAAACAGATATGAGGATTTGGGCTCAAAAATTAGAAAGGAAATAATGGCCCAGAACAGATATGAGGACTTGGGCTCAAAAATTAGAAAAGATTTTAAGGCCCAAAACAAAACAATTGCGGGCAAAAGCGAATGGCCCAAAGGGTTGCCAGATTATACTCGCAAAGATGTCAAGATCGCAATAACAAAGGAAGGAGACCTGAGACGCTAAAAGGATGTTACAGGAGCCAAAGAGATGTCGATAAAGGAAGAGGAAGAACATCGACTCAGATATCCTGGTTTGGGCACGAGAAACAAGCCACTATCCAGAACAAAAGATTCAAGAAGATACTAAAGTGGTCAAAGATTGAGAAGCAAAAATGGGTTTTGAAAGAAGGATCAAGGTCGGAAATGGAGAAGCAAGCATACACCGGAAAATCAGCAAATTCAAAGGCAAGTTGTTCCAACTCCGACCTTCCTCTTTCTTCATCTTTTCTGGTGGGTTTGGGCACATCGAAGAGTGCAGAATTTGGGAGTGAGCGAATTAAGAAAGACGCAATTAATTGCGTCAAAATTCTGGAAACTGTGGAGAATAGGAGCGCGGTGGTCTGCAAGCCAATGAACGAGGCTGCTGAGGATGTCAATGTTAGTAGCAGCAAGGACAAGGATGAATTGCTTGTGTATTGGCAAGTGTGTCAGGATGAGCTTGAGGACAGAAACGGCAGCTGCTTAGTTAAGGTTGTCCAGAGGGTTTGAACATCCGAGAAAGAGTACGGACGAGGTTTCAGCATTTGCTACAGAGGTGGCTGGAACTGAAAGTTTTTTCGCTGCAGGCTCAGGCAGGTCCAAGCTGCTAGGGGGAAAGAGATGGCTGTGAATGTAGTGGCTACTGTAGAATTATGGAAGGGACAAAGAGGGATTTTCTGATCAGTAACAGTGAAGAAGAGGCCGAAGCAGGGCCTGCCATTGAATCTTTGTTCTTTCCTCTACCAGTTTGGGAGTGCAATGAGGAGCCAAGGGTTGACATCCATTTGGCAGTAGCTAAGGGAGCTAGGGTGGAGGCCAGAAGTTTAGCTCCGTTTATGACAGAATCACATAGAGACAGAATTGTGCAAGTGTTGAGGAAATGGGAGAGTTGATGGGTCTCACTGTTCCTAGGGAGGATGGGCTAGACCGTGAAACGTTACGTTCTCTCGAGCACGGGTGGGATCAAACTAATCGCAAGAAGAGTTCATCTTGGAAGGGGGAAAGAGAACTCAGGAACTTGATTTCCTATGTGAACTATGATGGGAGGAATGGTGGGAGGAGCAAGAGGAGTAGTGGAGGTAGGAGGAAGGAAGGGGGGGGCAGAATTGGTGTGTTTAAGAAGCTTAAAATAGTGTCGTGGAATGTCCGGAGGTTGAATGACCAGGACAAAGGAGATTGGTGAAGTCCTTGATCCGTAGGTGGAAGGCATATGTTGTCTACTTGCAAGAATCTAAGATGGCAGTTGTGATAGATGGGTTGATGAGGAGTCTGTGGGGAGGTAGATTCATTGAATGGGAGGCTCTTGAAGCAGTAGAGACGTTGGGGGTATTGTGGTTCTTTGGAATAAGAGATGGGTATCAAAAGTTGATACGTGGAAAGGGATGTCTTCTATCTCTCTTATGTTTTCTTTAGAGGAGGATAGGTCCTACTTGATTTTCTCAGGGATGTATGGACCGGTAGGGGATATGGAGAGGAGAGGGTTGTGGGGGGAGTTGGAGTCTGTCAAATTGAGTTGGTCGAGCCCATGGTGTGTGGGAGGAGACTTTAACGAGATAACTCATTGACCTCCCGATGGAAGGTGCTCGATATACTTGGTCTAATAACAAAGGTCATCCTACACTCTCTCGGCTGGACAGATTTTTAATCTCTGGTGATTTGGAGGAGAAGTTTCCTAACGTGGCGCAAGTAGCTTTGGCTAGAGCGGTGTCGAATCACATTCCCATTATTTTGGATTGTGAGGGGTTGAGTAGAGGGCGATCTCCTTTCCAGTTTAAGAACATGTGGTTAAAAGTGAAGGGCTTCAAGGGTAGAGTTCAAAATTGGTGAGCTAGTATTTTGGATTGTGGGGGGTTGAATAGAGGGCAATCTCTATTCCGGTTTGAGAACATATGGTTAAAAGCGAAGGGTTTCAAGGATAGAGTTCAAAATTGGTGAGTAAGTTATTATTGCAGGGGTAACCCAAGCTTCCGTTTGGCGCACAAACTAAAGTGGCTGAAAGAAGATATTAAAAAGTGGAACAAGGAGGTCTTCGGTAACCTGAATTGGTGTAAAGCTATACAGGAGGGAGGAGTGCAAAGGCGAGTTTGGGGAGATTACGGTGATGGAGAAAATTTTCTGGAGACAGAAGTCCAGAGCTTTGTGGTTTAAATTCTTCTGTAGACTTGCGAATGTTTACAGAAGGGGAAACCATAAAGGTAGGATCCGCATTGATGGGAATTTGCTAACTAAAGCAGAAGATATTTAGAGAGGGATTGTGACTTATTATCAACAGCTTTATTCAGAAACCACTAGGCACAGGCCTATGCTTGGTGGTCTTGAGTTCATAGGTATATCAGAGGAGGACAGGGTTTGGGTGGAGAGGCCCTTTAAGGAGGAGGAGGTGGTGGAGGCTTTGAGGAGTTGTGCCGAGGACAAAGCTCCCAGGCTTAATGGCTTCACAATAGCTTTCATGCATCAAAACTGGGAAGTAATTAAGGCTGCAATGATGGAGGCCCTTAGCGAGTTCTACTCATCATGGTACATCAAGAGGAGTCTTAATGCATACTTTATCGTCTTTATCCCAAAGAAGGGTAGAGCTATTGATGCTAAAGGGGTAATTGTTATCTACAAGCTTTTTGCTAAAATTCTAACTAGTCGATTAAGGAAGGTTTTGGATGTGGTGATCTTAGACACTCAGAATTCTTTTGTGGGAAGTAGATAGATTTTGGATTTAGTACTGATTGCTAATGAGTGTGTGGAGACTAGGATTAGAAGTGGCATGCCCAAAATTGTATGCAAGTTGGACATTGAAAAGGCATATAATCATGTGAGCTGGGATTTTTTTGCTATATTTATTAGAGAGGATAATGGATCCCTAGCTGGTTTCTTTCCTAGTTCTCGAGCCTGAGGTAGGGTGATCCACTCTCTTCTTTCCTGTCTATCATCTTCATGTAAGCTTTTAGTAGGATGATGAAGAGGGCGGAGGATTTAGGGATTATCAGAGGTTTTCTAGTAGGGAGAGAGCCTAATCATCTAGTGGTGTCACATTTCTATATGCAGATAATACCATTGTCTTATATGATGTGGGAAGGAGCATTAGTTGAGGCATTTAAAATACATTTTGATATGCTTGCAGGCAGTGTCTGGCTTGAAAATTAATATCGGCAAGAGAGAGTTGGTGCTAGTCGGGACAATAGAGGACATTAACTAGTTTGCTGACATTCTTGATTGCGGAGTTGGTCATTTCCGACCTCTTATTTGGGGATGCCGTTGGGAGCTTCATCTAGGATGGTTTTCGTTTGGGATCGAGCGGTTTGAGAAGAGGCTTGTCGGTTAAAAGAAACATTATCTATCGAAAGGAGGGCGAATTACTCTATGAAGAGCACTCTTTCGAATCTTCCAACATATTCCATGTCCTTATTTTTTATGCCAATGTCAGTTGCAAGGAGGCTAGAGAGGATTCAAAGTAAGTTTTTGTGGGGAGGTTTAGGGGATGAGTTCAAATTCCACTTGGTGAGCTGAGGGAAGGTGTGTACCCCGATTCAAAAAGGGGAATTGGGAATAAGGAGGTTGGATTTGTTCAATAAGGCGTTATTGGGCAAATCGCTTTGGTGTTTCGGAGTTGAGAGATCCAGATTGTGGAGGAGGGTTGTTGTTAGTCGGAGTGGGGAAGAAGTTGGTGGTTGGCGATCTACGGAGATGAACTTTCCTGTCAGGGTGGGGGTTTGGAAATATATTCGAAAAGGTTGGGATGAGTTCTCCAAACACATTCGATTTAGGGTGAGAAATGGGAGACATCAATTTTTGGGAGGACATTTGGTGTAGGGAAATATCTTTGGCCCATAAGTTTCCTAGACTATTCAGGATTGCAACGAACAGGCAAGCCTTAGTTGCCTACTGTTATCAGCTTGATAGTGGAAGATTGACTTGGGATGTGCGCTTTCATAGGGCATTCCATGACTGGGAGCTTACAGAGATTGCGGAGTTTATGGTCCTTTTGTATAGTCAGATGGTTGAGGGGGAGGGGATGGATCAGATGGCATGGATGGACTCCAAGAGGGGAACCTTTGAGGTTCTTTCCTTCTATAAAATCCTCACGGATTTCACGGGTCCCATCTTCCCTTGGAAGGCAATTTGGAGAGCAAAGGCCCCCTTAAAGGTGGCCTTCTTTACTTGGACAGCTACCTTAGGCAAGATTCTCACCACAGATAACCTCAGGAGAAGGGGTCGAATTATGGTGAATTGGTGTTGCATGTGCAAGAGGTCGGAGGAAATGGTGAACTATCTTTTTATGGTATAGGAAGGAGTGACAACCAGTTCTAAAAGAGCAAATGAAAGACGATGAAATTTTAAATTAGAAAAATATCAACTCCAAGATGACTGCATCGACAAAAAAACTGACCTCTATGATACAAAGATTTGGGGTCAATCTCAATCTCACGTGCCCTTAAAACTTGATTCCTGCCAATTGTAATTTTCCCAAGCTAGCTTCCCAAATTTGGCCGAGCCATTGAAAGATATAATTTACGGTCAAAATCCTCGGTGTATACACATTATATTTGAAAAGGGGTGTGGTGGACAACTATTCAACAATTAGAAAAAAAGGTTAAAATAAAACGGAAGAATAAAAGAAGAAAAATATTGTTAGAGCTTTGTTCTAACAAATAGGAAAAACACACCACTCCAGCAAGAGAACACATTCAATATTTCAATATTTTTGGCATTACAAGATTGACGCATCCTATTTGATCCCACAACATTGCAACATGGTTGTGTTGGTTTATGTCCTGTCTTAGTTTGCTCTTTTAATGTCAAAAAGACTCAAATTCTAATTCTTATTTCTTTTCAAATAGAGCTGACAGCCCTTGAGCTTGAAGAGCATTTCTGTACTTCAGTTTCTAAAAGAAGAGGGCAGTTTGGTACTATATGTGAAAAATTCTTTTCTAAGGGGCGTTTCTGTCAATGACTAATATTAACAAATTGTACAAGTTATTAACTCTGGCTAACAAGTGAAATATGAAGAAAAAGATGAATAATTGCATGACTAGCCTCCAAACTAAAGCAAACAAGTGATAGAATTTAAATCAAAATTGTAATAGTAAAAAAAGTAAGAGGAAATTAAAAATATGAAACCAGTCGGACATATGGACTCCAAGTTCTATGGAATCCAACCGAAGAAAACAGCAGCAATTTTGATCTGCTTTTCAAGTATTTGGGAAGAATTTGTATTCCTCAAATAGATTGGCAATCATGCACTCAAAAATTTATTGTTCTCAAACACGATCATCGTCAATCTCTCTCAATAAAATAAAAATAATGATATAGTGGCAAAATCTTAATGCGTGGTGTCAGGAGAGACCCACAAAAGGCATATCATGTAATCTGGTACATGAAATATTTTCAGGTAAAAAATCAATACAACAAAAAAAAAAAACGAACAACTGAGCTTGCTTTTCCTATTTTTTTTTAATATAAAATTTACATAAAATATATACAACATTTTTCAAACATAAATGAGACTCTACTCATTTTGTAGAGATAGAGATAGAAAAAGCATGTGTAAATTGCTTGTTCCTCGAAAGTTCAAACACGATCACCATCAATCTCTCAAAAAAAATAAAAATAAAGATATAGTGTCAAAAGCTCAATGCGTGGTATCAAGACACTTAAAATGTATTTAATGAAATGAGGATAAACCACAAAACTGAAACATAAGAAACCAAATTACTTGAACAAAATATAAGGCCTACCTCAAATAACATGCTCATGAGTAACTTGTCCAGATCTTCCAAATCTTCCAAACCAGGGTTTCCAAGTGAAGATCACTAACTAGAGAGAGTAAGAGAGAGAATGGAAGAATGGGGCTTAGCAATATTGAAGACAGAACAAATTTATAAAGTCGTGAGCATGTGGAAAATAATAACAAATTAGGGCCTTACCTTACAGAAGAATCCATGATCCGCATCACAGAGAGCCCCCAGGCCAACTCTATCATGTATGGGCTCATCAAATCTAACACCAATTTTCTATAAGGATTTTCTTCAAAAGGTAATAAGACCTTCCCTCAAATCTTAAAAGTTGGGCCCCTAAAAATTGAGATAGATATGCAGAAACTGAGACCTTTACCATAGTAAAATTTAAAATTGCCACACACAAGAGAGAGGTACAATAGATACACACAACATTCCACACGAGTAATGCTCGACGTGTAGGCAAAAAAAAAAATGAAGAATGATAGAACATTCTAAAAGGAATTGCAAAAACAATACCAATAAATAAATAAATAAAAATGAGCATATAGAGATGATGCGCTGAGAGATTAAAATACAAGTCAGCCCCAAATAAAAAGAAATGATAACATAAAAAGCAGTCCTACAATTAAAATTAAAATTATACTTTGAAGTAAAAGAACCATAGATACCTCATAGGCTCACATACTCTCACCTTTTCATCACCATATATTGTGTAAATAAGGTGTAATACTGTTCTTTCAACAGGTCAATAAATTATTAATAAGAAATGATAACTTGTCATGAATCTCTAATGTTGGAGTCTGCATAAATAACGTAATTAAATCATCGACTGTTAAACAGGTACAACAAATAAACAACATAGAACAAAAATGTAAAGACACAACATACTGGGAAGGTTCAAACTATTTCAAAGATAACATTTTCTCTAATATAAATACCTAGGAATGCAACAATCAGAATGCATGAGGTTGTACACCCTAAAAATAAAAGCAAATGGTTGTCATGGCTTAAAAACCAAGTACCATCCACAGACACAAACATTCAGTACACATAAATATTTGGCTGCGCAATTGAAAGATATAACTTATGGTCAAAATCCTTTGTGCATACAGATTATATCTGAAAAGATGTGTGATGGACAACTATTCAACCTAGATGCTACCGGATCTACAAAGGATATACATATTCAAAGATTTAAACAAGAAAACTT
This sequence comes from Cornus controversa, assembly GCA_026545225.1. NCBI lineage: Eukaryota > Viridiplantae > Streptophyta > Magnoliopsida > Cornales > Cornaceae > Cornus > Cornus controversa. Next base: position 14,098,627 of record CM048853.1, on the reverse strand, counting down.
AAAAAGGAAAAATATAAGCACAGTGACGGTCAACTTTTACATAAGATGGTTGAAAATTGGACTTCCACTACCAAAGGGCTATGTTCCAGGACTCTTGTATCTACCAAAGGGCTATGTTTGGACAACTGCTAATGATTCTACCCAGTATACTAGCCGTTTAAATTCACACGTTGGTCAATAGCAGACCATATTGGCCCTTGCGGTGGACCCCATGGTGCCTATGTGAGAAAAAATGTTGGACCTTTAAGGGTTGGTGGGTAGGGTAAATAATTATTTTAAAGGTGGAGAAAATAGTAAAGTAAATAATGGTATGACTGAACCCAATTGAAATATGGGCTGCCTACGTATCCCAGCCATGAGTGGCATGGTGGGAATCAGGTCGAACGTAGTTCATCCCAAGGGTCGTGAAGTACCCAAAGCATTTCTAGCTCTGCCATCTAATGCTATCGCATTCTTGTCTTCTTGAGAGTACCAAGTATCACATCTCCATTAAGAGTTGCATGCCATACATCAAAAGAGATTGACAACAGGAATGCCTCCATTTTTATCCTCCATGAGTCATAGTTGGTGCCATCAAATGGAGGAGTCTTGTGAGTTGACCCTCCTTTTTCAAACATGTCTAGGAACTGTTCAACAGGTGATTAAACCTTGCTCGACCCATGGCTCTAATACCAATTGAAGTACCCGAGAGGGAGGGGGAGGGGGGGGGGGGGGGGGAGGATTGAATTAGGTCCTTTAATTTTTCAGCTCTAGAGAGATACAGACAGAGACTCTATAACCTAATGATAAGGATAGATGTGCTGGAGTGATAGAATTGATCAATATGACTTTCAAGACAATGTGGGTTTATTAGAGTGCATTATAAGCATGAGTAAGGCTAGCTGAAACAAGGATGATTGGTTGAAGTCCGGCTGAAACCCTAATTGTCCACAACTGTTTGATAAATTGTCACAGAGAGTTTTTGAGGAACCAGATAGACAATGAGAGTGTTCTACGGGTTCAGCAAGCTAACAACTAACATGAACAACAATTAAATATCAAAGGACACAGGGATTTATAGAGGTAAAACCCCAAAGTGGGGAAACATCCTCTTTGGCTGCTATGCCAGTCAACAGTTCACTAGTGTATGAAGTTCTGAGGCTACAGCAGTGGTATCTCTCTCACTCACTCTCTCAGCACTCACCTAACTCATATACAATTCACTCAAAACTCTCCCCTTGTGCACAGCCCCAATGCTTGCACAAGCACTCACCAAACTCACAATAATTCACTCAAAATTCCCCGTCTAGAACCTCCCATGGTTTGGACTCTCACCAACAAAAAAGAACTTTACTCCATACACAGCAATATGATAATAAATGCTGAAGAACTTTAAACTGAGAGTTGAACAACAGATCTTCAGTCTTTGACATCAAACATGAATCTCAAAACAGTGAATGTGTACTCAAAACAGGTCTACATACTCGAAATGAATTGTAGCCTCCTTTTGAGTCATTGCATAGCATGGACAGATGAGAATTTGTATATGTAGCATGCTTATAACAGATTTAGACAAACAAACTTAGGCTATGCTCAAAAATAGAGATCATCTGAACTTGGCAGCAACTTTTAAGACAATAATTGAACGTATGAGATGTGAGAATCAGATATACCCTTAGCACAGCAGTATTCAACCTTTCTCTGGACTCTTGATGATGGAAGTGTGATGCTCAAACCAGAAGTAGCTTCAAAAGAACAATAGGAGTCATCTGGAATGGATTCATCCTCTTAACCTGCTTACTCTAGCTTTCCTTCTTCTGCAGAATTCAGCAAGTTTACTAAAAATGGTGCCTCACTCAGAATATGAACCTTTCTCACATATATCTCTCAAAAAGCACACACTCCATAGCTGCTATGTACCAAGATATATATATCTAGACTCTCTCTGCAGCCTCTACTAACGGATAGATATAGACAGCTCACACATCCTTATCCATTTTGTCCAGATAGTTTCTTGTCCTCTAGCCATTTTGAATTCACCAATCATTAGCAACCTTTCTATAAAAGGTTAATATACCCTTGAACCCACAGAATCTTTATTTAATCAAAAAACAGCTGAGGGCATGGCTGTCATTCCCTGACAAAAGGATCATCCTAGAATCCTGGTGCTCACGTGCTGTCCTTATGCACTCTGCACAATTACCAAATTACCCTTGAAAGGGCTGTTAGTGCAGACCTGTTCTGTAAAGGCCACAGAGCTGAGGTATATAGATAAATAAAATGAGCCCACAGATTATGAACAATCATAATTAAACACATACATGAACATTAATACAACTGCATATTTAGAGAAGAGACAGAGATACCCATATATGAGACACACTGTTTTGACATTATAAAGAGCAAACTTGGCAACAAGCAAATGACATGAACCAACGGGTTGAATACGAGAATATGGGTTGTTGAGAGATGACCTTGAAGGGAACCTAGGAGCAATTTGAAAAGAGCTATTTGAAAACACGAGCTTTTAAAAGCAATTTGAGAAGAGTCTTACCAAAGATGTTTTTAAAAAGATATTTTGCAATAAATTGCCTAAAGTTTTTAAACATTTGTTCAGAGTACTTACAAATTTACTTTGAAAATTATGTTTCTATTTGAAAAAGGATATCCTTGAAAAAGGTGGTCAATTTATGAGTAGCATTCATTCAACCATATTCAAACCAACATATGATTGACTGTCTATATTCCCAACCACCTATCAACCTTATCTTTAAAAAATATATCAGAAATATTTTTTGTCGACATGTATTGTTCCTTCGGTATCAAACCACATGTTGTTGAGCTTTCTTGATTAACAAGTCATCATTGATCAAAGAGGACTTTACTCGGGGTTGTAATGGGGTCTTTGGTAAAGTGGTTTGAGAAAGAAAGGTTATATTAGGCTCAAAATATGACGCATAACCGGGTGATGAACTAAGGATCACTCAAAAACTTCCCCAGTTTGGGAAATGACGAAAAATGTTGCTCGTCATGCGAGACTTTAATATGCGAGAGCTTTCAATCCTAAATGATCTTCGCCAATCGAAGAGGTCTTTGATTTGGACCGTAATGTGGGCTAGGTGTAGGGTAACCAAGGAAAGGATATTAAGGCTCAAAGATATTACGTTAACACAGGGTTCATAAACCATGATCACCATAAAAGGAAAACTGCCCTAGCTTAGGGCAAGTTTTCTATGTTAGTCTAGAAAAAAGTTTTTTAAACTATGCAATCATCCTTAATCGGAGAAGACTTCACATGGGTTGTAACGTGGTCTATGGGCTTATAGGTGATGAAGAAAAATATATGAAAGGCTCAAAATAATGTGAAATGGGGTATAAGACCAAGGATCATCTTCAATCTTCTTATACTTTGGTGGCATGCAACCATGGCATCGATTGAATTTGAATATCTTCATTTATTCTTTAGGAATCCTTACTTTACATTACTTTTATGACGGCCAGTGAAAATCAAACCCAAGACGTCCGGGTTTACGGCTCGTCCCGGTAGATTCTTTAATAGCCATCTTTGCTTTCGCCGTTCTTTTTGACGCCCAGTGAGAATCAAACCCAAGACGTCCGGGTTTACGGCTCGTCCCGGTAGATTCTTTAATCACTCTGTCATCTTTGTTTTCACATGCCTTGCGAGAATCGAACCCAAGACGTCCGAGTTTACGGCTCGCCCCGGTAGATTCTTTAATCACATCTTTGCTTTTGCCTTTCTTTTATGACGCCCAGTAAGAATCCAACCCAAGATGTCCGGGTTTACGGCTCATCCTCGGTAGATCACTGGGCCTTCTCTACTTTCACCTTTCTTGCAATTTGTCTTCTGCTTTATTGTGAAGGAATAATCAATCCAAAGCTGCCCTAGCTTGACTTACAGATGAACAGTGCACTTGTAATGATCCTTGGAAGGTTCAAAAGAAGAAATGTAACCAGGCTCTATGGGTTCATCAATGGGAATCATAATAGATGATAGATAATAGAAACGATGGCATCTCTTCATTTTAATTCGGATTGCATAGTAATCAAAACTTTTACTAGTCTAATGTAATATCTCAATAAAATCTGCCCCAGTGTGGGGTGTGATCAACGGTGGGTAAAATGAAAGGAACAGTCATCATGGCACTAAGGGTTAGCAATGGATATATATCACTGTAGGATAACAGAAACGAGGGCCTCTTGTCCTTTTAGCTATAATCACTTAGGTATTAAAGCTCTTGCCTATTATCATCTCACAGTCTTCGTCATGGTGATCCCTAGCTTGGGTTAATGAAAAGAATAAAACCAGCTCAAAAGGGTTTTCAATGGTGATATTTGTATTAACTTGGGATAAAGAAAATAATGGCCTCTCATCCCTTCATTTTTGACTTGTTAATCTCAAAAGCTCATTTGACATAGAGATATCTACCTGAGGAATTCAACATGTATTTTAAAAAATTTCACCTATTGTGCTAGGGATATAAACAATGCATTTCACTTATTGGTTTTAACACTTCAGAATGAAACAATACCCATAAATTTTGCACCTATAATATGAAAAGCTGGGATATCTTGAATTTTAAATTTTAGAAAAAAGGCTTTTGAGAAAATATATTTTAGACGAGACAAAGTGATATTTAAGAAGGCGAGTTAAAAATGCAAGGGATGATTTTTTTTATGAAAACTTTATTTTGACTTTAAAAATGGTGATTTTTATGAAAATAAATGAAAGTGACATTTTTTAGAATATTTGGAAGAGATGATGGACAAGTATAAAAAGGAAAACCACATGAATTTATACTATTTACTCCCAAAAGGAAAGTTCAATTCAAAGCAAAACCAATTAGACACAAATTTGAGAAAAGTGCAGAAAAAATGTAATTAGAAAGAAAGTCACGCACACATTGAACCCTCGCACATTCAAAGTACTTTTACAAAAGCTATCCTTCAAAATCCTCTGTATGCCCCAGTCACAACCTGCAAATATAAAGACAAAAAAAAAGGTTATTGACTTTTTTATAAAGGACAATTTGTAAATTCACGCTCAGTGAAGTGTAATTTACCAAAATTTATGATGGCTGAAAAAACGTAATTCATACTCTATATAGTGTAATTCACCAAAATTTCGTCTAGTATCCTCAGACATAATTTTTGGGTTAAAAGCCTGAGAATTTTTGGGTTAAAAGCATGAGAATGATGTACTTTTTTTCACTTCAGTTATTTCATATTACTGCAAATTTGTTTTGATTGGGCTTGGGAAAGATGACACCGTTCACTGTGGGCCGAATGGACATGGCATATAGCCTTATATTAACCCATAAATGTCCTTACAAATAAAGTGTGTAGTATATTTGATTGGGCCAATCCTGAACATTAATTCTTTAGAAATGGTATTAGAAAGAACTAAATGGAGTATGCATGCATCCAACTAAAGTGGATCACTCCAACATGCGAAAGTGGAAGAAAAGAAGAAACAAATGAAGTCACTTTGAAAAAATATGAAGATCTAGGACCAGTGATCAAAATTTCAAGTTATCGTATTTTCATTCAAGTTCAAATGCTACATGAAGAGGCCAAAAGGACATGTAAAGATTATTGCTCAAGGCATTCATGATTTAACAACAGATATAACAACGATACAGTTGTGGCAAGAAACTAGTGATTTTCAAATAAAAGTACAATTACATCCAGGATTAGTATTGAGTCCATACATATTTACAATAGTGTTGGATTAAATAATGAAAGATATCCAAGAAGGCACTTCATGGTGTTTGTTGTTTGCGGATGACATAGTTTTAGAAGATACTTCTACGAAACCATTGGCAACTGTCCAACACGCAAGTCATATTGTTAGGGAGTTTTAAGGATAAAATGTAAATATGATGACTTCTTTGAAAAATTTTAAAAAAATATAGCGGTCATAAAATATAATATTTCAAGTTTTTTTTGTTTAAAAAACAATTATTATTATTGTTGTGGACGGTGTTATCAAAGGCCCTAGGCGCACAAGGTCCTTTGGAGCCTCGGCACTAGGCACAAGGCGAGGCGCTAGCCTGAGTGAAGCAAGGCGCACAATTGAAAATTTTAAATTAGTATAAATTAATTCACATCTTATAGCCTGCAAACACTGCAAAGCCTTTAGCTAAGCTGCATTGTTACCAAAGTAACAAAACTATGTTAAGTGGTTTCAAATTTTCAATCTACTAAGAGTACACGTGATAGTAACTTGCAATCATAAGAAGGAAGAACCTAATCAAAGAGAACAGCAAAGTTTTACAAGTGCAAACCCAACAGCTAATTGGGAATTTCGACATTTTTTTCTATCTTCTAGTATTTACAGTGAAAAATAGAATATAATAGCTAATTGACAATTTGACATTTTTTTCAATTTATTTACAATTGAAAAATAGACTGTAATTAGTTAATTCAGCCCATCCCACAGCCGAACAGCTAATTGAGAATAATGTGATAAAAACAAAACATAGCACCCAAAAAAAAGAAAGAGTCACAAAGAGGATAACAACAATCTCAAAAAATCGGTTTAACAAAGAAAAGAAAAGAAAAAACAGAGTACAAATCTATTTTTCATACAAAGTAACAAACATACAAAATCTGTCAAGAAAATCTGTTAACAAACAAACATACAAAAAAAAAAAAAAAACTATAAACCAAAAAAACAGAGCACAAAAAAAAATCAACAGAGCACAAATATTCAAGAAAATCAGTTAACAAGCAAAAAAATATAAAAGCAACTAATTTAGGACATCAATTAAAGAAGAGAAAACAGAGTGAGAGAGAAGAAGATGATGGAGAGAGAGAGGGACTGCAAAAAAATCAGAGCACAAAGAAAAAGATGAAGAGAGAGAATGAGAAAGAAGTAGATGAAGACAGAGAGAACTCTTACCAGAAAAAAGAAATAGAGAACAAAAGAAAAATAAAGAGAAAGAAGAAGTTGATGAAGAGAGAGAAATAGATTGACGAAGAGAGAGAAGAAGTAACTTACTAAGAGAGAAGAAGAAGAACCGACCTGACCGTGATCTCTACAACCGCTCTGCGACCTAGGGCTTGAATCACTTACAAAGTTGCTCTGTCCTCCTTCACGTTGTTTGGGTCTTTTAGCCTTCTTTTATTTGTTTTTTCATTTTAAACAAAATTCTAGAACATGGTGGGTCTATTGGGATTCTTTTATTTGTTTTATTTTTAACAAAAGTTATAGAGCATGTCAAAATCTTCCTTTTAGGCTTAGTAAATTAATATTTTTTAAAAAAAACAGAAATCACCTAGCGCCTGACCTAGAACTACAAGGCATGCGTCCAGTGCACCTCCTCGCTGCGTCTGGGTATACTACAAACACAAAAGATGTGACTGTATGCGCCTAGCACCTAGGCGCGCCTTTAATAACACTGGTTGTGATTTATCAAAAAAAAAAAATAACACTGGTTGTGGAGTATATTTAATTGTGTGGTTTTTTAAACGATAAAATAATTATTTTTATGGCTCATCAATTATTATAATTTGTGAATTTTTCATTGTTAGGTTGATGAAAAATAATATTACTTTTAAAATATAGGATCATATATATAAAAAGATATATTCATTTGTCGTGTCCCTATTGTGTCCTTATTCTATTTTTTTACGATTTGTCATGTCACTGTGTCCGTGTCGTGTCGTATCTGTGTCCCGTATCCGTATCCGTACTTCTTAGGTGGACAAAATAAAGGCAAGCTAGTTGTATCCCATGTGACAAACGAAAATAAATCTATAGGATGGTTATTAGACTAGCTATATTGTATGGCACAGAGTGTTGGGCGTCGAAAAAAGAAACAACGCATTTATGTAGTGAAAATGAGAATGTTACGGTGGGCGATAGGAGTAACTAGAGATAAGATTAGAAATGAACGGGTGCTAGCTCCACTTAGATATGAATATTTTGGTTCTCATAATCCTATTCCGATACTGAGTCAATTAAAAATAAAAGTTCCTAAGAGGTTTATGATATTAACTCATGAAGAGTAGCAATGTTTGAGGGAGAGAAGAGGACGTTCCTGGAGGCAGTGAGACTCCCGTATTTATCCATGTCCGGCGAAGTCACCTGTAAAACGCGACGACGGGCCATATTTTCAGAGTTGATGACCGACATATTTTCCTCAGAAGAGTGATGTCATTATGTCTGGTCAGAAGGTTCGACAAACCTGTAAGAGGCTTAAGAAGGATTGAATAATGGGCTTCTTGATGTTGGAAGGTTGATAGTGGGGTCAGGGTTTCGTTGTTGCCGGACGGACTTCTTTTATTCATCTTCCCATCTGAAAAGGAAGAGACAACAAAAGGGTTTGGGGAGATTCCATGTTGTTCCTCATTGTTTGGATCTTCAAGTCACCTATTCAGGACTGCTAAAGAAGAGGAAGGAATGCATAATTATGATGTATGGATTACCCCTCCAATTATGGTGCCAGAAGCTATTTGAAGAGATCATGGATCTTTGCGGTGGTTTTCTGGGAGTTGAGACCGACGACGTGATGGATCCTGAGAAGGTGGTTATTGTGACCGTCAAAAATGGTAGAATCCCACAATATGTCACTGTCGAGGATGAGTATGGCTTTTAGGGTCTCACTGGTAGAAGAGATTACCTTTCCATGGAGTCAAAGATGAAAGAACCCAATAAGAGGACCGCTCTCGACACTGGAACGCAGAAAGAGGTAGAACAATGTCAAAGTAAGGTTTCCGATAAAGCCTATGAGCTAAATAGTCATCGATCGAAAAAACACAGAGGAGGGCGAGCTGAAGGACAGCAACTAAGTGTGAGCCACGCGAGAAAGGCCTGTGAAAGAGAAAAGCAGCCCCCGACAAAACGTAATGGGACAAAAAGTTTGATGGTCAGTGGATGGAAGCCACAAAGAATATTCACGATAAAAGACGGGATAAGGGATCACGTGCTAATCTTTCTTTAATTCATAATTCTCTAAAAGTGACTGGATCGACTGGGCCTACCGTTACTGGCCACAAGATTTTTTTAAGAAAGTGGGTTTAACAAAGGTCCAATACAGCAGCCTACTTCAAAAAAGAATGAAGAAAGGCCTGCTAGCAAGAATGGAGAAATGGGTCAGTCACGAGATGTTCATCTGGGCTCAACTGGATTACAGATCCATTTAAATGACAATTTTTAGCAGGCCTAGAAGCAAACTCAGGCAATTCAAACTCAAAAATTGGGCTTTGGATCTATTTCGCCAAAAGGCAGTAGCGACGTTGGGATGCAAAGGGGTCAACTATACTGTTATGTTGTGGCCCAAAATGTCTCGGCTCGGGTCGCGTTGTGACCTGGTTTTGACCCTAAAAAAGGGTTTTGTGTGGCCCAAAGCTGCGGAGGTCGGGAGCAGCGCTCCCGAGAAAAATTTTATGACCCGTTCTTCACTTGCGGGTTCTTCACTTGCGGGTTTTAGAACCTGTTTAGGATTCTATTGTAGCCTGATGTATAAGGGCATCTAGGGTTTGAAGTGGGATTAAGAGAGAATACTGAAAACGCAGAAAGAGAGAGATAGCGAGAGCTAGGGTTTGGGGTTGAAACTTGTAATCTCCTAATTTTCACAAAGTGAAAACTTCCACAGGATCTTTGCCGTGGACGTAGGTACATCGCCAAACCACGTTATATTCTTGTGTTATATGTGTGGTGCTTGCTTCGTTTTCTATCGTGTGTCGTGATTGTGCTTGGTTCATGGCTGTTTGTCGTAACATATACAATTCATTTGGGTCATTACAAGATTACACAACAAAGTATGAAGAACCAAGACAATCTGAGAGTATTGCCCAACGATTTCACATCCTGTCTTTCCAAAAATAGGCTTCGCAACAACGGCAAACAAGAAAAGAGAAAAAAGAAGTGGGTGATGGAGGAGTACAGCCACAGGACAATAGGTACGCCTTATTTTAATGTTAATGGTTCTCCTCATCCTTCACTTTCTGGGTATTTCGAGGGTGGGAAGATTGACGGGACTGAAGGACATAGTTCAAAAACGGAAACTCCATCAAGTGCTGCAAAGGGTTTGCATCTGTATCAATATAACCATGGAATGGGTGCTGTGGGACATAATTGCCCTATTCGATTAACTGTTGATTTTGCTGCTACTCTACTGGAAGAGTTGCGACAGTTTAAACATGCAATGGGGCCTCTCCTTGGCGCTGTCTTGCAAGGTATGGAGGGTAGGGATGGTCTTCTTGACGAGGGTGTTTTCAATTCGGAATCGGACTGGAGTAGAGATCATACTGATGATGAAACAAAGGATGCATTGTCGAAGGATAGTGTGAGGGATAGCCAAGCTATGGTGGTTAGGGTTGAGGAAGAGAGTGAGGGGGTGGGGATTTTCTCTTCCTTTGGCTGCAATGGCTCCTCAGCAGGGAGGAGGACGCAAGGCGGGAGAGGAGGGGTGGTTAATGAATAATATTGAGGAATGTGCAAGACTTTAGGGGTGTTTTGTGTAGAGGAGGAGAGGGCTATGGAAGTGTTCAGGGGTCTTGTTGATGAGAGGAGGGAGGGTAGGAGAAAAAATTCAGTTTGGAAGGGGGAGAGGGAGCTCCGTAACCTAATAACTTATGTGAACTATGAGGGTAGAATTCATGTGGTAAGGGAGAAGGGGGGAAGACAAAGCCATAGTTTCCTTATGAAGACACGTATCATTTCATAGAACATGCGGGTCTAAATGATCCTAACAAGAGGAAGGTAGTGAAATTGGCTTTGCGTAAGTGAGGGGGTCATGTGGTTTGCCTCTAAGAAACTAAGTTGAGCAGTGCTGTAGTAACCCTTGTGGACGGGTGTGAGTGGGCAGGTGCGAAGACAGACACTGGGCTGAGCTACCACACTGACAGACAAAGTGCTCAATCCCACATCGCCTGGGTGTTGAAAAGGGGATGTGCTTATATGTAGTATGTTCTCTTCAAATGGTATGAGGCCTTTTGGGGTAAAACCCAAGAGTAAAATCGTGCGAGCTCAGGCCCAAAGCGGACAATATCATACCATGTGTTGGAGCGGGGGTATTACAAGTGCTTCCAAGGAGATGGTGAGAAGCATTAGTGGGTGGAGATTTGTGGAGTGGGAAACATTAGATGCAGTTGGAACGGTTGGAGGGATTATAGTTCTATGGGATAAAAGATGGGTGGATGTGAGGAAAGGGAGGCTTTCTGTCTCTTCTCTCTTTAAAATAGAGGATGGCTCTTCTTGGCTTTTTTTGGGTGGGTATGGGCCAGTGGAGGATTCGGAGAGGTCAGTGATGTGGGAGGAGTTGACTTATGCTCATGGGAGGTGGGGTGTTCCTTGATGTGTGCAGGAGATTTCAATGTTGTGAGATCTCCGGACGAGAGGTCCTCGGGAGGGAGGTGGATTTGGTGATGTAGTCGTTTTCGGAATTCACTGACCGTGAGGGCTTGATCAACTAACCATTGGAGGGGGGCAGATTTACTTGGTCGAGTGGCATGAAGGATCCTACTTTGTCCCTATTAGATAGATTTTTTTATTTTAGGAGTGGGAAGAGAGATTGTCAGACGTAGCTAATGTGGCATTGGCTAGAATAATGTCGGACCGTATTCGATCGATGCTTGATTGTGGGGATTGAGGAGGAAGACTTCGTTCAAATTTGAGAATGTGTGGCTTAGATCAGAAGGCTTCAAGGAGCCGATTCAACAATGCTGGAAGGGTTACGTCGTGGCGGGTACTCCAAGTTATGTGCTTGTGAATAAGCTTCGGCTCTTGAAAGAGGATCTTAGAAAATGGAACAGAGAGGTCTTTGGCAACATTGAGTGGAGAAAAAACTGGCTTTTGGGGACGAATATTGGACCTCGACAGTAAGGAAGGGGTGTAGAGGGATTGGGGGCGGAGGAGAGGGGGAGGAGGGAGGTGTGTAAATCATAAATAGGGGAGTTAGCAGTTATGGAGGAGATTTCTTGGAGAGACAAATGTCTAGGCTAGGGGAGGGCATTATGGTTGAAGGAAGGTGACAGAAACACGAGATTTTTTCAAAGGTTGGCCAACGCACATTGTAGGGGCAACCACATTGGGCAGATCAGGGTGGATAGCTTCATGTTATGCAAGGAAGAAGAGGAAGAGAAATAGTTGTTAAAGGCTCAAGGCACACAAAGGTGTTAAGGCCTCCTGGAGCTTGAGGCGCAAGGCACAAAGCGAGGCACGGCCTGACTGAAGCAAGGCACAAGTTGAAAAAATTTAAAATTTGTAGCTAATAATACAAACCCAACCGCAACAGTTAATGTTTAGCCAAAAGCATGAGAACATCAAACCACAAAACAAAAATACATAATATCCCAATTTCAGGATTTCGAGTGTTTTTTGTGATAATATGCTTTAGCAACTATTAGATGCATTAGAGAAACAAACTACAAAACATAAACAAATTAAAAGTTCATAAAAAATAAAAATAAAAAGAAGAAAAGAAAGAGAGAGAGAAGAGCATAAAAACCATAAAAGGAGGTGAACAGAGGATAAAAAAAATAAAGCAATAAGGAGGAAAGAAAAGAAACAAAAAACAAAGAAAAGAGAAGAAGCACAAGTTGTCGGAGAAGAACTCAATGTCTAGAAAGCCCAAATTGCATATTGTCGTCCCACTATGTATTGACTTCCAAAAGACCCTAAATTGACTAATTGTATCGAATCAATTGATCGGCCCTTTTTATTTTTTTCACCGTTAGGGACTGTATTATATGGTTAGAGTCCACTGTAACACAAAAATACACCACATGCTAAGTAGGGAAAAAAGGCATCCCAAGTATATAAAATGAATATTCTAAGTAAACCTTTGATCTTGAATTGTCATTGCTATATTAATTGTTTTTTTAGATTTTATCAAATTTGCATTCCATATATTTTGTTTTAGCCTTACTAATTCTTAATTCTATTGTCTCTAATGCATTTCTTCATATTTCTAATTTTGTTCCTAAAACTTCCTAAGAAGTATCCAACAACACTATGTCATCAACAAACAAGTTATTTCATTTAAGACTGATTAACGGTACAAACTATGATTTTTGTCTCGTTACACATACCATTAATAAGCTTTATAAGTTATAAAGAGGCTTGTTAACTCCATAAAGTTCACCAAATTATATCCCTTGGTACTTTATCATATGCCCTCTCGAAGTCTATGAAACCTCGTGTATATCTTTTTATTTACTTCTACAATCTTCTATCAATTGTCCATAGTAAATATTCGTAGCATAGTAGATATCTGTGGAGTTGATCTCTTTTCAGGTGGTGGGAGGTGGTAGGGCTGAATTCTTTGGTGTGGGTGCCTTCGTCTCAGGGGAGATTTGATGTTCGGACATTTTATAAGAAAATTGCAGGGAATGATGGGGGGATCTTTCGATGGAAGGGCAGTGTGTCGTACTAAGACTCCTCCTAAGGTGGCCTTCTTCGGGTGGATGACAGCTCTTGGAAGTATCTTGACAATTTATAACTTGACGATTAGGCAATCCGCTAGGAAGCACATACACGCCTAAAAGGGCAAAGAATCTGTCGGACATGCCCCGAAACATGTCAGACATGCCAAAAAAATGTGACTGAATTTTCGGACACGGCACAGACCCGCCGAGGACACGCATCCAACATGCCATGAATTTTCGACCACGCCAATTTTTTTTCTCTTTTTCCTCTTGTTTCCATGAATCTTTTCTCTTCCATGGATTCTTCCTTTATTTTTTACTAATCCCTAATTCTTTTTCTAACAAGACCCTAATTTTCTTTGTTTCTCTGCTTTTTTTCTCTTTCTTTGGCCTTTCTTTCTTTTTTCCTCTCTCTTTCTTTTTCCCCACAAAAAAAAAAGTTCTAAAAAGGTTGTTTTAACATTTAACTACAACCCATCTCATCTCTCCAGCTTTGTTTTTTTTCTCTTCTTTCTCTTGTTGTGGTAAGCGAATAAATGATAAGACTAGTTTTTATTCTAATGTCTCATTTTGATTTAGTTTTATGACTTTGTGACATTGTTCCTTTATAATTATTGTTGTTATGGAGTAGATTCAATTGTACACTTATGACTTATGATTTGTGAATTTTTTTCTCTGTTAAGTTGATGAAAAATAATATTACTCTTAATTGTTAAAGTACATCATATATTATATAAAAATATATATTTATTATTTGACGTGTCCCCCGCCGTATTCGTGTCATGATATTTTAAGATTTGTCGTGTCCGTGTCGTGTCATATCCGTGTCCCGTATCCGTTTTCGTGCTTCTTAGCAACGGGCAATTGTTAACTGGTGTTGTATGTGTAAGAGAGATGAGGAGTTCGTTGACCATATTTTCCTCCATTGTACGGTGGCCCGGGATTGCTGGTGTTTATTGCTTGGATTGTTTGGGATTCAGTGGGATATGCCAAGGTCCTCTAGAGAGTTATTAGAGGCCTAGCAAGGATGTATTGTGAGTTCCCGAGCTCATGAATGCTGGAGAGTGGCCCCTTTATGTATTTGGTGGTGCTTGTGGACCGAAAGAAATAGGAGATCTTTTGAGGATGTGGAGTCGCCGCTTGGGGTGTTGAAATTCTCTATTATCAGTTCCTTGTGTTGCTAGGTGTTTGGAGTTTCTTGGAAATCTATGGGTGATATTGTTGATTTTCTGGGTAGCTTAAGTTGTTAGGAGCCTTGTTGGTCCCTTTTTCTTGTTTTGTTTTTCTGCTTTCCTTGTATTGTTGGGACGCACTCCCCTTTTGAGTGCTTCCTTTGCAATATACTTATCAAAAAAAAATCCAAATTAGTTTTTAGACATTATGGATTCATTTCTTAATCTTTTATCCTTTTTTTATAAGTATTTCTTAATCTTTTATCCTATAACCATTTCCCATAATATCATCGTATGACAATAATTTTTTCCTCGATAATTACCACAATTTTGTATATTACCTCAATGTTTGTAAATTGGTACTATAATAGTTTTTGTGAATTCATTAGACATGGTTCCTTCTTTTAGAATTTTATTAAATAAAATTGTTAGTCATACAATTCCAACTTTCTTAAAGTTCTTACATGACTTGGAATACTTTGTATTATTAAATTTAGCAATTCCTATAATATACATTACGCTTTTCTAATCTAATGCTTCTTATGGTTCATAGGCACTTATTATATTAATGTAACACTAAAATATCTAATAGAATTTCCCCCCGTCTTCTAAATTCTATAATGTTATTTTCTATGTAATAATCCGCTACTACATCTTAATCCCATTTCTATGATTACCTTTATCACCTTAATACAAAAGTTTGTATCATTCTCCAATCTATCTAGCATTTTCTCCTTCATATTTAGTTTTTGGTAGACAAGCTATGTTGATTTTCCTCCTTTTCAATGTATCCAAACCTTCATTACAGTTGATTTCCCTACATTTGATGTTGCCAATTTTATTTTTATTTTTTTGTGTTTTATTACATTTGTTTTTACTATCACGAGAACTTCACAGAAATTTATGGTCCTCAGTCACAGTTAGAAAACCAAATAAGAAAGTATGAACCCTAAGTAGCGTAAGATCAAATAAAGTTGGGAGGGGGATGGGGTGACATTCAGTTGGAACATTACATACACTACAACAAAAGTCAATCTTTTCTCAACAGAAATCAATAAATTAGAAACAAAAACACACACATACATATCAATTGAGGGGAAAACAAGTAGAAAACATGATACTGATCAATACGGCAAATCCCAACATGAAGGACAAAAAAAAAACTCAGATCCAGATTAAAAACACAACCAATCCGCCACTTAAGTTTCCAAGTGTTCAATAAAACTAACAAATGTATAACAATAATAATAATATGTGCATGATAGATGAGGAGTTGGTCAATCATCTTTTACTTCACTATCCAGGCCTTAAAGCAGGCCTGTTGGAACTTGCTTCTGGGATTGTTCGGGATTCAATGGGTCATGCCTACCTCTACTAGAGGTTTGATGGAAGCTTGGAGTGGTGGTCTAGTGGACGCCCAAGCTCGCGATTATTGGAAGGCGACCCCCCTGTGCGTGTGGTGGTGTTTGTGGCAGGAGCGGAACCGAAGAACGTTTGACAATGAGAAGACACCTACTGGGGTGCTTAAATTCTCAATTATTACCACACTCTTTTGTTGGATGCATGGTAGATCTTGTAACTCCATGAGAGAAATGATTGATTTCTTAGGCTCCTTTGTTTCGGATCCTTAATTGATTCTTGTTTAAGGGCTGCCCCTCCCTTTATTTGGGTGCTTTCTAATACAATTTTTACTTATAAAAAAATAATAATAATTGAAAAAAGAAACAAAAAAAAGGAAACAAAAATTGGGCATACATAAAAAAAATTGCTGAAGAGCAAAAAAGACTTTAAAAAGAAGAACCCGAGTCATGTTGCGACCCGGTTTTGACCCGAAAAATGGGTCTTGTGTGGTCTTAAGCCACCAAATTTTATGACCCGTTTTTTCTCTTATGAGTTTTGGACCCTAATTAAGACTCTTGTAGCCCGTTATATAATGATATCTAAGGTTTGGAGTGAGTTGAGAGAAAACGCAAAAAGAGAGAGTGAGAGAGCTAGGGTTTGGGGTTGAAACTTGTAATCTTCTGATTTTTGCATAATGTGTCATGCAAGGTTGTGGGTATCGGTACAGTTCAATCAAGATGTTTGACGGTACAATGAGAACTTTGACTGACGTTATGTTTCAGAACTGAATAAGAATTTGATTTTCCTGACCAGGCTAGATTCCATTGGGTGCAGTTACAAGGATGAAGGTGGAGTCACGAGGGTTTCGAAGGGTGCTCTTTTGGTGATGAAGGGACTGAAGCAGCATGGTTTATATGCTCTGCAGGGTAGTACAGTTACAGGGTCTGCTACAATTCGTCCTCGGATCCGGATTTAGACACTACCAGATTGTGGCATATACGACTCGGGCATACGAGTGAGAGGGGGATGGATGTTCTGAGTACGCAGGGTCGGTCTACTTGGTGGTCAGAAAACCAAGAAGCTAGATTTATGTGAGCATTGTCTCTTCAGTAAACAGTGCAGAGTGAAATTCAATACGGGAATTGTCATGCCCCAATTTTCCATACCCAAATCGATACAGAAATCAAGGGTGAGGAAAGTTACACGTCAACGATTTCACCGTTGATCATTCTCTTTGTTCCTTACCTATCATGAAAGCTCCGAGGAAGACTAGTTGTAATAGAAGGTAAAAGACGGAAAGTGCGACCAAAAATAACATGGGATGAAGGCAAGGATGGTGATGGTGGTGATGATGATGAATTTTGATTCTTATCACCATCGTTAAGAAATTCTTAGTATCACTAGCTCAAATGGTCGCAACAAAATCACTATGATGTTCAAATGGCTTCGAGAATATATATCATTGTTGAAGGCAGTGATCAGTCATGCCTCTTAATATGATTTAATATGATCAAGTGCGCAAAATGAAGGAAAAGGAATGGTGAAACTTCAGCAATTAACCCCATTAATTTGGCCATGAGGTGATATTCCATCAAGATCCCATTTCCCTGCAGTCTCGGGCTCATGAATAAATTGCATGTGAATAAAGATCCTAACATATTTGACATCGAGAGCATGTGCAATCACCCGCAAACCATGTGCATAAGGTAAGTCCAGAAAGTGATTATACTTTTTGTTGTCCATCTGGTATCAATATAAGGCCATTTTGATTGGTCATTGTCTAACTATATCACTCCATAAATGATGGGAAGCATAGAATAGCAGAATATGTTATTGAGAGATAGATAGATATATGTAGAGAGAGAGAGAGACAGTAGAGATAGTAGTAAAACATCTCCAGAATCCTGAAGGAACGAACCTTTCAAAATCAGTACCACAACAAAGTATAACAGAAGCTTCCCGAGGACTTATCTAATAGTCCAGAACACCCATAATCTGACTATGCAATCCACTTTCCAGTATTCTCTCTAAAACCAATATGCACCCATAAAGCAAAATTTTAAACTAACCTAAGCAGTCTTCACCCTCCAACTTCCAGGTTATTACTATCATTCATACTCCATTCAAGGGCAAAACAGATTAATAGCAATCAATCACTTCGCAGGGAAACAATTCCAAAAGGCAAAAATTCATCTACTAAACTAACATTAAACAATCAAGCTGAACCGTAATACTACTTGATATAAACAAAAGAAGATGTAAATAATGTAGAATTAACACACACGTATATATATGTAATTGCCTCTGTGTAAATATATATTTTTATATATAAATTACTCACTAACCTGTCCGTATCCTTCTCGAGGGCTTCCGCGTCGGCCGTCATACTCACCATCGTCCCTCCGTGACCTCTTAAACGGCGGGGCGGAGGCGACCACCGAGGAGGGGAGTGCCGTCGATCGCGGTAAGGGGGAGGGGGGCTAGGGCTCAATCGCCGCTTGTAATCCCTCTCTCTCGGCGGCGGCGGTAACCGGTTCCGATCGTAGTAGTCCCCGCGACGTTTCGGCGGGCGGTCAAGGTCCCTATCGTCTCTTCTCTCTCAAGAATCTCTCTCTCTCTTCGCCTCGGTGGTGGCGGTGGAGCGGCGGCGATGATTCTGTGTCGTCATTCGATTTGTCTCTTTGGTCGGAGGGGCGATATCGCCGGCGGTCGAGAGATTCGACCTGCATGTTCATTACTTCGGCCATTGATGAAAACCTAGAAAAGAAGTGGAAATGGAACGCGGATGGCTCAACTCGGACTGATTTTTTGAAGCCCTAGAGAGAGAGAGAGAGAGAGAGAGAGTGAGTTTGTTATATTATATAAAATAAGATACACAAGAAAGAAGTGGAAATATTTCATTTCGCAGCCAAAAATTACATTCAACTCTATTCTCACACGTACATGAACATGAAATTGAATTTGATCCGAATATGTAATTCGATAATTCATTTAACAATACGAATTCAATAATTTAATAGATAAATAAATCAAATATAAATTATAAGTAATTTGATTCCACAAATAAATAATATAATATGTTATATTATATATTATTTCTAGTGTATTTATGTGTTTACACAATATCAATGTAAAAGGAATTATCTTCGTTAGATATTTTAGATTGTAGATGAAAAATATATTTTGAACAAACTTAAATGTTATATCGATTATTAAAATATTTCTATTATTATTTTCAGCTCTTCTTCTTTTCTTTCTTTAAAAAATTATTTTTTTTAAGTGTTTTTTCTTTAACAAAGAGAAAATAATTTATTTTTATTATTATTTTTCTTTCATATTTTATTTGTTTTCCATAGCCATTTTCTCTCTTTTTTTTTATTTATTCTACTCTATGTTTTGATCTCTTATCATTAATTTTATATAAAATAATAATAATCGAATTATTGGATTGGATATCTCATTACTAACAAATTGGATATGAATTTATTATAAATTATTCGTCAGATTATTGGATGGGATGAAGGAATACTTGTGTCGGATTTGGATTGAATCAACTATGTGATCCGATTCATTTACAAGTGTAAGTGTGAATATAATAACTTTTTTAACCATCATAATATATATATATATTTCTTTTCTTTTTGGCAAAAGGCCTAAAGGTAATTAAATAGTTAAAAAGTAATGATAGACAAGTCGACTAAATTCATCGGACTATATAATAAATTAAATATGTTCATGGATATTTTCACATTGGATTCACACAATATTTGAGCTAAAAAAATCAATAGTGGAGGTGACATTGAACAATGTCAACAACAACAAAAAACTAATGATATTTTTATTTAACATATTTGTAATTTTTCTGTTCAATTTTCATATTTTAACAATATCATTTCTTATATTAAACAATTCAAATAAATTGCAAAACTCTTGTACTTTTTATTCTTTGACTAACAAATTCACAAATGAAATATCAATCCACAAGTGGAAGAAAAGTAGTTGTTCCTTTTAAAACTTTTTTTTCTCAAACTAAAATTTTATTTTCCAGAAAAAAATGATTGGATAAGAGAGTGATCATACGGGCTTAAGGTCGATAAATTTCTTTTAAGAAGACTCAATAATTCTAAAGATTGAGAGAGTAAAAGAGAGAAATTGATGACTAAAGTGAAGAAGATGAACTTGATGCACATTGTGACAGAGTAAGGCTGGAGAGCTTGCAAGAGAAAATTTAATAAAAAGGGTTGAAATGATTAAGATTCAATGTTTTCTTTTTTCTTTTTGATAATTTTTTATGAGAACAAGTTAACAAAAATATGTAATTGAAATACAAAAAGATTTGAGTGGGGGTAGCCCTACCAAACTCTATGGCTCAACTGGTTCGCATACGTTATAGACTGAAAATTCTGACAAACTAAATTTGATGGGAGAAAATACAAGATATGACATTACGTGGGTACACTTTTTTTTTTTTTGTATATTCTAGTATCATTATTCAATTAAAATTTATCTTGAAAGGGAAAACTAATAGAGAAGTACTTAGAGTTTAGAAGGATGAAAATTATACTAAATTATATAATTGAGGGTTAAAGGATTCATTTCACAAGATAAACACAACTCTAATCGAAAGCCAAACTTCCAAACCAGAGACAAGGAGTTGTAGAGCCCATTGTCTCTGGTTCGAGGATTCGACCTTCAGCCAATGTCTCAATACTCATTTCACAAATATGTGAAAATCAAACTTTCACTTTTCTAACTATCATTCACCAGTTTTTATATCAAAAGTAAGACTTATTACTCTTCAACACATGCTGGTTATTTCATTTATACCTCTTGCGTATTAATTTAACTCTTAGAAGTAATTATTCTTATGTTGTTCCTAATTTCTTAAGAGCTAACCATGTAGCATATATAGGAGTCTTCTTGATGAAGTGGTTAATTATTTGTTTAGAGGTTTGAATTACAAGTTGCTTTTTTGTACGACAAGTCTTCAAAGGTGTCTGTTTATTTTTTTAACATTCTGCATTAGACAGGTTATAATAAAAAAATGTTTAAATTGTGCCCATTTCAAATTTTCTTTCAAATTTTTATTTGTGTAAGAGAGGAAATATCAGCTTATTCTCACCCTCTGTCATCTATGCATCAGTGCATGTATGGTAGCAAATGTGTCGATTAGTTGATGATTTAGCATGCTTCTATCAGTTTAGGTAGAGACAAGACTTGAGCCACTTTGCTGGACCATCGCCCAAAAATTTTCACAAAGTAGACTATCCTCATCATCTAATGACTATATATTGTGATTAACGGTGATAAAGATTAGTTATTGATATAAAGGTTCATAAGTTAGATGGCTGGGATTATGTGAATGGTATCCGTTTTGGATTGTAATATGAAAGCAGAATTAGAAATGTGTATCAAAAAGCGAAATCAGCCAAATTACTCCATCAGATAAGAGTATTATGGCTACTTGAATACTATTGTATGTTATTCATGTAAGTTATATTGTTTAGTTGCTAGGAGTTAATATACATGGAACAAATCAATGCTACATATTATGAAACACTTTTATAGGTAAGTTGCACCAATCCACTAAAGCCCCCATGGGGACTTGAACACTCAACCTTCCATTTGGAAGGACGAGATACCACTTGAGCAAAACGTTTTGTGGTACAGATTATCTAACGTTTCTAGGAGCAAACCAATTATTTTCTTCTTTTTTTTTTAATTTCTTTTTTAATGTAGAACATCTATCAATACCTCAAACTTTAGTCAATGCATCTCAATTTCACACAAGAATGGAGAACATGTTATATGTACGAGTATTGGAATTTGCAGGATCTATCCCAATGGACAAATGCAAAATGTAAAACTCCTGAGAACAATAACAAGCCATTGGTCTTTAAAGAGTTAAGGAAACTATGGGAAAAGAATGATCCAAATCTTTCGTGGAAGAGAGAAGATTATAATGAGTCTGACACATTGTTGTTGGATGATTCTCCATACAAGACCTTGCAACTTTCAAGCTCGTTGTTTCTATTTTAACTTGATTTACATCAAGCCTCATTTCTTAAGTTCAATTTTGATAGTTTGATTCATGCCCTAGTTCTTATTTTTTATTGTGTAAATATTATCATTTAGAGGCACACTGCAATATTCCCTTATTCATTCAACTACATTGACTTGAGTGACGATTTATTATGTATGGTGTCTTCCAATATAATTTCTTTTTTTTTTCTCTGTCTTCATCTTATTTTTGTTTATAAAATGTATGATGTTTTATATATATTCAGTAATTCCTTCCATTTGTACTCATGACAAATGCAATATGCTTTGAGCCTTCGAATGAATCAAATCTGGTATATGGGTGCTGAATCACTCGATTGGGCCCTTGAAAATGATGCAAACCTTTATAATTGGAAATGTTAATTAGATGGCTAGATGATGCACTATCCTCAGAAGTACAAGTGTGGTTACATCTAATTGATCGTTTCTCTATAAAAAAAAATTATTGTATGGTGTCTTCCAATATCATCTCTCTCTCTTTTTTTTTTGGTCTTCATCTTATTTTTGTTTATAAATTTATGATATCTTACATATATTCATTAATTTCTTCCATTTGTACTGGTGACAAATGTAATATGCTTTGAGCCTTCGGATGGATCAAATTTACTATATGGGTGTCAAATTACTCGATTGGACCCCAAAAAATGATGCATATACCTTTATGATTGGAAATGTTAATTAGATGGCTAGATGTTACACCATTCTCAAAAGAACAAGTGTGGTTACATCTAAATTGATCGTTTCTCTAATATTTTTTTTGTTGCACATTATGCTCATTAAAGATTAGATAGTTACGATGTTAAATGACTTAACTAAAAGGTCCTAGAGGCGATCTTTGAGTATATCTAGAAGATTTAGCTATTGCTAAAAATATACAGAAGTTTGCAGAGCACCATCCATTCGGTCAAAATGCAATCAGTGATACAAGTACACATTGAGAATTCTATCAAAGAGTTTTGGAAGCAACCAAAGGTTAATGTGATTCTAAGCATATCTTTCGTCTTGCTTATGCCATGTATGAGTTTTTTTCTTTTTTATTTTTTATTTTTTTGTTTTTTCCTTGCTTGTTATTATTATTTTTTTCCTCTTTATTTTTTGCCCTTCTCATACTTTTTTCTCTAGGGAGGGGTTCACATCATATACCTTGTCACATTACTATGTCGAGCATAATATGCACACTTCTATACTAGTGTTGACGCAATGTCTGGTGACAAATGGTCATAAGACAATGTAAAGGAGCTGCTTACTTATTGGAGAACCCTCATAGGCTGAGGACTGATTTTAAGGCTTTTCATGTAAAACTTTTTACTGTAAAATGTTTTTATTTTTTTTATGTTTGGAAGTAAAACTTTTTACTGTAAAATGTTTTTACTTTTTTATTTTTTTATGTTTGGAAGTAATCCTGAAAATATTTTTCGAAAAACCTTTTTTGGTATTTGGCTTTTGAAAATGTATTCTAGTGTTTGGCTTCTAAAAATATTTTCTGAGTAAAAATTAAAACTCTTAAATAAAATTCAATCGCTAGCTTACTAGAAAACCTCTATCCATATGTAGGTTCTTCCATTTGTTAGGATTAATTATTTTATATGGAAATAATTTTCAACAACTTATATGTAAGTGGTGGTATTCTGGATTGGGTAAATCAAACTCCCACCGATACCACCAATCAATGGATTATTATCAAATATGCGACTCGACACTACCGCATTACTATTTTATCTGAGGATCATATTCTAGTTCAATTTTGGGCACCCATCAAAAAAGCAATATGATGTTTCCTTTTAACTTCAAACCAACCTTTTGATCTTACGACTATTCTGTCCCTTTGCAGTAAGTCTAGGAACTCCCTCTTATGAAAGAGTTTTGAATCCTTCCTAACTATTAGGCTGTTACACTGGTAATGGAACATGTGCCATTTGCAATGGTTGTTGACTTTGAAGAGCAATTGTCACTCCTGTAGCTACAGCCTAAGCGATCATAGCTACCAAATCAGGAAGAAGTTCTGCATTTTCACCCTGAACATTGTCCTAACCCTAGTTGTGGTTTGCATTCCTTCTTTTATAGGGTGGCATCTGAATAAAACCCCAATAATAGACTAAAACGTATGGAATACTACCTAGATTCTATTTATCAAAATACGCAACGCAGAAGATACCCTACGACGAACCCTTAAAACCCAAGGACACTTAAACCTGGAATGCTCTGATACCAAATGAAATACCCCCACAAAATTTTGCCCATAAGGTGGCGAGTCTCATACACAAAACCTAGTGATTTTAACAGTTGATAACAACAAGCATAGAGGACAAAAGATAGAATAAAATAAATTTTAAAAGTTGAACAGAAAATTCCACTGAATTGAAATATAAACATTAAATAACTGAGTACTTGTTTGGTAATATAGTTTGGAAGTCCCATAACCCGAGGACCCCTGAACCAGAAAAAAAAAAACAAAAGTTTGAAACCCTAAATTAAAACCAATAACCAAAGTATCCATAAAGTTCATGGTTTGAATTCTTGAAGACGAAGATAAATTCCTACCTTGAGATTGATGAGAAGAGATGTCTGCCACAGCCAACCCTAAAACTCTATCTTCGCGGTGGAACCTGTCTGGGACCTAAAATATCAACAAAGTGGGTTAAACCCACGAGCAAGTCCTATCTACTACATCCCAATCAGAGAACCAATATACATACCCACAATATGAGGGACACAAGAGAAATATATAGATATAACATACAAGACCTTCCTTAACCAGTTAATGTTTTCAAAACAATAGTCATCCTTTACAATGTTCTATCAAAACCCTTATCATGCAAAAGTGAACACATTCTTTAAGTTCAAAAGAAATAAAACATAAACATGTATAATATCAAGTTTAAGCAATCCTGACATGCCACCATTTTTATCCTTTGATACCTTAATAGGTATAGGTATAAACATACTAGTTTATGTTTACAGAAATAAAAATCATCTTATACATTGTCCCAACAAACCCGTATCATTCAATGAACAAATTCTTTAATTTCAAAATAAAGGAACATATGCATATATTTTATCAAGTTAAATCAATCTTGACATGCTTCTGGAAATCCTTATATGCCTCCTTAATTTGAGATACCTTAATAAGTATTGGCAATCCTAACATGCCTAGCAATCCTTACATGCCTCCTTTATTTTTTTTTATAATACCTTAATAGGTATTAGCAATCCTGACATGCCTGGCAATCCTTACATGCCTATTTAATTTTAGATACCTTAATAGGTATTGGCAATCTTGACATGCCTGACAATCCTTACATGCCTTCTTTAATTTTAGATACCTTAATAGGTATTGGCAATCCTGACATACCTGGCAATTCTTACATGCCTCCTTTAATTTTAGATACCTTAATAGGTATTGGCAATCCTTACATGCCTCCTTTTTTAGATACCTTAATAGGTATTGGCAATCCTGACATACCTAGTAATCCTTACGTGCCCCCTTTAATTTTAGATACCTTAATAGGTATTGGCAATCCTGACATGCTTGGCAATCCTTACATGCCTCCTAAACTAACTTGCAACATGAACATAAAAAAAAGTGCACAATTATTTGAAATGCACAAGACATAAGAGTTTAAATAATCGGATATCCAATCATCACAAGGAGATAACTCATTTATAATTAAACTAAACCAAGTATATCATGGATAATTAAAATCTCAAGAAGAAAACAGTTAAGACTGAAAAATTAACACGACTATCCATTATAAGATCAAATACCCAATTAAGCCCCCAATGCACTCAAATCTTTGAGGGAGTCTAAATCTAACTGTAATCTAGGTTTCCAGGCATATTCTACTTCTAAGAACCCTATTTAATCATTTTGGAATTTTCTGAAATTTGCGGGAATTTAAAAACTATTTTTCTAGTAAAAAGAAAATAAAAATAACTTGAGGCATAATTTGGGCCCATATTGGACCCAAAGGTGGGCGTCGCGATTGGGGCCCAAAAATCTCTTCCCCAGTGCAAGCGCCACGCGCCCAGGCAAGTGAGGAAGTGCCTTGCGCTGGGGCTGCTTCCCAATGCAACAAGCAGCACGCACCT
Organism: Cornus controversa; assembly: GCA_026545225.1. Lineage (NCBI taxonomy): Eukaryota > Viridiplantae > Streptophyta > Magnoliopsida > Cornales > Cornaceae > Cornus > Cornus controversa. The sequence goes on along the minus strand of CM048853.1, from coordinate 14,072,591 downwards.
GGGAACTTTTCGGCGATAGTCCGGCCAACTCTGGCAATCGTTCACCTCCATTTTTGTGCCATTCTTCTCCCCTCGACGTCGGCTACCTCTTGGTGTAAAAAGCCCCATCCGAAATGGCCCGAATTAAAAACCCCCAATTCACAAGTTCTATGGTCTTCGTAAAACTTTCAAAATTAAAATCTAATTCACTAACGATATGATTTTCTAAGGGTCAAGGGTTGTTTTCCCATGCAATCCACAACATCAAAGATACAAATTAACATTCTTCACCCTCTTAGATTCATGCTATTGCGATTCCATGTGTATAACCCACATATCATATCATATCATATATATATATATATGCACATATATTTAGTTGGCACAGCAGGTCTCACGAATTTAAATCAACAAAAAACAATATCAATTAACAAACAATTAGATACATGAAATTTTCAAGAATAATTATAGACTCAAAACCTAGACTATGCATACGGATTCAAAGGGGAAGAGATGAATCAAACTTGCCTCTTTGATGATTCAAAAACTCATTCACCCGATCGCTCCTTCACTCCCTTCTCTCTTTCGTTTACTCTCTTGATTTCTGTTCGTAAAGCAACCAGTAGAAACCCTAATTTCCTATTTTCTTTTTCTTAATTATTGTTATTCTATTATTATTTTTCTAAAAACTAAATAAACTAAAAAAAATAAAAGAAATAAAATAATATAACCATAACCCTAACCCATCAACTTAAGCATATCTCTAGCCCAACCATTCCAGCCCAGATTCCTTCCTACCCCAATCTAAAGTATTTAAAAATTTAAATCAGATAATACATAATCAATAAAAACAATTCACATAAAATGATAAAAGAAATATAAAGGCAATGCAATTCACATGAACTAATAAAATGTATAAAGACCAAACAATTCACATGAAATGATAAAAATATAAAGGAAAAACAATTCACATAAAATGATAAAATATAAAGGCAAAGCAATTCACATAAAATGATAAAAATATAAAGGCAAAACAATTCACATAAAATGATAAAAACATAAAGGCAAAGAAATTCACATAAAATGATAAAATAATATAAGACATTTAAATTAAAGTAAATGACGTCAAAATTCCAGGGTATTACACCAAGAGTGGCAATGGGATCATCTTCTTCAAAAACAAGAAGAAAGAAAAATATCACAAATCAGTAAGCAAAAAATGATGGGCAAGTATAAAAAGAAAAATCACATCAATTTATACTATTTACTCCCAAAAGAAAAGTTCAATTCAAAACAAAACCAATTAGACACAAATTTGAGAAGAGTGCACAAAAAATGCAATTAGAAAGAAAGTCACACACACATAGAGAGGGAGGTAGGCAGTACACCCTCACACATCTTTAAGCCATTTAGTTTTTGTGTCTAATAGAGACAAAAGAGAAAGAAACCAATGTATTAAAATGTGCAGCCACCCCAGCCCAAAGAGAAAGTCAGGACTTTGGAAGACAAATCAGTACTCCATTTTAGAAATTCGAGTGAGTGTTTAAGCTCACCCACATTACTTGACCACGCAACCTTATCACATTAAATTAACTTCTAAATGGTATTAAATGTTAAGCACTATTTACACTTCAACAAATGATGATTTTGTTAAGGGTCAAGAAGTTATTCTTTGCATTAGTACCTTAACAATTTTGCATTTCCCTTGCTAAGGATTAGTGAGTGTTTAATGTTCATTAATCCACTAATCTGTAGGGATATATCACAAATGGGCAATCAATAATTGTCTAAAAAGAGCAATAAATCTAACATAGTAAAACTTGTTGATAAGAACATAGATATTTTTTTAAAAAACTATTAAATCCACACTTGAAAGATGCAATCAACACACGGTAAGTACAATTAACTTGCACTAAGATAGCAAATTCAAAAAATTAAGAACTAATATAAAAACAAATTAAATAGTCATATTAGTTTCAATCTCATTTCTCTTAGTTGTTCCTTCCTCTCTAGTATTATGCTATTAGTGTTGAGAATAGAGATGTTATATCATTTAAACTTATAACAAGAATTATCAAATTTCTTGGCTTCTAAAGACATTTACTTCTAAAAAAACTATTAGGACTGTTGTTCCAGTACCATTAAACCTTCAAGCCCAAATTGTTTCAATAATTCTGAGTTCTCCAAAATTTACTCTAAGAATTGTAGAGTGCTCTAAAAGTAGTTTGATATCATTTGTATTAAATCATTCTCTTTCTTCTTTCATTAATTTGTCACTTTGTAAGAGGGAAGAGATGAGGGAATAAAAAAACAAGTTTCCATTATTTGGTATAAGAGAGAGGAAAAGGATGAGGATGAGAGAAGGGGTGAGACATCCCTTTGAGCCCACCAGTTTACTTCCATCCACAAGTGGGTGGAGTAGGAGAGAGAAATTTGGATATTTGTTAGATGAAAGTGAAAAGAGTTTAGTGTCCTCATTCAAATATGATAATTTATATTTTTAGAGGTATATTATTAAAATAATAATAGAATTCATTTCCTTCCCGTCCACCCAACCAAACAAAAGGAGGGACGGACACCATCCCTTCCCTAGGGATGCCTCATCAATCCCTCCCTTCCATCCATTATGGCCCTCTTACCAAACGAAGCATAAAAGTAGTTTCTTCTAGAGTCTTTCAAAAATTAGTTTGTTTTCTCTCCTCGAATGTAAATTTATTAATATTGAGATTAAAGATCCTACATCAATTGTTCATTCCTCTCGAAAGTAAATTTATTAATGCTAAGATTAAGATCCTACAACATTTAAACACTACATAAATACAGAAAATATTTGGTTCCTAAAAGTACATTCATACAGCCAACTCACACGCCCACTATCGTCCCAATAAGGACTTGAACCCTTAACTTCCCATGCAGGAAGAAATACCACTTGAGTTAATGACTTGGTGGTATAAATAATAGACATTTAATTTTTAAAACTATTGATAATTGTTCAACTTCTGTCAAATCGTCACACTTAAATGTTATAAAATTTTCTTATCTATGCGTAACAACACTCCAAAAGTAGCATAATGTAATTTCTACTAAATCTTTTTTCCTTTTTTTTCAATTGATGTCCACAAAAGAGGAGAAAAAAGGTCACACTTTACAAGAGTTATCAATAATTTCGGTATCTAAATACATACATAAATAATGAATTTTTACTTTTAATAACATATTTCATGATTTAGATGCATGAGAGAGTTTAGGATATATAAGTAACAAAAGTAGTAGAGAGAGATTGAACCAAGAAAAAAAAACTAATATAGATGATATTCCGTGGTGTATGTTGTTTGCCAATGATATTGTTTTAGTTGATGAGACTAGAGAAGGAGTTAATGCCAAATTGTAGGTTTGGAGAGAAACTTTAGAACTAAAAGGGTTTAAGATAAGTTTAAATAAAACTGAATACATGGATTGCAACTTTAGTAAATCTAGAAGGACAAATGAGGATAGTGAGGATTGAGAATCAAGAGGTTCAAAAAAGTGAATATTTTCACTATTTAGGCTCAATTATTCAAAATGAGGGAGAAAATGAAGATGACTTTAATCATAGAATTAAGGCAGGATGGGTTAAATGGAGGGGTGCATCTAATATATTGTGTGATAGGTGTATCCCCTTACAATTAAAAGGAAAGTTTTATCGAACAGCTATTAGACCAACCATACTTTATGGTACCAAATGTTGGGCAGCTAGGCAACAACATTTGCATAAAGTGAGTGTCTCAGAAATGTGAATGTTGAGATGGATGTGATGGAAGACTAGAAAGGATAGAATTAGAAATGAACACATTCGAGAGATGGTTGGTGTAGCACCAATTGGAGATAAAATGAGGAAAAATCAGTTAAAATGGTTTAGACATGTGCAAAGAAGACCTTTAACTGCGCTGATCAAGAAAAGTGACAGTCCAAATTGAGGGCAATGGTAGGAGAAGATGAAGACCAAAGCTAAACATGGGTAGAGGTAGTAAAGAAAGATATGATAGCATATGGATTAACTAAGGAGATGACCTTAAATAGAGCAGAATAGAAACATCAAATTCATATAGCCGACCCCATGTAATTGGGAAAAGACTTGGTTGTTGTTGTTGTTGTTGTAGGAAGAACTAAACCATAAGTAGTATAATGGCAAGCAAAAGTTCCAATAAGAACTCTAATTGAACCATAACAATGAATGATTCAATTTGCAAATTAGATGCATGAGATAGTTTAAGATATATAAGTAACAAAAGTAGTTGAGAGAGAGAGATTGAACCATGGTAGTTGTGGTCGATTGTAAATCGATTGTGGTTTAGAAAATTAGGTAATTTTGGTCTTTTTAAATCAAATAGAGTCAAAAAATTGAAATTCTTATATATTAATTTTAGTCTATTTGATTGGAAGGTTATCATTCTTAGCGTGCGGTTTTCCTATTTTCTTTTATATATATATATATTATTTTTCGCGAATGGTGCCTTTTAGCTTTGACAATATGTGTTTGAGTAGTTTTCCTTTCATCAATCCTTGGGGTTACATGGGGGACTGAACCTATACTGGAAGGATGGGAAGGTTATAATTTCATGAAGAGACTTTGTAATTGAATTTAAACTAATGGTGTCCAATAAAGAGGTGTTTGGTGATCTTAGTTTCTCTAAAAATGATCTCATCTGGAAGATTGATTTAATTGACATGGTAGAGGACTAATTTAAATCACTAGAGCAGATGTGGATCAGAGAATTTTTTTTGAAAGGTGAGCTAGGAGTAGTAGTTTGGAAGAAGAGATTTGTTGTAGGAAAAAGTGGAGGATTGGATGGATTAAGGAAGGGGATGGAAATACTTCTCTCTCATGTTAGGACATACTGCTAGGTGGTGTCGTAAAATTTGAGGTTTCTAGTTTCAAAAACCCATCATAGACATTTTAAGTTTCTAACTCACTCCTCATTTCTCTTGCACATACAACACCAATTCACAATGATGTGTTGCATTTTCCTCAAATTATCAATCGTCAAAATCTTCCTAAAAATGGAGGTCATTCGAAGAAGGCCACCTTGCGGAGGGGCCTTAGTGCGCCAAACAGTCTTCCACGGGAAATTCATCCCTTCAAACCCAATGCTCCTATAGAAGGATTTTCTCGACACAGGGTGAGACATGATACAAAATAGATATGTCGACACTTTGAATAAATAGGTAGGACATGAGACATGACTATATATAAATATAAAGTTTTATTTATATCATCTTTTAAGTAAGAAAATTATACAATTTTAATTAACTTTTATACTAAGAGTTACATAATTTAAAATATGATGTTGTTTGAGATCGAAAAGATTATTATATTATATATGTTACTACTTTTCTATTTAGTAAATACAATTATATTTTGGTCCTATATATTTGAAAAAGTTCATTGGCTGCATGCTTGACTTGTGATGATATTTGTATAATGTCAATTTTTCTTTAAAAGAAAAAAGTAGACACTTTGGGGTGTGTCGTGTTGTTTCAAAGATTGATGGACATGACTACTTACTCTTAGATGTGTTTATGTTATACAAGACTTGTATTGGGGATGTCTGGGATGTGTCGGCCAAGTGCACAGTATGTGTCGACTAATTGTCTGAAATATATATATATATATATATATATATATGTATATATATACACACTTTCTTGAAGTGTCTGTCATGTGTTCGGGAGTGTCAATGAAGTGTTTGTTTTTGGAACATGTTTGGCATGAACCCGATACCTTCGTTTTCGAAGTTTTGTGCTTCATATATAAAAGTGAAATATTTATAGTGTTCATTTTGGAGGATGATTGCCCTACTAGAAATGTTGGATTCCTTGAGAAATTATGCGCACGATATATATATATATACACACACACACACACACACTTTCTTGAAGTGTCTGTCATGTGTTTGGGAGTGTCAATGAAGTGTTTGTTTTTGGAACATATTTGGCATGAACCCAACACCTTCGTTTTCGAAGTTTTGTGCTTCATATATAAAAGTGAAATATTTATAGTGTTCATTTTGGAGGATGATTGCCCTACTAGAAATGTTGGATTCCTTGAGAAATTATGCGCAAGAGAGAGAGAGAGTAGCATCCTCATTGACTATGAGCTGATGTAAGTGTAAAGATTGGAGATAGACAGATAACCGGGGCAGAGGTAAATATGGCCTGCAGATAGTCCTTCACATCAAATAAGTCATGAAAATAAATAAGCTAATAAACATGATGTTGTTTTTCATTTATGATAATCAAAATCTAGTGGTTATCAGAAATAATTCTGTCAAGGTGATCATAATGCCAATGCAGCCAACCTGCAACCAAAAATTAATCCTTTTAGTGAATAAGAGGTAATAAACAAGCGATAATGGGCCAAAATTAGAAGGCAAAAATGCTTTTCATTTTCTGTACTACATTCCCATTAAATATCAGTCTCAAGTTAATGAAGAATAGGCCATGATGTAAGGGTAACAACACTAGTCTTCTGTGAATAAAATCTTCTTTTGTCTCTTCTTTGAATAAATTGTCCCTCTAACTCCCTCTTATTCCTTTGATTCTTGACTAAGCCTCTTCTGGTTCTTGTTAGTGTATCTGTCACTACTTGGCTTTCTAGTTTTTGCAAGTGGGACATTCCTTTTTGTTCAATGCTTATATATTTGAGGGTTTGATTTACTCCAAATGAATCAAAGCTTGTTTAGTGGGGGCTGTGGGGCTGAGTAATTTCCCTGTGTTCACTTAATGAGTCATAGCACAAAAGCCCATTAGGACATCCCCTGTTGCAATTTCTTCTCTTGATTGATATTGTAACTAAGCAGAGTCAGCCAACACTTATTGTAAGAGTTCCTGGTGGAAAAGAAATTATTTGGATTTTGGAAGTATGGTTCCAACCAACAATGAGAGTCCTGGCTGCAATTATATGAAACATGACAGTATATAGATCAACAAAAGCTAAAAAAGGGTGTGTGTGACTTAGATGAGTGTTCACTTACAGAACCTTTTTTCCCTTGACTTTATATAAATCATACTTTCGAGTATTTTGCTTTAAAATTCCAATCTACTGAAAGAACATGTTTATTCAATCATCTCTTACTGCAATATGGTTCCTTGGACTATTTTTGAAGTTGAATTGTCAAGTTTTAAACTGTGTCATTGTAAAATGAGATTCAAGTTCAAGGGGCAGTAGAAGAATTATTTCCTTGAACAAATTGATGTTTGTTGGATTGCACAGGATATCTAATTGCTTCTTTATTTCTGTTTTGGACTTTTGGTTAAACACAAAGTTTAATAATTTTTTAGGTTATGTTATTATGCATTCTAAATGTCTTAAAACAAATCCAGGAAGAGGTAGGTGAGGTTAAATTTTTTAAACTCAGTGGTTTAATTTTTTATGTATTATTTTTGGGTATAAGATTGGTTATGTAACTGTGATTTTATGTATAATGTGATCTCTGTGAGGTTATGAATTGGCAGATGAATATATATATATATATATATAGATACACATATGTGTTGGGACATACATACATATATATAGGTATACGCACATATATATACATGATATACATGAGAATATATTGAACAAATCTATGGTTGATTAAGGTTTCAAATTCATGTTTTTTGTGTTGTTGTTGATTGGGTAACTCACCCTTGAGCATTCGAGAATGAATCATAAAGGAATTTAAGTTTAAGTTTTTGAAATTTCGCGAAGAACACTAGAACTTGTGAATTGTGGGTTTTCGATTCGGGCCATTTTTTATGGGGCTTTTTGTACCAATGGGTAGAGGGGATCAAGAGGAGAAGATTGGTATAAAAATCGGGGTGAACGGAGGTTGGAAGACGCCGAAAAATAGGCCAAAAAAGCCCCCAACGCCTTAGGGAAGAAGCACCAACAGGCGCGTGACCCCCACGCGCCGCCTCCACGTGGGGGCGCGTTCGACTGGCCCCGGTGCCGACCGGTGGCCAGAAGGTCATTTTTGGGCCCCATTCGCTGGAGCCCACCTCTGGGTCCGATATGGGCCCATTCCGAATTATTTTTAAATTTTTGGAAAAACTTGAAAATTCAAAAAATTATTTTTTAAAAATACTTTTATAATTCCAAAAAAAATTCCAAAATTTAATCTCATCTTTCTGGGGGTTTAAGGAGCGTGGGTTTTAAATTTCACGATGAAAAGATTTACCCTTGTTTTTAAATTGATTTTTAAAGTGTCAAAAAAATTGGGTTTTTCATCTTCTTTTATTTTAGAAAATACTTAGAAATTTTCAAAAATTCCCAAATTTTTATTGTAGCTTCTTGGATATTAAATGAAGTTTTTTTTTAAATTTTCATCTCAAAATAAGCTTCCCTTGATGTTTAATTAATTTTTAAAGTGTCTAAAAGTTGGGTTTTCACCTTCTTTTATTTGTAGAAAATATTTTAAAATTCCAGAAAATTCTAGAAAACTTTAGGTAACTTTATAGGGATGAAATAAATCTGAGTCTTAAATTTTAGGTGGAAATGAGTTTCCCTTGTGGTTTAATCGATTTTTAATTATGCCTCAAAAATTATATTTTATTTTATTTTGCTAGAAAAATACTTTTAAAAATTCTTGAAAATTCTAAAAAAATTCCAGAATGTTCAAGTAGGGATCTTAGAAGTAGAATAGGACCGAGAAATTAAATTTGAGTAGGTTTTGACTCCCTTGAAGGTTTAGATAAATTGGAGGTTTGATTGGGTGTTTGTTGCTAAAGTAGATAATTGTGTTATTTTATTTACTTGAATGTGTTTTTCCTTTGAAGTTATAACAATCCATGAAATACTTGATTATAGTTTACTTGTGAATGAGTTGTCTTATGGTGATGATCGCATATCGGATAAGTTAAATCAATTTGTTTTGTGCAAATTAAAATCATAATGCACCCTGTTTTATTTTATGTTTCATATTGGGAGGGAGAAATCTAAGGATTGCCAGACATGCCAGGATCGCCAATACCTAATAAGGTATCTATACATCATATTTGGCATGTCAGGATTGCCAAGTGTGTCAGGATCACCAATACCTAATAAGGTATCTGTACATCATATTTGGCAGGTCAGGATTGTGAGGCGTGTCAGGATCATCAATACCTAATAAGGTATCTATACATCATATTTGGCATGTTAGGATTGCCGGTATGTCAGGATCGCCTATACCTAATAAGGTATCTATACATTATATTTGGCATGTCAGGACAGGCATGTCAGGATCGCCAATATCTAATAAGGTATCTATATATTATATTTGGCATGTAAGGATTGCCTAGATTTAATAAAATGCATGCTTATGTTTCTTTATTTTGAAGTTAAAGAATGTGTTCATTGTTGAATGATAAGGGTTTGTTGGGACAGTGTATAAGATGATTTTTATTTCTAAAAACATGAACTAGGTAGGGAATGACCAGTATGTTTATACCTATACCTATTAAGGTATCAAAGGATAAAATGGGGGCATATTTTGAACTTAAGGAATGTGTTCACTTTTGCATAATAAGAATTTGAGTGGAACATTATAAATAATGACTGTTATTTTGGAAATATGAAACTGGATAAAAGAATGACTTTTTGTTAAATCTATGGATTTTGATAAGTGTTCAATTCTAAGCATTTGAACCCTTTTTATTGCATAGGTTAGTCCCGTTTCTACGTTTACCGAGATATGTTTACGGTATTTTTGTGTTTTTGATGTATTACCGGTCTTGTAGTGAAAGGAGCAAAATTTGAGGCTTTTTGCAGCTGAAGAGAAAAATCAGCATTGCAGCCAAGACATCTCGATCAATCGAGATGTTGATCTCGATCAATCGAGATCATCAATCGAGATCTCGATTGATCGAGATCCAATCTCGATTGATCGAGATTCTGCAGAGCCACTTGCCCACTTGCTCACCTGCTCTCCCACTTGCAACAAAATCCCCCTTTTTGCATGACTTAGGGGGATTGTCTGACTTGAACAAGAACCTTGGGGACCTTCTTGATATAATGGATATATATATTGATATATATATATATGTATATATATATGGTGGGCCCCAAGGTTGAAAAAGGTAGCCATAAAGCACAAAGAAGCCACATTTCTCAAGGAGAGATCTCACACACACATCAGAATATACAAGGAGAGACATTCGGGAGAGGAGAAGAGGGAGCTGAACCAGACCTTGAAGCTCCATTTTCTTCATTAATGGAAGAGTGCAAGGTAGCCATGAGCAACTAACTTCTCTACTAGAGTGTTGGTGAAACCCCTAGCCATATAAACTTGTTCATTTTTGTAGCACTTTGGGATTTGTAATTAAATGTTGATTATCTAGTCTAGTGACAATGTACACTTATACATTTCTCTTATATATTCATTTGAAGTGAAATTTATTCTTGTCTTAGAGTAGATTTTGTCATATGAATGCACAACATTTGCATACCACAAGAATTGCAAATGATGGCTAGGTAATGGTACTTTAAATGAATGTGTAGTGCTTGCTTGTATAAACCATGCCAAGATGAGGTAGTTTGGAAGCATGTAGGTTCACTTAGAGAGTAGGGTAATTAGGTAGTTAGTTAGGTTGAAGAGTTATGCTTGTTGAAGATGGATTATGATAGGTTAGCACACACATTAATCTTTCGATATGTCATTGAGATCACAAGCCTAATGACATTGTTAGGCATTTAATTTATGAATCCCATGCTTGCTACACTTATGAACAAGTGAAAGGCTAGTGGTGGAAACCACCCCTAGTTCTCTCTCCCATCCTTTACTCTTTAATTTTATTGTTATTACATTCATGTAATAGTTTTATAAACTAAAACTCAAAACCCTATTTTTAGGATTAAAGTGGAAGTAATCTTTCTTTAAAGACAATTGCGACTAGTCCTCGTGGGATCGATACCCTCTATATAGAACCGTATCTACAAAGATTCGTGCTCTTGTGAGTGGTTAAATTATATTTTGATAAAAAGGGCAAAATTAAGCTTTCAATATAATTCAAGTCCAACCACATCAGATTTCTTTTGTATCCTTTATACTGAAGGTATGTATATTGGTTCTCTGATTGGAATGTAGTAGATAGACTTGCTCGTGGGTTTAACCCACTTTGTTGACATTTCAGGTCCCAGACAGGTTCCACAACGAGGATAGAGTTTTAGGGTTTGGTTGTAGTAGACGTCTCATCTCATCAGTTACATGGTAGGAACTTATCTTCTTCAGGAGTCAGACTATGAACTTTTGACTTTGATTGTTGGTATTAATTTAGAATTAAAAACTCTTGGTCTTTGTGGTTAAGGGGTCCTTGGGTTACGGGACTTCCAAATTGTATTACCAAACATATACTTGCTTATTTAGCGGTAATTTTAATTCAGAGGAACATTCTATTCTGCTTTTAGAAAATTGTTCATTCTATCTTTTGTATTCTATGCTTGTTGCTACCAGTTGTATGTATCTCCCAGGTTTTGCGTATGAGAGTGCCACCTCATGCACGAAATTTTGTGGGGGGGGGGGGGGTATTTCACTAGGTCAGCTCAACCCCCAACCTGGGGCAAGTTCCCAAACCCTTCTAGGCGTTCAAAATAACCATTTTCATGGTTTTTTGATCTTGATCTTTGATTTTTCACCCAAAAAAAATCTCAAACTCAATTCACCATTCTAAACTGTTTTTTCATGATCCATATGAATCACCATTTTAAACTCCTTTTCCATGACATTCTAAATTCCATCTCTTCAAAATTTCTAAAAAATTGCCACTTTTCATTAATTTTTATAAAAATCACCTTTTTTAAAGTCAAAATAAACTTTTTATAAAAAAACCATCCCCTGTGTTTTTAACTCACGTTCTTAAATATCACTATGCCTCATCCAAAATACATTTTCTCAAAAGCCCTTTTTCAAAATTTAAAATTCAAGATATCCCCAGCTTGTCATATTGTAGGTGCAAATTTGTGGGTATCGTTTCATTCCTAAGTGTTCAAATTAACAAGTGAATTGCATTGTTTACAACTCAAGCACAATATAGACTGAGTGTAACTAAAACTACACGACCTGATTACATCACTTGAGCTTGGTCATCATAGGTGAAAATTTTTAAAGTACATGTTCAATTCATCCGGTAAATATCTATATGTTAAATGAGTTCTTGAGATTAACAAGTCAAAAATGAAGGGATGAGAGGCCATCATTTTCTCTATCCCAAGTTAATACAAATATTACCATTGATAACCCTTTTGAGCCAGTTTTATTTCTTTCATTAACCCAAGCTAGGGATCACGATGACGAAGACAGTGAGATGACAGTAAGCAAGTGATTTAATACCTAAGTGATCATGCCCCAAACTGGAGCAGTTTTTGAGTGATCATTAGTTCATCACCCAATTTTGCGTCATATTTCGAGCATAATATAACATTTCTTTCTCAAACCACTTTACCCAAGGCCCCATTACAACCCCAAATAAAGTCCTTTTTGATCGACGATGATTTGTTAACCAAGAAAACTGAACAACATGTGGTTTGATACCGAAGGAACAATACATGTCGACAAAAAATATTTCTCAAATATTTTTAAAAAAAGGTTCATAGGTGCTTGAGAATATAGACAGTCAATCAAATGTCGGTTTGAACATAGTTGAATGAATGCTACTATTTAATTGACCACCTTTTTCAAGGATATCCTTTTTAAAATAAAAACATCTTTTTTGAAGTAAAGTTTTAAGAACTCTAAACAAATGTTTAAAAACTCTTCGGCAATTCCTTGTAAAATATCTTTTTCAAAAATTCTTCTCCTATTTTAAGTCCTGTTTTTCAAGAATCATTTACAATTTTCAAAACATCTTTGGCAAGACTCTTCTCAAATTGCTTTTAAAAGCTCTTATGCTTTCAAATAGCTCTTTTCAAATCACTCATAGTTTCCTTCAAAGTCATCTATGAACAACCCATATTCTCGTATTTGGCCCTTGGGACGAACTACGTTCGACCTGAACTATTTCAATTGGGTTTAGTCATACCATTATTTACTTCACTATTTTCTCCATAGTTCATATAACCATTTACTTCACTATTTAACTATTTATTTATTAAACCAGTCATACCTTTATTTTGGTTCTGTTTACATAATATGTGAATACTCTCTCTCTGTGAAAATTAAACTACTCGTGTTGAAGTGCATGGTTTCTTAGTTTTGGTTAATTTTGAATGTGCTCATCACATAAAATAGGACTAATGATTCTTACAACTGATATCATCTCACGTGGTTTCTTCCAATTTCTTTATTGGACCAATTTTGAATTATGAATTTCTTCTTTCAAATTTTTTGTTGAATATAATGGATCCAATTAGTTTTCGCGTGCTGCCATTTTAGTCTAGTAGCATTTTTTTTTGTTATCATTTTTTTGGCTTAGATAAATACTGTTACTTGCATACAGTGACAATACCCACTATGGGCTCAAGTAGGAGAAGTTACACCAACTGGCATTGGCCTGATGAATGAAGTAGTAGCATTTCTTGTATTCTTCTTGTTAACAGTTCTTTTAGAAATATTTTTTGTACTTGAGCAGTTGACTTCTATGTTTCTTTTATCTTCTTAAACATATTTATAATTATTTAGGTCATAGTTACTTTGATGGGACTTCTTGTTTTTTTCGCCATTGCAAATTTTTTTATTGCCATTTCTAGAATTGTATTCTGGTGGTTTTATGGAAGCTTTTGGATAACATCACTTATCATCTTCTTTGGAGGTGATCTTCTTGACCTTTCTTTTAATGTGGGAAGTATCATCTCTCTTTGTCTCTATATTAATTTTTCTTCCAACCACACTGAGATTGGAGTTTTTTGGAATGCAGGGTGGCATTAACATTGAGCCATGAATGTCTTGTACTATTCATTTAATATTCTTCTTCAAAATAATGTAAATGAGCATGGAAGGCCCAACAATAATCACTTGAAACAGTTGGTGTGCAAGGTTGTCCCGTCTTTTTCTATGGTGAACCAGTTTAACCCTCTGAAATGAGGTCTAATTAATCAACTGATTGTAGCTCAGGAGTGCCTTCGACTTGGCATTGATTCTGAAATAACATCCGAAGATGAAGTTATTCGCTTGTTAAACCCTCCATATCACTATTCGGGGCATTGGGTTTATTCCGATATTATATTGTAGATGTTTCTGTACTCAAGCATGAATATAAGAAAAAGTTTGGTGACTTATAATTATTTAATTATTTATTTTTTGCCAGAAAGCATCACTGTGAATCATATTTGCAGCTTACAATTTTTCTTTATGCTAGTCCCATAGATTATGGTGTGCTTATAGGGGTGATAGTAGATTGTTATTTTATGAAATTCAGTGGTGTTTCTTGTAGCTTACCAATGGATTACTTTCTTTTGGATATGTGGCATTTCTTGGTGTAACTATATTGAAAAGAAGTGGTAAATATTTTTAAACAAGCATTTTGGTTTGGTTATCAGGCAATGGTGGTCAATCCCGAGAAAATATAGGTAATGAAAAGGCTGTTGAAGCTTTTAAGAAGCTTCAAAACGCATACGAGGTAAGCTTTTTGACTTTCATTTTTATCCTTTTAAAATACATTTCTTGTATTATCTGGTTTGTCATATATCACTATGAGCTAGGTTACCTAGGCCACGCTATGCCGCATATTATTATTTAGAGCCATGCCTGGCAGGTAGATTATTGTAGTCATGGCGAATATTAATATTTCTAGGTTATACTTTATTCTTTTAAGGGAAAAACATATGATGATGAATTGAGGAGGGAGGAGCTGCTGAATTGTTTTCATTGGTTTCAAATTGGTTTGGTTTGCATATCTATCTTGTTCCGATCTTCTTATAATTTACTAAAGCATGAGTATGCATTATTTGGCTATCTTAGATAGATAACATCAATCTCAAGCATTCTCTATATTGGCCACAACCCCACGTACATGTGTATTGAATAAAAATGTGCCAACTAATTCTATTTGATATATAATTTAATGCAACAAAGTTGGGGATGTTGACTTAGAAGCCATGCAAACATACAGGATATCCGTTTGGCATTTGACTTATTCACTCGACTTTGGTTTTTGCATTTGTACTCTATTATCGCCTTAAATTGTTATGGTATCTAGCGCTTTTTAGTAGGTTTAGTCATATATTTCTCACTTTATGTGAATTAGCATGCCCACCATAGCTTCTTTTTTGGCCTCGCATGATTATGTTCTAACTATAAAAATGGTAGTTCGCATAACTTTAAAATTTGAGGTCTCTAACTCAGATTTTCTTTATGATATGTATATGAAAGTCATATATAATCTTCTGGGTAAAATATGTTGCAAGCTAAAGTGAATTTCTGGAGGAGTTTAGTGATGTCTACAAAGCCTTTTTTTTTGCCTGGTGATGAAGTCAAACGATATATCTTTCTTTCCTTTATGTTTTGGTAACTAAGTTGAGCAATATTTCTATTGGTTATAACCTTCTACATTGTTTATTTTTGTTTTTTGTCTTTTTTATCTTTGCCTAGTTATGAGTCTAAACAATATTTTTATCATTAATGACCTTTTGCATTATATTTCTAGCTAGTCCGAAACAATGCCTCCATTAGTTCCAAAGTTTATACATCCTTCCAATTTTTCCCACACCAAATGCGAACCATACTTCATGGCCGCCCTTCCTCCTGCTCATACAATGTTCCTGCGAGCCGTGACTCTCAGTATGTTCTTTCAAAAGGTCCAGAAACTCAGAAGTTTATCACTTTAGCCTTAAGGGTCTAGTTGAGTGTCTAGTTAACTATAGCAAATTTTACATGACAAGTTGGCTTTGTTTATTGTCACCAGATTCTTGTTAAGAAAAAGTTTGCTTTGAAGTTCAAAATCATTTTAAGGATACATCTCCTTGTCAGATTTTCAATATATTTGATTCCAACCAAACCTTGTAAGTTGCAAATAAGGGTAAAGTATTAGGGTAACAACATGAATCTTTATGTGAGATTTGTTAGAATAACCTTTGCTCAATCACAGTTCAGTGCAACTTAACAAAGCTTCAAGTCTTTTTATTATATGAATTCTTTTTTATAAAATGGTTTCATATCGTGAATGCATTTTCCTTTTGGCTTTTCTCTCGTCTTTATGTCACTTTTAGTTTGAACCATATCTCTAGTACATCCCTTGATTTTCATTGCACATCACCACTCCATCTTATTGGTTTAGATCGTCTTGTTTGGTTGTCCAAAATAAGCTTTGCATGAAAGCATTAATTTTTTCTTTTTTAACTTGAGATCTACCTATACATCTCATTTTGTTTAATTTAATTTTTTATACATGTCTCATTCTTTCTTTTTTCTCTCTTTTGGACCTTTTGGATAAAAAAAATGTTGTTTATTGACATCCTAAATGATGTAGTACCAAACATAGCTGGCTTTTCTTTAACTTGATCATTAGTTAAAGGCTAGAACACATCCTAGTAGTACTTCTCCCCTTGTAGGCTATGTCTTTCAATCTTCCCTTTAATTACGGATATGCATCATAGATTACAAAATTAGCGAGTTTTGGAGTATTTTGGCCATCACATATCATTATTCTTCACCTCTTTTCCTGGTTTAGTGTAGTAATGTTATGTGTATTTTGACTTAGTCCCTAGTACCATATCTTGAGATTCTAAAGATCCATCAGAGTTCTTACTTGGAATAAAATCTCTCAAAATTTCAAAACGAGATCTCTATTGTTGAGAAACTTGCATCATAGATCCATAATGTTACACTGTTATGATTATGTAGTGTGGCACATTGGAATAAGCCCTTAAAAATATTGAGGAGTTCATTTCATTGCACTGATGGTGGCAATGATCTTAAAATTAAAAGAATATGGAAATTTTGATAATTCAGATATTGCCATAATCTTTTTAACGAAAGTTGATATATTTGGGGAATAAAGTTAAACGCAGAAAAGAAGACATCATTTGGCATCTATCTAACTTGTGACTTGATTTCAAAAGAGTCAAATAACTGGATTGTTGTCAAATTCTTACTAGCTCTTCGATAAATAGAGCTGTTGGAATTAAGTTTTTGTTTTTTTTTTCTGCCTACTAAGTACTAATCACCCTCTTTCCCCCAAAATAAAAGAACGTTCCCATATTTTGCTCACTCCAGAACTTGTTGTCCCTTCTCCTTAGAACCCTCTAACTCTGATGAACCTAGAGGGGAGGGGGTGAATAGGTTCTTCAATTTTTCTTCCTAATATTTGCAAGTTTGACTGACACGTGCAATCACATAATTATAGACACAAATTTATAGAGGAAACCCAGAGTGGAGAAAAAACCTCATCGAACTGAGCTCCATTATGTTTGAAAGGATAGTACAATAATTTTCTCAATCACTTCTCACTCACCCAACTCACAACATAGTCGCTCCAGCACTCAACCCAGTTCACAGCCTCCCTAGGCCTGAACCACTCTCACCAAATCTCACAGCAGCTTTTCTGCTCTCAACCCAGCCTTGGCTTCCCCAAGCCCAAGCTAGCTTACACCAAATCTCACCACAATCACTCACACTCCCCCTATCCAAAGTATCCCAATACTTGGACCATACATAGTGAGAGTGGAGTCAGTTCGATGTGACAAATAACAACTCTTCAAGTTTTTATTTGTCAGTCTTCAATTCTTCAAGTGCAACTCTTTAGGAAGGATAGATATGTAGACACACTGAATCTGATTTCATCAATGAAATTCCAATACTTTGAAGATTTTCAGCAACAAAATTAACTAAGACAATTATACTTGCAACTTGAGATACGAAGCTTGAAGGTTTGTTGCAGCCTCAGGTTAAGTTCAGAGATCACTTGAACAAATATGATTTGTCATAATTCTCATGCTCACATTTGGTTCCAGCTATGTATTCATCATAGTGCTCATAACAGTAACTAGATCCTCAATTTAGCTAGAAGGACAGTGCAACATATTGATATGGAATTCCTTTTGGCCACCTAAACTATTTCTAGCAAAACAGTAGCTAACACAGACAAAAAATACAGTAACAAGTGTGCTCATTTAATATTTGAAAATTAAATATCATTCTTCAGAAAATGCAGTTTCAGAACATGCTTCTAACAGAATAAATTGAGCTAAATCAGTTTCTAGAATGCAAATGCCTATGTGATGATAAATGCAATCCCATACATGACTCTCTCAGACTCTTTAATGGTGTTGCTTAGACAGAACATTTTTATTCACATTAGATTTCTCTTTTTCTAAGCACACTGTCACATTTTGTCCTCTAGTCCATTTTGAAATGAGCCAATCATTGGCTTTTCTTAAAGTGGCAAGTTTGTCCAAAGGAATTTAAATTTTTGTGCATGTGGATAAGAAACACCTAAGGGCAGAGTAGTATATAATCTTTCATGAGTTATGTGTTGACCTCTCATAGATCACTGCATAATTGTATGTATACACACACAAGCACTCCCAAACAAGCCCTTAAGGGACTGATATATATATATACACACACACACACACACACACACACACATATGCCATATTAATGTAATGCATTGCTCTAAGACATATTGTGAATGTGCAGTAATAAAAGAATATTTAAGCATATAAACACATCCAATTATAAGCACATAAAGTGAAATGACCAAAATGCCCTTGAGATGAAGATTTAACTCTAATACCCTAGAGGTTCCTTTTGACATTAAAACTAAGGCAAACATGCTCATGGGCTTCATGGACCATCAAAATCCTACCACTCAACTTTCTAGAGGGGTCAATTACAAGTGGAGTGCAGTGCACAAGTGAGTCAGTAACATAAGTTTTCCTTTTAGGCAGGGCTTGTTCCCGATTTTGAAGAACTTAAGGGATGGTTACATCAACATCCTTTCATAATTGAGTCAATGCAAAACATGTATAAAATTTTTTAATGCTTCATTAAGTGAACTTTGTGTTGGTCCATTTATTAACTCTTCCATCTCTTCTATTTCTCAACACACCACATAGATAGACCCAGACTAACCCTTGTTTTTCTCTTTGGTTCTAGCATGTTAATTTTAGATACCTTAATAGGTATTAGCAATCCTGACATGCCATGGCAATCCTTACATGCCTCCTTCCCAATGTGCAACATAAAAATAAAAACAAGGTGCATCATGATTTAATTTGCACAAAACCAAGTGATTTAAATTATCAAATATGCAATCATCACCGCAATCATTACCATAAGACAACTCGTTCACAAGTAAGGTTTAATCAAGTATTTTATGGACATTTATAACTTCAAAGAAAAATACATTCAACTAAATCAAATGACACAATTATCCACTTTAGAAGCAAACACCCAATCAAACTTCCAATTTATCTAAACCTTCAAGGGAGTCAAAACCTAACTCGAATTTAAGTTCTCGGCCTATTCTATTCCTAAAACCATGTTTAAAGATTCCAATTTTTTTTTTGATATTCTTGGAATTTAAAAAAAAAATTTCTAATAAAAGAAAAATAAAGCATAGTTAGAGGCATACTTATACAATTGATACAACCTCAAGGGAAACTAAATTTCACTTGAAATTTAAATCCCAAGTACATTTTAACCCTATAAAGCTACCTGAAGTTTTTTAGAATTTTCTGGAATTTTAACATATTTTCTAAAAATAAAAGAAGGCGAAAACCCAACTTTTAGACACTTTAAAAAATAAAATGAACTCCAAGGTAAGCTCATTTCGAGATGAAAATTTAAACCCAAGTGAATTTAATCTCCATAAAGTTACAGTAATAATTTGGGAATTTTTGGAATTATAAAATTATTTTCTAAAATAAAAGAAGGTGAAAACCCCAATTTTTAGACACTTTAAAAATCAATTTCACTACAAGGGGAGCTGATTTCGACATGAAAATTTAAAAATAAGTTAATTTAACATCCATGAAGTTAGATTAAAAATTTGGAAATTTTTAGAATTATAAAAGTATTTTTGAAAATAAAAGAAGGTGAAAAACCCAATTTTTAGACACTTTAAAAATCAATTTCACTACAAGGGGAGCTCATTTAGACATGAAAATATAAACCCAAGTTCATTTAACCTCCATAAAGTTACAGTAAAAAATTTGGAATTTTATGAAATTATAAAAATATTTTCTAAAATAAAAGAAGATGAAAAACCCATTTTTTAGACACTTTAAAAAAATCAATTGCACTATAAGGGGAGCTCATTTCGACATGAAAATTTAAACCCAAGTTCTTTTAACCTCCAGGAAGTTACAGTAAAAATTTGGAAATTTTATGAAATATTTAAGTATTTTGAAAAAAATAATTTTTTTCAAAATTTCAACCCCAAGCCTGCCTGCACTGTTCATGCTCGTAGGCAGCCCCTTCCCGGCCTCCATTCGACCCAAATTTTATACCGATCTTCTCCTCTCATCATAATCTATCTATTGGTACCAAAAGCCCCATAAAAAATGCCGCTAAACGAAAACCCCCATATCACAACTTATAGGGTTTTCCAACAAATTTAAAAAAAAGTTAAATTTAAATTCCTCCATGATCCATTCTCAAATGTTCAAGTGTAAATTTAATCCAGCAAGAACCACTCAACAAACCCCAAATTGCTACAATAAACGTCCACAAATTTAAACTTAACATATCATTATACTCATCGTATATATGTATGCATGTATCTATATGTTTGTAAATAAATAATCAACACCAATCCTCAATTGCCAATTTAATTTCACAAACATCATAATCCACAGAAAAAAAAATTAGATATATAAAAATCAATTGTATACCATAATGAAAGATTTTAAAAAAAATGCAACAAACAATTTACACATTACAGGATTTAATCTATGTATACAGATTCAAAGGGGAAGAGAAGAGTCGAACTTGCCTCTTCGATGATTCAAAATCCGTTCACACGATCGCTCATTCTCTCCATCCTCTCTTTTGTCTACACTGAGTTTCTGTGTGTAAGCTAACGGTAGAAACCCCAATCCCCTCTTTTCTTTTCTTTTCTTTTATTATTATTATTTTTTCCAGAAAACTAATTAAGACTAAATAAAATTAAAAGGAAAAATCAATAAAACAAACCCTAGCCCATCAAAAATAAGTACACCTAGTCCAACCATTCCCGCCCAACTCAACCCAGATTCCTCCCTAGCCCAATCCAAAATTAAAATAAAGAAAACATAAAGACCCAGTCCAAATAAAATAAAATGAAATAAAATAAAAATAAAGTAAATTACACCACAATATTTAAAGCACTCAAAGAATTTAATCCAACCAATAAAGCAATTCAATTTAACTAATAAAAGAAATAAAACATTTAAATTAAAATTAAAAGACCTCCAAAATTACGGGGTATTACAGTTGTTTAGTATTGAGGACCACTAATAGGTCATGATTCATATGGACCAATGGAATTGTCTTGCTAGCATCTCCAGAAATGGTTACACTTACTTTCAAATTATCAGAAATGAGATCGGCCCATTTAATTTTAGCTTTTATCACATTTCTTAGAAGAATTTTGAATTAAGTTCAAATGGAATGGCTAGTAATGAATAGGTGGTATTAAGTTCAAATGGAATGGACCTTCATTTCTTGTATATTTGTAATTTGTCGATCAACTAGACTAGTCTCTTCACCACTCATTTGATACGAGAATGCTGGTCATAGAGCATCTGCTCTGAGGGTCCTCTGTAAGTTGTTGCAAGTAGTGGTAGGGCATGATGTTTCTCAACAAATATACAATTTAGTCTCTATCACTCTAAATTCTTTAGCATGAGTTGGAAGACAAAACCATGTTATCTTTCTTGTGCTAATGTCTTTCGCAAATTGCCATCTAAATCGCTCTTTACCACTCATTCCACATTGCAGAGGTAGCATTCACTCTATATATACCCATATATGAGTCAGTCTACAACCAACACAAGTCTTTACATTTTTAACTATCAAAGCTTTCATTTGTTCTGCAAGCTCATTCTAAACTTCAGAGACAGAGAGAGAGAAAGATTTACATATAAAAGTATACAACAATGGGTTTTCGTGTGCCTCGTATTGTTCAAGCTAAGCAAATTCTTCTACTACCTTCTTTGACAGCAAACCAAGCAGATTCGACAGTTCTAAATGTTCCAAAAGGCTACTTTGCTATTTATGTTGGGGAGAGTGAAAAGAAGCGATTCATGGTTCCAATATCATACTTGAACCAACCCTCATTCCAGGACTTACTAAGTCAAGCCGAGGAAGAATTTGGGTTTGATCATCCAATGGGTGGTCTCACAATTCCCTGTAGAGAGGACATCTTCATTGATATCATTTCTCAGTTAAGCAGATCATGAGACAATTCTATGCATATAGACACAATTTTGTAGGCAATAGTCATCATTTCCATGTACAAATTTCAATTTTGTACCTTTTTTTTTTCCATAAAGAAGATTGGGGATGAAAAAAAATGGCCCCTTGTTTCAATATATTATAAAAGCAAAGATCATGTTGCTCTCAAACAATTTCGAAAACAAATACATTTATCATCATCATCATCTTTGCCTTAGTCCTGAATAAATGGGTTGACCACATGAATTCTCACCAATTTCGAAAGTAAATATATTATTTCGTCAAATTCTTTGTTTCTATAGATTTTATATCAACTTTGGTTGCATTTTTTTTGTTGCCTAATATAATTTGTAATTGCATTAATTAATCAGGAAAATCACAGAAAAAGAGGGGAAAATTTATAATTTCATGGCAATAGGGTATTGAGATGTCCTTATCTCAAATAAACCTTAGCTTAATTTCACATTGTTCTAGAGAATAATAGTCGAAACTTATATCTTTGTGAAGTAACCGGTTTAAAGCTCACCTCCTGAACATATATGTACCACTAACATTAGTTTTCCATGGATAATAAAATTAGACTATGTCATTTTCAATTGCTAAAGGCCAAATTTTAACGATGATTAACAATGAAATGCTAACTTGATGATCTATTTAATGCGTCGGTCTTTAGTCCACTTTGTTAGCCCTAAGGTTTTTAACAAAGAGCAAAAACTTTATTTTAATGTTTAATGATTACAAATCTTAAAGTTATTATATTTAATGTCTACTTGAGTTAGTCGCTAAATAGACTAAATTAGGAACACAACTCAAGAGAGCTAGTGGATCAAAATGACAAAGACAAAGAACAAATAGTACTTAAAAATAATTATTAAAGCTCAAGAAGGAACCAATGCTGGAAGATTAAAGACGTCAACCTAGTTAGTCTCGGTGAGTGCTAGATTTAACCGTAAAGTTATATTTGATATGATCTAGTTGAAAGCTCGTCTCTCAAGTAAAATCACTACAGGAACCTTGCATAAATTGAAGCATATCATTTAAAGATCAAAGTATCAGACTATCATG
This sequence comes from Cornus controversa, assembly GCA_026545225.1. NCBI lineage: Eukaryota > Viridiplantae > Streptophyta > Magnoliopsida > Cornales > Cornaceae > Cornus > Cornus controversa. Next base: position 14,049,234 of record CM048853.1, on the reverse strand, counting down.
CCATGAAGGCTTTTGACCACAAAGTGTTTTCACACTAGTTAGTTAATGTGACTTCTACGGTGCGAAAGTGGTTGTGAAAGTTTAATAGAAACACATCTAGAGGGGCTGAATATGTGTGTTTGAACTCATTTGCTGGATTATTCAATTTATTTTAATTTCAGCGCAATTTTTTTAAAAAACAACAAATTCACAAAGCAATAAATAAAGTAAAGTAAGAGATGACACCAGATATACAAAAAAATCCAAAATGAGAGAGAACCATGGGAGGCAGAGCCTCAGGAAAACCAATCCACTATGGTCAAAGTAAAGTACAATAGACTTTGTCTCAATTTCACACCCACCCCACTTTGCCAAGTGTGAGTTGCGCGTTGCGGAAGTGGTTGCAAAAGTTTGATTAAAACCTAGAGGGGGTGAATAGGTTTAAAATTAATCCAAGTTTAAGTCCAATTATAATTAAAGCAATTCCACAAAGTAAATAAATAAATAAAAAATAAAAAGCTTCCAAAGTCTCAAACCCGAGACCTATCACTTTTAGGTGAAAGCACTTGCCATCGCACCAAGGTAAGACCTCTAAAATAGGTAAATAATATAAAGTGTAATAAAGTAAAGAATGCACCAGAATTACATATTGAGAAAAAACCACGGGTGAGGCTTGTAGTCCTAGAGAAACAAATCCACTATCATCGAAACAAAGTACAACAGACTCTGTCCTAAACTCACACCCACTCTACTCTGACAAGAACTTGATGTGGAATACCTAAGGCTTACTCTTGCAACTCTCTCGTCTAATTGTTGCAGACTTTCGGTTAATGCCACAATTCTTTCAGAAAGGTAACTGGAAGAACACGAACACTCAGCAAGTATTCTATCCCATTCGTAGTGCGATCTTCTTCTCATTCCTCACCAACGAACAGTTGTAGAAGAAACCAAACGACTTAGTAGCTTGATCAATAAGAAATCTCTAAAGTAGTCTTCGAATGATTAATCAAGCAAAGAGAGAGACACATCCTAAATCACTCATAGTGTATATATGTGTGTGATTTCTTAAAATATAGACAGAAAAATAAAGTTCTTTCTTTATCTCTAAAAGAATATTTTTTTATGTATATTGAAATCGTTATAAGAGAGAAATCATATGAGGTTTTTATAGAGGTTAAAACCCTAATTTTTCTTGAAAAACAAGTTTAAAATCAATTGAAAATGAATCTTAAAGTTTAAGGAAAGTTTAGAGTCAAAACCCGGTCAAAAAAGGACACTACAGAGCCAAAATTCCCCATTAGAAGGCATGAACCGGTCCAGCCCATTCTTGGACCGATGCAAGGCTTCTGCCTTGAAGAATTGAAGTCTCAAGACTTCATGGATTGGTCCAGGTTTGAGCTGGACCGGTATAACCTTGAAAACTCTGCATTTTTAATCCAAAACCCTAATTTTCAAGGTCGGAACCTCTTGTTTCGAAATATATGTGTTCTCACCACTTTATCTAGACTACGTGACTCTCATATTTGATCAATAATGTCCATATTCAATTGAAACCATCCAAAAACTTCAATTAATCAAACTCTTATTCAAATCATTGATGTCTTCTTTTGAAGTTTCAAGCTCCATGTTTTTAAAGACCATTTGCATGATTGGTGTAGAACACTATGCTTACTCTGAGTCTTCAAAGATATAATCAAGTACAAGAATATAAATAAAATATTATAACTCGATCATACTAAGTTTTGACACCGAACATTGCCAATTATAAATTTATACGTCACACCAATAACTTGTTAGAACGCCTCAAACTTACTCTTACGACACCTCGACCAATTGCTTCAAACTTCAGACTGATGCCACAATCCTTGCAGAAGGGTAGCTAAAAGAACACGAACACTCCGTGAATATTTTATTCCCTTCGTAGTGCGATCTAATTCACCTTTATTCACAAAACAAGTAAATAATTGAAAATCAGATGTCCTGATCGAATGAAGAATCCTGAACTAGTCTTTGAATGGTTGATCAGATAGAGAACAACACGCTAAATATCACTCGTGAATTATAGACTGATAAGAAGATGAGGTCAACAATGGGAGGTTGCAGCTTTCAAAAGCAGCAGTCAAGACTGGTATGAAGATCTCTCATGTATTTATACAGATGATTTGTTCTTGCTGGTTAAGACCAGTTATGGGACTGCTAAGGCTATTTCAGATATGTTTGAAGAGTTCCAAAATGTAACTAGTTTAAAGATAAACAAAGATAAAAGCATGCTTATTTTTTTTAAGGCTGTTAGAAGGAAAAAAGAGAATTAAGAATCTTTTGTAGTTCAGATTAGGCTCCTTCCGCTTTCAAGAACTTTGGGTGCCCATTTCTGGTAAATACTTGAAAAAGTCTGATTTTAATCCTCTTATGGATAAGATTTCTAATAGATTAGCTACTTGGAATAGTTGTAAACTCTATATTGCTAGCAGAGTGGAATTAATTAAATCCTCAGTTATGTCATTTAAGTATTATTGGTGTTATGTCTATAAGATTCCTTGCTCTTGCAGAATTCATTTATATAGGAAGTTGAAGATGTTTATTTGGGATGGAAACGAGGATTTGAATAAGTTACATCAACTGAGCTGGAAGAGGCTGTGAGATATATAATTGTAATTGGAAAATTTTGATGTCAAAACTTGTTGATCGAGTTGTAATTTTTGTTTGATCTTGTGTCTCGATGTTCGAAGTTGAACGAAAAGTGTCTTGATACTGTGGATTTGATGAGGACATCACTTAGAACAGGTATGTGAGTGAGGACACTATGTTTTGAAGTTTGATGGACTTAGGACTTAGAAAATATGCTTTAAATGTACAAATTGAATTTCTTCAAAGTCCATGAGGACCGGTCCAACTTCTCTCAGAACTGTTGAAATTCTACATGTCTGAAAAGTCCCACCGGTTCCCAAAAATTAGGTTCGGTCTGACTTTTTTTAGGACTTTCAAAATTCTAAGTGTCTGCAAAAGTCCCACCGGTCCCCAATTTTTAGGACCGGTCCAACTTAGCAGATGCATGTGGAAGTTTCCTTTTTGATCCGAATTGATTTCCTAGTCAATCCAAACTTCTCTAAAACTTTCCTTAGATGTTTTAAACTTGTTTTCCAAGTAGACTAAGGACTCTAAACCTTATAAATACCTCTTTATGTTCAACCTAAAAAGGGGGGAGATAGAGACTCAATAAATTAATCGTTAGACAGGAATATATTTTGGAAGCTAAAAGAGATATTTATAAGAGAAAATCTTCATTGATTTTTATTTTTGAGAGCACACACACACGGAGTGTTTAAGTTGTGATGTTCTTCTTCATTTGATCTACGGAATCTTCAAGACATTATCAGTCTACACAGTTGATCAAGAGTAGCAGAGGTGGTTCCTTGAAACTACAAAGATTTTATCTGAAGAGGAAGAGAAATAATCACTAAGAAGGGAATGAAATACTTGCTGAGTATTTTTATTCTTTCAGCTACCCTTCTAAAAGAATTGTGACGTTAGCTGGAAGTCTGCAGCAGTTGGGACATGGAGTCGTAATTGTAAGCCTGAGGTGTTTCACATCAAGTTCTTGTCAGAGTGGAGTGGGTGTGAGTCTGGGATAGAATCTAATGTACTTTGCTTTGAGATAGTGGATTGGTTTCTCTAGGGTTTTCTGCCTCACCCCCGTGGTTTTTCCCGCCTTGGGTTTTCACGTAAAATTCCTTGTGTCATCTCTAACTATTCCTTACTTGCTCTATTTATTTTGTGGTTGGTTTGGATGCTTAATTGGTAATAATTGTGGGTAATTAATCAATCAGAAAAATTGGGCAAGATGACCTATGCACCCCTTCTAGGTCTAAAGATTAACGTCTCACTCTAAATTCACTGAACTGTTTCCGCACCGCGTAACTCACAGAGGCTTACCATGCCCACTGCAGAGTGTGGATTTGGAATCAGGAAATTAATTGATATTGATTTTTCAACCAAATACATTATTACTTGGGAGTTTATACAGAATAAGGAGAAGTTGTGGGTGCAATTTTTCAAAGCTAGATATTTGCAAACATCAATTTTTTGGCATACTTAGTTCAGTAGAAGCACTCAACTGTTTAGAGACAAAATCTGGAGGTGAGAGCTTTTATGTTGAAGCATTGTTGTTATAAAGTGGGATCAGGTACTTCTTTCAATTTATTGTATGATCCCTGGGTTTCAGCATGGCTCGTATTATTAAAGCTAAGCAATAAATGCTGATCACACCAATCAATATAAATTTTGAAGTAATTTGCAGTCAATTTGAAGATTCCCAAGTATGGTTTCACTTGTTTCAAATCTTCATAGGTGAGATCTCTCCATCATTTTTTAGCAGTTAATACATTTTCATACTAACATTCTGTAGGTACAATGGATTTGTCTTGCGTGTTGGTGTTTTTGTTTATGACATGCTATAACCTATAGCCATAACAAGAATTTGGATTCACTAGTTCTTCTGTCAATTACATTTCAATGTACTCGACAATCAGTGGGGTTTGGCATGCTCTTAGAAGCCTTCATGAGAAAATTACTTTCTAAATTGCCACACTAGTTTAGAATTGAAAATTGTACTAACACTGACATCTTTCAGGTACATAGTTGATTCTTATGTGAGAGAAAAGAATACAGAGGTTTTATCAGTTCAACAGATACAAACTTAACCATATAATGCTTAATATATGTTACTATACAAGAGAAAGACTGGAATTTGTATGTCTCAAGCTTGACCTTGGTCCCATGGGCTTTTGGCTTTTTACAATTGAAAATTACAGTCTAATTTTATTGTCTAAGCAAAACTAATATTAGTAGTACATGTTCAGAAGGAGAGCATTAAAATGGTTATTTAACAAATATATCAGTTTTGACTGTTATTCTCTAGACTAGTGTGCAAATTAAGCTAAGGTTTAGTTGAAATAAGGACATCTCAATAACCTATTACCCTGAAATTATAACTTTTCTGCTCTTTTTCTTTGATTTTCTTGATTAATGCAATTACAAAATTATATTAGGTAACAAAAATAAAATAAAATAAAATAAAAATGCCCTCCAAAGTCTATATAAAATCTATAGAAACAAAGATTTTGACGAAATAATGTCTTTGCTTTTGAAATTGTCTGAGAACAGCATGATCTCTACTTTACAATATTTTGAAACAAGGGGGCATTTTTTGTCATCCCCAATCTCCTTTCAGAAAAGAAAAAAAAAAGAAAAAACAAAACAAAATTGAATTTGTAGATGGAAATGATGACTATTGCTTTACAAAATTGCGTCTATATGCATAGAATTGTCTCATTATCTGCTCAACTGAGAAGCGATATCAATGAAGATGTCCTCTTTGCAGGGAATTGTGAGACCGCCCATTGGATGGTCAAAACCAAATTCTTCCTCAGCTTGACTTAACAAGTCTTGGAATGAAGGCTGGTTCAAGTATGATATTGGAACCACAAATCGCTTCTTTTCGTTCTCTCCAACATAAACTGCAAAATAGCCTTTTGGGACATTTAGAGTTGTTGAAGCTGCTTGCTTAGCATTAATAATATGAGGCACGCGGAAACCCATTATGTTGTATGAAAATATTTCTCTCTCTCTCTCTGACAAACTAGAAAAGAAATAAGGATTTCAAAGAGTATGCAGAACAAATGAAAGCTTTGAGAGTAAAGAATGCTAAGACTTGTGTTGGTTGTAGACTGACTAATATGTGTGTATATATATATATATATATATATATATATAGATAAAAGGGTATGTAAGAAATCCTGTAAAATTTAGAATGAGTGGTCAAGAAATATTTAGGTTTGTGAAAGATGAAGGATCACATGGTAAAGCCCTACTAGTGCTTGCAGTAACCTACAGAGGACCCTCAGAGTAGATCCTCTATGGCCATTATTTTCATAACAAATGAGTGAAGAGACTAGTGCAGTTGGTCCCAATAAAAATGTAAGGACCGGAATTATTTTGACCGGTTCTGGGTAAATTTTGACCGAATTTATTTTTTTCGAATAAGTTAAATTCGGAGCAAAGGTGGATATATATACATGGAATTGTATATTTATAAAGAGAGGGAGAAGAGTGAGATCGGGAGAGAGAGAACCGAGAGGAAGAAGAGGCTTCGGCGGCAGGTGGGTTCTCACGACGGGGCTTCGCTTGGTTCGATTTTGGGTCGAGCTCGGAAGGGTTCGGCTCATGGCTGGGTTCGGTTCCGTTGAAGAGGGCCGACGGCAGCTGATGGTGGCTGTGATGGTGGTTCCGGCGGTGGTTGCAGGTGGGTTCGGTGGTGCGAGCTGCCTGGTTCGCAGCTTCGGCTGGTGGTGGTTCGGCTGAGCACGGCTGGGTCGTGTTTGGCTCGGTTGGGTTTGGGTTCATGGTTCGGCTGAGTTTGCTTCCATGGTCATTGATTAGGAGGTGGTCCGATAGTGTGTGGGTTCGGCCATGACGAGTTTTGCATGGCTCTACATGTTTTGGAGTCGAACTTGGGATGGTGTGGCTTGATTTTGGAGTTTAAATTGTTGGTGGTCTCGGGTCTTCATTGGCCGAGTGCACAGCTTGGTTGCGGCAGTTTTAACAGCTACATGATGTTTGTTTGGGGTTGGATCTTATGCACGGTAGTTTGCTGGGGCATAGTTCAAGGTAATTACAGGGGTTGTGAGTTGTAAGAGATGATGGTATATATGGTTTTGAATTAAAGTGGGCTGTCATATTGGGTTTACTTGAGATCATTTGGGCTTAGATTATGAAGTTTGGATGCCTTATTGGTCATTGAAATGGGACTTTGTGAAATTGGGTTTGGTCACCAATTGAATTAAAGATTGGGTTAAGCGTGGAGATGGAAAAGGAAAGGAAAATGGTTCATGGCATTGTTCGTGTGGACTTCGACACTGGACTTGACCGAGCAAGGAAATGGACCGCTTTGCGGGCACGGACACAGTAAAAGCGGGACCTAAGGCAAGTTGATTCTTGCCTCTATCTCATATGTATATTTAATTATGTTAAGTAATTTTACATATGTTCTTAATTTGATCGTATGTGTAGTTTGTATATATATATGTGCATATATGTATATAAAGGTGGATTATCTATATATATATATATACGTGCGAGGTGAGGATATATATATATGTGGGTATATATATATGTATGTGTGGGCTTGGAGGGTAAGAGCAGTGTTACATTCAAATGCTGATTTACATTGTTATATGCATATTTAGGGATTGACCCATGTAAAGTATGCTAAATTACATATGTATATTTAGTTAGATGTTGCCTTACACGCATATATGATTCTTTTACATGAGTTGAATATACGTAAATATATATGTGAGTATACATTTGGTGTAGTAGTTGAAATGCATGCTAAATTGATTATGACATAGAAGGGCATTGGAAAAGCATGAAATATGTGAAATGTTATGTATGTTTTTACTACCTACATGGGTGACATGATATATATATATATATTTGCGTGATTGTATATAGTTGTAAGAATGCATGTTGGTTGCTCGTAGTAAATGCATGATTGGAATGAAAGCATGATTATATTTATGCTAATATACGTATACATGTGATTATATGCAAGATGTGACATCTATATATATGTTGTGTATGTGCAAATGTGATTATGAATGATTTCCATGAAAAGTGTGTTTATTGGTGAAAACGTGAAGATGTGGTGTTTACAGATTTATGCATCGAAGAAATGACTTTCTTGAAAAATGCATAAGCATGATGGTTTCCATGATATGAGTGTGATGACATTGTGACAATCTTGAGGTGAAAGGAAAATGCATTGATTTGACAAAAATGCATTCATGGTGTGGATAAGTGCATGGGTGTGATTATATGCACTATATATATGATTTTGGGGCAGGAGTGTGAAATTAAGATAAGGGGAAGGCCCCTAGGGTGAAAGACCCAAAACTTGGCCAAGAGGAGGTGCTCCCTTCGGGTTAGTAACCCGATAAAGCACAAGCAGAGTTTGGGTGCCGAAGAGACCCTTACTATTGGAGTGATGAGAAAGCCCCCTATGAATTAGTTTGGTGTGAGTTATATACGTATGTATTTGCACTTATGTGAAGCATCATGCATGATTTGAGAAAGGTGGATGTTTGGTGCATGAGCATGTGCATTCATGCATGATTCCATGGATCTTGTTGAGTAGGTGACGTGATATGTGATTTTCATTGTTCATGTAAATGCTTCTGTTCATATATGTTTTCTATACATAATGACGTTGGATGTGTACTACCTTGAACATGTTGTAAATGATTCTCATAAGTCATGTATAGTTGATTTAAATGTTCATAAATGCTAAAACTGCCATGTGCATTGTTGGTTCATGTATGCTAGGAGTGGCATGACTTTAAATATTGTGATATATTTAAGTGCATGTATATTTTTGAGAATATGTGAGGATCGACCTGCTGCTGCGATGATAGCATGGTTCTTCACACCTTGTTGGGCCTTTGAGCTCACCCCCTCCCAGGTTTTGCAGGTGTTGCTGATTACGGAGTCAGTTAGAGGACTCATAGTACCGGTGGCAAAAGTAGTAGTTAAATTCTTTAGAATTTAATGTATAACTAGGACATTTGGATTAGATGTATGGAGCGATTATGGTGATTCAGTTCCTTCAGAAATATTTCATTCATGTGATGTATGTGTTTTATACGGACATTCAAGGACTGAGACATGTATATTTTTGATTATATTATGCATGTTGTAGAAATGCTGGGGGGACACGTGCCCAGAAGTGTCCATTTTGATTGTTAGATATAAATGCTGGGGGGACACGTGCCCAGAAGTGTCCATATGAATTGTAAAGCAGGTGTAATTTGCCAGGAGCTGATTATTTAGAATGGGTCATGCCCGATTTTTGTGAAAATCATTTGCAAGGGCCATTGATGATCTTATGCCACCTGAAGGGTGTGCATATAGAACGCTTCCGCAATAGAATAGATTAAAATGAGATTAAGGTGTGAGAACTTGAGGTGAAATTACGGATTCACCCCCGTTTCCCTCGCTCCTAACCGGGTGTCGGAAACCGGGGCGTGACAACATGGTATCAGAGCTCTAGGTCAGAATACCTAGGGACGACGGGTGATGGTCGGATCACGTTTGGGATTATGAGGATTAGATCAAGTGTCTGATACCAACAACATGGTATCAGAGCTTAATTGGGTTTGAATACCTAGGGGCGACGGGTAAGGGTTGAGGATTTGAGGAACTCTGGATTGCTGTTAAAGCATTAGGTTTGAAAACCTAGGGTATCAAAGTCATAGGTTCAAATACCTAAGGACGGATGGTCAAATCACATGTTGGTTTGGAGATAGGCAATGGTTGATAGTTGTCTAGATGGTAGGTTTGATTACCTATGGATGATAGTGGAATGATTTGCTCGGTTTGAGCAATCCAAATGAAAGATTAAAGAGTTGGGGTGTGAAACTGGTTTCGGTTGGTAAGACTCCTAGAGTTGGTTGAGTTTAGACCTTTGATTTGGTGATTAAGTCTCATTAGTGAGCAATGAATAGATACCGCAAGGGATGTTGCGAGTATTTAAGTCCTTAGAAATATTGAGGGACTTATGAGATTGACGAGCGTTTCGCCGAGGTTGGCAATTGGGATTGAGATGGGATACAAGGAAGGCATATTGCCGGAGTTGGGCTAACTGGGAAAAATGGCCTGATCAAACATTTTTCTTGGATTAGCGTTTCTCTTACAATACGCCGGCTCTTGTGGATGTTGAGTTGTTTCGTCTGGATGACGACAGATAAGAGATCCCTCATGGTAGGGATACATCACTGGAAGTGATTAGTGTGGATAGTCAAGGTTGCTACCTGAGACTACAGATGTGGATAGATTGGTAAGTGGTTACCAATGAGTACAGAGGATGAGAGTATGTTGGTTTGAACCGCCCTAGAGTTTGTGTTCTAGTATGTGTGTGTAGTAGGGGGACTGGGCCGTGTTTCACACTTGCTCAGGCAGAGGCACTTACCAGATATATTACAAAACTATACATTTTCAAGTTGTATCTGTTGGGAGGCATAACCATGTGATACTTGAAGACATATGTCTTTAATGGACCACAGTGCTCTACTCTCCTGACCACTCACTCCATATGAGAAAGCTAGCCCATATCACATTTGAATTTGATCTATATATATCTATGTTCCAACATTAGCTACCCACATCACAAAGCTTCTCTTGTTCAACAAGCTCCTACGGATCAATTACTTGCAACTTTTCCAAGAAAATCACTTGATAAAAATAATGGGTATCCGCTTGCCCAAAATTGTTCTTGCTAAGCAGATCCTCCAGCAGGTTTTCATAACTCCAGTGGCTAGGGCTATACCCAAAGGCCACTTTGCTGTTTTTGTTGGAGAAACCGGGAAAAAGCATTTTGTAGTCCCAGTTTCATACTTGAAGAATCCATCATTTCAAAACTTGCTAAGCCAATCTGAGGAAGAGTTTGGATTTGATCATCCAATGGATGGTCTCACCATCCCATGCAGAGAAGAAACCTTCATTGATCTCACTCTCAATTTGAATTGCCCTTAATTAGCAAGGAGAAAAAGGCAAGGCTAGCCATATGATATAGACATTCTAACACAATTGACAAAAAGAAACCAATTGCTCCAATTTTGAACTAGGAGAATTGGTGGTTTTTTTTTTGTATATTTAATGTAACCCCTTTTCGATGAAGTAACTTGAGAGTTGAATTTCTTCACATCAATTGTGTTGCTTAAATTTTTCTTTCCATTCTTACTTTTTCTTTTCGTTTTTGTTAGTCCAATAGCCCTTTCAATACAAATGTTGCTAATCTCTCCCTTGCATATATATTTGCTATTAACAATATAATTGTGTATGGTGTCATTTTTATTTACCAAAAGCCAAATCTATTATGTGGATTCACACTTGATGTGGCTAAACTTGAATTATATTGTAAGCTTATTTTTGCCCCTTTTATCAAATTATAATTTAACCACTCGCAAGAGCATGAATCTTTGTAGATACGGTTCTATATAGAGGGTATCGATCTCACGAGGACTAGTCATAATTGTCTTACAGAAAGATTAACTCCACTTTAATCCTAAAAACAAGGTTTTTGAGTTTTGTTTGTAAAACTATTGCATGAATGTAAAAACAATAAATGTAAAGAGTTTAAAAGTTGGGAGAGAGAACTAGGGGTGGTTTCCACCACTAGCCATTCACAAGTTCATAAGTGTAGCAACCTTGGGATTCATCAATTAAATGCCTAACAATGTCATTAGGCTTGTGACCTCAATGACATATCAAAAGATTAATGTGAGCACCAACCTATCATAATCCATCTTCAACAAGCATAGTTCTTCAACCTAACTAATTACCCTACTTTCTAAGTGAACCTACATGCATCTAATCTACCTTATCTTGGCATGGTTTATACAAGCAAGCACAACATATACATTTAAAGTACCATTACTTAGCCATCATTTGCTCTTCTTGTGGAAGAAACAAATGTTGTGCATTCACAAGATAGATTCTACTCTAAGACAAGAATAAAACCAAAATCAAATGAATATATAAAAGAGATGTATTAGTGTACATGGTCACTAGGCTAAATAATCAACATTTAAGAACAAATCCCAAAATGCTACAAAAATGAACAAGTTTACATGGCTAGGTGTTTCAACCACACCCTAGTAGAGGAGTTAGTTAGTTATGGCAGCCTTGCACTCTTCTATTGATGGAGAAGATGAAGCTTCTTGGCCTGGTTAAGCTCTTCTTTCTCCTCTCCCGAATGTCTCTCCTTGTGTATTCTGATGTGTGTTGAGAGATATGAGAGAAATGGCCTCTTTGTGTGCTTTATGGCCTCCTTTTCAACCTTGGGGCCCACCATAAATATATATATATCAATATATATACCAACTATATCAAGAAGGTCCCCAAAGGTCTTGTTCAAGTCAGACAATCCCTCTAAGTCGTGCAAAAAGAGGGATTTTGTTGCAAGTGGGAGAGCAGGTGAGCAAGTGGGCAAGTGGCTCTGCATAATCTCGATCAATCGAGATTGGAATCTCGATTGATCGAGATTTTGATCAATCGAAATCAAGTCTCGAATCAATCGAGATCTCGATTGATCGAGATCAACATCTCGATTGATCGAGATGCCTTGGCTGTAATTCTGACTTTTCTCTTTAGCTACAAAAAGCCTCAAACTTTGCTCCTTTTACTACAAGACCTGCAATACATCAAAAATACAAAAATACCGTAAACATATCTCGGTAACATAGAAACGGGACAAACATATGCAATAAAGAGGGTTCAAATGCATAGAATTGAACACTTATCACACCCCCAAACTTACACATTGCTAGTCCCTTAGCAATGCAATATCACAAAAATGAAATTAACTATCTTATACAAAAATTGAATCATGCTCAGTCATCAACTAGATAAAGGGTGATTGTCCGTTCTTGTCATGCATGACAAATGCAACGAGTATTACAGAACTATGTGGTCATTAGAAAAAATGGACTTTCACAAACTACAAATAAACGACGGTCCCCACATAATGGCCAGTCCGAACAAACATACCAATTCCAACCCCAAAATCCTCTTTAAAAAGTGAACATGCATTCTAACGCGTGGCTTTTGTCATATTTGGAGAAGAATAAGAACAAATCTATTTTTAAAAGAAAAACTCATTGAAACAGCTCGACACTGCTGTTCATTACTGCAAAACATACATGAATGCTCATGTGCGGATGACCGTGCAATGCTTATCTCTTTTTGCTTTCTTGTAAGCCCATGTAGTGGCATTGGGCCAATGACTCCCAAATCAATTGGTTTTAGGGCATTAGGTGAAAAAACACCCCTCAGACTTAATAACCAAGCTTACAAGGCGATGAACCTAAGCAAGCCACCCGGTTGTTATTGCTCAACTTTGCACACTTATACGCGAATACTCCCTGCTTTGAGGCATAGAGATCCGGTTTATTCAGTGAGAAGGCTTATTGCATTTATTTTATAATATTTTTTTTTACAACAACCGGAAGAACTCATTCTCTAAGTTGTTCAAATAAAAACAGAAATTTACAAAATTCTCCATCGGACTTATACCCCACTATTTAAAATGTATGTGTGCGGATTTGTGCGGTTAAGGACAAATTTAGGGCAAGAACAATACATGTTCCTATTTGGACAAAAATGTAGACTGTTCTAATCTATTACATAGCTTGCAAAAGTGCAGGCATTTACAATGTTAAAGTTCTTAACTACCTGCTGCATTTACCTCGGACATTTATTCGATTGATCTTCCTTTTAAAAAGCAAGACATCATAGCAAGCATGCAAAAATGTATCAAAAAAAAGAAAAAAACTGCTCTACAATGACAATCAACACAAAGACTGAACATTGCATGCATATGCAAGTGGTAAAGCATACCGCACCCCCAAACTTAAACGCAACATTGTCCTTAATGTTTGGATAAGAAGAGCAAGGAAAGATATTACCCGGAGTGCAGAACGCGACAAAAATGGTAATCCAACGCGGGCGGTCATCCTGCAAATGAGAAAAACCTGCACGGAACACCAACTGGATACCACGAGCATGAAAAGGAACAAAAAGTATATGAAAGGAACATAATAAAAGAATCCTGTACAAGCGGACAATGCCGAGATCACTACATATCTAAGGCTTGTTTCCCAATTGTCTAAGAGGTCTATGCGATAAGATATTGACTATCTAGGCACGCTAACGTATAGCATGCAAAGGGGCTGCTTTTCTTTATTCACGCCATACTGTGTTGAAGCAATCTCAACAGTATTGGGAATTGAAACCAGGCAGTAATAAACAGAAATCATCAACTGAATCGCATATAACAAGTAAGCAAGTGGTACTACATACATAGTCAAAGTATAGAGAACAGATATATTGACAGAAAGCAAAAATAAAGACAGTAAAGATAACACATGGTATAAAAGAAAAGATAACTGTATTATATATATATATGAAAATGAGTTCAGTACAAAGTGTATATGCAGCTGGAATACTCATAAAAAGAAAGAAAACATGGCCAACATGGCCTATAGAAAAGCAAAGAAAGAAAATAATCAAAAATAAAACATAAAAGACAAATAAAAGCAGCTACTCAAGGGCGGGTGGTGGTGGTGGTGGCTCGGTGGGAGTAGAGGTGGAGGTGGAAGCTCGACCTACAAACAGGAACTGTAGGTCCTGCCGGAAGGCCCGGAACTCTTCTAAAATTGCCCTCTGACCCTGTGCCAAAGATGTAATGTCCGATCTAATGCCCTCCAACTGACTCTGTGTCACCTGGACGTGCTCCTCAAAACCCTGCTAGAGCCGCTCAACGTCAGCTGCCAGACAGGAGTAGCCAGTCGCTAGGATGTCATGCCGCTCTGCGACAATATCTATCTCATCCTCCTCCATCTCCTCATTAGATGCCTCACCCTCTGCAGGCGCACCCTCATCCATCTCCACTGGGGCATCCATGTCAACATCCTCTGGTGGATCGCCCTGGTAGTCTTGTCGCTCCAAGTGTCGCCTCACCCTCTCCCACTGAGTAGGTGTGAAGCGGGTGGGCGGTGCCAACTGAATGTCAGTATCACTGACCGGTATACTGGCACGGCTCAGGAAAGTGGCGAAGAGGAAAGGAAAGGGAAGCTGCCAACTCGCTGCTTGCCTCATCTTCTTATTGACAAAGACGTCCCAGATCTTGAACATCTGCCCCCATATCAGCGACGGGACAAAAAACCACGTGCCCGTGTGGAAAGCGTAAAGGCAACGGAGGAGGTCACCTCTGCGCTCTGCCACATGTTGCAGAGGACACACATTCTTAATGAGAATGGTGTCCAAGAACCATAATCTACTCGGGCACATCGATTGGACATGCAGTTGTGACTGGGCGTGGTAAACTCCCTGCCACACATGTCCATCACAATGGAGAATAGTATCATGTCTGCTAGAAGCTCGGCCTTGTAGATTGGTCGATCGTCCTGGTCAACCATATCTGGAGGCTGCTGGTGAGGGATGCCAAGCATCTGCGCGATCTGGCTCAGAGTGAAAGTAATCGTCGTGCTGCCCACGACCGTCTCCAATGTGTCTGGCGCTATGCAAGAATATGTCATACGCTCGTAAAAGACCTGCACCAAGCGTTCGTGCGCCACATCAGTGGGCGGCACACATAATCGGCTGAGGCAACGCCTCCTGAGCTTTGCTACAGCCCACGAGCTGTTAGGATGCATCTCAAACACTCTCAGCTCAAATCTCTGCTCTGGGTGAAACTGCCAAGTCCGAAAGGCTCGCCCGGGCACATCTCGAACAGCACCGGGGGCATTCTTCACCCTCGCCATAATCTCAGAACCGTCTGCACTTTATTCCAAAAATCACGTAAATAAAAAGAAAATAATATACTAAAATAAGAATGAAAAAAATGAAAAATGAGGTTATAGTCCATAGTGCCGACACATGCATTCCAAGGCACGCTTGAATCGACTCGATGAGGTGCACTAGGAATCAGCGTAAGCAGATGCAACCGAAACGATGGGGCCGCAATTGCAACCCGTATATCAAGCATTCAAAACAAAAAATAATGCAACATCTCACCCATATATGCACTCCTACCCCCGAAACCCGTAAAATCCCATTATGAACATAGCGAATGCACCATTCCAACCCAACATCATCGGTCAATGCTTATTACGTCAAGAAACTAACAAAAATGGCAGCAAAGTAAGCAAAATAAAGCCATGCATCACGTACCTCAAGGTGAAGATGAAGATCGGTGCAAAAAGATGAAGTCCCAACACGCAGCCGCGAAGAGATGAGCGTGTGCATGTACGTGGAGAGCTCGGACTACGGCGAACGACGGTGGATGGTCGGGAATGGTAAATACTTTAATTATCACCTTAAGTGAAGACATTATGAATTAATTTTGAATTGATCAATTCCTTTAATTTCTTGGTTTTCTTTAAATTTTATAAAGTAAATTTGATTATCTGTTCGGGTTGCTTGTAAAGAAATGAGCGTAGAAACCAAGTAAAGTCCACAAGTGTTTGAAAAGATATATGTATTATGTTGTTTTGAAGGTTTTTGATTCTTCAAATTCTCAAGTATCCCCACATCAAGTTTCTAGTCATGGCAATTCATCTACGGTTAGCACTTTAATTTTTTACATGTTAAATTCATTTCCATTATTATTTTTTATTATGTGCACTTAATGAATTGTTAAAAAATACTGGGTAATTCAACTCAGATGAGCAAAAGTCAAAGTTGAAGATGCTTTTATTAAAGAGAAAAAAAAGTTTGAAGATGAACTGACTGTGTTTCTTAAATTTCCTTTATCACATCTATGTTAACTCCTTTGTCAATGTGGAAACTTCTTTTGGCACTCTAGTATGATGTAAACTCTTTATTTTGTTTGTTGGTTGCATATATATATATATAAATATATATATATACTAGTACTTGACGTATTTTAAACTTGACAATTCGATGTTGTTGCAATTGAGTTTTAAATTTGAAATAACTCTCTTGTTTAAATAAGTAGGTTAGTTGCTGCTTGAATGTTTGTTGTTATTTGTTTTTTGAGATGTATTAGGTTTCTTGGGTTTGTATTTCTCATAATGTTAGGAACCTTGTTATAGCTATGGTGGACTCCAGGATTCATAGAAAATGCTCACTAGATAATTCTTGATAATTGTTTGATTTATGTACAGGTTAAATTCCAAAACAAATAGATTTCTTTAGGGGTAAGAAAATTTCAACAACAAAAAAAAATTAGTACCAGCATTTATAAACGCTGCTGATAATCTTATAGAAATTCCATTGCCAGCGTTTCAAAAATGCTAGTAAAAATTTAAACTATCACAAGCATTTATAAAATGCTAGTAAATATTGGAAGTATAACATTTAGTTCAATCTACACCAGCATTTGGTATACAACCGCTGGTAATTGTTTTGTATCAGTGTACATATTAAAATGCTGGTAATGGCCTTGCAACACAGGAAACACAAGCAGACTTTCGAGACCGCTGGAAGATTGCTGATAAAAGAATTACCAGCATTTTTCATAACTTTCACCAGCGTTTCTGCGTGCTGGTGAAAACCAAAAATGTTGTAATGTTCACTACAGAATATACCAAAAATTCAGGACGTGACAACTTAATATTAGAGCAACCAGGTTTGAATACCTTTGGATGAAGGGCTAAGGTTGAACGGTGTGTGTAATGACGTTGTGTACATACACTTAAGCTTTATAACTTATTATCAGGAATATGTTTATGTGCTTACATGTTTGGAATAACATGCTAGTTAAAGGATATTTTAGTATGGCGTGACGTAAGCATGATAATAGTTTATTGGATGAAGGGCTAGGGTTGAACGGTGTGTGTAATGAAGTTGTGTACATACACTTAAGCTTTACAACTTATTATGAGGAATGTGTTTATGTGCTTACACGTATAACATGCTAGTTAAAGGATAATTTAGCATGGCGTGACGTAAGCATGATAATAGTTTATTGGTTGGTTATATATGCCTTGTGTTTAACTGTCTTCTTGTTATCTATATAACAAGATACCACCAAGGAGAGTAGGTAGGCATGGTGCTAACGCTCCACAGGAACCAATAGATAAGGCACAATTTATACGAGACATGGTTGATACCATGCGACAAATTGCAAGAGAAACTCAGGAAGAGGAAGTGCAAACACAACCAAGGGTTGGTCTTAAAAGAATGATGGTGGTTCTGAAGGAGTACAATAAGTACAATCCACCTAACTATATGGGCGAATCTAATACTTTGGAAGTGGAGAATTGGATAGATCAAATGCTTAAGTTTTTGACCGCCTTACCTATTGATGAAGATCTAAGGGTTGGCATTGCAGCTCTTCACCTCCAAGGGGAGGTGGATAGATGGTAGAATTTTGTCAATGATACCCACAATACTGATTCGTGTGTGAGTGTGACTCAAAAAGTATATCAATTAAAAATTACCACACTTCGCAATAGAACGAATTCCTTGCAGAATAAGGCTATCGAAAGGGGTGTCGAACCTCAGGGATTATGGTATGACAAGTTGGAATACAGAATTAATTCTAATTAAATTTAAGAGAAAAGAATTCTAATTTTTAAACTAAACTAATTAAAAAGTAAAATAAAATAAATCAAAGTAATTAGGAAGTGAAGATAGTATGAGAGAAATCTAGGGTATTTGACTTCACCACTAATTCCACAATCAATGGTCAATTGAATCAACTATTGGGAATTACATCATGCATAAGTGGTGTCGG
The DNA here is from genome assembly GCA_026545225.1 of Cornus controversa. Taxonomy (NCBI): domain Eukaryota; kingdom Viridiplantae; phylum Streptophyta; class Magnoliopsida; order Cornales; family Cornaceae; genus Cornus; species Cornus controversa. The sequence continues at coordinate 14,030,939 of CM048853.1, read as the reverse complement.
TGGCTACAAGCTCACCTTCATCCGTCAAGAAGATAACATATGATTAAGGCTAAGTCATGGACTATCTTCGATTGGCATGGGTCATCTGCCTAACTACTCTAATCTAGGGTGCAGTATGGTTCATCTTCTTTAGGCATAATCCATCAAAGCTTTTGATGATATATTCAGTGATTAACATTGTGTAATAATCGCTCTTATGATCACAGAAAATAAGAGCGATTGAGTTCAATAACAACAACTAAATATCTAAGACAAGATAAGAAATAATTGAAACTGAATTTACAAGACTTTTATTGCTCAATTCTATAATAAGAATCCTCTAAATTACACAATCTATGCATGTATATAAAGGTCCTCAATAATTAAAACAATCAAACCATTGATGTTTTGTTAGGGCTACATCAAAACCCTTGTGGATGAACTAGCCGCTCATGGTAGAAGAAGAAGCTTCAACTGTTGAGGAAGAAGGCATCATCTTCATGACTTCTGCGTATGACTTCGTTCTCCAATGGCTCTACAAAGTATGTCTTCCGTTCTGTTCTCTGCCCTCTTAGACTCTCCAATCTCTGCTATCTCCCCAACTCAGCCTCTAATCTTTCACTTTATGCCCCAAGAGAATACACCAAAGTCCTAATTCAATTAGGAATTAATTAGGTTTTCCCTTAGTACTAATCAGGTGGGTTTTTCTTGCTGACGTTCGGTCCAACGTTTGACCTACTAGAAGTCCGATTCACGGAATTTTTGTGAAATACAAAAGTGTGCAGAATCGAATTTCATTTGATCAATGTAAAAATTAAGTCGATTTGAGGCTCTGAAATAACACTTCTAGTCCATTTTCCAAAACGGAATTAAGATTGTATTATGCGCAAATTTAGGCTTTAGGCCCGAAACCTTCTTAAGCAGCTGTAATTCTCTTGGACCTCTTCCTTGGGCTGATTTGAGTTAAAATAAATGGTTGAATGGATTTCCTTGATGTAGGCTTCATCTAACCATCTTGAATGTCTTCTTTAAAAGCACAAAATCTTGGTTTTAGCTAAAATAATCATTAAGGCCCTGAAAATACAGAAAACACTAAAACGAAGTAAAATAACAAAATAATCTACCACTAAGAGAATAAAATACATAAGTGAAGAGGCTAGAATGAGTAACATTCAACGCCTATCAAATACTGATGCAGTGGAATGGGAAACGTTCAAGAAGCTCTTTTTCAAGAAGTATTTCCTAGTAACGGCAAAGGACCGGCTGAAGCAAAAGTTTATTGATCTCCTTTAAAGATATGAGCGTGATGAAGTATGAGACCAAGTTTACTTCCTTGACTCATTTTGTACTTGAGATGGTGGATAGTGAGGAGTTAAAAGAAAAGAGGTGTGTGAAGTGGCTTAGGACCTCCAAAAGAAAGACGGTGTTGATCTTGGACTTAATGATCTATGCTTTGATGATTGAAAGGGCTTTGATAGCCGAGGAGGATACACAAAATGCTCAGAGGATACAAAATGCTCAGAGGATATGAGGTGCTAAGGCATAAACTAGGAATGCAAGGCAGCATTTAGATAGTCAGGCAAAGAAAAAGTGGAGGAGTAGCACATTATCTTCTATAGGGAAGTAGCAGGCTCACTCTGAACCATCAGTGCCTCTACCTATTGGATCTTCACAATCTATGGTGATATGTCATCATTGTCAATAGCTAGGTCATTACAGGCAGCCAGTAGCACCAGGAGAAGAGCTGACTTGCTACTATTGTCATTAGCCTGGGCACATTAGAGCAAACTATCCTCAAAGATAGGGTACTTAGAGTGGGACTGGATCCCAGCAACGTACTGTTTAGTCTTCTATGATTCAGTTTGGTATTATGGCATTGTCACCACCTCAACTAGAGTAATTAGTTTATGGCTCTCGGGCAGCGAGAGGGACTACTAATCCTATTGTCTCTAGTCAGCAGTCAGGATTTCAAGGTACTGGCCAACAGGACCATAGGACACGAGAATGTGCATTCACACTTACTATGGCAAGGGATATGCTTGGACCGTCAGTTATCCGAGGTATTTTCTTGGTTTTTAGCTCGTGGGCTAGGATGTTGATATATTCAGGTGCATCACATTCATTCATATCTATTGCATTTGCTTTGGGTTTAGATGTGTCTTCTCTAGAGTTAGTTTTGTCCAATGATACACCAGTTGGGGGTAGAGTTACCCTGGGTAGAGTTTGTCGGTCTTGTGAGATCAAGGTTGCGGAATGTCGATTGGTGTTCGAATTTATCCCTCTGGATATAATTGGTTTTGATTTCATTCTAAGTATGGATTAGTTATCTATATTTAGAACCACCATTGATTGTTTTCATGGAAGAGTGACAGAGTGTACACCCAAAGGTTATTGTTTTTATTTTGTGGGAGAGCACAATGACTTCTACATACCTACATTACATAATTCTGGCATTCAAAATAGGGTTAGATGCTTATTAGCTAGTTTATTGGCTAACGATGGGGATATGACTCATGTGGAATTACCACTTGTGCTTTGTGAGTGTTTGGATGTGTTTTTGTAGGACTTGATAGAATTACCTCCAAAAAGAGAAGTAGAGTTTTCTATTGATCTTGCTCTTGGTACCGTGCCTTTCTCTATGACACTGTATCGTATGGCAATAGTAGAGTAGAAGGGGCTAAAAGATCAATTACAAGATTTGTTGGACAAGGGTTTTGTACCTATAATACATTGCCTTAGGGAGCTCTGGTACTCTTCGCTAAGAAGAAGGACGGATCCTTACGACTTTGTATTGATTACAGGAAGTTAAACTGAGCAATGATCAAGAACAAGTATCATTTGCCAAGGATTAATGACTTATTGGATCAACTCAAGGGTTCAAAATATTTTTTAAAGATTGACTTGAGGTCCAGTTATTATTAGTTGGGGGTTAATGATGAGAATATACCGATAACCGCTTTTCATACTTGATATAGACACGATGAGTTTCTAGTGATGTCATTTGGTTTAACGAATGCACCTGCAGCATTCATGGACTTGATGAGTCGTGTCTTTAGTGTCTACTTTGACAAGTTCATGGTGCTATTCGTGATGACATCCTTGTGTACTCGTCATCTATAAAGGAACTTAAGAGTCAATTGAAGATTGTATTACAAATTTTGAGGGAGCACCATTCGTATAACAAATATGAAAAATGTAAGTTTTGGCTAACGGAAGTAAAGTTCCTTGGACATTTAGTGTCGGAAGGAGGAGTTTTAGATCCTTCTAAGATTAAAGTCATAATGAGTTAGGAAAGGCCAAAGAGCATATTTAACATACGTAGTTTCTTGGACTTAGCCGGATACTACCAACGCTTTGTGAAGGATTTCTCACGATTAGCGGCACCTATGACACCATTTACTCATAAGGAGGTTAAGTTTGTTTAGAATGATGCTTGCGAGCATATGTTGATGGGGTTGAAGGGTAAGTTGACTAGTGCTCCTATCTTAATTATTTTCGAACATGATTTGGGTTATGTTATCTATTATGATGCTTTACGGAATGGTTTGGGTTCTGTTTTGATGCAAACCAAGAGAGTGGTAGCATATGGTCCCCGACAGTTAAAGACACATGAGCAAAATTACCCCACATATGAGCAAAATTACCTAACTCATGAATTAGAGTTAGCGACAGAAATTTTTGCATTAAAAATATGGAGACATTACTTGTACAGGAAAAATTTCAAGGTGTTCTCCGATCACAAGAGTTTAAAGTACCATTTCTTACAAAAGGACTTGAACTTGAGGTAATAAAGATGGGTGGAGTATATGGAAGACTATGACTTCAATTTATAGTATCACCCAAAAAAGGCTAATGTGGTAACCGATCCCTTGAATAGAAGTCACATAGTAGTTTAGCAAGCAATGCCATTCGTGAGTGGAAAATAATGGAAGATATCTCAGAAATTGGATTGTATTTCAGTGAAGACCAGGAACCAACAATGTTGTTTACACTTATTACTCAACTGACTCTAGTGAGTAGAATGATTGAGGAGTAGTGGCAGGATAGTGAGATGGAGGCATCTTTTAGCATTTGAGGTTGGTGATCATATGTTCCTAAAGGTTGCCCCATGCAAGGGATTGATGCGGTTTGGGCGAAGTGGCAAGTTATCACCATGGTTTATCAGTCCATTTGAGATTTTAGATCATATTGGTGAGGTCACATACCGCTCAGAATTGCCACCTCAAATGTCAAGTGTGCACAATACTTTTCATGTTTCCATGTTGAGGAAATATAAATCGGATCCTTCATATGTGCTAGATTGGATAGATCTCGAGGTAGAGGAAGATATGTTTTTGAGGAGGGACCGATAGAGATTTTGGACTCAAGGGTGCAAGTGCTTCGAGGCAAAACCATTCCATTAGTCAAGGTGCTTTGGAAATATCACAGAGTCGAAGTGACTATGTGGGAACAGGAACAAGAGGTTCGCTCAAAGTATCTCGAGTTGTTTCCTAACTGAGGTACATTTTAATTTTGAGGATGAAATTCCTTGAAGGTTGGAAGGTTGTAAAGCCTAAGAATTTTTTTCTCAATTTTAATTAAGTTAAGGCCTGATTAGTGATTCAATTGTATGTTTTGTGATCAAATGTTTTTCTTTGGAGTTTTCGGGTTTGGGTGTGGAACAAGTACGAGTCCAAGTTAACCAAGAGATGACCACGGCTTTTTATAAGTGACATAGGGGTATAAGTGAATTAAGAAGGACTTAAATGAAGTTTGGTGAAATGAGGGAGTGCTAGTTTACGATTAAGAGAAAGTACAAAGGGGTGAAGGAGCAAAACTTGAAACTTGAGGGACTAAGTTGCAAAGTCTTGGATAAAGATGTAATATATATATATATATATATATATTACATATTTATCTATATATATAGGCATTGTGAGTGGAGAAAACCTGAAATATATATATATATATATATATATATATTACATATTTATCTATATATATAGGCATTGTGAGTGGAGAAAACTTGAATTCTCTCTCATAGCTCCCTCCCTCCCACCATTTTCATATTCTAGCTTCATTCTCCATTTTGAAAGCTAAAGACTTAGATTCGGGTCTTGAGGTAAAGAGGGAAGTTGTTCCTCTTATCATTATCTACATTCTAGTTCGATTAGAATTTATTTTTAGCGGAGTTCGAAGTGTTCTAAGACTTGGGACATATTTCTAAGGTTTGATTTTGGCTTAAAATTGAGGTAGAGGTATTCTCTCCTTCCTATCATCGATTCCCTAGGATTTTATGTCGATTTTAGGTTGTTTAGCATTCTTGGAAGAAATATTAAGTATGTGTATTTGATTTCTTTTATTTTTTTCTTGTGTAAGTATGTGTTAAATGTGTTTTTCATATGTTATATATGATGATTTTGACTTATATATGCATTGTATATGTATATTGGTGGTTTTGGATATTGAAAGTATGTTAAAGTATGCGTTTATATATTTCGTACTTGTATATTGAGCATATATGTTGTCTATGTTAGCTTGAGAATGCATGGAGTCCATTAGGATCATGTGTGGGTCATTGAGATGATGTTTGATAAAATGCATAAAAAAAATAGATTTTTCTTGAAATTGCATTTTTGTTGGATTCTTGAGAATAAAATGGCATTGCATTGATATATACATGAGACAACATGTTTTAGCATGACATTAAGTCCCTTATAATGCACTTGAATAAAACTTGATATGTTCTTGAGATTGTATGTGTCGTCATACTCGAAACCTTTGTGTTTGATTGATGATTTTGGGAAGAGGTCAGAAATAGCAAGAAGGGCTCGGTGTCCTTGGGTGCAAGGCCCTAAACTTGGCCAAGGTGTTTGCGTCTAGACCCTCAGATTAGTCACCCGTAAAGATAAGATTTGGATACTTGACCTATGAGTACTTATCCGGTGAATCAATGAATACTCCCATGTTTCTTGATTTCGAACTTACTTGACTTTGTGCTTAAGTCTTGGTTAAACTGTGACATTCATCGTTAATGCTTTAAGGTGATTTCTCCATTGATTAAGTATTGTTGAACTTTTGGTTATGCACGTTTTGCATGATAGTTTATTGAAGTATGAGCATTGATAATATGCCACGATTGCATTTCATCTATGCTACATTGATTCGATGCATAGATTGGTTTGGATATCTCTACTGAAAATGTTGTCGCTCACCTCCTCCCCCACAAACATTTTACAGATAAAGCACCAGACTTGGAGGACATACAGGAGTGCCAAGGTGAAGCACATGGAAGCTTTTGGGATTTGCACTTTTTACCTTTGTACACCATGCTTGGGCAACTATAAAGGATTTAGAGTAATGATCTGGAACAAGGGGTGTTAGGAATACGAATATGTATAATTCCTATATTAGGAATGGTTCCGCATTAATCTCCCTTCTTTTGAACTTTATGTACATTCATGTATTGATGTTGGACAAATTGGACATTTGGATTCAATGTATATATTACGAACATGTTTCCATTTACAAAGATGTAATTATAAATTTGATGTTGTATACACATATAGACCTCTGTCAATGGATTAGATTTTGATCCGAATTCAATTCATATCCGAGCCAAAAATTAGAATATGAATTGGACATTCAATCTGATAATTTGTTAGCGATCCAAATTTGATAATCCGTTAGCTAAACAAATCGGATATAGATTATGGTCGATCTGATCTGATAATAATCCGATCTGAAATAATATAATATCTAATTATTATAAATATATTATCTAATGTTATAAGATATAATATTTACATACTATTAAAATATTTTTTTATCATTATTTCCTTCTTATTATACTATTCTGGTTGATGTTGAAGTCAATTGTAGAATCACTTAAACACTTAGCAGAGGAGTTGGCAGGGAATTGTGTATCAAAGCTAATTCCCAGTCGAAAATGGGGGGTAGCATGCACAAGTCCATGCGGGTCAGGCCAATGAGGACGTTGGGTCCCAAGAGGGGGTGATTGTGACGTCCCACATCGCCGGGGGGGGGGGGGGGTGGGGAGGGGGAGAGGAGGTTGTTGGCACTTATATGTGTAGACACCCCTAACTGTGTTGACACATCTTGAGGAAAACCATGAGCACCGAGAGGAGAGAGTGAAAATCAAACAAAATCTACACGGTTTAGGGCAGGTCGTGATAGAGAGATTCTGTGTTTACACAATCTACGGTTTTCCTTAGACTTTATCATATGTGATTGAGTGTTCAACAAGGAGAAGTACATCAGCCTACCGAGGCAAATCAATTCATCCAATGAGAGAATTGAACAGAAGATTTGAACAACCATGGAGAAGCAGATCGCGTGGAGCACGTCTGGTGACGAAGCGGATCAAGGGCCTAAAGACTCTTTAGTGTGAGTTCGGCTACGGTTTGTGTCAAGAGATAACTAGGGGTTCTAGGGTATGCTAATTGTCAATCTAGTTGTAACATTTTTCTCATAGTTATTTGTTCATTGGTGGACTAGGCCCCATGGTTTCTTCCTATTGAGGTTTTCCACATAAAAATGTCCCAGCTCTCTATTTAATTTCATGTTTATATGATTTTTTTAATTGAATACAAAGGAAAAATAGTAACAAACTAAAAATTCAAATCATAATCAGCAAGAATTTAGCAAAATAACTAAAATTTGAAATTAATATCCATAAAACATATTCACCCCCCTCTAGGTCTAATTCACCGCACACACTCTGACCTAATCAAAGCGTTGGATAACAATCACATACTCAACAATTAGAATGAGAACATTTAATTGTAGATTTATCAAAAACCATTCCTAAATAAGTTTCGAATCTCTCATGGCCCCGATTAGTTAAAACATGGAAGAGGAAGCCGGAGGATCTCCTAATATCTCTGACAAGGTCCGCTTAGGATGAGGGAGTTTGAAGCTTCTTTAGCCTGAGTTACCAAGCAAAGCAGGAAAAAGAAATTTCAAAACCCAAACACCCCGTGCTAATAAAAGAAACAAGCACAACTGGTATTGTTTGTGGTAAAATACAGAGAAATCAAATTTTGACCTATTCTTCATTAAGCAACTTAAACCATATAGGAGAACTTAAAACACTAAAATAAAGTGACATTCAATCATCAAAAAATTGTTAGAATGAAGTCATGGACCAGGGAGAGCAAAATAGATAGTGAAGACAGAGTATCAATACCCAAAGTCTGTCTCCAATCCTCGTCAGGTCAGATTCCTGAAGGTCTATGACAGCACATGACATATCTTCCTACAATCTTTTTCAGAGGAAGGGGTCCCCTGTAAATCAACCAGAAAAGTTCAAGAAAAGAGTAATGAGCTGAAGAAAAATGGTATTTATTTCCAAATATTTATAAGAATGGGAGAAATGAAGCAGTTGTGCATCAAAATATTCTTTCTTAAATTCTTGAATTCGTCCTTATAATAAAAGCAACACGAAATAATGTGAGTCATCTAATATGTTGAACTTGTAAGGATTCAAAATACTGACCAAACATGGGAATCACAGCTGTTATTCCAGTTGTCACCCAACACATAAACAGGTCCTCTAGGTACATACTGCAGATCCAAACAAATGTAAAATTGTTATTTAACAACAAACTAAAATTTGGCCCTAGAATAAAGAGGGATCTAGTCCAACCAAGCATATCTTGTGCTATCTGAGGCTTCATTAAAAACCCAAATGCATAATTGGGAAAGGTGAAGCACTTAGGTAAGGCTGCCTCCAGTTTTAGGCAATTAAGGCAAGCTAAGGCTCCATGTGAAGTAAAAGGACCTTTAGAATTTTTAATGCGGGTCACATTATATTCTATATAGTTTTTTCTTTTTAAATACCAACTAGCACTCCAATTTCCTACTATGGACCGATACTAGCATATTTAACATAAAATACATCAGTGTGAGATGTTCAATCTGCTTCTTTACATCTATCTCATAGTCTCAAACCTTCTCCTTTTTTCCCTCTCTCTCTACCAGTCTCAAAACCTTGAGCTGATCATGAACCAAGGTGTTAACAAAAAGGTGTCCGCGGGCTTCTCCATACTCACATCCTTTCACCTTATGAGTTGACAAGGTGCAGGTGCTGCATGGAGAACTAATTGGTTTCATTATGAACCCCAATAGTTTCTACGTGTAATTTAGCATGCAAAAACTAACAGATATGGAACACAAAGTTAAGTTCGTTATGTATATTGGTCGCTCTGCTATAAAATCTTCATTCTGGGCCACCCCATTGACATAGAGCCAGCCATGATGAACCTGCAAGATATTAGAGAAACAATTCATGAGTAGCACCCAACATTGGTGCAGTGCGGTTAACGAATACAAAAATAATAATATATGTACATCATTTTCAATTAAACCCAATCCAAAATGTGTGCCATTAACAAGTCACCAGCTACTCATCAATATTGATAACATCATGAAACATATAAACCTCCAATGAGGCAAAGACCTTGAAATAAAATTGTGGACATCACACTTTCTTGTTTCTCAAAAGACTACACAGGTAGCTACCAAGTATGGTCAACCATCAACTTAATCAGATTGTACAGAAAAAAAAAATTATTCTTCATTTTTCTTACATGGGAACAGGGATTAAATTCAAAATGTTGAAGTTTACAGCCGGTGTATATTGATGAGGGAAAGGCATAGGGTTAAAAAATTGGATATACCTCAACCATGTCTCCTGCTCTTGCCACAATTCGTTTGATGAGAATTTCTTCCTCCATGAAACCAGGTTGCTGTAGGCAATCATGAGTTGACATTCAGGACAAGATGCAGTAATAAGATAAGAGGCGCATTCAGGACAAGATGCAGTAAAAAGAAAATGAAATTTTAATGAACAGCAAACACTAAAGCACAGGAATCAGTCAAATTTTTTGCTGAACTAACAAACCTGTGCCGGAGCTCAGAAAATAACAATATCCTGTACAGCAGGAGGATGTCTAATGAAGTATGAGACCTGAATAAGTCGTAAAGAAATAATGCTTTATCAGAAATCAGGAGTTGAAAACACTAACTATGATTAACAGCAACAGCAATAATTGCTATCTGAATCTTTATCATACTTTTGACCATAGCCATAACCATTTTTAAAATGAACAATATACTAGAGGATTTCAGTGTCAAAAAAATTAAATGATGGCAGAACATGTCAATTCCATTGATTCCACTTCACTGTTTTCCTTGAAAAGTTCCTGAAGCAGCAAACAACCAAAAGATTAATCTCCCAAAGTTTGTCTTAGAAAGCCAACCTTGTATTATAGCTGACATGATAAAGAATGTTTATTATATCATACTACCAATTTCATAAAGAAATTTCATTTTTATAGCTATGAAACAAAGGATTGTTACTTAAAGTAATGAGACGAGAATCTTTGTCATTAGACTATCCTCTTGAGGTTTATGTGGTCATTGGTTGATGTAATGGTATTTGGATAGAGAAGTGTGAGAACTCAGGGTTGAGTCTTAAAATAGCTAATCACTTTGTATAAGATAATGTAAAAGAAACATTTGTATCTAGCTTTATTCACAAGAGAGATTATTTCAATGTATGTGATGGTCACTTTAATTTGGCCTTTCAAACTAGGGTTTATTTTCCATGAATCTCATGAAATTATATTCCATTTAAAAAAATAATGATTTGATTCTCCTTCAAAGCTTGACCTAATGTAATGTTGTTCCATTCTGGTACTCCCAATTTCCACAACAGATGAAATGTATACTTAAAAGTATTAAGAAAGCAATACACTGGCACTGGATTTCTTAAAGTCACCTTGCTGAAACCTTTCATATATATATATATATATATATATATATATATATATATATTAAATAATGGAAATAGAAGCAAATTTCACTGCTCATATCACTGGTAAGGAGATCACATTCTACTGTGAAGTCTATTATTCACCTTCCTAGTATTTTGGTTAATCCATGCAATAAAAGGAATGGTTAGAATATATTGGATTAATCAATGCCCCATTTACCTTTTACATAACTTTTTGTAATTGAAAATTGTCACGCCCCGATTCCCGAGGCCTGGAAACCGAGGTGTGAACCCCGTGAGATCACCCTCACGCTATTACCATCACCCGATCATGCAACCTCAATTTTCTATTATTTTCACGAAAATCGGGCATGACCCATTCTAAATAATCAGCTCCTGGCATGATATACCTGCTTTACAGTTTATATGAACACTTCTGGGCACGTGTCCCCCCAGCATTTATATCTAAACAAATAAAAATGGACACTTCTAGGCCCGTGTCCCCCCAATATTTCTACAACATGCATAATACAATCATGAATATACATGCCTCAGTCCTTGAATATTCGTATTAAATACATACATCACAGGAATAAAATACAACTGAAGGAACTGAATCAACATAAATCGCTTTATACATTTAATCCAAATGTAAAGCATCTATCTATCCACTATCCTGGACATACATTAGATTCTAAGGAATCTACTTACTACCTCTGCAACCGGTGCTGTCAGTCTCCTAACTAACTCCAAAACCAGCAATACCTGCAAAACCTGGGAGGGGGTGAGCTCAAAGGCCCAACAAGGTATGTAGAACCATACTATCACCGCTGCAGCAGGTCGATTCTCACATATTCTCAAAAATATACATGCACTTAAATATATCACAATATTTAAGACCATGCCCCACCTAGCATGCATGAACCAATGATGTATATGGCTACTCTAGCACATATGAACATACATAATCCACAACATATGATTTTAGAAATCATTTTCAACATGCTTGGAAACAGTAAACATTCAGTACCAATATGTATATAGAACATATATGTCAACACATTTACATAACCGATGTAAATCGACTACCACATCTCCTACTCGTCAAGTAGCACATTTCAAATGCGATAAGGATGCATTTAAACCATATAACGTGCTCAAAAGTAATAAATATCCAACATATATCATGTTCTGTCACACGCAACGCATATATAAGAATGCGTTTAACACAAAGCATGCTTCACAATAGAAAATGTAAGCAAGTTCACACACTTGTCTCTCTCTCTCGGACTCAACCCGATACCCCAACATAATTCTCCACCAATCATGTGACCGAGACACTTCCCTCACAATTTCAGAATCGACATCACCGAGAACATCGGTCCTACCAGGTGATGAGATAATTTCGGAATACACCACTGAGAACATCGGTCCTACCAAGTGATGAGACCATTTTAGAATACACCACCGAGAACATCGGTCCTACCAGGTGATGAGATAATCTCAACATGCACCACCGAGAACATCGGTCCTACCAGGTGATGAGATACTTTCAAAATACACCACCGAGAACATCGGTCCTACCAGGTGATGGGACCACTTCGACACCGTGACCGAGTAATGACCTACTCTGGGTGACTCAACCACACTTCCCCGTTTTCTCACAACGGCACCATATATGCATTTCGAACATATAACAACCGAACATTCAATGTTCACGCCTCACAATGCCTAAGCTAGTTAAAAGATCATAGCCTGCATTTCATCTCTACATAACCCACATATAACCACATATGTGTCATTTCCCTCTTATACATGCAATATGGATGCATATATACACAGCATAACACTTTCGTGCTTCAACCCATGCTTATGAATACTAAAAAGAAGTATTTGGCATGTTTTTCATCACATTCCAACACATATAGCACATATATGTTCAAAACCTGCATAATACGTCATATATGCCAACAAACTCAACCTAGCACATTTTTATCATGCTAGTATCAATGCACACATTCGATATATATAAATAAAGCCAGCATGCATCTCATATTCACATTCTCACATATAATCACATATATGTCCAATCCTACATATAAGTCCTATATGCACGTATACTAGCATACATACAGTCATGCTCTCATTCAATGCATGTATTCACTACAAGTGGCTAACATGCATTCCAATCACAATATATATACACACATATATTACATCACCCACATATGTATCAAGAACATATAAAACGCTTAGCACATTTTATGCTTTTCAAATGCTCGCCAAAAGTTATATTCAACTTAGCATGCATTTCTACCACTGCAATCATATATATAATCACATATATATATATATATATATATATATATATATATACTGGACATCATGCATAAGAGCCACATATGTATACAAGACATCACGTAGCTAAACAGGTATTATTTAGCATACTTTCTACATGATTTCAATCAATACAATACATGCATATCTCGATGCAATTAGGCGACGAATTTAAACATGCCATCGCTCCCCAAACCCCACATATATACATATATACACACACACACACATATATATATATACATTCTCTCACATCCCAAGTATACTCAATATCCACCTGTGCACACATATATATAAGCACATATATATAGGTATACACATACCACATATGATCAAATTAAGACATATGTAAATTACTTAACGTAAATAAAATGTACGTAAGAGATAGAGGCAAGAATCAACTTGCCTTAGGTCCAGCTTTCGCCAGGTCTGCGCTTGCAAAGCGATCCTTGTTCCATGTCCGGTCCGGTCCAGTCCTGTGTCAAAGCCCACACGACAACAATCCAATTCATGAGTCCAACTCAAGCTGTTTCTGGCCCATTTTTATCTACTTTCCGAACCAATACAAACCACAATCCGATATGAAATCAAATGGAAACCAATCCAAAATTTAATTCCAACCCAACTCCAAGGTCCAAGCCCGCTATTAATGAGGGCCCATAATCGGCCATCCACTGCCATCACCTTGGACCACCATGCATCAACCATGCGAAGCCCAACCAAAACCTAGCTACAACCGAAACCCAAACCAATTCGATTTCCAATACTAAGCTGTCACCTTTCAAATTTTACAAACTATGGCAGCCACTATAGGTGGCTGAAACCGCCATGAACACCATAGCCAATCTGACCTTCATCTTCACATGTGAACTACCATACATAGCCCCACCTCACCTCGAAACTCAACCAAGAACTACAGCCATGGGAGTCCGACAAAAATATGACCAATGGTGAACCAAACAGCCCCTAACCGAGCCCCTTCCTGTTGCCAAACGGCCACCACAAAACCCAACCGACAGTCATCATGAACCAAACCCAGCTGTATCATCACAACCACAGCCAAACCCAGCCCCACCATTCCGTGGAGTCCCAACTCCTCATCACCAGCCCACTGCCGTGAGCCCCTCTACAGAACAAACCAAAACTTTCCGACGTCTAGCCGAAATTCATCAGAACGATCTGTCACTAACCAAGCTAAATGGGTCACGAGCTTCTCGCCGAAACCACCCCAAACCATCAATAAACAACCCCAATTGAAGTAGCCGAACAGACCCAACTGAACCCACCAAGTTCCCTCATCTGAGCCACCGAAGCCCAACCCACCTGCTACGGAACCCGGCGTCCCAGCCGACCGAACCGCCAGCACCGTCGCCACCAGCCACGGCCAAACAAGCCACAGCCGTGACCGCTGCAGCCGAACCCAGCCGTCGCAACCGCCGTCACCTAGGTGAAGTCCCATCGCGAGCAAGGCCCCTTCGCGAACGGCCCAGCCAGCTCCGACCACGGTTCACCATGGAGTACAGCTCCACTACCGCGTCCTCGCCGTCGTGGCCAGCACCGGGATCGGCGGTTCTCTCTCCCGATCTCCTCTTCCCTCTTCTTTTCTTTTCTTTTTTCCTTTTCTTTCCTTTTTCTTTTCTTTTTTCTTTTCTTTTCTTTTCCCCTTTTCTCTCCTCAATCAGCCGACCCACTTGGGTCACTCTCCTCCTCTTATTTTGGATCACCTTAATTTGGTCCACACATTACATATATATTGTATACATATATAACCATATACAAAATACATGTATTCTATATATTTCCCCACACTTACCTATAATTGCATATGAGCCCACCCTATATTTATAATTTAATATAAATATAGGCACCATATATATATATATACATATATACATATACACACACCTTCCACTTGGATGGAAACATAATTGTCCCTACCCCTTTCCGGAATTTTAATTAATCCGAAAAAATTTAATTCCGGTCAAAATTCACCCGGAACCGGTCAAAATAATTCCGGTCCTTACAAAAATTCTACCATCTTGGCAGGTAAATTAGAAAAATGAGGAGCTCTCATCATGTTGCCTGGCATGAAACATATATATATATTTTTTATCCCTCTGTCTACCAATCTTAGAACCCCTGACCTTAGGTGAGGCCGGTCAAGGGGGAAGAATTGAACCCAATACCTTAGGAGATGATTTTCACCTGAAGTCCATCCAATAGAGTGTTGGAACAGTTACACGACTGCCTTGCCTCAGCTGCTCAGGTTCTGGAAAAACTCTGAAGGAATTGAAGGAGGGCAGTACTTCTTTGCAACAAATTTATACTGATTCACAGAGACACAGCACTTTAGGTTAGAACATGTAAATGTCAGCAACCATAACAGTAAAATCTTGTTTTTGGTGGACTATTTCAAAAAACCTTGCACCAAGAGACAAATAGTTTTAAAAAATAAGAGATTATGTTATGTCCACTTGTTTCATTGACAATTTTTTTCAAGTGAAGATATAAAAAAACTTGAGAGATTATTTATCTCTAAAAAGTTTTTCTTAATCAGCTCCTTCCACAATAATTGACCAGAACATGTTTTGATAATTTTTTGTTATGTAAACACACTGACTGAAGTTCCATAAGTAATCTGGCAAACTTTAAGCAAAGAAAATCAGGTGATCAAAAAGCATTAGCCCTCCAGAGTACCAGACCGTATACAGTTTCAATGTATTTTGAAAAAGTCTTTAAGTGCTTTTCTTATGCTTCTCATCAATAAGACCAGCTTTATTTGGGTGTCAAGCCTTGGTCTAAGACATTTCATCAATTACAATGAAACATCAAGTGCAGTAAACCATAGGATTTTAAACAATTCTGCACCAAATGATAGAAAATATTTTTAATCCCCAAAAGCATACTTGTAGACAGTTCTTGTAACATTTTGTCCTCTCAACAAGATTTCTCATTGTAAAGTAGTTCTGTCTCCCACATCTTTATATTACTTGGGCACAAAAATAGTTCTAATGACTATTGCAAGTTTATAGTTGAACATTCTTTAAGAATAAAGAACCAAAATAATTGTTAAATTTGATCATGTGTGTTGTTTAGGGAGGAAGAGAGAATCTAGCATGAGAGATTTTGTTACCTTATGCTGACTATATTTTTCTCTACTTGCAGGTACACTAGAACTGTGGTTGTTACATCAAAGACCATGCAGCACCTTAACACGACCACATAAATCAGAGGGCTCATAATGTGTGTAATGCCGCAAAGTGGAATTCTGTATTAAATCAAATAAATGCTTGAAACATGTTAGAAGTGTTTCCAATATAGAGTGGGGATAAAAATCCCTAGAACTGTATCTATTATGAATATTAGGCAACACGTACCCAAGGTCTCTTCGAAGGGATAAACATATAGTTGGCCAAGAAAATCGCTGAAGCAGCAACAAGTGATGGAGGATAAGAACATCTGCAAGGTAGTTTGCCAAACACTCTAGCTGGAATGATGGAGCCTACAAAGATTAAAGAACATCTACACAATTAAAAAAAGTTGTCCATCTTGTGATCAAATGACTCTAATTACATCTTCAAGCAGCACATAGAATTCTACAGTACTTAAAAGGAACTCCAGGAAAGGGAGTGTTGTTTAGAAGAGGCAGTGAATTAACATTGGAAGCATACACAGATGCAGATTATGTCGAATCAGTTGATGACAGAACATCGACTTGAGACTATTGTACATTCCTAAGAGGCAACCTTGTAACGTGGAGAAACAAAAAGCATAATGTAGTTGCAAGTTCAAATGCAGAAGCTGAGTTCAGAGCTATGACATTAGGAGTTTGTGAGCTTCTATGGTTGAAAATAATTTTGGAAGATCTAAAGATTGCATGGGAAGGACCTATAAAGCTATATTGTGATAACAAATCAGCAATTAATATTGCACATAACCCTATACAACATGATCGCACATGGAAGTAGAAAGACATTTTATAAAGGAGAAGTTGAATAACGGACTGATTTGTACTCCATTTGTGTCAACCGAGGGTCAACTTGCAAATGTGTTAACTAAAGGATTGAGTGGTTCTGCATTTCGATCTATTATTAGCAAGCTCGGAATGAAAAATATCTACTCACCAGCTTGAGGGGGAGTGTTAGAATCATGAACTATAACTATTATCCTGATTTTATGGGATTGTATTGTAGGCTGTATATTCCAGATTTATAGGCTGTTAGTTTCCAAATTTGTAGGTTGTATGTCCCAGAATTATAGGCTGTTATTTCCCTATATATGTTGTCCTTGTACATTGCTAACAGATCAAAAATTCCCATTATTTCACAGTTTATCATTTTGATAACTATTTCTCAAGCTTTTCCCATATTTACAACAACAACAAGCCTTTTTCCCAACTACTTGGGTTCGGCTACATGAATCCTATGTTTCCATTTCATTCTATCTAAGGCCATAGCCTCAATCAAACCACATGCTAACAACTCAAGCTTTAAAAATGTTTATAAAAGAAAGAAGATGTCTAAGGCACATGAAAGACATTAAATGTCAAACACTAAAATGCAGGAAGAACATCTTCATGAAAACTCTGGGATATCTTCTATCTCATAAGCATTGTTCGAATCTGAAAATGTTGTTAGGACTTAAGTATGAGCATAACCCAATAGGAAAATAGCCTTTTCAAGCAATCAAACAAATTTCAAATACGTAAAAGCACAAGTTAAGCTTTTCCCAGTTTTCTAAAGACCGATGGTGGTTGGAATAATTCTAGTCTAGCTTACAATCTTCTTGATGTGTAGATGAAGAAGATGAGATATTGCAGGTTCATTCAATTTTTGGCTTTCCAAATTTGATAGCAATGAAGAGGAATATAAAGAAGAAATTTATTTAGTGAATAGTGGTTTTGATTTGCATGAGCATAGAATAAATCCAAGTGATGTAACCGAATCACAAGATGCAACAATTAAAGTACAATTAGACCATCGTGAAACATAGATTGGAGAGTAGAAAGGAGCAAGTAAGCCGAAAGAGGAAAAAGCTAAGGAAGTAGTCAGCAACAACTTGTCTAAAGTTGAATCTATAACTGTTCAATCTGTGTATCATGAATTTGAGAGTAAAAATGACAAATCTAATTTTTTAGTGTCGGAAAGGTCAGCCTCTCAATATGGTAGATGCTATATCTGGCTTCAAAGTCCTGGAACCATCAAAAGCTTATGTTTGTTAACAAACAGGTGGAAATTTGAAGATAATATTACTGAAATTCCAATGCTAAGTGATGCACCGGACAATACATCAAATTTAGTTAGCTTGAAGCATTTGGTTGGTGATGGAGCTTGTTCATTGATGGAGTTCACAAATTATGAATGCCATATTTGCAATCTGATTTGAGATGGATTCTTGGAGCAAGATAAAGCTAGGAGTTGCTTTAATGCAAATATCAAGTTAATTCAGGTCATGGTTCATGATATGCGTTCATGCAAGTTTGGCAAATCTACTAAATTTCAAGGGAGAGCTTGAGAAGTTCATACAAAGGTGTTTTTTAACTATGAAAGAAGATTAGGGTATCTTGTTGGAGTATGAAACAGAAGAAAGGAAGGATGGGATGGAAGGTTGGGGTTTTTGTTGGATCAAGGTAAACTTGTTCCAAACTCAAGGGCCACTTTATTCAAGGGGGATGGATTGATGCAAATATTTAATGATAGCAGAAAGTGTCTTGAAGTCAGAGTCAAACTTCTTTTTTGAGTACAAAGTAGTAATTAAGCTTGGAATTGTTAAAGAAGAAATACAAGAGAAATATGTAAAGGCTTGAACGAGAATAATCACTCATTTGCAGCCCTAGTATTTATATACTAGAAGAGTCCATGTTAATATTACAAGAAAGGAAACTTCCTTACAATAAAAAGTAGTTCATTCCACTAAAAAATAAAATAAAATATATTCTTATTTTTTTCCCCATTCGGAAGCTTCCTCTCAACCTTTTTACATTTACACGAGTAAGATATAGTACACAGGGGTGCACACTGTATGGTTCCTTACAGTTCTTGGTGGAATCAGAACCGAAACCGTCCAACGGTTCCCTTAATTTTGGAACCGGAACCGTTGACTTCAGTTTGGTTCTGGTTCTTTGCAGTTCCGGTTCCGGTTCCTCAACGGTTCTTTTGTCAACTTTTTTTTTTAAACATTGGCAAGATACACACTCATACTTGTGCACCTCTACTTATAACAATAGATTAGAAGATATTAGTATTTATTTATATATCTTATATTATATAAATATATAGAACATTAGAACTTATAAGCTAAATGTATTTATCTATATATTATATATTTTATACTTTATATATAAATAGAACACTAGAATTTAGAAGGTATTAGTATTTATTTATATATTATATATTTTATAATTTATATATTATATATTTATATAAAACACTAGAACTTAGAAGTTATTATTATTCATTTATATTTTTTTTTTCTTACGGTTCCGATTCCTTGACTTGGAACCGGAATCGTAGTGAACAGTTCCTAAAATTTGGAACCGGAATCGGAACCGTAGTGAACGGTTCAGGTACGGTTCCAGTTCCACCGGTTCTTTGTGTATCCCTAATAGTAAGAATCATTAATAACATTTATGATGACAAAGAATCACCAAACTTTTGAACTATGTGAGAATAGAGTACATTATATGAGTGTTATTTTTATGGATATTTCCAAGTCCATATATTAGCCACCTTATGGAATCATTGATTTTTGGCATATATTATATTACCCACTTGATCGATAGTGACACACACACACACACACACACACACAAAAAATGGGGGGCAAGATTCAACAGCTTTGGATGAGGTGTTACCATGGAGCTTAGTGGATCGTGAGAGCGAGACTTGCTGTTACAACGCACTCAATGGGATCAAATACAGAAAAACACAAATCTGCAAGCCAAAAAAAGCCGTATAGAAACTTGTTTCAATTTTTTTTTTTTTTGAGGGGGAAGGGATTTTAGAGTTCTCTCTTTATAAAAATTTCTCTCTACCTTTATTTTCTCTTTTACTTGTCTTTGATCCCTTGAAAGAAATTTTATTTCCCTTCTTCAATCAAAATCTCTCCTCTTCAAAGTTCTTATATTTTTCTTTTCTTGTTATTTTCTTTTGTTTCTTTTTTTTTCCCCTCTTAAAATTTCTTATTCTTGCACTCATTTATGATGTATGTGCAATAACTTTTTCTATTTTCCTTGTTTTTTCTCTCGTTCTTTAAATCTTACTATAATTTATGAACTTAAAATTCATGTATTCGTGTTTTTTATTTTTAATTTTTTTACATAATGTCACACTCACAAAACTGGCCGGGAAAGGTTCATCGGTTGTTTCGTGCATACATTGCGACGAGGTGTGATCTTAGAGGTGCTAGGGCCTTATCTGTGTTTGTATGGAGTCGCCACCTAATATTAAGTTGTGGTGTGCTAGGTCACCAACGATTTGGATGGACAAACATGAATCGAACAAGTGTGGGCCCTAAAGTGTTTGACTACCATGTGATCTTCGAGAAATCGGATTAATGGATTCGGGAGTTTGATTATGTATGGGGAAGGTGTTAGGCACCCCATAACATCCATGCGAACATGGTTGCCTACTTAAAAATCAGAATTCAGCGTTTCAGCAATGTGGAATTCTGTTTTCAGTAATGTGGAATTCAGAATTCAGATTTCAGTAATATGGAATTCAGAATTTGGAATTTAGAATTTAGTTTTCAGCAATATGGAATTCAAAATCTGGAATTCAGTTTTCAGCAATAAGGAATTCAGAATTCAGTTTTCAGCGATGTGGAATTCAAAATCTGGAATTCAGTTTTCAGCAATGTGGAATTCAGATTTCAGTAATATGGAATTCAGTTTCCAGCAATGAGGATTTCAAAATTCAGTTTTCAGCAATATGATTTGAGTTTGTCTAAATACACACGCTAGGATCAGGTGAAGCTATCATGTGCTTTTCAAAATAATTATAACATATTATAAAAGAGTGCAGATACTGGTTTTAGTGGGTCAAATTCTTATACATACATAGCAACAACTTCATTTCAATAGAAATACATCAAAATAACATAAACACATATGCAAGAATGATTTCTTTAGGTCCTGAGTCAAGCTAGTGCAATCTAACAGAGTATATGTATGTTTTAACAATGAACAGTGCTCATTTGAGGTTTTAACGAATCAGATTTTGGAATACATCTTACCTTTATTATTTGAACTCAAAACAATACTTGATAGGTGTAACTAAGTGTGCTCACAACATCTATAGGCCAAGAGAACCAATGACATAAATTAAAGATCATTTAAAGCAATGACAACAAGAAGTCTAAATTGGCCGACACTTTTCACTCAACCCCCTTTATTTATTTTATTTTTTTTGTGGTTTTAGGGTATTGAAATGAATTGCACCATCTATTTTGACCTCAAGTCAGTTGAAATAGTCTCATTATAGCAAGATACACTTGCCACTTGCTTGCTAAGAACAAATAAAAACAAAGTTAACCTCGTAGTCAATTTAGCATTAGACAGCAGCAGGTTATGTTATGCAGTTACTGTTCATGCTGAAATTAGGGGGTTTCAAGGTATTAGTTTTCATAGCATACTCTAATACACCTTCCTCTCAGCAAAGACAGTCTTAATATACCAAATTACACCTGTCCAAGGCTTATTATGCTTCCCAGAAATACTTCAATTCAGGTTGGACCACATAAAACATTTTGACAACAAAATAATGCATAAAAGAGTTTCAGGATAGTCATTCTGAGATGATGTTTCAAATGCTTGCTATATTAATGAATTTATATTTATGAGACCAGAAGAGATTTGCTTCTAATGACAGCAGACTCATTAAATTAATCTAAATTAACCACAGCAAGCTAATATATTCAAACAAAACAAATATGTCCATGCTTAATGCTCAGAGACTTACTTTAAGCAGCTATTGATATCTTAGAAATTGGTCACAAAATGGATGTAAAAATGATCAAGTAAATGTATTCAAACCATTTTCAAAGCTCAGTAGCTCAGGAAATTATACTGACAGTGTTGTTTGTATCATGACAATGGTTTTAGGCACCCAAACTCCAGCTACAAGATTTGCAGAATGGTCTCCAGCAACTTTGCTTCAAGTTCCTCACTAAGACTCATTTCTGGGCTTAAAAATGGGACCTGGAATTGCCCAGGAACTGAACATTTAAGCTCTCCTGCCTCTGTCTGATGGTGATGCTTAGAGGAATCATATTTCACTCAAGCTTTTTTCTCTCTATGCACCCCACCCAAGCTGCAATAGACAGAGCTATACATATAGCTGCACAAGATCCATTCAAACGGCTGTGAGAGGATAAGGTCGACAGCTGCCTACTTGTCTTTTTGCTGATTTAAAAAATGGCCAATCATTGGCTCTTCCTTGAAATGGTAAGGCTCCCCATAGAATATTCCATATTCTTGTATATTAATGTAAGGACAGCTGAGGGCACTATGGTATCTTCTACATCAGTAGATCATTCTAGACATTTGGGGCACTTGCAGCCTCACAAGGACACTTGTCACTCAACTGGAGCTCCCTAACCAATTGCTCACACACTTACCGCCAAACAAGGCCTTAAAAGGGCTGTTAGTGAGTACATTACATATATGTATTGAAGTAAATTTAAATATGCATTGTAGCTAAACTAATACTCATGTAATGCACATATAAATAATATCATTCAGCCAAACAAAGCCTTACTTGGTGAAATTCCAAAAATGCCAATCGAAGGGGTTTTGGTGCTATTTCTCAATATGAGGGGGCTGTCATGATAAGAATGTGATACAACAATGTAATTCATACTTAGGAATGATTAAATGACTGTAGAAATACTCAAAGTGCCCTTGTAATAGAGAATGGACTAAAACGTCCCCAGAGGTTTCCTTTGACATTAAAACCTTGGCAAACAAGCTCATGGGCCTCATGGACCATCAATCTCCCCCTTTTGCCTTTTAATGTCAAAAACTAAAGTACATAGTACCTATCCTAATTGCTTTCTCCCCCTTTTTGATAGTGAAAGTCAAAAGGGCAGCAGAAAGAGAGCTAGTAAGGTGGAATTGTGAATTTTCTGTCATGTAGAGAACCTCCCCAATCTATATTTGGAAATGCTACAAGGGATAGGTCTAAAAAGGGAGTGTAATGTTTTCTAAGATTAGTTATGCCCTTATCATACGATGAAATCCTTTTGACAGTCTTTAAATGCGAGAATTTTGAAGTACTTTGAAATTTTGTAACAAACATGTGATTGGATCTAAAAGCAGTGAGATGCAATGAGCTTTCAAATATGGACCTGTCAATGCTAGTGAGAATGCACTTGGTAGTAGTCAATGATTTGGAGTTATCTATACTACCCCTTTTCATTTTAGTGCACTTGCATACAATTCGGGTGGTATTTTTATGAATGATGTACACATTATCAGAGGCTCTTGATGCACAAAAAATGGTCTTTCCTGATTGTTTGTCAATAACTTTGCATTCATCTTTATCAAAAAGAAGTAAATTACCATTGTCACAAAGTTGACTGACACTGACCAAATTGTGTTTAAGACCCTCTACATAGAGCACAATGTCTAGCTTCGGCATTTTTTAGTTTCAGGTATTGTGCCTCTTCCAACTATTTTACCTTCCTTATTATCACCAAATATAACAAGACCACCATCACATTTTTCTAAATAGCTAAATTTGATTTTGTCTCCAGTCATGTGCCTAGAACACCCACTATCAATATACCACTTAGTATTAGCATTAGAAACTTTCAAAGAAGTGTACATAATCATGCTTATAGTGTTCATATTATTTGGATCCACATCATTTTAGTCTTCACAAAACCTCTTGATGATTTAGGTGCATGATGCAAGTGAGCATCAGTTTTTCTAATATACATGGGTTTCAATTTCCCATATTTGGGCCATGCATTGATCCTAGAGACATACTTAGCCCTATATTGATGATAACCATTGAACAATAATTCATATTTAAGTCTAGTAGCAACATCTATGAAAGGATATGAAGTGTAGATACCACCATTTTTAGCTTTGATAAAAACTGAATAAGTTTTATTTGATTGTACCTGAGTGGCTTTATCATCATTAAAGCCAATATCTATCTTGCCCAATTACTTTGTGGATTGTTTCCAAATTTCATTCATCCTTTGAGATCTCTCTTCTAAGAATGTGTAAAGTTCAAGTTTGCACCTCTTTGTACTCCAACTAGCTTCTTGTGATCTATTTTTGGCAAAGTAGCCAACAATTAGTGAAATAGAGTATAAGGTGGACAATTTTACCCTTATATGATTGATGAGTAGCTCCTTTGACTTTTGCAGTTCTAGGTTGACAATTTTCAGCTCCTTCTTCTTACCACTGCACTTTTGGGCCAATCTTTCACATTCTGCAAGAATTTCATCAATCTTAGGATTCTCTTCATCTTCAGATTCTGACTGATCAGTTTTTGATTCTTGTTCTGCCATAAGTAGATAAGCTTCTTCATCACACTCATTGGATGGATCTTGTTGCTCCTCATCTGGACTTAAAATTCCACCAGTGTAAAGAGCCTTTTATTGCCCTTTCCTTTGAACTTTGGGGCATAATAATATTTGGGCTTCATTGATTTGGGAGCATTAAGACAATTCTCAATGTAATGTCCTTGTCTTCCACATCCAAAACAATTTTGGCCTTGTAGTTACTTGGACTTCTTTCTCATCTTGAACTTTCTGAATTTTCTTGCAGCACATGCTATTTCATCTTTAGACTCTTCTGAACTTGGTCCTTGCTTACTTGAAACTTCAACTTCCTTAACTTTCAGAGCTAATTCTTTCCTTGATACCGAGGGAGTTCCAATTCTCATCTCATATGCAGTGAGAGATGATTCTAGCTCATCAATGGACATTCTGGAGATATCTTTGTATCTTTTTGCACACCATTTTGTCTTTGATGTCTTCACCAAGGGCCCTCATGTCATTGACAACCTCCTTAATTTTGAAGAAATAATCAGCCACAGTTTCTCTCTCATCCATCTTGATACCGTCAAACTTAACTTGATGAAGCTGAATCTTGTTTTCTTTGATGGTGTTGCTTCTTTCGTGAGCAGCTACAAGTGAGTCTCAAATTTCCTTCGCACTTTTGCAATTCTTGACTCTTGTGAATTCTTGCTTCTGTAACGCCTTGTATAAGGCATTTCTAGCCTTTCCATCAACTGATTTTGCCCACTGGTCGGCTGCTGAGGGATTTACAGGATTAAGAATGACTACCCCTTCCAAAGAAACATGCCAGACATCATAGGAGATAGAGAATAAAAAGGCCTCCATTTTAATCCTCCAAGTGTCAAAACTTGTGTCATAAAAAATCGGAGCCTTGTGAGTAGAACTATCTTCAGTCATACTTAGGATCTTTGCTGCAGGTTATTAAACCAAGAAATGCAGACTTGTGCTCTGATACCAATTGATGAACCTAGAGGGGGAGGGGGTGAATAGGTTCTTCGATTTTTCTTCCTAATATTGCAAGTTTTGGTTGGCACATACAGTCACACAATTATGGACACAAGGATTTATAGAGGAAAACCCTAGGGTGGGCTAAAAAACCTCTTTAAATTGAGCTCCACTATATCTGAAAGGGTAGTACAGTAATTCTCTCAATCACTCTCACTCACCCAACTCACAACATAGTCACTCCAGAACTCAACCCAGTTCACAACCTCCCTAAGCCTGAACCACTCTCACCAAATCTCACAACAACTTTTCCACTCTCAACCCAGCCCAGGCTTCCCAAAGCCCAAGCTATCTCTCACCACAATCACTCACACTCCCCCTGTCTAAAGTATCCCAATACCTGGACTATACATAGTGATAGTGGAGTCAGTTTTATGCAGCAGCGGCGAAGTCTTCAAGCTTTGATTGTCGATCTTTAAGGTTGATCTGTAAATCTTCAATCTCTGATAGTTAGTCTTCAAGGTCCAGCATGATAATGACACGGCCGCTTGACTTCTTGGAAGATAATGACACTTGAATTCTTGTAGTGATAGGCTTCAATATGAACTATCCTCAATGTAGCTACCAAGGTTTTGAAAAAGACTTCTCTTTCTGTAAATCCCCTTCTCAGCTACTCAGACTTTCGTTCAACTTGGTATATTCTCTTTAAAAGCTTGTTCTAATATTTTAGGCCTTGTACCTATTCTTAATCTTGACAAGAATATAGCTAGAGTAGACTTTTAGTACCATAACTACAAAGGATGCTAGTAAAGCAATTTGCACTCAAAGAAACCAAAGTCGGCAAGTATTTTTCAGCAAATATAGAGTTCAGAAAATTAGAACTCAGCATTCAGCAATATGGAATTTAAAAATCAGAATTGAGCAATGTGGAATTCAAAATTGGAATTCTGTTTTCAGCAATGCGGAATTCAGAATTCAGATTTCATATGGAATTGAAAATTTGGAATTCAGTTTTCAGCAATGAGGAATTCAGAATTCAGTTTTCAGCAATATGGAATTCAAAATCTGGAATTCAGTTTTCAGCAATGAGGATTTCAGAATTTAGTTTTCAGCAATGTGGAATTCAAAATCGGAATTCAGTTTTCAGCAATGTGGAATTCAGAATTCAGATTTCAGTAATATGGAATTCAGTTTTCAGCAATGAGGATTTCAGAATTCAATTTTCAGCAATATGGAATTCAAAATTTGGAATTTAGTTTTCAGCAATGAGGAATTCAGAATTTAGATTTCAGCAATGTGGAATTCAGAATTCAGATTTCAGTAATATGGAATTCAGCTTTCAGCAATGAGGATTTCAGATTTTAGCTTTCAGCAATATGATTTGAGTTTGTCTAAATACACACGCTAGGATTAGGTGAAGCTATCATATGCTTTCAAAATAATTATAACAGCTTATACTAAGCTTTGACAGTAAAAGAGTGCATATACTAGTTTCAGTGGGTCAAATTCTTATACATACATAGCAACAACTTCATTTCAATAGAAATACATCAAAATAACATAAACACATATGCAAGAATGATTTCTGCAGGTCCTAAGTCAAGCTAGTGCAATATAACAGAGTATATGTATGTTTTAACAATGAACAGTGCTCATTTGAGGTTTTAATAAATCAGATTTTGGAATACATCTTACCTTTATGATTTGAACTCAAAACAGTACTTGATAGGTGTAACTAAGTGTGCTCACAATATCTACAGGCCAAGAGAATCAATGACATAAATTAAAGATCATTTAAAGCAATGACAACAACAATTCTAAATAGGCCGACACTGTTCACTCAACCCCCTTTATTTATTTATTTCTTTTGTGGTTTTAGGGTATTGAAATGAATTGCACCATCTATTTTGACCTCAAGTTAGATGAAATAGTCTCATTATAGCGAGATACACTTGTCACCTGCTTGCTAAGAACAAATAAAAACAAAGTTAACCTCGTAGTCAATTTAGCATTAGACAGCAACAGGTTATGTTATGACAGTTACTGTTCATGCTGAAATTAGGGGGTTCAAGGTATTAGTTTTCATAGCATACTCTAATACACCTTCCTCTCAGCAAAGACAGTCTTAATATACCAAATTACACCTGTCCAAGGCTTATTATGCTTCCCAGAAATACTTCAATTCAGGTTGGACCACATAAAACATTTTGACAACAAAATAATGCATAAAAGAGATTCAGGATAGTCATTCTGAGATGATGTTTCAAATGCTTGCTGTATTAATGAATTTATATTTATGAGACCAGAAGAGATTTGCTTCTAATGACAGCAGACTCATTAAATTAATCTAAATTAACCACAGCAAGCTAATATATTCAAACAAAACAAATATGTCCATGCTTAATGCTCAGAGACGTACTTTAAGTAGCTATTGATATCTTAGAAATTGGTTACAAAATGGATGTAAAAATGATCAAGTAAATGTATTCAAACCATTTTCAAAGCTCAATAGCTCAGGAAATTATACTCACAGTGTTGTTTGTATCATGACAATGGTTTTAGGCACCCAAACTCCAGCTACAAGATCTGCAGAATGGTCTCTAGCAACTTTGCTTCAAGTTCCTCACTAAGACTCATTTCTGGGCTTAAAAATGGGATCTGGAATTTTCCAGGAACTGAACATTTAAGCTCTCCTGCCTCTGTCTAGAAAATACTAGGGAACTCCACACAAGTCTAGAGAGTTCCACACAATTCTAGAGAATTTCGGAAGAGTCCACACTTGTGTAGAGAAGTCTAAAATGTTCTGGAAGCTTCCTGCCATGTAGACTGTAACGCCCCGATCCCCCGACTCCCGGGAAACCGGAGGTTAACCCGTCCATTAGTCCCAATAGACCCTCATTACCCTCATTCTTTGCGGAAGCTTAACCTAATTCTTGCATATGAATGCACACAAATCCATCTTAACCAACCCCCATGGGCCCTACATCAAATAACACACCTTAGTGAACATTTACTTGCCCACACTTTTAAGAATCACTCACTTTTGAGCCTCAAAACTTTTTGTGTGTGGAATCTAGAACTGAGGCTTACACCATTGGAGAGAGAATAAAAAAATACTCAAGTTCAAAAAAAACCACACTCAATTCTGATCTAGAACGAAGAAATTACGCCGAAATGAAGTTTTGGAAAAAAGCTGTGAATAGTAATCTCGATTAATCGAAATTCAAGCGAGATTTTCACCCTCTCGGGACCTCAGACCTGCAATATCTCGATTGATCGAGATGGGGGTCTCGATTGATCGAAATTCCTCTTTTCTGGACTCTAAAAATCACCATAAATCATCACCCTTTCGATCAATCGAAATGGGGGTTTCGATTGATCGAAATAGGCATCTCGATTGATCGAAATGCACTACCCGGGACCTCCAACAACCATATATATAATTCATTTGAAGCCCAATCAACTTCCTATCATCCTAGAACCCCTCAAACATGATTAAAAACATAAATGGAAGGTTCCAACATCAATCAAACTCTCAAGATCACATCCATAATTGAATTATACATCAAAATGAATCATTTTCCTCCACAACCAGAATTCATTTACAATAAAGGCATCATCAAATGAACAAGATGCCACCATGGGCATTACATATATTAAACCGTTGTCTCTCCACACCCAACAAGTTTATGATCCAATACATACATCAAAAGTACATATGTCCAAAGTACAACCACAATTAAAAGAGTAGTCACATGCCACAAGCCGGCATGGATAGCCACAAAAATGCTCAAAACTCAAAAGATAGCAAAACCACCACTAGTGTTCCACTTGGACACTCATGTCCCATCCGTCATCGGCGCTTTATTTGTAAAAAGAGTTTATAATAAAGGGGTGAGCACCACTGCGGCTCAGTAGAGATACCCCAACCCACCTAAGTGCCGACCCGACACGACCTACATGGATGCATGTCACAACATTTCACATATCATTCAACATACATCATATTCACTCACAACAATACATATACACATATATGGATGCATTAAACACACATCATGCTTCATAATTCAAATGAAGGCAATAATCATACACTTGTGTCTCGCTCGGACTCGACCCGACATCCCAACATGATTCTTGACCAACCATGTGACCGAGACATTTTCTCCACACAATTCCAACACCGCCACCGAGTCATCACATACTCCAAGGTGATTAGTTGGTTTTGGAATTCATCACAGAGTCATCACATACTCCAAGGTGGTTAATTCATTTTAAGAGTTTCACCGAGTCATCACATACTCCAAGGTGAAAAGGTTACCCTTCCATACCTCCCCGTTTCCTCACAACGGCCCCAATATATGCATTTCGAACATATAACCATCAAGCATTTAATTTCATGCCTCACAATGCACATGTTATTTGATAAAACACGTAGCATGCATTCCATCTCCACAACGCCACACATGTATGTATCTATATATGCAAGACCTAGCATAATATCCACATATGCTCACAAAATTTCACCTAAGCACATTTTAGTCATGCTTCACCAATGCACACATTTTCTATACAAATATAGCATGCATTTAACTCACTTACAACACATAACACATATATGCCCAATATAACACATTTCCACATATATGCACAAAAGCTAGCATATAAGCATACATGCTCTCATCCTCCCACATTCTCATGCATTTGTCACTCACATCATGCATACTAGGAGATACACATCTATTGCATACAAGAGACTCAAGAGAAGAATAAAAATACCTTATCCCACCCCTCTTACATCTCTAAAACATGCAATACACAACCTTAGCTCTCACCACTTCACCCGAAACCCTAGAATCGACAAGTAGATGAGAAAGAACACCCCTACCTCAAAGATGAAGGCCTTCCAAGCACTTCTCAAATTTCCATCAATGTCAACCTTGCCAAACCGCGACTTTGATCGGTTCAAAGGGAAGCCCTAGCCGTCCCCTACGTATCTCCCTCCTTCGGCAAGCCTTGAATCCAAGCCGAAGACCACCAAAATCTAGAGAGAAGGAAGAGAGAAGAAGTGGGAGCAATATAGAGAGAGAAGCAGCCGTGAGATATGAAATATCTCTGCAGATTTTGACCATTTAAGGTCCCTAGGTCACGAAAAGACCAAATTACCCCTAGGCCACTTAACGCACCTTCCCGGACTCCTTTTTCGATTTTGAAAACTCCTACGGTCTCGAAATCACTTCCTTAACTCTCTAAACATTTCATCTAATCCATTCCCAAAAATAAATATTTTTGAGAATTTTTCGGATTCCCGGGCCTACTTAAGTCACATCCCGGGCCCCAGTTTGACCAAAAAGTCAAACTTCTCCAATTCTCCCGAAAACTTCTCAAAACCTTAAAAACACTTCCCAAACATGTTTCCTACACTCAAAACATGTTAAACACCACTCAAAATGCATTTATGGCAATTATAATGCGAAAAATGCAAAACTGACCAAAATTGGTCACGGTCTCTACATAGACTCCCATATCATCCTCCTGTTGTGCGCGCGTGGTGCCTGTGTGGTATAGCTTCCATCTACGGGGCATGACAGTGCGCTATGCTGCCTTAGGGCAGCATATGCGCATGCACACGCATGGTGTGTCACCATGCTATGTGACGCGTGGGTTACCTCTGGGTGATTTCCATGCGTGCACATCCTTGGGTTGTGCAGGTCGGGTGCTATGCGTGAATGGTTTGACCTTCTTCTACTTGTCGGTGGGCCTAGTGATGATTTTTCTTAAGCTAAGGACCAGACCATAGAGGCAGTTGACTGGAAATAGAAGTTTTTATATCTATTGTATTTCTTTTATAGAAATGTCTAATCCATGAATTTTGTTCGTTATTTGTTTATGTGCTTGTACGCAATTAGATATATGGATGTATGACAAAGGTAGTTGCATGCATTGGGACCATGAATCTAATTATGTATTAATTTGATGATTGCAAGTTTATGATAAATTAGAGACTTCAAAGTTTTCTTAAAGATAATTGGAGATTTGTTTTGGGGAAGTGTTGAAAATTTGTTTTTGATAAACCCTCCAAATTTTGAAATTGGTGAAGTCTAAATTTGCTCAAATATGACAAAAGATTCAAATTAAGTATCATATGTAAGCATATTATAAACTAGAAAACTCTCAATGTTTTAAAATATCAAGTGGAAGATGAATCTTACAATACAAAGCCCCACAAAGTTCGTTATCAATCATAGTATGATGTTTTATATTAATCCCCCTTCAGAGATAATATAAAGCATGGAGCATTCAAGATTGATTTCTCAATATTATTCCATTAGAATATTGTTTTCATCAGAATGGTAATATTTCTTTTGGATAAATATTGAGATCAATAATGGTACACACTTGACTTAGAATAATAGAATTTGTTCTCATTGGAAGGGTAAATGTTATTATTCTAGTAAGGCAAAAGAAAATCAGGAGTTACTCATAGGGAGCATGGGATGCCTTAATGGGGCAAGACCAACTAATTAGTGGGAGTAGTACCCTCTCAGGGTATTACTTTTGCGGTAATTAGTATTCTGATTATTATGCTTGATTGTTAAGGGAGCCATTTTAGTGATTGTATTATTGTATGATGTTAAATATATGTTTTTCAGATTCGCTATGTCAATTCCCATCAATCCACTTGTTCATATGCTAATCGTACCAACTAATTATGTTTAATGGAGGAAGGATCTCATCAGAGGTCTTGAAAAAATTGCTCACAAGATAGCATTTGATTCACCTTGCCAACTTTTTCCTTATAAGGAGGGTGAACCTACAAGTGTTGAGTTTGATAGATATAAGCAATAACATAAGTCCCATGAAATTGCTTTACTCTGTATTATGACTTCTATGTCTGAGGAGTTACAGCAGAATTTCATATGATACAAGCATGCTTGGGATATCATCAGCGAGCTTGACAAGATGTTTGCTGATAGAATTAGAGTTGCATTTCCTTATGACTCTTCTTCTATATCCACTTCTCAAGATAGTATGTCTTCTGATAATAAGTCTAAGAGACCCTCAAGGTCTAGGGGACCGAGCAAGAAAAGGAAGACAGGCGATAAACAAGACTATGTGAAGGGTTCCGTCAACAAAGGGGCAAGAAAGATAAAGTTGGTCAGAATTTCTGAAGATTCCAATGGAGTGACCTATTCTAAGGAGTGTTTTCTTTTCATGCATTTTAGAGTGGGATGAGTTTTTATCTTAAACTATCTTTATGCACAGGACAAGTGGCAAATTTTGATGTCTAAGTATTTAGTTTTGAATTTTATTTCTAAAACTATGTTTTTATGTTTGGAAAAGTTTTTCAATTAAATTGAATGGACATGTTACTGCTACTGGTGCATTGGTGGATGGTCTTTATTTATTAACTCCTAGCTCTTATGTTTTGCATGATAATGAGTTGAATGTAGAAATAAAGAATCTAAATGTCAAAAGAAAATGTGTTTCTTCTTACTCAATGTATCCTCGGCATCTTAGATTCGGTCATATTAATCAAAATAGGATTCAAAGTGTCACACCCTAACTTCTCATACCCAAAATGATACAAGAACTCGAGGGTGAGAATGCGGAACATCAATACACCGTATCCTTTATCGAGTTCTGATACCATTTTGCCATGCCTCGATTTCCAATACCTAAGTTCGTATAGGAAAAGGAGGTGAACAGTTCATTCCGTACCACATGTCATCATCCACATATTCAAGTACCTCTCATCGATCACAACAATTATTGTTAAAAATTTCCAACCACAGAAACTACAACACATACACAACTACATGCGCGTAAACCCTTCATAATTCATCCCAATGGACTCCACACAGGTCTACACCTCCATCCATGTTCCAAAATTCATGAATTTCCTTCTCAACCTAGTTTCAGTTGGCTGGTACAAATTGAGGAATTTGTTGAAAAACCTCATTTTTGGAATTAGAACATATATGTGTGTCATTGTGAATAATTGTATGACATGCTAGGATGAACTTAGGACATGTGTTGGGTGCAATGCATTGAAACGTGTGAATGTATGTGTAAGACGTGATATATCTTGTGTGTGTGGGGTGAATTCTCATAAATGACTAATGGGAAAAAGAGGAGAAAAACATTTCCTTGGGGTTGAAAGACCTCAACCTTGCGCAAGTTATGTAGTAACCCTTATGGACGGGTGTGAGTGGGCGAGTGCGAAGACAGACACTGGGCTGAGCTACCACACTAACAGGGTACAGGGTGCTCAATCCCACTTTGCCTGGGTGTGGAAAAGGGGATGTGCTTATATACAGTATGTTCTCTTCAAATGGTATGAGGCCTTTTGGGGTAAAACCTAAGAGCAAAACCGTGCGGGCTCAGGTCCAAAGCGGATAATATCATACCATGTGTTAGAGTGAGGTATTATAGTTGGTATCAGAGCCTGAACCCAGCCGAAAGTGTGCCGACGAGGACGTCGGGCCTCGTAGGGGGGTGGATTGTATTAACCCTTGTGGACGGGTGTGAAGATAGACACTGGGCTGAGCTACCACACTGACAAGGTACAGGGTGCTCAATCCCACATCGCCTAGGTGTGGAAAAGGGGATGTGCTTATATGTAGTATGTTCTCTTCAAATGGTATGAGGCCTTTTGGAGTAAAACCCAAGAGCAAAATCGTGCAGGCTTAGGCCCAAAGCGGACAATATCATACCATGTGTTGAAGCGAGGTATTACAAGTTGGATGGTAACCGGATGGGTTAGTAGCCCATAACAACCAAGGACTTGAGATGTGGGACTTCGGTACATATCTTAAAGGTGTGTGTGAGTGTAAGTTCAATTCTGAGAGCAATGTGATTTTGTGTTGAGTTTTATATGAAATAACGTGGCTTATGTGAATTGGGTGAATTGTGTATGAATTCAGTTATGTCATATGTTATAGATATGATAGATTATACAATGAAGCATGTTGTGAATATTGTGGTTGTCAATGCATTTGATGAGTATGACACGGAAATGAACGTTGTAACTTTGACTAGAATGCTAGGAAGCATGACAAGTAGCTTGACTATGTATGTTGAATTGCCTTTATCCAATGATATGAAATGAGAACTTGAATGGATTGCACAACATATTATTTTGAGTCATTGAACTCATCTCCCTACAAAAACATTTTTCAGGGTATGACAAGGAGATTGTTGATGGTGAGCATTCATGAGTTGGACTCAAGTGATAGGATTTCCTATTTTGAATTATTTTATTGTTATATATGTTCAAATTGTGGACTACATGCATGTGAAAAATATGTAAGACCATTTATGTTTTCGAGAACATGTGTTATTTATTCCTTATGGTTGTATACGTTTAAATACGTTTTTAAGCATGTGTTGTTTACGACTTATAATTCTACATATTATAGGCATGGTATAATGCTAGACGTTTTAAATGATGATCTTTTAATTATGTTTATTTTCACATGTATAAACTTGTGAGGATGATTGTGTTGATGGATTAGTGATGAACATGAGGGGCATGCATGTTAAAAATAGAGATTTGATCAAAAAATGAGCAAAGTGTGAGATAGCAAAATTCTCAACAGAGGAATTTTGATTGTGCGAAATCATTATTTCGCATAATCAAAATTCTCGATTGTGTAAAAGTACCATTTCGCATGTGCAAAAGATTGTAGTGTGAGATCCCGAATGTTGAAAACCTTCGATAGAACTTCGATACTACTTCGATCATGCAAAACCTTCATTTCGATTATGCAAAACCAACACTTCAATTGTGCGAAATGATGGTTTCGATTGTGCAAAAAGTTGCAGGGACTGAGGGTTGTGAATGAACCTATGTATATATGTTTTTATTAAATGATGTTTGTAGTGTCCTTGAATTGGTTATGTATGCTTGCAAGTATGATGTTAATGGTGCTATAAATGCTTACACTGATTTTGAGATAACCATCTAGATTGCTTGGTCATTGTAAAATATTTGGCAAAGGATGAATGTATCGATAATGTAAAGACTTCCGTTGTATTTAATGATCTGGTGTTCCGGGTAAGAACTGAGGGTGATGTTGGTAGTAGATTGCCATGGTTGTTCGGGTCGTAGAGTGACGATCGGGCAATCGTGATACCTGGGATTCGGGCTCAGATCAGGGGATTCCCGACAGACTGGATTTTGGAGCCTGACAACTTGGTATCAGAGCATAATATCAAGGTGAGATTAGTGTTGGAATAGTTCATGTGGTTGAGTGAACGGGTTCACACCTTGGAATTCGGGCTCAGACCGGGGGAGTCCCGATAAACTGGATTTCGGGCGTGACAGTCTGTCCAACCCAAAATATATTATGGATCTAGCTCATATTTTCTCAATATGGAAACATAAAAGACATTGTGAACTCCCTCTAATTGGTGGCAAAGCTAATCGATAAGCCACTTCGCCAACACACTCCAAAATCTCGAATGGTCCAATAAATCTCAGCAATAACTTGCCACTCCTTCCGAATCTCATCAACCCCTTGCGTGGAGAAACCTTGAGAAACACATGGTCTCTCACCTCAAATGACAAAGGTCTCCTCCTTCGATCATCATAACTTTTCTATCTACTTTGTGCCGTGATCAACCATTGACAAATCAATTTGAATTTCTCCGTAGTCTCATAAACTATATCCGATCCCAAGGCAGCTGTCTGCCCCACCTCAGTCCAACAAACCAATGACCTACATGGTCTACCATACAGTACCTTAAAATGTGCCATTTCTATGCTAGCTTAGTAACTATTGTTGTAGGCAAACTCCACCAACGACAAATGGTCTTCCTAATTTCCTCCAAAATTCAAGATATAAGCTCTAAACATATCCTCCAATATCTGGATGGTATGCTCTAACTGACCATTAGTCTGAGGATGGAAAGTTGTACTGAAATGCAACCTTGTATCAAGAGCTAACTGAAACCCTGCCAAAATCGTGAAGTGAACCTAGGATCCCTGTTTAAAATAATAGACACTGGCACTCCATCAAGCTTCATAATTTACTCCACATATAATTTACTAAGTTTCTCTGCACCATCCGTGACCCGAATAAGTAGAAAATGAGTCATCTTAGTCAATCTATCGAGACCCACACGACATCATGTCCCCTCTGTGACCTCGGAAGTCCTGTCACGAAATCCATGGTGATACGCTCCCATTTCCATTCTGCCACTGACAATGGTTGTAACAAGCCAGCCAATCTTTGATATTCAGCTTTCACTTGTTGGTAAGTAAGATACTTAGCCATAAATTCAGCCACATCCTTTTCATAGCTTTCCACCAATACTGTCGGCTTAGGTTGTAATACATTTTCGTCTCACTAGGACGTACCGCAAGCCTAGAACAATGGAATTCTCGAAGAATACCCTCCCTACACAAAATAGGTACATACATCTTCCCTTTGAATCATAAACTCCCATCCTTATACAAAGATCACCCTTCCACAACTTCACCACCCGAAATCCGAGTGTGAATAACTTTCATTTCCTCATCTTGCCCTTATGCCTCAATTACATCATTAACCAAAGTCGGTTGAGCAACAAGGATAAACAAGGTAGTCGGTTCACTATCCTCACTGAAGTACAAGCCCAACTCCGCTATGTCTTCCATCATCTTTCATTCTCGAATGGCAATGCTAGCCAACATTCCATGTGATTTTTTACTCAAGGCATTGGCTACTACATTGGCCTTTCCCGGGTGATACTGAAGATCAAAGTTATAATCTTGCATGTATTTGACCCATCTCCATTGCCTAGAGTTCAAATCTTTTTGAGTAAAGAGATATTTGAAACTCTTGTAATCAGAGAAGACTTCAAATTTCTCCCAGTACAAGTAATGTCTCCACCCCTTTAAAGCAAAAATAATCGCCGCTAATTCCAAATCATGAGTTGAGTAGTTTTGCTCATTTGTCTTTAGTTAACATGACCCATAAGCAACAACTCTTCCCGTTTGCATCAACACGCAACCCAATCCATCACGTGAAGCATCACAATATATAACATATCCCAACCCACATTCCGAAATCACTAAAACTAGAGCAGTAGTTAATCTCTTCTTTAATCCCAGAAAGCAAGCTCACAAGCTTTATTCCATGCAAATTTGACTCCCTTATGAGTGAGTCTCGTCATAGGTGTCGCTAACCTAAAAAATCTCCCACAAATCTCTGGTAAAAACCAGCTAATCCCAAGAAATTCTAAATTTTAAATACATTCTTTAGCCATTCCCAATCCATTACAATCTTTATCTTGAAAGGATCCACAGAAACTCTCCCTTTTGAAACCACATGTCCGAGAAACTTCACTTCTGGTAACCAAAACTCACACTTCTCATATTTGGTATACAATCAATTTTTTCTTAGAATTTATAACACCGTCCTCAAATGATTCTCATGTTCCTCCCTTGATGAAGAATACACAAGAATATCATCCACGAACACTACTACATAGTCGTCAAGGAATGCACTAAACACCCAATTTATTAAGTCCATAAATGTCGCCGGTGTATTTGTTAAATCAAAAGACATTACAAGGAACTCATAATGACCATACCGTGTTTGAAAAGCCGTCTTTGAGACATCCTCCTCCTTGACTCTCAATTGGTAGTACCCCAACCTCAAGTCAATCTTGGAGAAACACTTCGCTCCCTTAAGTTGATCAAACAAATCATCTATCCTTGGCAAATGATATTTGTTCTTGATTGTTGCAAGGTTTAGTTTCTGGTAGTCAATACATAACCGTAGTGACCCATCCTTCTTCTTAGCAAAAAGGACCGGTGCTATCGAAGGTGACACACTAAGACGTATGAAACCTTTCACCCTTAGGTCCTCTAATTGACCATTTTAACCCACAAACATATACATACTTTAATATTAAAACTTAACTAAGATGAGACTTGATGCGAGTCATATGTTGGTGAAATGGCAGAGTTACAGAATTTGCTTAACAAAATTTGACATATTGAAAACATGCCCAACACAATGCTTATGCCCAACGAATTCTTGTTATTGTCCAGAACGATATAACAAGTACAAAAGGGCCCTCAAGTATCATAGGCCTTGTTTGCACTGGTGCATAGACAAGAAAATGACTTTGCATTATCATATTCGTACACCAAGTTAAATCAACATAAATATCAATCACATGGATCTATATTTCTTTTTAGCAGCAGTGCTACTATACATTAATGGAGTGTTTTGCTAGTGTAATATGAATAAAATTAACATTAATCTAATAACAGCACAAGCACCTTTTTGTCATTCTAGACAACATGTGACATTCTGTACAACCTGTATCACCAATAACTAAAACAATAACAGATATAGAAAAAGAGAGAGGAGATGATGTAGCAAAGCACTACAAAATGATACTGCCTAAAATTAGGTTTATTGTACGTAAAGGTTACAAAAAGGAAATTTATAGGTTTAACATTTAAAGGGTTGTAGGCTCTGAAAACTAGGATGGATAAGATTTTTCTAGGTTTTAGAAGTGATTGTTTGCTGTAATTACAGAGAATTGGTTGTTTGAAATTAAGACAACTAATTAGGGTTTTGAGGTCTTACATTGAAGGCCAAAAATATGAAAAGGGTTAAGAGTAATAAAACTAAGGCATTAGGATGTAAAAATAAGAAAAATGGCCTCTAGATGACAACATCTGATTGCCTAGATTAAAAGAAGAAAAAAAAGAAGAAGAAGAAGAAGGATCATGTTTTTAAGTCATTTTATGAGTCACTTTATAGTTCTAGAGCTAATACATACAACAAATCTTGACGCCTAAAAGGTATGCATTTATTAAACAAAAGGTTTATGCTGATACCGATACCATTGATAAATTTTGAACAAAATGTATAAATGATTTATGCAGTTCGGCCTGAGAGGCCTACATCCACCGGAGAGCTCTAATTTTCACTATTTTTTCTCAACTCAAACAATACAATGGCAATGCCTATATTTAAAGGCATATTTGATTCTTGAGATAGATAAGACTATGTATCCTTATCTCATTTTAATTAACAAAGTCTAGTGATAAGAAGTCAATATCTCTAATAATCTCCCCCAAGATGAGCAAGGAACAGTGAAATGCTTTATCTTCTTTGCAAGATTGACTTTACCCTTTTTCTTTTCTTTTTTACCTCTATTGTGTGTGTGTAATACAAAATAATAATTAAAGTAACTTAATTTTGATCCTACAAATAAATCTTCTTTAATTCAAATGAATCATGGCAAATAAATTTTCGTCATCTTCTTTAATTTATATGAATCACTAAGTTGAGAACGTGATTCAACACTTGTGGCTGCTAAAATGTGCTTTGCATAGAATAAAAAGGAAGATAACTCCGCAACAAGAAAAAAAGGAACAACATTTGGTGGAAAAATTCTAGTGAAAGAGAAATTTTACTGGAAACAGTCTCAAACCAACTGATCTCTCCCCCTCTCTCTTTGATTCCTGAGATAGAGATAAATTTAAGGATCCTTATCTCATATTTATCTTTAATTAACAAAACTCTAAAGATAAGATATCTAAATCATTGTCTCTAACAACTACAAAAGTAGAAACTTTAAACTTTGCGCGTCACGACCCGCCCCATTGTGTAGATATTATCCGTTTTGCACACTCTTCGTGCTCATGGTTTTCAAAATGCATGTACACATGTAGGATGCATCCACACACAGTGCCAACAACCTCTCCCTCCAAGGCAATGTTCGACATCACAATCACCCCTTGTTGGACCAAGTGTTCACAATGGCCTAACCCTCATAGGGTTGTGCAGGCACCCCATTTCCAACTGAGGACTAGCTCTCATACCATTTTGTCACAACTCGCCCCACTGTGTAGATATTGTCCTCCTTGCACACCCTCCATGCTCATGGTGTTCAAAACACTTCTACATATGTAGGAGGCATCCACATATATAAATGCCAACAACCCCTCCCCCCAGATGATATGGGACATCACATTGACACTATATAAATTTTCCATGGACCACATATAAAGATCCAATCACATAACTTCCCATGGACCACTAATATAACCCATATACAACAATCTTTAAGTAACCCAAATAACGTTAACTCGTAAAACATAAGCATAAACAAATTTGACCGGCAGAATAATGGCAAAAAATAAACACGTAACTCAATCAAGTGAATACTTGAATCCCCTTTGTCCCTTTTCCAGTTCAATGCTCTACACCTAGGTTCCGTTTGGTTGGGTATAAACTAATAGTGGAAAGTGAAAGTAAAAGGAAGTGAAATGAAAAAATAAAACAAACAAACAAACTCTTGTCAGATCTCTATCTCAACTAAAACCAATTGGTGTTAAGGAGGGCAAACTCTAATCTTTTATGGGCTAATACACATCCTACAAAGAGTGCAACGTGAACATAAGAGTGGTATCCAACACCACTCCCCCGCACAATGGCACTCATTAGAATCAAACCCGTAACCTCTTGGCTTTGATACCACTTGTTAGATCTCAAGCCGCCATCTCACCTAAAACCAATTGGTGTTAAGGAGGGCAAACTCTAATTTTTACGGGCTAACACGCATCCTGTTAAGAGTGCCACGTGAACATGAGAGTGGTATCCAACAACACAAACTTTAGGTAACAAACCGATAAGGACACATTCACGCGATAGGTCACTTCAACTTCCCACTTCCAGCAATATCGAGGCTAGGACATCATCAAGAGGACACCTTCAAAATGAAGCAAATGTTGGTAGAAGGAAGTGCTTCAGTTGTTCCTTGTTGGTCAATTTAACAAGGAGGTGGGTTACTTGGTGTAGATTGGAGAGTGGGCAACAAAAGTCTGGAAGGTTTTGAGTGGGATAAGAGTTACGGCCTTGCTGAATGGCCTGTTGCTGTTGTTCCACCTCCCATCATCCAAGGAGGCAGTCAGAGTATTACACGAAGAGAAGAGAAATTGGGGTCAGGCATTCCTATTGCCAGACATTTGGTATTTTTGGATAGGGTGTTCTGGGTTTCTATAGAAGAAAAAGGAGAGGCGAATCTTAATACATAGGTTGCCATTACATATGTGGTGTCAAGCTCTATTTGTGGCCAAAAAATAGAAGCCAATGAGACAATAGACAGAGAAGGTAGTTCTCACTGTTGTTGGTGGGGAGATCCCAACGTTCGTCCTTAACGAAGGCGAAGAAGTGGGTTACAAAGTTACTTTGTCAGAGGAATGTGCATCGAAATTAGTGTTGACAGAGAATTCATTTGTCGATAGAGATGTTAACTCCCTAATTTTAGAAGAGGAGTGGTGGTCACCGCAATTAGTCCATTCAAAGAAACTCAGTGGACTTTTGGAAGTTACAAAGGGAGTGGGAGAATCAAAGAAGAACACGAGAGGATGTCCACGCTCCGAGAGCACGTGAGATGAGGCCTGGTGATTATGGGACACGTGTTAAGTCAAGGGGAGGTACTCGTTTGGGGTGGGAGACAGCTATCTGTCAATGTGTCACGCAAGGGAGGAATGTTAGTATTGTTGGGTCACGTGATGTAATACCCCGCTCCAACACATGGTATGATATTGTCCGCTTTGGGCCTAAGCCCGCACGGTTTTGCTCTTGGGTTTTACCCCAAAAGGCCTCATACCATTTGAAGAGAACATACTACATATAAGCACATCCCCTTTTCCACACCCAGGCAATGTGGGATTGAGCGCCCTGTACCCTGTCAGTGTGGTAGCTCAGCCCAGTGTCTGTCTTTGCACCCGTCCACTCACACCCGTCCACAAGGGTTACTACAATCCACCCCCTACGAAGCCCGACGTCCTCGTCGGCACACTTCTAGCTGGGTTCAGGCTCTGATCCTAATTGTAATACCCCGCTCTAACACATCGCCTGGGTGTGGAAAAGGGGATGTGCTTATATGTAGTATGTTCTCTTCAAATGGTATGAGGCCTTTTGGGGTAAAACCTAAGAGCAAAACCGTGCGGGCTCAGGCCCAAAGAGGACAATATCATTGATTCGTGTGTGAGTGTGACTCAAAAAGTATATCAATTAAAATTTCCACACTTCGCAATAGAACGAATTCCTTGCAGAATAGGGCTATCGAAAGGGGTATCGTACCTCAGGGATTATGTTCTGACGAGTTGGATTACGGAATTAATTCTAATTAAATTTATAAGAAAAGAATTCTGATTTTTAAACTAAACTAATTAAAAAGTAAAATAAAATAAATCAAAGTAAACAAGATAGTGAAGATAATAGGAGAGAAATCTAGGGTGTTTGACTTCACCACTAACTCCACAATCAATGGTCAATTGAATCAACTATAGGGGAATTACATCATGCATAAGTGGTGTCGGTGGCTACAAGCTCACCTTCATCCATCAAGAAGATAACATATGATTAAGGCTAAGCCATGGACTATCTTCGATTGGCATGGGCCATCTGCCTAACTACTCTAATCTAGGGTGCAGTATGGTTCATCTTCTCTAGGCATAATCCATCAAAGCTCATAACAATATATTCAGTGATTACCATTGTGTAATAATCTCTCTCATGATCACAGAAAACAAAAGAGATTGAGTTCAATAACAACAACTAAATATCTAAAATAAGATAAGAAATCACTGAGATTGAATTTACAAGACTTTTATTGCTCAATTCTATAATAAGAATCCTCACAATTACACAATCTATGCATGTATATAAAGGTCCCCAATAATTAAAACAATCCAACCATTGATGCTTTGTTAGGGCTACATCAAAACCCTAGTGGATGAACTAGCCGCTCATGGTAGAAGAAGAAGCTTCAACTGTTGAGGAAGAAGACATCATCTTTCTGAATTACGCGTATGACTTCGTTCTCCAATGGCTCTGCAATATGTTTCTG
The DNA here is from genome assembly GCA_026545225.1 of Cornus controversa. Lineage (NCBI taxonomy): Eukaryota > Viridiplantae > Streptophyta > Magnoliopsida > Cornales > Cornaceae > Cornus > Cornus controversa. Next base: position 13,987,495 of record CM048853.1, on the reverse strand, counting down.
TTCTCTTCAGCCCTCTCAGACTCTCCAATCTCTGTGTGTAAGCTCTCTCAATTCAGCCTCCAAGTCTTCACTTTATTCTCCAAGAGAATATACCAAAGTCCTAATCCAATTAGGAATTAATTAGGGTTTCCCGCAGCACTAATCAGGTGGGTTTTTCCTGCTGACTTCGGCCCAACTTTTGACCCACTAGAAGTCCGATTTACGGAATTTTCATGAAATACAAAAGTGTGCAGAATCAAATTTCGTTCAACTCTAAGTGGAAATAATGTCGATTTGAGGCTCGAAAATAAGACTTCTGGTCCATTTTCCAAAACGGGATTAAGACTGCATTATGCACAGATTTGGGCTTCAGGCCCGAAACCTTCTTAAACAGCTGTAATTCTCTTGGACCTCTTTCTTGGGCTGATTTGAGTTGAAATAAATGGTTGAGTGAATCTCCTTGATGTAGGCTTCATCTCGCCATCTTGGATGTCTTCTTTAAAAACCCAAAAGCACGGTTTTAACTGAAATAATCATTAAGGCCCTGAAAATACAGAAAACACTAAAACAAAGTAAAATCACAAAATAATCTATCACTAAGAGAATAAAATACATAAGTTAAGAGGCTAGAATGCGTAACATTCAACGCCTATCAATCATACCATGTGTTGGAGCGGGGTATTACACGTGAGGGAGTCCGAATACCTCGGTACACCTCTTGGCATCCTCCGAAAGCAACTTATACATCAAAAACTCAAAGAAAAAACATTAAAACGCAACTAGAATTGAAGAAAAACCTAAGAAAACTAAAATTAAAAATTAAAATTAAAGAAAACTAAGGGAAATAAAGTATAGAAATACATACAGAACCTACAATTTAACGTCCGTAGGAGACGATCAACTCCAATTCAAGGTTCACCAAATGCCACATCGCTTGAGGATATTTAACTTCACCCCTTTTATATGATCCTCACCTCCTTGTGTCAAACTCGAAGTACCCGGAAGGATCGCATTGGCTTCTAAAAATGTATATCCTTGCCTTGAATTCAATTCAAACCATGGAAGAGACTCCAATGATTGCACTAGAGGAGTGCTAGAAAGAGAAGAAAATGGGTCAATCGGAATCTTCCAAGGTGGCTTATCTTTCATGGCCACTAACTCAAGCATATCATTCACCCCCGCGACGGACTTCACATCATCTCGAGATAAAGCAAACGGGGCAATTTCTTCCACACAATCACCAATTTCATCCATGAAGAAACACTCACTCTCATCTGGAGGCTGTTCAATGGCATTAAAAATATTCAATTTTACCTTCATGTTGCCAAATGATATATCCATGATCCCGCTCTACAATTAACACGAGCATTAGCAGTAGCTAGAAACGGATGACCAAGGATGACTGGAATGTGCCTCTTCGAATTATGCACTGGCTCGGTATCTAGAACAATGAAGTCCACTGGGAAATAAAATTTATCTAACTTGATGATGACATCTTCAATGATCCCACAAGGTCGTTTGGTTGATCTATCTGCAAATTGCAAAACCATCGTGGTAGGCTTTAATTCTCCCAAACCCAACTGTAGGTAAACCGAGTAAGGCAATAAATTCACACTTGCACCTAAATCCAGAAGAGCTTTATCAACATGGTGCTCTCCAATTATGCATGAGATAGTTGGAGCACCAGGATCTTTGTACTTGGGAGGAGTGCACTGCTGAATTATAGAACTCACTTGTTGTGGCAGCATCACTTTCTTTGGCACATGGCTCATTGATCTCCTTTTCTGAGTGCACAAGTCCTTCAAGAATTTGGCATGAGGAGGAATCTGTTTGATGGCATCAAGGAGTGGTATATTAATCTTCACTTGTCAAAACACCTCCATCATGTCATGCAACTTGTCCCCTTGTTTCCCCAACTTGGATGTTTCTTGTAAACGTTGTGGGAAAGGAGCCTTGGGCTCATATAAATTTTCAGCAATTGGACTCATGAGCACCTCTTCTTGATCATTCTTCTTCTCCCCCACCTTGTTATCAATTACTTTTCCACTTCTCAAAGTGGTGATGGCTTGAACCTCCTCAAGATATGGGTTGCTCAAATAATCATGCATCCCTCTAGGATTGGCAATGGGTTGACTTGGTAACTTTTCCTCTTCTCTTTTACTCAAGGCATTGGCAAGTTGTCCAAACTGAGATTCCAGTTTGGCAATTGATTGAGAGTGAGAATGTACCAATTGAGCAGTGGATTGAAGTACTTCAGCAATAGAGTCAAGCTTATCAAGTTTTGCTAGGGCAAGCATCATCTTATCTTCAAGAGCCGAACTCTTTGGTGGCATAGGAACTTGTGCTTCATATGGTTGTGGAGGCACATAGTTTTGAGGCTGAAAAGTGGGTTGAATTACTAAAGATGGATTAGAAACTTGACCAGTTGCCATGAGTTGCACCATTCTTTGTGCCACAGCATCCACAATGGTAGACATAGCATCTGTAGAATCAATATCAAAAATATCAGCTTATCCTCCTTGTATTGGATGGTCTGCTCGAACGAGATGAAGACACACTTTGTAAAGAATTGTCACTAAGGTTCTCGAACAAAGTCCATGCTTCATCTTCGCTTTTTAACATGAAAGTACCCCCACATGATGCATCCACCATCTGTTTGTTACTCTCTGTTAGCCCCTCATAGAAACACTGCACTAACTGCCACTTTAGAACTTGGTGATGAGGACACTTCCTAAGAAGGTCCTTGAATCTTTCCCATGTCTCATAAAATTGTTCCCCCTCATGTTGGGAGAAACCAGTGATAGCACGTCTGAACTGATTGGTCTTCCCTATCGGAAAATATTTCTTCAAGAACTCACTTTGCATTTGAGTCCATGTAGTGATAGAGCATGCCGGTAGAGATCTGAACCAATACTTTGCTTTGTCTTTCAAGGAGAATGGAAAGAGTCGCATCCTGAAAGCATCTTCTGAGAAGTTTTTAATTTTTGTTGTTGAGCAAACTTCTATAAAATCATCTAAGTGCTTGTATGGATCTTCATCAGTCAGCCCAAAGTAGGATGGCAACATCTGAATGATACTGGGCTTGATCTCATAGCTCTGTGCTGTGACATTAGGCAGTTGAAATTCAGCTGGCGAATTGTATGTTTCTGGGACATAGTAATCTCTGAGTAAACGCGCCCTCTCCACAACAGCATTAGGCACAATATTGTTGTCCTCATTGTTATCATGCACACTGGCCATGAAATCAATAATTTCTTCCTCTTGCTCAATGGTACGATGATTGAAGTCCCTCAAAAGAAAACAAAAATAAAATAATACAAGTTAGTAACAAATATAAAAATTATAAAAAAAATAAAAATAAAACAAGTTAGTATCTAAAAATAAAACAAAAACAAAATTAAAAGAAAAATATAAAAATTAAAAAAAAAAATTTCCTAAACTAAAAATTCAATTAAAATTAATTCTGTAAAATCCAATCAATCAAATAGATAATCCCCGGCAACGGCGCCAAAAATTGATTCGTGTGTGAGTGTGACTCAAAAAGTATATCAATTAAAATTTTCACACTTCGCAATAGAACGAATTCCTTGCAGATTAGGGCTATCAAAAGGGGTATCGTACCTCAGGGATTATGTTCTGACGAGTTGGATTACGGAATTAATTCTAATTAAATTTATAAGAAAAGAATTCTGATTTTTAAACTAAACTAATTAAAAAGTAAAATAAAATAAATCAAAGTAAACAAGATAGTGAAGATAATAGGAGAGAAATCTAGGGTGTTTGACTTCACCACTAACTCCACAATCAATGGTCAATTGAATCAACTATAGGGGAATTACATCATGCATAAGTGGTGTCGGTGGCTACAAGCTCACCTTCATCCATCAAGAAGATAACATATGATTAAGGCTAAGCCATGGACTATCTTCGATTGGCATGGGCCATCTGCCTAACTACTCTAATCTAGGGTGCAGTATGGTTCATCTTCTCTAGGCATAATCCATCAAAGCTCATAACAATATATTCAGTGATTACCATTGTGTAATAATCTCTCTCATGATCACAGAAAACAAAAGAGATTGAGTTCAATAACAACAACTAAATATCTAAAATAAGATAAGAAATCACTGAGATTGAATTTACAAGACTTTTATTGCTCAATTCTATAATAAGAATCCTCACAATTACACAATCTATGCATGTATATAAAGGTCCCCAATAATTAAAACAATCCAACCATTGATGCTTTGTTAGGGCTACATCAAAACCCTAGTGGATGAACTAGCCGCTCATGGTAGAAGAAGAAGCTTCAACTGTTGAGGAAGAAGACATCATCTTTCTGAATTACGCGTATGACTTCGTTCTCCAATGGCTCTGCAATATGTTTCTGTTCTCTTCAGCCCTCTCAGACTCTCCAATCTCTGTGTGTAAGCTCTCTCAATTCAGCCTCCAAGTCTTCACTTTATTCTCCAAGAGAATATACCAAAGTCCTAATCCAATTAGGAATTAATTAGGGTTTCCCGCAGCACTAATCAGGTGGGTTTTTCCTGCTGACTTCGGCCCAACTTTTGACCCACTAGAAGTCCGATTTACGGAATTTTCATGAAATACAAAAGTGTGCAGAATCAAATTTCGTTCAACTCTAAGTGGAAATAATGTCGATTTGAGGCTCGAAAATAAGACTTCTGGTCCATTTTCCAAAACGGGATTAAGACTGCATTATGCACAGATTTGGGCTTCAGGCCCGAAACCTTCTTAAACAGCTGTAATTCTCTTGGACCTCTTTCTTGGGCTGATTTGAGTTGAAATAAATGGTTGAGTGAATCTCCTTGATGTAGGCTTCATCTCGCCATCTTGGATGTCTTCTTTAAAAACCCAAAAGCACGGTTTTAACTGAAATAATCATTAAGGCCCTGAAAATACAGAAAACACTAAAACAAAGTAAAATCACAAAATAATCTATCACTAAGAGAATAAAATACATAAGTTAAGAGGCTAGAATGCGTAACATTCAACGCCTATCAATCATACCATGTGTTGGAGCGGGGTATTACACGTGAGGGAGTCAGAAAGAACTTTAATTCAAATAGAGTGGGCTCTGGGCCTTGTTTCAATCATGGGCCTAAATTTAATGGCTCAGTTCACTCTTCTTTTCATCTACCCACTCTCAAAAGGACTCGGGTCACTAATGGTTGGGCCAAGTCCTACGATCAAAAAATATGAGACTAAACGTAATTTTAGGAATTATTCACTACACATATACAAATAGTAAGCAAACACACAAATAGGGAAGAAACTTTACCTCTGGTGCTCTTTGGACTATCACACCCTTGATAATAGGCTAGTACAAGACGAATATCAGCTGGTCTAAATCGGGCAACATCTGAAGCAAAATAGGTAGCTAATTAATACTAAAATCTAGCATAAGCCTAAGTACATCCATGATAATCAAGAAGAGAAGAAGAGTTCCTTATATAAATATACTCTGATAATGATAGGATGCTTACGTTTAAGAAAGGGATAAGATTCATCAGTGTTGTATCATCTTCTTCAAGTTTCCATGGCTTAATTGGTATAGAGTTTTCCGGCTAAAGGCAATTATCAAGTGAATGACCACACACATGATGAATTCTTGAAGGATCTTTGTTGAGCTTTGAAAAAAACTTGCTAGTAGGAACATCTTATTAACAATATTAAAAATTATAAATCATATGTAAAATATATTTATATTTACTCGAAGGGGGAAAAAACAGGGAGAACATCCAAAACAAGGAACAATGTAAGGTATACTCAGTTTCTAATGTTTATATGGACATGCTCACACCTTTAAGTCAAGTATGCGGAGCAGGAGGGAGAACAAGAACAATCCGCACACAATTGAGCCAATGTGCTTGTCTTTGTGCACCAACAGTGTTGTATCATCTTCTTCAAGCTTCTATGGCTTAATTTGTATAGAGTTTTCTGGTTGAAGGCTATTTTCAAGTACATGACCACACACATAAAGAATTCTTGAAGGATCTATGTTCAGCTTTGAGAGAACCTGCCAGCAAGAACATCTTATTAATGACATTAAAAATTATAAATCGTATGTAAAATAGATTTAGATTTACTTGAAGGGGGAAAACACAAAGAGAACATCCAAAACAAGGAACAAGTGCCTAATGTTTATATGGACATGCTCAAACCTTTAAGTCAAGTATGTGGAGCAGAGGGAGAACAAGAACATCTGCACACATTTGAGCCAATATGTTTGTGTTGCACGTTATAGCCAATGTGCACTTTTTTTTATTGGTAAAATACAAAAGAGTCTTAAGAAAAAAACATAGGGAGAGAAGGATGAGGATCCTTCCTATGAAAGAGAAACAGAAAGAATATTGTGCAAAGAACCAGCTAACAACAAACAATAACAAGATTAACCCCATCCTTATAACATTTTTCTAAATAAAGAATTCACTAGAAAATGATCCGTCACATAATTGTAATAAGAAAATGCCATTGCCATGCTACATTTGATATGAATATCTCTAGGGATACATGCATCAAAACAAAGTTAGGTCTAGGAAACATCCCACTAGTTTCCTAAGCATCATTACTCCAGGTGACTAAGTATTAATTAACAAATATCCATCTCAGGACATATTACGCAACTTTAGCAAATCTTGTCACTAATTATGTATTTTCAAGCAGTTTGCTTTATAAAAAAATATGAAGAGAACAATATATATATAAATCACAACAATCTTCTCCAAACCAGAATATACCTCAATAGAACCCACCCATTTATTTCAAAGTAGATTTAATGAGCAATGCAGGCAGAACAAAAATTGCTAGATTCTAAGATTTTATTAGTCATGAGACCACTAACTCGTCATAATAGAAGGATCAAGTAAACTAAACAACAATAATGACTTGCAACAAATACAATTTATTTTTTAAGACATGCGTTCTGATTTATTCTTTATACTTGTTTGTCTCTCAAATGAATATATGAAATACAAAAGGCAATATAGATCTCAACTTATATGTGACAAAATAACAATTTTATTAGCAAGAGTTCAGGAAAAAATTGAATATGTAAGGACATCCCAAGTATGGAATGTTAGTATGGGAAATTTACATTTTTAAATATTAGTTCATAGCACCATGATTTGTAGTTTTGCTTTGTTGAGTTAAGATTTAATAGATTTGTATACAATATATGTTCTTTTCAGTGATAATATTGTTAAAATATATTTATATTTCTGTCCCCTAAGCTCATAAAATATCCTATATCCTGCGAGAAATGTATAAAAATTATAAAGAAGGAAAAGAACTACAGAAAACGAATAAGAGAACGCAAAAAATATGAAGAGGATCAATACTAACAGAACTTGAGATACGTCAATTGTTACAGCTGTATCAACTCTTGAAAAGAGAGAGAGAAAGATTGATGACAAGGCACAACATCAGCAGGTGATCACACAAGCAAAAATAGTGAAGAAGGAGATGCTATTGATGTGACTCAGTTTATTGCTAATCCTATATCTGAAAAGCAAGCTCAGAGAATGCAATTGCCTGTGACTAAAGCAGAGGTTCAAGCTATTATTTTCTCTCTTAAAGATGACAAAGCTCCTAGGAGGGATGGATTTTATGCATTATTTTTTAAGAGAACTTGGAGTGTTATTGGGGATGATGTTACAAAAATAGTCCTAAACTTCTTCTCAACTAGTAAACTTTTAAAAGAGGTGAATTCTACAATCATAACCTTAGTTCCAAAAGTTTAGAATCCTACATTTTTTGGTGATTTTTGACCTATATCAGTTTGTAATGTTTTGTATAAGTGCATTGCAAAGATTATTGCAAATAGGATTAAATCTATCCTTAGCACATGTATTAGCACTAATCAAGGAGCTTTTGTCCCTGGTAGAAGTACTACAAATAACATATTGCTTGCTCAGGAGTTATTGAGGAACTATCATAAAAATGAAAGGCCAGCTAGAGTTGCAATGAAGGTAGATATTAAGAAGGCCTATGATACTATCTCATGGAGATTTATGGAAGCAACTCTTAGATCTTTGTTGCTTGAGTCATGACATGTATGACAACAGTAAAATTCTCTATCAATTTGAATGGAAGCTTGGACGGGTATTTTGAAAATGGAAGGGGTTTGAGACAGGGTGATCATGTGTGTTGGAGTTTTTTGCTTTACTTGTTGGAGCGGATAGGTTTTGGGGAGAGATGAAGGAGATGGATTGAGTTTTGTATTTCTATAGTGAAATTCTCAGTGCTTGTAAATGATTCCCCTTCTGGATTCTTTTGCAATTCAAGAGGCTTGCATCAAGGTGATCCTTTGTCCCCGTTTCTCTTCCTTATTGTGATGGAGGCCTTCAGCCGCTTGATGAAAAGGGCAATGGAGCTAGGATATATCAAAGGATTCAAAGTAGGGAGGGAGCAATTGCATTAGATGGAGATATCACACCTTTTGTTTGCAGATGACACCTTAGTGTTCTGTAATGCAGATGTGGGTCAGTTGAGAGACCTAAGAGAGAGATATGATAACCTAACACAAACCCACTAGACTAAAACTTGCTCTGATACTAACTAATGCAATCAGCTTATGAAGAGAAATAATCAGAAGTAGGGAAAACAGAGAGCTAGATCACACTAGGGAATAGCTTAAACACCCACAACTCAATCCCAAAAGAAAGGGAGAGGTAAAAAGCTGCGATAGCAAGCTAACTATATTGATAACGTCCAAAAACTGCTGAATACAACTTGGAACAACCCTTTTATAAGCCACAAGGGATGCCCTAGCAAATATTCAATCCTAGCCCTACATATAAATATAATCTAAGAGCTAATATTCTATCCAGCAGAATAAAAAGGTCCTAAAATGACAAAACAACCATTAGATGGTCACATGACTCATTTAATAGGCACATGACTTATAAAATAAAAGCAAAATGACAAAAATATCCAACTAAAGCTGACGCAACATTAAATAGATAATTAAAACAGATTTAAGACTTAAATAATGGCTTAAAACCAATAAAGCGATCAATGCACTCTCAGCCTAGACTTCTTGCGATGTTTAACTATTTGAAGAAATTCCTCTTCCACTTGCTCTGCATCAGCACTCAAGTGCTTCCTCTGTTGGAAGATATTAGTTAGGCCAGCTAATATTAGTTGTATATAGCAGATCTTTTATCTTTGACTTTCTAGAGTTGCTACCATATTTAGTTTCTTTATTTTAGGGATTTGATTATTATAATTGTTGCTGTAAGTTAGGAGCAGATTGTAGGGATTTGCTTTCTTTTTCCTTGTTTAGTTTTTTCCTCTTTCCTATATATACATGAACAAGATGTAAAGATAAGATAGAGTGAATATACAAAAAATATTTCTCTACAATTCTACATGGTATCAAAGCTAGGTCGTAAGAGAAATGTAAATTTTTTTTTTCAAAAAGAGGGAGCAATTTGGTCTTGGTGCTATTGCCGACCACTGATCAGGCCTAGGTAAGAGTTCTTTTAGCAGCCATCTCTATCACATCGACTACACTCCTCTGTAAACTCTTCTCTTGCTTTTTATAGTTTACAAGCCTTTTTTTGTATTACTATTTGCTAGAGATTGGTGGAATTCACTTATTAAACTTGATCTAAGAACATGTCTAACATAAGCTCAGTCTCCGATCCTACACCACCATTTCAATCAGCCCTGCTCATTCAGCCCCTGCTCATGATAATATGAATGTTCAGATGACATCTCAAAAGTTGGATGGGACCAATTACCTTGCCTGGTTTTGGATTGTGATGCTTTTTATCACTGGGAAGAGCAAATTGGGATATATTACAAGAGACAAGGCTCGGCCAAAAAAAAAACTGATCCTAAAATTACTACATGGGATGAGGAGAATGCCATGGTGATGACATGGCTTCTCAATTTTATGACATATAACATTAGTTCTGGTTATATGCGCTTACCTACTGCCAAAAACATAGAGGATACAGCTGCCCAGACTTATAAGAGGTGCTCCTATTGATAGAGAAAGATATCTGAGATTGGTCAGTAAACTGATCTATTTGTCTCACACTCGACCTAACATTGCTCATGTTGTAAGTGTGGTAAGCTAGTTTATGCATGCACCTTTTGAGACTCACATGGACGCTGTGAATAGAATTCTTTGTTACTTGAAGTCAGCCCCAGGTAAGGGGTTATTATTTTCTAAACATGGTCATATGGAAGTAGAAGCATACACAGATGCAAACCGGGCAGGCTCTGTAACTGATCAAAGGTCTACTTCTGGCTGCTGTTCGTTTGTAGGTGGCAACCTAGTGACCTGGCACAACAAGAAACAATCTGTGGTTGCTAGATCTAGTGCAGAAGCAGAATTTAGGGGCTCATGGAATTTGTGAACTCTTATGGTTGAAATCACTATTAAAGGAGCTTGGACTCAACTTTGAAAAACCAATGAGGTTACATTGTGACAACAAGGTAGCAATTAGCATTGCTCATAACCCAGTTCAACATGACAAAACAAAACACATTGAAGTGGACAGACACTTTATCAAAGAGAAGCTAAAGGCAGGATTGATAAGCACTTCTTTTGAGAAGTCGGAGAATCAAATTGCTGATGTGTTAACTAAAAGAGTTCCTAGTAGATCCTTCGATTCTTTTCTTGAGAAGCTAGGCATGCAAAATATCTATGCACCAGCTGGAGGGGGAGTGTTGGAAGATATTAGTTAGGATAGCTAATATTAGTTGTACATAGTAGATCTTCTATCTTTGGCTTTCTAGAGTTGCTACCATATTTAGTTCCTTTATTTTAGGGATTTGATTATTATAATTGTTGCTGTAATTTAGGAGCAGATTGTGCCAATTATTAACAGTACATTAAAAACTAACACATGCATTAATTTTTTTTAATATTTTGAGTAGTTCATTAGCCTATGTTAACTCCAAAAACAACTACTTTACTTGGCCATGAAATGAAATTTCTCCTTCAAACTTCGTTGTTTCCTTCCTGTTTTAATAATTTTCTATATATTTATAGAAATCATAAGATTAGAAATCATGGTTGTTCCTATTTCCAATATGAATTATAACAAGAATTAACTTATTACAAAAGAAGAAAATTGCAGTTACATTTATAAACGAAGGAGGAGATTTCATCTATCCTATTGAACAAGATGTAATGAAGTTTTTTTACCGATATATTAAACTCATGTTCCATTTACTCTTTTGGTGGATGTATTAGAATGCATGTTGGCAACCTCGCTTCTTGCATCACTTGATTGATTGTGGCCTTTGCACCACTCAATGACAGACAATGGACCATCTATATTGCCAAATGCAGACTTTAAGGCAGTTTTCATGTCAGACTATAGCAAACTAATCACAGATGATGCATGAACCTGAAATGAACTCTCCACATAAGAATTATTATATGATGAAAAAATTAATATAACATATGATGTAAAATAGATATTACCATTTTAACCATATTTATGCAAAAATTTCATTATGTAAAAGTGAAATTCATTACATATAAACAAGAAATGACAAAAAGACAGCTTTAACATCTATTTCTCCATACTTAAGAAGATGGAACACAACAAGGATGTTGCTTCATGAGCAAAAGCAGACAATTATGAGAGAAACACAACTTCATAAACCTCCATTTAGAAAATAAAAATTGATTTATTTACCATAATTAGAGAGTAATAATTTCTGTGAAATTATAAATTCCTTTATCTATGGTAATGCTTTAGTTCACACTTAAACTTTCCGATCTGTTCATACTGAATGTCAGAAACTAAAAGTCTGACCATTTCTTATTCCAATATTGACACTACGAAGATATGTTGGAATTACACTTTTACTACGAGTCATTCTATCAAAGCAAAGAGTTACGTCTTAAGTTAAAAAAAAAAAAAGGTGAAATGCAAAACAACCTGTTGAAGCTATCAAGGTCAGCAGAACACATAACCAAAGGGTGGAGCAGGCTTGTGGTAAATTCTTCTATTGCTCAGGTAGAGAGAAATAGTGGCAAGAGCACCTGCTCCAGCAAAGTAATTTATAATGAAAATTTAAATGAAGTTATTTTCCCTTCTCACTAACAATTAATCTGAAAAAAATCCTTATTTGCCTTGTCATCATTATAGTTTTCAACCACAAGAAGCTATTGATTCTAGATGTTAGTTTTCATTTGCACTACCATAAGGAAAATCTAATGGGTGATAAGGCCTATAATCTAAATTCATCAAAATAAATTCACGTAGTGCAGTAAAAGGTATACAAAGACTATTTGATCAAACTAATTATCCTCAATCTTACAATTTTTATTTTTATTTTTTTTAAAAAGGTCATAACTTGAGTAAATCAGAAAGTTTTAGATCATTGAGAAATTATAAATTATATCGATTTCTGAGTCAACCTTTGTAAATATAAATTCTAAAGAAGTAGTAGTTAAACAAAATATCATGACTACTGAGTGATCTTGAAACCACCCCACCTTTAAATTTTCATTTCTTACCTACAAACCTAGATTCACAATGAGGAACCATACCCAAGTATTAAGTCCTATTTTCCTCAGCGAGCCTCATAATGGAAATCTGAGTATTCGTCAAATTATTGTGAAGTACATAGTAGTAACATCCTCTAAGGATACAGTTTAAAACATATATGGAAGTACTTATCAAGGGACCATTGCCTGTTGTTCGTAAAGCTCTGGCAGTCAAGTGCAAGGATGTGGGTTCAAGTCTAAGAGCACACACTTTGTACCAAGAAAAGAAAATATATAAACTACCAAAGGTTAGTTCTGTTTCAAGACTCTCCAACCCATCACCCCATGTTGGCAAGAATAGAATTAGGTTAATAGACTTTTCTATTTGGAATACTTACAAGGAAAAAAAAAAAGGACTAGCCGAGTGCACGAGGCTCCCACCATTGTAGGGTTGTGGTGAAGGCCAAATGTATGTAGCCTTACCTCCACATGTGGAGAGGCTGTTGTCCATGAAATTCTTGCAAGGAAAGAGAAGAAAAATTTTGTTACTACATTAAGGGGCAAGAAATTATAAGAAGGTTGTGAAGAGAATATTAGCCATCTATAGTTGATACACGTAGAATATACTTATAGAATACTACAGTACGAGAGAAATCTATAGAAGATATCATCTACTGGAAAAATGGCTTAATAACAACAAGGGTCCCACTATTTTTATGATAACAAGACAACAAAGGAGATAAGAGTTTATATTTTCTCTCACATGAATGTATCATAAAGAATAACATAGATTTGTACATACATATTCATCATGCAATTGACCCTCATTCTATTCATTAATTCTATTTGAAATTTGTTCTTTAAATTTTTTTCTACATACCCATGTATCCCACATTTTGACATATCCTAAAGATTTGAATTTTTTTTTACAAATAAACAAAGCGAACGTCTAACACAATGCCCAAGAGTAGTGGATCTGTGTTGGTATCCAACAATGTATGACATGGATATAGAGGAGCTCTATAGAATAAACTAATATAAATTCAAATTCAAAATCATCATTCATTGCTTTGTGTAATGTTTAAAGTTAAGGCTGACAAACAAGAAAACGTGAGTTTTTGTCTATGACAGCCACTTTGTGCAAAATAATGATGAAGGCTACGACTGTCTCCACTATTCCCCTTCCAACACCCTTCATAGTGCTTTAGGCACAACTGGCACTGGTAATGACCATTTTAACCCACAAGCATATACGTACTTTAATATTAAAACTTAACTAAGATGAGTCTGGATTCGAGTCATATGTTGGTAAAACAGCAGAGTTACAGAAATTGCTTAACAAAATTTGAATCATTGAAAACATGCCCAACACAATGCCTATGCCCAACGAATTCTTGTTGTTGTCCAGAACGATACAACAAGTACAAAAGGAACATTGAATCGGAAACCCTAAACCTAAAACCCCAAACACGAAAACCCGAATCCCGAAACCTATAACAAACTATATAATTAAAAGACTATGTAACTAATAATAAATCCTAAACCCCAAACCTAAATCCCCAATCCCTATATGCACCATAAATAATAATATATTATTAAATACAAATTATGTAGCATGAATAATTATTTGTTATTAAAAACTAATGAACATAAATAATAAACTAAGCTAACACCGAATCGGAACCTCGAATCCATAAATAATAAATTAATAATTTATTTAACCAGCTATGTAATTACTATTCTGTAGCATTATTAAACAGTTATTTAACAAAAAATAATTAATTAATAATAAATTTTATAACATAAAAAATAATTTATTTAACAAACTACATAACTAATAATAAACTATGTAACATAAATAATAGTTTATTTAATAAATAATGTAGCATAAACAATAATTTATTTATTAAACTGTATAACTAATAATAAATGCATAAATAATAAATTATTTAACTAACTTTCTAACTAATAATGAACTATGTAATTTAAATAATAATTTATTTAATAAATTATGTAACTAATAATGAACTATGTAAACTTAACAAAACAATATAATTACTAATAAACTTTGTAGCACAAATAATTATTTTAACTAACTATTAAACCATATTAATACAATATACTACACAATAAATTATGCATATATGTTTGCCCATATTTTAATTTAATAGTTATTAAATTTAGAGAGAGCTACATCGATATGACTTTTCACATTTAAATTGGAGACCTTTAAATAAGAAAATTTTCAAAAATATCTACTTTCTATTTCTATTGTTTTCATAATTTCAAAAGAAATATTTAATTAATTTTGAAAATAAAATATTTTTTGAAAATTACTATAAATAGAAAGTATCTAGATAAATCAAGTACAATTTAAATATTAATTCAAAACTTATCAAACAAGTTACTCTCTCGTAATTTAATAATTACCAACTTAAAACATGTTATTTCATGAATCATTATGCATCAACATAACATAATGGTAATACATTTATATATGCATGTAATATAAGAGATAAAAGATAAAACCATAGATGAATCCCATCTAACCTATATCTCTAACGAACTAAAAAGCTTAATCTCCATGTAGTTCTTCATGAGCAATTCTCCTCACGTGCTTGGACTTCAAGAAATCTCAAAAAAATTCATGCACAAGAAACCTTTGGCACATGCTCCATTGCTAGAGGCTTGAGAAATCTCCTTGTGAAATACCCCCCAACAAATTTCACGCATGAGGTGGCCAGTCTCACACATAAAACGTAAAGGATATCTACAACTGATAGCAAGAAAGCATAAAATATAAGGACAAAAAGAAAATATATATAAATGCTGAGAGGAAAGTTTAACTCAAGTAATAAATAACATTAAATAAACATAATACTAGTCTGAACAATACAACTTGGAAGTCTCTTAACTCAAGGACTCCGTTAACCAAAAATCATAAAACTAAAATACTTTATGAAAATATCTAAGTCTCTACACTAAAGTCTGGTAAGGAATAGATGATTGCCATGCTTTATGAACTCCATGCTCTAGCCTCGAGGTGGAAACTGTCTGGAACCTGAAATATCAACAAAGTGGGTTAAACCTACAAAAAAGTTCTCTCTACTACAACCCAATCAGAAAACAAGTAAACATACCCTTTATATGAGGGACAACAAATATATATAAATATATACACAAATCATTTTCTTTTCTACCCATGTACCAAAATAGAAGCCATCCTACACACTGTACCAACCCATCCTCTAACATACAAATTATAGAACCTATTTTCTAAGTTCAAACCAAAGGTAATCCTTACATACCCAAACACTTTTATTAAATAAAATACCTTATAAATATTTTGTAATCCTAACCTGCCTCCCTTATATATACATTAAGCACCCCACCCTGCAATTGACAATCCACACATGCCTCCCTTACTAACCTTAAATACCTTATTAGATATTGGCAATTATGACATGCCTCCCCTATCTATATTAACTACCCTATCGGTAATCCTAACATGCCTCGCTAAACCTTAAATACCTTATTAGGTATTGGCAATCCTAACATGCCTCCCTTATCTATATTAACTACCTTATCGGCAATCCTGACATGCCTCCCTAACTAACCTCAAATATATATAAATGTATACAAATCATTCCCTTATTTTTCTCATGTCTTCAAAATAGAAGTCATCCATATACCGTTCCAATTTAACCCCTACCACATAAGTTTAGAACCTATTTCTAAGTTCAAACCAAAGGCACAAATACAATACCCTATTAAACCTAGGCAATCCTGGCATGTCTGCTATACTATCCTTAAATATCTTATTAGGTATTGGCAATCCTTACATGCCTCCCTAACTAACCTTAGATACCTTATTATGTATTGGCAATCCTGGCATCCCCCCTGACAATCCTTACATGCCTCTACAACTAACCTATTAAACCAAAACAAAAGATCTAACCTACTTAGCACATTAATTTAATCTAACAGAAGTTCAATCAACACAATAAAATAACTCATAGAAAATTAAACTAATATCAAGTATCATGAACAGTTATGATTTCAAAGAATACAATTAAGGAAGGAAAATAATACAACCACCAATTATATGAGCAAGCACACAACCAAATTTCCCAATGTAACTAAATTGTCAAAGAGTCTAAGCCTAGCTCTAATCTAGGTTTTCGGGCCTATTCTGTTCCTAAGAACTCTATTTAATCATTCTAGAATTTTTTGAAATTTTTCAGAAATTTAAAAATATTTTTCCAAATAAAAGAAAATGAAAAGCCAATTTGATGCATACTTTTAAAACTAATTTAACCATGAGGGAAGCTAATTTCAACTTGAAATTTAAATCCCAAGTGTATTCTGTTCAGAAATTTTAAAAATATTTTCCAAATAAAATAAAATGAAAACCCTATTTTGAGGCAAACTTTTAAAACCAATTTAACCACGAGGGAAACTCATTTCTTCTTGAAATTTAAAACACAAGTGTATTCTATATCCAAAAGATTATCCAAATTTTTTTAGAATTTTTTGAAATTTAAAAACAATTTTAAAAATTATTTTTCGTATTTTTCTAATTTAAAAATATTTTTAAAAAAAAATCTGAACAGAGGTGGGCCCCAGCAAGTGGGGCTCATGCTCTTATTCCAAATAAGGGAGACGCCACCTATCAACTTGGTTGGGTGCATATATAAGCTCATAGCTAAAGTCCTTGCCTTATAAAAGATTTTGGATTCAGCTCTCATCGCAAGTGAATGTGTGGATCATAAACTTGCTATCAAGATACCAGGGGTCTTATGTAAGCTAGATATTGAGAAAGCATATAAACATGTGAACTAGAGATTTTTTATTCATTTGTTGGAGATGATGGATTTTGGAATGCAATGGAGGAGATGGATTGAGTTTTGCATTTCCTCAGTTCACTTCTCAGTCCTTGTGAATGGATCACCAACTAATTTTTTTAACAGTTCGAGGGGGATTCGGTAGGGGGACCTCTCTCTCCCTTCTTGTTCCTTTTAGTGATGGAGGCCCTTAGCAAATTGATGAGGAAGGCAATTAACTTGGGGTTTATTAAAGGATTCAAGGTGGGTAGAGATGTTTCCATACAGTTGGAGATTTCTCATTTGCTTTTTGCAGATGATACTCTTGTCTTTTGCAATATGGATGAGGTACAGTTGAGGTGCATGAGGTCTGTGTTGATTTACTTCTAGACTATATCTAGGCTTAATATCAATGTTAGTAAGAGCGTTTTGGTGCAGTTGGGGAATGTGCCTAATATTGCATATTTGGCAGGTATCCTGGATTGTGGAGTTGTGTCATTCCCTATTTTGTACTTGGGCTTACCATTGGGAGATTCAATGAGAAGAGTGGGAGTTTGGGATTCAATGGTGGAAAGGTACAAGAGAAGGCTCGCAGGGTGGAAGAAGCAGTATCTTTCAAAGGGTGGCAGCGTTACTTTGTTAAAGTGTACTTTATCCAACTTTCCTATATATTTTCTCTCACTCCAGATTCCTATCTTTGTAGCTGAGAGTATTGAGAAGCTTCAGCGGAATTTTTTGTGGAAAGTCATGGATGATAAGTTCAAATACCACCTAGTTAACTAGGATCAAGTGGGCAGACCGATTAATGTAGGAGGGTTGGAGATTAAAAAGGTGGAGCCTTTTAATAAAGCTCTCTTAGGGAAGTGGTTATGGAGATTTAGGCAAAAGAGGCAACAGTTGTGGAGGAGAATTATTTCCAGTAGACGTGAGGAGGAGATGGGATGGTGGTGTTCAGAGGAGCTGAGATCGGCGGGTGAAGTAGGTGTTTAGAAATTTATCTGAAGAAGGTGGGATTAGTTCTTCGAACACATCATATTCGGGATCAGGAATGGAAAAGATATTCGGTTTTGGGAGGATTGGTGGTGTGGTGAGCGATCGTTGGCATGCTCCTTCCCTAGTATTTATGGTATTGCTTGTGATCGACTGGCCGTTGTGTTTAACTGCTATCACCTTGATAGGGGTAGGATGACTTGGGATGTCAGTATCTCAAAAAAAATTCAACATTTGGAATTGGAGGAGGTGATCCACTTTTTGGAGTTTATTTACCCGTAGAGTGTGGACGGAGGGAGAGATGATTCTTTGTTGTAGGTCCCATCGACTTGTGGGATTTTTTATGTTAGGTCCTTCTATAGAACCAACTTTGGGGCAGCAAGGTTGATTTTTCAGTGGAAGGTAACTTGACGTTCTAAGGCCCCCCTAAAGATGGCCTTCTCTGGATGGACAGTTGTCTTCCAAAAGATCTTGACAATCGACAATTTGAGGCAAAGATAAATAGCTCTCACTAGTTGGTGTTCCATATGCAAGAGAGATGAGGAGACTGTGGAGCTCTTTTGCTACACTGCTGAAATACCCCCCAGAAAATTTCGCGCATGAGGTGGCCAATCTCATACACAAAACCTAGGAAATACATACAACTAATAGCAACAAGCATAGAATACAAAAGATATAATGAATAATTTTCTAAAAGCAGAATAAAAAATTCCTCTGAATTAAAATAACCGCTAACTAAACAAGTATATGTCCAGTAATACAACTTGGAAGTCCTGTAACCCAAGGACCCCTTAACCAAATGAACAAAGTTTTTAAATTCTAAAATTAATACCAACAATCAAAGTCTCAAAAGTTCATAGTATGACTCTTGAAGAAGACAAGTTCCTACCCTATAACTTATGAGATGAGACGTCTGCTACAACCAAACCCTAAAACTCTATCCTCGCGGTGGAACCTGTCTGAAACCTGAAATATCAACAAAGTGGGTTAAACCCACGAGCAAGTTCTATCTACTACATCCCAATCAGAGAACCAATATACATACCCTCAGTATAAGGGACACAAAATAAATCTATAGATTTAACCTACAAGTTATTCTTTTACCCAGTTTCATATTTCCAAAACAACAGTCAATATTTATAATATTCCATCCAAACCCTTATTATGCAAACGTGAACACATTCCTTACGTTCAGCAGAAATAAACATAACATAAAATAATATCAAGTTTAAGCAATCCTAACATGCCATCATTTAATCTTTTGATACCTTAATAGGTATAGATATATACATACTAGTCATTTCCTATTTAGTTCATGTTTTCAGAAGTAAAATCATCTTATACATTGTTCCAACAAACCCTTATCATCCAACAATGAACACATTCTTTAAGTTCAAAATAAGGAAAACATATGCATACATGTATAGATACCTTATTAAATATAGGCGATCCTGACACGCCAAATAAAATGTATAGACACCTTATTAGGTATGGGGGATCCTAACACGCCAAATACAATGTATAGATACCTTATTAGGTATGGGCGATCCTGACACGTCGGGCAATCCTGACATGCCAAATAAAATGCATAGATACCTTATTAGGTATGGGCAATCCTGACACGCCAGGCAATCCTTACATGCCAAATAAAATACATAGATACATTCCAATATGCAATATAAAATAATAAGGTGCATTATGATTTAAATTTGCACAAACCATTATTTCAAATCATCCAGCATGAAATTATCATCATAAAACAAATCGTTCACAAGTAGACTATAATCAAGTATTTGATGGGCATTTATATCCTTAAAGGAAAATATATTCAAGTAAACCAAATAACCCAAGCATCCATTATAGAAGCAATTTCCCAACTCAACCTCCAATGCACTCAATTCTACGAGGGAGTCTAAACCTAACTTTTATCTAGGTTTCTGGGCCTATTCTACTTCTCAGAACCCTATTAAAATCATTTTGGAATTTTCTAGAATTTTTGGGAATACAAAATATATATATTTTTCTAGCGAAACGAAAATAAAACATAATTCGAAGCATACATTTACAACCAACACATCACAAGGGAGACTCATCTTCACATGAAATTTAAAACCCAGGTGCATTTTAATTCTATAAAGTTAACTAAATTTTTCTAGAATTTTCTGGAATTTTAAAATATTTTCTAAAAATAAAAGAAGGTGAAAATCCTACTTTTAGACACTTTAAAAAAAATTAACTTAACACCAAAAGAAACTCATTTCAAGATGAAAATATACAAACAAGTTTATTTAACCTCTAAAAAGTTACAGTAAAAATTTGGGAACTTTTGGAGTTATAAAAGTATTTTCTAAAATTACAGAAAGTGAAAAACCCAACTTTTGAACCCTTTAAATATCAATTGAATAATAAGGAAAAATTATTTTGTGTTGAAATTTTAAACCCAAGTGTCTTTAGCCTCCAGAGAGGTACAGTAAAAATTTCGGAATTTTTGGAAATTTATAACTTTTTTCTAAAATTAAAGAGGCTGAAAATTCCAGTTTTTAGACACTTTAAAAATTAATTTAAAGACAATGGTAAATAATTTTGATATGAAATTTAAACCCCAAGCCCCTTAAGCTCCCAGGAAGTTTACATAAAATTTTGGGAATTTTTAGAATTATAAAAGTATTTTAAAAAAATGATTTTTCCAGATTTTCAAGTTTTCCCAAAAATTTCAAAAATACAAAATAAATATCAAAACAATTCGGAATGGGCCCATATTGGACCCAAAGGTGGGCCCCCGCGAGTGGGGCCCGAAAACAATTTTTTGACCACAGGCGCCTGCAGCACGCGCCCCCACGGGCCGGCGGACGCGTGGCCCCCTTTTCTTTTTCTTTTTTTTTTTTTTCTTTCTTCTTCCCCACCTGAAGCTTCAGCGGCCAACAATGGAGGCCGAGCTTCCCGAGCACCGAATCGCGCACATGAATATACCATTGAACTCTTATCGATCTAAGCTACGTATTGATACCAAAATCATCTCCTCTCGCGGACTAAATCAAAAACGCCCAATTTCAAGTTTCGAAAATCTAAAATTTTAAACTCAATTTCCCGTCAATCTACCCAACGGTTCATAACGAAACTTTCAAGGATTGTTCTAGGAAGTAAGATCTACCTATTGATCGGAACAAAATCCCTCAAAAATGATAAACACAGTAGACCCAAATTTCATGTTCATATATATATACACCCGCCTATACAATCATATTATATACATATGCAAAAATACCCTAAAATAGTACCAAAACTCCAAAATCCTAATGTTTAATTCATAGAATTATTCTTAGCATGCAAAATCATTTAATTTCATAATTAAATGCATACAAATTTCAAGCAACATGTCTATACAATTAGCATAATTAATTCTCACAAAATTTATCAACAGAAAAAAAAAACATACAATTATATACAAATTTCCAAAATAAACACAATCCTCAAACCTAGACTATGAATACTGATTCAAAGGGGAAGAGAAGAATCAAACTTGCCTCTTTGACGATTCAAACAGTCGTTCACCCGAACTCCTTCTCTCTTTCGTTTACTCTCCTGATTTTTGTGCGTAATGCAAACGGCAGAAACCCTAGTTTCTTATTAACTTTTGTCCTAATCATTTTATTCTATTATTATTATTTTTTCTAAAAACTAAATAACTAAAAATAATAATAATAATAATAATAACCATAATAATATAACTATAACCATGGCCCAACAACTTAAGCATATCCTTAGCCCAACCATTCCAGCCCAGATTCCTCCCTAGCCCAATCCAAAGCATTTAAAATATTTAAATCAAATAATACACAATCAATAAACAATTCATATAAATTGATAAAAATAAAAATAGAGTAATTCACATGAAATGAAAGAATTTATAAAGACAACCAATTCACATAAAATAATAATTGTATAAAGACCTAACAATTCACATGAAATGATAAAATGCATATAAAGGCATTCCACATGAATTGAAAAATAATAATAATAATAATATAAAGAAATTTAAATTCTTTAAAATAATAGACGTCCAAATTTTTGGGGGTATTACAACTGCCCAGTGGCATGCGACACTTGGAGTATGTTATTGGGGTTGTGTTTGGGATACAATGGGTTATGCCTAATTCTCCCAAAGGCATGTTAGATGTTTAAAGAGGGTGTGATGTTAATGCCCAAGTTCATGATTATTGGAGAGTGACCCCCTTATGCTTTTGGTGGTGTCTATGGAAGGAATGGAACAAGAGATCCTTCGATGATGATGACTCTTCCATAGGGGAGCTGCATTTTTTTATTCTTAGTTCTCTTTTTTCTTGGGTTTATGGGAGAATGTGTAATTCTATGAGTGAGATAGTTGATTTGTTGGATGCTATGAGAGGTTGAGGGCCTCTCGTCTTTTTGTATGTGGGATGCACTCCAAGCAAAAGGTTTAGGGGTTGTTTGGGAGTACGACTAGTACCCGTGAATGGTAACTTTCTAGATTTAGAGCACCTCAATCAAAGTCTTTGAGGAAGAAAAGCAATGGAATTGAGCTTTAGAAATGTGATTTTAACAAGAAAATGGAATTATAAATCTGGTTGTGGTGGTGGTGGAGAAAAATGTTTGAAATTATGGAATAAGATTTTTTAGGTTAAAAGAATTAGTACAGATCTGGTTCTAGTCATGGTTTCTAGATTCACTGTGGATGCCAACTGACGATTCAATTCCAACCCAAACTATGATATGTACGTAATTTTAGGAGCGAATCCTAGAGTTTCTTCTCCTTCCCTCTTTTATCCTTAAAATCTACTCTCTAAGCCCAAACTCTTTTCTCCCTCAAACACTAGCTAGGTTCACTGTTCACAACCCCTAAACTTGGTTTTCAAATGCCTCCATAGAAACCCCAAAACAACCACCCTTTTGTAACACTTCTGCTACCACTAAAACCCTTTATATTAAAACCTTTAGCCAACAAAAAATTGGTTCTAATCAACCCTAAAAACTATATTCACTAGTATTCATCAATTTTTGGTACTAGAGCCAAATTGCATCAAATTACGTTTAAATATTGGGTAAATTAAACTTACCTCCCCTTGATGTGGCTAAACTCGGATTAGATTGTAAGCTTAATTTTACCCTTTTTATCAAAATATAATTTAACCACTCGCAAGAGCACGAATCTTTGTAGATAAGGTTCTATATAGAGGGTATCGATCCCACGAGGACTAGTCGAAATTGCCTTAAAGGAAGATTAATTCTACTTTAATTCTAAAAACAGGTTTTTGAATTTTTGTTTATAATCTATTGCATGAATGAAATGACAATAAAATTAAAGAGTTTGAGTTGGGAGAGAGAGCTAGGGGTGGTTTCCACCACTAGCCATTCACATGTTCATAAGTGTAGCAAGCATGGGATTCATAAATTAAATGCCTAACAATGTCATTAGGCTTGTGACCTCAATGACATATCAAAATATTAATCTGTGTGCTAACCTATCATAATCCATCTTCAACAAGCATAGCTCTTCAACCTAACTAACTACCTAATTACCCTACTCACTAAGTGAACCCTACATGCATCCAAACTACCTTGTCTTGGCATGGTCTATACAAGCAAACATCACACATTCATTTAAACACCATTATCTAGCCATCATTTGCACTTCTTGTGGAATATGCAAATGTTGTGCATTCAAGTGACAAAATCTACTCTAAGACAAGAATAAATTCCAAATCAAATGAATATATATAAGAAATGTATTTGTGTACATATTCACTAGGCTAAATAATCAACATTTAACTACAAATCCCAAAGTGCTACAAAAATGAACAAGTTTACATGGCTAGGTGTGTCAACCACACCCTAGTGGAGGAGTTAGTTGGTCATGGTAGATTTGCACCCTTCCATTGATGAAGAAAGTGAAGCTTTTTGGTCTGGTTCAGCTCCTCTTCTTCCTCTCCCGAAGGTCTCTCGTCGATGGTCTGATCTATGTTGAGAGATATATGAGATATGTGAGATATGGCCCTTTTTGTGCTTTTTGGCTTTCTTTTCAACCTTGGGGCCCACCATATATATATATATATATGACTATATATATCCCTTGTATCAAGAAGGTCCCCAAGGGTCTTGTTCAAGTCAGCCAATCCCCCTAAGTCGTGCAAAAAGGGGGATTTTGTTGCAAGTGGGAGAGCAGGTGAGCAAGTGGCCAAGTGGGTTCTGCAGAATCTCAATCAATCGAGATTGGATCTCAATTGATCAAGATTTCGATCAATCGAAATGAGATCTCGATCAATCGAGATTTCGATTAATCGAGATCAACATCTCGATTGATCGAGATGCCTTTGGCTGCAATTCTGACTTTTCCTCTTCAGCTGCAAATAGCTTCAAACTTTGCTCCATTTACTCTAATACCTGTAATACATCAAAAACACAAAAATACCGTAAACATATCTCAGTAAACGCAAAAACGGAACTAACATAAGCCAGCCACCCGCTTATTATTGCTCAACCTTGCACACTTATACGCGAATATTCTCTGCTTTGAGGCATAGAAATCCGATTTATTGAGTGAGAAGGCTTATTGCAAATTTTTCTCTTTTTCTCTCTTTTTTTTTTTTTTTTTTTTTACAACAACCGGAAGAACTTATTCTTTAAGTTGTTCAGATAAAAACAGAAATTTACAAAATTCTCCATCAGACTTATACCCCACAATTTATAATGCATGTGTGCGAATTTGTGCTATTAAGGACAAATTTAGGGCAAGAACTGTACGTGCTCGTATTTGGACAAAAATGTAGACCGTTCTA
The DNA here is from genome assembly GCA_026545225.1 of Cornus controversa. Lineage (NCBI taxonomy): Eukaryota > Viridiplantae > Streptophyta > Magnoliopsida > Cornales > Cornaceae > Cornus > Cornus controversa. The sequence goes on along the minus strand of CM048853.1, from coordinate 13,962,410 downwards.
GCCTACCATATAGCTTGTAAAAGTGCGGGTATTTACAATGTTAAAGTTCTTAACTACCTACTGCATTTACCTCGGACATTTATTCGAATGATCTTCCTTTAAAAAGCAAGACATCATAGCAAGCATGCAAAAATATCAAGAAAAAGAAAACTGCTCTACAATGACACTCAATACTAAGACTGAACATTGCATTCATATGCAAGTGGTATAGCATACCGCACCCCCAAACTTATATGCAACATTGTCCTCAATGTTTGGACAAGAAGAACAAGGAAAGAAGTTACCGGGATTGCCGAATGCGACAAAAATGGTATTCCACAGTAGCGGTCATCCTGCAAATAAGAAAAACCTGCACAGAACACCAACTGGATACCACGAGCATTAAAAGGAACAAAAAGTAGATAAACAGAACATAATGAAATAATTATGCACAAACAGACAATGCCAAAATCACTGTATATCTAAGGGTCTGAACTGGTGTTTCCCAATTGTCTAAGAGGTCTATGCGATAAGATATTGACTATCCAGGCACGCTAACGTATAGCACGCAAAGGGGCTGCATTTCTTTATTAACACCATACTGTGTTGAAACAATCTCAACAGTATTGGGAATTTAAACCAGGCGGTAATAAACGGAAATCATCAACTGAATCGCATATAACAAGTAGACAAGTGGTACTACATACATAGTCAAAGTATAGAGAACAGAGATATTGACAGAAAGCAAAAATAAAGACAGTAAAGATAACACATGGTAGAACAGAAAAAAAAATATAACTGTATTCCATAAATGTGAAAATGAGTTTAGTACAAAGCGTACAGCCATCTGGAATACTCAAAAAGAAACTAAAAATGAAGGAAACATGGCCAACATGGCCTATCAAACATATAGAAAGAAAATACAGAAAGTAAAACATAAAAGACAAATAAATGCAGCTACTCGAGGGCGGGTGGTGGTGGTGGTGGCTCGGTGGGAGCAGAAGTGGAGGTGGAAGCTCGTCCTGCAAACAGGAACTGCAAGTCCTGCCGGAAGGCTCGGAACTCGTCGAGAATCGCCCTCTGACCCTGAGCCAGAGAAGAAATGTCCGAACGAATGCCCTCCAGCTGACTCTGCGTCACCTGGACGTGCTCGTCAAAACCCTCCTGGAGCCGCTCAACATCAGCTGCCAGGCAGGAATAACCCGTCGCCAGGATGTCGTGCCGCTCTGCCGCCATATCCATCTCCTCATCCTCCATCTCCTCGTCCTCAGACCCATCCCCTGTAGGCTCTCCCTCCTCCATCTCCACCGGGGCATCCATATCTACATTGTCTGGAGGATCGCCCTGGTGGTCCTGTCGCTCTAAGTGTCACCTCACCCGCTCCCACTGAGAATATGTGAAGCGGGTGGGCGGTGCCAACTGGATGTCAGTATCACTGACCGGTATACTGGGACGACTAAGAAAAACTGCGACCAGGAAAGGAAAGGGAAGCCTCCAGCTCGCTGCTCGCCTTATCCTCTTGTTGACGAGGCCGTCCCAGACTTTGAACATTTGCCCCCAGATCAGTGATGGGACAGAAACCCACGTGCCCGTGTGGAAATAATAAAGGCAACGGAGGAGGTCGCCCCTACGCTCTGCCACGTGCTACAGGGGACACGCGTTCTTGATGAGAACGATGTCCAGGAACCACAGTCTGCTCAGGCACATCGATTTGGACGTGCAGTTGTGACTGGGCGTGGTAAACGCCCCGCCACACATGTCCATCACGATGGAGAACAGTGTAGTGTCTGCTGGAAGCGCGGCCCTGAAAAGCGGTTGACCGTCCTAGTCAACCAGATCTGGCGGCTGCTGGTGAGGGATGTCGAGCATCTGTGCAATTCAGCTCGGTGTAATCATAATAGTCATGGTGCCCACGACCGTCTCTAATGTGTCCGACGCTGTGCAGGAGTAGGTCATGCGCTCATAGAAGACCTGCACTAAGCGCTCGTGTGCCACGTCAGTGGGAGGCACACATAGTCGGTCGAGGCGACGCCTCCTGAGCTCGGCGACAGCCCACGCGCTGTCGGGACGCGTCTCGAACTCTCTCAAGTCAAATGTATGCTTCGGTTGAAACTTCTGAGACCGGAAGACTCGCCCGGGCACGTCTCTAACTGCACCGGGTGCATTCTTCACCCTCGCCATGATCTCGGAGCGGTCTGCACTTTATTCCAAAAATTACGTAAATACAAAGAAATTAAAAGGAATAATAAACTAAGAATAAAAATAAAAGAAGAAAAATAAAAATGAGGTCCTAGTCCATGATGCTGACAAGAAGTCAAAAAGTCGCTCTCAAAGAGACAGCGCGAGCGAATGCAACCGAAACGATGGGTCGCGGCTACAAACCGTACACTAAGCATTTGAAACAAAAAGAATGCCAAATCTCACTCCTACATGAATTCCTACCCCCAAAAACCGGCAAAATCTCATTACGAAAAACGCAAATGCACCCATCCAACCCAACATCAACTGTATATGTTTACTACACCGTATAACTATCAAAAATAGTGAGAAAGGACGCAAAATGTAGCCATGCATCACTTACCTCAAGAGGAAGAAGATGAATGGCACAAACAGAAGAAGACCCACTCGCAGCCGCGAAGAGATGAGCGTGAGTGTGCTCGCGGCGATCTCGGACTATGTCGAATGGTGGTGGATGATCGGCAATGGAAGATCATGTGCGGAATGGCTCTTCCAAAGACTCTGAAGCGCACGGAGGAAGGGAAGAAGTCGGATGGTTTTTTTTAAAATGAGAGGGAAGCCCAACGATTTAAATAAGAGTTCGGCTCACGTGCAGGCATCGCGTGCATCTCGATTGATCGAGATGTGCATCTCGATTAATCGAGATTTCGATTAATCAAAATCTCACTTCGATCACCTTCGATTGATCGAAATCAACTTCGATCAATCGAGAGTCCCTCGTCAATCAATCGAGATTTCTTCTATGAATCGAGACTTTTAATTCGATCAATCGAAATTTCATTTCGATCAATCAAAATTTTTGATCGATCGAAGACCAATCGAAGTGCTATCGAAGAATACTACCTCTCGGGACTTTTGGACTTCTCAACTCTCTGCAGTTTTTCGATCAATCGAGACCAAAATCTCGATCAATCGAAATCTCAATTGATCGAGATCTTGGTTTCGATCAATCGAGATGCTCAAAAATAGTCAGCTTGAGTTATGCTTCAGGGACTTGGATTTTTGGGAATTAGATACTACATTGCTTAGATACAAACTTTAACTTGGATTAAAGGGACATCATGGAAGCATGATAGCTACCATGGCTTCGCCACCTTACACATCTATGGCACGACGTCCGGATCGGCTCACGAGTCAAAATATACGGGATCCGTCAAAGTGACGACATCCACGTATTCTGTGGTAACTTGGTCATCCACGCATACTTTTAAGCGCTGCCCGTTTACTTTGAACAACGAGCCATCTTTCAAGTCCTTTAATTCCACCGCTCCATGGGGAGCGACGGAATTAACCAAAAATGGACCATCCCAACGGGAGCGAAATTTTCTGGGAAACAAATGGAGGCGTGAGTTGTACAACCATACTTTTTGGCCCAGCGAAAATGTTTTGACTCGAATATTACGATCATGAAAGGCTTTGGACTTTGCCTTATAGATTTTAGCGTTCTCATACGCGTAATGTCGCAATTCTTCCAATTCATTTAATTGAAGCTTTCGATTAGATCCGGCCTTTTGCATGTCAAAATTGAAAGTTTTAGTGGCCCACATGGCTTTATGCTCCAATTCTATCGGAAGAAGACACGCTTTGCCATAAACCAACCGATAAGGTGACATTCCAATGGGAGTTTTATATGCGGTTCGGTATGCCTATAATGCATCATTTAGTCGCAATGACCAATCTTTCCGGTCAGGCCGAACAGTTTTCTGAAGAATGTTCTTAATCTCCCTATTGGATACCTCTACTTGGCCACTAGTTTGAGGATGGTATGGGGTGGCTACTTTGTGTGTGACGGAGTATTTGGTAAGCAAGGTTCGAAGGAACCGGTTACAGAAATGTTTACCTCTGTCACTGATGATGGCCCGAGGCGTACCAAACCGGCTAAAAATATTAGCTTGAATGAATTTAACCACGACTGCGTGATCATTGGTTTTGGTAGCAACGGCCTCTATCCACTTAGATACGTAGTCCACCGCCACAAGTATGTACTCATGACCAGTAGAGGGTGGAAATGGTCCCATGAAGTCAATGCCCCACACATCAAATATCTCAACAATAAGAATAGGGTTAAGAGGTATCATGTCCTTCCGAGACATCGCGCCGAGGCGCTGACATCGCTCACAAGAGCGGCAGAATGAATATGCATCCCGATGAAGTGTTGGCCGGAAAAATCCGCATTGAAGAATTTTTGCGGCGGTTTTCTTAGCACTAAAATGTCCCCCACAAGTGAGTGTATGACAAAATTTGAGAATGCTTTGGAATTCACAGTTGGGTACACACTTACGAATTATTTGATCGGGGCAATATTTGAACAATTGAGGATCGTCCCAATAATATGATCGTGATTGGGAGAGAAAACGATCCTTCTCTTGTTTGGTCCAAGAAGATAGTATTTTACCGGTTGCCAAGTAATTAACCACATCTGCATACCAAGGGATACTCTCTTGAGAAATAGCAAAGAGTTGTTCATCCGGGAAGGATTCACAAACTGAATTGGAATTATGGAGGGATTCAACAAGAATTCTAGAAAGGTGGTCAGCCACCATATTTTCAGTTCCCTTTTTGTCCCTAATTTCAAAATTGAACTCTTGCAACAAGAGTATCCATCGGATCAACCTAGGCTTGGTGTCCTTTTTGGCCAAAAGATGCCGGAGGGCAGCATGGTCCGAATAGACAATGACCTTTGAACCTAATAAATAAGCTCGAAACTTGTCTAATGCAAATACTACCGCAAGCAACTCCTTTTCCGTTATGGTATAATTGATTTGAGCCTCGGAAAGGGTTTTACTTGCGTAGTAAATGACATGTGGCAGTTTGTCTACTCGTTGCCCTAAGACCGCACCCATGGCATAATCGGATGCATCACACATGATCTCAAATGGGAGAGCCCAATTTGGAGGGATTAGAATTGGGGCAGTTGTGAGCATGGTGCGGAGTTTTTCAAAAGCATTAAGGCACGCTTCATCAAAGGTGAAGCAAGATTCTTTTTCAAGAAGGCGACACAAAGGCCGAGAGATCTTGCTAAAATCTTTGATGAAACGGCGATAAAAGCCCGCATGCCCAAGGAATGAACGAATCTCTCTCACCGTTGATGGTGGAGGAAGTTTGGAAATGAGCTCAACCTTGGCTTTATCAACCTCTATTCCTCTCTTAGACACAATGTGCCCTAGGATGATACCCTCTTGAACCATAAAGTGGCTCTTTTCCCAACTAAGAATTAGGTTGGTCTCTCGACATCGTTTGAGAACACTGGATAGATTTTGGAGGCATGATTCAAATGAAGGCCCAAAAATGGAAAAATCATCCATGAATACTTCCAAGAATTTTTCCACCATGTCCAAAAAGATAGACATCATACACCATTGAAAAGTTGTCGGTGCATTGCATAACCCAAAGGGCATGCGTCTATAAGCAAATGTGCCGAAAGGACATGTAAAGGTGGTTTTCTCTTGGTCCCTCAGGTCTATAGCAACCTGATTATAGCCGGAATATCCATCTAAAAAGCAATAAAAACTTTGCCCGGCTAATCTCTCCAATATTTGATCAATAAATGGGAGGGGGAAGTGATCTTTCCGAGTGGTTGAATTTAATTTCCTATAATCTATGCACACTCTCTAGCCCGTGGTGGTGCGTTGGGGAACTAATTCACCCTTATCATTTGGTTGCACCGTAATACCTGACTTCTTTGGAACCACTTGAGTGGGACTAACCCACTTACTATCTGAGATGGGGTAAATAATTCTCGCATCTAGTAACTTCACCACCTCCTTCATTACAACGTCCTTCATATTTGGATTTAATCGACGTTGTGCCTCCTTTGAGGTCTTTGCATCCTCTTCCAAGTGTATGCGGTGCATACAAATAGAAGGGTCTATTCCCTTAAGATCTGCCACACTCCATCCTATTGCTTCCTTGTGCTCTTTTAGCACTTTGATGAGTTCCATCTCTTGATCATTGGTGAGATTGGAAGCAATAATGACTGGAAGGGTCTCATTAGCGCCTAAGAAAACATACTTGAGTGTAGCCGGTAGAGGCTTGAGCTCACGTTGTGGGGGGGAAATTAGAGAAGGAGTTTGGGAAGTTTTGGACAAAGGAGGCAAGGGTTCCCTTGGAACTCTCCATTTAGGCACGTCCATGACAGTGTTGACATCGAGCATTGAGTTGACTTCACAAATAGATTGCTCAACGTCAAAATTATCATAGTTGAAGTGATTTAGGCATGCCTCTAGAGGATCCTTGGAAAGAATAGAAGGAAGTGCTTCTTGAACAAGGTCTTCCACAACATCGACACAAAAGCACTCACTTTCGTCTTCGAATGTGTGGTGGGAAGCATTGAAGATGTTCAAGCGGACTTTCATATTCCCGAAAGAGATGTCCATCACTCCGGTATGGCAATTAACGCAAGTGTTTGTCGTGGCCAAGAATGGACGACCTAGAATGATAGGAATATGTCGATTTGGATTTTGGACCGGTTCCGTGTCAAGGACTATGAAGTCCACTGAAAAATAGAATTTGTCCACTTGAATGATTAGATCCTCAATTATGCCATGTGGTTGCTTCACCGAGCGGTCGGCGAGTTACAACACAACCATGGTATGCTTGAGTTCCCCCAAACCTAGTTGTTGGTAAACTGAGAATGGAAGCAAATTGACACTAGCCCCTAAATCAAGAAGTGCCTTTTCAAAAGAATGATTTCCGATGGTGCACGAAATGGTCGGAGCACCCGGATCTTTGAATTTAGGAGGGGCTTGGTGTTGGAAAATGGAGCTTATATGCTCAGTTAAGAGGACTTTCTTAGGAACATTATTCCTAGATTTGTGCTTTTGAGTGCACAAGTCCTTCAAGAATTTAGCATAGGAGGGAATTTGTCGAATAGCATCAAGGAGAGGGAGATTGATCTTTACTTGTTTGAAGATCTCCATCATGTCTTGGATTTTCTCTCCTTGCTTCCCAAAATGAGAAGGTTCCTTCAATCTTTGAGGAAAAGGAACCGGAGATTCAAAAGAAGTGTCAAGATTTGGAATTGATGACGACACAACTTCACTTGCCTTTCCTTTTGGATTTAAAGGGATGTTATGCAAATTTGGATTTAAAGGAAACACTTTTGGATTTAAATGGGATTCTTTTGGATTTGCGGATTGCTCATTGAATTCCTTCTTCTCTTCCTCTCCTACCTTGGAATTGATGATTTTACCACTCCTTAAGGTGGTGATTGATTGAACTTGCTCCAGAGGAGCATTACAAGTTGAAGATGATGGATCCTCAATCACATGAATACCTTTAGGATTCACCACCGATTGACTTGGCAACTTACCTTCCTCCCTTCTATTCAAGGCATTAGCTAATTGCCCGATTTGAGCTTCTAACCTAGCCATAGATTGAGCATTCGCTTCCAGCTTAGAGATTGATTGAGAGTGAGTTTGCAATAAGCGGGTATTGGCCTCAAGATTGCTTATCACTCTTTCTTCAAAGCCTTGGCTTCTCGGAGGAGGTGGTGGTTGTTGGTAATTGGATCTTTGATGGTAAGGTTGAGGATTCGGCCTATAATGAGGCTGTTGAGATTGGGAATTAAAAGAATTTTGCCCTTGAAAAGAGGGACTTGATTCTTGAGGTTTCCATGAAAAAGCTGGATGGTTCTTGTAACCAGCATTGTACGTGTTTGAATATGGATCATTCATTTGTTTAGAGTACAAGGCATTCGCTTGTTCTTGAGCATAATCGGGACATTGCCCGGCAATAGGACAATCTCGCACGAAATGTGACGTACTATAGCAAAACGAACAACCTTCCTGATTTTGAACAGGTTGGCTTGGAGTAGGCAGCCCATTTTTCATGATTAAATCTATTTTTCGGGATAGGGCTTCTACTTGCATGGCAACCTCATCTACCCGTGAAATTTCATGCACTCCTCTACAAGGTTGGGTGGCCTTCCCTTTCCTAGTGGAGGAGCGTTGAGCTGAATTGTTGCTTAGGGTTTGAAAAAGTTTCCATGCCTCATTGGGGCTTTTCAAAAGGTATCCACCCCCACATGCGGAGTCTATCATTTGTCTATGTTGCTCACTCACCCCATCATAAAAGCTTTGCACTAGCTGCCATTTTGGGACAGCATGATGCGGACAAGATTTAAAAAGGTCTTTTAATCTCTCCCACGTCTCATGAAATTGTTCTTGGTCAATTTGGGTGAATCCGGTGATGGCTCTCCGAATGTCACTCGTCTTTCCCATTGGGAAGTATTTTTTTAAGAACTCGATTTGCATCTCCGCCCAAGAATGGATTGAGTTAGGTTCTAAAGAATTGAACTAACTTCTAGCTTTATCTTTTAGGGAGAAGGGGAACAGACGCAGCTTTAGATCATCCTCTGTAAAGTGTGGTACACGAATAGTGGAACACACAGAAAGGAAGTAATCTAAGTGCCGGTATGGATCCTCATTAGGGAGACCATGGAAGCTATTAAGAAGATTGATGGTGGAGGGCTTTATTTCGAATTGATTTGCCGCTACATCCGAAAATTGGATACATGAAGGTACCTCAAATGTAGTCGGAAGGTAAAAGTCCATAAGCAACTCTCCTTGAGGAGGTGGAGGTGGAGGTGGTTGTTCATGATTAAAAGGAGGTAGTCCAGGAGGTTGTCTTTCATTTGGATCCATGTTTTCAGTCCTAGGCAATATAGGGTCCCTAGAGGTTCCTCTACGTTGTCTAAGTGTTCTTTCAAGTTCAATATTACAAGGAAGCAAAGGAAGTGACAAGGACCGTCTACCTAGCATGCATTAATTATAGAACAACACCTCAATACACAAAAATAAACAAATTAAACAATAATATATACAAAAAGAATGAAAGAACTCAAACCACTAATTTTAGATTTTATACTCACAAAGGGTTCCAACTTTAATCCTTTTAGATGCCCGCTATGTGGTATACCTAAAATCAAGAAGTTTGAGCAATAAGAACAAAATATATACAAAAAGAATGAAAGAATTTCTAGCCTAAGAATTAAACCAGATTTAATCTTTCAATGGCGACAATTACACCGTAGTCCCCGACAACGACGCCAAAATTTTGATGTGGCTAAACTCGGATTAAATTGTAAGCTTAATTTTGCCCTTTTTATCAAAATATAATTTAACCACTCGTAAGAGCACGAATCTTTGTAGATAAGGTTCTATATAGAGGGTATCGATCCCACGAGAACTAGTCAAAATTGCCTTAAAGGAAGATTAATTCTACTTTAATTCTAAAAACAGGTTTTTGGATTTTTGTTTATAATCTATTACATGAATGAAATGACAATAAAATTAAAGAGTTTGAGTTGGGAGAGAGAGCTAGGGGTGGTTTTCACCACTAGCCATTCACATGTTCATAAGTGTAGCAAGCATGGGATTCATAAATTAAATGCCTAACAATGTCATTAGGCTTGTGACCTCAATGACATATCAAAAGATCAATGTGTGTGCTAACCTATCATAATCCATCTTCAACAAGCGTAGCTCTTCAACCTAACTAACTACCTAATTACCCTACTCACTAAGTGAACCCTACATGCATCCAAACTACCTTATCTTGGCATGGTCTATACAAGCAAACATCACACATTCATTTAAACACCATTATCTAGCCATCATTTGCACTTCTTGTGGAATATGCAAATGTTGTGCATTCAAGTGACAAAATCTACTCTAAGACAAGAATAAATTCCAAATCAAATGAATATATATAAGAAATGTATTTGTGTACATATTCACTAGGCTAAATAATCAACATTTAACTACAAATCCCCAAGTGCTACAAAAATGAACAAGTTTACATGGCTAGGTGTGTCAACCACACCCTAGTGGAGGAGTTAGTTGGTCATGGCAGCCTTGCACCCTTCCATTGATGAAGAAAGTGAAGCTTTTTGGTCTGGTTTAGCTCCTCTTCTTCCTCTCCCGAAGGTCTCTCGTCGATGGTCTGATCTATATTGAGAGATATATGAGATATGTGAGATATGGCCCTTTTTGAGCTTTTTGGCTTTCTTTTCAACCTTGGGGCCCACCATATATATATATATTGTGATGACCTGAATTTTTTTTTTATAATTATGGGTCAGTAACTTTTAAGCATGATTAATTGTTTGATAACATGCTTAGTGGACTTAAATGATCTTTTTATGTCTCTTTATGTTTTGAATTTGGGTGTGGGACCGAAATGGGTTCGGGTGACTCGGGAAAAATAACTACGGACTGTAGAAAGTGTCGTGAGGGTATGGATGTAAGTTTAAGGACTTAAGTGAAGTTTTAGAAAAAGAGGAAAGGCTAGTTTGCGAATAAGTGCAAATGACCCATAACAAGGAGCAAATAAGGAGAGGTGGAGGGTTTAGTTGCAAAGGGCCAAATATATTATACATATATGATATATACATGGAAAAAAAGAGGAAAAATCAAATTTTTCACTCCTCTCTCTCTCTCTTGGCCGGCTCTCCCATTCTCTCTCTCTACAAGTTCTCTTCTCTCCTTCTCTCTAAGTTTTGAGGGCCTAGAAGTGAGATTTGAGGGTAAAGCCAAGAATTAAAGTTGTTCTCCTCACTCTCCTCTTCGATTTGATCGGTGGAAAGTTACCGTTGGAGGAGTTTGAAGCTTGGTGAAATTTGGGTCTTCCACTTCTAAGCTTGGATTTTGAGGTAGGGGTTCTCCTTCTCTTCTACTTGTTGATTCTAGGATTTTGGGTGAAGATGGAAGGTATAGGTTGTGTTTTGCATATTTTGTGGTAGTGAGAGGGGAGGGATGGATGTGTTCTACTTCTCTTGAGTTCCTTTTCCTTACAAGATAGTGTGCCTTGTGTTGAGTGTAACATGTGGGTTCAATGTGCATAAATTGAGAAATTATGAGTATGTATGATTATATGCTCAATTTGGGATATATGTGATAAATGTGGAATGTATGACATATTGATGTGATTATATGTGAAATGTGTGATGATTAAATGCATGTGAGCTCTATGTACTAAATTTATGCATTTAGTGTAGTATGAGAAAAACATGCTAAATTTTGGAGTTGCATGCATATGAGAGGTTATATGTATGAGTTATTCATATGTATGCTATGTGTGGTGTTATGGAGATGAAATGCATGCTATATTCCTTTATAATTAGAGAATGCATTGTGAAGCATGAATTTTGAGTGCTTGATTGCAATATGTTCGAAATGCATATATGGGCCGTTGTGAGGAAACGGGGAAAGTGGTCTATATTAGGTGTTGGTCAATTGGGTCAATTATGCTCGGTGACGGTGCTGACATGGACTAATCACCTTGAGCCACTCAATGATTCGGTGACGGTGCTGATATGGACTAATCACCTTAAAATCAATTATGCTCAGTGGCAGTGCTGACATGGACTAACCACTTTGAGCCACGTAACACTCGGTGACGGTGTTGATATGGTCTAATCACCTTGAGTAACCAAATATGTGGTGACGGTGCTGATATGGTCTAATCACCAATGGGTAAAGCAAAATATTGCCCCAAAAGTATGTCATTGGCGGAGTGGGCCAAAGTCGGGAGACGGTTGTGAGAGGGTCCCAGGTTATATGGTTGGTCAAAAACCATGTTAGGGTACCGGGTTGAGTCCTAGAGAGGAACGAGGGTATGTTATTGCTTTCATTTTAAATTGTGAAGCATGATACACGTGTTTAATGCATTCTTATTTATATATGCATCGCTTGTGAATGAACATGGCATATGTTGAATGATACATGAAATGTGGTGACATGCATTCATGTAGGTCGTGTCGAGTCGGCACTTAGGGGGGTTGGGGTATCTCTACTGAGCCGCAGTGGTGCTCACCCCTTTATTCTAAACTTTTTACAGATAAGGCACCAATGACGGATGGGACTTGAGTGTCCGAGTGGAATTTTAGTTATATTTTGCTACATTTTGGATATTTGTACATTTGGCTATCTGTGCCGGCTTGTGGCACGGTAATGATCTAGTTGTAATCATGGTAGAATTCGTTGCATTTTGAACCTTATGTATGAATTCTTGTAATGACTATAAACTTGGAAAATCATATGAATGATATGTGCTTCTTGAGAAAAGTGTATGTGTTGGAAAAGTATGGAACTATAGAACTATTTTTCTCTTGAGCTATGACTTCTTGTATGGATATTTATGAGTTGGTGGAGTATGGAATTAATGTATGCATGTATTGTTGAATGAAGATGGGAAGGAAAAATTGATGGAATTACATTTCAAATGTGAAATACATGTTGTGTGAATATACTTGATGACCATTAAGGCATTAGAGTAGCCATTGGGGGGACACGTGCCCAAAAGTATCCATTTTGAGTTTATGACATGGATGGAATTTATATGTATAGAAGGATAATTGTATTAGCTTCAATTTGATAGGTCATGGGCCTTGTTTGGATATAAAATGAGGAAGATATGCATGTTTTAGTGCAAAGGTTTAATTTCCGACCCATAGTCATTGATTTGGATATAACTCGGGTTTTGTTTGGTATTTTTCAGATGATTCTAATTGGGTTGGATGCTAGACATGTCGAGGATGATCCATGCCAAATTTCGGGTCAAACGGACTTATAGATTTTGAGATATTCGAATTTGAAGTTGGGATGAAGTCTTGGTTAAAATAAGGTTGCAGAATTTTGCCAGGAATTTATGGTGATCGATCGCCCTCATTCACGGCGATCGATCGCCCTGTAAAAGGCCAAAATCTGGCCTCGGTCGACCTTGGGTGATCGATCCCCCTTTTTACAGCATGCACTATTCAAACAGTGTTTTATCCAATTTCAAATAGGCATATCTCCTTCGTTTCAAATCGGATTTTGATGATTCTTTTTTTGAAATTATGTATTTTTAAACCCTCTTTCCAATGGTTTTGTTTTCAGACATTGATTATAAACTTACAAGGAGTTATGTGTTCGTAATTGTGGGTTGGAAGCATTCGAAGGGTTATTTGGTTGAGGCCATTGAGGTTAGGTGATGTTGACTTGTGCATAGGTAATTACAAGTGGGTGACTAGGCTTCCGTGGTAATGAAAGTTTAAGATGGTCATTAGGAATTAATGGATAGGTTCACACTCGGGATTCGAGTCGGTCCGGGGGAGTCTCGGGGTCCGGATTCCGGGGCGTGACCTATATATATGACTATATATATCCCTTGTATCAAGAAGGTCCCCAAGGGTCTTGTTCAAGTCAGATAATCCCCCTAAGTCGTGCAAAAAGGGGGATTTGTTGCAAGTGGGAGAGTAGGTGAGCAAGTGGCCAAGTGGGTTCTGCAGAATCTCGATCAATCAAGATTGGATCTCGATTGATCGAGATTTCGATCAATCGAAATGAGATCTCGATCAATCGAGATTTTGATTAATCAAGATCAACATCTCGATTGATCGAGATGCCTTTGGCTGCAATTTTGACTTTTCCTCTTCAGCTGCAAATAGCTTCAAACTTTGCTCCATTTACTCTAATTCCTGCAATACATCAAAAACACAAAAATACCGTAAACATATCTCGGTAAACGCAAAAACGGAACTAACATAAGCAATAAAGAGGGTTCAAATGCATAAAATTGAACACTTATCACCCCTCTAGTTTGCTTAAACTACAGAGACCTCCCTGTGTTATCAAAAATGACAGAAACCTCCCTATTGTCTAACAATGTTAACAAAAGTTGTTAAAAATACCATTATACCCTCGTAAGAAAACAATTTCTTAACCTTAAATTGTCAACTTTTTTTTGTTATGATTACTACCATAAAAAGACAATTATCCTTGATCTTTTGTAAACCAAACACTTGAACCAAATTGTGAGTTAGGTTCCCTTCTAGGGTTCGTGAGAGAGAGGGAATAAGAGAGAGAGAGAGAGAGAGAGTCAGATTCAGGGTTATTTAATAGGGTATGTGTAATGTGTCAAGTTATCGTCATCTCATCTTCTCTCTCTACCAAACCTTTTACCATGGCCTTCTCTCTCTCTTACGCTTAATCTGTCTTGATCCTTTATTTTTTCTCTCTATAACTATCGCTCCATCTCTCTTTGTGTTTGTAGCAACAGTGACTCAAAAGGTTGATGAAATCCATGAACTGTAATGTTTGTCGCCATCCATCGTTTACAATCTAAATTTCATCAACACCCCTCTTTTCCAAGCTCTCTCAAACCCTAAATATCAAAACCCTCTTGGATCTTTTTTTTTTTGGGTAAGGAGGCTCGCAGACCGTTTATTATAGGCTACTGACTTGGTCTTGACTATTTTGGTTCTGTGGAAGCAAATGCATTCTTTCCTAGTTTCAACAATGATGGTAGTGGATGGCTAGATTTTTTAGGCTTGCTCATGGGACATCGGCTTCTGCTATAACATATCGAACGGATAGGAAATATCTTGATGAGCTCTTTAACCACACTAGTGATCATCTTTATCATTAAACATAACGTTAATGAATTAAAAACTTTGTTATATATATAATACTTATATATATCTTTCAACATAATTTTTTAGTTTTTACAGGTTGCAAGACATGCAAAATGCAAATTAAATGCATATCTTTCTTAATTAATTATATTTAAAATAATTTTTTTTATCAATTAGATTAATACTGTAATTATAATTTATTAAGTGCATAATAATATAGAATGATAACTGTGATAAATAAATCAAAAGTATATATTGTTATATTAATATATAATTTCAATGGGGATAATTATGAACCAAGTGCTGTATTTCCTTTTCATCAATTATGTAATAGGGTAACATGTAATTTTTTAGCACTGTTTGAAGGCATAATAGTCTTTTACACATTTGAAGGGTAAAATTGGAACTAAATATGATATTTTTGCTGACATCAGCGTTTTCAGGCATTGACTAACTGTCAACACTAACGGAGGGGGGAAAGTGATGCCAGAACATAAACATCAGGGGAGGTCTCTGCCATTTGGAGGTAAGTGTAATTTACACTTAACTATTTTATATAGAAGAATTGTAGAATTTATGACATTGACATTTAAAAAAAACAGCAAGAAAATGCAACATCCGGGATATTGTTGGTTTATTTCAATACAGAAATCTGAAGATGATGAAGAATGTCAATAAGTATAAACCTGGAATATAAAAATAATATGCAAGGGATACAGTATCTATAATGAAATGAAATCCTTTATTAATAAGAAAGCACATAAAGAAATTGATTCCCTCTCCATACAATCGATAATATCATATTATGACCAACACTTATTAAGTAATATTGCACCAAAATGGAGCTCAAAAACAATTAGTTCCACGGTTAATATAAGTAATTATCATTAGCTTGGAGCCTTGGATGATACATCTTATCGGTCATATAGAGGTCATCAACTAATTTAGGCATCCACAATGTCAATGTATTGAAGACAAAAAGTAATGGTTTGAAAATGCCATGATAGAGTTGAAAGAAAATTAAAACCACAAATGAAAGAGAGAGAGTAAAGATCAAATTCAAGGTTGGCAAAACCTTAAAGACCACTTGGCATGTAATGATGTTAAATTCAACTCTCATAGAGGCTGTTTGACAATGCAATTAAGTACTTAAAACTAGATGTATGCAGAGGTCTTCAATAGTTCAATTAAGTGTGTTTTATAACACATGAGCACGCAATTAAGTACTTACAACTCTGTATTTAGAGGTCTTCATAGTTACATGAGCAAAATTAAATGGACAAAAATGTATTCATAGAGGCTCTTAAAATAAAAAGGTGCGGATTAAATGGACAAAAAAATTTAAAGCAACTGAACTTCACCTATCTCTTAACGCCGAATGTACTCAATGAAGGACATTTTCTACTTATCAAAAAAGGACATTTAATAATTTTGAGCAACTAGACAAAATTACCTTTAGACAATGTACTTCCCTAATTTATGTCCCATATTCTTTTCCATTTTCTCTTTGAGAACACCTCTCTTCCTAGAACTCAATCGATGCCTAAACCACCACTGTATACCATCAGTGCCACAATGGAAAAATCTAATGCACTTCCCTTTCAAAAAGCAACAAAGATGAGTGAAGAGATTGAGCCAAAGGTCAAGTCACAATGTGTCTTGGGGTCTGTTTGATGTTGATGTTGCAAAAAAAAAGTGTTTCTATCAGTAGAGTTTCCATAAAATTGCTTTTAGTAAAAAGCATGTCAGGTGTTTGGTGATACATTATATAAAGTACTTTTCACAATTAAAATGCTTTTTCAGTTTGTTTGGTAACATATTGTTTAAAGTACTTCTATAATACAATAATGTTCTTTAATGGAGTGTTCTTATATTTAATAATAATAAGACTTATAAAAAGGGAAATAAAATTGTCTTTGTAAAAAATTAAAATAGATAAAATTGTTTAAAGAAAACACTTGCATAAAATATAGAACCTCTAGTCAAAATGCAGTTTTAAAAGCTAAAAAATTTAGCTTAAATCAAAAGCTCTACTAAGTTAAAATCTCTATCATTAGAAGTGTCTTTTTGTTACCACACACATTTAAAAGCAAACTTTAAAAATAAAAATGGTTTTAAATGGTTCAACAGCAATCCCAAATGGGCTCTTGGATTAGTTGATAGTGCAGTTAGGGAGAAAGCGTTCAATTCGGACCAGTTGTAGGAGCGACTGGACAGTTTAGCTGTCGAATCAATGGCTTAATTTGCAGGTCAGATGAAAGATGATAGGCTTACATCTTCCCTGCCAGAGATCTTCCTCAACATACAAGTCGTCCAGATCTTGTCAGGGTTTTTTGGGGTTTCGGCCTGTAGTCTACGATGAGGGTTCTATGTGGGGTAGTTTGTATGGGTTTGGAAATTCGTGTTTTCGTATTTAGGATTTTAGTTTTGGGGTTTTGGATTCGGAGTTCCGGTTTGACTTTAGTTTAGTTTATTATTTATGTTAATTAGTTTTTAATTCATAATAAATTTTTATTTATAATACATAATTTGTAAGTAATAATATATTATTATTTATGGTTCACAGGGTTTAAGGATTGGGTTTCAGGGTATGGAGTTCATTGGATTCGGGGTTTGGGTGGAAGAGTTAGGATTTATTATTAGTTAAATAGTCTTTTTAATTATATAGTTTGTTTAGGGTTTGAGGATTCGAGTTTTTGTGTTTTGGGTTTTTGGTTTGGGGTTTCGAATTCGGAATTATGGTTCGACTTTAGTTTAGTTTATTATTTATGTTAAAGAGTTTTTAGTTAATAATAAATTATTATTTATGCTACATAGTTTATTATCAATTATATAGTTTGTTAAATAAATTATTATTTAAGCTGCGTAGTCACTTATTAGTTAGATAGTTAGTTAAGTAATTTATTATTTATGCTTCATTGTTCATTATTGTTTATATAGTATGTTAAATAATTTATTATTTATGCTACATAGTTTATCTGATATTTATTTAATATATAATTATTTATAATGCATAAGGGTTAGGGATTTGGGTTTCGAGGTTTTGAGCTTGGGGATTCAGGGTTTAGAATTTAGACTTTATTTTTAGTTACATAGTTTGTTAATTACATAGCTTGTTTGGGGTTTGGGGATTTGGGTTTTGGGTTCTTGGTTTGAGGTTTGGAATTCAAGGTTCCGGTTTGGCTTTAGTTTAATTTATTATTTACGTTAAATAATTTTTAATTCAAAATAAATTACTATTTATGATACATATTTATTATTAATTATATAGTTTGTTAAATAAATTATTATTTAAGCTACATGGTTCCTTATTCTTTAGATTGTTAGTTTAATAATTTATTATATATGTTTCGTAATTCATAATTAGTTATTTAGTATGTTAGATAAGTTATTATTTATGCTACATAGTTTATTATTAGTTACATTGTTTGTTAAATAAATTATTATTTATTATTGGTTAAATGTCTTTTAATTAAATAGTTTGTTTGGGTTTGGAGATTCGGGTTTTCATATTTCGGGTTTTAGTTTTGTTGTTTAGGATTCGGTATTCCAGTTCGGCTTTAGTTTAGTTTATTATTTATGTTAATTTGTTTTTAATTCATAATTAATTAATATTTATGCTACATAATTTGTATTTCATATTATATTATTATTTATGGTTCATTGGGTTTAGGGATTGGGGTTTCGGAATTTTGAGATTAGGGATTTGGGGTTTAGATTTTAGGCTTTATTATTAATTAGTTACATAGTCTGATAATTACATAGTTTGTTTGGGGTTTGGTTTATGGTGTTTCGGGTTCTAGGTTTGTGGTTTAGGATTCGAAATTTCAATTCGGCTTTAGTTTATTTTATTATTTATGTTAAATATTTTTTAATTCATAATAAATTAATAGTTGTGATACATATTTATTATTAATTATATAGTTTGTTAAATAAATTATTATTTAAGCTACATGGTTCCTTTTAGTTAGATAGTTAGTTTAATAATTTATATTTATTCTTCATAGTTCATAATTAGTTATTTAGGGTATTAAATAAGTTATTATTTATTCTACATAATTTATTATTAGTTACATAATTTGGAGTTTTGGGGTTTGGGTTTAGGAGGTAGGATTTATTATTAGTTAAATAGTCTTTTAATTATATGGTTTATTTGTAGTTTGGAGATTTGAGTTTTCGTGTTTCGGGTTTTAGGTTTGGAATTTCGGATTTGTGGTTCTGGTTCAGATTGGAATTTTGTTTAGTTTATTATTTATGTTAAAAAGTTTTTAGTTAATAATATATTATTATTTATGCTACGTAGTTTATTATTAATTATATAGTTTGTTAAATAAATAATTATTTAAACTACGTAGTCCATTATTAGTTAGATAGTTAGTTAAGTAATTTATTATTTATGCTTCATAGTTCATTATTAGTTATATAGTCTATTAAACAAATTATTATTTATGCTACATAGTTTATCAGATATTTATTGAATAAATTATTATTCATATTGCATAAGGTTTAGGGATTGGGGATTCTGGTTTGAAGTTTAGAATTTTAGCTTTATTATTAGTTACATAGTTTGTTTGGGGATTTTGGTTTTCGTGTTTCGGGTTTTAGGTTTGAGGTTTAGGATTCGGGTTTTGGTTCGGCTTAAGTTTATTTTATTATTTATGTTAAATATTTTTTAATTCAAAAGAAAATACTATTTATGATACATATTTATTATTAATTATATAGTTTGTTAAATAAATTGTTATTTAAGTTATATGGTTCTTTATTAGTTAGATAGTTGGCTTAGTAAGTTATTATTTATGGTACATAGTTTATTATTAGTTACATAATTTGTTAATTAAATTATTATTTATTATTGGTTAAATAGTCTTTTAATTAAATAGTTTGTTTGGGTTTGGGGATTCGGGTTTTCATATTTCGGGTTTTAGTTTTGGGGTTTGGGATTCGGGGTTTCGGTTCAGCTTTAGTTTAGTTTATTATTTATGTTAATTAATTTTTATTTCATAATAAATTTTTATTTATGCTACATAATTTGTATTTAATAATATATTATTATTTATGATTCATAGGGTTTAGGAATTGGGGTTTCGGGGTTTGAAGTTTGTGGATTTGGAGTTCGGTGTTTAGGAGTTAAGATTTGTTATTAATTAAATAGTCTTTTAATTATATAGTTTGTTTGGGATTTTGGAATTCGAGTTTTCGTTATTCGAATTTTAGGTTTGGGGTTTCGGATTCAGGGTTCTGGTTCGGTTTTTGTTTAGTTTATTATTTTTGTTAAAAAGTTTTCAGTTAATAATAAATTATTATTTTTGCTACATAGTTATTGTTAGTTATATAGTTTGTTAAGCAAATTATTATTTAAGCTATGTAGTCAATTATTAGTTAGATAATTAGTTAATTAATTTATTATTTATGTTTCATAGTCCATTATTAGTTATATAGTCTAATAGTTAGTTAAGTGATTTATTATTTATGTTTCATATTTCATTATTAGTTATATAGTTTGTTAAATAAATTATTTTTTATGCTATATAGTTTATTAGATATTTATTTAATATATTATTATTTATATTGCATAAGGGTTAGGGATTAAGGTTTTGGGGTTTTGAGTTTGGGATTCGGGGTTTGGGTTTCAAAATTTAGGGTTTATTATTAGTTACATAGTCTGTTAATTACATAATTTGTTTGGGGTTTGTGAATTTGGGTTTTCGAGTTTTGGGTTCTAGGTTTGTGGTTTAGGATTTAGAGTTTCAGTTCGACTTTAATTTAGTTTATTATTTATGTTAAATAATTTTTAATTCATAATAAATTACTATTTATAATACATATTTATTATTAATTATATAGTTTGTTAAATAAGTTATTATTTAAGTTACGTTGTTCCTTATTAGTTAGATAGTTAGTTTAATAATTTATTATTTATGATTCATAGTTTATAATTAGTTATTTAATCTGTTTAATACGTTAGTATTTCTGCTACATAGCTTATTATTAGTTGCATAGTTTCGGGTTTCGGGATTTGTAGTTTGTGGATTCGGGGTTTGGGGTTCAGGAGTTATGATTTATTATTAGTTAAATAGTCTTTTAATTATATAGTTTGTTTGGGATTTGGGGATTTGAGTTTTCATGTTTCGAGTTTTAGGTTTAGGGTTTCAGATTCGTGGTTCTGATTCGGCTTTAGTTTAGTTTATTATTTATGCTAATAAGTTTTAGTCAATAACAAATTATTATTTATGCTACATAGTTTATTATTAATTATATAGTATGTTACATAAATTATTATTTAAGCTACGGAATCAATTATTAGTTAGATAATTAGTTAAATAATTTATTATTTATGCTTCATAATTCATTATTATTTATATAGTCTATTAAATAAATTATTATTTATGCTACATAGTTTATCATATATTTATTTAATATATTATTATTTATACTACGTAAGGGTTAGGGATTGGGGTTTCGGGGTTTTGAGATTGGAAATTTGGGGTTTGGGGTTTAGGATTTAGGTTTTATTATTAGTTACATAGTTTGTTTGGGGTTTGGGAATTTGGGTTTTTGTGTTTCGGGTTCTAGGTTTGAGGTTTAGGATTCGAGGTTCCGATTCGGCTTTAATTTAGTTTATTATTTATGTTAAATATTTTTTAATTTATAATAAATTACTATTTATGATACATATGTATTATTAATTACATAGTTTGTTATAAATTATTATTTATTATTCATGGTTATTTATTAGTTAGATAGTTAGTTTAGTAATTTATTATTTTTGTAATTCATAATTAGTTATTTAGTCTGTTAAATAAGTTATTATATATGTTACATAGTTTATTATTAGTTGCATAATTTGTTAAATAAATTTTTATTTATTATTAGTTACATAAACTTTTAATTACAAAGTTTGTTTGGGTTTGGGGATTTAGATTTTCGTGTTTTGGATTTTAGTTTCAGGTTCTAGTTCGACTTTAGTTTAGTTTATTGTTTATGTTAATTAGTTTTTAGTTAATAATAAATTATTATTTGTGCTACATAATTTGTAGTTAATAATATATTATTATTTATGGTTCATATGGTTTAGGGATTGAGGTTTTGGTGTTTGGGTTTAGTGGTTAGGATTATTATTAGTTAAATAATCTTTTAATTATATAGTTTATTTGGAGTTTAGGGTTTAGGTTTGGGTTTCAGATTCGGGGTTCTAGTTCGACTTTAGTTTAGTTTATTATTTATGTTAAAAAGCTTTTAGTTAATAATAAATTATTATATATTCTATAGAGTTTATTATTAGTTATATAGTTTGTTAAGTAAATTATTATATATGCTACGTAGTCAATTATTAGTTAGATATTTATTAAATAATTTATTATTTATGCTACATAATTTATTGTTTGTTACATTGTTTTTTAAATAAATTATTATTTATTATTGGTTAAATAATCTTTTAATTAAATAGTTTGTTTTGGTTTGGGGATTTGAATTTTCGTATTTCGGGTTTTAGTTTTGTGGTTTAGGATTCGGGGTTCTGGTTCGGCTTTTGTTTAGTTTATTTTTTTTACTAATTAGTTTTTAATTCATAATTAATTATTATTTATGTTATGTAATTTGTATTTAATAATATATTATTATTTATAGTTAATAGGGTTTAGGGATTGGGATTTTGGGATTTTGAATTCAGGGATTCGAGAATTAGAAATTAGGCTTTATTATTAGTTACAAGACTGTTAATTACATAGTTTGTTTTTTGTTTTTTTGGGATTTTGATTTTCTTGTTTCGGGTTCTAGGTTTGTGGTTTAGGATTCGGAGTTTCGGTTCGGGTTTAGTTTAGTTTATTTTTTATGTTAAATATGTTTTAATTCATAATAAATTTCTAGTTATGATACATATTTATTATTAATTATATAGTTTATTAAATAAATTATTATTTAAGCTATAGGTTCCTTATTAGTTAGGTAGTTAGTTTAGTAATTTATTATTTATTCTTCATAGTTCATAATTAGTTATTTAGAGCATCCACTATGGGATCTCCAAATTTGAATTTTAGCTAGCCACCTTAGCATTTTAGCCAGCCACATCATCATGTCAGGATCTCCAAATTTTAGCTCCACAACAGGTTCTCCAGATTTCCGCTAACCAAAAATAATAATATTCTAATAATTTTTTTTTTAAAATTTAAATTGACTAAAGATTGAGAAAATAAAAATGATTCTAGACTTAGGAGGAGAATATATGAATTTTTGGTTGTGAATTTAGTGAATGTAAGGGTGGTGTATTTATAGGAGTGAAAAAAGAAAAAAATATATATATATATATTATTTTAAAGCCAAAAGAGCCATTTTAGGCACTATTTGGCTCTGCCAAACAGTGCCTTAACGGCTCTTTGGCAGAGCTTAAATTTAAAAAAAAAAAAAGGCAAAAAAGGTCAAAAATCTCTTTTCTGGGCAACCAAACAGGCCCTTAGGGTGTGTAACGGTCTTATGACCGTTGCAGGACACGCGCCGCCCTAACAGGGCGCCGCGTGTTTTATTTTTTTAAGTCACTTATCGAAACGACGTCGTTTCGATAAGTGAAATTTTTTTAAAAAAATATGGGCCTGCATTAAAGCAGGCCCAATATGAACAGGGTTAGCTAAGTGGTTCGCCCAATCCGGTGAACCACCTAGCTAACCAATAAATTGGCCCACCATTTTAACTATCCCATTGTTGGGCCACAGTAGCATTTGGATCGCCAGATTGGGCTCTAGCGATCCCATTGCTGTTGCTCTTAGTCTGATAAATTGGATATTATTTTTGCTACATAGTTTATTATTAGTTACATTATAATATCCCGCTCCAACACATGGTATAATATTGTCCTCTTTGGGCCTGAGCCTGCACGATTTTGCTTTTGGGTTTTACACTAAAATGTCTCATATCATTTGAAGATAACATACTACATATAAGTACATTCCCTTTTCCACACCCAAGCGATGTGGGATTGAGCACCCTGTACCGTGGTAGCTCAGCCCAGTGTCTGTCTTCGCACCCACCCACTCACACCCGTCCACAAGGGTTACTACATACATAGTTGGGGGTTTCGGGGTTTGGAGTTTGTGGATTCGGGATTTGGGGTTTAGAAGTTTGTTTGTAGTTTAGGGATTCGAGTTTTCATGTTTCGGGTTTTAGGTTTGGGATTTTGGATTCATGGTTCTGGTTCGGCTTTAGTTTAGTTTATTAGTTATGTTAAAAATATTTAGTTCATAATAAATTATTATTTATGCTACATAATTTATTATTAATTATATAGTTTGCTAAATTAATTATTATTTAAACTACGTAGTCCATTATTAGTTAGATTGCTAGTTAAGTAAGTTATTATTTATGATTCATAGTTCATTATTAGTTATATAGTCTGTTAAATAAATTATTATTTATGTTACATAATTTATTAGATATTTATTCAATAAATTATTATTCATATTGCATAAGAGTTTTAATTACATCATTTGTTTGTGGTTTGGAGATTTGGGTTTTCGTGTTTCGGGTTTAAATTTGAGGTTTAGGATTCGAGGTTCTGATTCGGCTTAAGTTTAGATTATTATTTATTTTAAATATTTTTAATTCATAATAAATTACTTTTTATGATATATATTTATTGTTAATTATATAGTTTGTTAAATAAATTGTTACTTAAGTTATATGGTTCCTTATTAGTTAGATAGTTAACTTAATAAGTTATTATTTATGCTACATTGTTTATTATTGGTTACATAATTTGTTAAATAAATTATTATTTATTATTGGTTAAATAGTCTTTTAATTAAATAGTTTGTTTGGATTTGGGGATTCGTGTTTTCGTATTTCAGGTTTTAGTTTTGGAGTTTCAAATTCAGAGTTCCGGTTCGACTTTAGTTTAGTTTATTATTTATGATAATTAGTTTTTAATTCATAATTAATTTTTATTTATGCTAAATAATTAGTTATAGTCTTTTATTTATGTATTACTTGTACGATAATTATACACATTTACGCATATTGATTATAATAAAACACAACTATAATTATATACCATAAGAAAATAATATTTCAGGTCTCCACATCATTCTTTTGGAATGGTCATTCTCACAAAAATTATTTTAAGTCATTCCACTTCGTAACTTATGGAATGACTTAAAATCACATTCTTGAAGAACTTTCACCACCACCGTTGTCACCTTCCACCACTGTCATCGTTATCGCTGTTGTCGCTTTTCAACTACACCACTGTTGCCTTCCACAACCACCGATGCCTTCCTTCCACCACCACCCCTCCATCGCCACCACTGCCGCCTTCGACCATCGCTACCGAGGTTAAAAACTAAATATTAATTTTTTAAAAAAAATAAAAAAATGTTATTTTATTAGTTTAATTTATTTATTATTGAAAGATATATTTTGAAGAATTTTAAATTTTAAATCCGTGTAATCAAATTTTAGAATAATGATGGTCATTTCACATTTACAAATCACAATTTATTTTACTTATATTTAGTTCATTTCATTCTCGCAGATAAATATAGGAGTGTAAATTATTATTTTTAAAAAAAAGGGGGGAATGTGAGGCTTTCAGCTTTTTAAAAACCAAAACAAAGAGGTTCTTATTGGCCAAGCCCTTGCACCCTTCTTCTCTTGGACTTTTTAGAGAGAGAAAGCTAGCGAGAGAAAATTCTAGGTTAACTTGCTTTGATCCAGCCTCGACTCGAACTGTTCGGCTCGGTCGGGTCCAGCCTCAGGCTCCAGGTCGCCGCACAATCTATTGCAATGATCGAGAAGCCATCCTGCCTGTCAAATTCAAGGTCCGTTCTCTTAGTTACAGATTATTTTTTTCCTATTTCAATCTCTCTCTCTCTCTCTCTCTCTCTCTATATATATATATATATATATATATATATATATTATATAGGCATGTATGTGTGTATGTTTTTATGGGATCAAGAACTGAATTTGGTTTTTTAAATTGTCCATTTTCTGAGATTTTTGGGTTTTAGAGATGTGGCATTGATTTACTCTATTCAACTGTGGTTTTTTTTTTTTTTTTTTTTTCCGGAAGAGTATTCAACATTTTTGAAAATTGTGGTGGTTTCATTATATGAACAAATATAAAAGCATAATAATGGTTTCCAATAGCTGTATGACATTAAGAGTGAAAATGTGAGTTCGAAGGTGTGTACTTGGAGAGTGACGGAGGTATGAGGATTCATTTTACCTGAAAACTCATTCATTCACACTTATTCTATGTCTGTAACTTGCATGAAAAAAAGATGTGTTACCGTTAAGAGGGCTTGATTATGTTTGGAATTTTCACTAAATTTTACTTGAAGCAACAAAGTTGAATGCCAATTACCTACAGTTACCGGTGTACATTCATTGCACTTGTTATTCCCCCCAAAAAAGTTCCATGTTACTTTTTTTTGGAGCCTCATTGTTAACTTGGGCTTGTCATGTGTTACTGCTGAGGTGACGATTCATCGCAAACTTTGTTGCTGGCATGCAAGAATAGTGCCATGCAACTTCTACCTTGTGCCTACCGATGCTGGCTTTGTGATATTTTTTTTCTAAAGAGGGTCAATACTAGAGAGGTTCCTTAGGTTAGAATACCCAAGTAAGCTTCTCACTTGTGCTTTAAGGCAAGGTTGTTTTATGTGGCTTGGATTTAGCGGGTTGCGGCAAGGTTGTTTTATGTAGCTTGGATTTAACAGGTTGCTGCATTGGAAGTTCATGACAAGTTTGGATTACTTAGAGCTAAGGTTTTATGGCATTGTGTGTTTCTTCTCTTTTTGGATTTGATTTGAGTTATTTGGGTTGGAAGGAATTCACATATGTTTGTTTTTAAGCTATATTGTTGGAGGAAGATATTTGGGACAGGATTTTTTTTTGTTAGCTAACAATTTACGTGGGATGCCTTTGTCTTGCTGAGATTTTGCCATGAAATCTTGAGAATTTAACTTTTGGTACTTTATTGTAATCTTTATAGTGATCAAAATTTGTCTGGTGATCAAAATTTTTTTTTCCAATGGTTCTTTATTGTAAACTTTTATCTGGTTGGGAACTTGGAATTGGAGGCTTTTAAAGTTATTGATGGAAAGGCAGTTCTTGAAGAAAGTCGATGGTGTTATATTGCAAGAGGTGGTATTTTACTTCCTTTGAAAGTGCTTGAGAAGGCATATTCCATGATCGTTGCACTACCGAAGAAGATTGTAGGTGTATTGTTTACGTACTCTCTCTCTTGACTTATAGCGTTATGACCATATGCTGGCAGACCAAGAGGGGTGAATAGGTCTAATTTTGAATCTCAATGTTTGTACCAAAGTATGAGTAGTCAAGTAATAGTTTTAATTCTTTTGATTAGTTGTCATGATCGACAATTTACATCTTGCTTTTCCTCATTGTTTGTGTTCTTTTATGGATAGTAATATAGAAAAACCTTAATAGGCTACATATATAGTTTAGAAATCCTAATTATATATAGAGTAGATTTTTGAAATCTGTTTAAACTATTGTTTTTTTTTTCTTGGAAGATGAAGTCTTTTCAAACTCAGTGACATGTAAATTTTCAAAACCCTGCGAGTAAGATATTTGAGAAACGAGGAGGATCAATCCTTTTCATTGGGCTTGAATTGATCAGATCCATGGGATGGAACGGTCTGTCCCCTGTAGGAAGCTAAGCTAAGTTCTCAAAAGCTATGACACTGAGCCCTAAGCCCCCTTTTCACATCACAAGTAACACATTTTAAATAATAAAATCATGTTAGAGCACTTAACTTTTGAGAAATTAAGGTCAATTAGGTCAAAGTTTGTCAAAATAATTGTAAACCCGCTCAATCTAATTTATTGGCTATTTGACTTAAGGCGTGTGGAACACATTCCTAATTTTTTCGTATACTTTACCATATGATCATGTAGCTATCTTTGATTTATCTTTGATCGTAGCCATTCAATCAGTCTTCATTTAGATCAAGGGTAAACCAGTAGTGACCGACTTTGTCATGCCCCGCAGGCACGTGTGATGACTAAAATTTTCGAAAATGACCAAAGCACCCCAAACCTTTGTCAAGGGATATCTATTTTTAATTTAATGATAACAATAGAGGCATAAGAATTAGCTAACTCTTAAAGTCATCTTCATGATTTAGAAATCCATATGATATTATAGAACAATGTACTTAGTCTAACTGAAATGCTTCAAGACTCGAATCAAATAATTAGACAATTCCAAGGTCGATTGAAATCCTAGTTCACAAACTAAATTGCCAAACACCTTACAACCATCTTACCTTCCCAAAGTCTTAAGAAAATCCATAAGTTTTCCTTTCCTCAAGTCTTTGACAATGTATTAAAATGAAGAACAAAATAATGAACTTGTTTTAAGAATCAAAGAAAAGTTGAAATTGAACAATGGGAATTAGGCTGCCGAATCTAATTAGGAAAAAATAATAATATTTTGATTAGCATATTGTTCAAACTTCAGTTTCAAATCATAGGTTTCAAGTCATAAGAAGAGCAATACTCAAATAATTTGCTCCTTGATAGCAATTCGAGAACATCATTAATACAATAACTGGTCCAACAATGTGTACCCTATGCGTCTTTAGGGACCTTCCCTTGGGACTACCGACTCTCTTCGGCTTTAGGGGCTCCACCTAGGGACCGTGAACACTACCTTGTTAAAACCGGGTCGTTTAGTGTCTTTATGTGCTTTTGGACCTTGAAGGTTTAACAGTACTAGAACAATTAACAGTCCTAATAGTCTTTTTAGAAGTATAAGTCTTTAGAAGCCAACAAATTCGATAATTCTTGTTATAAGTTTAAATGATGTAAGTTCTCTATTCTTAGCCCTAATAGCATAACACTAGGAAGGAACAACTAAGAGAAATGAGATTGAAATCTCTAGTGATCCCTTTTCTAAGATACCCTCTCTATCCCCAGCATTCGTGAACTTGAAGAAGTAGAAACCCTTTTCAGTTCCGAAAACCTCTACCAACCCATCTTTGTCCCATAATCTGTGAGCAATCGAGTTCACTATGTTAAATGGAAGGCGTTTATCAATAAAGTAACCCACCAAACAGTTTTTCTAGTCCTCACCCCCTTTCTCTGAAATCTGCAAAGGAGGTTGAACCACAACTCCTTGATTTTGAATAACAGGAGGAACAAAATGAAAATTCATTCGTTTAGGAGTGGGTTGACTCATAACCACTTTTGCCCAAGATCCACCCATTTGTTTATTCATATCAGCATTATTAACCACCGTCTGATCTTTACGATCAATTACAACAAAATTAGTTATATTGCAATTATTATCTTCCCTTGATGCATAAGACCTGAGAAATTACTTACTGTCATCTCAAGACAAATCTGGGCCTTAATCTGCACCATTAGATCAAAGAAGGTTTCCCCACCTGCACCCTCAAGTGCATTTACATGTGCCACTGAATCAGAATCCCCAAGCCACCGTCCACGACCGCCCTGACCTCCATAACCACCACGATGTGAGAAATTACAGCTGCTATAACCACCATAGCCACCCTGACGGCCATGTTCGCCTCCTCTTCCATTGTTACCACCACGAAATCCATTACGCCCTCCATATCCACCTCTGTTAAAACCTCCACGTTTTCCCTTACCCTGGTTTATCTTTGAATCAACATGAGAATTCAAATTTTTTTCTCCCTTCTTCAAACCAGAAGTACGCAATTCCCGATTCTCTTGTTGCGTCACACTCAATGCATTTTGCAGAGTTAGTATGTCGTTGTAAATATGGTTTAATTGCGACTTATTCACATATTCAGCATCATACTCCTCAGGTTGTTCCCCATCATCACTCTTACAAAAGAACTTCCACAGCCCCATTTGAACACATTCATCAGGACATTGACTGATCTCCTTCAATTTACCAGCATCGACATCATCAACCACATCATTTCCAAGTAATATCTCCATCGACTCCATTGATAATCACCAGGAAAGCACCGAACTAGTGAGTACGAAATAAACCAGACAACCAGATGATTCCGATGAATCAGTAGGAAAGAAACCGATACCAACCAAAAACAGAAAAGAAATCACCACAAGGATCAATCACTAGCCAGATCAATCCACAGAAGCAAAATCAAAACAAACAGAAAATATCACAACCGTATGGTGCTTTGTGCCAGATTCGATTGTCTGGACATCCCTACTTCCATAAGCTATATATATATATATATCATATTTGATAATGGCTGTGCAATGCCTAGGAAAAGCTGCACCTGAATGTCAAAGCAACTTTATGAATATACAAAATATGTTCTGCATATGGTATTAGTCTGTATAGCCTGTCTATTTTTTTCTATTGTCCTTTTATTAGTTTATATATATATATATTTTGTTTAAATTCACTAATGTTACTCTTTTATCTTTTGTAATCATTTAAATCAACTTTTCTATGAATTTGTTACTTGGAGAAAGTAGTTTTCAAATTAGATTGTGGATAGTTGAAGCTGGTATTCCATGCTCTTGAGGAATTTGATTTCATCATTCAAATAACTGTTCTAATATGGTTTCTCATTTGTGCTGAATTGAAGTTGCTGAATGGCTTTTACCTAGTATTTGAATATCTACACTTCAATTCTAGGTTCTATATTGTTGATGCTTTAGTGCCTATAGCTGGTAATTTATATATGTGGATTGTGGATGTTTGAGTGTATATGTGTTGATAATTTACACATGTATTGTTGATGCTTGAGTGCATATGTAGTGATAATTTATATAAATAAATTATGGATGTTTGAGTGCATTAGTGCTGATAATTTACGCATATAAACTGCTGATGCTTGGATGCTAAGTGATGATAAACTTTAATATGTGAGCATAAAACTTTTCATAAATTGAGCTTGTTCAAGGTATAGTATTACTGTATCAGCTTGAGAGACTTTTATTATTATTTTTCATTCAATACTTGTAGTCCAAGTATAAGAATACTTTGGACAGGGGGAGTGTTTGTGAGTTTGATGCTTGAGTGCATATGTAGTGATAATTTATATAAATAAATTGTGGATGTTTGAGTGCATAGGTGCTGATAATTTACGCATATAAACTGCTGATGCCTGGATGCTAAGTGATGATAAACTTTAATATGTGAGCATAATACTTTTCATAAATTGAGCTTGTTCAGGGTATAGCATTATTGTATCAGCTTGAGAGACTTTTATTATTATTTTCATTCACTACTTGTAGTCCAAGTATAAGAATACTTTGGACAGGGGGAGTGTTTGTGAGTTTGATGCTTGAGTGCATATGTAGTGATAATTTATATAAATAAATTGTGGATGTTTGAGTGCATAGGTGCTGATAATTTACGCATATAAACTGCTGATGCTTGGATGCTAAGTGATGATAAACTTTAATATGTGAGCATAATACTTTTCATAAATTGAGCTTGTTCAAGGTATAGTATTACTGTATCAGCTTGAGAGGCTTTTATTATTATTTTTCATTCATTACTTGTAGTCTAAGTATAAGAATACTTTGGACAGGGGGAGTGTTTGTGAGTTCTAGGAGTGGAAGATGCGAGGTTTAAGGCACGCTTAGTGGCGAAAGGCTATACATAGAGGGAAAGGGTGGACTTTAATGAAGTTTTCTCTCCTATTGTGAAACATAGCTCAATTCGAGTGTTACTTCTTATGGTTGCTCTGTATGACTTGGAGCTTGAGCAGCTTTATGCCAAGACTGCGTTCTTGCATGGAGAGTTGGAAGAGTAGATTTAAATATGCATCAACCTGAGGGGTTTGAGATTCTAGGAAAGGAAGACCATGTTTGCCTAAGAAGTCCATGTATGGACTGAAGCAGTCTCCTAGACAGTGGTACAAGCAATTCGACACCTTTATGGTTGGGAGTGGCTAATGTAGGAGTGAGTTCAACAATTGTGTGTATCACAGGATGCTCTCAGATGGTTCGTATTTGTACTTGTTGCTCTATGTTGATGACATGTTGTTGCAGAAACATGTCAGAAATCAACATGTTGAAGGCTCAACTTAGTGGTGAATCTGAGATGAAGGATCTAGATGCCGCGAAGAGGATTTTGGGAATGAAGATTTACAGAGATAGTGGAGCGGACAGATTGTATTTGTCACAAAAGAATTGAGAAGGTGTTGGAATGCTTCAGTATGCAAGCATCAAAGCCTGTGAGTACTCCATTGGCATCCCACTTCAGACTTTCGGCAGAATTGTCACTGCAGATCGAGGACACGTGTTCCTTATGCTAGTGCAGTTGGTAGCATCATTTAACTTAAAAGAAGAAAAAAAGTCATTATACATGCTTGAAATCATGCTATAAGTCCTTTCCAATCCATAGTCCTCTACAGTATAATAGAGAAGGCTTCAAACTTTAATATCAATCTACTCTTCGAAACAGTTCCACTTATTAAGAGATCCCTTGCAAACTTTCCAACCTACTTCCTTTCTTTGTTTCAGATTTTCTTTTCTGTAACAAAGATAATTGAGAGGTTGCAAAGAAACTTCTGTGGGGAGAAATAGGAGATGAATTCAAGCTCCAATTTGTGAATTGGGAGAAGGTGTGCAAACCTCTTCAGATGGGAGGATTGGGAATAAGGAGTTTTAATTTGTTTAATCAAGCCTTGATGGGAAAATGACTTTGCAGGTATGTGGTGGAGAGATATAGAAAAGAAGGTGAATGTCCGAGTGGGGGTGGGCCTTTGGAAAAATATTCGTAAAGGTTGGGTTATGTCTTCCAAGCGTGTTCAATTCTAGGTGAGGCATGGGGACACATTCGATTCTTGTTGGATGTTTGGTATGGTGATAGGCCTCTTGCATGCTTATTTATGAGATTGTTTAGGATCTCTATGGACAAGTAGGCTATGGTGGCCGATTGTTATCATCTTGACAAGAGAGGGATGGGGGTGGGGTGGTGGGGGGGGGGGGGGGGAGAGAAAATGACAGGGGTTGACATGGGACGTGCAGTTTGGGAGGCGTCTCTAGGACTCAAAGATGGAGGAAATCCTTGCTTTCTTTGGCTTGCTATATTAGCAGACACTTGATAGGGAGGGATGACCTGTGGAGTTAGGTGGTTTAGGTGTGGAGGGTTCGAGGTGAGATCATTTTATAGAGTGATGCAGGATGATATGGGTGACAGTTTTCTCTTAAAAAGTGATATGGAAGACTAAATCCCCCCTCAAGGTGTTTTTTTTTTTTTTTTGTGGACAGTGATTTTGGGGAGGATTTTGACACTGTAACATTTGAGAAAGAGGCGTTAGATAGTGGTCAATTGGTGTTTGCATGTGTAAAAGAGATGAGGAGTCAGTAAGCCATCTTCTCTTGCACTGCCCGGTAACTAGAGATGCATGGGCTATGTTCTATGCTGTGTTGGGGTGCATTGGGTGTTACCCGCCTGTGCAATTGATTTGCTTGACTCTTTTGAGGGGATGTATGGTTGGGAGGAGGGCTTATGATGCACAGCGGGCATGCCCCCTTTTGATGGTGTGGAAGCACCACTGTGGGTGCTGAAGCGCTCTATTCTGAGTTCTCTTTTTTTGGTTTATAGGAAGGGCTTGTATATCTTTAGAGGATTTTGTTGATTTTTTGGATAACACTAGGTTATAGAGTTTTGCATTTATTTATTTTCTGGATGTGCTCTCCTTTTGAGCGTCATTTAATGAAAATTTTCTTATATATATATATAAATGAAATACTCAACAAGTGATATATTTGTGTTGACTGGAAGTCAGGGGTGAGAGGAGACAACATTTACTTACCCAAACCTGAATCTCTAATCATTCTCTCATTTGCCTGCAGACAGATTCGACCACTGGGAAGCCACCAATCAAACCATAAAGAGGTATCTTGACCATCCCCAATGATATGCTGTACAGCAGACCGAAACTTCTGCCTAGTTTTAAGAATCTTCTTCCATGTCCATGATGCTTCTTTAGGTACTTTCACTTCCCAAAAGTTCCTATTCTTAAGCAAATTCTGTTTCACCCAATTAACCCACAGTGAACAGGACTCTATTTGAGACATTTTCCACAGGTGTTTAGCCATAGCTGCCGAGTTCCATACATTAATATCTTTTATTCCCAAACCTCCTTCATCTCTTGGATAGCAAATTTCGTCCCATGCAATATGATTACCCCCTTCCTGCATCATAGGACCCTTCCAGAAAAATTTCCTCATAACAGAATTTATTTCTTTTAAAATAGCTTTCGGAAGAACATAAATTGAGGCCCAATATACCTGAACAGAGAACAAAACAGCTTTAATCAGCTGAAGTCTTCCAGCAAAGGACAATAATCTATTAGTCCAGGCCTTGATTTTAGTGGTTATCTTCATTATCACCTCTTCACAATCTTTACTCTTAAGCCTTGTGGAGATTAACGGAACCCCCAAATATTTGACTGGCAAATCTCCAAGTAGATTTCCTGCAGAAAATAACAACAGGTCGTCTGCAAAACTGAGGCTGGACAGCTTCTGTTTCTGGCACTTCCAATGGTAGTCAAAAGCACCACAACCAATTTCAGAATTTGTCATGCCTGTTAGGATCTCCATTGCCATTACAAATAGGTATGGAGACATAGGATACCCTTGTCTCAGACCCCTCCCATTAGCAAAATACCCTTCCAGCCCACCATTGATATTAATTGAGAATTTTGCTGTAGTGATACACACCATAATCCACTTGATAACTACCTCAGGCACTTTAAAAGCTACTAATGTAGCCTGGATAAATTCTCAAGAGACAGTATCATACACTTTCCTCAAATCAATCTTCATAGTAACTCTAGGAGGCTTAGAATTCCTATGATAATTTCTCATTAACTCTTGGGCAAGAAGAAATTATCAGCAATATCCCTGCCAGCCACAAAAGCACCTTGATTCATGCTAATACATTGAGGCAGCACCACTCTAACTCTGTTAGCCACAATTTTTGCAATACACTTATACAAGGTGTTACACACTGAAATAGGTCTGAAGTCAGCTACATAGGTAGGATTTTCCACTTTAGGTATAAGAGTAATAATGGTTGAATTAATTTCCTTTAGTAACTTCCCAGACAAGAAGAAAGACATAACAACCTTAGTAACCTCATTACCCACAATATGCCAGGTTCTCTTATAAAACAGAGCATTATACCCATCACTCCCTGGGGATTTATCATCTTTAAGAGAGAAAAAAGTCTGTTTAATCTCTTCCTCAGTCACTTTCCTCTGCATTAACATAATCTGATCTTCATTTAAAGGGTTTTGAACATACTGACTGAGATCAGGAACCATAGCATCATCCACATCTCTACTTAACAAATTTTTATAGAAGTTGATAATCTCCTTCACAATTAACTCCTTCTGTTCCAATCTTTGCCCCCTTTCTGTGGCGATGGACATAATACTATTATGTTTCCTTCTATGGACTGCAACCTTGTAGAAGTAAGCTGTATTTCTATCTCCCAACTGCAACCACTGAATTCTAGATTGTTGTCTATAGAAAGACTCCTCAGCCATTGCAAGAGATTGATATTGATGAAAGCACTGTCTCTCTGCACTTTGAAGAAGAGAATTAGTGGGATCATTATCCAGCTGTTTCTGCTTCTCAACCAATCCTTCTCAAGCCTCCTTAACTTGATTGGAAAGATCATTAAAAACCTGCCATTTAGAACTTTAAGACCAACTTTGAGCATTTTTAACTTTTGAGTAACTCTAGACATAGGCGTACCCTGAACCTTAACAGACCACACCTCAGCCACCAATGAGAAAAAATCAGGATGATCAATAAGGTGATTATTGAACCTAAAAGGCTTGTTAGAAGTCGGACTATCAGCATTGATCTTCAACAAAATAAGTGAGTGGTCAGAAATCCCAGCCGTTTCAAAAATAGCTTCAGACATGCTAAATGTAGACACCCAACAATCATTTACCAATACTCTATTGGTCTATCCAGTTTCCTAAATAGAGTAGAATTGGAGCAAGTAAATTTAACCCCGGAATACTTCAAATCCATAAGCTCCGCAGCCTCTATACGCTTCCCAAACTCCTTCATACCCTCTGTCCATTCAGTAGAGCCACCCATCTTTTCATGCCGAAACCTGATGGCATTAAAGTCCCCAGCCAAAAACCACGCATCATTACAGTGATTTTTAGCCAAGATCATAATATCAGCCCATAACAATCTTCTTCCTATACTGCAGTTATCACCATATATCCATGTAGCCACATAATAACCAGAGCAACCTCTCACATTAATAGAGCAGTGGATAAGTTGGTTAAGGATCTTCACCTCCACTCGTTTATTGTCCCAGCAAACCCAAATCCTCCCTCTAGAAGAGAATTGATAATTATGTGCCATCATCCATCCTATGGCAATATTATTCAGAACCCCCTCTTTATTAGACTCCCTAACTTTAGTTTCAATTAGACCAAAGATTGGTAGATCATAATGTTTAATAATCCTACCAACCTCTTTTTGTTTATGAGGCTTATTTAAGCCTCTTATATTCCATGCAGCAAAAACATAAGAAAGAATGTGAATGACCACCCTCAACTAGTCCCCTTCAGTGGCGACTTTAGCAAAACACACCTCTTAGGCTTCAACAGAGTACAGAAAGTACCTTTAGCCTTATCAACACCAATGCTCTTATTAAGTAAAGACACAGAACCCTGTTAGAACCACCAGCAAGCACAGGTATTACCTCTTGCTTAGGTGCATCCACCTCCTCACTTGACTCTCCTTGCAGCTCCTCATCTTGATTGAGAACTTCAAATTTATTAGACGAATGCAGAACAACAGATTGCAGCACACTACCACCCACATTGTCCCCCATTGAGTTCACCTCAGTGACCACCACAGCGTTACCCTCAGCAGCAAATTGAGCCGCAACCTCCTGACCAGAAAGATTAACACTCTCCCCAGTAGTTCCTTTTTTTTGTTACCATCCTCCAAATCTGCTCAGGTGGACCTACATTAGGCCTTCGCTCCTGAACCTGCTTTAAATCTCCATGCACTGTCTTAGAGCTACAGTTCTGCACAGAATGACCAAACTGGCAACACTCCTTACAAATCATTGGTTTCCATTGATAATCCACAAAAATAGGAATACAAGACCCATTCGGGAGCTTCAAATCAAATTCTGAAATTAGTTCATCCTCCACTCCAACTTCAACACATACCCTTGCATAGCTTATTCTTTTCTTTTCCAACGTCATAGCATCAGAATATAAAGGCTTCCCCACTGCACTAACCAGGTAGCTTAAACCTTTATGAGTCCAAAACTCCATTGGGACATTAAACAACTTTATCCACAATGGAATTCTACCCAGAGAATCTTTGTGCAGCTCCATTCCCTCCTTCCATTTTTGCAGAACAATAGGCCTATTTAGGAAATGCCATGGCCCCTGTTCAAAAATGTCGTCCCTGCACTTCTCACTTTCAAATTTGAAAAAGAAAAACCCCTTTTCTGTAGCCAATACCTCTTTCAACCCATAAGCAGCCCACAATTTCTTAGCAATAGAATTCACAGTGTAGAATGGCAGCTTCTTATCCACAAAGTATCCCACCAGAGTTGCCGTCCATCCCTTTACCCCTTCTGTTGGTATTTCTGGTGGCGGAGACACCACCCTTTTCAAATCCTCAGTTGAAGGAGGATAGAAGCCAAACAATTCCTTAGACACATTCGTAACAATTGAAGCCCAAGTCGGAGCCTGAGCCGGAACTTCAATAACCCATTCATTCTCACCCGGCGTGTCCGAACACGCACCCACTAGTTTAGATCCACACGCTTCTTCCAACTTAGATCCACTCGCCTCAACCGTTGCACCACGCGCCACCATTCCAGTCCGAAAATTCATATTGCCACCTCCATTCAGGTCACCACGAGGTATAGGACCTCCCCCCCACCCCCCGTTGACAACCTTTGAATTGGCGATTTCTCCCATTAAAGTTACCATTATGGCCACCAAATCTACGGTTTACCCCTCCATGAGTACCAGCAAAGCCAAACCCATTTGGATAGCCACCATCAGAACACTCAGAGCGTCCCGAAGAACAATCATCTCATGATACATCTTGTGCAACCTAACTTTCTGATCTTCCTCTACATTTATTTCCTCAAATTCATCTTCCGAAGGTAACTTCATCACAAACCCAGAAGCTACTTCCTTCACTCCATCAGACATAGTAACCTTCCTCACTTTCCCCACATATCGTAAGAGCCAAAATCCCCAACTTACAGAAAAAACTCTAATACCCTTAAACCCAGCATTGCCAGCACCGAAATTTGTACAATAGCAACACTGCCCCCAGCAACTTGGTGACGGAAACGAGCATATGAGATTCAATGAAGAAAAGTTTTTTACAGAGAGAAACTAGAGAGAGAAGCTCTCAACTAACCCATGCTCATTTCTATGTTGTTTCTGGGGCAGAGAAAAGTTTCTGGGGCACGTTAGTGGTGCTCTTTAGTTGGTTTTGCTAAAGCTGTGCATTTTTTATGATTTGTTTAACTTTAGTATTTATTTTGGCGATTAGTTTGTGTAGATTTTCTGTTGTTCTACCCACTTGTTTATTGTCTCTTTCAGATTTCTAAGTCTTTAAGGCTTAAAGTTATGTGGAATTTACTATTATAGTGATGTATTTGTGGTTCTTCATTGCCAACTAGAGATTGTTGTCAATTGTTGGATTCCTAACATGGAGGTTGACCACAAACTAGATTTTAAGAATGTCACAAAAGTTGATCACATCGTTAAATTTTTTACATGACATCTGACTCTTAGGGAGGGAGGGTGGACAACATTTTCATTATCCCTGTTGAACCAAACCATTAAATTTCTTCCTTTTATGGTGGCTTTTGTAGATAATTGTAATGAAACATAAACATTTAATTCAAACATTGAAATGTATTTGACATATAGTGTGATGTGGATTTTGGGTACAATTTTCTAGGTTTATAATTGGATGTCTTTTTGTACCTTCTGCTCTATTGACCAATTGATAATGCAATGTTGAAGTGTCTTAATCCATTGAAATCAAGCTTGTATACTTGTGTACATGAGTGTGCATGTGTTCCATCTACCAAAGAAACCAAATAAAAAAAATGTTCATGTGTGCCATGCCTGAATTCAATTTAGTCTGGGTGTTACTTTGGTTTTTAATCTAAACATTTGATCTTTGGTACTTTGCAAGTGAAAATAATTGAAGTCTAACAGTAAAAAAGTTGATAGAAGATTCTAAATCCCTTATTGTTGAGTACAGCTGTAGGGGTGTTCAACCTCGATTTTATCTAAACATGGTGACATGGGAAAAAGCTAAACATTTGTGTAAGATTGTGATTGTTAATAAAAAAGGTAGGGCTGGGTTGCACTAGCAGGTTGACCACCACTGAAATTTTTGACAATGTTATTATCTAATTGGACAGCGAGAAAAAGAAATGCTATTTTCATTTTGCTTTAATTTTGTGTTGAGCTTTGAGGGCATTTTTAAATTTTTTACTAATCATATGTGGTGCCTTTACTTAAACTGTTGAAGTAAATATAATGATAGGACATTTGTTTTGTAATATTGGTCCTTTCATGTGATATCATTCTTTTCTTGTTACTTTTTTAGATTTTTAGATGTGATCCTTCAGTTGATTGACAAAGAAGGAGATTTTGTCAGTGATGACATTTGGTTTCGTGTCATATAGTTTGTTACAAACAACGAGGACCTACAGGTGACTATAACTTTTGTTACATATGCTCCATTCTATAAGTGGCTACGTCTTTATGTGTAGTGCATCATTTGATCAAAATTTGCCTTCCATTTATACAGCAGTGAAAGCCAGGGAGTATCTTGATAAGCCTGCTATACATGAGACAATGGTCAAGGTGTGTATGCTCTGCCTATGATTTGTGTACATTTCTGATAATGTGTGAAAGAATGCCTTAAAGTTTATGTGGATGGGATAGTGCTGATAATTTCTTTACCAAATTTAAATATTTGTATGATGCTTTATTGCGGAGTAAAAAATTGGTGTAGCCAACCCCAAGTTGTGATACATTATTGAGTGGAGCTCCATTGCTGAGCTAAATTTTAGTTGCTGTCTCTTGTTCACTTCACCTCTGGGATGGACATTTTCTTCGGATGACATGTTATTGATACAAGGAACGCTTTATAAGGATTTGCTGGAGAGGTTGTTGCGTGTTACTTGAGCAAGATAACTGTTGTAGGTGAGAGAAAAACCAGAACTGGGAAATCTTTTGCCATCTAAGATTGTTGGAAGAATACCCATCATAGTTGCACTCTTATCTCTTGGACTTGTCACTTTAGTGTTAGGTCAATGGAGAGTAACATGTTATAGCGGAGTATTTTGCTAGTTTTGCATTACCAATTGGCATAAAGAATGGGAATTTTCCCTCTCTTTGGTGACTTCCTTTACCATTGTTCTTATTTATTTTATAACCTGATTTTGTTACTGAAGATTATTTGCTGAAATAATTTTTTATTGGATCATTTCAATTTCACTTTGTTAATATATTTTCGAATTTGTTTTTTCATTTTTTGTTGATAAATTTGTTTTGTTTATCTTAAAAATGCACAAGTGGTGTTTTTCCAACCCTTTGTTTCTCTAGATACATATATATATTTCCTAGTAGATTTTCTTAGTTCTCCCCACCCCTAACACATACACCCTTTATATGCATACTTACATAAGTGTCTTTCTTGCTTCTTGTAGTCAATAAACTAAATAATGTTCGGAGTTCAGGTCAATCAAATGAGAAGGAAAATGTTGTATTTGTTTCTTGTAAAAATTTCACATAAAAATAATTTCTAGTGTAAAATATGTTATATAAAAAATAGGTAGAGCTTTATTTTCAAATGGTTTGCAAATCCTCCCCCTCTCCCCCATTCCAAAAGATAGAGAGAGAGCGAGAGAAATTTATATCCTTTATTCCTTGTGGTAAAGACCAACCACAACCTTCTCTACTTGTCCTCCAAACATAGTGGATGATAAGTTATTAAATTTTCATTGTTATGGTCTTATCAGAGTTCTTATTGGAACTTTTGCTTGCCATTATGCTACTTACGGTTTAGTTCCTCTTATATTAGTAATTTTTTTATTTCTTGGTTCAAACTCTCTCTCTACTACTTTTGTTACTTATATATCTTAAACTATCTCATGCATCTAATATGCAAATTGAATCATTCATTGTTATGGTCCTATCAGAGTTCTTATTGGAACTTTTGCTTGCCATTAAGTTACTTATGGTTTAGTTCTTCCTATATTAGTTAATTTTTTTCTTTCTTGGTTCAATCTCTCTCTCTACTACTTTTGTTACTTATATATCTAAAACTATCTCATGCATCTGATATGCAAATTGAATCAGGAAATATGTTATTAGAAGTAAAAATTCATTATTTATGTATGTATTTAGATACCAAAATTGTTGATAACTCTTGTAAAGTGTGACCTTTTTTCTCCTCTTTTGTGGACATCAATTGAAGAAAGAGGAAAAAGGATTTAGTAAAAATTACTTGGTGCTACTTTTGGGTCGCTGTTACGCAGAGATAAGAAAATTTTAGAACATTTAAGTGTGACGGTTTGATAAAAGTTGAACAATTAACAATAGTTTTAAAAATTAAATGTCTATTATTTATACCACCAAGCTATTAGCTCAAGTGGTATTTCTTCCTGCATGGGAAGTTAATGGTTCAAGTCCTCATTGGGACAATAGTGGGTGTGTGAGTTGTTTGTGTGAATGTATTTATAGGAACCAAATATTTTCTGTATTTATGTAGTGTTTAAATGATGTAAGATCTTTAATCTCAGCATTAATAAATTTACATTCGAGAGGAAAGAACAAATTATGTAGTACCTTTAATCTTAGCATTAATAAATTTACATTTGAGGGGAAATGACAAACTAATTTTTGAAAGAGTCTAGAAGAAACTATTTTTATGCTTCGTTTGGTAAGAGGGATGGAATAATGGATGGAAGGGAGGGATTGATGAGGCATCCCTAGGGAAGGGATGTTGTCCGTCCCTTCTTTTGTTTGGTTGGATGGACGGGAAGGAAAGGAATTCTATTATTATTTTAATAATATATCCCTAAAAATATAAATTATCATATTTGAATTTTGATATTAAAGTCTTTTCACTTTCATCTAACAAATATCCGAATTTCTCTCCTACTCCGCCCACTTTTGGATGAAAGTAAAATGGTGGGTCCAGAAGAATGTCTCACCCCTTCTCTCATCCTCTTCCTTTTCCTCTCCCTTCTACCAAACAA
The DNA here is from genome assembly GCA_026545225.1 of Cornus controversa. Classification (NCBI taxonomy): domain Eukaryota; kingdom Viridiplantae; phylum Streptophyta; class Magnoliopsida; order Cornales; family Cornaceae; genus Cornus; species Cornus controversa. The sequence continues at coordinate 13,920,546 of CM048853.1, read as the reverse complement.
TGGACACTTGTTTCATCCCTCATCTCTTCCCTCCTACAAAGTGACAAATTAATGAAAGAAGAAAGAGAATGGATTTAGTACAAATGATATCAAACTACTCTTAGAGCACTCTATAATTCTTAGAGTAAATGTTGGAGAACTAGGAATTATTGAAACAATTTGGGCTTAAAGGTTTAACGGTACTGGAACAATTAACAGTCTTAATAGTTTTTTTAGAAGTAAATGTCTTTAGAAGCCAAGAAATTCGATAATTCTTGTTATAAGTTTAAATGATGTAAGATCTCTATTCTTAGCCGTAATGACATAATACTAGAGAGGAAGGAACAACTAAGATAAATGAGATTGAAACTAATATGACTATTTAATTTGTTTTTATATTAGTTCTTAATTTTTAACTTTGTTCTCTCAGTGCAAGTTGATTGTACTAACCTTTGTGTTGATTGCATCTTTCAAATGTGGATTTAATAGTGTTTTTTAAAAATATCTATGTTCTTATCACAAGTTTTACTATGTTAGATTTACTGCTATTTTTCTGCGATTATTGATTGCCCATTTGTGATATATCCCTAAAGATTAGTGGATTAATGAACATTAAACACTCACTAATCCTTAGCATGGGAAATGCAAAATTGTTAAGATACTAATGCAAAGAATAACTTCTTGACCCTTAACAAAATCATCATTTGTTTTAAGTGTAAATCTTGCTTAACATTTAATACCATTTGGAAGTTAATATAACTTGCTAAGGTTGCATGGTCAAGTAATGAGGGCGAACTTAAACACTCACTCGAATTTCTAAAATGGAGTATTGATTTGTCTTCCGAAGTCCTGATTTTCTCTTTGGGCTGGGGAGGCCACACATTCTAATATCTTGGTTTCTTTATCTTTCTGTCTCTATTAGACACAAAAACTAAATGGTTTAAAAATATGTGAGGGTGCACTGCCTACCTCTCTCTCTCTGTCTGTGACTTTCTTTCTAATTGCATTTTTTTTGCACTTTTTTCAAATTTGTGTCTAATTGGTTTTGCTTTGAATTGAATTTTTCTTTTGGGAGGAAATAGTATAAATTGATGTGATTTTCCTTTTTATACTTGCCTATCATTTATTGCTTACTGATTTGTGGTATTTTTCTTTTTTCTTGTTTTCGAAGAAGATGATTCCTTTGCCACTCTTGGCTACATCAGTCAGATTTCTATTCCAATTCACAAGACAAAGCAAGTGGGAATTTGTCCCCCGGTTTAAATCAAGTTTTGATAGAAAGAGGGAGTCCCGCAACTTTCTCCTAAGCATTTACTTTTTGCGTAATTTTTAATATTATTGCTTCAAGTTTCATGTTTGCTTAATTAAATAACTTTGATAATATTTCTTCACATGTTTTAAATATTCCCGCTATTTTTGCTTGATAAAATAATGTAGATAGTATGTCCATTTGGATACCATTTCCATGCCCACATATATATTTTTGAAGATGCCATAAAGGGAAAGTTGTGGTCCTTAGGATGTCTCCCAACCCACCTCCCCAAGCATTAGAAAGATAGAATAATAACCTAGGTTAGCTCAACCCCCAGCCAAGGCTGGGGCTATTTCCAAACCCTTTTAGGTGTTTAAAATAGCTATTTTCATGGTTATCCAATCTTGATCTTTGATTTTTCACAAAAAAATAAAAAAAAAAAGAAATCATCATCATAATCTCAAAATTCACCATTCTAAACTTTCTTTATGATTTTCATGGGAATCACCATTTTAAACTCCTTTTCCATGACTTTCTAAAATCCATCTCTTCAAATTTTCTAAAAAATGCCACTTTCATTAATTTTCATAAAAATCACATTTTTTAAGGTCAAAATAAATTTTCATACAAAAACCATCCCTTGCATTTTTAGCTCACCTTCTTAAATATCATTATGCCTCATCTAAAATACATTTTTTCAAAAGCCCTTTTTCCAAAATTCAAGATATCTCCGGTTTGTCATATTATAGGTGCAAATTTATGAGTATCGTTTCATTCATAAGTGTTCAAATTAACAAGTGAAATGCATTGTTTACATCCCAAGCACAATATGGACCGAGTGTACCCAGAATGTTAAAGTACATGTTGAATTCATCCGGTAGATATCTCTATGTCAAATAAGCTTTTGAGATTAACAAGTCAAATATGAAGGGATGAGAGGCCATCATTTTCGCTATCCCAAGTTAATGCAAATATCACCATTGATAACCCTTTTGATCCGGTTTTATTTCTTTCATTAACCCTAAGCTAGGGATCACCATGACGAAGAAAGTGAGATGATAATAGGCATGAGCTTTAATACCTAAGTGATTGTAGCTAAAAGGACAAGAGGCCCTCGTTTCTGCTATCCTACAGTGATATATATCCATTGCTAACCCCTAGTGCCACGATGAATATTCCTTTCATTATACCCACTGATGATCACACCCCACACTGGGGTAGATTTTATTGAGATACTATATTAGACTAGTAAAAGTTTTGATGACTATGCAATCCAAATTAAAATGAAGAGAGGCCATCGTTTCTATTATCCATCATCTATTATTATTCCCATTGATGAACCCATAGAGCCTGGTTACATTTCTTCTTCTGAACCTACCAAGGATCATTACAGGTGTGTTGTTCATTTGTAACTCAAGATGGGGTAGCTTTGGATTGACTTTTCCTTCACAATAAAGTAGAAGACAAATTGCAAGAAAGGCGAAAGCAAAGAAGGCCCATTGACTAAAGAATCTACCGGGGCGAGCCGTAAACCCGGACGTCTTGGGTTCGATTCTCACAGGGCATCATAAAAGAAAGGCGCAAGTAATGATGGTCTAGTGATTAAAGAATCTACCGGGGTGAGCCGTAAACTCGGACATCTTGGGTTCGATTCTCACTGGGCATCATAAAAGAAAGGTGAAAGTAAAATGGCCCAGTGATTAAAGAATCTACCGGGGCGAGCCGTAAACCCGGACGTCTTGGGTTCGATTCTCACTGGGGCATCATAAAAATAATGTGAAGAGACTTCAAATTCAGTCAATGCCCCGGTCGCATGGTACCAAAGTATAAGAAGATTAAAGATGATCCTTGGTCTTTTACCCAATGTCACATTAATTTTGAGCCTTTCATACCTTTTTCTTCATCGCCTATAAATCCATAGACAACATTACAACCCATGTAAAGTCCTCTCAGATTAAGGATGATTGTATAGTTAAAAAAACTTTTTTCTAGACTAACATAGAAAACTTGCCCCAAGCTGGGCAGTTTTCCTTTTATAGTGATCACAGTTTATGAACCCCGCATTAAATTAATATCTTTGAGCCTTAATATCCTTTCCTTGGTTACCCTACACCTAGCCAACATTACGGTCCAAATCAAAGACCTCTTCGATTGGCGAAGATCATTTAGGATTGAAAGCTCTTGCTTATTAAAGTCTCTCGGGATGAGCAACATTTTCTATCATGTCCCAAACCGGGGCAGTTTTTGAGTGATCCTTAGTTTATTACCCGATTATGCGTCATATTTCGAGCTTAATATAACATTTCTTTCTCAAATCACTTTACCTAAAGCCCCATTACAACCCCAAGTAAAGTCCTCTTTGATCAATGATGACTTGTTAACCAAGAAAACTCAACAACATGTGGTTTGATACCGAAGGAACAATACATGTCGACAAAAAAATATTTCATATGTTTTTTTAAGATGAGGTTCATAGGTGGTGCTTGGGAATATAGACAATCAATCAAATGTTGGTTTGAACATAGTTGAATTAATGCTACTCACTAATTGACCACGTTTAAAATTGAAACATCTTCCTTCAAAGCTGAGATGTGTGTTTTTAGGAGCCAGTGAGACCCTTCTGGTTACTTTGAGTTAAGCACAAACAAGTGAGGATCATATAAGGGAGGCGATGTTAAATCTCTTCGAGCAATATGGCATCGGGTGAACCTTGAATTGAAGTTAGTTTTTTTTTTTCTGGCCTAGACGTTAAACTTGGCAATTGTGGGGTATTTTGTATATTAGTTGTTTGATTTTCTTTTATTTATTTCTTGTATTGTTCTTTCATGTTTTTCTTGCATTGTTCTTTCATGTTTTTCTTTACTTTTCTTTGAAGAATATATGCTTTTTAATGTGTTTTTTTAGAGTGCAACGTATACATTCTTCCAGTGGAGGTTAGGAGATGGACAGGGGAGATCTATCTCCCAAAAGGGCAGAAAAAGGGGGTATCGGTCGACCTTGGGTGATGGACCCCAAAGTGTCTGGAAAAAAAAATTAAAAAAAAAAATTTCCTCCCAATTTGGGTGATCGATCGCCCAAAATCTGGGAGATGAATCATCCAATCACAAAAAAAATTTCTCCCATTCATGTTAGATGCATTTGCTCATTTTATTTTACTTTATTGTATTTTATTTTCTTCTATTATTTATTTTCTTTATTCTTTTCCCATTCATTTCACTTCGTCATTTGAATATAGTGGTTTTTTTTTACAGGTTGTTGCATCTAAGTTTGGGAGAGTGCTTACATTACCTTCATGCTACTGGTTTGCTTTATGTTCTTGCCACTTTTCTGGGTTCATGGTACTATCGTTCTCACCCTCATCTTTGTTTCTATTTAATGTACATTGAGGACAATGTATAATTTAAGTTTGGGGACAAGGCGATGCCTTTTGATGTGCTTAATTGATGAAGGGTCTGGTGAAATTTTTTATGAAGTTTGTCTTGTTTTAGGAATTTTTGAGATGTGTTGATGTAAATTGTGCATGGGACCATTGGTTTGAATTATAAAATTTAAAGATTGAAAAGTATTCTTGAATGCAAGTCTTGTAATTATATATTGTAGTCCTCTTCTTGATTAATGTTTAAACATAAACTTTGAATGTTTGTAGGTAGCATTTCTAGAAACCCTCACGAGACTATAACTCGTCCACTAGGGATAACCTAGGGGTTCAAAGGGTTGTTGCATACGGTAAATGCAATCGTTTCTTCCACGAAAGAGGAGTTGGGTAGTTTAGTTAGTGCTTAGTTAATTTCTTTTATTGTGGTTTTATTTTGTTCTATTGCTAAGGGACTAGCAATATGTAAGTTGGGGGGTGTGTTAGGCGTAGAATGTTATGCATTCTAGGCTGTTTGGAGATCGAAAGCCCCATTGAAGGTGACTTTCTTTACTTAGACAACAGCCCTTGATAGGATACTCACCATTGACAATCTTAAATGGTGTGGGTTGTGGTTGGTTTGTTTGGGTGGTCGGCTGGTTTTTGTTGAGTCTTGGTGTGGAGTTGAGCTAACGGTAGAAATGGTGGTTGCACGGTGGAGGAAGTGGGTCTGGGCAGGAGGTGTGGTGGAGCTTGCGGCAGTGCATGGTGGAGACTGGCCATGGCAGCCATGGTTGATGGGTTAGTGTTTGGTTGTGGTGATGGCGTTGTGAGCTTCTTGTCTGAAGAACAAAAATCTCTATTTTTTTTAAAATTTTAATCTATTAATTTTTTACTCTCTTAATTAGTTGTTATATATTTTCTTTGCTTCTAAACTGGGTAGGTGATTGCCAGTGACAATTTTTTAGTTTCATTATTTAGAGGGAAAAAAATGAGTGTCATTTTCTTTTCTATATATGTCAATTACAGCTTTTATAAAAATCATGAGACATATTTTAAGTACATGTAACTGATGCATTGAAATGATCAAGTGCATATTACTTTTCGTAATCTAATTATTATTTGAAGTGCAGCTTGTGAGTCAATATGAGTCAATTGGACTGCCAATATTATATTAGACATGGAAATTTGTTTGCACAAGGCCATTCGAGACTGATATATAGATGAAATATAAGCTGATAATTGAGATCTGTTTGTTTCATAAGAAAATATGGGAGAATTGTTCTGTTTGTACAAGGGGAATTTTTGATATAAGGTGCAATGATAGAAAGATGTGGTTTGAGTTAGATGTACACAGAGAAATGAGAAATGGTTAATGGGCAACTCATTTGATGAATTTGTGGTATTGCATGTTATGAAGCTAAAACTAGTTGAATGTGTTAAAATGCATAGTACTCGGCTCACCGTCTTGGCAGGTTTTGAATCCATATGTCCATAAATGGTGGATGTATTTGGGTAAAGATGATGGTGGGCTGTGGCAGTGGTGGAGGACGTGTTAGGGTCAAGACAATGGTGGTAGCGGGTAGTTCGGCTAGTGGTGGTGCATGGTGGTTTGTGGTGTTTTGTCACGGTTTGGGTTTGGTGCCATGATGGTGTGGGTTGTGGTTGGTTTGTTTGGGTGGTCGGCTGGTTTTTGTTCGGTCTTGGTGTGGAGTTAAGCTAATGGTAGCAATGGTGGTTGCATGGTGGAGGAAGTGGGTCTGGGCAGGAGGTGTGGTGGAGCTCGCGGCAGTGCATGGTGGAGACTCGCCGTGGCAGCCATGGTTGATGGTTTAGTGTTTGGTTGTGGTGATGGAGTTGGGAGCTTCTTGTCAGAAGAACAACAATCCCTATTTTTTGTTAATTTTAATCTATTATTTTTTAGTCTCTTGATTAGTTGCTGCATATTTTCTTTACTTCTAAATTGTGTAGGTAATTGCAGTGACAATTTCTGAGTTTCATTATTTAGAGAGAAAAAAATATGAGTGTCATTTTCTTTTCTATATATGTCAATTATAGCTTTTAAAGAAATCATGAGACATTTTAAGTACATGTAACTGATGCATTCAAATGATCAAGTGTATGTTACTTTTCGTAATCTAATTATTATTTGAAGTGCAGCCTGTGAGTCAATATGGTTGAAGAATCATTTGTTCTGTATGAAAAACAATTTCTAGGACTGTCGATATTATATTAGACATGGAAATTTGTTTGCACTAGGCCATTCGAGACCAATATATGGATAAGAAATAGCCTAATAATTCAAATCTGTTTGTTTCATAAGAAAATATGGGAGAATTGTTTTGTTTTTACAAGGAGAATTTTTGATATAAGGTGCAATGGTAGATAGATGTGGTTTGAGTTAAATGTACACAGAGAAGTGAGAAATGGTTAATAGGCAACTCATTTGATGAATCTGTGGTATTGCTTGTTGTGAAGCTAAAACTAGTTGAATGTGTTAAAATGCATATTACTCGGCTCACCCTCTTGGCAGGTTTTGAACCCATGTGTCCATAAATGGTGGCTGAATGGTGGATATATTTGGGTGAAGATGATGGTGGGTTGTGGCAGTGGTGAGGACGTGTTTGGGTGAACAGGATGGTGGCAGCGGGTAGTTGGGCTAGTGGTGGTGCATGGTGGTTTGTGGTGTTTTTTCACGGTTTGGGTTTGGTGTCATGATGGTGTGGGTTGTGGTTGGTTTGTTTGGATGGTCGGCTAGTTTTGTTGGGTCTTGGTTTGGAGTTGAACTGACGGTAGCAATGGTGGTTGCATGGTGGAGGAAGTGGGTCTGGGTAGGAGGTGTGGTGGAGCTTGCGGCAGTGCATGGTGGAGACTTGCCATGGCTGCCATGGTTGATGGGTTAGTGTTTGGTTGTGGTGATGAAATTGTGAGCTTCTTTTCTGAAGAACAAAAATCCCTATTTCTTTGTTAATTTAAATCTATTAATTTTTATTCTCTTAATTAGTTGCTGCATATTTTCTTTGCTTCTAAACTATGCAGGTGATTGCCATTGACAATTTCTGAGTTTCATTCTTTAGAGGAAAAAAAATATGAGTGTCATTTTCTTTTCTATATATGTCAATTACAGCTTTTATAGAAATCATGAGACATATTTTAAGTACATGTAACTGATGCATTGAAATGATCAAGTGCATATTACTTTTCGTAATCTAATTATTATTTGAAGCTCAGCCTATGAGTCAATATGGTTGAAGAATGATTTGTTTTGTATGAAAAACAATTTCTTGGACTGCCAATATTATATTAGACATGGAAATTTGTTTGCACTAGGCCGTTCGAGAATGATATATAGATAAGATATAAGTTGATAATTGAATTCTGTTCGTTTCATAAGGTAATATGGGAGAATTGTTCTATTTTTAAAAGGAGAATTTTTTATATTAGGTGCAATGGTAGATTGATGTGGTTTGAGTTAAATGTACATAGAGAAATGAGAAATGGTTAATAGGCAACTCATGTGATGAATTTGTGGTATTGCTTGTTGTAAAGCTAAAACTAGTTGAATGTGTTAAAATGCATATTACTCGGCTCACCCTCTTGGCATGTTTTGTACCCATATGTCCATAAATGGTGGCTGATTGGTGGATGTATTTGGGTGAAGATGATGGTGGGTTGTTGCAGTGGTGGAGGACGTGTTTGGGTGAAGATGATGGTGGCAACAGGTAGTTCGGCAAGTGGTGGTGCATGTTGGTTTGTGGTGTTTTGTCACGGTTTGGGTTTGGTGCCATGATGGTGTGGGTTGTGGTTGGTTTGTTTGGGTGGTCGGCTGGTTTTTGTTTGGTCTTGGTGTGGATTTGAGCTAACTGTATCAATGGTGGTCGCATGGTGGAGGAAGTGGGTCTGGGCCGGAGGTGTGGTGGGGACTGGTCGTGGCATCCTTTGTTGATGGGTTAGTGTTTGGTTGTTATGTTGGAGTTTTGAGCTTCTTGTCTGAAGAACAACAATCCTTATTTTTTGTTAATTTTAATCTATTAATTTTTATTCTCTTAATTAGTTGCTGCATATTTTCTTTGCTTCTAAACTGTGTAGGTGATTGACAGTGATAATTTATGAGTTTCATTATTTAGAGGAAAAAAATATGAGTGTCATTTTCTTTTCTATATATGTCAATTACCGCTTTTATACAAATCATGAGACATATTTTAAGTACATATAACTGATGCATTGAAATGATCAAGTGCATATTACTTTTCGTAATCTATTTATTATTTGAACTGCAGCCTTACAGTTGAAGAATCATTTGTTCTGTATGAAAAACAATTTCTAGGACTGCAAATATTATATTAGACATGGAAATTTGTTTGCACTAGGTCATTCGAGATTGATATATAGATAATATATAAGCTGATAATTGAAATCATCTATTTGTTTCATAAGAAAATATGGGAGAATTATTCTGTTTTTACAAGGAGAATTTTTGATATAAGGTGCAATGGTAGATAGATGTGATTTGAGTTAAATGTATACAAAGAAATTAGAAATGGTTAATAGGCAACTCATTTGATGAATATGAGGTATTGCTTGTTGTGAAGCTAAAACTAGTTGAATGTATAAAATGCATATTACTCGGCTCACCCTCTTGGCAGGTTTTGAACCCATTTGTCCATAAATGGTGGATTTATTTGGGTGAAGATGATGGTGGGTTGTGGCAGGGGTGGAGGAGTGTTTGGGTGAAGATGATGGTGGCAGCGGGTAGTTCGGCTAGTGATGGTGTCTGGTGGTTTGTGGTGTTTTGTCACGATTTCGGTTTGGTGCCATGATGGTGTGGGTTGTGGTTGGTTGGTTTGGGTGGTTGGCTGGTTTTTATTGGGTCTTGGTGTGGAGTTTAGCTAATGGTAGCAATGGTGGTCGCATGGTGGAGGTAGTGTGTCTGGTCAGAGGTGTGGTCGAGCTTGTGGCAGTGCATGGTGGAGACTGGCCGTGGCAGCCATGGTTGATGGGTTAGTGTTTGGTTGTGGGGATGGAATTGTGAGCTTCTTGTTTGAAGAACAAAAATCCCTATTTTTGTTAATTTTAATCTATTAATTATTTACTCTCTTAATTAGTTGCTGTATATTTTCTTTGCTTCTAAATTGTGTAGGTGATTGCCAGTGACAATTTCTGAGTTTCATTATTTAGAGGAAAAAAAATATGAGTGTCATTTTCTTTTCTATATATGTCAATTACAACTTTTATAGAATTCATGAGACATATTTTAAGTACATGTAACTGATGCATTCAAATGATCTAGTGTATATTACTTTTCGTAATCTAATTATTATTTGAAGTGCAGCTTGTGAGTCAATATGAGTCAATAGGACTACCAATATTATATTAGACATTGAAATTTGTTTGCACTAGGCCATTCGAGACAGATATATATATAAGATATAAGTTGATAATTGAAATCTGCTTGTTTCATGAGAAAATATGGGAGAATTGTTCTGTTTTACAAGGAGAATTTTTGATATAAGGTGCAATGGTAGAAAAATGTGGTTTGAGTTAGATGTACACAGAGAAATGAGAAATGGTTAATGGGCAACTCAGTTAATAGGCAACTCATTTGATGAATCTGTGGTATTGCTTGTTGTGAAGCTAAAACTAGTTAAATGTGTTAAAATGCATATTATTTGGCTCACCCTCTTGGCAGGTTTTGATCCCATATGTCCATAAATGGTGGATGTATTTGGACGAAGATAATGGTGGGTTGTGGCAGTGGTGGAGGACGTGTTTTGGTGAAGATGATGGTGGCAGCGGGTAGTTCGGCTAGTGGTGGTGCATGGTGGTTTGTGGTGTTTTGTCACAGTTTGGGTTTAGTGCCATGATGGTGTGGGTTGTGGTTGGTTTGTTTGGGTGGTCGGCTGGTTTTTGTTGGGTCTTGGTGTGGAGTTGAGCTAACTGTAGCAATGGTGGTCGCATAGTGGAGGAAGTGGGTCTAGCCATGGAAGGTTGAAGAAGATACAACACTGTTGGTGCGCACAGACAAGCACATTGTCTTAATTGTGTGCTGATGTTCTTGTTCTCCCTTTTGCTCCACATACTTGACTTAAAGGTGTGAGCATGTCCATATAAACATTTGCAACTAAGTATACTTTACATTGTTCCTTGTTTTGGGTGTTCTCTCTTTGTTTTCCCCCTTCGAGTAAATATAATTATATTTACATATGATTTATAATTTTTAATATTGTTAATAAGATGTTCCTGTTGGCAGGTTCTTTCAAAGATGAACAAAGATCCTTCAAGAATTCTTCATGTGTGTGGTCATGCACTTGAAAATTGCCTTCAGCCGAAAAACTTTATACCAATTAAGCCATGGAAGCTTAAAGAAGATGATACAGGACTCTTGGATCTTATCTCTTTCTTAAACGTAAGCATCCTATCATTATCAGAGTATATTTATATAAGGAACTCTTCTTGTCTTCTTGATTATCATGGATGTACTTAGGCTTATGCTTGATTTTAGTTTTAATTAGCTGCTTGTTTTGCTTCAGATGTTGCCCGATTTAGACTAGCTGATATTCGTCTTGTACTAGCCTATTATCAAGGGTGTGATAGTCCAAAGAGGACCAGTGGTAAAGTTTCTTCCCTATTTGTGTGTTTGCTTACTATTTGCATATGTGTAGGTGAATACTTCCTATAATTATGTTTAGCCAACCACCTTTATAAGGGGCTAGACAAATAAGCTCCATGAACCTAGTAGTTTTCCGTTCAAAATGCTACATAATTGTTTTTGTTGGAGGATTTAAATATTTAAATTGCACCCTCTCTAATAGCTTAAGCTTTTGGAGTAGATGGTTGTTAACATGATATAAGAGCCAAGTATCAGAGCAGAGCAGGGTTTGCTCGATTTTGGGTTCAAACCTCACTGTTACCCTGATAATTAAAATTGACAGGACCTAAAAGTAGGTTGCACGTGAGGGGGCATGTTGGATGATCTAAATATTTTAGTTGCCCTCTTTAACAGCTTAAGCTTTTAGAGTAAATGGTGGTCAACAGTTTCATCTTTAAAATTTAGTATGGGTTATAGCTAATGTCTGTGATTTAATACATGGATCTTAATATGTTTTATTTATTTTTATTTTTTTGAAAGGTCAGTGATTTGTATTCATTCAACAAAGCCAATTATAGATTGACTTGGGGCATACCCCAAGGGGGAACAAGGTGGAAACCCCACACCCACCAAAGTTTAACAAAGAAAGCAACAAGTACAAGAGAGCCAAACCAACAAACAAAAACTCCAAAAACAAACCCACTTCCAATCAACAACAAAATCAACACAAGCCATAGCATAGACTCCCATAGGCCTCAACCAAAGAACAAGACTCAAACTACTATGAAAAAAATAGCTCACAGCATCAGCAACAATCCAACCGCTATCAAAACCAAAACTGAATCTACTGTCATATGCACAATCAAGAGTGCATGCATCATAAAAACTCCTCACACCATCCACAATACCATAGTCAGCAGAAAAACAATCCATCCTGTAGTTTTGATTCAACATTAATAAGCCAAATACAACATACCAACAACAGCAGCTTGAGCTACTAGAAGTATATTCTACCTTGATAAGCTTAATCATGTTTAAAAACAGATTCTGGCAGACCCCACTCCAGCTGCAACCATCTATTTATAGGAGATCTCACAAAATTTTCAAGGGAGAATAGTTTGAGTTTTATTGTCTGAATAACCACTTTAGTAATTGGATCACAATCCCTCAATTCATCCTTAAATTCTCTTTTGTTCTGTTCCTTCCACACTTCATACACAACACATGACAAAGCCAATCTGTTAACAATAGATACAAGTGATTTCCCTTTAGAGTCAAACATGCCCAATGAATCATGTCATCCCAATTCTGATTAGGCCACTTCAAAGCACACTTCCCAGAAATCGTAAGCCATATTCTCTTTGTAAAACTACAGCCAAAGTACAAGTGCTCTCTATCCTCAATTCTACTTCTGCAAAAGATACAACAACCAGTATGAGTAATTCCCACCTGCATCATCCTTTGTTGAGTCCATTGCCTATTCTGCACCCACAGCCACAAGAGTAAAGCATGTTTACGGATGGCTTGAGTAAACCACACTATTTCCTTCCATGGAACCACATGCTGTTTCCTTCTCAAAAACTCCCAAGCTATTTTAACAGATAATGTCCCATTACCAGGAACCCAAATAGTTCTGTCAGACTGGCATGGAGAGGGTTTAAAATTCCCAGGTATACTGTCCTTTAATGTGTTGGTAGAAGGCCATTTCCATCCATTATCTTGTATAACAACAGCCACTCTTGCATCAGTTCCCAACCTTGAGTCTCTAATAATCCTACTATCATATTGCAAATAGATAGGACCAATACGAAGCCAATAATCATACCACGGAGTGGTTAACGACCCATCCCCAATCTGAATCTGGATGACCCTTACTAAAAGTATCTCTCATTTTCAGAATTCTCCTCCAAGTCCATAAGCAATCAGATGAAACTTTCATATTCCAAAAATGCTTTTGTTTAATAAGGTGTTTCTTAACCCAGTCAACCCAAATAGACTCAAATTGGGCTGGACAACCCTCCATGGATGCTTAGACATTGCTGCCACATTCCACACTGCTAGATCTCTTACACCCAGCCCTCCTTCAGAAGTTGGTAAACAAATACTCTCCCAAGATACTTTAGTACCCCCCTCACTCAGAGCAGACCCTTTCCATAAAAATCTTCTAAGGATAACTGAAATTTCCTTCATCACAGCCTTAGGAAGCACAAAGGTAGAAGCCCAATAAACTTGAACAGAGAAAAACACTGTCTTGATTAACTGCAACCTGCTAGCATAGGACAAATATTTGCTCATCCAAGACTGAACTCTTGATGTGATCCTATCAACCAAATCAGTACAGTGATCCCTCAGTTTGGATGACAAGAGAGGAACCCCCAAGTATCTCACTGGAAATTCCCAGCAGCAAAATTCAAAGTAGTTTGTATCTGTTCCTTCACACCAGACCTCAAGCCAGCACAAAACATTACACTTTTAGCATAATTCGGAACAAGGCCTGACATAGCACCAAATTCCTCCAAAGCTTCCTTCAAAATACCCACTGAATACAGATCACCAGCAGTAAAAACCAATAGATCATCTGCAAATATTAAACTGGACAATTCTTGTGCTGCACATATCCAATGATACTTGAAGCTACCTTGCTCAATCTTACTTCTAAGAATGCCAGTTAAAATCTCCATTCCCATTACAAACAAATAAGGAGACATTGGATCTACCTGTCTTAACCCCCCGCCGTTACCAAAATAGCCATCCAAATTACCATTTATATTAATGGAAAACTTTGCAGTAGACACACAGGTCATAATCCACCTTACCATCTTATCAGGAACATGAAAAGCTCTCAAAGTTTCCTCCAAAAAAGCCCATGACAATGTATCATATGCTTTCCTCAAATCAACCTTCAAAGCAACCCTACCCGACTTAGAATTCTTGTGGTAGTTCCGTAACAGTTCTTGAACAAGCAAGATATTATAAGTTATACACCTACCAGGTACAAAAGCCAGTACAATCAGGCAGCACAGGTTTCAACCTATTAGCTATAATTTTGGCTATACACTTATACACCACATTACAAACTGATATAGGTCTAAAGTCGCCCACAAATGAAGCATTTTAAACTTTAGGCACTAAGGCATTAACAGTGGAATTAACCTCCTTCAACAGTTTACCAGATAAGAAGAAAGAATGAATAGCCTTCAGAATATCTTCTCTAATGATATGCCATGTCCTCTCAAAAAAAAGGGCATTGAATCCATCACTACCTGGAGCTTTATCTTCCTTAAGAGAGAACAAAGGCGTCTTGAATCTCAGCATCAATTACAGCCCTCTGCATGTGTTGTATCTGCATTGAATTAAGAGGCTTAGCAATAAATTGATCCAGACTAGGTATACTCCTCCCCTCATTTGCATTACTCAAGAGTTTCTTATAGAATTTCAATATTTCTGCAACAAACAACTCCTTTTTATCCAATTTCTGACCATCCTCAGTAGTGATAGACCAAATGGAATTATGAGCTCTTCTTTGATTCACTTGTTTATAGAAATAGGCCATATTCCTATCCCCCAGCTTAAGCTACTGAACCCTTGATTGCTGCCCATAAAGAGTTTCTTCATCTCTAGCCAAATGTTGAAAATTCTGGAAACAACCCCCTTCCTGAAGTAAACTAGAGTTAATAGGATCATTATCAATTTTCTGTTGCACCTTCTCCAGATCAGTTCTAGTCTTCTGAACCTTCTGAGATAGATCATCATAATACATAAAGAACTTTAAGCTCAGCTTTCACCAATTTAAGCTTTTGTGCTACTATAAACATTGGAGTTCCAACAACATTCCTGCTCTAAACCCTATCAACCAAGTCAAAGAAATCAGGATGCTGAATCAGAAAATTATTGAACCTAAATGGCTTCTTCTTGCTTGATGTAGCACCAGCATTAATTTTTAATAGAACAAGAGAATGATCTGAAATGCCTGGAGCTTTAAACACAGCCTCAGAGACAGCATACTGACTCAACCAACCATCATTGACCAACACCCTATCTAGCTTTCAGAAGTAAGTACCATTAGACCATGTAGATTTCAAACCAGTAAATCTCAAGTCAGACAGCTCAGCCTCTTCAATACATTGACCAAATTTCTTATCACTTGCAGCCCAATTTGTAGTCTTCCACTATCTTCTTCTTTCAATAATGTCATTTGATGCATAGATAAAAGAAGCATTACACTTGAGACTGTCATCTTTGGAGACAATGAAGGAATGAAAAAGCTGATCAGAAGTCCTAAAGTAAACTACATCTAAAATGTCTTTATTCCAGCAAACCCAAATTTTACAATTCTGAGCCTCAGCATAATTATGATAAAACCCCCAACCAGGCACTAAAAACTGAATAATTCTACTCATATTATGTTCTTTTACCCTGGTTTCAACAACACATAGCAGTGGCAAATTATGTAGCTTCATTACTCTATTTACCTCCTTTTGTTTTAAGGGATCATTTAAGCCCCTTATATTCCATGTCCCGAAAATCATAGGAAACATGGACACAGAATTAACCAATTGAGGTAATAGCATCCCCTTCCCAAGGGAATGTAATCACATTTCCTCTTCTAGCCTTCAACATAGTAACATGCTTTGGCTTATCCATTCCTCCACCTAATTTCAGTCTAGAAAAACCTGGAACATGCATGGTAGGGATAGACTCAGTAATTGTACAAAATGCACTCACCTTATTCATCTTGGACACGATATTTGAGGCCTCAACTGGATCACTAGATCTATTCTCTTGATGCAACTCAGCATTTCCTCCCTCCTCTTTGAAAGAGCTTAAAACTTGAAAGGAATTTGATGATGTCATAGCTTGAGTCTGAGCACTACAAACATTTGGATTCATCTGAACCACATTATATTCTTCAGAGCCAGAGCAACCATCATCATTTCTCATAACTTCATTCTTTTTTGAAACAACCCTCTATACTTGACTAGTTTCCTTAGGTTTATGAACTGGTTCCACCTTTTGATTTTTTGGACACGATTGAAGAGAATGCCCAAAACTACAACATTCAGTACATACCATAGGCTTCCACTGATACTTAGCAATAATTGAAATCTTCTCACCATTTTTAAGCTTCAGCTTAAATGAAGTTAAGAATTCATTCTTAGTCACAATTTTATCTCGACAAGCTTCATCTTCAAATTTGAAAAAGAAAAAGCACTTATCTGTACCCAATACTTCCCTCAATCCCTATTTGGCCCAAATCTTCTGTGATATGGAATTCACAGTAAAATAAGGCAATTTATTATCCACAAAATAGCCAACTAGAGTATAACACCAATCATCCATACCTGCTTCAGCAACTTCAGAAGGTGGAGACACCACGAGCTCATCATCCTCTGTTCCTGGGGAAAAAAATCAAAAGCCTCTTCACTAGAATTTGGAGGACGAGTTACAACAGATGCCCATGTTTTGCCTTCTTGGTTTATGCTCCTTTGATACATCAGGGATAGTTATATTTATGCCATAAGAGTCATCTGAGCCAACCATGTGATCACTTCCTGTATCTTTATGAACACCACTAAATAACACCTGATTCTTACCACGCGCGTCAAATCCACTTGCCTCATTTATTTCATACACCTCCTTGTTCGACTCATCTGAATCTACCTTCCAATTCAATCCACCATTCTTACCATTATTGGAGTTGTGCCAACCCCGATTTCCACCAAATCGATCCCGTATAAACTGTCTACGACCACCAAGCCGCCCAAACCCAGATAGAGATCCACCATTCTCGATAAATTTGATGCAAAATTTCCTTATTATTAGCCTCCAAATCCATGTCTTCAAACGCTAAGTCAGCATGATGTTTAACCTCACCATAATCAGCACCATCTTCAGAAATGGACACCTCATCCTTTAGCTCATCCTCTTCACCCACCATCTCTTCTACAGCTTCACTTCGGTCCATTCATTGAAAGAAAACTGGACAAATAGATTGAGACTTTGGACACGATCAAAACTCCAGGAATGTCCCATCAATCAGAAATTAAACAACTCACAAAGAACAGTAAAGAAACTTCAGAACAATCACACCAAAAAAATTTAGAGAGAAAATCTAGAGAGAGAAGCTCTCAACTAATCTGTTTTATCTTTAATCGAGTGTTAGCTGTATCTTTCATTGTTGAACTCAACACATAGGGAGATCATGCTGGATTAGGGTTACATAAGTCTAATTTAAGTGGGTTATCAAGGAGTATTCATTAGTCAAATTTCTTAATTTTATTTGCTACTGATAAAAATAAGGGAAAATTGGATTTTGGTGACCAAAATCGAAAAAAAATTGCTATAAAGCGAACCTAAACTCGAGAAAAGATAAATAGTAACCAAACATAAAAAATAACTGCCAATTTTTTTTTTTTTTTGAAAGGTAGTGAGTAGTGAGTTGTAAGTCATTACAGGATGACTTGGGGCATACCCCAAGGGAAGAAACAAGGTGGAAACCCCAGACCCATCAACACAACAACAGCCCACACCAACAATAGCAGCAAAAATATAAAGACCAATACATCAAAATGCAACTAATACAAAACCTCCTACTAAAACTTTTTGCAATACATAAGTCATAAAATGCCCATTAGGACAGCATCTACCCTCAATTGCCTACCAACCAACATAGACTATATCCACAGCACCTTCCCCACAAGCAGGAACTATCGAGAAGCTATACCAACAAGATACCCGAACCAAAAGGCTGACCATTAGGATAACCCCACAGCAACACCCACTACCACTTCTATGTCTCTTTCTCATAGGTCTAGCCATGCTTAAACACAGTTTCAGGAAGACACCATTCCATTTGTAACCAGCAATTAACAATAGACTTATCAAAGTTATCAAGAGAGAAAAGCTTGCACCTGATAGTCTGAATGATGCACTTTGTTATTGTATCACTATCCTTAAATTATCCTTAAAGATTCTGTGATTCCTTTCCTTCACACTTCATATACCACAGCAACCAACGTCAATCTGCTAATGATAGATGGTAATGACTTACCCTTTAGAGTTAAACTAGCCCAATGAATAATATCATTCCAGTTCTGTGAAGGCCATTGTAATGCACATTCATCAGCAACAGTATTCCAAATCCTCCTTGTGAAAGCACAGTCAAAGTACAAATGGTCCCTGTCCTCAATTCTACTTCTGCAGAACATACAAGCTCCAGATTGAGTCATACCAGCCTGCATCCTCCTCTATTGAGTCCATTGCCTATTCTGCACTACTAACCAGAGAAGCAAAGCATTCTTAGGAATAGCTTGTGGAAACCAAACAACACCCTTCCATGCCACTATTCCCTGTTTTACTCTCAAGAACTCACAAGCTGTTTTAATTGAAAAAACCCCATTTACAGGAAACCACAAAATTCTGTCAAGTTTACTAGATGAGGGCTTAAAATTTGCAGAAATATTGTTTCTTAAATCCATCCATTCCAATGTGTTAGTAGATGGCCACTTCCACTCATCTCCTTGTATAACAGCCGCAACCTTAGCTCCCTCCCCCAAGCCTGAATCTCTTTTAATTCTGCTATTATATTGCATACAAATAGGACCATTGGGAATCCAATAATCATACCACAAGGATGTTAACATACCATTCCCAATCTAAGTCTGAATTGCCTTCTTGAAGGTATCTCTCATTTTCAGAAGTCTCCTCCATGTCCATGAGCAATCAGATGGGAGTTTTTAAGTTTCAGAACCACTTTTGCTTTATAAGGTGCTTCTGAACCCAAATAAAATCAAACTTATATTGAACCACTCGCCACAGGTGCTTTGACATGGCTGCCACATTCCACATTGATAAATCTTTGACCCCCAACCCTCCTTCAGCAGTAGGTAAACAAACAGTTTCCCAAGATACCTTTTTTTTTTTTTTTTTTTCGAAAGCTAAGGGTGACATATTAATTCAAACAAAAGTCAAACTACAATTTGACTTGGGGCATTCCCCAAGGGGTGGAATCCCCATATCCACCATACAAGCAAGAATCATACACCTATACCCACCCCACCAATAGAACAAGCTAGAAGACACATGCAATACAGACACATACAATCAAGAACCATACCCTATTCCCACCCCAGCAATAGAACAACCATAGCCTGCCTATTATCACCGTGCCCCCAGCAGACGAACAAATGAGATGTTGAACTCTTGCAATTCAAATACACCATCCACCAGTCCTGCATCATCAATATGCACCACCAGTCCCTAACATCAGCCTCATCAGCAGTTTCAAAAACCATCCAGCATTGTTTGGACTCCACCTAGACTGCCCCAGAGAATCTGTAACCCACCAATCTAACCAATCCAAAATACAAAACCTTCCCCATAGATTCTGCAACAAACCAATATATCCAAACACACCTACCTGCCTGTACACGAATACTGGGAAACACCCCACAACCTGCCTCCACTAGTAGCGTGAACACAACAAGCTTAGGAATACCATATCCAGCAAGCCCCCTGCAATACACTGCGCACTCCACATCCAGCTCATATCTGCCCATCACCTCATGGCCATCTCCACTCCAGACCCACTGCCACACGAACTGGGACGAAGACCCACCTCAATATGTAACCTGCAACTAGACATACCACTTACAACATAACTTGCCCTCCCCCAATTGGCCATTCACACTCCACACACAATGGAATGAGAACCCACATCAAAGTTTGACTCCAACTGGACATACCACCAGCAACAGAAGCTTCCCCACAAATGAAGCAGCAAACCGTACGTGTTTTCCGTTATCAAAGATACACTCTGGGAGGCGCCACTCATGTTGAACCCATAAATTTGAAGTGCTTCTGGGAAAATTTTTGAGGGACAGCAACCTGCTCCTGACCACCTGGACAATCCCCATTTGGATCACTTCAATAGCCCTATATTCATCCACAAACACCCTCTTATTCCTTTCATGCCATCCTTTCATGCCATATCTCATACACAGTAGCAGCGAAAGCTAACTTATTCATAATAGAAAGCAACGTTTTCCCTCTTATGGCTAGCATAGCCCATTGCAGAATACCCTCCCAAGGCAGGTCAGGCCATTGTAAAGCACACTTTCCTGCAACAAATCTCCAAATTCTCTTGGTAAAACTGCATTGAAAGAAAAGGTGATCTCGATCTTCTATTCTGCTTCTACAAAATATACACTTTGCATTCTGGACAACACCCCATTGCATAATTCTATATTGAGTTTTGAGCCTATCCTGCACCACAAGCCACATATTGAATGCATGCTTCAGAATATGAGCAGGGAACCAAACAATATCTTTGTAAGGCACTTGCCCCTGCTTATTTCTTAATTCTTCCCAGGCAGACTCGATTGAAAAATCCCCCCGGACAGGTCTCCACAGAACCTTATCTTCAATACTATCACACGGTTGAAAACCCTCTGGAACGCTGCTCTTAAGGACATCCACTCCAAAGTGTTTGTGGTAGGCCAATGCCACGTGTTATTCTGTATAACTGCTGCAACAGTTGCATTCTCCCCTAGCCCAGAATCAGTGGTAATTTTTCTATGATATTGCAAATGAATTGTTCCACTTGGTAACCAAGAATCATACCACAGTGAAGTAGATTTGCCATTCCCAACCTGATACTGAATATTATTCCGGAAAATGGGCCTTATATTCAGAATCTTCCTCCAAGTCCAAGTACAGTCAGTTGGCACTTTTATACTCCAAATATTCCTATTTCTAAGGAGGTGACTCTTCACCCACTCAACCCAAATCGAGTTCGTATGAGGTTGCACCAATCTCCACAGATGCTTAGCAATAGCTGCAGTGTTCCAGGTCACAATATCTTTAATACCCAATCCCCCTCCGTTTTTGGACAACAAACATCAGCCCAAGCAACTTTCTCACCCCCCAGACTTAAATCAGTCCCTTTTCATAAAAACTTCCTCATAACATCATTTATCGCCTTCATGACAGCCTTAGGAAGTAGGAATGTTGAAGCCCAGTAGACTTAAGCAGAAGAGAGGACAGCATTAATCAACTGTAATCTACCTCCAAAGGATAAGTACCTACTGGTCCAAGATTGAACTCTACCAGTAATTCTGTTTGCAAGAGACTTGCAATGCTGCTTTTTAGTTTCCAGTTGCTGATACTCAATATTCAACGGCCATTCATCCACTTTCCTCTGATTTGCAAACAGTACCTCCCTAGCCTCCTGGACCCTTTTAGTCAAGTCACTGTAATGTATGCTATTCAACCTCTTCAGCTCTACCTTCAGCATTTTGAGCTTTTGAGTGACTTGAAACATAGTAGTACCACTAACTACCCTTTGCCACACTTCAAAGACAATAGAGAAGAAGTCTGGGTGGTCCATTAAGAAATTATTCAGCCTGAACGGCTTCTTAGACCTCTGAACATCCAAAGGAACTCGCAACAAAATCAAAGAGTGATCTGATATATCCGGAGGTTCAAAAGTAGCTTCGGACGTCATAAAATGTTGAATCTATCTTTCATTTACCATAACCCTATCCAGCTTCCCAAAATAAAGTCCTATTGGACCAGGTATACTTCAGACCCGAATATCTCAAGTTATTCAGCTTCTTGGATGCACTTCCCAAATTCTTTCATAGTTTCTGTCCATTCACGTGCCCCACCAATCCTTTCATGCTGATATCTCACAGCATTGAAATCCCTTGCAAGAAACCAAGGTTCATCCTTGCAACTCTTCGTAATCTTCAAAACTTCAGCCCACAGCCCCCTCCTTCTAATACTACAATTCATACCATAAACAAAAGTGGCCTTACACTTAAACGAGCCATCCACCAAAGCAATCTCACAATGCATAAATTGGTCAGAGGATTGAATAGTAGACACCCGCATCTTGCTAGCATCCGACACCACCCAAATTCTCCCACTATCAGAGTGAATGTAATTATGAATAACACTCCAATCTCTAGCAATAGACTGCACAATATTACTCAATTTATGCTCCCTATGCTTTCTGGACTTATTCAGCCCTCTTACATTCCATATCCCCACTATCAAACCACACCCACAGAATGAACACCCACCTCAAACACAGTCTCCCACTCCCCTTTTAGGAGTAGTAATCATGGTACCTCTTTTAGGTTTCATCCCAAGTGGAGACTTAACACCTTTATCCTTCTTTGTTATATGCATTTCTTTCCGCAACCTAGCCACAAAAGAGTCATTAACCTGACCACAGGCTTCATTTGCCCCTTGATCACACTCCATTACACAGTTCTTGGCTTGAGCTGGACTACTCACTTCTTCCACTTCCTTCAGCACCCCATGCATTGGATTAACGAGATTCTCCTGTTTTTGCCTATTACAGTCCTTCCCCAGTACCCCATTCTCCCCACAGCAGTCCTTAACCACATCAGTAGCATGCTCCACCATTTGCTCCCTGTAGAGTCCACCAACAATTCCAACACCTGGAACTTATTTGGAGATTGCGTACCCTGCATAACACTCGATCTTCCAGGACAATC
Organism: Cornus controversa; assembly: GCA_026545225.1. Lineage (NCBI taxonomy): Eukaryota > Viridiplantae > Streptophyta > Magnoliopsida > Cornales > Cornaceae > Cornus > Cornus controversa. The sequence goes on along the minus strand of CM048853.1, from coordinate 13,897,849 downwards.
AATTTGATCCTCAAGCCATTTAGACACCTTCTTTGGAACAATTGTCCACCCCTCTTCCTTCGGCACATCTGCCATATCAGCTGGAGCAACCACCTCTGCTTCTATATGCTTTTTATCAGGACAATTCCTACAATTGTGACCAAAATTACAAGGGAACATTAAACAGCTTAATCCATACCAGGATCTTATCCATCTTGTCCTTATGCAACTCCATACCCTCATGCCATTTCTTAAGCACAATGTGCCTCCCCAGAAAGTGCCATGAGCCTTGCTCAAACACACTGTCTCTACATTGTTGGTCTGCAAACATAAAGAAAAAGAACACCTTATCCGTACCCAACACATCAACAATTCCTTGATTCAGCCACATTTTTCGAGCAAGATTGTTAACAGTGCAGTAAGGCAACTTACGATCAACAAAATACCCAACCAAAGTCGCATTCCAATCACCCAGACCACTATCTGCAACTTCTGGAGGAGGAGACACCACAGTTCCATCTTCCTCATTAGCAGGGGGAAAAAATTCAAAACTTTCCTTTACCAACTCTGGTCAACCCACAGCAATAGAAGCCCAAGTCTGACCCTCCATATCATCCCATTTCGTAATCCCTGTGTCTGGCTCATGACATCCCTCATCCGAAGATTTGGTACCAATCAAAGGTGGAAACGATGTACGAGACCTGAACGTATCTGCCTCCCCTTTACCCCTCACCAAAGGATCAACTACATGTCGAGGGAATTGATCACAACAGCCCTTTGCGCATGAGAGTTCTGAGCATGGGTGTTAGACCCACGCGCCACCCCTCTGCTAGCACTTCTATCACTGTCCCCAAATCAGCCCCCACGATTGCCATAACCACCCTGACCAACACTCAAACGACCTCCAGGCCATCCCCTTCCCCAATTTCCCCCATTCCTTCCACAAAAATGATACCGTCGGCCATTATTTCGACCAGTACCCCCCTTGAATCGCCCACGACTACCACCAATGTCTTCCTTCTTACATCCCTGTACTCCAGAATCTTCGGGAGTCGCTGACAACACTTGCACTTTGTTAGTTGCTGGCAACACTTGCCGATCTAGCACTTCGTGATTCGCTGGCATATCTTGCAGATCTAGAACTCCATGAGTCACTGGCAAAATTTGCAGATCTAGCATCTCCTTATTCATATCACCACTCTCATCCGGAAGAGATTCATGATCACTCTTGCCAAAAAACTTTGACAATCCCCTTCGATCCCCCTCAATCTCACATTCCACCCAACTCTCTTCAAGCGAGACATTATCAACCTAAATCTTCGAGAAGTTCATATTAACCAGCCACAGACGAATCACTCCAAATCAAACCCACAGAGAACAGCCACAGAAAAGAAATCCAATCAGACAGAAAAAATCAGTAAACAGTACGAACTCAGACTAAGTAATCAAGAAAAAACAATCAATCAAATCTTGAAACGTAAATGATCTACATCATCCACACTATCCTAAGCACACATTCCTCTTAGAGAGAGAGTTAGTGAGAGAAGCTCTCAACTAACTTTTACATTTTTTCCAAGATACCTTATTTTTTCCCTTAACAAGTTTTGAGCCTTTCCACAAAAATTTTCTTAAAATAGCAGTGATTTCCTTCATGACAGCCTTAAGGAAGTACAAATGCAGACGCCCAGTACACTTGAACAAAGAATAACACTGTCTCTATCAATTGAATCCTTCCAGTATAAGATAGATATTTACTTAGCCATGATCTGATCCTAGTTGTAATTCTGCTCACCAATTCATTACAATGATCATTTTTAAGCTTAGAAGACAAAAGAGGCACCCCCAAATACCTCACTGGTAATTCGCCCAAGGAGAAGTTCAAAATAGCTTTAATTTGTTCCACTAGATCTGTCTGCAAACCTGCACACAACATGACACTTTTTGCATTATTTCCAATGACACCGAAAACTACCTTGGCCAATCTTGTGCTTTAGAAGCCCAGTTAATACCTCCATTCCCATTACAAAAAGGTAGGGAGACATAGGGTCCCCTTGCCTTAATCCTCTACCATTAGCAAAAAAATCCCTCCAGGAACCCATTTATATTAATAGAAAATTTGGCAGTCGACAAACAAGTCATTATCCATCTTATCATCCGATGAGGAATATGAAAAGCCCTTAAAGTTGCCTCCATAAAGGCCCAAGAGACTGTGTCATAAGCTTTCCTTAGATCCACCTTTAGAGCCACTCTTCCTGGTTTAACATTTTTGTGATAGTTTAGCAATTGTTGAGCTAGCAAGATGTTATCTGTGATGCTTCTCCCAGGAACAAAAGATCCTTGATTAGGGCTAATACACTCAGGTAGTACTTGTTTTAGCCTGTTAGGAATGATCTTGGCTATGCACTTATACAGAATATTACCCACTGAAATAGGTCTGAAATCACCCACATAGGAAGGCTTCTGTACTTTAGGCACAAGGGTAATCACAGTGGAATTAATCTCCTTCAGCGTTTTACCAGTCAAGAAGAATGAATGGGCTTAAGAACATCTTTCTTGATGAAAAACCAGGTCTTTTTAAAAAATAATGCATTGAACCTATAACTACCTGGAGCCTTATCCTCTTTAAAGGAGAAAATTGTATCTTGTATTTCATCATCAGTAACAACCCTCTGCATCTGTTGGATCTGAGTGGCATTGATAGGATTAACAACAAACTAATCCAGACATGGCACACATCTGTCTTTATCTGAATTACTCAAGAGTTGTTTATAAAACTTTAAAATTTCTTCAACATATTGCTCTCTTTGATCTAGAATTTGGCCATCCTTAATAGACCAAATACAGTTATAAGCCCTTCTTTGATTCACCTGCTTGTGGAAATTTGTTGTATTTTTATCTCCTAACTTGAACCATTGAACCCAGGATTGCTGTCTATAGAAAATCTCTTCAGCTCTAGCAAGTGTTGGAAATTTTGGAGACAAATCTTCTCCTCTTGTTGCAACATGGCATTCAGGGGATCACAATCAATTTTCTGTTGACTCACTTCCAAATCAGTTCTAGCTTTCTGGACTTTAGAAAATAAATCATCATAATGCAGTATATTCAGAGTCTTCAATTTAGCTTTCAACAACTTCAGCTTCTGAGTAACAATGTACATTGGAGTTCCAGCAATCCTACTACTCCACACCCTCTTCACACAATCAAAGAAATCGAGATGCTCAATCAGGAAGTTCTTGAATCTAAAACGTTTTTTCTTATTTGTTTTAGCAACAACATTCAATTTCACTAAAATAAGGGAATGATCAGAAATGCCTGGAGTTTCAAATACAGCCTCAGGTACAACAAATTGTTCCAACCATCTGTCATTTACCAAGATCCTATCAAGTTTTCAAAAATATGTCCCATTTGACCATATAAACTTCAAACCTGTGTGTCTCAAATTAGACAACTCAGCTTCATCAATACAATACCCAAATTCTCTCATACTTTCATTCCACTCAGTAGAACCCCCTACCTTCTCATGTCTATATCTCACTGCATTAAAATCTCTAGCCAGACACCAAGGTTCCCCTTTACATTCTTTAGACAATTCCTTGATATCACTCCATAATCTCCTTCCTTCTATGCTATCATTAGAACCATAGACAAAACAGCCATGCACTTAACATTTTTATCTTTAAAAGTAACTAAGCACTGAATAAACTGGGCAGAAGTTTTAATACACGACACATCCACCACATCCCTATTCCAGCACACCCATATTCTACCACTCTGAGCATCCAAGTAATTGAGGATTACCTCCCAAGATGGAGCAATAGCATGTGAAATTCTAAGCATATTTCCCTCCTTTACCTTAGTCTCAACAATTCATAGTGCAACAATATGTTCCTCCACATTAACATTCCCAGACCCACTTTCTGCATCTATTGCCACATCTTTTTTTGACACTACCCTCCATACTTGACTTGCTTCAGCCTTTGCATTAATATCAGGTTCAGTGGTCATATTATCCACTCAACTTCGCACTCCTCATAGTAGCTTCATTACCATGCATATATTGTAGAAACAAATCAAAATCACACTCCTAAAGCGAATCAATATCACAAACAAGAAAACCGTAAAAGAAAATCGATCCACAGACCAAAGGAAACTGATAGAAAATGACGAAAGAATGAGCCAAACACAAAGAAACTAGAGAGAGAGAGAGAATCTAGAGAAAGAAGCTCTTAACTAACCCATGCTCTGAAGCTAAAATAACTGCCAATTAGTGACCATTTACGGGTATTTTGGTCAAAAACACTTACACATTTGCATTTCCATAACATTACCAGACTTGCCACTATTCACATTCGATGACGTACCCAGTTTTCTCTTACCCACTAGTCTATACACGACTTCTATGATCCTTGCTTTTCAAGAACAGATACAAACCCTAGAAAAAGACCCAAATCCATGTGTACTCATTAATACTTTTAATCCCTTTGAAGAACAATCACTTAAAGAAATTGATAGCGGCATTGTTGGCAAACAATGGAGAGGTGACGAAAATGAAGATATGGTTTGAGAGAGAAGAGATATTTGCTTTTGTAATGAATTATATTTCTTTAAGGGTAATAGTTTCGAATTTGCATCTCCAAGATGAAGTGAAGTAATGTGTTCATAATCGTGTTATGTGCTTAAATATGTTCTTACTATAACATTTTATTTTTTTCAGGTCTCCTCTGGGATAGAGGGTGAGAAAAGATTGAAAAGGAAACAGAAAAAGTGGGGGTGAAGATGTTAACATGTGGGTGAAAAAAACGTGAGTTTTGAGCTGAGATGAAAAAATATAAGAGGAAAAAAAAAGGTTGAGAAGAAATATGAAATAGTGGAGATGAGATGGAAAAAATTGGAAGAAGGGTTAAAAAGAGGAAAAGAAGTGTGATGCTATTGGTAAAAATCTACAATGCAACGATCTTTGATTTACTCATTGTTATCCTATCAGGTATGATGTCATGGTATCTTATTCTCTCTCATTGCACACCAATAATCCAGTTATCTTCTTTAATATTATGTGTTGTTTTATTTATAAAATTTTATCTTTCCTTAATATAATATGTTATATTATTTATGAAAATTTATTTTATATATTAACTAATTATACAAGTTTAATTAGATTTATTACCATAATCATTATTCTTTTTGTTTTCTCATATGAATTGAATCCGAAATATAAACTATGTTGTTTTGAATCAATTGGTTACGTTAAAATCATATTCATGGATCATAATTTTTTTTTCCTAATGGGTAGACACTCCCAAAGAATTGTTTGCACCCAAGAGGATTTGAACCATGGACCTAATGATTGCTAGTCACTTGGGCCAAGTTCTTTTATCACTTGAGCCAACCCTTTGGGGTCATGGATCATAATTTTAATCATGATAGCATTTTTATGATATATGTATGATTATGTTTATGATTGTGGATGAATAGTTTTATATGGTTTGTGGTGTGGTGTGGTGTTTATACATGGATGAAGCTCTAGGGTTTTTGGCAATTGTAAAGGGCAAAATAATTGTTGTCCTAGGCCAATTTATGTTTATTGCAAATTATTATGTATCTCTCACAAAGCCATGTAATAGTTTGTAGAGAATTCATCTCCAAGGAGATTTCTCAAGCCTCTAGCCATGGAGCATTTGCCAAAGGTGAGATTTTTTGAAGTCCAAGCGCGTGAGAAGAATTGCTCGTGAAGAACCACGTGGAGATTAATTTTTTTAGATGGTTAGAGATATAGGTTAGATGGGCTTCATCTATGGTTTTATCTCTTATATTTCATGTATCTATAAATGTATAGCCATTATGTTATGTTGATGCATGATGATTTATGAAATAACATGTTTTAAGTTAGTAATTATTAAATTATGAGAGAGTAACTTGTTTGATAAGTTTTGACTTAATATTTAAATTGGACTTGATTTATCTAGATACTTTCTATTTATAGTAGTTTTCAAAAAATATTTTATTTTTAAAATTAATTAAATATTTCTTTTGAAATTATGAAAACAATGGAAATAGAAAGTAGATATTTTTGAAAATTTTCTTATTTAAAGGTCTCCAATTTAAATATGAAAAGTCATATGGATCTAGCTCTCTCTAAATTTAATAAATATTAAATTAAAATATGGGCAAACACATGCATAATTTATTGATAGTATATTGCATTAATATGGTTTAATAGTTAGTTAAATAAATTATTATTTATGTTACATTGTTTATAATTTATAATAAATAATTATTTGTGCTACAAAGTTTATTAATAATTATATTGTTTTTTAAATATACATAGTTCTTTATTAGTTATATAGTTAGTTAAATAAATTATTATTTAAGTTACATAGTTCATTATTAGTTAGATAGTTAGTTAAATAATTTATTATTTATGCTTCATAGTTTATTATTAGTTATACAGTTTGATAAATAAATTATTATTTGTGCTACATTCTTTATTATATATTTACTAAATAAACTATTATTTATATTACATATATTATTATTAGTTACATAGTTTGTTAAATAAATTATTATTTGTTACAGAATTTATTATTCATTATATATTTGTTAAATAAATGTTTAATAATGCTACAGAATATTAATATTATTTTATTATTTATGGATTTGAGGTTCCGGTTCGGTTTTAGCTTAGTTTTTATTTATGTTCATTAGTTTTTAATTCATAATAAATTATTATTCATTCTACAGAATTTGTATTTAATAATATATTATTATTTATGGTGCATAGGGTATAGGGATTGGAGATTTGGTATTTTTAATTACATAGTTTGTTATGAGTTTTGGGATTCAGGTTTTCGTGTTTAGAGTTTTAGGTTTTTGATTCGAGGTTCTGGTTCGACTTTAGTTTAGTTTATTATTTATGTTAAATAGTTTTTAATTCATTAAAAAATTTTATTTATGCTAAATAGTTTATTATTAATTATATAGTTTGTTAAATAAATTATTATTTAAGGTAGGTAGTTCATTAATAATTAGATAGTTAAATAATTTATTATTTATGCTTCATAGTTCATTATTAGTATGTAGTCCGTTAAATAATTTATTATTTATGCTACATAGTTTTTTAGATATTTATTCAATAAATTATTATTCATGTTACATACTTTATCATTAGTTACATAGTTTTTTAATTACATAGTTTGTTAAATATGTTATTATTTATGCTACATAGTTTATTATTAGTTACATAGTCTTTTAAATACATAGTTTGTTTGGGGTTTAGAAATTTGGGTTTTCGGGTTTCGGGTTCTAGGTTTGAGGTTATATAGTTTGTTTGAGGTTTGGGGATTCGAGTTTTTGTGTTTCAGGGTTCTAGTTCGGCTTTAATTTATTTTATTATTTATGTTAGAAAAAAATTAGTTAATAATAAATTATTATTTATGCTACATAATTTATTATTAATTATATAATTTGGTAAATAAATTATTATTTAAGTTATGTAGTCAATTATGAATTAGATAGTTAGTTAAGTAATTTATTTTTTATGTTTCAAAGTTCATTATTAGTTAGATAGTCTGTTAAATAAATTATTGTTTATCTTGCATAGTTTATCAAATATTTATTTAATATATTATTATTTATACTGAATAAGGGTTATGAATTGGTGTTTCAGAATTTTGAGTTTGGGGATTCGGGGTTTAAAATTTAGGGTTTATTATTAGTTACATAGTCTGATAATTACATAATTTGTTTGGGGTTTAGGAATTTTGGTTTTCGTGTTTCGGGTTCTAGGTTTGTGGTTTAGGATTCAAAGTTTCAGTTCAGTTTTAGTTTAGTTTATTATTTATGTTAAAAAAATTTTAATTCATAAGAAATTACTTTATATAGTTTGTTAGTTAGATAGTTAGTTTAATAATTTATTATTTATGCTTCATAGTTCGTAATTAGTTATTTAGTTTGTTAAGTAAATTATTATTTATGCTACATAGTTTATTATTAGTTAAATTGTTTGGGGTTTCGAGGATTAGAGTTTGTGAATTCGGGGTTTAGGGTAAAGGAGTTATGATTTATTATTAGTTAAATAGTCTTTTAATTATATAGTTTGTTTGGCGTTTGTGGATTCGTGTTTTTGTGTTTTGGGTTTTAGGTTTAGGGTTTTGGATTCGTGGTGTTGGTTCGACTATAGTTTATTTTATTATTTATGTTAAAAAGTTTTTAGTTAATAATAAATTATTATTTATGCTACATAGTTTATTATTATTTATATAGTTTATTAAAAAAATTGTTATTTAAGCTACGTAATGAATTATTAGTTAAATAGTTAGTTAACTAATTTATTATTTATGTTTCATAGTTCATTATTAGTTATTAGTCTATTAAATAAATTATTGTTTATCATGCGTAGTTTCTCATATATTTATTTAATATATTATTATTTATACTGCATAAGGGTTAGGGATTGGTGTTTCGGGATATTGAGTTTGGGAATTCGGGGTTTAAAATTTAGGCTTTATTATTAGTTACATAGTCTGTTAATTACATAGATTGTTTGGAGTTTTGGGATTTGGGTTCTCGTGTTTCGAGTTCTAGGTTTGAGGTTTAAGATATAGGTTCCGGTTCGGCTTTAGTTTAGTTTATTATTTATGTTAAATATTTTTTAATTGATAATAAATTACTTTTTATGATACATATTTATTATTAATTATATTGTTTGTTAAATAAATAATTTAAGCTACATGGTTCCTTATTAGTTAGATAGTTAGTTTAATAATTTATTATTTATGTTTCATAGTTCATAATTAGTTATTTAGTCTCTTAAATAGTTTATTATTGGTTACATAGTTTGTTAAATAAATTATTATTTATTATCAACTACATAGTATTTTAATTACATAGTTTGTTTGGGTTTGGGTTTGGGTTTCAGGTTTTCGTGTTTTGGGTTTTAGTTTTGGTGTTTTGGATTCGAGGTTTTGGTTTGGCTTTAGATTAGTTTATTATTTTTGTTAATTAGTTTTTAATTCATAATAAATTATTATTTATGCTACATAATTTGTATTTAATAATATATTATTATTTATGGTTCATAGGGTTTAGGGATTGGTGTTTCAAAATTTGGAGTTTGTAGATTCAGGGTTTGGGGTTTAAGAATTATGATTTATTATTAGTTAAATAGTATTTTGATTATATAGTTTGTCTGGGATTTGGAGATTCGAGTTTTTTTGTTTCGAGTTTTAGGTTTGGGGTTTCAGATTCGGGGTTCTAGTTCGGCTTTAATTTAATTTATTATTTATGTTAAAAAGTTTTTGGTTAATAATAAATTATTATTTATGCTACATACTTTATTATTAATTATATAGTTTGTGAAATAAATTATTATTTAAGTTACCTAGTCAATTGTTAGTTAGATAGTTTGTTAAGTAATTTATTATTTATCCTTCATAGGTCATTATTAATTATATAGTTTGTTAATTAAATTATTATTTATGATACTTGTTTTTCAGATATTTATTTAATATATTATTATTTGTACAGCATAAGGGTTAGGGATTGGAGTTTCGGGTTTTGAGTTTGGGGATTTGGGGTTTAGAATTTAGGCTTTATTATTAGTTACATAGTTCGTTAATTACATAGTTTGTTTGGGATTTCGATTTTCGTGTTGTATGTTCTAGGTTTTTGGTTCAAGTTTCAGAGTTGCGGTTCGACTTTAGTTTAGTTTATTATTTATGTTAAATATTTTTTAATTCATAATAAATTACTTGTTTAGATACACATTTATTATTAATTATATTGTTTGTTAAATAAATTATTATTTAAGTTACATGGTTCCTTATTAGTTAGAAAGTTAGTTTAATAATTTATTATTTATGCTTCATAGTTCATAATTAGTTATTTAGTCTGTTAAATTAGTTATTATTTATGCTACATAGTTTATTATTAGTTACATAGTTTGGGGTTTCGGGGTTTGGAGTTTGGGGATTCAGAGTTTGGGGTTTAAGACTTAGGATTTATTATTTGTTAAATAGTCTTTTAATTATATAGTTTGTTTGGAGTTTGGGGATTCGGGGTTTGAGGTTTAGGGCTTAGGATTTATTATTTGTTAAATAGTCTTTTAATTATATAGTTTGTTTGGAGTTTGGAAATTCGAGTTTTGGTGTTTCGGATTTTAAGTTTGGGGTTTCGAGTTCTCATTCGGCTTTAGTTTAATTTACTATTTATGTTAAAATGTTTTTAGTCCATAAATAAATTATTATTTATATTATATAGTTTATTATTAATTATATAGTTTGTTAAATAAATTATCATTTAAGTTACTTAGTCAATTATTAGTTAGATTGTTAGTTAAGTAATTTATTATTTATGCTTCTTAATTCATTATTGGTTATATAGTGTGTTAAATAAATTATTATTTATGGTACATAGTTTATCAGTTATTTATTCAACAAATAATTATTCATGTGCATAAGGGTTTGGGATTGAGGTTTCGAGGTTTTGAGTTTGGGATTTGACTTTGGGGATTCAGGGTAGTTTAGAATTTAATAAATATATTATAAAATTTATAATTATTTGTCATTATAAGTTAAAATTTATAGTATAATTTATAGATAATAAACAATGCTATATAATAATTATATTTTATGACATTTCACATATTAAACTATATTAATACAATATATTATTCATGATATTAATAATTTATATTTTCAACACAAATCATATTGAATAACTAAAAAGATTATATTAAGATAATAATATATTATACATGTTTATATCTTGTTATTACGAACATACATTTATAATAAAAATAAAATATATGAAAAAATAAATTAACCATATGATAAATATATATGTATATTATACCTCAATAAATAAAACAACCTAATAAATATTAAATAATTTAATTTATTATAACTATGAAATTTTAATTAAATATTTTTTAAAATATATAATATAATTTATAATTAGTTGCCATTATATATTAAAATTTACCGTATATTTTATAGATAATAAGTAATGATTTATAATAACTTTATTTTATGACATTTCACATATTACTCTATATAAATACAGTATATTATTTATGACATTATACACTATAAATTAATTTTCAAACACAGATTATATAAACTAACTAAAAAGATGAGATTATGATAATAATACATGTATACATATCTTGTTATTATGAGTTTACGAATATAATAAAAACAAAACATAATACTTAATATGAAAAAATAAATTAACTATATAATATATTGTTAATGATAAATATATGTATATAATACCTAATATTATATTATCAATAAATAAAAGAATCTAATTAATATTAAATAATATTATAGATAATTAATTTATGATAACTATAAAATTTTAATTAAACATTATAATTTATAATTAGTTGTCATTATGAGTTAAAATTTACAGTATACTTTTTTAGATAATCAATAAAGATATATAATAATTATATTTTATGACATTTCACATATTAAACTATATTAATACAATATATTATTCATCACATTATACAATATATTTTATATGGTTATGTAATATAAATTATAAATCCAACACAGATCATATAGAATCAATACAAAGATGATATTATGATAATAATATATTATACACGTATATATTTCTTGTTATTATGAGCTTACGTGTATAATAAAAACAAAACATAATACATAATATGAAATAAATAATTAACTATATAATATATTGTTAATGATAAATATATATGTATATAATACCTAATATTATATCTTCAATAAATAAAACAACCTAATTAATATTAAATAATATTATAGACATTTAATTTATGATAACTATAAAATTTTAATTAAATATTTTTTAAAATATATAGTAAATATGTAATATAATTTATAATTAGTTGTCATAATTAGTTAAAATTTACTGTATAATTATATTTTGTACATGTTAAAATGTATAATTTTATAGATAATCTTACATTATATAATTTGATATATTATATTTAAAATAAATAAGAATTTATTAAAATTTTCATATATTACTAACTAGGTAAACAAAATATATCATATTATTAATTAGATAAGAAAAAAAATGATAACTATGAAAATTTAATTAAATATTTTTAAAAATATAAAAAACAAAATCTATAATCTAATTCTTATTTAGTTACCATTTTAAGTTAAAATGTACATTATAACTTTTATAAATAATAGATAATAATTTATGATATATCACATATTAAACAATACTAATAAAATAATATCTTACATAATAAATTATACATGTTTGCCTATATTTTAATTTAATAATTATTAAATTTAGAGAGAGCTAAACCCATGACTTTTCATATTTAAATTGGAAACCTTTAAATACGAATTTTTAAAAATATTTACTTTCTATTTATAGAGTTTTCATAATTTCAAAAGAAATATTTAACAAATTTTGAAAATAAAATATTTTTTAAAAATTACTATATATAAAAAGTATCTAGATAAATTAACTTGAATTTAAATATTAAGTCAAAACTTGTCAAATAAGTTATTCTCTCATAATTTAATAATTACCATCTTAAAACATGTTATTTCATGAATCATCATGCATTAACACAATAACCATACATCTATACATACATAAAATATAAGAAATAAAAGATAAAATCATAGATGAGGCCCATCTAACCTAAATCTCTAACCATCTAAAAAACTTAATCTCCAAGAACTCTTCACGAGCAATTCTCCTCATACTTTAAGAAATCTCCAACTTCTTCGTAAGAAACCATTGGCACATTCTCCTCTCTACCAACTATTACATGACTTTGCGAGATATACATAATAATTTGCAATAAACATAAATTCATAAATTGGCCATAGGGCAGCAATTATTTTGCCCTTTACAATTGCCATAAAATTACATTAAAACCATAAATCTTAGAGCCTCATCCATGTGCAAACACCACAAGCCATATAAAATCATTCATCCACAATCATAAACATAATCATACATATATCGTAAAAATGCTATCATGATTAAAATTATGTTTCATGAATATGATTTTAACTTAATTAATTGATTGAAAATAACATAGTCTATATTTTAGATTCAAATCATATGAGAAATAAAAAAAGAGGATGATTATGATAATAAATCTAATTAAATATGTATAGTTAATTAATATATAAAATAAAATTTCATAAATATAATAACACATTATATTAGGAGAAAGGAGAAGATAAAATTTTATAAATAAAACCACACATTATATTAAAAAAAAAATTTGAATTGTTGGTAGAGAATAAAAACCATTATATCATACCTGATAGAATAACAATGAGCAAGATTGTTGAATTGTGTTGTAAATTTCACCATGGCACAAGGCACACTAATATAACAAAATTAAAATTGATTAGAAGAAAGAAAAAATACCACAAATTGATAAGAAAAAAAAAGATGGCAAGTATAAATGATGCTCTTTATAAAAAAATTTAATGATGCCTTGTCAGAATCACAATAGATCAATATCAAATAAATGTTTTAAATACCAACAATGTAACCAATTTACGAGATGTAGACTTGCTAAAAAACTTAAGCCTACATGATCTAATATACTCAAATAAGTTGAGCACAATGAGAGACCGAGACCACCCACAGCTGATGGATTGCTCCATTCTAACCTGGCCCACAATTAAACTCAGATCTTCAGACTAAAAAATAAATGACAGATGAAACTGAATTTTACCTCAACTTGTGACACCAACTGAATTTTACCTCACCACGCAGTGTGAACCCCTGTTGCAACAAGATCCACCCTCTTGACAAATCCACCTCCATGAAAGAGAAGGCAACCTCTGCCTAATGGTTACTAAACAATATAAAATTACTTCAACTATGATCAGTAATGCATAATGAAATTTTTTCCAATAAAAAAATACACACTTTACATATACAACTGCAATGATAATAATACCCCAACTAGAGTCTTACAATAAATAATCACCTGTGTTTTTTTCGAGAAAATCTTACCAAGCAACTAATCACAAATCAACTTGTGCGTCTTTTCAGACCATAAAGTTATATATGCATTCTGCCATAATCCATCAAACACATATACTCTGGACCACGCATCAATAACCATCCGTTCGAGCGTAACATCTTTGAGCAAATAAATAGCAAACTCAATCTGATTCCATGTTCCACAAAATCCACCAATTTCAACTTCTTTAAGGTGACTACAGGTGACCAGGGAGCTCCTCCTCTAGTCTTCAAATGCTAAATACAAAATAAAAATCATTAGCTTTTTATACCCTTTTAGTGAAAAGAGAGAATATCTATCTAGTTTTTCTGCTTGTACCACGTATTTATCATATATTTGAGAGAGAAATTCAAAAGAGTTTCCACATGCATGGTATCTAAATGAGAGCAATTATGTGGTTAACTAAAATTAATAGTCTCACGTAAAAGGAGGAAGACAACACATGCATTAAGTATCTCATTACTACAAAAAAATTGGGACCAAATAAGCAAAGAAGACATTGTTTCCGTTACGAAGACACAAGCTCGGTTAGACTCAAATGTAAATCACTCCGATAAATAATACAATCAACAATATATGGATCATAGATCAATAAGGAGATAACTGTCTTGCAATAAAATAAAATAAAAAGTCAAGATATCCAATCAAAAAGTTCGATTTTTTGACAACAGGAAATATTTATAGGGCTGAGGACATAAAAATTGATTCAGCCAATACCATTGTCTTATCAGAAGTGAATCAAAAACGTTATAGTCAAAGAAGACAACCATTCCACAATTTGACATATGTTTGCAGTATGAAAAAATCCTTCATCAATGACATTTAAGTCTTCAAAATATTTATTTCCATAAATAAAAAAATAATGGTGTTTTGACAATGATTTTAACTGAATAGTATACCAAGATCTATTATCTGTAACTTGCAATCTAAAATTTTCACCATCATGAGACCCTTGTGCTAGAACCAAAAAAGAGAACTCACCACTCCATGGGCTGCAATCTTTCCCTTGATCGAGGCTTAGATTCTACCACTCCATGATTTCCATTGTCTTTCTTTGATTGATGATTTAATTAGTTTGTGATTAGGTTAGTTAGTTGTGCACTGTTAAAAAATTCAATTTTTTTGTATGTGATAGGTTATTTAGTTGTGTACTGTTAAACAATTCAAACAAAATTGTAGATTTGTTGTCCATCAGATAGATGGTTCAATAGTCTCATGAGAAAATCAGTTATTCAGTGTCCGAGTAGATAGATGGAAAAAATTTAAACAGAAGAAGAAAATTTTAAAGAGAGTTCCAAAAAAAGTCAGTCGGAGTTGTAAGGGTAGATGGAGATGGACACAGAGAGATTAATTTGAGAATGTCACCCTGTTTTGAGTTTTGTCTCTTCCTATAAACCGTTAGTTTGAATAAAAAGACACTTAATTCAAGTTATGATAACTAAGAGAAACTTAATTTAGAGACAATATTTACCTCTTTGTGGAAGGGACCATATTTCATAAATGTGCACACGATTAAATAGAGAATTGGACCAGTCTCAATGTGTGATAAATTGTGGGACAACATGAACAACCAGTGGAAGGTACAAACCATACTTTCCTCATCTTACTAAAAAATCTTGCATTTTAAACACATTCAAGAAAAACTTGTGCTTATTTAGTCACATTCACATGCATACACACACATATATTCATTAAGAGAGTTCTATTTACTACCCTAAACACCTAATCATGGTGTGGTCCCAAGGATCTATTGAGATACTGCTACCAGAATTTTGATTCTTCCAGAAGGGACGAAATTGTGAAAATAGTAAAAACCATCAGTGGAAATAGAATTTCATTACTATACATGGGAGAAACTTCTGTATAGAGGAAAGAGAAGCATCTGCAAGGTACTCTTTAAGTGTGATTAAAGACGTTGTTGGTTATAGAGAAAGCTGATGTGTTGTTGCCCTAAAGTTAAACCGGAACTCCGAATCCGAGACCCGTAATCTAAAACCCGTAAGAGGAAAACCCAAATCCCCAAACCCAAACAAACTATGTAATTAAAAGACTATGCAACTAATAATAAATAATAATTTATTAAACAAACTATGTAACTAATAATAAAATATGTAACATAAATAATAACTTATTTAATAGACTAAATAACTAATAATGAACTATGAAGCATAAATAATAAATTATTAAACTATCTATCTAACTAATAAGGAACCATGTAGCTTAAATAATAATTTATTTAACAAACTATATAATCTATATAATTAATAATCAAGGGGCTTTGCAATCAACTTTCTTTGGTTATCTTTGATGGTTTGTCATAGGAGTGTTGTGTGGCAGCGTACCTGTTCAGTAAGTTAATGATTGGTTTAATCAAATGGTCAGGGTTCCCCTTTGCTTCGCTATATATGAAGCAATGCACTATGTCACTTTAAGTGGCCCATGGTGCAGGGGAGCTCCCTCCGCCGTCACGTTTACCGGTCTTCTCTCTAACGAAAACCGGGTATCCAAGGCCTTTCATTAACAAATGATCCGGAGACGGGATGAGAAGACAGATTAATTAATTGGTGAGGTTTGACTTCTATCTCTTTGGTTTCTCTAAAATGATTGTGGCTGTAAAGCCTAAGAGTATGTTAAAGCCAACACAACAGACCTTGGTCGTCTTTGGTCCAAAGATAAGTGCACTTTTCGAGACTTTCCCTTGGTCCAAAGATAAGAAAGTGCACTTTTCGAGACTTTCCCCGTAAGATTCCTGTGCATCAAGGGATGCAGTGGGTACCTACCTGGAAATCCCTACCTAGTGATAGGTTAATGCGGGAGATGTGGTCGGAGAGTGTCCCTGACCAGCCTAAACTAAAGGCCTATTGTTAGGAATCAAGTGTGTTTACATCATTGGTTCTGGAGATGTTCGCCTGCTCGCTCTCCTACTGTATGAACATTCTTATGGTGAGCAGTTCAGCACTAGAGTGCCATGGTATAAGTTTACAAGGTTTGCCCTTGATCCAGCCAATAGAGAGTGGACAAATTCTCACTGGTTTGAGAGGTGCGTGTACTATTGCAGGAAACTAGGTATGCCGTTAGAAGGGGGAGGTCAAAGGAGGTGCCATAGGAAACTATGTCAAACAGCATCTATTAAAACCATATCATGACTGGGGCTCTATCGGCCATCATCCCTAATGATGGTACATTTGCTCAGATTGCACCTCTGACTAATCTGGTTGGGTGCCAGAATTGAGTTTTGATTTGAAGTCTGCCACCGACTTCTTATTTAGTCTAGTGCAGGTCTGGTTCGGGCCATCTGTGGCCTCCTCAGTGGTTAATTCATGTAATGTGTTTGACGTTGTTTTACGAGGTCGTCACAGCTTACATTGACTGCTGGGCAACCGCTAGGATCTTACTCGTCCTAGCTGGCCCCTCTTTGCGTTATCAAACCACATGTTGGCGTGGTATTGTGCTGAATCGGGGATTAGAAGGTAGCTGAACTCTATGAGAGTAAACTGGGAGAACTGAAAGTTTATATTTCACGACAGAAATAGCTGTCATTATAGGTGCCTTTTGGTTTGTTAAGCGCTTCTGTGTTCGGAACGGAGTACATTAGTCCTGTGTCTGTGAAGACATTATCTGCCTATGCACATCCATTTGGTGTCATGGCCATTCAAAGTAAGTACCCTTTCAGTTTACTAAGTTGGCCAGGATCAGTGGTTCAGGCTATAAGGCAATAACAAAATGGTCCTTGTCGGTTATGACGTCTAAAAGCCATATATCAAAAGCCCAATCAAGATAGTGGTTATCCATTCGAGTGGTGGTTGGGACATCTCATAGACTGGATGCAGCGTGATATGAAACCTAAGGAGTGCCTGCAGAGTGAAAAAGATCTTCAGGTCTGTCTTATTTCTTGGAATGGATGGAACAGTTGCTCCAATATTGCAGGTGGTATTTTACTGCACTTTCTGTGGACGTGAAACTAGAAGACTTCTTTGATGCCCCTGTTGAAGAGGTAGACTGGAAACGACGGCCTAATGGCCCTAATCGGTCATACGAACTGATTAGGTTCTGACAAAGTCTCAAGTGCCTGGGTGGTCTCCTCTGGTGGAAGGCTCTTTGGGAAACCTGGTGCACCAAAAGCTACAAACTTCTTAGTAGAGCCCTATGGTCTAACACAACCAAGGGCTTCCAAAGGAATCATAGAGTAGAAGACTGTAGGCTCAGCAGAATGAATAACTAAAAAAAAGCCGTCTAAAAGAAAGGCCAGATTGAACACTGTTACTCTAGTTTTAATGAACCGACTTTCGTGATGCCTCATAAAGGTGGCTACATAGGACTAAGAATAATGGGGGAACTGAAAGTGCAAGTTCCTCCCCTTAGAATTGACCTTCCAAGCATAGAAATCATTTTCTTAAGTAATTTAGAAACCAATTCAACAATCGGCCGGTCTTCAACAATGGAGCTGGATCCATCAAACACACCGAGAATCAAAAGAGGGGGGAATCAACTAAAACAACGTGGGTGGGCAAGTTAAGCATATAGTTAGCCTTCCTTCAGGAAATACATCAAAGAAGGTATCCTCCTACTAGAAACAAGAGAGGACAAAAGAAGAGCTCTCCTTGAAATACCTTTATAAAGATAAAGAGAGAGAGAGAGAGAGAGAGAGAGAGATTATTTGTTCAGAAAAGCATATGCTACGTGCCGCACTCAACTAAAGCTATTATTATAACTGAGGGCAAATCGCCTGATAAAGCAATAACACCAATACCATAAGCAATATCAAACTCAAACTGTTCTCCATCAAAAGCGACGATCAAGCAAAGGGAAAGAGTACAAACAGGCATCTACAGTTTCGAAGGCAAGTAACAACAGGCTCTCCTAGTGGAGCAGCAAACAAGTGAAGTAGTTTAGGAAGTTTGTGCTAGGTTCTCACTCTCGCCCTAAAGGAGTGGGAAGCAAAAAAGTGAATCCCAAGCCCGTCAAAGGAAAGAAGAAAGTTTCCGACTTTAAAGAGAAAAGACCAGCTAAGCAGCAGACAAGTCTTTTCTAGATTCAATTCTCTCTTTTCCGAATCATCAGTAACCGGCAAATCGAAGTGTAGAAAATCTTACTATAGTTTATTTAAGGATCAGGGAGAATACTTATCTACTAGTGATGTAGTGTAGACTTAAATAATCTAAAGAGAACTTATCTACTATGATGTAAACTATCACAAGGAAAAGTATAGTTATTTAAACATGCCACATTATTGTAGCCCTACTTTCCTTTGAAGCGGAACTGACAAAGAGTTAGAATAAAAGGGTGAAGCACCTTATCCACTCACGCTTAGTTTTCCGGACTCGGTGGCAGTATGAGATGTTCAAATGAGATATTTTCTTCATGCCGGGAGCAGCGAGATCCATTCCATCTTGCATCGAGACACCTTCTATTAACTGCCCTTTCACACTCCGATGATGGTGATGGGTATACAGAAAAGACCGCCGAACTGGCCCTAGGACCATATTTTATTTGATCATATGACCTTTCCCTTTGAGTGCTTAGTTTGAGCTGTGTGATAGGTTACTCCTTGTTGCTCTTCCTCCGTGCCTTCCGTTTTGGGCTCAACCAGCCATTGATATTGGTTCCTTGGCAGCTGAATGTTATAGTACGTGAATCATTACACGATACTGCCATGAATCGATTCTTTGAGGGAGAGAGGAGATCCTTTCAATGTGGTGAGGCTTCCCAGCCTTTCCATCTCCGACGAAGTGGAAGGCGTGGTAACAGAGAGAGTACATGTGTTCCGAGTGGCTGAAAGGAATACCGAGAGGAGAGCAATGCTACATACCTGTTTGGTTGGAAGGTTTGACAGAGGTGGGAAACTTAGAAAGGATTGAAGAATGGGCCAAAAGATCTTGAAAAGTGTCTAGCGGCGTGAAGATCACAGCCTTGCCGGACTCCCTTTTGCTCTTCAGGTTTCCATCGAAGCAAGAGGCTAAGAGAGTTCTAAAAGAGGGAAAGAGACAGTGGGGTGAGGCGTTGCTGCTACTAGATGTATGGTATTTCAGGGTGGGTTGTGCTGGCTTACTAAAAAAGAGAAAGGAATGAAGAATCTTGATTTATGGTCTACCATTATATCTCTGGTGCTACAAGCTTTTCGTTGCCGTCGGAGATTTGAGTGGAGGTTTTTTAAGTGTCGAAGCGAACAATATGATTGATACAAAAAAGATTAGTCACAGTTAAAGACGGTTGTACAGTTCCATAGTTTATACTGGTGATCGGGTGGCTTACAAAGTGATCATGTCGGAACAGATTGCACCAGAGTTGGTTCCAAGACATGAATCAATGGTAGGGAGAGATGTTAGCCAGCTAATTACGGAGGATTAGTGGTGGCAACGACATAGTCAGGCAGCCGGAAAAGCAAACAGCAAGTTTATGGCGCAGAAGGAGGCTAAAGTGAGAGGACAGGGACGATTGGGAACACAAGTGTGTGAGGCGAGTGGTGGATGGAAGGTACGGCATCTGGAAAAGGATAAGGTCAGTTAGTATATAGCTCATAAGGCACGTGGCAAATTTACAGATTGTCTGGGGTTCAAACGACTTCGAGCAAACATCAATTCAAATTCAAACTTTTATGGGCCAACAAATGGGCCCAGACACAAGAATGGGCTTGCAGTTAAAATTGGCCCAAACAGATATGAGGACTTGGGCTCAAAAATTAGAAAAGATTTTAAGGCCCAAAACAAAACAATTGCTGGCAAAAGCCAATGGCCCAAAGGGTTGCCTGATTATACTCGCAAAGTTCTCAAGATCACAATAACAAAGGAAGGAAACCTGAGACGCTAAAAGGATGTTACAGGAGCCAAAGAGATGTCGATAAAGGAAGAGGAAGAACATCGACTCAGATATCCTGGTTTGGGCACGAGAAACAAGCCACTATCCAGAACAAAAGATTCAAGAAGATACTAAAGTGGTCAAAGATTGAGAAGCAAAAATGGGTTTTGAAAGAAGGATTGAGGTCGGAAATGGAGAAGCAAGCATACACCGAAAAATCAGCAAATTCAAAGGCAAGTTGTTCCTGACCTTCCCCTTTCTTCATCTTTTCTGGTGGGTTTGGGCACATCGAAGAGTGCAGAATTTGGGAGTGAGCGAATTAAGAAAGATGCAATTAATTGCGTCAAAATTCTGGAAACTGTGGAGAATAGGAGCGCGGTGGTCTGCAATCCAATGAACGAGGCTGCTGAGAATGTCAATGTTAGTAGCAACAAGGACAAGGATGAATTGCTTGTGTATTGGCAAGGGGTCAGGATGAGCTTGAGGACAGAAACGGCAGCTGCTTAGTTAAGGTCGTCCAGAGGGTTTGAACATCCGAGAAAGAGTACGAACGAGGTTTCAACATTTGCTGCAGAGGTGGCTGGAACTGAAAGTTTTTTCGCCACAGGCTCAGGCAGGTCCAAGCAGCTAGGGGGAAAGAGATGGCTGTGAATGTAGTGGCTACTGTAGAATTACGGAAGGGACTAAGAGGGATTTTCTGATCAGTAACAGTGAAGAAGAGGCCGAAGCAGGGCCTGTCATTGAATCTTTGTTCTTTCCTCTGCCAGTTTGGGAGTGCAATGAGGAGCCAAGGGTTGACATCCATTTGGCAGTAGCTAAGGGAGCTAGGGTGGAGGCCAGAAGTTTAGCTCCGTTTATGACAGAATCACATGGAGACAGAATTGTGATAAGTGTTGAGGAAATGGGAGAGTTGATGGGTCTCACTGTTCCTAGGGAGGTCGGGCTAGACCTTGAGAAGTTACGTTCTCTCGAGCACGGGTGGATCAAACTAATCGCAAGGAAGGGGGAAAGAGAACTCAGGAACTTGATTTCCTATGTGAACTATGATGGGAGGAATGGTGGGAGGATCAAGAGGGGTAGTGGAGGTAGGAGGAAGGAAGGGCGGGGGGGAGAGAGAATTGGTGTGTTTAAGAAGCTTCAAATAGTGTCGTAGAATGTCCGGAGGTTGAATGACCCGGACAAAAGGAGAGTGGTGAAGTCCTTGATCCGTAGGTGGAAGGCGTACGTTGTCTACTTGCAAGAATCTAAGATGGCAGTTGTGACGGATGGGTTGATGAAGAGTCTGTGGGGAGGTAGATTCATTGAATGGGAGGCTCTTGAAGCAGTAAAGACGTTGGGGGGTATTGTGGTTCTTTAGAATAAGAGATGGGTATCAAAAGTTGATATGTGGAAAGGGATGTCTTCTATCTCTCTATGTTTTCTTTAGAGGAGGATGGGTCCTACTTGATTTTCTCAGGGATGTATGGACCGGTAGGGGATGTGGAGAGGAGAGGGTTGTGGGGGGAGTTGGAGTCTGTCAAATTGAGTTGGTCGGGCCCATGGTGTGTGGGAGGAGACTTTAACGAGATAACTCATTGACCTCCTGATGGAAGGTGCTCGATATACTTGGTCTAATAGCAGAGGTCATCCTACACTCTCTCGACTGGACAGATTTTTAATCTCTGGTGATTTGGAGGAGAAGTTTCCGAACGTGGCGCAAGTAGCTTTGGCTAGAGCGGTGTCGAATCACATTCCCATTATTTTGGATTGTGGGGGGTTGAGTAGAGGGCGATCTCCTTTCCAGTTTAAGAACATGTGGTTAAAAGTGAAGGGCTTCAAGGATAGAGTTCAAAATTGGTGAGCCAGTATTTTGGATTGTGGGGGGTTGAGTAGAGGGCGATCTCTATTCCGGTTTGAGAACATATAGTTAAAAGCGGAGGGTTTCAAGGATAGAGTTCAAAATTGGTGAGTAAGTTATTATTGCAGGGGTAAGCCAAGCTTCCGTTTGGCGCACAAACTAAAGTGGCTGAAAGAATATATTAAAAAGTGGAACAAGTCTTCGGTAACCTGAATTGGCGTAAAGCTATACAGGAGGGAGGAGTGCAAAGGCGAGTTTGGGGAGATTACGGTGATGGAGAAAATTTTCTGGAGACAGAAGTCTAGAGCTCAGTGGTTTAAATTCTTCTGTAGACTTGTGAATGTTCACAGAAGGGGAAACCATATAGATAGGATCCGCATTGATGGGAACTTGCTAACTAAAGCAGAAGATATTCAGAAAGGGATTGTGACTTATTATCAGCAGCTTTATTCAGAAAGCACTAGGCACAGGCCTCTGCTTGGTGGTCTTGAGTTCACAGGTATATCAGAGGAGGATAGGGTTTGGGTGGAGAGGCCCTTTGAGGAGGAGGAGGAGGTGGTGGAGGCTTTAAGGAGTTGTGTCGGGGACAAAGCTCCCAGGCTTGATGGCTTCACAATAGCTTTCATGCATCAGAACTGGGAAGTAATTAAGGCTGCAGTGATGGAGGCCCTTAGCAAGTTCTACTCATGGTACATCGAGAGGAGTCTTAATGCATCCTTTATCGCCTTTTATCCCAAAGAAGGGTAGAGCTATTGATGCTAAGGATTTTAGGCCAATTAGCTTGGTGGGTGTTATCTACAAACTTTTTGCTAAAATTCTAACTAGTCGGTTAAGGAAGGTTTTGGATGTGGTGATCTTAGACACTCAGAATTCTTTCGTGGGAGGTGGACAGATTTTGGATTTAGTACTGATTGCTAGTGAGTGTGCGGAGACTAGGATTAGAAGTGGCATGCCCAGAATTGTATGCAAGTTGGACATTGAAAAGGCATATAATCATGTGAGCTGGGATTTTTTTGCCGTATTTTTTAGAGAGGATAATGGATCCCTAGCTGGTTTCTTTCTTAGTTCTCGAGCCTGAGGTAGGGTGATCCACTCCTCTTTCCTGTTTATCATCTTCATGTAAGCTTTTAGTAGGATGATGAAGAGGGCGGAGGATTTAGGGATTATCAGAGGTTTTCTAGCAGGGAGAGAGCCTAATCATCTAGTGGTGTCACATTTCTCTATGCAGATGATACCATTGTCTTATGTGATGGGAAGGAAGATCAATTGAGGCATTTAAAAAACATTTTGATATGCTTTCAGGCAGTGTCTGGCTTGAAAATTAATATCGGCAAGAGAGAGTTGGTGCTAGTCGGGACAATAGAGGACATTAACTAGTTTGCTGACATTCTTGGTTGCAGAGTTGGTCATTTTCGACCTCTTATTTGGGGATGCCGTTGGGAGCTTCATCGAGGATGGTTTTCGTTTAGGATCCAGTGATAGAGCGGTTTGAGAGGAGGCTTGTCGGTTAAAAGAAACATTATCTATCGAAAGGAGGACGAATTACTCCATGAAGAGCACTCTTTCGAATCTTCCACCATATTTCATGTCTTCATTTTTTTATGCCAATGTCAGTTGCAAGGAGGCTAGAGAGGATTCAGAGTAAGTTTTTGTGGGGAGGTTTAGGGGATGAGTTCAAATTCCACTTGGTGAGCTAAGGGAAGGTGTGTACCCCGATTCAAAAAGGGGGATTGGGAATAAGGAGGTTGGATTTGTTCAATAAAGCGTTATTGGGCAAATGGCTTTGGTGTTTCGGAGTTGAGAGATCCAGATTGTGGAGGAGGGCTGTTGTTAGTCAGAGTGGGGAAGAAGTTGGTGGTTGGCGATCTACGAAGATGAACTTTCCTGTCGGGGTGAGGGTTTGGAAATGTATTCGAAAAGGTTGGGACGAGTTCTCCAAACACATTCGATTTAGGGTGAGAAATGGAAGACATCAATTTTTGGGAGGACATTTGGTGTAGGGAAATATCTTTGGCCCATAAGTTTTATAGACTATTCAGGATTGCAACGAACAGGCAAGCCTTAGTTGCCTATATCAGCTTGATAGTGGAAGATTGACTTGGGATGTGCACTTTCATAGGGCATTCCATGACTGGGAGCTTACAGAGATTGTGGAGTTTATGGCCCTTTTGTATAGTCAGATGGTTGAGGGGGAGGGGATGGATCAGATGGCATGGATGGACTCCAAGAGGGGAACCTTTGAGGTTCGTTCCTTCTATAAAATCCTCACGGATTTCACAGGTCCCATCTTCCCTTGGAAGGCAATTTGGAGAGCAAAGGCCCCTTAAAGGTGGCCTTCTTTACTTGGACAGCTACCTTAGGCAAGATTCTTACCACAGATAACCTCGGGGGTCGAATTATGGTGAATTGGTGTTGCATGTGCAAGAGGTCGGAGGAAATGGGTTTAGAGCAAATGAAAGACGATGAAATTTTAAATTAGAAAAATATCAACTCCAAGATGACTGCATCGACAAAAAAACTGACCTCTATGATACAAAGATTTGGGGTCAAACTCAATCTCACGTGCCCTTAAAACTTGATTCCTGCCTATTGTAATTTTCCCAAGCTACCTTCCCAAATTTGGCCGAGCCATTGAAAGATATAATTTACGGTCAAAATCCTCGATGTATACACATTATATTTGAAAACGGGTGTGGTGGACAATTGTTCAACAATTAGAAAAAAAGGTTAGAAAAAAAGGTTAAAATAAAACGGAAGAATAAAAGAAGAAAAAGACTGTTAGAGCTTTGTTCTAACAAATAGGAAAAACACACCACTCCAGCAAGAGAACACATTCAATATTTTTGGCATTACAAGATTGACGCATCCTATTTGATGCGAGACCCACAACATTGCAACATTGTTGTGTTGGTTTATGTCCTGTCTTAGTTTGCTCTTTTAATGTCAAAAAGACTCAAATTCTAATTCTTATTTCTTTTCAAATAGAGCTGACAGCCCTTGCTAGAGCATTTCTGTACATCAGTTTCTAAAAGAAGAGGGCAGTTTGGTACTATATGTGAAAAATTCTTTTCTAAGGGGCGTTTCTGTCAATGACTAATATTAACAAATTGTACAAGTTATTAACTCTGGCTAACAAGTGAAATATGAAGAAAAAGATGAATAATTGCATGACTAGCCTACAAACTAAAGCAAACAAGTGATAGAATTTAAATCAAAATTGTAATAGTAAAAAAAGTAAGAGGAAATTAAAAATATGAAACCAGTCGGACATATGGACTCCAAGTTCTATGGAATCCAACCGAAGATAACAGCAGCAATTTTGAGCTGCTTTTCAAGTATTTGGGAAGAATTTGTATTCCTCAAATAGATTGGCAACCATGCACTCAAAAATTGATTGTTCTCAAACACGATCATCATCAATCTCTCTCAATAAAATAAAAATAATGATATAGTGGCAAAATCTTAATGCGTGGTGTCAGGAGAGACCCACAAAAGGCATATCATGTAATCTGGTACATGAAATATTTTCAGGTAAAAAATCAATACAACAAAAAAAAACGAACAACTGAGCTTGCTTTTCCTATTTTTTTTTTAATATAAAATTTACATAAAATATATACAACATTTTTCAAACATAAATGAGACTCTACTCATTTTGTAGAGATAGAGATAGAAAAAGCATGTGTAAATTGCTTGTTCCTCGAAAGTTCAAACACGATCACCATCAATCTCTCAAAAAAAATAAAAATAAAGATATAGTGTCAAAAGCTCAATGCGTGGTATCAAGACACTTAAAATGTATTTAATGAAATGAGGATAAACCACAAAACTGAAACATAAGAAACCAAATTACTTGAACAAAATATAAGGCCTACCTCAAATAACATGCTCATGAGTAACTTGTCCAGATCTTCCAAACCTTCCAAACCAGGGTTTCCAAGTGAAGATCACTAACTAGAGAGAGTAAGAGAGAGAATGGAAGAATGGGGCTTAGCAATATTGAAGACAGAACAAATTTATAAAGTCGTGAGCATGTGGAAAATAATAACAAATTAGGGCCTTACCTTATAGAAGAATCCATGATCCGCATCACAGAGACCCCCCAGGTCAATTCTATCATGTATGGGCTTATCAAATCTAACACCAATTTTCTATAAGGATTTTCTTCAAAAGGTAATAAGACCTTCCCTCAAATCTTAAAAGTTGGGCCCCTAAAAATTGAGATAAATATGCAGAAACTGAGACCTTTACCATAGTAAAATTTAAAATTGCCACACACAAGAGAGAGGTACAATAGATACACACAACATTCCACACGAGTAATGCTCGACATGTAGGCAAAAAAAAATGAAGAATGATAGAACATTCTAAAAGGAATTGCAAAAACAATACCAATAAATAAATAAATAAAAACAAGCATATAGAGATGATGTGCTGAGAGATTAAAATACAAGTCAGCCCCAAATAAAAAGAAATGATAACATAAGCAGTCCTGACAGCACTGTACAATTAAAATTAAAATTATACTTTGAAGTAAAAGAACCATAGATACCTCATAGGCTCACATACTCTCACCTTTTCATCACCATACATTGTGCAAATAAGGTGTAATACTGTTCTTTCAACAGGTCAATAAATTATTAATAAGAAATGATATCTTGTCATGAATCTCTAATGTTGGAGTCTGCAAAAATAATGTAATTAAACCATCGACTGTTAAACAGGTACAACAAATAAACAACATAGAACAAAAATGTAAAGACGCAACATCCTACTGGGAAGGTTCAAACTATTTCAAAGATGACATTTTCTCTAATATAAATACCTAGGAATGCAACCATCAGAATGCATGAGGTTGTACACCCTAAAAATAAAAGCAAATGGTTGTCATGGCTTAAAAACCAAGTACCAACCACAGACAAACATTCAGTACATATAAATATTTGGCCGAGCCATTGAAAGATATAACTTAAGGTCAAAATCCTCTGTGCATACAGATTATATCTGAAAAGATGTATGGTGGACAACTATTCAACCTAGATGTTACCGGATCTACAAAGGATATGCATATTCAAAGATTCAAACAAGAAAACTTAAAAAGGAAAAATATGAGCACAATGACCGTCAACTTTTACATAAGATGGTTGAAAATTAGACTTCCACTACCAAAGGGTTGTGTTACTGGACTCTTGTATCTACCAAAGGGCTGTTTGGACAACTGCTAATGATTCTACCCATTATACTAGCCGTTTAAATTCACACGTAGGTCAATAGCAGACCATATTGGCCCTTGCGGTGGACCCCATGGTGCCTATGTGAGAAAATATGTTGGACCTTTAAGGGTTGGTGGGTAGGGTAAATAATTATTTTAAAGGTGGAGAAAATAGTAAAGTAAATAATGGTATGACCGAACCCAATTGAAATATGGGCTGCCTACGTATCCCAGCCATGAGTGGCATGGTGGGAATCAGGTCAAACGTAGTTCATCCCAAGGGTTGTGAAGTACCCAAGAGGGGGGGAGTTGAACTTTGTTGTCCTTAATGATCTTATTCCCTTCATGCGCAGACTGAAGAGAATCCCATATTTCTTTGGCTGTTTTGCAATTTTTCACTCTTGTGAACTCTTGCTTCTCCAGAGAGTTATACAAAGCATTTCTAGCTCTGCCATCTAATGCTATCGCATTCTTGTCTTCTTGAGAGTACCAAGTATCACATCTCCATTAAGAGTTGCATGCCATACATCAAAAGAGATTGACAACAGGAATGCCTCCATTTTTATCCTACATGAGTCATAGTTGGTGCCATCAAATAGAGGAGCCTTGTGAGTTGACCCTCCTTCTTCAAACATGTCTAGGAATTGTTCAGCAGGTGATTAAACCTTGCTCAACCCATGGCTCTAATACCAATTGAACCCAAGAGGGGGGGGGGGGGGGATTGAATTAGGTCCTTTAATTTTTCAGCTCTAGAGAGATACAGACAGAGACTCTATAACCTAATGATAAGGATAGATGTGCTGGAGTGATAGAATTGATCAATATGACTTTCAAAATAATGTGGGTTTAGAGTGCATTAGAAGCATGAGTAAGGCTAGCTGAAACAAGGATGATTGGTTGAAGTCCGGCTGAAACCCTAGTTGTCCACAACTGTTTGATAAATTGTCACAGAGAGTTTTTGAGGAACCAGATAGACAATGAGAGTGTTCTACGGGTTCAGCAAGCTAACAACTAACATGAACAACAATTAAATATCAAAGGACACAGGGATTTATAGAGGTAAAACCCCAAAGTGGGGAAACATCCTCTTTGGCTGCTATGCCAGTCAACAGTTCACTAGTGTATGAAGTTCTGAGGCTACAGCAGTGGTATCTCTCTCACTCACTCTCTCAGCACTCACCTAACTCATATACAATTCACTCAAAATCCACCCCTTGTGCACAGCCCCAATTCTTGCACAAGCACTCACCAAACTCACAACAATTCACTCAAAATTCCCCGTCTAGAACCTCCCCTGGTTTGGACTCTCACCAACAAAAAAGAACTTTACTCCATACACAGCAATATGATAATAAATGCTGAAGAACTTTAAACTGAGAGTTGAACAACAGATCTTCAGTCTTTGACAGCAAACATGAATCTCAAAACAGTGAATGTGTACTCAAAACAGGTCTACATACTCGGAATGAATTGCAGCCTCCTTTTGAGTCATTGCATAGCATGGACAGATGAGAATTTGTATATGTAGCATGCTTATAACAGATTTAGACAAACAAACTTAGGCTATGCTCAAAAATAGAGATCATCTGAACTTGGCAGCAACTTTTAAGACAATAATTGAAGGTATGAGATGTGAGAATCAGATATACCCTTAGCACAGCAGTATTCAACCTTTCTCTGGACTCTTGATGATGGAAGTGTGATGCTCAAACCAGAAGTAGCTTCAAAAGAACAATAGCAGTCATCTGGAATGGATTCATCCTCTTAACCTGCTTACTCCAGCTTTCCTTCTCCAGAATTCAGTAAGTTTACTAAAAATGGTGCCTCACTCAGAATATGAACCTTTCTCACATATATCTCTCAAAAAGCACACACTCCATAGCTGCTATGTACCAATATATATATATAGACTCTCTCTGCAGCCTCTGCTAACGGATAGATATAGACAGCTCACACATCCTTATCCATTTTGTCCAGATAGTTTCTTGTCCTCTAGCCATTTTGAATTCACCAATCATTAGCAGCCTTTCTATAAAAGGTTAATATACCCTTGAACCCACAGAATCTTTATTTAATCAAAAAACAGCTGAGGGCATGGCTGTCATTCCCTGACAAAAGGATCATCCTAGAATCCTGGTGCTCACGTGCTGTCCTTATGCACTCTGCACAATTACCAAATTACCCTTGAAAGGGCTGTTAGTGCAGACCTGTTCTGTAAAGGCCACAGAGCTGAGGTATATAGATAAATAAAATGAGCCCACAGATTATGAACAATCATAATTAAACACATACATGAACATTAATACAACTGCATATTTAGAGAAGAGACAGAGATACCCATGTATGAGACATGAAATTATAAAGAGCAAACTTGGCAACAAGCAAATGACATGAACCAACGGGTTGAATACGAGAATATGGGTTGTTGAGAGATGACATTGAAGGGAACCTAGGAGCAATTTGAAAAGAGCTATTTGAAAAAAGCAATTTGAGAAGAGTCTTACCAAAGATGTTTTTAAAAAGATATTTTGCAATAAATTGCCTAAAGTTTTTAAACATTTGTTCAGAGTACTTACAAATTTACTTTGAAAATTATATTTCTATTTGAAAAAGGATATCCTTGAAAAAGGTGGTCAATTTATGAGTGGCATTCATTCAACCATATTCAAACCAACATATGATTGACTGTCTATATTCCCAACCACCTACCAACCTTATCTTAAAAAAATATATGAGAAATATTTTTTGTCGACATGTATTGTTCCTTCGGTATCAAACCACATGTTGTTGAGCTTTCTTGGTTAACAAGTCATCATTGATCAAAGAGGACTTTACTTGGGGTTGTAATGGGGTCTTTGGTAAAGTGGTTTGAGAAAGAAAGGTTATATTAGGCTCAAAATATGACGCATAACCGGGTGATGAACTAAGGATCACTCAAAAACTTCCCCAGCTTGGGAAATGACGAAAAATGTTGCTCGTCATGCGAGACTTTAATATGCGAGAGCTTTCAATCCTAAATGATCTTCGTCAATCGAAGAGGTCTTTGATTTGGACCGTAATGTGGGCTAGGTGTAGGGTAACCAAGGAAAGGATATTAAGGCTCAAAGATATTACGTTAACACAGGGTTCATAAACCGTGATCACCATAAAGGAAAACTGCCCTAGCTTAGGGCAAGTTTTCTATGTTAGTCTAGAAAAAAGTTTTTTAAACTATGCAATCATCCTTAATCGGAGAAGACTTCACATGGGTTGTAACGTGGTCTATAGGCTTATAGGTGATGAAGAAAAAGATATGAAAGGCTCAAAATAATGTGAAATGGGGTATAAGACCAAGGATCATCTTCAATCTTCTTATACTATGGTGGCATGCAACCATGGCATTAACTGAATTTGAATATCTTCATTTGTTCTTTAGGAACCCTTACTTTACATTACTTTTATGACGGCCAGTGAGAATCGAACCCAAGACGTCCGGGTTTACGGCTCGTCCCGGTAGATTCTTTAATCGCCATCTTTGCTTTCGCCGTTCTTTTTGACGCCCAGTGAGAATCGAACCCAAGACGTCCGGGTTTACGGCTCGTCCCGGTAGATTCTTTAATCATTCTGTCATCTTTGTTTTCACATGCCTTGCGAGAATCGAACCCAAGACGTCCGAGTTTACGGCTCGCCCCGGTAGATTCTTTAATCACATCTTTGCTTTTGCCTTTCTTTTATGATGCCCAGTAAGAATCCAACCCAAGATGTCCGGGTTTACGGCTCATCCTCGGTAGATCACTGGGCCTTCTCTACTTTCACCTTTCTTGCGATTTGTCTTCTGCTTTATTGTGAAGGAATAATCAATCCAAAGCTGCCCTAGCTTGACTTACAGATGAACAGTGCACTTGTAATGATCCTTGGTAGGTTCAAAAGAAGAAATGTAACCAGGCTCTATGGGTTCATCAATGGGAATCATAGTAGATGATGGATACTAGAAACGATGGCATCTCTTCATTTTAATTCGGATTGCATAGTAATCAAAACTTTTACTAGTCTAATGTAATATCTCAATAAAATCTGCCCCAGTGTGGGGTGTGATCAACGGTGGGTATAATGAAAGGAACAGTCATCATGGCACTAAGGGTTAGCAATGGATATATATCACTGTAGGATAACAGAAATGAGGGCCTCTTGTCCTTTTAGCTATAATCACTTAGGTATTAAAGCTCTTGCCTATTATCATCTCACAGTCTTCGTCATGATGATCCCTAGCTTGGGTTAATGAAAAGAATAAAACCAGCTCAAAAGGGTTTTCAATGGTGATATTTGTATTAACTTGGGATAAAGAAAATAATGGCCTCTCATCCCTTCATTTTTGACTTGTTAATCTCAAAAGCTCATTTGACATAAAGATATCTACCTGAGGAATTGAACATGTATTTTAAAATTTTTCACCTATTGTGCTAGGGATATAAACAATGCATTTCACTTGTTGGTTTTAACACTTAAGAATGAAACAAGACCCATAAATTTTGCACCTACAATATGACAAGCTGGGATATCTTGAATTTTGAATTTTGGAAAAAAGGCTTTTGAGAAAATATATTGTAGACGAGACAAAGTGATATTTAAAAAGGCGAGTTAAAAATGCAAGGGATGGTTTTTTTTTTTGAAAACTTTATTTTGACTTTAAAAATGGTGATTTTTATGAAAATAAATGAAAGTGACATTTTTTAGAATATTTGGAAGAGATGATGGACAAGTATAAAAAGGAAAACCACATGAATTTATACTATTTACTCCCAAAAGGAAAGTTCAATTCAAAGCAAAACCAATTAGACACAAATTTGAGAAAAGTGCAGAAAGAAAAAATGTAATTAGAAAGAAAGTCACGCACACATTGAGGGAGAGGGAAGTAATACACCCTCGCACATTCAAAGTACTTTTACAAAAGCTATCCTTCAAAATCCTCTGTATGCCCCAGTCACAACCTGCAAATATAAAGACAAAAAAAAAGGTTATTGACTTTTTTATAATGGACAATTTGTAAATTCAAGCTCAGTAAAGTGTAATTTACCAAAATTTATGATGGCTCAAAAAACGTAATTCATACTCTATATAAAGTGTAATTCACCAAAATTTCGTCTAGCATCCTTAGACATAATTTTTGGGTTAAAAGCATGACAATGATGTACTTTTTTTCACTTCAGTTATTTCATATTACTGCAAATTTGTTTTGATTGGGCTTGGGAAAGATGACACCGTTCATTATGGGCCAAATGGACATGGCATATAGCCTTATATTAACCCATAAATGTCCTTACAAATAAAGTGTGTAGTATATTTGACTGGGCCAATCCTGAACATTAATTCTTTAGAAATGGTATTAGAAAGAACTAAATGGAGTATGCATGCATCCAACTAAAGTGGATCACTCCAACATGCGAAAGTGGAAGAAAAGAAGAAACAAATGAAGTCACTTTGAAAAAATATGAAGATCTAGGTCCAGTGATCAAAATTTCAAGTTATCGTATTTTCATTGAAGTTCAAATGCTACATGAAGAGGCCAAAAGGACATGTAAAGATTATTGCTCCAGGCATTCATGATTTAACAACAGATATAACAACGATACAGTTGTGGCAAGAAACTAGTGATTTTCAAATAAAAGTACAATTACATCCGGGATTAGTGTTAAGTCCATACATATTTACAATAGTGTTGGATTAAATAATGAAATATATCCAAGAAGGCACTCCATGGTGTTTGTTGTTTGCGGATGACACAGTTTTACAAGATACTTCTACGAAACCATTGGCAACTGTCCAACACGCAAGTCATATTGTTAGGGAGTTTTAAGGATAAAATGTAAATATGATGACTTCTTTGCAAAATTTTAATAAAATATAGCGGTCATAAAATATAATATTTCAAGTTTTTTTTGTTTAAAAACAACTATTATTATTGTTGTGGACGGTGTTATCAAGGCCCTAGGCGCACTAAGGATTCCAAGAAATAAGCCATGGTAGCTTTTTTCATACAAATAGGTCATGGTGCCTTTTTTAAGAAGAAATATGCCATGGAACCTATTTCCCATAAATAAGCCCCGCTCCCTAAGGGGCCCCTCTTTGATAAGGTACGAAATAAGCAATAATTTTATCATGTTACCTCTATTCAGAAAAAAATGTACTTCTCGTTAAGTCAGCTGTTATGAATAAAAGAGAGAATGAGACTCGCGCTCAAGGTCCTTTGGAGACTCGACACTAGGCACAAGGCGAGGCGCGAGCCTGAGTGAAGCAAGGCGCACAATTGAAAATTTTAAATTAGTATAAATTAATTCACATCTTATAGCCTGCAAACACTGCAAAGCCTTTAGCTAAGCTGCATTGTTACCAAAGTAACAAAACTATGTTAAGTGGTTTCAAATTTTCAATCTACTAAGAGTCTAACACATGATAGTAACTTGCAATCATAAGAAGGAAGAACCTAATCAAAGAGAACAGCAAAGTTTTACAAGTGCAAACCCAACAGCTAATTGGGAATTTCGACATTTTTTTCTATCTTTTAGTATTTACAGTGAAAAATAGAATATAATAGCTAATTGACAATTTGACATTTTTTTCAATTTATTTACAATTGAAAAATAGACTGTAATTAGTTAATTCAGCCCATCCCACAGCCGAACAGCTAATTGAGAATAATGTGATAAAAGCAAAACATAGCACCCAAAAAAAAGAAAGAGTCAAAAAGAGGATAACAACAATCTCAAAAAATCTGTTTAACAAAGAAAAGAAAAGAAAAAACAGATTACAAATCTATTTTTTATACAAAGTAACAAACATACAAAATCTGTCAAGAAAATCTGTTAACAAACAAACATACAAAAAAAAAACTATAAACCAAAAAAACAGAGCACAAAAAAAAATCAACAGAGCACAAATATTCAAGAAAATCAGTTAACAAGCAAAAAAATATAAAAGCAACTAATTTAGGACATCAATTAAAGAAGAGAAAACAGAGTGAGAGAGAAGAAGATGATGGAGAGAGAGAGGGACTGCAAAAAAAACAGAGCACAAAGAAAAAGATGAAGAGAGAGAATGAGAAAGAAGTAGATGAAGACAGAGAGAACTCTTACCAGAAAAAAGAAATAGAGAACAAAACAAAAATAAAGAGAAAGAAGAAGTTGATGAAGAGAGAGAAATAGATTGACGAAGAGAGAGAAGAAGTAACTTACTAAGAGAGAAGAAGAAGAACTGACCTGACCGTGATCTCTACAACCGCTCTGCGACCTAGGGCTTGAATCACTTACAAAGTTGCTCTGTCCTCCTTCACGTTGTTTGGGTCTTTTAGCCTTCTTTTATTTGTTTTTTTATTTTAAACAAAACTCTAGAACATGGTGGGTCTATTGGGATTCTTTTATTTGTTTTATTTTTAACAAAAGTTATAGAGCGTGTCAAAATCTTACTTTTAGGCTTAGTAAATTAATATTTAAAAAAAAAAACAGAAATCACCTAGCGCCTGACCTAGCACTACAAGGCATTCGTCCAGTGCACCTCCTCGCTGTGTCTAGGTATACTACAGACACAAAAGATGTGACTGTACGAGCCTAGCACCTAGGCGCGCCTTTAATAACAATGGTTGTGGAGTATATTTAATTGTGTGGTTTTTTAAACGATAAAATAATTATTTTTATGGCTCATCAATTATTATAATTTGTGAATTTTTCATTGCTAGGTTGATGAAAAATAATATTACTTTTAAAATATAGGATCATATATATAAAAAGATATATTCATTTGTCGTGTCCCTATTGTGTCCTTATTCTATTTTTTTACGATTTGTCATGTCACTATGTCCGTGTCGTGTCGTATCTGTGTCTCGTATCTGTATCCGTACTTCTTAGGTGGACAAAAAAAAGGCAAGCTAGTTGTATCCCATGTGACAAACGAAAATAAATCTATAGGATGGTTATTAGACTAGCTAGATTGTATGGCACCGAGTGTTGGCGTCGAAAAAAGAAACAATGCATTTATGTAGTGAAAATAAGAATGTTACGGTGGGCGATAGGAGTAACGAGAGATAAGATTAGTAATGAACGGGTGCTGGCTCCACTTAGATATGGATATTTTGGTTCTCATAATTCTATTCCGATACTGAGTCAATTAAAAATAAAAGTTCCTAAGAGGTTTATGATATTAACTCATGAAGAGTAGCAATGTTTGAGGGAGAGAAGAGGATGTTCCTGGAGTCTGTGAGACTCCTGTATTTATCCATGTCCGGCGAAGTCACCTATAAAACACGAAGACGGGCCATATTTTCAGAGTTGATGACCGACATATTTTCCTCAGAAGAGTGATGTTATTATGTCTGGTCAGATGGTTCGACAAACCTGTAAGGTTTAAGAAGGATTGAATAATGGGCTTCTTGATGTTGGAAGGTTGATAGTGGGGTCAGGGTTTTGTTGTTGCCGGACGGACTTCTTTTATTCATCTTCCCATCTGAAAAGGAAGAGACAACACAAGGGTTTGGGGAGATTCCATGTTGTTCCTCATTGTTTGGATCTCCAAGTCACCTATTCAGGACTGCTAAAGAAGAGGAAGGAATGCATAATTATGATGTATGGATTACCCCTCCAATTATGGTGCCAAAAGCTATTTGAAGAGATCATGGATCTTTGCGGTGGTTTTCTGGGTGTTGAGGCCGACGACGTGATGGATCCTGAGAAGGTGGTTATTGTGACCGTCAAAAATGGTAGAATCCCACAATATGTCACTGTCGAGGATGAGTATGGCTTTTAGGGTCTCACTGGTAGAAGAGATTATCTTTCCATGGAGTCAAAGATGAAAGAACCCAATAAGAGGACCGCTCTCGACACTGGAACGCAGAACGAAGTAGAACAATGTCAAAGTAAGGTTTCCGATAAAGCCTATGAGCTAAATAGTCATTGATCGAAAAAACACAAAGGAGGCCGAGCTGAAGGACAGCAACTAAGTGTGAGTCACGCGAGAAAGGCCCGTGAAAGAGAAAAGCAGCCCCCGACAAAACGTAATGGGACAAAAAGTTTGATGGTCAGCGGATGGAAGCCACAAAGAATATTCGCGATAAAAGATGGGATAAGGGATCACGTGCTAATCTTTCTTTAATTCATAATTCTCTAAAAGTGATTGGATTAATTGGGCCTACCGTTACTGGCCACAAGATTTTTTTAAGAAAGTGGGTTTTAACAAAGGCCCAATACAACAGCCTACTTCAAAAAAGAATGAAGAAAGGTCTGCTAGCAAGAATGGAGAAATGGGTCAGTCACGGGATGTTCATCTGGGCTCAAATGGATTACAGATCCATTTAAATGACAATTTTCAGCAGGCCTAGAAGCAAACTCAGGCGATTCAAACTCAAAAATTGGGCTTTGGATCTATTTCGCCAAAAGGCAGTAGCGACGTTGGGATGCAAAGGGGTCAACTATACTATTATGTTGTGGCCCGAAATGTCTCGGCCTGGGTCGCGTTGCGACCTGGTTTTGACCTTAAAAAAGGGCTTTGTGTGGCCCAAAGCTGCGGGGCTCGGGAGCAGCGCTCCCGAGAAAAATTTTATAACCCGTTCTTCACTTGCGGGTTTTAGAACCTGTTTAGGATTCTATTGTAGCCTGATGTATAAGGGCATCTAGGGTTTGGAGTGAGATTAAGATAGAACACTGAAAACGCAGAAAGAGAAAGATAGCGAGAGCTAGGGTTTGGGGTTGAAACTTGTAATCTCCTAATTTTCACATAGTGAAAACTTCCACAGGATCTTTGCCGTGGACGTAGGCACATCGCCAAACCACGTTATATTCTTATGTTCTATGTGTGGTGCTTGTTTCGTTTTCTATTGTGTGTCGTGATTGTGCTTGGTTCGTGGCTGTTTGTCGTAACATATACAATTCGTTTGGGTCGTTACAAGATTACACAACAAATTATGATGAACCAAGACAATCTGAGAGTATTGCCCAACGATTTCACATCCTGTCTTTCCAAAAATAGGCTCCACAACAACGGTAGACAAGAAAAGAGAAAAAAGAAGTGGGTGATGGAGGAGTACAGCCACAGGACAATAGGTACGCCTTATTTTAATGTTAATGGTTCTCCTCATCCTTCACTTTCTGGGTATTTCGAGGGTGGGAAGATTGACGGGACTGAAGGACATAGTTCAAAAACGGAAACTCCATCAAGTGCTACAAAGGGTTTGCATCTGTATCAATATAACCATGGAATGGGTGCTGTGGGACGTAATTGCCCTGTTCGATTAACTGTTGATTTTGCTGCTACTCTACTGGAAGAGTTGCGAGAGTTTAAACAG
The DNA here is from genome assembly GCA_026545225.1 of Cornus controversa. Classification (NCBI taxonomy): domain Eukaryota; kingdom Viridiplantae; phylum Streptophyta; class Magnoliopsida; order Cornales; family Cornaceae; genus Cornus; species Cornus controversa. The sequence goes on along the minus strand of CM048853.1, from coordinate 13,859,718 downwards.
GCAATGGGCCCTCTCCTTGGCGCTGTCTTGCAAGGTATGGAGGGTAGGGATGGTCTTGTTGACAAGGGTGTTTTCAATTCGGAATCGGATCGGAGTAGAGATCATACTGATGATGAAACAAAGGATGCATTGTCGAAGGATAGTGTGAGGGATAGCCAAGCTATGGTGGTTAGGGTTGAGGAAGAGAGTGAGGGGGTGGGGATTTTCTCTTCCTTTGGCTGCAATGGCTCCTCAGCAGGGAGGAGGCGGCGAGGCGGGAGAGGAGGGGTGGTTAATGAATAATATTGAGGGAATGTGCAAGACTTTAGGGGTGTTTTGTGTAGAGGAGGAGAGGGCTATGGAAGTGTTCAGGGGTCTTGTTGATGAGAGGAGGGAGGGTAGGAGAAAAAATTCAGTTTGGAAGGGGGAGAGGGAGCTCCGTAACCTAATAACTTATGTGAACTATGAGGGTAGAATTCATGTGGTAAGGGAGAAGGGGGGAAGACAAAGCCATAGTTTCCTTATGAAGACACGTATCATTTCACAGAACATGCGGGTCTAAATCATCCTAACAAGAGGAAGGTAGTGAAATTGGCTTTGCGTAAGTGAGGGGGTCATGTGGTTTGCCTCCAAGAAACTAAGTTGAGCAGTGCTTCCAAGGAGATGGTGAGAAGCATTAGTGGGTGGAGATTTGTGGAGTGGGAAACATTAGATGCAGTTGGAACAGCTGGAGGGATTATAGTTCTATGGGATAAAAGATGGGTGGATGTGAGGAAAGGGAGGTTTTCTATCTCTTCTCTCTTTAAAATGGAGGATGGCTCTTCTTGGATTTTTTTGGGTGGGTATGGGCTAGTGGAGGATTCGGAGAGGTCGGTGATGTGGGAGGAGTTGACTTATGCTCATGGGAGGTGGGGTGTTCCTTGATGTGTGCGGGAGATTTCAATGTTGTGAGATCTCCGGACAAGAGGCCCTCGGGAGGGAGGTGAATTTGGTGATGTATTCGTTTTCAGAATTCACTGACCGTGAGGGCTTGATCAACTAACCGTTGGAGGGGGGCAGATTTACTTGGTCGAGTGGCATGGAGGATCCTACTTTGTCCCTATTAGATAGATTTTTTTATTTTAGGAGTGGGAAGAGAGATTGTCAGACGTAGCTAATGTGGCATTGGCTAGAATAATGTCGGACCGTATTCGATTGATGCTCGATTGTGGGGATTGAGGAGGAAGACTTCGTTCAAATTTGAGAATGTGTGGCTTAGATCAGAAGGCTTCAAGGAGCCGATTCAACAATGCTGGACGGGTTACGTCGTGGCAGGTACTCCAAGTTATGTGCTTGTGAATAAGCTTCGACTCTTGAAAGAGGATCTTAGAAAATGGAACAGAGAGGTCTTTGGCAACATTGAGTGGAGAAAAAACTGGCTTTTGGGGACGAATATTGGACCTCGACAGTAAGGAAGGGGGGTAGAGGGATTGGGGGCGGAGGAGAGGGGGAGGAGGGAGGCGTGTAAATCAGAAATAGGGGAGTTAGCAATTATGGAGGAGATTTCTTGGAGAGACAAATGTCTAGGGTAGGGGAAGGCATTATGGTTGAAGGAAGGTGACAGAAACACGAGATTTTTTCAAAGGTTGCCCAACGCACATTGTAGGGGCAACCACATTGGGCAGATCAGGGTGGATGGCTTCATGTTACGCAAGGAAGAAGAGAAATAGTTGTTAAAGGCTCAAGACACACAAAGGTGTAAAGGCCTCCAGGAGCTTGAGGCGCAAGGCACAAAGCGAGTCATGGCCTGACTGAAGCAAGGCACAAGTTGAAAAAAATTAAAATTTGTAGCTAATAATACAAACCCAGCCGCAACAGTTAATGTTTAGCCAAAAGCATGAGAACATCAAACCACAAAACAAGAATACATAATATCCCAATTTCAGGATTTCGAGTGTTTTTTGTGATAATATGCTTTAGCAACTATTAGATGCATTAGAGAAACAAACTACAAAACATATACAAATTAAAAGTTCATAAAAAATAAAAATAAAAAGAAGAAAAGAAAGAGAGAGAGAAGAGCATAAAAACCATAAAAGGAGGTGAACAGAGGATAAAAAAAATAGAGCAATAAGGAGGAAAGAAAAGAATCAAAAAACAAAGAAAAGAGAAGAAGCACAAGTTGTCGAAGAAGAACTCAATGTCCAGAAAGCCCAAATTGCATATTGTCGTCCCACTATGTATTGACTTCCAAAAGACCCTATAAATTGACTAATTGTATCGAATCAATTGATCGGCCCTTTTATTTTTTTCACCGTTAGGGACCGTATTATATGGTTAGAGTCCACTGTAACACAAAAATACACCACATGCTACTTAGGGAAAAAAGGCATCCCAAGTATATAAAATGAATATTCTAAGTAAACCTTTGATCTTGAATTGTCATTGTTATATTAATTGTTTTTTTAGATTTTATCAAATTTGCATTCCATATATTTTGTTTTAGCCTTACTAATTCTTAATTCTATTGTCTCTAATGCATTTCTTCATATTTCTAATTTTGTTCCTAAAACTTCCTAAGAAGTATCCAACAACACTATGTCATCAACAAACAACATATACTATGAAATGTCTTCTTGTATATCTTTCGTTATTTCATTTAAGACTGATTAACGGTACAAACTATGATTTTTGTCTCGTTATACATACCATTAATAAGCTTTATAAGTTTTAAAGAGGCTTGTTAACTTCATAAAGTTCACCAAATTATATCCCTTGGTACTTTATCATATGCCCTCTCTAAGTCTATGAAACCTCGTGTATATCTTTTTATTTACTTCTACAATCTTCTATCAATTGTCCATAGTAAATATTCGTAGCATAGTAGATATTTGTGGAGTTGATCTCTTTTCAGGTGGTGGGAGGTGGTAGGGCTGAATTCTTTGGTGTGGGTGCCTGCGTCTCAGGGGAGATTTGATGTTCGGACATTTTATAAGAAAATTGCAGGGAATGATGGGGGATCTTTCGATGGAAGGGCAGTGTGGCGTACTAAGACTCCTCCTAAGGTGGCCTTCTTCGGGTGGATGACAGCTCTTGGAAGTATCTTGACAATTTATAACTTGACGATTAGGCAATCAGCTAGGAAGCACATACACGCCTAAAAGGGCAAAGAATCTATCGGACATGCCCCAAAACATGTCAGACATACCAAAAAATGTGACTGAATTTATTTTATTTTTTTGAATTTTCGGACACGGCACAGACCCGCCGAGGACACGCATCCAACATGCCATGAATTTTTGAACACGCCAATTTTTTTTTTCTCTTTTTCCTCTTGTTTCCATGAATCTTTTCTCTTCCATGGATTCTTCCTTTATTTTTTACTAATCCCCAATTCTTTTTCTAACAAGACCCTAATTTTCTTTGTTTCTCTGCTTTTTGTCTCTTTCTTTGGCCTTTCTTTCTTTTTTCCTCTCTTTCTTTTTCCCCACAAAAAAAAAAAGTTCTAGAAAGGTTGTTTTAACATTTAACTACAACCCATCTCATCTCTCCAGCTTTGTTTCTTTTCTCTTCTTTCTCTTGTTATGGTAATCGAATAAATGATAAGACTAGTTTTTATTCTAATGTCTCGTTTTGATTTGGTTTTATGACTTTGTGACATCGTTCCTTTATAATTATTGTTGTTATGGAGTAGATTCAATTGTATACTTATGACTTACGATTTGTGAATTTTTTTCTCTGTTAGGTTGATGAAAAATAATATTACTCTTAATTGTTAAAGTACAACATCATATATTATATAAAAATATATATTTATTATTTGATGTGTCCCCCGCCGTTTTCGTGTCATGATATTTTAAGATTTGTCGTGTCATATCCGTGTCCCGTATCCGTTTTCGTGCTTCTTAGGCAACGGGCAATTGTTAACTGGTGTTGTATATGTAAGAGAGATGAGGAGTCCATTGACCATATTTTCCTCCATTGTACGGTGGCCTGGGATTGCTGGTGTTTATTGCTTGGATTGTTTGGGATTCAGTGGGATATGCCAAGGTCCTCTAGAGAGTCATTAGAGGCCTAGCAAGGATGTATTGTGAGTTCCCGAGCTCGTGAATGCTGGAGAGTGGCCCCTTTATGTATTTGGTGGTGCTTGTGGACCGAAAGAAATAGGAGATCTTTTGAGGATGTGGAGTCTCCGCTTGGGGTGTTGAAATTCTCTATTATCAGTTCCCTGTGTTGCTAGGTGTTTGGAGTTTCTTGGAAATCTATGGGTGATATTGTTGATTTTCTGGGTAGCTTAAGTTGTTAGGAGCCTTGTTGGTCCTTTTTCTTGTTTTGGTTTTCTGCTTTCCTTGTATTGTTGGGACGCACTCCCCTTTTGAGTGCTTTCTTTGCAATATACTTATCAAAAAAAAAATCCAAATTAGTTTTTAGACATTATGGATTCATTTCTTAATCTTTTATCCTTTTTTTATAAGTATTTCTTAATCTTTTATCCTATAACCATTTCCCATAATATCATCGTATGACAATAATTTTTTCCTCGATAATTACCACAATTTTGTATATTACCTCAATGTTTGTAAATTGGTACTATAATACTTTTTGTGAATTCATTAGACATGGTTCCTTCTTTAGAATTTTATTAAATAAAATTGTTAGTCATACAATTCCAACTTTCTTAAAGTTCTTTCATGACTTGGAATACTTTGTATTATTAAATCTAGCAATTCCTATAATATACATTACGCTTTTCTAATCTAAAGCTTCTTATGGTTCATAGGCACTTATTATATTAATGTAACACTAAAATATCTAATAGAATTTCCCCCTGTCTTCTAAATTCTATAATGTTATTTTCTATGTAATAATCCGCTACTACATCTTAATCCCATTTCTATGATTACCTTTATCACCTTAATACAAAAGTTTGTATCGTTCTCCAATCTCTCTAACATTTTCTCCTTCATATTTAGTTTTTGGTAGACAAGCTATGTTGATTTTCCTCCTTTTCAATGTATCCAAACCTTCATTACAGTTGATTTCCCTACATTTGATGTTGCCAATTTTATTTTTATTTTTTTGTGTTTTATTACATTTGTTTTTACTATCATGAGAACTTCACATAAATTTATGGTCCTCAGTCACAGTTAGAAACCAAATAAGAAAGTATGAACCCTAAGTAGCGTAAGATCAAATAAAGTTGGGAGGGGGATGGGGTGACATTCAGTAGGAACATTACATACACTACAACAAAAATCAATCTTTTCTCAACAGAAATCAATAAATTAGAAACAAAAACACACACATACATATCAATTGAGGGGAAAACAAGTAGAAAACATGATACTGATCAATACGGCAAATCCCAACATGAAGGACAAAAAAAAACACAGATCCAGATTAAAAACACAACCAATCCGCCACTTAAGTTTCCAAGTGTTCAATAAAACTAACAAATGTATAATAATAATAATAATATGTACAAGAGAGATGAGGAGTCGGTCAATCATCTTTTACTTCACTATCGAGGCCTTAGAGCAGGCCTGTTGGAACTTGCTTCTGGGATTGTTCGGGGTTCAATGGGTCATGCCTACCTCTACTAGAGGTTTGATGGAAGCTTGGAGTGGTGGTCTAGTGGACGTCCAAGCTCGCGATTATTGGAAGGCGACCCCCCTGTGCGTGTGGTGGTGTTTGTGGCGGGAGCGGAACCGAAGTGGTGGTGTTTGTGGCGGGAGCGGAACCGAAGAACGTTTGACAATGAGAAGACACTTACTGGGGTGCTTAAATTCTCAATTATTACCACACTCTTTTGTTGGATGCATGGTAGATCTTGTAACTCCATGGGAGAAATGATTGATTTCCTAGGTTCCTTTGTTTTGGATCCTTAATTGATTCTTGTTTAAGGGCTGCCCCTCCCTTTATTTAGGTGCTTTCTAATACAATTTTTACATATAAAAAAATAATAATAATTGAAAAAAAAAAACAAAAAAAAGGAAACAAAAATTGGGCATACATAAAAAAAAATTGCTGAAGAGCAAAAAAGACTTTAAAAAGAAGAACCCGAGTCATGTTGCGACCCGGTTTTGACCCGAAAAATGGGTTTTGTGTGGTCTTAAGCCACCAAATTTTATGACCCGTTTTTTCTCTATGAGTTTTGGACCCTGACTCTCTTGTAGCCCGTTATATAATGACATCTAAGGTTTGGAGTGAGTTGAGAGAAAACGCAAAAAGAGAGAGAGTGAGAGAGCTAGGGTTTAGGGTTGAAACTTATAATCTTCTGATTTTTGCATAATGTGTCATGCAAGGTTGTGGGTATCGGTACAGTTCAATCAAGATGTTTGACGGTACAATGAGAACTTTGACTGACGTTATGTTCCAGAACTGAATAAGAATTTGATTTTCTTGACCAGGCTGGATTCCATCGGGTGCAGTTACAGGGGATGAAGGTGGAGTCACGAGGGTTTCGAAGGGTGCTCTTTTGGTGATGAAGGGACTGAAGCAGCATGGTTTATATGCTCTGCAGGGTATCACAGTTACAGGTTCTGCTACAATTCGTCCTCGGATCTGGATTTAGATACTACCAAATTGTGGCATATACGACTGGGCCATACGAGTGAGAGGGGGATGGATGTTCGAAGTACGTAGGGTCAGTCTACTTGGTGGTCAGAAAACCGAGAAGCTAGATTTATGTGAGCATTGTCTCTTCAGTAAACAATGCAGAGTGAAATTCAATACGGGAATTGTCAAGCCCCAATTTTCCATACCCAAATCGATACAGAAATCAAGGGTGAGGAAAGTTACATGTCAACGATTTCACCGTTAATCATTCTCTTTGTTCCTTACCTATCATGAAAGCTCCAAGGAAGAATAGTTGTAATAGAAGGTAAAAGATGGAAAGTGCGACCAAAAATAACATGGGATGAAGGCAAGGATGGTGATGGTGATGGTGATGGTGATGATGAATTTTGATTCTTATCACCATCGTTCAGAAATTCTTAGTATCACTAGCTCAAATGGTCGCAACAAAATCACTATGATGTTCAAATGGCTTCGAGAATATATATCATTGTTGAAGGCAGTGATCAGTCATGCCTCTTAATATGATTTAATATGATCAAGTGCGCAAAATGAAGGAAAAGGAATGGTGAAACTTCAGCAATTAACCCCATTAATTTGGCCATGAGGTGATATTCCATCAAGATCCCGTTTCCCTGCAGTCTCGGGCTCATGAATAAATTGCATGTGAATAAAGATCCTAACATATTTGGCATTGAGAGCATGTGCAATCACCCGCAAACCATGTGCATAAGGTAAGTCCAGAAAGTGATTATACTTTTTGTTGTCCATCTGGTATCAATATAAGGCCATTTTGATTGGTCATTATCTAACTATATCACTCCATAAATGATGGGAAGCATAGAATAGCAGAATATGTTATTGAGAGATAGATAGATATATATATATAGAGAGAGAGAGAGAGTAGATATAGTAGTAAAACATCTCCAGAATCCTAAAGGAACGAACCTATCAAAATCAGTACCACAACAAAGTATAACAGAAGCTTCCCAAGGACTTATCTAATAGTCCAGAACACCCATAATCTGGTTATGCAATCCACTTTCCAATATTCTCTCTAAAACCAATATGCACCCATAAAGCTAAATTTTAAACTAACCTAAGCAGTCTTCACCCTCCAACTTCCAGGTTATTACAATCATTCATACTCCATTCGAAGGCAAAACAGATTAATAGCAATCAATCACTTCGCAGGGAAACAATTCCAAAAGGCAAAAATTCATCTACTAAACTAACATTAAACAATCAAGCTGAACCGTAATACTACTCGATATAAACAAAAGAAAATGTAAATAATGTAGAATTAACACACACACACGTATATATATGTAATTGCATGTGTGTAAATATATATTTTTATATATAAATTACTCACTAACCTGTCCGTATCCTCCTCTAGGGCTTCCGCGTCGGCCGTCATACTCACCATCGTCCCTCCGTGACCTCTTAAACAGCGGGGCGGAGGCGACCACCGAGGAGGGGAGTGCCGTCGATCGCGGTAAGGGGGAGGGGGGCTAGGGCTCAATCGCCGCTTGTAATCCCTCTCTCTCGGCGGCGGCGGCGGTGACCGGTTCCGATCGTAGTAGTCCCCGCGACGTTTCGGCGGGCGGTCAAGGTCCCTATCGTCTCTTCTCTCTCAAGAATCTCTCTCTCTTCGCCTTGGTGGTGGTGGTGGTGGTGGCGGTGGAGGCGGCGGCGATGATTCTGTGTTGTCATTCGACTTGTATCTTCGGTCGAGAGATTCATTACTTCGGCCATTGATGAAAACCTAGAAAAGAAGTGGAAATGGAACGCGGATGGCTCAACTCGGATTGATTTTTTGAAGCCCTAGAGTGAGAGAGAGAGAAAGAGAGTTTGTGTGTGAGATAAATATAAAACTCACACAAGATACACAAGAAAGAAGTGGAAATATTTCATTTCGCAGCCAAAAATTACATTCAAGTCTCTTCTCTCACGTACACAACATGAAATTGAATTTGATCCGAATATGTAATTTGATAATTCATTTACCAATACGAATTCAATAATTTAATAGATAAATAAATTAAATATAAATTATAAGTAATTTGATTTGATAAAGAAATAATATAATATGTTATATTATATATTATTGACAGTGTATTCTTCTGTCTATAAAATATCAATATAAAAGAAATTATCACCATTAGATCATTAGATATTTAGACCGTACATGAACAAATATATTTTGAACAAACTTAAATGTTATATAGATTATTAAAATATTTTTATTATCATTTTCACCTCTTCTTCTTTTTTTTCTTTAAAAAAATTATTTTTTTTAAGTATTTTTTCTTTAACAAAGAGTAAATAATTTAATTTTCTTTTTATTTTTCTTTCATATTTTATTTGTTTTCCATAGCCATTTTCTCTCTTTTTTTTTTATTCTAATCAATGTTTTGATCTCTTATCATTAATTTTATATAAAATAATAATAATCGAATTATCGAATCGAATATCTCATTACTAACAAATTGGATATGAATTTATAATAACACACACACTAGTTTAAAGCACGTGTGATGCACTTTGATTAAAAATAGATTAAAATTTTATTATAATATTCAAAATAATCAAAACTATTATAACACATCCAAACATATTAATCAAAACACTCAAAATTATTTCGATTAATTTAGAAATTAGAAATAAAAAGAAAGGGTTTTGCTTGGGTAATTCTATTCTTTTAATTTTAAAATAAAAAAGAAAATGATTTTTATTGGGTAATTATATTTTTTAATTTAAAAATAAAAAAAGAAATGATTTTTCTTAGATAATTCTATTTTTTAATTTAAAAATAAAAAAAATAGTATACTGAAACTAAAAAAACCTCTTTGTACTTTTAATAGTAGAAAGTGTTTTGCTTGGGTATTCTATTTTTTTAATTTCAAAATCAAAAAAGGAAAAGATTTTTCTTGGGTAATTAAAAAAATAGTGTACTGGAACTAAAAAACCCCTTTGTACTTTTAATAGTAGAAAGGGTTTTGCTTGGGTAATTCTATTTTTTAATTTGAAAAGAAAAAGGAAAGAATTTTTTTTGGATAATTCTATTTTTTAATTTAAAAATAAAAAAATAGTGTACTGAAACTAAAAAACCTCTTTGTACTTTTAATAGTAGAAAGTGTTTTGCTTGGGTATTCTATTTTTTTAATTTCAAAATAAAAAAAGGAAAGGATTTTTCTTGGGTAATTCTATTTTTTAATTTAAAAATAAAAAAATAGTGTACTGAAACTAAAAAACCCCTTTATACTTTTAATAGTAGAAAGGGTTTTGCTTGGATAATTCTATTTTTTAATTTGAAAAGAAAAAAGGAAAGATTTTTTTTTGGATAATTCTATTTTTTAATTTAAAAATAAAAAAATAGTGTACTGAAACTAAAAAATCCCTTTGTACTTTTGTATTATTTAATGGTCTCAAGTATATATTATCTATGTAAGACGAACATTAAAACTATTAATATAATAAATATTTTAATTTGTAAAAGGATTTTACCCATCTTTATATATTAATATGTATATGGTCATCTAATTCTATTTATTCTTTCTCTTACACTTCATTCCTAATACAAAATCTTCCTATTTTTAAAATTTAAATAATTTAATTAAAAATAATAATTTACGGAGTTTCAAATCATTTAATTTAAGTAGAATTCTTTCTTTTTCTTAAATGTCTAAAGAATTTCAAATTCATTTAGAGTGGCTTAATTAGGTTAGAATTCCAATTTAGTTCACACTTTATCCCTAACACAAAATCTTCCTATTTCAGAAAAAATAGAAATAAAATTATAATTCTTATTTTTATAACTTTTCTAATTCTATTTATTCTTTCTCTCACACTTCATCCCCAACACACCATCTTTTAATTTTTAAAATTCAAAAAAAAAAAATATATATTATAATTATTATATATTGATATTTTTTCTAATTCTCTCACTAACTTCATTCCTACACATACTCTTAAAATATAATATTATTTAAATAAGTATTTTTTTTCTAATTCTATTTCTTCACTTTCTAACTTCATCCCTAACACAAAATCTTAAAATATAATATTATTTATTACACAACCATTATCAATTATATATAGATCTCCAAGTGCATTATGCATATAAAATCCAATCATGTTCTATTAGAATTAATATTCCGAGTTAGGCACAAAAAATTTACACCAAATATAGTTCTAGTAGTTGCATTAAAAGTAAAAAAAGAGACCATATATATATATCTGTGTATCCTACTTAAGACATACAAGTTGATTACCAAGAGAGGTGGTTAAATCTCTCTTGGTTAATTATATATATAAATATATATACACACACACTTCTACGTACCATAATTATTATTACATGTTGATCAATGATTACCAAGAGACACTGGACATGTTGTTCATAGATCATATAGACGTACATAAATGCAAATATATGCGTAATACGTACAGTGTATTTAATTAGTGCACAAACACACCAAATAAAAAGATTCATGTAAAACATACTGGACTAAGATGAACATGCAGGTATGGTAATTTAAGAAAATTACCTGTAAAACGTTTTGAAACTTTGTGAGTTTGGAAATTTTGTGAAGATTAAATCATCTAAAATCATCCGCTTCAAATTATTGAATATCTTGTTCTGCAATAATACAAGACCAAGTTAATTATTTATTTATATATATAAAGGAAAGGGTTTTGCTTGAAAAATAATTTAAATAAAAAAAATTTAGAAATTAAAAATAAAAAGAAAGGGTTAATAAAAAAGGAAAGGATTTTGCTTGAGAAATAATTTAAATAAAAAAGGAAAGAGTTTTGCTTGGGTAATTCTATTTTTTGATTGAAAAATAAAAAAATAGTGTATTGAAACTAAAAAACCCCTTCGTACTTTTAATAGTAGTATAGATATAGATAATACGTATGGTGTATTTAATTAGTACACAAACACACCAAATAAAAAGAATTCATGTAAAACATATTAGACTAAGATGAACATGCATGTATGGTAGTTTAAGAAAATTACGTGTAAAACATTTTGAAACTTTATGAAGATTAAACAGTCTGAAATCACCCGCTTCAAATTATCGAATATCTTGTTCTGCAATAATACACGACCAAGTTAACTGTTTATTTATATATATAAAGGAAAGAGTTTTGCTTGGAAAATAATTTAAATAAAAAAATAAATTTAGAAATAAAAAGAAATGGTTAATAAAAAAGGAAAGGATTTTGCTTGAGAAATAATTTAAATAAAAAAGGAAATAGTTTTGCTGGTAATTCTATTTTTTAATTTAAAAATAAAAAAAAATAGTGTATTGAAACTAAAAAACCCCTTCGTACTTTTAATAATAGTATAGATATATATATTTCTTTTCTTTTTGCCAAAAGGCCTAAAGGTAATTAAATAGTTAAAAAGTAATGATACACAAGTCGACTAAATCTATCGGACTATATAATAAATTAAATATTTTCATGGATATTTTCACATTGGATTCACAAAGTATTTGAGCTAAAAAAATCAATTGTGGAGGTGACATTGAACAATGTCAACAAAAAAAAAACTAATAATATTTTTATTTACCATATTTGTAATTTTTCTATTCAATTTTCATATTTTAACAACATCATTTCTTATATTAAACAATTCAAATAAATTGCAAAACTCTTGTACTTTTTATTCTTCGAGTAACAAATTCACAAATGAAATATCAATCCACTGTTGGAAGAAAAGTAGTTGTTCCTTTTGAAACTTTTTTTTCTCAAACTAAAATTTTTGTTTTCCAGAAAAAAATGATTGGATAAAAGAGAGATCATACTGGCTTAAGGTCGATAAATTTCTTTAAAGAAGACTTCAATAATTCTAAAGATTGAGAGAGTAAAAGAGAGAAATTGATGACTAAAGTGAAGGAGATGAAATGATTAAGATTCAATGTTTTCTTTTTTCTTTTTGATAATTTTTTATGAGAACAAGTTAACAAAAATATATAATTGAAATACAAAAAGATTTGAGTGGGGGTAGCCCTACCAGACTCTATGGCTCAACTGGTTCTCATACGTTATAGACTTAAAATTCTGACAAACTAAATTTGATGGGAGAAAATACAAGATATGACATTACGTGGGTACATTATTCTCACCCTCTGTCATCTGTGCATCTGTGCATGTATGGTAGCAAATGTGTCAATTAGTTGATGATTTAGCGTACGCGTGCTTCTATCAATTTAGGCAGAGACAAGACTTGAGCCACTTTGCTAGACCATCACCCTAAACTTTTTCACAAAGTAGACTATCCTCGTCATCTAATGACTATATATTATGATTAATGGTGATAAAGATTAGTTATTGATATAAAGGTTCATAAGTTAGATGGCTGGGATTATGTGAATGTGTCTGTTTTGGATTGTAATATGAAAGCAGAATTAGAAATGCGTATCAAAAAGCAAAATCAGCCAAATTACTCCATCAGATAAGAGTATTATGGCTACCTGAATACTATTGTATGTTATTCATGTAGGTTATATTGTTTAGTTGCTAGGAGTTAATATACATGGAACAAATCAATGCTACATATTATGAAACACTTTTTATAAGTAAGTTGCACCAATCCACTAAAGCCCCCATGGGGACTTGAACACTCAACCTTCCATTTGGAAGGATGAGATACCACTTGAGCAAAACGTTTTGTGGTACAGATTATCTAACATTTCTAGGAGCAAACCAATTATTTTCTTCTTTTTTTTTTTTACTTTTTTTTTTTTAATGTAGAACATCTATCAATACTTCAAACTTTAGTCAATGTATCTCAATTTCACACAAGAATGGAGAACATGTTATATGTATGAGTATTGGAATTTGTAGGATCTATCCCAGTGCACAAATGCAAAATGTAAAACTCCTAAAAACAATAACAAGCCATTGGTCTTTAAAGAGTTAAGGAAACTATGGAAAAAGAATGATCCAAATCTTTCGTGGAAGAGGAAAGATTATAATGAGTCAGACACATTGTTGTTGGATGATTCTCCATACAAGGCCTTGCTCAATCCTTCAAGCTCGTTGTTTCTATTTTAACTTTATTTGCATCAAGCCTCAATTTTTAAGTTCAATTTTGATAGTTTGATTCATGCCCTAGTTCTTATTTTTTATTATGTAAATATTATCATTTAGAGGCACACTGCAATATTCCCTTATTCATTCAACTACATTAACTTGAGCGACAATTTATTATGTATGGTGTCTTCCAGTATAATCTCTTTTTTTTTGTCTTCATCTTATTTTTGTTTATAAAATGTATGATGCTTTATATATATTCAGTAATTCCTTCCATTTGTACTCATGACAAATGCAATATGCTTTGAGCATTCGGATGAATCAAATCTGGTATATGGGTGTTGAATCACTCGATTGGGCCCTTGAAAATGATGCAAAACTTTATGATTAGAAATGTTAATTAGATGGCTAGATGATGCACTGTCCTCAGAAGTACAAGTGTGGTTACATCTAATTGATCGTTTCTCTAAAAAAAAATTATTGTGTGGTGTCTTCCAATATCATCTCTCTCTTTGTCTTCATCTTATTTTTGTTTATAAATGTATGATGTCTTAAATATATTCATTAATTTCTTCCATTTGTACCGGTGACAAATGTAATATGCTTTGAGCCTTCGGATGGATCAAATCTACTATATGGGTGTCAAATCACTCGATTGGACCCCAAAAAATGATGCATATACCTTTATGATTGGAAATGTTAATTAGATGGCTAGATGCTACACCATTCTCAGAAGAACAAGTGTGGTTACATCTAAATTGATCCTTTCTCTAATATTTTTTTTGTTGCACATTATGCTCATTAAAGATTAGATAGTTACGATGTTAAATGACTTAACTAAAGGTCCTAGAGGCAATCTTTGAGTATCTCTAGAAGATTTAGCTACTGCTAAAAATATATAGAAGTATGTGGAGCACCATCCATTCGGTCAAAATGCAATCAGTGATACAAGTACACATTGAGAATTCTATCAAAGAGTTTTGGAAGCAACCAGAGGATAATGTGATTATAAGCATATCTTCAATCTTGCTTATGCTTGCTTATGTCATGTATGAGCTTTTTTCTTTTTTTCCTTGCTTGTTATTATTATTTTTTCCTCTTTATTTTTTGCCCTTCTCATACTTTTTCTCTGGGGAGGGGTTTACATCATATACCTTGTCACGTTACTATGTCAAGCATAATATGCACATTTCTATACTAGTGTTGATACAATGTCCGGTGACAAGCCGGTGGTCATAAGACAATGTAAAGGAGCTGTTTACTTATTGGAGAACCCTCATAGGCCGAGGATTGATTTTAAGGCTTTTCATGTAAAACTTTTTACTGTAAAATATTTTTTTTTTATGTTTGGAAGTAATCCTGAAAATATTTTTCGAAAACCTTTTTTGGTATTTGGCTTTTGAAAATGTATTCTAGTGTTTGGCTTTTGAAAATATTTTCTAAGTAAAAATCAAAACTCTTATATAAAATTACTAGAAAACCTCTATCCATATGTAAGTTCTTCCATTTGTTAGGATTAATTATTTTATATGGAAATTAATTTTCAACAACTTATGTGCAAGTGGTGGTATTCTAGATTGGGTAACTCAAACCCCCACCGATACCACCAATCAATGGATCATTATCAAATATGCGCCTCGACACTACCGCATTACTATTTTCTCTAAGGATTATATTCTAGTTCAGTTTTGGGCACCCATCAGAAAAGAAATATGGTGTTTTCTTTTAACTTCAAACCAACCTTTTGATCTTACAATTGTTCTATCCCTCTATAGTAAGTCCAGGAACTCCCTCTTATGAAAGAGTTTTGAATCCTTCCCAACTATTAGGCTGTTCTACTGGTAATGGAACATGCGCCATTTGTAGTGGCTGCTGATTTTGAAGAGCAATCGCCACTCCTGTAGCTACAGCTTAAGTGATCATAGCTACCAAATCAGGAAGAAGTTCTACATTTTCGCCCTGGACATTGTCCTCGCCTTGAACATTGTCCTGACCCTAGTTGTGGTTCACATTCCTTCTCTTACGGAGTGGCATCCGAATAAAACCCCAATAATAGACTAAAACGTAAGAAGTACTACCTAGATTCTATTTATTAGAATACACAACGCGGAAGATACCCCACAATGGACCCTTAAAACCTAAGGACACTTGAACCTGGAATGCTCTGATACCAAATGAAATACCCCCACAAAATTTCACCAGTAAGGTGGCCAGTCTCATACACAAAAGCTAGTGATTCTAACAACTGATAACAACAAGCATAGAGGACAAAAGATAGAGTAAAATAAATTCTAAAAGCTGAATAGAAAATCCCACTGAATTGAAATATAAACATTAAATAACTAAGTACGTGTCTGGTAATACAGTTTGGAAGTCCCGTAACCCGAGGACCCCTTAACCAGAAAAAAACAAAAAAAACAAAAGTTTGCAACCCTAAATTAAAACCAATAACCAAAGTCTCTATAAAGTTCATGGTTTGAATTCTTGAAGACGAAGATAAATTCCTACCGTGAGACTGATGAGAAGAGATGTCTACCATAACCAACCCTAAAACTCTATCCTCGCGGTAGAACCTGTCTGAGACCTGAAATATCAACAAAGTGGGTTAAACCCACGAGCAAGTCTTATCTACTACATCCCAATCAAAGAACCAATATACATACCCACAGTATGAGGGACACAAGAGGAATATATAGATATAATATACAAGACCTTCTTTAACCAGTTCATGTTTTTAAAACAATAGTCATCTTTTACAATGTTCTATCAAAACCCTTATTATGCAAAAGTGAACACATTCTTTAAGTTCAAAAGAAATAAAACATAAACATATATAATATCAAGTTTAAACAATCCTGACATGTCACCATTTTTATCCTTTGATACCTTAATTGGTATAGGTATAAACTTACTGGTCATTCACTATCTAGTTTATGTTTACAGAAATAAAAATCATTTTATACATTGTCCCAACAAACCCTTATCATTCAACAATAAACACATTCTTTAATTTCAAAATAATGGAATATATGCATATATTTTATCAAGTTAAAGCAATCCTGACATGCTTCTGGCAATCGTTACATGCCTCCTGAATTTGAGATACCTTAATAGGTATTGGCAATCCTAACATGCCTGGAAATCCTTACATGCCTCCTTTATTTTTTTTAAATACTTTAATAGGTATTAGCAACCCTGACATGCCTGGCAATCCTTACATGCCTCCTTTTATTTTAGATACCTTAATAGGTATTGGCAGTCCTTACATGCCTCCTTTAATTTTAGATACCTTAATAGGTATTGACAATCCTGACATACTTGGCAATCCTTACATGCCTCCTTTATTTTAGATACCTTAATAGGTATTGGCAGTCCTTACATGCCTCCTTTAATTTTAGATACCTTAATAGGTATTGACAATCCTAACATGCCTAGTAATCGTTACATGCTTCCTTTAATTTTAGATACCTTAATAGGTATTGGAAATCCTGACATGCTTGGCAATCCTTACGTGCCTCCCAAACCAACTTGCAACATGAATATAAAAAAAAAGTGCACAATTATTTGAAATGCACAAGACATAAGAATTTAAATAATCGGATATCCAATCATCACAAGGAGACAACTCATTTACTTAAACTAAACCAAGTATATCATGGATAATTAAAATCTCAAGAATAAAATAGTTAAGACTGAAAAATTAACATGACTATCCATTATAAGATCAAATACCCAATTAAGCCCCTAATGCACTCAAATTTTTGAGGGAGTCTAAACCTAACTCTAATCTAGGTTTGCAGGTCTATTCTACTTCTAAGAACCATATTTAATCATTCTAGAATTTTCCAGAATTTGTGGGAATTAAAAAAATATTTTTCTAGTAAAAAGAAAATAAAACATAATTTGAGGCATACTTTTACAATCGATACAACCACAAGGGAAACTCATTTTCATCGAAAATTTAAAACCTAGGTGTATTTCATCCTTATAAAGTTACATGAATTTTTTTAGAATTTTTTGGAATTTTAAAATATTTTCTAAAATAAAAGAAGGTGAAAACCGAATTTTTAGACACTTCAAAAATCAATTGAACTACAAGGGAAGCTGATTTCGGGATGAAAATTTAAACCCAAAATCATTTAACATCCAGAAAGTTACAGTAAAAATTTGGCAATTTTGAAAGCATAAAAGTATTTTGTAAAAATGGTTTTTTCGTATTTCTAAGTTTTTTCCAAAATATTCAAAAATACAGAAAAAATATCAAAGCTATCTGGAATGGGCCCATATTGGACCCAAAGGTGGGCCACTATGATTGGGGCCCAAAAATCTCTTCCCCGGTGCCAGCCAGGTGCGTGAAGAAGTGCCCTACGCTGGGGCTGCTTCCCAGTGCGACAAGCAGCGCGCCCCTGGGAACTTTTCAGCGACAGTTCAGCCAACTCTGGCCATCGTTCGCCTCCATTTTTGCGCTGTTTATCTCCCCACAACGTCAGCTACCTATTGGTACAAAAAGCCCCATCCAAAATGTTTGCCTATGCAATCCACAACATAAAAGATACAAATTAACATTCTTCACCCTCCTAGACTCATGCTATTGCGATTCCATACGTATAACCCACTTATCATATATATATATATATATACATGTATATGCATAAACCTATTCATGTATAAATTCCTCACATATATTCAGTTGGCATAGCAGGTCTTACGAATTTAAATCAACAGAAAATAATATCAATTAACATACAATTAGATACACGAAATTTTCAAGAATAATTATAGACTCAAAACCTAGACTATGCATACGGATTCAAATGGGAAGAGAAGAATCAAACTTGCCTATTTGATGATTCAAAAACTCGTTCACCCGCTCGCTCCTTCACTCCCTTCTCTCTTTCATTTACTCTCTTGGTTTCTGTGCGTAAAGCAAACGGCTGAAACCCTAATTTCCTATTTTCTTTTCTCTTAATTATCATTATTCTATTATTGTTTTTCTAAAAACTAAATAAACTAAAAAAAATAAAAGAAATAAAATAATATAACCATAACCCTGACCCATCAACTTAAGCATATCCCTAGCTTAACCATTCCAGACCAGATTCCTCCCTAACCCAATCTAAAGTATTTAAAAATTTAAATCAGATAATACACAATCAATAAAACAATTCCATAAAATGATAAAAGAAATATAAACACAATGCAATTCACATGAAATAATAAAATGTATAAAGACCAAACAATTCACGTGAAATGATAAAAATATAAAGGAAAAGCAATTCACATAAAATGATAAAAATATAAAGGCAAAGCAATTCACATAAAATGATAAAATAATATAAGACATTTAAATTAAAGTAAATGACATCAAAATTCCTGGGTATTACACCAAGAGTAACAATGGGATCATTTTCTTCAAAAACAAGAAGAAAGAAAAATACCAAAAATCAGTAAGCAAAAAATGATGGGCAAGTATAAAAAGGAAAATCACATCAATTTATACTATTTAGTCCCAAAAGAAAAGTTCAATTCAAAGCAAAACTAATTAGGCACAAATTTGAGAAGAGTGCACAAAAAATGCAATTAGAAATAAAGTCACACACACACACAAAGGGAGGTAGGCAGTACACCCTCACACAATTTTAAGCCATTTACTTTTTTTGCCTAATAGAGACAGAAATAGAAAGAAACCAAGATATATAATGTGCGACCACCCCAGCCCAAAGAGAAAGTCAGGACTTCGGAAGACAAATCAATACTACATTTTAGAAATTCGAGTGAGTGTTTAAGCTCGCCCTTATTACTTGACCACGCAACCTTAGCACATTAAATTAACTTCCAGATAGTATTAAATGTTAAGCACGATTTACACTTCAACAAATGATGATTTTGTTAAGGGTCAAGAAGTTATTCTTTGCATTAGTACCTTAACAATTTTGCATTTCCCTTGCTAAGGATCAGTGAGTGTTTAATGTTCATTAATTCACTAATCTGTAGGGATATATCATAAATGGGCAATCAATAATTGTCTAAAAAGAGCAATAAATCTAACACAGTAAAACTTGTTGATAAGAACATAGATATTTTTTTAAAAAACTATTAAATCCACACTTGAAAGATGCAATCAACACAAGGTAAGTACAATCAACTTGCACTAAGATAACAAAGTCAAAAAATTAAGAACTAATATAAAAATAAATTAAATAGTCATATTAGTTTCAATCTCATTTCTCTTAGTTGTTCCTTCCTCTCTAGTATTATGCTATTAGTGTTGAGAATAGAGATGTTATATCATTTAAACTTATAACAAGAATTATCAAATTTCTTGGTTTCTAAAGACATTTACTTCTAAAAAAACTATTCGGACGGTTAATTGTTTCAGTACCGTTAAACCTTCAAGCCCAAATTGTTTCAATAATTTCGAGTTCTCCAAAATTTAGTCTAAGAATTGTAGAGTGCTCTAAGAGTAGTTTGATATCATTTGTACTAAATCATTCTCTTTCTTATTTCATTAATTTGTCACTTTGTAAGAGGGAAGAGATGAGGGAATAAAAAAACAAGTTTCCATTATTTGGTAGAAGAGAGAGGAAAAGGATGAGGATGAGAGAAGGGGTGAGCCATCCTTCTGGGCCCACCAGTTTACTTCCATCCAAAATGGA
Organism: Cornus controversa; assembly: GCA_026545225.1. Classification (NCBI taxonomy): domain Eukaryota; kingdom Viridiplantae; phylum Streptophyta; class Magnoliopsida; order Cornales; family Cornaceae; genus Cornus; species Cornus controversa. The sequence goes on along the minus strand of CM048853.1, from coordinate 13,839,478 downwards.
TGGAGTAGGAGAGATAAATTTGGATATTTGTTAGATGAAAGTGAAAAGACTATAGTATCCTCATTCAAATATTATAATTTATATTTTTAGAGGTATATTATTAAAATAATAATAGAATTCATTTCCTTCCCGTCCACCCAACCAAACAAAAGGAGGGACGGACACCATCCCTTCCCTAGGGATGCCTCATCAATCCCTCCCTTCCATCCATTATGGCCCTCTTACCAAACGAAGCATAAAAGTAGTTTCTTCTAGAGTATTTCAAAAATTAGTTTGTTCTCTCTCCTCGAATGTAAATTTATTAATATTGAGATTAAAGATCCTACATCAATTGTTCATTCCTCTCGAAAGTAAATTTATTAATTCTAAGATTAAGATCCTACAACATTTAAACACTACATAAATCTTTCTTTGCCGAGTCGAAGCAAGCGCCTGAACTCGAACACGATTCCTCACACTTATGGTTTTCGGGTATTATTATAAGGTATTCTATTTATTACGAAATAGTGATTTACCAACGGATTTCCACCAGCTATCAGGGTGTAGCTAATGGTTAGGGCAGAGTGCGCATTGGAAGCAAGCCAGCTAATTTTCTGGTTCCGGTTCCAGTTGCAGTGGTTGTTGTTGGCGAAGCTAAGGACTTGAACCCTTAACTTCCCATGTAGGAAGAAATACCACTTGAGTTAATGGCTTGGTGGTATAAATAATAGACATTTAATTTTTAAAACTATTGATAATTGTTCAACTTCTGTCAAACCGTCACACTTAAATGTTATAAAATTTTCTTATCTCTGTGTATCAGCGCTCCAAAAGTAGCACAATGTAATTTTTACTAAATCCTTTTTCCTCTTTCTTCAATTGATATTCACAAAAGAGGAGAAAAAAGGTCACACTTTACAAGAGTTATCAATAATTTTGGTATCTAAATACATACATAAATAATGAATTTTTACTTCTAATAACATATTTCATGATTCAGATGCATGAGATAGTTTAAAATATATAAGTAACAAAAGTAGTAGAGAGAGAGAGATTGAACCTAGAAATAAAAAATAAAAAAACTAATATAGATGATATTCCGTGGTGTATGTTGTTTGCTGATAATATTGTTTTAGTTGATGAGACTAGAGAAGAAGTTAATGCCAAATTGTAGGTTTGGAGAGAAACTTTAGAACTAAAAGTGTTTAAGATAAGTTGAAATAAAACTGAATACATGGAGTGTAACTTTAGTAAATATAGAAGGACAAATGAGGATGTAGTAGGGATTGAGAATTAAGAGGTATAAAAAAGTGAACATTTTCGCTATTTAGGCTCAATTATTCAAAATGAGGGAGAAAATGGAGATGACGTTAATCATAGAATCAAGGCAGGATGGGTTAAATGGAGGGGTGCATCTAATATATTGTGTGATAGGCGTATCCCAGCTAGGCAACAACATTTGCATAAAGTGAGTGTCGCAGAAATGCGAATGTTGAGATGGATGTGCGGGAAGACTAGAAAGGATAGATTAGAAATGAACACATTCGAGAGATGGTTGGTGTAGCACCAATTGGAGATAAATGAGGGAAAATCGGTTAAAATGATTTAGACATGTGCAAAGAAGACCTTTAACTGCGCCGGTCAGGAAAAGTGACATAGTCCAAATTGAGGGCAATGCTAGGAGAATAGGAAGACCAAATCTAACATGGGTAGAGGTAATAAAGAAAGATATGATAGCATGTGGATTAACTAAGGAGACGACCTTAAATAGAGCGGAATAGGAACATCAAATTCATGTAGCCGACCCCAAGTAATTGGAAAAAAGGCTTGGTTGTTGTTGTTGTTGTAGGAAGAACTAAACCATAAGTAGCATAATGGCAAGTAAAAGTTCCAATAAGAACTCTAATAGAACCATAACAATGAATGATTCAATTTGCATATCAGATGCATGAGATAGTTTAAGATATATAAGTAACAAAAGTTGTAAAGAGAAAGAGAGATTGAACCATGTTAGTTGTGGTCGACCTTTTTGTTTGCAAGTTTCTAAATTCTCTAATTCTGCAATTTGGCCACCACCAAGAGCTAATTTTGATAATCTGAGCCCATATTACCATTCTATAATAAGAGCCCTTATTACAATTTGTACTATTAATCCAAAAAAAATACCAACCAACAAGAATATCTAAAAGGATACTCCATTAAAAGAGAAGAAGGGAGTTGATAATGTTGAAATAGTTAAACAACTGAACAAACGCAGAATCTTCTGAATTAACCCCTGTAATTTGAAATAACATATGCTGTGAAGCTTATTGTAGGTTATATTCTGTGAGAAGCTAATTGTTTAATGAGAGATCCTTTTAAGCCTAACATCCTCTGATCTCCTTTAATGAAGAAAAGTCTTTGTACTTGTTTAAATACATCCTCTTGGTTCTTTTTATCCAAAGACTATAAACTGACACAACTAATAGATTCTTATATAGATGGACACCATAAGGCCTCTAATAAAGATCATTTTAAACCTAACAGCCTCTGTACTCTCCTTCTTTTATTAAGAAAAGTCTTTCAGGTTGTTTTGATAGTCCCCTATCTCTTTTCATCCAAGGATAATAAACTGATGTGGCTAATAAATTCTTGTAGATATAAATTAATGATTAAATTGAACTAAGCAAAACTCAATAACCACTCGAGATTTGAATTTGTAAATAAAGAAAAGACCTAATCATCCCCCTCTACGTCTGGGTCTACAACTATGAATTCATCTGGGTTCTTCCATATAGCAACTCTAACCTTTTGAGTTACGTCCTAGGCCTAAAACGAAAAAGAAGAATATATTAACAAGAAACAACAACAATAACAAAATTTTCAAAAAGAAAACAATAGCAGCAGTAACAAACACCTCTTTTGAGAATTACATGACAAAAATATTATGAAATATTAAACAAAATACAAAAATAAAGTTACATAGGGTTCGGGGTTCAATAGTTTCAATATGGTTAAAAATTCACACATTAGTGATTGCGAAATTATCAGTTAAAAACACAGTTTCAATATGGTTCTTCCATTGTATATTTGTAACCAATTAAAAACATAAACATAGTTGCTCACTTATGAAGAAATTAAATTTTTTAAAATCTCATGTGAGCAGTCACAAAACTCATCTTTTTGTAAAATTGTCTTATGCATCACTAGTTTGATTCATAACACATTTTGAAAGAAATTTAGAAACTTAAAATGTTTAGGATGCATTTTTGAAACTAGAAACCTCAAATTTTGCAACACCACCTGACAATATGTCCTAACATAAGAGAGAAGTATTTCCATCCCCTTCCTTAATCCATCCAATCCTCCACTTTTCCTACAACAAATCTTTTCTTCCAAACTACTACTCCTATCTCACCTTTCAAAAAAAATCCTCTGATCCACATCTACTCTAGTGATTTAAATTAGTCCTCTACCATGTCAATTAAATCAATCTTCCAGAAGAGATCATTCTTAAAGAAACTAAGATCACCAAACACCTCTTTATTGGACGCCATTAGATTAAATTCAATTACAAAGTCTCTTCATGAAATTATCACCTTCCCATCCTTCCAGTATAAGTTCAGTCCCCCATCTAACCCCAAGGATTGATGAAAGGTAAACTGCTCAAACACATATTGTCAAAGGTAAAAGGCACCATTTGTGAAAAATAATAAATAAATAAATAAATATATATATATATATATATATATATATATATATATAGAGAGAGAGAGAGAGAGAGAAGAAAATAGGAAAGTTGTACGCTAAGAAGATAACCTTCTAATCAAACAAACTAAAATTACTATATAAGAATTTTAATTTTTTTTTACTCTATCTGACTTAAAAAGACCAAAATTACCTAATTTTTTAAACCACATATCGATATGCAAGAAACATTCAAAGTATTTATTATTAATACGATAAAATAATAAATAAAGAACAGAGAAACAAAGACATACCATCTGATGAGTCAGCCAAATAGGAAATGCTGCATAATGGGGACCTTCTCTAACACTTCCACCTTATACATCTTCAGCATTCCACTATTCACCTTATTCCAAGTCGCCACGCCACTAATATCAACCAACAATGGCAAGTGCTTAGCAAACGACCCCTTCACTTTCTTAACGAAGGCAATGTGCAATGCCTAAAAGATAAAGATACTTATTCAAATAGTTCTCGAGTAGATCCTCATTATGAATTGACTTGGGTTTCATGTATTTGTGGCCAATCAACTATGACGACCTGAATATAAATGGTAGAAAATGATAATCATGGAATCCCCAAACACCATGTGACCTTGCAGGTTCGAGACAATACACCAACTGTAACTTTCTCATCAATTCAAGATACCTAACAAAAACCCTAGACACAACAGCTTGGTAATCCTCTTCTATGATAACCCCTAACCTTGCTAGATAATACAACCAAGTAGCAAAATTGGTTTCATGACTTATACCATAATCAAGCTAGCTTGAATTCCCAAAACTGTCAGTGAAGTAAGGGACGAGCTCAACAGTGGCAGATCAAAGATTGTCTGGGAGTAATTGGAGCATAAACGACTCGACATTGTCGACCATGTGATTGTGCCTAGTTCTGTATGCAAAATTGTCGTACCGGGAGGATTGTGGGAGCGGAGATCCCTATTTTTGTGGAGTATTAATGGAGGCCGATTATTTGCTCTGAATGTCACAGTTTTAGGCATAATGGCACAAATTGTCATAGGAGGCAGGAAGTGGAGGTGGTAGTAGTATCTACTCTAGAGGTTGCGAAGGATGTGGAGTAAGAATAGGGGAGGACCACAACTAAGAAGGCAGCAATAATTATCTCAGATGTTGTGAAGGATGTGGAGCAGGAACAGGGGTGGACCACAGGAGCTAGGAAGGCAAGTGAGATGACCAGAGTCATAGTGGTGTTAGCCAGTAGCAGATAATATCACCGAATAGGTTCCAGGTCCTGGGTATGCTGGGTAATATGGATGGGGTGGATAATGCTAAACAGGTTGCAGGTCTGGGTTACTCTAGTTAGAACCATTCCACTAAGGACGATGGTGACATGAGTGAATTGAGGCAGAATAGACTTGAGCAGTATAATGTTTTGGCCTAGGTTAGTAAACTATCTTTAGATAAACTAAGAAATGATATGGGTATGCCTGCCAAAAGTTTGGATAAGCCTGTCAAATTATTGAAGCCTAAAAGAGGTGTTATGATTCCCCTAAAACTGGAGTGGGGGATTGTAATTGACTGTGTGCCTAGTTGAGTTACCAATTATTTGCTTGGTTGAGACTAAGATCAAAGAGCAAAAGAGCATAAGATGAATACTGTTCTGTAAGCTATTGCCAATGGATGGAGTCTATTTCATAAGGAGAATTTAGGTTGCTTGGAATGCTAGCAAGGTGTAGGTGACTGTCTGTCAATCTTCTAACCAATTAATTCACTATAAGGTGGAATTGTTGGATGAGACTGTCAAATGTATTGCTACCTTTGTTTATGGGGTTTATTGCACTATTGGAAGAAGGACTTTATGGAATGATATTCAGTATCTGGCAATCAAAACTAGAGATGAACCATGGTTCTTAGCTAGGGACTTTAATGCAGTTAGATGTCAACATAAAAGAGTTGGAGGTACAACTGAGTGGTCAGAAACCATGAAAGAGTTTGGCTATTGTATTCAAGAAGCTGAACTATCAGATTTAAGGTATTCTAGGCTAAAATACACTTGGACAAATAATAATTTTTTAAGAAAATTGGATAGAGTTTTGGTGAATGATTGCTAGCTCAATCACTATGTAGGTTCTGAAGCTATTTTTGAGCCTCCTAGCATTTCAGATCATGCTTTGGTTATTCTGAAGGTGCCCATATCCCAACAGAAAGCTAAGAAACCCTTTAAACTCAATAACTTTTTAATGGATCACCCTCAATTTGGCCCAATTATTACTGAAGTGTGGTATAGAAATGTTCATAACACTCTATGTTTCAGATCACTCTGAAGCTGAAAATGGTGAAAATTGAGCTGAAGAGATTGAATAGTTTCCACTATTCTGATATATCTAAAAGAGTTAAGGAGGCTAGGGAGGAGCTACATGCTAACAAGAGGATTTTGGAAGAATGGCCTCTCAATTATAAGTATTAGAAGAAAGAAGCTAGAAGTCTGCAAAAATTTCAGAATTTGGCAAATGCAGAGGAATTGTTCTATCAACAACAATCCATAGTGCAATGGCTTCACATTGGGAATAAAAATACCTCCTATTTTCATAAGATTGTTAATCAAAGAAGAAGGACCAACAATATTCTCTCAATCACTACAGATGATGGTAAAAGGTTAGATCAGAAGGACCAAGTGACAAATGAAATTGTTACTTTTTACAAGAATCATTTAAGTTGCCATGAGGAGGGGGAAAATGTGCCAAGTTTGGAACAATATGTGCAGAATCCTATAACCATGGAGCAAAGTCAAAAGATGCAACTACCTGTGACTGTAGAGGAGATTAAAAAAATAGTGTTTTCCTTAAAAGATGATAAATCAGTAGGGAGTGATGGATTTAATGCCCTATTTTATAAGAGGATGTGGCATGTGGTGGGGAATGATGTTGTTAGAGCTGTTAAAGCTTTCTTTGGTTTCGGAAAGCTCTTAAAGGAGGTCAATTCAACTATTATCACCTAGGTCCCTAAGGTGAATAAACCATCATATGTGGCAGATTTTAGGCCTATTTCATTTGCAACATGTTGCATAAATGTATTGCTAAGATCATTGCTTTCATTCCAGGGAGGACTATTACTGATAACATATTGTTGGCTCCTATGTTACTCAGACTCGGGTACGAGTGTCAGACATGGGTGCGTGTCTAGGGGTCGGATTTGTTTATTTATCAAATTATAGGACACGAGGACACATATTAGAAGTGTCCAAAAATCAGACACGGGTACTTGGACACGGCATAGAAATCATTTTCTCTGAAATTGAAATACCAAACTCAAAAAGATGAAACTTAAATTTGTTTTTTTTCCTTTTTTTAAATATGTGTAAAAAAGAAAAGTAACTAAATCTGTGTTAAAGTAAAAAAGGTGTAAAAATTTTAAAAGTAAAAAAAAAGATGTTTAAGAAAGTACTCCGTAACTTCTTGTTGGAATGCAGTCAAAAATATTACTTATGGCTAAACTTATAAGTAACTAGAGTAAAGTTTTTGAAAATGGTACAGCAAGTAAAGTCAAAGCGTGGTACACCTAGATGGTTTCACCAAAAATAAATGTTAACCATTGATTTGTTAACACATGGAGCTAACTTCTATCTAATTTTTGAAGTGTTTTATAGTTGGTTCGTTAACACGTGCAGTAACCCTCATATATTATAGTAGGTTTATAACATACGTCATAGGGTTAGGCAAAAATATGTACATTATAATATATGCGTGAAGTACATGCTCATCAGAAGATATTAAGTTACAAATTCTAAATGCGTTGAGCTTCCAACAAGGGGAATTACCTGTGCAATACCTTGGAGTCCCCCTTCTTTCTTTGAAACTTAAGGCTGAGCATTATGAGTCCCTGGTTCATAAGATTACAGGAGGAGTCCAATTATGGACTAGTAAGTACCTTTCTTTTGGGGAGAAGATTGCAACTAATTAATGTTGTCTTGTTCTCTACTTAAGTGTATTGGGCATCAACTTTTGTGCTTCCTAAAGTTGTTATGAAGGAGATTAGTGCCATAATGAGGAAATTTATGTGGAAGGGGCCTGATATGAGGTTGGGGGGGGGGGGGGGTGAAAAGATTGCTTAGATGGATGTGTGTCATCCTATATAGGAGGGTGGTTTAGGTATAAAAGATGTCATTATCTGGAATACTGCAGCTATGGCCAAGCATGTTTGGAGAGTGGTGCAGCCAAATTCCACCTCTCTTTGGGTTGTTTGGGTTAACCAACATCTCCTAAAGGGTAGAAACTTTTGGAGTATTAAAGTCCTTTCAGATTGTACCTGGACTTGGAGGAAGATTTTAAATCTTAAGGGAAAGGTCACAAGTGTCATAAAGCATCAGATTACGGATGGGCAATCTACATCCTTGTGGTATGATTATTAGTTGCCTAATGGGCCTTTAAATACTCAATTCCATAGAAGGATGATAACTAATTCAAGTTTGGGGGAACATGTTAGGGTTGCAATCGTTATTCAGAATAATAGTTGGCATTGGCCTTCTACAAACACCATGGAGTGGATGAACCCTGCGAAGTAGTATTACCAGAAGGTTTTCATTCTTGTACTAATGTTCCAGACAAAGTTCTATGGTTGGGTGAATTTTCTATTAAGTTTGCTTAGGAAGAGTTAAGGCACAAACTGAGGCCAGTAAACTGGGTAGATGTTGTGTGGTTTCCTACTGCCATACCTAGGCATACATTCATGTTGTGACTTGTAATTCAGAACAGGATTTTGACTCAGTATAGATTGATGCAATGGGGGACTGTGATTACTGATACATTTTTTGTAGAAGCAGAGTAGAGGACAGGGATCATCTTTTTTTTTATTGTAGCTTCACAAAAAAGTTATGGAGAGATCTATCCAGTAAGTGTGCTTTGCAGTGGCCAAACTTATGCTGGGATGGTCTTATTCAGTGGGTTGTCTTAACATTAAAAGGGAAGACATTGATTTCCATTATAAATGAACTTGTGTTGGCTGCTACTGTTTATGAGGTGTGGCAGGAAAGGAATAAGAGGCTTTTTTCTAATGAGTTTCAAGATTTTGAGACCATTAAGGCTGGCATAATTCAAGTGGTCAGAAGTAGGATGATGTCCATGAAGAATTTTGCTAATTCCTGTGCAAATACTTGGATTAAGGATGAGTGGAAACTTCTAGATTTTATTTTTGTTAATGGGTATAGTGTGTTGGTTTGATTACTTGTGTTATGATGTGGATAATTGGAGGGAGTGTCGTTGGGCTATGGGGGATATGGTCAGATTCTATTGCTTGATGGTTGATAATCTGATGTGGTTTGAATCTGCATGCTATTATTGGTTGCTGTCTCGTGAGAGTGCTCTTGGGCTTATAGGGAACTATGGGATAGTTCTGTGGTTTTGCAGGTGCACTGGTTGCAGGCTGTTGAGGAAATATGTTTGGGTGGGTTGGCAATTAGATCCTTGGCAAAAGAATCATGTCTTGATTTCCTGGGGGGTGGAGGGTTGGAGGAGGAGCTGTTGCTTGGAGCTTTCTCTATTTGTATTGTGGCTTTGCAGGTGTAATGTGTGGAGGTTGGTTGAGCAATTTTGCTGGGGGATCAGCTTGTAGATCATTGGCAGTAGAGTTATGCTCTATTTTTTCGGGTGATGGAGGGGAGGAGCAGTTGCTGCATGAAGCACCTTCACCAGTTTTGTGTGTATTATGGCTTTGCAGTTGCAATGTGTGGAGGGTGGTTGAGCAATTTTGCTGGGGGTTCGGCTTGTAGATCATTGGCAGTAGAGTCATGCTCTAATTTTTCATGTGAGGGAGGGTGGGGGGAGCAGTTACTGCATGTAGCACCTTCACCAGTGTTATGGCTTTGCTGTTACTATGGCTGGAGGTTTGCTGTACAATTTTGTATACTGTACAATTTTGTGGCTTTGCTGTTTCACCAGTTGGGTGGCTTTGCTGTTGCTGGTTTTGTGGCTTTGGAGGAGGAGCTGTTGTGTGGGCATCTACCAGTCTTTGCTTCCCTATATGAACCAGCTTGTTAGATATGTGAATTAGGGTGTATGGTGCCAGTTAGTTTTCCTTTGTATAGTTTTGTTGGATTTATTTTGTTGGTTTGTTAGTATTGGTTTGTTTTGGTTCTTATCCAGATGGTTGATTTGGGGTTTCCATTTTGTTCCCCTTGAGGTATGCCCCTTGTCAAATTGTATATTTGACTTTTGTTGGAATAATATAAGCCAAATCCCTTACCTTTCAAACAAAAAAAAAATGGCCTTTTGTTTTAAATGATCAAGAAAAGCCCAAATGCCACTTTCCAAGTTCAAACACTACATATAACAAATATATGCTAAACAGTGGTTCAGTTCTTCATACTAATCAAACAATTTACATAAATGTAGTGATACTAAACAGAATTTCACTTTTGAAACTATCAACTTAAAAATATTATGAAACATATTATTCATATGCAGATACACAGAGTGATAAATTCGTTAGCTAGAAAAGAAAAAGAAAAAGATTTTTCCCTAGCAACCCACATCATATTTAAAATTGATCCATATGACCATAGTATTTTAGAAGGAAGAAATTCCATTATCTTTAGTAAACAACATTTGATGAGTAAACCCCAATTCATCTCCACAAACAAGAACCACAAAAAGTTCAAGGAAAACACAAATCAAATCTAAATAATAGGCGCAAAATACAAACTAGCATGAATCTAAAAACAGTAATATCCATATTGTCCAATTATGCATCTTTGACAATCGTCTTGCAAGAGCGTGTATACAGCTTGCAACAACAGCTCGAGGATGAATCGCAGACGTGGTGACCAAAATTTTTGCAAAAAAATAGATCATAAAATAAAAAGTTCGGTATGTGGCATTATTATTGTTCTTATGGTTCAGATCTACCCATATGAGCCAGGATCCTCTGTTGTGAGATCCTCCTGTCGTGTTAAAATGTCAACAGCTAAATAGGTTATACTAAAGTCACACAAGTAAAGAAACCTAATAAAAAAATAATATAACCCCTTCCAACACTAAATTATTGCAATATATAATTTTCTAAATATATTTTTGTGTTTTCTTCACTTAAACTTCAACAACTTTTCTATAAATTGAATTTTTTTGATGAAATCATTTCTTTTAGAAAGATAATTATGAGAGCTTTAATTTGAGTACCACTTAGACTATGTTACGACTTAATGTTTTTTAAATAAATTTATTTAAAATCAACGCATTTACTTCATAAATAAACAACATATTTTCCTATTTCAGCAACTTCAATTCTATTCTTAACTAAATTAATTCATCTCTCTAAAACTCAATTTAAAAATTTAAATATATTTTAGAAATAATATATGTATATATATATATATATATATATATTAGAATTTATATAGATTTAGCATACTTAGGAATAAAGTGAAAATTTATAAAAGTAAAATATAAAAAAAATTATTTATAATATTATTTTATTACTTTTCTTTTCTTTTTAAAGAGTTATAATATTATTATAAACTTAATAAAAAAATATTATAACTCTTTCCAACACTAAAGTACCATAACTCTTCCCAATACAAAAGAAAAGCAATATAATAAAATTTTAACTTATTTTATTACTTTTCTTTTCTTTTTAAAGAGTTATAATATTATTATAAACTTAATAAAAAAATATTATAATTCTTTCCAACACTAAAGTACCATAACTCTTCCCAATACAAAAGAAAAGCAATATAATAAAATTTTAACTTTTTCAAAGAGAAAAAAAATAAAATAAATAATATTATAAATTTTATTTTTTTTTATATTTTCACTTTTATAAATTCTCACGCTAATTCTAAGTGTGTTAAATCAATATAAATTCTAAAATCTATAAATATTTATTTAAGGGAGACAATGTTAGCACTCTCATTTTCTCCGTTTGCGCTCTCATCTTAAATTAAATGACATTTCTAACCTTAATTTCATAAGTGAATGATTATTGTTTTTCAAATTATACAACTACTCTTTCTGATATCCCCTCCATGTCTCCAATCTTTAATATTTTCGGTATCTTTTGACAAAATAAAAAAAAATTACCCAAAAAAAAAGAACTCAAAAAATACTTATCTCTTTCTATATAGACAGGACCCAAAAAAAAGTTCTCTATGTTGAAAAAATTATCTCTTTTGACAAGACCAAAAAAGAAAAGTACCAAAAAAATTATTATCTTTATTGAATAAATTATCTCTTTGGACAGAAAACAAAAAAAAGGACCAAAAAGAATGTTATCTCTGCTGAATAAATTCTTTTTTGACATGTTGTTAACTTCTCTACATCAAAAGTTTGTTGTATGTAAAATTTACATTTAACGGGTGACCACATGACCTTTTAGCAATTCACTTGCTCTAGGTAGTCTACTGCCCCTTGTTGTACATCTTACTCTCATAAGTCAACCAAGTCCATCTCTTGGGCTCAAACTAGCTATTGTAACCCTTATGGACTAGTGTGAGTGGGCAGGTGCGAAGATAGACACTGGGCTGAGCTACCACATTGACAGGGTACAAGGTGCTCAATCCCGCATTACCTGGGTGTGGAAAAGGGGATGTGCTTATATGTAGTATGTTCTCTTTAAATGGTATGAGGCCTTTTGGGGTAAAACCCAAGAGCAAAATCGTGTGAGCTCAGGCCCAAAGCGGATAATATCATACCATGTGTTGGAGCGGGGTATTACAGTTGGTATTAGAGCCTGACCCAGCCGGAAGTGTGTCGATGAGGACATCGGGCCTCGTAGGGGGTTAGATTGTAGTAACCCTTGTAGACAGGTGTGAGTGGGCGGGTGCGAAGACAGAGACTGGGCTGAGCTACCACACTGATAGGGTACAGGATGCTCAATCCCACATCACCTGGGTGTGGAAAAGGGGATGTGCTTATATGTAATATGTTCTCTTCAAATGGTACGAGGCCTTTTAGGGTAAAACCCAAGAGCAAAACCGTGTGGGCTCAGGCCCAAAGCGGACAATATCATACCATGTGTTGGAGCGGGGTATTACACTAGCATTTTTTAAAATTTTGATTTTAGATTTCCTTTTTTCTGTTTGTGTTTCTATGTGTCTCGAGTTTTTATTATTTTTTTCTTCTCTTTATGTTGCATGCCATATGAAAAAGAAAATAAAGTTCTTTCCTGTGCCTCACAGGTTGGAGCTTAAAGGTAACAAAAATTTCCTCGGACAATTTTTGGAGTTCAAAAGGAAGCAAGATGATATCCAGGCTTTGAGAATATCAAGAGATCAAAAATTAGTCCTCTGATCATCCAAAAGTCAAGTGTGTTTGGTTTAGGTAATTTCCTACTATTTGTTGCTTTCCCTCATATTTGATCATTATGCTTATGTGATGAAATATATCAATTTGAAGAGAGGAATTAGAGGCACAGATTTTGGGATTAAGAGTTTACTTGAGATTCTTAGACATGAAATGTGTCATATATGTCAATTTTTGGGTTTCATGTTCAATTAGTTGGGCATTTCTCATTTTTTGAAATTGAAATGATTTTACATTGACAGTATTCCACTTGTAAGCTATCTCACATCATAAAAGTAAGAGAGGTGAGGGAATTGAGCTCTCTATAAGAGGCCCTGTCCTAACTCTTAGCCTGAATCCATTGTTTATGGTTTGTCTATGGAATTTTGTGATAATGCTTCAGAAGAAAAAATTGAAAATGCAGATGATTTGCAAAATTGTGTGATCTAGTTGGATCTTAACCCATTGGTAGTTCTGCACTGCTCTGCCAAGTCGGTTAAATATCCTTCATTCTGCTCGAGCTACTGGTTTCTCTCTAGCATGCCATAAAGTCTATTTTAGTAGATTAGTAGCCGAGGCCAAAGAGGATTTATTAAACTCGTATTCTTGGATGCTGGTTAGCACTTGACACTTTCGCAGGCCTTACCTATGCATGAAACCCATTCCACTCATCATTTATATTGTGCATTTTTATCATGTTCGATCTAGTAGTTTAAATTGGTGGAGAGGGGAAGGGGTGTAAATCATTGGTGCTATACTTGTTTTTTTGTTAGAATTTTTATTATTTGGGTAATTAGTGCTTGTGTTATTTTTGTAATTGCTGCTTACACAATAATATAAATAAATGGGCTATAGAGTTATCAGTCTTATTCTCCAACTCTTTTTCTTACGCCTCTCTCTCTCCAATCTCCCCCCTCCCTCTCTTTATTTCTCACCCTCTCCTTCTCCCTCCTTCCCCCTCTCTCTCTCTCTACACTGAAGTCAGGGTTTGTATGGTGACACAAGCATTGGTATAGTCAGTTTGAGCCAAAACTGACATGGATTGATTTGTCTCCTAATTCTAAGACTAGTAGTAAATTTTTCAAGTTTTTTATAATTATCTTGATGGTTTTTTTTTGGCTTTTTGAAGTATTTCCAGAAAAATAGGTCTCATGTTTGTGATATACCATTTGGTTACTTTTGGGCTGGACTATTTTTTGTATTATTCACTGCTATGGGGTGCACCTAGGCCATGTTTATCTCCTTGAGTTCATTGCATCTTGATTGTAGTACGAAGATTTTTTTCCTTAGGTTGGAGGGGTGACTACTATATCCCTGTATTTCTCATATTGAGCTTGTTGGATTTTTCCTTCTTATTGTGTCTGGTTGCTGGTTTGCAGCATTGTTAGCTTATGGAGTCACTTCAGGCATGTTTCGATTTTTTTAGAGCTGGTGTTCATATCTCTGTGATATCATCCTTGGTTTTCAACTTCTATATCCTGTTAGTACTGCCCTAATGGCTATGTAGACACATCAAAGGTGAGTGCAATTCTACTAGTAGTGAGGCAAGGGAATAGAGTTGTGTATAACTCTTGCAAATAATATATCCCTTCGGATTGATCTAGTAACGTTGGACGGGAGCAATTATTTGACTTAGAAAATATCAGTACAAGCTTTTGGCTTGGATGGATACTTGATAGGGCAAGTAAGAAGTCGAAGCAATCTGACCCTTTTCATGATCACTTGGATGGATACTTGACAGGGTAAGTAAGAAGCCGAAGCAATCTGACCCTTTTTATGATCACTAGTGATGTCCAGGCGTGTTGTGTTGTGATAGTAGTGTGAAGTTTCATGGTTAATCGAGAAGGAATGAGTATATAATTTTTTAGTTGGCCTCAATATAGAGTATGATTAGATTTAAATCCATTATCTTTCTTATGACAATCTTTTGTATATGTTCAGACCTTGACGTAAGATATATCTGCTTTTGTCACTCCTCCTCAAAAGCTGAGGCACGCTAGAGATACCTGTTGGAAATGTCATGGTTAGGACAAGGTGTTGGAAGGTCTGTTGGTCGTATGCTTGAGCTTTTAAAGGTTGTATCTCATCCCAACATTGTGGATACTGTAGAAGAGATGCAGACATTTCAATGATTGATGGCTTTGCTTGATACTCTATCTCAAGGTTGTTAGGATCAAGGTTCAACACAGGATAGACTTGGGGTTCCATTGGATTGGGATCAAGGATTATAAGTTTCTCACTGATTCATCATCTCCTACTCATCTCCACCATTTCCAAATGGATCCCCATGAAAACTCTCCTCTTGACAAGTAAGAACCACTGCCAAAAACCCCATCATCCTCACCACCACAACCCCACGCCACTGCTACAACTACAATGGACCCACCGCCTTCTTGCCACCTGCAACATGGTCTGAAGTGTCTCCACCACCCACCTACCACCCCATATGCGCCCCAACCCTCAATCTCCCACCAAACTCCAACACCAACATCCTCGTCCCTATCCCACAACCCCAGAAAGTCCCCATCGTCTCTCCTCCCTACCAATTACAAACCCCAACCAAGAAAAACCACGCCCAAGATGACCTTTGCCACTTCCACTTCTTCGATTCCAACAACAATTTCCTCTACTTTGTTGTTGCCCTTAGCGGATCTATCCGCAGCCACAAGATCTCTGATTCTTACCACCAATCCACCAAAATCAATTCAATTATGTCCATCATCAAAACCCTAATTCAATCCGTCAACAACATTCTTCCGCTCCCACAATCCTCTCGGTACGGCAATTTGGCATACAGAACTTGGCACAATCATATGGTCGACAATGCACATTTGTTTATGTTCTAATTCCTCCCAGACAATCTTCAATCCACCACTGTCAAGCTCATCCTTTACTTCGCTGACAGTTTTGGGAATTTGAGCCAGATTGATTATGGTACAGGTCATAAAACCAATTTTGCTGCTTGGTTGTATTATCTGGCAAGGTTAGGGGTAATCATAGAAGAGGATTACCAAGTTGTTGTGTCTAGGGTTTTTGTTAGGTATTTTGAATTGATGAGAAAGTTGCAGTTGGTGTATTGTCTCGAGCCTACAAGGTCACATGGTGTTTGGGGACTCGATGATTATCATTTTCTACCACTTATATTTGGGTTGTCGCAGTTGATTAGCCACAAATACAAGAAACCCAAGTCAATTCATAATGAGGATATACTCGTGAACTGTTTGAATGAGTATCTTTATCTTTTGGGCATTGGCGCATTCCCTTCGTTAAGAAGGTGAAGAAGGGGCTGTTTGCCGAGCACTTGCCGTTGTTGGTTGATATTAGCGGCGTGGCAACTTGGAACAAGTTGAATAGTGGAATGTTGAAGATGTATAAGGTGGAGGTGTTAGAGAAGGTCCCTATTATGTAGCATTTCTGGCTGACTCATCAGATGGTATGTTTTTGTTTCTCTGTTCTTAATTTATTATTTTATCGTACGAATAATAAGTACTTTGAATGTTTCATGCATATCGATTATGGTTTAGAAAATTAGGTAATTTTGGTCTTTTAAAATCAAATAGAGTCAAAAAATTGAAATTCTTATATATTAATTCTAGTCTATTTGATTGGAAGGTTATCATTCTTAGTGTGCAGCTTTCCTATTTTCTTTTATATATATATATATATTATTTTTAGCGAATGGTGCCTTTTAGCTTTGACAATATGTGTTTGAGCAGTTTTCCTTTCATCAATCCTTGGGGTTATATGGGGGACTGAACCTATACTGGAAGGATGGGAAAGTTATAATTTCACGAAGAGATTTTGTAACTGAATTTAATCTAAAGGTGTCCAATAAAGAGGCGTTTGGTGATCTTAGTTTCTCTAAGAATGATCTCTTCTAGAAGATTGATTTAATTGACATGGTAGAGGACTAATTTAAATCACTAGAGCATATGTGGATAAGAGGATTTTTTTTTGAAAGGTGAGCTAGGAATAGTAGTTTGGAAGAAGAGATTTGTTGTAGGAAAAAATGGAGGATTGGATGGATTAAGGAAGGGGATGGAAATACTTCTCTCTCATATTAGGACATACTGCCAGGTGGTGTTATAAAATTTGAGGTTTCTAGTTTCAAAAACCTATCCTAAACATTTTAAGTTTCTAACTCACTCCTCATTTCTCTTGCATATGCAACACCAATTCACAATGATGGGTTGCCTTTTCCTCAAATTGTAAAGGGTCAAAATGGATGCGTGTGTGAGTGCGTCTCATTTAAAATTACCACACTTCGCAATAGAACGAATTGCTTGCAGAATAGGGCTATCGAAAGGGGTGTAGAAGCTCAGGGATTATGGTTTGAATGAGTTGGAGTACGGAATTAATTCTAATTAAATTTAGAAAGAAAAGAATTTTATTTTTAATATTTAAACTAATTAAAAAGCAAAATAAAATAAAGCAAAAGAAATAGAGAGTGTAGAAAATATGAGATAAATCTGGGGTATTTGACTTCACCACTAACTCCACAATCAATGGTCAATTGAATTAACTATGAGGAATTACATCATGCATAAGTGGTGTCGGTGGTTACAAGCTCACCTTCATCTGTCAAGAAGATAACATATGATTAAGGCTAAGTCATAGACTATCTTCGATTGGCATGAACCATCTGCCTAACTACTCTACTCTAGGGTGCAGTATGGTCCATCTTCTCTAGGCATACTCCATCAAAGCATATAATGATATATTCAGTGATTACCATTGTGTAATGATCGCTCTCATAATCACAGAAAATAAAAGAGATTGAGTTCAATAACAACAACCAAATATCTAAGACAAGATAAGAAATCATTGAAACTGAATTTATAAGACTTTTATTGTTCAATTCTATAATAAGAATCCTCTACATTACACAATCTATGCACGTATATAAAGGTCCCCAATAATTAAAATTGTCACGCCCCGATTCTCGAGGCTCGGAAACTGAGGTGTGAACCCCGTGAGATCACCCTCACGACATAACCATCACCTGATCATACAACTCAATTTCCTATTATTTTTACGAAAATCGGGCATGACCCATTCTAAATAATCAGCTCTTGGTATGTCATACCTGCTTTACAATTCATATGGACACTTCTGGGCACGTGTCCCCCCAGCATTTATATCTAACAATAAAAATGGACACTTCTGGGCACGTGTCCCCCCAGCATTTCTACAACATGCATAATAGAATAAAAAAAAATACATGTCTCAGTCCTTGAATGTCCGTATTTAAATACATACATCACATGAATATAATACAATTGAAGGAACTGAATCTACATACTCGCTTTCTACATTTAATCCAAATGTAAAGCGTCTATCTATCCACTATCCTGGACATGCATTAGGTTCTAATGAATCTACTTACTACCTCCGCAACTGGGACTATCGATCCCCCTAACTGACTTCGAAATCAGCAATACCTGCAAAACCTGGGAGGGGGTGAGCTCAAAGGCCCAACAAGGTAAGTAGAACCATACTATCACCGCTGTAGCAGGTTGATTCTCACATATTCTCAAAAATATACATGCAATCATATATATCACAATATTTAAGACCATGCTCGACCTAGCATGCATGAACCAATGATGTATGTGGCTACTCTAGCACATATGAACATACATAATCCACAACATATGATTTTAGAAATCATTTTCAACATGCTTGAAAGCAGTAAACATTCCACACCAATATGTATATAGAACATATATATCAACACATTTACATAAACGATGTAAATCAACTATCACATCTCCTACTCGTCAAGTAGCACATCTCAAATGCAATAAAGATGCATTTAAACCATATAACATGCTCAAAAGCAATAGATATCCAACATATATCATGTTCTGTCACAAACAACGCATATATAAGAATGCGTTAAACACGAAGCATGCTTCACAATAGATAATGCAAGTAAGTTCACACACTTGTCCTTCTCCCGGACTCAACTCAATATCCTAACATGATTCTTAACCAATCATGTGACCGAGACGCCTCCCACACAATTCCAACACCGCCACCGAGTCATCACATACTCCAAGGTGATTAGTTGGTTTTGGAATTCATCACCGAGTCATCACATACTCTAAGGTGGTTAGATAGTTTTCCTCGCCGAGTCATCACATACTCCAAGGCGGTTAAATAGTTTGTCACTGAGTCATCACATACTCCAAGGTGAATAAACCACAATCACTGAGTATTTACCTACTCCAAGGTGATTGGGCCTCTTTTTGGAATCTACACCGAGTATTTACCTACTCCAAGGTGAGTAAACCACCGTCATCGAGTATTTACCTACTCCAAGATGACGTAACCACTCCACTGCTCTCACCGTGACCGAGTATTGACCTACTCTGGGTGATTTGCCCACTTTATGACCACAACCATAACCGAGTATTGACCTACTCTAGGTTATTCAACCACACTTCCCCGTTTCCTCACAACGGCACCATATATGCATTTCGAACATATAATAACCACACATTTCAATGTTCATGCCTCACAATGCCTAAGCTAGTTAAAAGAACATAGCATGCATTTCATCTCCACATAAACCCACATATAACAACATATGTGTCAATTCCCTCCTATACATGCAATATGAATGCATATATACACAGCATAATACTTTCATGCTTCAATCTATGCTTATGAACACTAAAAAGAAGTATTTAGCATGCTTTTCATCACATTCCCACACATATAGCACATATATGTTCAAATACTTGCATAACACCTCACATATGCAAACAATTCCAACTTAGCATATTTTTATCATGCTATAACCAATGCATACATTTTCTATAAACAGATAGCATGCATTTCATTCACGTAACCCTACATGTAAACACGTACATGTCAAATCATGCATATAAATCACATATGCACTTACACTAGCATAAATATAGTCATGCTCTCATTCAATGCGTGTATTCACTACAAGTAGCTAACATGCATTCCAATCATAATATATATACACACATATATATTACGTCACCCACATATGTATCAAGAACATATAAAACACTTAGCACAATTTCATGCTTTTCAAATGCTCGCCCAAAGTTAAATTCATACTTAGCATGCATTTCTACCGCTGCAACCATATATATAATCACCTATATATATATACTGAACCTCATGCATAAAAGCCACATATGCATACAAGACAACATATAGCTAAACATGTATTATTTAGCATACTCTTCATAGACTTTAATCTATACATGCATGCATATCACAATGCAATTAGGCGATATGCATGCATATCACAATGCAATTAGGCGATAAATCTAACATGTTATCGCTTCCCAAACCCGCACATACATATATATACACACACACATATGTATATCCTCTCACATCCCATGTATGTACCACATTCCCTATACACATATATATATAAGCGCCTACATATATATGTATATACACATACCACATATGACTAAATTGAGACATATGTAAATTACTCAACATACATAAAATATCTGTATGAGATAGAGGCAAGAATCAACTTGCCTTAGGTCTCGCTTTCGCCAAGTCCGCGCTTCCTTTTTCCATGTCCGATCTGGTCCAGTCCCTCGTCAAAGTTAACACAACTGACCCAAAATATGAGCCATAATATCCTGTTATGCAAGACCCTCAAGCCAACACCAAGGCCGGCATCACCAAACCATCCAATCGAAGCTCCAAGCTTCAGCACTATTGTCGACCCCAAAGCCAAACTCATCAAATCAGAACCCTGGCTGCTACTCCAAGCAACTCCCATGACATGCCCAGCTGGGACCAACTGAGACCTCCTGATATTCAACCCCCGTGGTTACCTCTTCCCGGCCCAACCACGAAACCATCCATTCGGCAGCTAGCCTCTAACCGGCCACCACCCGAAATCAATCACAAACCTATACATTTGTAGATCTCCAACATTGCAACCCAAAATTATGGCTGCTCAAACAAACTCAACAACTACATACCAAACAATCCACAACCAAACACAACCCAGCTATCTGCCGAGTTTCACCCCGAATCCCCATCGAGAATTACAACCATGGAAGCAAACCCAGTCAAACCATAAACCCAACTCAACTCAATAACTCACCTCAACTGAACCAAGGAGAGTCCATGACCCACCCACCAAGAAAACCCACATAGCAGCCTCTTCGGCACCACCGTATATGACCACCGTACCAGCCGAGAGCTGCCATGAAACCAGCCTCACCCACCCCAGAAAACCACCACTTGCTGCCACAAACCAGACAGCCCAACACGGCCCGAGCACCAGCCGAAGCCAACAGATCCCATCGCCAAGTCTCGGCACCTTCAACCCGAGGCACCACCATCTTTGACCAATCAAACCCTCACCCACGGCCGGCCCAAGGAAGCCCAGCCGTGAACCCAGCCAAGCACCGCCGAGCTCGATCCAAAATCGAACCAACCACAGTCCTCTTCAGCAGAGCCGAGCCCAAAACCCACTCTCCCTCTAGCGTCTCTAGCGGTGAACCACCCCTAGCCACCCCAAAAACTCACCTCCGGCCACCACACAGCCACTCCCAGCACCACTTCACCAGAAACAACCAAGGAATAAACCCCAACCGCAAGCATCCGTCGGACCCCCTTCGCGAACAGCCCAGCCACCGCTGTCGCCAGGCCGATGCCCCACCGCGAGCATCCCAGCCGTCGCCGTCGCCAGGCCGAAGCTGGTCGGCCGTCACGGCCACCGTCGGCGCCGACCGCCCTTCTCTCTCGGCTTCTCTCTCTCCTCGGTTTCCCTCTCTCTTCTCTCTCCCCGATTTCTCTTTTCTTCTTTTCTCTTCTTTTCTTTTTCTTTTCTTTCTTTCCTTTTCTTTCTTCTTTTCTTCTTTTTCTCCTTCTTTTGGCTGATTCTTCTTTCCCAGCCACATGTATTATATACAAATAACACATTTATATATATATATATACCCAAATCAGCCCATGTGCAATTAAATAAAGCACATGTGTATGTACACACATACTCCATACATATATATTACACTACATACACATACCTTCACATGTATTTATAATTTAATATAAATACACTCACCACAACTATATATATATATATATATATCCCTATATATATATATATCTACATCCTCCATCAATATACATATAATTGCATATATATATATATGTATATCCACATTCTTTTCAAATTTAATTTATTCAAAGAAAATAAATCCGGCCCAAAAATCATCCAGGACCGGTCAAAATTATTCCGGTCCTTACAAAAATAATCAAACCATTGATACTTAGTTAGGGCTATATCAAAACCCTAGTGGATGAACTAACTACTCATGGTAGAAGAAGAAGCTTCAACAGTTGAGGAAGAAGGCATCATCTTCATGAATTATGCTTAAGACTTCGTTCTCCAATGGTTCCCCACTCCGAAGCTCTGCAAAGTATGTCTCAATTCTGTCCCAAAGCTCTCTCTACCACAGAACTCTCATTCAATTCGCCACTTTATGCCCCAAGAGAATACACCAAAGTATGCACAATCGAATTTTGTTCAACCTACGTGAAAATTAAGTCAATTTGAGGCTCGGAAATAACACTTCTGGTCCGTTTTTCAAAACGAGATTAAGATTGTATTAAGCGTAGAATTGGGCTTCAGGCCCGTAACCTTCTTAAACAGCTATAATTCTCTTAGACCTCTTCCATGGGCTGATTTGAAATAAAATATCAAGTTGAATGGATCCATTTGATGTAGACTTCATCTAACCTTCTTGCATGTCATTTTTAAAAGCCCAAAATCATGGTTTTAACTGAAATAATCATTAAGGTCCTGAAAATACATAAAACACTAAAACGAAGTAAAATCACAAAATAATCTATCACTAAGAGAATAAAATACATAAGTTAAGAGGCTAGAATGCGTAACATTCAACGCCGATCAAAAATCTTCCCAAAAATGGAGGTCCATCTGAAGAAGGCCACCTTGGGGAGGGGCCTTAGTGCACAAATAGCCTTCCACGGGAAATTCATCCCTTCAAACCCAAAAATGCTCCTATAGAAGGATTTTCTCAACATAGGGTGAGACATGATACAACATAGATATGTCGACACTTTGAATAAATAGGTAGGACATGAGACATGACTATATATAAATATAAAGTTTAATTTATATCATCTTTTGAGTAAGAAAATTATACAATTTTAATTAACTTTTATACTAAGAGTTACAGAATTTAAAATATGATGTTGTTCGAGATCGAAAAGATTATTATATTATACATGTTACTACTTTTCTATTTAGTAAATACAATTATATTTTAGTCCTATATATTCGAAAAAGTTCATTGGCTGCATGCTTGACTTGTGATGATATTGTATAATGTCAATTTTTCTTAAAAAGAAAAAAAGTAGACACTTTGGGGTGTGTCGTGTTGTTTCCAAGATTGTTGGACATGGCTACTTACTCTTAGATGTGTTTATGTTATATAACACTTGTATTGGGGATGTCTGGGATGTGTTGGCCAAGTGCCCAATTTGTGTCGACTAATTGTCTGAAATATATATATATATATATAGACACGTTCTTGAAGTGTCTATCATGTGTTCATGTGTTCAGGAGTGTCAATGAAGTGTTAGTTTTTGGAACATGTTTGGCATGAACACGACACCTTTTTCTGAAGTTTTGTGCTTTATATATAAAAGTGAAATATTTATAGTGTTAATTTTGGTGGATGATTGCCCTACTAGAAATGTTGGATTCCTTGAGAAATTATGCGTACGAGAGAGAGAGAGAGAGAGAGAGAGAGAGAGAGAAAGAGTACCATCCTCATTGACTCTGAGCTGATGTAAGTGTAAAGATTGGAGATAGACAGATAACTGGGGCAGAGGTAAATATGGCCTGAAGATAGTCCTTCATATCAAATAAGTCATGAAAATAAATAAGTTAATAAACATGATTTTGTTTTTCATTTATGATAATCAAAATCCAGTGGTTATCAGAAATAATTCTATCAAGGTGATCATAATGCCAATGCAGCCAACCTACAACCAAAAATTAATCCTTTTAGTGAATAGGAGGTAATAAACAAGCGACAATGGACCAAAATCAAAAGGCAAAAATGCTTTTCATTTTCTGTACTACATTCCCATTAAATATCAGTGTCAAGTTAATGAAGAATATGCCATGATATAAGGGTAACAACACTAGTCTTCTGTGAATAAAATCTTCTTTTATCTCTTCTTTGAATAAATTGTCCTTCTAACTCCCTCTTATTCCTTTGATTCTTCACTAAGCCTCTTCTGGTTCTTGTTAGTGTATCTATCACTACTTGGCTTTCTAGTTTTTGCAAGTGGGACATTCCTTTTTGTTCAATACTTAGATATTTGAGGGTTTGCTTTACTCCAAATGAATCAAAGCTTGTTTAGTAGGGGCTGTGGGGTTGAGTAATTAGCCTGTGTTCACTTAATGAGTCATAGCACAAAAGCCCATTAGGACATCCCCTGTTGCAATTTCTTCTCTTGATTGATATTGGAACTAAGCAGAGTCAGCCATCACTTATTGTAAGAGTTCCTCGTGGAAAAGAAATTATTTAGATTTTGGAAGTATGGTTCCGACCTACAATGAGAGTCCTAGCTGCAATTATATGAAACATGACAACACATAGATCAACAAAAGCTAAAAAAAGGTGTGTGTGACTTAGATGAGTGTTCACTTATAGAACCTTTTTTTCCTTGACTTTATATAAATCATACTTTGTGTGACTTTATATAAATCATACTTTTTTTCCTTGACTTTATGTGAATTGTTTTGCCTTTTTTTTCTTTCTTTTTTATCATTTTATGTGAATTGCTTTTCCTTTATATTTTTATCATTTCATGTGAATTGTTAAGTTTGATATTTTATCATTTCATGTGAATTGTTTAGTCTTTATACATTTTATTAGTTCATGTGAATTGTATTGCCTTTATATTTCTTTTATCATTTTATGTGAATTGTTTTATTGATGGTGTATTGTGTGTTTTAAAATTTTAAATGCTTTGGATTGGGCTGGGGAGGAGTCTGGGCTAGAATGGTTGGGCTAGGGGTATGCTTAAGTTGATGGGCCAGGGTTATGGTTATATTATTTTATTTTTCTTTTATTTAGTTTATTTGGTTTTTAGAAAAAAAATGGAATAATAATAATTAAGACAAAAGAAAATAGGAGGCTAGGGTTTCTGCCGTTGGCTTTATGCACAGAAACCAAGAGAGTAATCGAAAGAGGGAATGGAGTGAAGGAGCAATTGGGTGAACGAGTTTTTGAATCGTCAAAGAGGCAAGTTCGATTCTTCTCTTCCCCTTTGAATCTGTATGCATAGTCTAAGTCCTAAGGTGTTTAATTGGTTTTTGCATGGTTTAATTTTTTATGTATTATTTTTGGGTATAAGATTGATTATGTAATCTGTGATTTTATGTATAATGTGATCTCTGTGAGGTTATGAATTGGCAGCTAAATATATATATATATATATATATATATATATATACACACACACATATGTGTGTTGGGACATACTTACATATATATAGTTATATGCACATATATATATACATGATGTACATGAGAATATATTGAACAAATATGTGGTTGGTTAAGGTTTCAAATTCATGGTTTTTGTGTTGTTGTTGATTGGGTAACTCACCCTTGAGCATTCGAGAATGGATCATAAAGGAATTTAAGTTTAAGTTTTTGAAATTTCGTGAAGAACACTAGAATTTGTGAATTGGGGGGTTTCTGTACCAGTGGGTAGAGGGATCAAGAGGAGAGGATTGGTACCAAAATTGGGGTGAATGGAGGCTGGAAGACGTTGGAAAATAGGCCGAAAAAGCCCCCAGCACGCTGGGGAAGAAGCACCAGCAGGTGCGTGACCCTACACGCGCCGCCGACGTGTGGGGGCGTGTTCGGCCTGCGCCGACCGATGGCCAGAAGGTCATTTTTGGGCCCCACTAGCGGGATCCCACCTCTGGGTCTGATATGGGCCCATTCCAAAATTAGTTTGGTATTTTTTTACAAAATTTTGAAATTTTTGGAAAAGCTTGAAAATTCAGAAAATTATTTTTTAAAAATACTTTTATAATTCCAAAAAAATTTCCAAAATTTTATCTCATCTTTCTGAGGGTTTAAGGAGCTTGGGTTTTAAATTTCACATCGAAAAGATTTACCCTTGTTTTTAAATTGATTTTTAAAGTGTCAAAAAATTAAGTTTTTCAACTTATTTTATTTAAGAAAATACTTAAAATTTCCAAAAATTCCCAAATTTTTATTGTACCTTCCTGGATATTAAATGAAGTTGGGTTTAAAGTTTCATCTTAAAATGAGCTTCCCTTGGTGTTTAATTAATTTTTAAAGTGTCTAAAAGTTGGGTTTTCACCTTCTTTTATTTGTAGAAAATATTTTAAAATTCTAAAAAATTCTAGACAAATTTAGGTAACTTTATAGGGATGAAATACACATGGGTTTTAAATTTTAGGTGGAAATGAGTTTCCCTTGTGGTTTTATCAATTTTAAGTATGCCTCAAAAATTATTTTTTATTTTATTTTGCTGGAAAAATATTTTTAAAAATTCCCAAAAATTCCAAAAAAATTCTAAAATTTTTAAATAGGGATCTTAGAAGCAGAATAGGCCCAAGAACTTAAAGTCGAGTTAGGTTTTGACTCCTTTGAAGGTTTAGATAAATTGGAGGTTTGATTGGGTGTTTGCTGCTAAAGTGGATAGTAGTTGTGTTATTTGGTTTACTTGAATTTGTTTTTTCTTTGAAGTTATAACTATCCATGAAATACTTGATTATTGTTTACTTGTGAATGCATTGTCTTATGGTGATGATCACATATCGGATAAGTTAAATCACTTTGTTTTGTGCAAATTAAAATCATAATGCACCTTGTTTTATTTTATGTTTCATATTGGGAGGGAGGCATGTAACGATTGCCAGGCGTGTCAGGATCACCAATACCTAATAAGGTATCTATACATCATATTTGGCATGTCAAGATTGCCAGGCGTGTCAGGATCGCCCATACCTAATAAGGTATCTATACATCATATTTGGCATGTCAGAATTGCCAGGTGTGTCAGGATCGCCAATACCTAATAAGGTATCTATACATCATATTTGGCCTGTCAGAATTGCCCATACCTAATAAGGTATCTATACATCATATTTGACATTTCAGGATTGCTAGGCATGTCAGGATTGCCAATACCTAATAAGGTATCTATATATTATATTTGGCATGTCAGGATTGCCTAAATTTAATAAAATGCATGCTTATGTTTCTTTATTTTGAACTTAAAGAATGTGTTCATTGTTGAATGATAAGGGTTTGTTGGGACAATGTATAAGATGATTTTTATTTCTGAAAACATGAACTAGGTAGGGAATGACTAGCATGTTTATACCTATACCTATTAAGGTATCAAAGGATAAAATGGGGGCATGTTAGGATTGCTTAAACTTGATATTATTTCATGTTATGTTTATTTTTGTTGAATTTAAGAAATGTGTTCACTTTTGCATAATAAGGATTTGAGTGGAACATTATAAATAATGACTGTTGTTTTGGAAACATGAAACTAGATAAAAGGTATGTATATTGTTGACATTTCAGGTCCCAGACAGGTTCCACCACGAGGATAGAGTTTTAGGGTTTGGTTGTAACAGACATCTCATCTCATCAGTTACAGGGTAAGAACTTATCTTCTTTAAAAGTCAGACTATGAACTTTTGAGACTTTGATTGTTAGTATTAATTTAGAATTAAAAAGTCTTGGTCTTTGTGGTTAAGGGGTCCTTGGGTTACAAGACTTCCAAATTGTATTATCGGACATATACTTGCTTATTTAACAGTTATTTTAATTCAGAGGAACTTTCTATTCTGCTTTTAGAAAATTGTTCATTCTATCTTTGCTTGTTGCTACCAGTTGTATGTATCTCCCTGGTTTTGTGTATGATACTGGCCACCTCATGCACGAAATTTTGTGGGAGGGTATTTCACTAGGTCAGCTCAACCCCCAACCTAGGGCAAGTTCCCAAACCCTTCTAGGCATTCAAAATAACCATTTTCATGGTTTTTCGATCTTGATCTTTGATTTATCACAAAAAAAAAAATCTCAAACTCAAAATTCACCATTCTAAACTATTTCTTCATGATCCATAGGAATCACCATTTTAAACTCCTTTTCCATGACATTCTAAATTCCATCTCTTCAAAATTTCTAAAAAATACCACTTTCATTAATTTTTATAAAAATCACCCTTTTTAAAGTCAAAATTAACTTTTTATAAAAAAATCATCCCTTGTGTTTTTAACTCACCTTCTTAAATATCACTATGCCTCATCCAAAATACATTTTCTCAAAAGCCCTTTTTTCAAAATTCAAAATTCAAGATATCCCCAGCTTGTCATATTGTAGGTGCAAATTTGTGGGTATCGTTTCATTCCTAAGCGTTTAAATTAACAAGTGAATTGCATTGTTTACAACTCAAGCACAATATGAACTGAGTGTAGCTAAAACAACACGACCTGATTACATCCCTTGAGCTTAGTCATCATAGGTGAAAATTTTTTAAGTATATGTTCAATTCATCCGATAAATATCTCTATGTTAAATGAGTTCTTGAGATTAACAAGTCAAAAATGAAGGGATGAGAGGCCATCATATTCTCTATCCCAAGTTAATACAAATATTACCATTGATAATCCTTTTGAGCCAGTTTTATTTCTTTCATTAACCTAAGCTAGGGATCATGATGACGAAGACAATGAGATGATAGTAAGCAAGTGGTTTAATACCTAAGTGATCATGCCCCAAACTGGAGTAGTGTTTGAGTGATCATTAGTTCATCACCCAATTATGCGTCATATGTCGAGCCTAATATAACCTTTCTTTCTCAAACCACTTTACCCAAGGCCCCATTACAACCCTAAGTAAAGTCCTCTTTGATTGATGATGATTTGTTTGTGAGTTGTGCGGTGCGGAAGCGGTTGCGAAAAGTATTTTAGAACTTAGAGGGGGGGTGAATAGGATCACTTGCTCATTTGCTTAATTTTTAATTAATTCAATTTTAAGTCCAATTAATTAAACAATTAAAGCAAGCAAATAAATAAAGTGCAAGTAAAGAAAAGAATGCACCAGATATACGTGGAAACCCAAGGCGGGAAAAACCACGGAGGGAGGCGGCACGCCTCAGGGAACCAATTCACTATGATAAAGCAAAGTACATCAGACTCTGTCTCAGTCTCACACCCCTCTTCACTCTGTCAAGGATCTGATGCGGAACACCTCAGGCTTATGATTGCGACAACACGTCCAACTACTGCAGACTTCTGGCTAACGTCACCACCCTTACAGAAAGGTTGCTGGAAGAACCAAAATACTCAGCAAGTATTTTGTTCCCTTCGTAGTACAATCTGGTCATCTTTCTTCCTCAGCAAGCAAGCAAGCGAAGAACCTTCAATCTAATGTTCTGATCAGCAAATAGATTTGATGCAGTCTTTGAGCAGCTAATCAGAAGTAGAACACCATCCTAAAAATCACTCGTGTAGTATGGATGTGTGTTCTTAAAAATATATAAACCCTAATTATTATATATATACTTTCTCTCCCTAAAATATTAATTTTTCAGGGCTCTTTTTTGTCGAGAAAATATGAATACATATATATAGGCAAGGAAGTCTTAATTCTACTTGGAAAAGAAGTTGAATACCAAAATAGAACTTTCCTAGAAGTTTCAAACCCAATAGGAATCAGAATTTCTGTCAAAAACTATTTCCTATTTGGAACAGGCTAAGTGGGACCGGTGCCAAATAAATAGGACCGGTGGGACTTTTTGAAAACCTACAGAAACTAAATTGCTGAGAAAAGTTGGACCGGTCCTAAATATTGGGGACCAGTCCTACTTTGAAAAACCCTAAAATTTTCATTTAAACCCTGGTTTTTCAAAATAGGCTCGAAACTAAAAAGTGCAGAGTGTCCTCACCATACTTACCTGTACTATATGGTGTTCTAACTGATTTGTCAGCTTCCATGCACTTGAGTGTCAGCTCGAAGATGTCGATGATCGGTTACATAAAATATCATGAAACTTACAACTCGATCATTCAGGTTTTGATCACTGAAATATGCCAATTACAAATTTTTATGTCACAATCTCCCCCTTTGGCAATTTCGTGACAAAACCACTTAGACAATCAATAACCTAACCCATTGGAAAAATTAGATTACAAATTTTCCCAAATACACAGAAATATAGAACTGATCATCAGAAGCTTTACTTGTGTGTTCAAGACGGTTAGTAAAAACCTGTTGTACCTGCACATCTCTTAAACAACACAACCTGTGAAAAGCTTAATAATGAAAGATAATCATATATCAATATCTCCCCCTTAATCTGATAAATATTTATCCCCCTTTGTCAACAATATTATCTCTCCCTTTTTGGAACAAATTGACAAAGAGCTAACAAAAAATATAGATAAATCATGAAGCACATAGAGAGATTAAGACAAACATAATCATCATCACTAATTAAATAAATATCCAAAACATATCAGTTGATGGACTAAACCAAAATAAATAATCTAGACATCAAAGATAAAGAAATCAACAATAGTCTAGAGCAAAAATATAGCAAGACCTAAAGTCTAAATCTAGTCAGCCTCATCAGCAGACTCATCAGAACCAGCAGGGTCAAGCTTGTCTATCCTAGCATGTAGGCGATCGAACCCTTGCTGAATGAACCTGAGAACTTGGTTCATCTGATTGGCCGTCACGGGTGTGTCAGTCGCAGGAAGTTGGAAAACTCCTCGAACCCCAGACACAGCCTGACCAGCTCCTTGACTGAGCTCATAGGCCTTTCTGTCCTTCTCCTTCTTGTTTACCGAGCGAGTAATTGATGTGGCATCAATCATCCCTTTCGATTTCTCAATTTCAGCTCTCTCTGGAATACGAACCCTAGCATCCCTCAAAATAACCATCACTATCTGTGGAAAAGGTAAGGCTGATGAAGACCTAGAATGTCGAGTGGCTAAGATCATGGTACGCATGATTGTTGCGGGAAGATTGATCGGATCTCCTCTAACAATGTGATAAAGAATCTCAGCTCTACTCTTAATCAAATTACCCTTGTGGTCATGAGGATCTAAATTGTACGAGACTATCAAGTTCAAAGCTGAGACCTCATCGGTGAGGTAGAGTGAAGGCAATCTGTCTACTAGCCGTGGGGCTTCGGGTATGCACAACTCTCTAATCATATCATCCATGCTCGGTCTGTTTGGATCCTCAACTTGATATGGCAATACAATGCCATCTTTATTCTCTGCAATACCTAACACATTGGCAATTGTGTCCTTGGTGACCTCAATACGAACACCATAACATTTGGTCACAAACATTAGGTCGTCCAAGCTTGATGTAATCATGTTGCCATAAAAATATCGGACCATGTCAGGCTTTACAATTTCTCTAAGATCAAAAAGAGACTCCCAACCATTGTCTTCAAAGTATTGCACAAAATCCATCTCCCATTTGTGCTTGATTATCGCAAGATTGACTCGCCTTTCAATCCTCATAGCCCGGCACCCTATTACATTCACAAAATTATTGAAATTGAACTCATCTTCAAACATGTCTAATGTGAATACAATTCGATTCTCATCACTGGTAGACGCCTCAGTACATCCCCTCTTTCGTGCCATAAGAACTACAATGAACGGGACCAAAAATAACAACAAAAGTTCCATTGAGTTAAATTGTCGAACACTTGGTGTGCAAGTGCAAAATCCCCAAATGTCAAAGCTATATGTTTGTTCAAACTCTCCCAAATCAACAATCAATAAACCACAAACACCACAATCCTCCACCAGTTTAATCCCAACCTCCAATAATCACAAATTAAAAAGAAAAATAGATGAAGAGAAGCTTATGTGAGTTGGAGAGTTTTAAAGTTAGAGAGATTAAGTGAGAGTGAGATATGAGTGTGTGTGCGTGTGAGAGTGAATGAGGGATTTAAAACAACACAGCGCGCGCGCAAAATTTCATCAAAACTGGCCATCCGCTAAGTGCGACCGGTCCTCATATTTGGGGACCGGTCCAACTTCTTTCTGTTCCTCAGAACTTGCAGAAGTGCGACCGGTGCTCAATGTTGTGCTTGGAAAGGGTATTTTGTTTTACCAAAATAATTCTTGTCCAATTCTTAATAAACCACTCGCAATAGCACGAATCTTTGTAAGATAGGGCTCTTGTGAAGGTGTCGATCCCACAGAGAATGTGATTAAATTAGTCTCATTTGATTCATTGAAGAGAGGTTGATATTTTTGGTATTTGTTTAACATAAAATAAAGGGCACTAGTTAAAGTTTGAATTGATAAATATAAGAGGGACTAGGGTATTGATTTCACCACTAGCCTCACATCAATGGAAGAATGTATTTCAACTTGGGAAAGTTACATATGTATAATCATGATTCATGGGATTTGTCACATACCACCATGATATCTTCAAGAAAATACATAAATCAAAAGATAAGAATAATTCATCTCTAGTTAGTATGAATCGTCTACCTAACTACTTAAATAAAAGACATAACATGAAATTAAAAGTGTAGAACGATTCATCTTCCTTAAGCATGAATTATCAAATCTAATGAATTTATGTTCTAATAAAACTATTGTATAACTTTCATACTTTATAAGATAAGAGAAGAATGAAGTCAAGATTAAACATAACTTTATACTTCAATTACAAATGTAATCCTCAAAGTTATACAACTTATTATACACATATAACAATCCCAAATAAAAATATTATTATCATACCATTGATGCTTGGCTAGGGCTACATCAATGCCCTAGGAAGAGTTTTAGTTCCTCATGGCTAACTTACAAGTCTTCATAGTTGAAGAACACTTCATATTTCTATATGTGTGCAGAATATTTCCACTCACTTCTCCTCCTCTACACTACTCAATTCCCCTCCATTTATAGCCAAAGTTAGTGCAATATGAGTGTCCACCATTTCTTCCACTAAAACTCATCCTATGGCCTAAATAGCTCCATATGTATTCCATTTTAGAAGAATTGGATCATCTCCCTCCATGTGTATAGAACTTTGGTGAATTAATTGAGTGGGGTGGTTGCTTGTCATCTCATTGGTCACTTGTCACAAAATTTTCAAAGCAACCAAAGAAAAATCTGCCCAGAATATTTATCCTACTGTTTTGTCCACTTTCAACCACCAAGACGTCAGAATTAGAGATTTCTCAAAACTAAACATATTTAGAACTCTCTTTTATCTTTCCATAGCCGCAAAAATCGCCTTAATTGGAGTTTGGAGCATGAAGTTATCGTCAAAATACAAACAGTGCGCAGATCAGAATGTTGAACGAATTTTGGGCTTGAGATTAGTCTTGCACTTGTACTTGACCCAATGAATGAACCAATTCAGATTTTTGGCCCCTTTTGCATTAAATCTTCAATATAGCTTGGCCCAATCCATGGACTCATCATTGGAATTTGGCCCAAACTAATGGCAATTTCTTCTTCTTATGGAAGCCTCATTGAAAGCCCAAGAACCATGGAATTAACCACTATTTCATCTAAGGATCTGAAAATGACAAAAACAGAATAAAACTATAAAAATACTAATATAAACATAATTAAAGGATTAACATATGTAAATTAGAAGGACCGAATGCACAACATTCTGTGCTTATCACTCAATAATGGGGACCGGTCCAACTTTGTGAATTATGAAAAATTACACTTTGGACCTTTAATTCACCAAAAACACATATTTTTAATCTGATTTAGCAATTTAGCACATAAAGAGTGAAAAATAACCACAAAATCAAAATAAACATATTTTTGAATTATTTGAATTTTTTTTTTTTTAAGAAGAAGAAAAAAAATAACACTAAAACATGAATAATCTCATGAGAATAATCAAAATACATTTTTCAGAGAATAACATGAGTTCTAAAATTTCTGAAAAATTTCAAACATTTATAAATGCGTAATTTTAAAACCCATAGATTGTCTTTAAAATTCATCCTCGAATTCATGATCATGACACAACTTCCAACACACAAATATTTATAAAAATTTAGAAATTCATCTAATAAATCCATGTGTGTGTGTGCAATCCAACTTCATCAAAAATTAATCAAATTCCTTTGATCCATCTTATAAAACATATTGGATAATAAGCAATTATAGCTACACATGATCAAATAATTTTTTCTTCATTAATTTTTTCTTTTTCTAAGACGGTGACTTTCACTCTTACGCCAGCTATTTTCCTCAAAACAACTCTTTAATTTTTAAAGATATCTCATTGGAGATTTACATTGTAGTGGAAGCTGCGAACACATCCCGAAGGTAGCCTTTTCCATTTGTCTTAGATATTCAGCAAATTTTCTATTTTCTTTTTCTTTTCATGCTGAATAAAAACATATTTTTTTTTTCAATTTTTT
The DNA here is from genome assembly GCA_026545225.1 of Cornus controversa. Classification (NCBI taxonomy): domain Eukaryota; kingdom Viridiplantae; phylum Streptophyta; class Magnoliopsida; order Cornales; family Cornaceae; genus Cornus; species Cornus controversa. Next base: position 13,805,040 of record CM048853.1, on the reverse strand, counting down.
TTTTTGGATCATTTAAGCTTTCAATGCTACTCATACAATATATTCTAGTCAACTTCACATTAGTTTTCAATCAATTCTCTCAGAGTTGGACAAGTGCACAAATTGTATGGACTCAAAAGATTTACCTCTAAACAGACATAAATATAGCACATTGGTCATCAATGTTTAGATCATAAAATCAAGCACTTCATTCATTGACAAATTAAGTGTCCCAATTATGCATTCACAAATCAAAGTGAAATTAAAAATAAATATAAAGAAATCACATTATTTCTCAGAAAAATATAATTATCATAATCTCATATGATTATTACTAAAAATAAACAAAACCTAACCTATAAAAAAAAATATGGTCCAATGGAAAACAAATAAATGAACATAAGCTCAGTCCATGACCATCAAAGTCCTAATGACCTAGTTAGGGGGTTTTGCACCCAAAGACCTATTAGGAATAAATCCCATAGTATCAACAGGCACAAACTTCTCCAAATCTTCCTTTTTCATCCAGATAGTTTTGACATGCAATTTATCAGGAAAGAATTGTGGAGAAACAAAAACATTCTTCTTTTTATTTGAATTCTTTTTATCTTGAGAATTTTTGGGTTTGTTCCAATAATGTGGCTTTTTAGCATGAACCCTATTCTTACCAAAAGAATTATGCACATGAAAATCAGAATTAGAATGTTTTCTCTTTTTATAGCAATAGTGTTGACTATGTCCAGTCTTACCACAAAAAGTACAATACAGCACATTGGACACAACTTTAGCATGCACAGACTCAACTTGAGACTTAGGTTTGGGTTCAGATACAATCAAATTCTTGGGTTTAACAAAAATAGTTTTTCCCTTAGACGATGACCCAATAAAACCTAATCCAGTTTTATCTCCTACAGGCTTACCAACACTAATCATGCTATCAAGCTTAATCTGCCCAGAAGTAAAAGCAATTAATTTCTCTTGTGATTTTCTCAATTCAGACTCAAGAAAATTAATTCTAGCAATAAGAACATCTTTAGCAGAAATAGCTTAACTTACCTCGCTTTCGAGAAACTTGACTTTGCCTTGAAGATTCAGAATTTCAGCTTTACTTTCTTCAATCAACTTCACTTGATCCTCATTATTTTTCTTCAATGTATCTTTCTCAGATTTTTCTTGCTTCAGCTTCTCAGATTTTTTATTATAAGCTTCCAACAATTTCTCAGACAGTTCTGGCAGCTTGCTGTCACATGGTTCTACATCAGACTGCTCATTTTCTGAATCATCAGACCCTACTTGACTGAGAGCAGTGTACATCTCTGTTTCACCTACATCAGAGAAAGAATCATTAGCAGTATCACCATTCAATAAAGCAACAAAAGCAAGAGAGTCATTCTCAACAGAAGAATCACTATCAGAGTTAGAAGATTCAGACTCAGAAATAATAGCTTTCATAACTTTCTTGTTTGAAATTTTCTTTGCACTAAAGCTTTTTTTCTTAGGACTTCGACATTGATTAGATGTATGACCTTTACCACCACATGTCCAACAAGTAACCTCAATTTTCTTAGAGTCATCTTCTTTCTCTTTCCTTTCCTTACCTTTGGATGATGAGCTTTGATTCCGGAATTTAGAAGGATTTCCTTTTCTCAAATTTTTACCTTTTTCATATTCAAGAATCTTTCTAAATTTCCTAGCAAGTAGTGCAACATCATTATCTGAATCATATTCAAACCTTTCAATTTTTTCAACTTCAGATTTTGAAGAATTTGAACAATTTGACAAACTTGAAGGCTTTGAAGTCTTTGATGTTTTTAAAGCCAAATTTTTTGATTTCTGAAGCTTTGGATATTTCATCTCAAAAGTTTGAATTGATCCAACTAACTCAGCCACCTCCATAGAATCTACATCTCTGCTTTCATCTAAGGCTTCCAACTTAGCTTGGAACCTATCAGGCAATGATCTCATGATTTTTCTAATAATCTGAAAAGAAGGAATTTTCTCTCCAAGGTTAGCACTACTTTGAACAATATCATTAAGCCTAGAATAAAAATCAGAAAACATCTCATCTTCATCCATTCTAATTGTTTCAAATTTAGTGGCAAGCATTTGTAGCTTAGATCTCCTTACCTTGGTGGTACCCTCATGAGTTACCTGTAAAATATTCCATGCTTCTTTTGAAGTGGAACACGCATAAATTCTAGTAAATTCAGAAGGAACAACAGAATTAAATATAACATATAAACCCTTGTTGTTATTATTTGCATCTTCATGTTCAGCATTAGACCATGTTGCCTTATCCTTTTCTACAGTCACAACAGCATCACCATCACCAGTTGTAATGGTAGGAATTTTATAGCCATTCTCTACAGCCATCCAAACTCTCTCTCCTTGAGATTTTAAAAAGGCTTTCATGCGAGACTTCCAGAAAGTATAATTTGAACCATCAAACAAAGGAGTTCGCTGAATCGATCCACCCTCTTTCATACTAGATTCCATAGTAATTTTTGAAAACAAAAATAAATTTTGATTAAAAAAAAACTTCGCAAAGAACTACTCACAAATTAGAGAATACTGCTCTGATACCAATTGTGAGTTGCGCGGTGCGGAAGCGGTTGTGAAAAGTATTTTAGAACCTAGAGGGGGGTGAATAGGATCACTTGCTCGTTTGCTTAATTTTTAATTAATTCAATTTTAAGTCCAATTAATTAAACAATTAAAGCAAGCAAATAAATAAAGTGCAAGTAAAGAAAAGAATGCACCAGATATACGTGGAAACCCAAGGCGGGAAAAACCACGGAGGGAGGCGGCACGCCTCAGGGAACCAATTCACTATGATAAAGCAAAGTACATCAGACTCTGTCTCAGTCTCACACCCCTCTTCACTCTGTCAAGGATCTGATGCGGAACACCTCAGACTTATGATTGCGACAACACGTCCAACTACTGCAGACTTCTGGCTAACGTCACCACCCTTACAGAAAGGTTGCTGGAAGAACCAAAATACTCAGCAAGTATTTTGTTCCCTTCGTAGTACAATCTGGTGACCTTTCTTCCTCAGCAAGTAAGCAAGCGAAGAACCTTCAATCCAATGTTCTGATCAGCAAATAGATTTGATGCAGTCTTTGAGCAGCTAATCAGAAGTAGAACACCATCCTAAAAATCACTCGTGTAGTATGGATGTGTGTTCTTAAAAATATATAAACCCTAATTATTATGTATATACTTTCTCTCCCTAAAATATTAATTTTTCAGGGCTCTTTTTTGTCGAGAAAATATGAATACATATATATAGGCAAGGAAGTCCTAATTCTACTTGGAAAAGAAGTTGAATACCAAAATAGAACTTTCCTAGAAGTTTCAAACCCAATAGGAATCAGAATTTCTGTCAAAAACTATTTCCTATTTGGAACAGGCTAAGTGGGACCGGTGCCAAATAAATAGGACCGGTGGGACTTTTTGAAAACCTGCAGAAACTAAACTGTCGAGAAAAGTTGGACCGGTCCTAAATATTGGGGACCGGTCCTACTTTGAAAAATCCTAAAATTTTCATTTAAACCCTGGTTTTTCAAAATAGGCTTGAAACTAAAAAGTGCAGAGTGTCCTCACCATACTTACCTGTACTATATGGTGTTCTAACTGATTTGTCAGCTTCCATGCACTTGAGTGTCAGCTCGAAGATGTCGATGATCGGTTACATAAAATATCATGAAACTTACAACTCGATCATTCAGGTTTTGATCACCAAAATATGCCAATTACAAATTTTTATGTCACATTGTTAACCAAGAAAACTCAACAACATGTGGTTTGATACTGAAGGAACAATACATGTCAACAAAAAATATTTCTCAAATGTTTTTTAAAAAAAAGGTTCATAGGTGCTTGAGAATATAAACAGTCAATCAAATGTCGATTTGGACATAGTTGAATGAATGATACTGTTTAATTGACCACCTTGTTCAAGGATATCCTTTTTAAAATAAAAATATCTTTTTTGAAGTAAAGTTTTAAGAACTCCAAACAAATATTTAAAAACTCTTCAACAATTCCTTGTAAAATATCTTTTTCAAAAATTCTTCTCATATTTTAAGTCTTGTTTTTCAAGAATCATTTATAATTTTTAAAACATCGTTGCCAAGACTCTTCTCAAATAGCTCTTTTCAAATCAAAATCACTTAAAGTTTCCTTCAAAGTCATCTATGAACAACCCATATTCTTGTATTTGGCCCTTGGGATGAACTACGTTCGACCTGATTCCTATTTCAATTGGGTTCGGTTATACCATTATTTACTTCACTTTTTTCTCCATAGTTCATATAACCATTTACTTCACTATTTAACTATTTATTTATTAAACCATTCATACCTTTATTTTGGTTTTGTTTATATAATATGTGAATACTCTCTCTCTGTGAAAAGTAAACTACTCGTGTTCAAGTGCATGGTTTCTTAGTTCTAGTTAATTATGAATGTGCTCATCACATAAAATAGGACTAATGATTCTTACAACTAATATCATCTCACGTGGTTTCTTCCAGTTTTTTTATTGGACCCATTTTGGATTATGATTTCTTCTTTCAATTTTTTTGTTGAATCTAATGGATCCAATCAGTTTTCATGTGTTGATATCTTAGTCTAGTACCATTTTTTTTGGTTATCATTTTTTTCTCTTAGGTAAATACTGTTACTCGCATACTGTGACAATACCCACTATAGGCTAAAGGAGGAGAAGTTATACCAACTGGCATTGGCCTGATGAATGAAGTAGTAACATTTTTTGTATTCTTCTTGTTAACAGTTCTTTTAGAAATAATTTTTGTACTTGAGCAGTTGACTTCTATGTTTCTTTTATCTTCTTGAACAGATTTATAATTATTTAGGTCATAGCTACTTTGATGGGACTTCTTGTTTGCTTCGCTATTGCAATTTTTTTTATTGCCATTTCTGGAATTGTATTCCGGTGGTTTTATGGAAGCTTTTGGACAACAACACTTATCATTTTCTTTGGAGGTGATCTTCTTGACCTTTCTTTTAATGTGGGAAGTATCATCTCTATTTGTCTATATGTTAATTTTTCTTCCAACCGCACTGAGATTGGAGTTCTTTGGAATGTAGGGTGGCATTCACATTGAGCCATGAATGTCTTGTACTATTTATTTAATATTCTTCTTGGAAATAAAGTAAACGAGCATGGAAGGCCCAACGATAACCCCTTGAAATAGTTGGTGTGCAAGGTTGTCCCGTCTTTTTCTATGGTGAACCAGCTTAACCCTCTGAAATGAGGTCTGGTTAATCAACTGATTGTAGCTTAGGAGTGCCTTCGACTAGTGGGATTGATTCTGAAATAACATCTGAAGATGAATTTGTTCGCTTGTTAAACCCTACATATCACTATTCGGTATTGGGTTTATTCCAATGTTATATTGTAGATGTTTCTGTACTCAAGCATGAATATATGAAAAAGTTTGGTGACTTATAGTTATTTAATTATTTATTTTTTGCCAGTTAGCATCATTGTGAATCATATTTGCAGCTTACTATTTTTCTTTATGCTGGTCCCATAGATTATGGTGTGCTTTATATGGGTGATAGTAGCTTGTTCTTTTATGAAATTTAGTGGTGTTTCTTGTAGCTTACCAGTGGATTACTTTCTTTTGGATATGTGGCATTTCTTGGTGTAACTCCATATTATATTGAAAAGAAGTGGTAAATATTTTTAAACAAGCTTTTTGGTTTGGATATCACGCAATGCTGGTCAATTCTTGAGAAAATATGGGTAATGAAAAGGCTGTTGAAGCTTTTATGAAGCTTCAAAACGCATATGGGGTAAGCTTTTTGACTTTTATTTTTATCCTTTTTAAAATACATTTCTTTGTATTATCTGGTTTGTCATGTATCACTATGAGCTAGGTTACCTTTTTCTAGGTTCTACTTTATTCTTTTAAGGGAAAAACATATGATGATGAATTGAGGAGGGAGGAGCCGCTGAATTGTTTTCATTGGTTTCAAATTGCTTTGGTTTGCATATCTATCTTGTTCCCATCTTCTTATAATTTACTAAAGCATGAGTATGCATTCTTTGGCTATCTTAGATAGATAACATCAATCTCAAGCATTCTCTATCTTGGCCACAACGCCACATACATGTGTATTGAATAAAAATGTGCCAGTTGATTCTGTTTAATATATAATTTAATGCAACGAAGTTGGGGATGTTGACTTAGAAGCCATGCAAACATACAGGATATCTGTTTGGCATTTGACTTATTCACTCGACTTTGGTTTTTGCATTTGTACTCTATCATTGCCTTAAATTGTTATGGTATCTAGAGTTTTTTAGTAGATTCAGTCATATATTTCTCACTTTATATGAATTAGCATGCCCACCATAGCTTCTTTTTTGGCCTCACATGATTATGTTCTAACTGCAAAAATGGTAGTTTGCATAACTTTAAAATTTGAGGTCTGTAACTCTGATTTTCTTTGTGATATGTATATGAAAGTCATATATAACCTTCTGGGTAAAATATGTTGCAAGCTAAAGTGAATTTCTGAGGAGTTTAGTGATCTCTACAAAGCCTTTTTTTTTGCATGGTGATGAAGTCAAACGATATTTCTTTCTCTCCTTTATGTTTTGGTAACTAAGTTGAGCAATATTGCTATTGATTATAACCTTCTACATTGTTTATTTTTGTTTTTTGTCTTTTTATCTTTGCTTAGTTATGAGTCTAAAGAACATTTTTATCAGTAATGACCTTCTGCATTATATTTCTAGCTAGTCCGAAACAATGCCTCCATTAGTTCCAAAGTTTATACATCCTTCCAGTTTTTCCCACACCAAATGCAAACCATACTTTATGGCCGCCCTTCGTCCTGCTCACACAAAGTTCCTATGGGCCGTGACTCTCAGTATGTTCTTTCAAAAGGTCCAGAAACTCAGAAGTTTATCACTTTAGCCTTGAGGGCCTGGTTGAGTGTCTAGTTAACTATAGCAAATTTTATATGACAAGTTGGCTTTGTTTATTGTCACCAGATTCTTGCTATTAAAAAGTTTGCTTTGAAATTCAAAATCATTATAATGATACATGTCCATGTCAGATTTTCAATTTATTTGATTCCAACCAAATCTTGTAAGTTGCAAATAAGGGTAAAGTATTGGGATAACAACATGAATCTTTATGTGAGATTTGTTAGAATAACCTTTGCTCAATCACAGTTCAGTGCAACTTAACAAAGCTCCAAGTCTTTTTATTATATGAATTTTGTTTTATAAAATGGTTTCATATCATGAATGCATTTTCCTTTTGGCTTTTCTCTCGTCTTTATGTCACTTTTAGTTTGAACCATGTCTCTAGTACATCCATTGATTTTCATTGCACATCACCACTCCATCTTATTGGTTTAGATCATCTTGTCTGGTTGTCCAAAATAAGCTTTGCATGAAAGCATTAATTTTTTCTTTTTAACTTGAGATCTACTATACATCTCATTTTGTTTAAGTTAATTTTTTATACATGTCTCATACTTTATTTTTTCTCTCTTTTGGACCTTTGGGATAAAAAAATGTTGTTTCTTGACATCCTAAATGATGTAGTACCAAACATAGCTGGCTTGTCTTTAACTTGATCATTAGTCAATGGCTAGAACACAGCCCAGTAGCACTTCTCCCCTTCTAAACTATGTCCTTCAATCTTCCCCTTAATTATGGATATGCATCATAGATTACAAAATTAGTGAGTTTTGCAATATTTTGGCCATCACATATCAATATTCTTCACTTCTTTTCCTGGTTTAGTGTAGTAATGTTATGTGTATTTTGACTTGGTCCCTTGTACCATATCTTGAGATTCTAAAGATCCATCAAAGTTCTTACTTGGAATAAAATCTCTCAAAATTTCAAAATGAGATCTCTATTGTTGAGAAACTTGCATCATAGATCCATAATGTTACACTGTTATGATTATGTCATGCGGCATATTGGAAGAAGCCCTTAAAAATATTGAGGAGTTCATTTCAATTGCACTGATGGTGGCAAAGATCTTAAAATTAAAAGAATATGGAAATTTTGATAATTCAGGTATTGCCATAATCTTTTTAACGAAAGTTGATATATCTGGGGAATAAAGTTAAACGTAGAAAAGAAGACATCATTTGGCATCTATCTAACTTGTGACTTGATTTCAAAAGAGTCAAATAACTGGACTGTTGTCAAATTCTTACTAGCTCTTCGATAAATAGAGCTGTTAGAATTAAGTTTTTGTTTTTTTCTGCCTACTAAGTACTAATCACCCTCTTTCCCCCAAAATAAAAGAACGCTCCCATATTTTGCTCACTCCAGAACTTGTTGTCCCTTCTCATTTGAAGGGACAACAAACCCCAGAGTGGAGAAAAACCTCATCAAACTGATCTCCACTATATTTAAAAGGATAGTACAGTAATTCTCTCAATCACTCTCTCACTCACCCAACTCACAACATAGTCGCTCCAGCACTTAACCCAGTTCATAGCCTCCCTAAGCCTGAACCACTCTCACCAAATCTCACAACAGCTTTTCTGCTCTCAACCCAGCCCAGGCTTCCCCAAGCCCAAGCTATCTTACACCAAATCTCATCACAATCACTCACATTCCCCCTGTCCAAAGTATCCTAATACTTGGACTATACATAGTGATAGTGGAGTCAGTTCAATGTGACAAACAACAACTCTTTAAGTTTTGATTTGTCGGTCTTCAATTCTTCAAGTGCAACTCTTCAGGAAGGATAGATATGTAGACACACTGAATCTGCTTTGATCAATGAAGTTCCAATACTTTGAAGATTTTCAGCAACAAAACTAACTAAGACAATTATGCTTGCAATTTGAGATACGAAGCTTGAAGGTTTGTTACAGCCTTAGGTTAAGTTCAGAGATCACTTGAACAAATATAATTTGTCATAATTCTCATGCTCACTTTTAGTTCCAGCTATGTATTCATCACAGTGCTCATAACAGTAACTAGATCGTCAATTTAGTTAGAAGGACAGTGCAACATCTAATATGGAATTCCTTTTGGCCACCTGAACTATTTCTAGCAAAACAGCGGCTAACACAGACATAAAATACAGTAACAAGTGTGCTCATTTAATATTTGAAAATTAAATATCATTCTTCAGAAAATGCAGTTTCAGAACATGCTTCTAACTGTAAAGGTGGGAGTTCTGCTAAGAGGAGTGACTAACACTTGGCTGGATCAGGATGAATACGCTGGAATGAAGTAGTTGTATTGAAGAAACAGTCTGAGCAAACGATTGAAGAGAGAGAGAGTATGTAGAACTAGATTCAAACTATGTAGAAGAGAGAGATGAGGAGTAGATGGGAAAGAGAGAAAGCAAGTATGACGGAGAGAGGGAGGGGGGGTCAAAGTTGACTAACTGTCTTCACACCATGGGGTATTTTATAGACCTTAGGTATGAGCCTTTGACAGCTGTCATCCTACATGGCACAAGCTCATCATGCCACGTGTCCCTTCCTTTGTCATACTTGGTTGAAGCCATGGGCATCCCTTCCATGATCGCGGGTAAGTATTATGCACTGTCCTATTTACAGCACAATACATAATACCCCTTGCGAGTCATACAGTTATGCTTTAGACCTCAACGAGCCTTTCTCTCAATCCTCCATTCCACACTCGACCCATCTTCCCGATTGGAGTTATGACGCCATATGTTCCGTTATGACACCATAACCGCCTGGGTCATATCACAGTGCGCCTCTGTGCCAGAAATGACCCGCGGGTCCCTATGGCTTCCTACAAGCTCCATACCATCAAGGCTAGAAGTAACGTCGCGACAAGTTACTTTCCATCTTGAGGAGTTGAGCCAGTAATCCTCCATACGGTCCCTGCTGATGAGAGCTATCACTCGGGGTCATGAGCTCGAAGCTACATGATCGCCCATTCCTCCATGATTTCTCATAGCCCCGGGGTATGCCAAGGTGTTAATCCGAAACATACCCGCGAGGGGAAGTTGCCCCCAATCCTCCCCTGTCCTTCGTGGGTTAAAGTCACCCGCGACCGCTTCATAAGTTAGAACACTTATGATCGCTTGCAACACCTTCACGAGTTAAAGTCACTCGCGACTGCTTCGTGAATTGTAGCATTCACGACCGCTATACAATCCTTGAAATCAACTCGCTTGTTACCTAATCCAATCCATCTGTCACCTGCTGGGACCTGCAAAAGATCCACTTGCGACCCGTGGGTCGCATGCGAGGTCCACTCGTGACCCGTGGGTCGCGGGCAAGGTCCACTCACGACCCGTGGGTCGCATGAGAGGTCTGCTCGCGACCCGTGGGTCGCGAGCGAGGTCCACTCGAGACCCATGGGTCGCGGACCTAGGGATACGGGCCCATTATTCTACTTTCAGATTTTGTAATGCCTTCTGAATTTCACTCTTTATGTTTTTGACATACACCTCTTTACAGTTGCCCCCTTTGCAGCCGTCGATCTTTTAAGAGCGAACGGATGCAAATATCCAATAACAATGCTTACGCCTCCAAGTGACACCTCGAGAAATAAACTCAATCACTTCATACATATATTTCTGCCAATAGAACAACTTGTAAGTCCACTCTTCCTTTGTCGACCATTTACTTCACTAAAATAGAAAAGTAAATTCTTGGAAACATGCCATCTTTTATTTGAAGTCACAATCCATAGCTTCGTCACACTCGACTTTTCACTGTCCAATGCGTCAAACTGCTCTTTTATTTCTATTTCTAGCTATGTATATCCTAATAAACAATCTTACATGTGCACCATGTTATTTACCTGTATACACAACCTTCTCAGCAACCATCTCTCCTTCAGTCAAGTTAAGTCCACGTGCAGCACACATTTCTTTACTATCATAGATATTTCCAAGCACCTCAGTATTTTCCTCTGTTTAGCACATAATTCATGAATTAATAATGTATATGAATCCAAGTCTGATCCGAACCCAATGGCTTTCATTTCTCCCTCCTCCTTCCCTTTATCCATACTACAAAATAAGAAGACTTCTTTCCTTCCCTATATATATGTATATATATATATGTATATATATATGTTGGCCCCGTTGTGCAGGGAGATATAACGTTGAAGTTTCAAGGTGGAGAATACTATTTCTTAACAATACCTATAGGTAGCTTAAGAATTTTTTTTTTTTGGAAGATTATAGCATTAATTTGGTGCACCCGTATTATTAATTCAGGCTCCACCTATGACAAAATACAAGGAGCAACTTCTTATCTCTGAATCTTTGACCCCAAACGAATTTGCTCTCATATACCTTCTTTCTTTTTTTTTTTTTCAACATGTGTACTATTGCAAATAGTGTATTCAGCTGGTCCCTCTACACCTCAAATTCAAACTTTTAATAAGCCAAGTGTCAACTAAGGAGCTCTTTTCACTAACTGCCACCACAACAATCTATATAATATTACAACAACCATTTCACCAACTGTCTGCGTATTATATCTTTATCCAAAGAATAAAAGACTAACATAAAAAAAATCTGGCTGTCCAGCACCATGCACGTCCTTCGCTGTCTTGACGTCCTATCCAGTCTAACCTCTACAATCCTATCTCTAACTTTTCATCCTAGTCTTGCACATGCGGTTGTGACTAGTTGCAGGGTGCATTATTTATGTACTGTGCGTGTATATGTATATATATATACATACATATATGTGACCACTTGTTAGCCTTTTATTTTAGCAAAGCTCCCGTGTATTTTAGCAAAACCCCACCCTTCTTTAAATCCAAAACGAGTTGCGAGATGAACACACCTGCGACCCGTGGGTCGCGAGCTAGGCACACCTGCGACCCGTGGGTCGCGAGCAGGTTTCACTCGCGACCCGTGGGTCGCGAGCTAGGCACACCTGCGACCCGTGGGTCGTGACTTACTATTTTCTTCCGAGCCTGCTTCCAACATGTTTCTCTAGATAATTTTATCATGTAATTTTCCTTTCTTTTATCCTTATATATATATATATATATATATATATGGGTAAAAATCGCTTCAGAACATTTTTTTTTTTTTTTAAATGGAAGATGAACCATAATATTATTCATAAATTATATCATCATGTTCAAGCTATTACACATGGGAAAATGTGGACAGTCCAACTATTGGACAACATGACCTGCTAAAGGTTTTGTTGTTGAAAAGCCACCACGCAACATGTGGTTAACCAGTTAGGACTATTAGACTAAGATTCCAGTAACTAAATGATTCCATCCAGCTTGGTGGTCATTGCCCACCTTATTCATGTATCCTTGCCTCAACTAACATTTCCTACTTGAAATGATATATATGTGTATGTATATATAGTAACAACTATAACTGAAATAAAAAATAAAAAATAAAAAATATAATAATAATAATAATAGTAGTAGTCTGTACATATGATTGTAGAAATTAATCATGAAATAATTAAATTAATTATTTCACCAGCTGGGTTGCCCGATAGGTTACGGGGGAAGACCTGAGATCTTCTGCACATAAGTGTGCATGGGTTCGACCTATATATATATATATACATATACATATATATATATCTTATATAATAATAATAATAATAATAACGGACCCTCTTCTCCAAGTCTACGCATATAGACTATATCCTAGTGAACCTTTTCTCCAAGTATATACATAGACCCTAAAATAAAACCTTTTCTCCCAGTCTGCATATCCTGACATTGCATGCATATCATTTTATTCACTTCTATACTCAAGCTTTCCCAGCAACCATTTTTCCTTTTGTCAAGTCAAATCAAGTTCATGTGAAAGGAAATCAATTTTCATTATAATATATTAACTCTAGAACACTATTTTACCTCTTCCTTCGGACAAGTCTCTTTCTCTCTACAATCTCTAAATCTCATATTTTCTCACTTTCTTAGTATCCTCCAATAAATCCACACTTTCTTTTACGGTTATTTTATATTTATTTGTATACATATATACGCACTTATATATATACGCATCAAGTGTTAATGTATGCTCACATCATTGGATAACTTAAGGGAAACACCAAAGCTCACTGATCTTGTTTCCTTCAGACTTTTCTTGTCATTCTCTTTCAATCAAGATGGCTACATTGATCTAAAGCACCAGTTTCAGGTACTCTCTTCTTCTTTCCCGTTTCTCCTCCATCTCTTCTTTTATTTTGTTCAACCATCCATTTTTGAGACCCCATATATATACTATATGACATAATAATTAACCTAAACTATTTTCAACCAAAGCTTTTACTGAAAAAAAAATACTAACCTGCACAAGTAAGTCACAAGCACTCGCCTGCCCACTTACCACTAATTTGTTGCTATTTCCTTTGGCTGAATCTAACTGCCACTGCCCTTTTTTTTTATCTTCTAAAGGAAGCTTCCTCCTTAGATATATCATATATGTATATATACTAGGCGTATTGTCCGTGCCTACGGCACTATAAAAAAAAAAATTTATTGAACTGAAATAAAAACTGATTTTATATAATCAACGTGTCAATAAACAAATATTTACAAAACACTATTTGCATTAGCTACTGTTTACAAAAAATACAATGACCACGCTTCTCCTTCTTCCAAGATGAAGCATAAATTTTCTTCACTACCGAGAAGAATATTTTTGCGTCAATATGAATGTACTTCGCCTTCAAAAAAGGACTATATACAACAATCTACAAAATAATAACACAAAATGAATTATTATATTATATTAACATTATGTAAAAAATAATAATTTAGAGTAACATAAAATTGAATTACCTCATTACATCCCCAATTGCGCAGTGAAGATGAATTGATATATCGGATTTTTCTTGCAGCAGCATCCCAGTCCTACAAAGTTATATTGGATAACACACTTTGATTAGAACACTATAATAAAACTTCTGGGTACACAATATTTGTTGTAGAATGTAGACCGTCGTCTGGAAGAAGGATACTTATACGCTCAGAACTGGTGCATCTAGACAGTGCAACATATAACTGCCCGTGACTAAATACTGGTGTGCGCAAATCAACCCCAACAAATTGAACAGACTGTCCTTGAGACTTATTAATGGTCATTGCATAGGCCAGTCGAACAGGAAATTGACGTCTTGTCATTTTAATGGGCATTTCTGAAGAGGATGGAGTCAAGGATATTCTTGGAATAAAGACAAAATTACCACATTTATCTCCCGTCAGAATCTGTGCTTCAATTACACGATGTGCACACTTGACAACCATCAGTCGTGTGCCATTGCATAGGCCATCCTTGGGCGCAATGTTCCTCAACAACATAATCGGACATCCTACTTTCAAATTCAGCTCAAAGGGTGGTAACCCTGAAGGATCTAATGAGTTTAAAAATTCATTAGGATATCGATTAGTAATGGTTCGATCTACTAACTCATCTTCCAATATTTTGTCAGCTGCAAAATAAGTAACCGTCTCCCCAGGAAATATATTTAATGCAACACTATTGATAGTACTAACATCATCATTTCGGGCAGAAAGAATTGTACGCTCATTTAAAAAATTTGGTGAAACTGTATTCGCAACACTCAACCCTGGATACACTGCACATAGTAACTCATCTAAATTCCTGCACTTTCGTATTGTATGCGGAAGTTCTATATTTTCTTGTGAGTTTGATCTAATCTAAAAAAAAAAAAAAAATTGTTAAGGTGGGATGTCAAAAAATAACACGCTACTAAAATTATTACAATTTGTATGTTTTCAGAAATATTACCTCCGTCAAGAAATTTGAAAAGTCCGCATTTGCAGTGTCTGTGCTATTCAGGCGCATGTTCAAATTCAAAATTAGAACGTGTACCTGATTCCAGAGTCTGGAGCGTCTCAAAGTTGCGCCCACAATTTCCTCACGGCTGCCCTTTTGTATAACTGGTAAGATCTGTCTGAAATCTCCGCCAAGAACAACAGTAATACCCCCAAATGGCTTCTCATTATCGCAAATATCTTGAAGAGTGCGATCAACAGCTTCCACACAATACCTGTGTTGCATAGGGACTTCATCCCAAATTATTAGTTTTGCTTCCTTAAACAACTCTGCATGCAACGATTGTTTTGTAAACCCACAAATTGAATTTTCCAACACATTTAGTGGAATGCAAAACGTAGAATGTGCAGTACGACCCCCTACCAATAACAGAGAAACAATACCAGATGAAGCAACAGTGATAACAATGAGTCCAAGGCTGCGACATTTTGTTGCAATTGTATTATACAAAAATGTCTTTCCTGTTCCAGCACCACCACTTAAGAAAAATGTTGTCCCTTCATTTTTGAGAACTGAAGAAATAATTGCACTATAAGCAGCACGTTGTCCATCATTAAGGCGGTCAACATTAAATTGAACATCTGATTGTTGTGCCTCGACTTGAAGTTGATGATGTTCCCAGATAAATCTGTTTCCAACTATCGTACTCCAATTGCCAGTCGGCAGTGGCATTGGTGGGAAGTCAGTTAAACTCTTACCAGATTCCTTTAGTAGCTGATTCAGAAGATATAAACCATAATCCGTGATTTGAGACTCAATTGGATTGGGAATCGCAAAGTCTTTAAAAATTATGCGAGCAAGATCATCACACATATGCATTGAAAATTTATTCCATAACACATGCGGTTGTAGTGGGGAGCAGTGTATCAAAATAACACAGAACAAACTTCTCAACTGACGTCCATTTTTTATGGTTGCTGCTTCATCAAGGCATTGCACCCATTCTTCATCGTCTTCCAGAAGTCCCCTTTCAACACATGCAGATTTGAATGTTTCGTGCAATATATTGTTGACGGTCTTTAAACATTCAAAGGATCGCGGTCCTTTAACAACAGTAAGTAGCAAACGCAAGTAAAATCTCTCACCTTCATTGGGGTTAGCAAAGTACATTCTACCAATTGCAAATCCCCTCTGTCTTTTTGTCCACTTCTTTTCTTGAATGTGCCATACATAATGCTGGGGAAATTCTTGATAAGTAAATGCGCGGGCATCTGCATTGGCAGCACAGCACGTAAAAAAACCAGTAAGAGTTGACACTTTAGCCTTAGCCCGTTCCATGATCTTATGCATTGAATCAGCTTCATTGTAAACAACTTGATGTTTGCCAGGTAAATGAAGTTGTAATCTCACAACATTTGGAAGTTCCTCGTGCATCGGATTGCCAAATATTCGCCAAGCAGCTTATGTCGGCCCGATGTACCTTGCATCAAGGTATTGCTGAATCTCATCTACGCCGCCTAAAATCATTGTCGTGCGATCATGACCCTTGTAAATATACTTGTGAATATATTTTACACATCTCAATCCCGCACAAACTTCCACATTGATATGATAGTTGAACATTCTGGACAAATACGGATTATATGGCACAACATCTCTATTATCAACATCATGTCCCCTCACAGAATAAACGCGACCATCATTGCGTCGTCGATATAGCGGGTAACCATCTTGGTCCATACTTGTTTCTTCTGAAAACTGTTTAGGGTACCTCTTAGTGCATTTTCCATTTTCCATACACGATGCGTGTGGATTTCGAGTACCACACGGTCCATGAACCATACAACTCTTGATAGTTTCAAAAAGTGTGGGATCTTCATTTGGATATGGAAATTCAGATGACACAATTTTATCCACCTGAGCACATGTTTGAATTTTGCTTCGACCTTCAAGGAATATAAGTAAATGCATGTGCGGCAACCCCCGTTTTTGAAATTCAATTGTGAAGACATGACCAACTTTTTTGCCAAACACTTTCTTATTATCTAACTCCATCATTAGAGCGTGTCGCTTCAATTCAAAAACACGGGCAACTAAATCAGGACGATCAGTGGCCTGTTGATGTGGTAATAAAGCTGAAGTAATTTCATGCCAGTTAGGATTTGCAGTCATTGTAAGGAAGATATCTGGATGTTGATTGTATCGAGTAATTGCCATTGAATCTTGAAAGATCTCAAACATATGTCTTGGACTACCCCTGAATGAAGAAGGCAACACTATTCGTTGCCCAACTTGATGTGGTTCAAATCCATTTACAGAAATATCTGTCAGACCCTGGTAAAGTTCCCGATGGAGTTTAGGCTGATTTAACTTATAGTATGTCAGTCGATTTTGCTCAGTAGCGGCCCAAGCATCTACAATGAACTCCTGAAATAATTTTCCGCCTCTTAAAATGGTTGAGTACTCAGAAGAACGTTCAAACAAATGATAAGCATAGAACTGTAACTGGGTAAGTCTATTAGTTGTATATCTCCCATCTAGGATGTTCCACTGTTTTAACTCAGGTTCCCATCCAAGCTCACCGTAAGGAAACAACAAAACATAATGCAAAGGCAAATAAGCAGGGTGACATTCACTAATTCGCATCAATTCATTATTTCCTCTCAAGCGCACAACAATATCTCTCATTCCACTGACTTGAGTTCCATCTCCTGGCAATATAACTGCAACTTCATTTGCTGTCGGCAGATTATACCTTCGTCGATCTGCTGCTGAAGATGGAGAGTAATGAAGATAGGCCGGTATATTTTGGTCTGCTGAATTCAATTGCTCTAGTATTGCAAATGCTTGACGGAATTTTTTTGAAAATGCGTTATACTGCAACAAATTTTTTTGAATATCTTCGAGAACATCCCTCCTCAGATGCGAATTTTTATGACTACGAATGTCTAAAGCCGCTTCAGGGTCATAAATGTACAACTGAGCATAACTTGCTTCCTGTCCTGATTGGGGTAAAAGCGTCCCTGTACGATGTCGCAGTTCTCCATGAATGGTAAATGATGTTGGACCCCTGCCACTAAGAACTCTGTCATCCATCTGAACACCCAGACTTGTAAATGCATTAGCTGCATTATATTCCCGAGTATAACGACGAAACGATTTTGATTTGTCATCATCACCGTTGTATAATAATGCAAGTTCTGGAGGGGGTGTAAGCAGAGCCGGTAATTGAATCTTTCCTTGCAGACAACATGTTCCAAAAAGAGGATGCCCGCAAGATGAGTTTTTTAATTTTTCATCCATCCAGTGTAAGGCTTTACAATAAGGACATGCTACATTCATGTTAGCCAAAGAATGCCGACGAATATTATGTTTAGACCGAACATTGACCGTTGCATTGGCACATGTGTTTTCTAATTCATCACTCAGATGATCATTTTGAATGATATTTGATCCATTTAATTCCTGATCTAAGAACATACGCCGAGACCGACGCCGACGCCGAGGCAAACCAGGAAAAAATCTTGATTGTACCAGAGGGCGTTCATTTCTCTCTCTCTCTCTTCGTAAACGTTGGGCAATTGCAGCTTTTGATGGAAGAGCATGTTCACAAATTTGCTGATTTAGATTAGTAGTAAGAAACACTTGACTAAGATTTCTAGGAGAAAGATCAAAAGACACTTCTAATTGAGGTGATGCTTGCATATTAGATGTCACATTTGCCACTGTTATCGGAGTTCTTTGTAGAGGAATAATAGAATGCAACTGATGAGGTGTTGATATGGTAGTTCCAAAAGATGGCACCACAGAATGTGCAAACGCAGCTTTTGAAACATTAGGAATAGGTTCCTATAAGATGTCAATTAACTGTTAAAATAATTGTAAACGTTGGTTTTAGCATTCTATACTAAATATTTTTAAAAAGTGACAATATGATAATTACATAAACTGAATATAACATAAACAAAAGGTCCCTAAATGATGGTAATCGTTAAAAATGCATAAAATAAAATAATATTTACACGTGTATAGTAAACAAAACAAAATTAATGATAAAAAACACACCCCCACTTTTTCCTTTCCCTTGAGCGAAGTGCAAGCCTCTGAATCTTTCCTGGCCACCTAAAAATTATTAAAAAATTGAGTATGGAAAAAAAAAGTTAATTAAAATTATAAAAAATAAAGAAATGTAATGAGTTGACTCACCTTCGCAGCTCTAATGATATTGAGCTCACGTTCATCATGGATAACAATAGAATAATTTCTTTTTTTCAAGAAATTAACCTACATATTAAATTCAATAAATTCTTAAAAATAAGATAAAATATAGATGTTAAAAAATAAATAAATAAATAAAATTATTACTGTGCACTCGACATCATGATTCACCTGATATAGAAATAATTTAAAAATTAGACATAGAAAATGATAAGTCTAAAAGGAATCTATAAAATTTTATAAAGAAACTAACTTACATTGCCAAATATGGTGAAATTATCCACTGGTGTACCACTAATAAATGGAGAGGAAAAAGAATGTCCAATGAATAAGGTTAGTTTAATAAATAGAGAAATAAACTAAATTTTGACATTGTTACTATTCAATTAAATAAAAAGATACATGAAAGTTAATTAAAGTTATAAGTTCAGATTATAAGTATAGATAAATCCATTAAATAAAAATAAAAAGAGACAAAGAAAGCAAATTAAAGCTAAAATCACCATTCGTGACCAAAGGAAAAAAATAGATGATTAATTAAAATCTATTGGTCAAAAATAGACATAAATAGATGATTAATTAAAATCTATTGGTAAAAAATAGACATTTGCATGATTTTATATTTTTCACATAACATTGAGCCCAATCCCACTGTTCTTGGTTACCCAATATGGTAATTAAAATCTATTGGTAAAAAATAGACATTTGCATGATTTTATATTTTTCACATAACATTGAGCCCAATCCCACTGTTCTTGGTTACCCAATATGGTATTTACGCAACTGATTAGACTCTGACCCAGTTATGGGACCATGCTCCCGTCTCCATACTGAACCTAACACTTTCATCATTATTATTTTTTCTTTTCTTTTTCTATCTTTATTTTATTATTTTCTCACAAATTTATTATAATATGTATGGATCCTATTCAATCAAGTGAGTGTTAATCTTTTTATTTGTACTAAAAATAATTTTATGAGTAGTGAAATAAAAAAACTTAACACTTCTACTGGTGAAATTGTTCAGTTTTTCAATCTCATTAAATCTGATGATAGTATTCAAATAGGGGACACTTTGAAGCTGCATTTAAATTGAATCTATTGCAATAAATTTAAGAATTTAATGGCCTAGATGACCAAATTGGAACACTTTTTCATGTTGGACAAATTTTATATGAGATTGAGAATTACCCAATTCAATGTCCTATGCAGAGGATCTTTAAATGCAACTTTGAATTGCTGAAAATCTAACACCCTCAATTTATTTTTTACTCAAAAGATTCCAAAAACCCATTGAATAGAGACATGAGAAATTAAAGGTAGAAGGGAAGTAGGACTTGTGATGATGAAAGAAAAGAAAAAAAAGGATATATATCTACAATCACAACATTATCCTCAAATTGCCAACAACATTTTTAATTCGACTACAGTCACAACATTATCCTCAAATTACTGCTAAAATCATGAAAATACACAACTCATGAACAATCATCCATTTTTTTTTTATGTTCTTACGTTGCTTCTTCACTCATCGACCCACATTCTGATTTAAGAAACAATTACTTTCAAATTAATGCAGAAACAAAAAATAACACAAAACGGACAAAGTAGAATCATCTTTAGTGACTCATTTACAAACTTACTCTACTCTAGCAATAAAGCACAGGCAAACCGAAAATGGGCAAAAGCAAAATTCACATAGAGAAATATTATTAAAGTAACAAATCTGGACCATAACACGATGTAGAAAGCAAAATGAAGTGTTAGTTTTGAAATAATTTTGTTGATTAATTTTTGTGCTCGGTTTAATTTATGGGAATTATGTTATACTTTGTATGTATGAGTTTTTAGAATCAATGGTTTGAGTTTATTCATTGTTGTGTAGTGGGCTGGAGGTGTTTATGATGATGAGGTGCTGCTTGGCCGGCGGGTGTGATGGGTGTGAGTGGTGGTTCACGGTGGGAAGTGGGGGCGGTGTTCTACTTTCTTTTTATGTTGTTTTCACTCACTTTGTTCCACACATTTGTGTACATGTATAGAATACTTTTGTTGGGGAGCCTGTACTGATTTTTTCATATTGGTATGTAAAACAATATCTATACTAATTTAATTATTTTATTTGGGTATCTAAAACAATATTTTTGATTAGGGTATTTGAGCCTTTCCAGTTAAACACGACAATATCACTGTCCATTATCAGTATATGTATATATTTTTAAAAGAATACCTAAAAGAAAATTATATTTGCTGAAAAAATTTCTTTGACTGCTAAAATGGTAAAATTTCAACAGTGATAATGGTTCCAAGAATTGAAAGGAGGTGAAGAGCCATTTTAGTATTCTGGTAAATAAATATATATCGGTAAATAAATATATAATGATGTTTATAATTTAATTTATTTATTAAATTAAAAATTAAATAAATTTACTATTAAAAATATAGATAGAGATGGGACAGAGAGAGTGAAAGAAAAAAAAAGATCTCAGATAGGGAGGAGGGGACAAAGAGAGAAAGAAAAGGAAAAAGAAAGAGAGGGATTAAAAGATTAGAAAGAAATATTGGAGAGAGATGTGTAATTGGTCCCTTCAACTGGAGCTTCAAGAATGAGTGGAAAAGAGAGAAGAGATAGAGTGAGCCAAAATTGAGAAACACTTTTGTTGAAAAAAATGTAGGTTTCTAGAGTGAGTGATCAATTTTTCGATCCAGTTAACAATTTTAAAGTATAATTTGTACTCCCACTACAATTTTGTTGATCATTTTCGTGTTTTATTTTTTTATTTTGAACAAAAAAAAAGAATATAAGTTGTTTTAATAGTAGCTAATGCAAATGATATTTTGTCCAATATTTTTTTGTCCAAATAATTTAGTGAAATCGGATGATGAAAAATTATATACATGAATATGAATACATTCAAACAGTTGATTCATGACTGCTCCACATTCACAATTGGGTCAATGCCGTAAAAGTTGGTGTTTAACGCGTTTGAATCTGGAAAAGTTTTTATATTCATATATATTTTTTTATTTTACAAAAAATTGATTTCATATACAGTATATAATTAATCTCACAACAGTAACATATTTATAAACAGTAACATATTTGTGAGAAACCAAGAACTAAAATCAGAAAATCAACTCACTTTCTCACTCTGTATCAGCACAAACACACACTGTTTCTCACTCTATATCAACACAAACACACTGAAACTCAAAAATAGTAGTTAATGCAAATAATATTTTGTCCAATAATTTTTTATGTTATAGTGCCGTAGGCACGGGCAATACCCTAGTATATATATATAAATAGAAATTGACAATGACAATTAAAAAGTTGTTTAATTTTTTTTAATTGAGAGAGATAACCTCAAAACATTTTTAAATTTAGATGTTATTTGATAATTGAATTCATTGCCTTATTTTAAATAAATTAATTAAATTTGATAAACGCATTTTGAATATTATTTACATAGATAAGTGTCATTTAAAATGATATAAAACTGTAAAATTAACATTTTTTTCTTAATTTCAACACTTTAAAAGGCAACAAATTCCAACCGCACACTAAAGTAGTGACCTGTGAACCCTAATTTTATATTTGTGCTTGAAATTTTTGAACAAACTAAAACTGACTTTAACATTTATAGTATATTTTGTGCAAGATGATAGATATAACGTATCTATCACCTATGTTTTTGGATTGTGAAGGAAATTATTATTATTTTTGGCTAAATTTGTTTTTTTTTTCTTGGAGGTTATGAGGATTTGTGATTTTTAGTGTCTTGATGTGTATGTTAAAGAGAAAACAGAATTATAAAATTTGGTCACTTTGGTTCTTCTTTGGTACTAATAAATCTTATCTCTTAAAAGAGAAAATATAATTTCACACTTAAATATGTGTCATCACATTTGATTAATGCAAAAATATAAGCAAAAGCCATTTTTAACTCAAATAGGTTTGTTTACTCTTGATAGCCTATTTCAAATTCAAATATATAATGACAAAACTGTGCCTCTTTAAATGATTGAGATGTAAATAACACTTGAAAAATAACATGCTCTCAAATAACGTCCAGCCATACCTTGGTTGAAAAATGACAGTCGGTGGGGACACTGTAGTTGCAGTGGGAGAAGATCGAGTGGGCGCAGTGGTCACCGGAGCTGGTGTGTGCCGGAGGGATGGTGGAGGCTCGGGAGTTGCAGCGGCAGGGGATCTCATAGCCACAGTGAGGGAGCTCGGGTGCGACAGAGAGAGAGAGAGAAAAAAAAGAGAGTGAGATGCGTGACACAGAGCAAAAGAAGGGGAGAGAGTGAGAGAGAAGAAATACAGAGTTGCAGTTATACATATTTTTTTTCCCTCCCTTTTCTCACTCGTGCTTGCCAGCCCACACTATCCCACATTTTTTCCCTCTCTTTTTTTTTACTTTTGCTTGACAGCTAACAATATGTAACCAGAACCAACAAACCAGATTACAACCAACTAACCAGATAAAATATACTCAACCAACTAATCTGTGAGAGTAACCGGATATAATATATATATAAATACTAAATAAAATAAAATAATAAATAAAATAAATAATATACACACAACCAGCAAATTGAGACTCACCTTTACAACAGCGCCGGCAGTCTAACGGTCGTGACAGCGCCGTCCAGCGGACGCGACAGCGCCACCGCCGTCGTCGTCCCAACTGCCCACCCCACGGATCTCTCGCCGTCATCGTGGATCGCCGTCGTTGCGCCGTCAGCCGTGACAGCGACGATCGCCGTTGTTGAGCCGTCCAACAGCCGTGACAGCGACGACCAGTAGCCCGTCGTCGTCGCTCCGCCGTCGTTGCGCTGTCCAGCGGCCGTCACAACGACGACCAGCAGCCCACCCCTCCAGCGGCGTCGCTCCAGTTTCGTTTCAGTTTGATAGAGATAGAGAGAGATGAGAGATTGCTGAGAGATAGAGATGAGATAGAGAGAGAGAAAAGAATAAAAAAATATATGGAGAGAGAGAGAGAGAAAAGACCATTCAAATATATCAAAACCATTCAAATGGGCTAGGACTGACGGCTGACTGTAGCTATTCTGCCAAACTAACATCACATGTTATATAGATGCACATGGGCTTGGAGTCTTTTACAGAGATAGATATATAGAGATAGAGAGAGAGAAAAGAATAAAGGGTTGGTTTAATCTGAGCCGTTGATAGGGATATTAGTGGGTTGATTTTACACCGTAGATAGTGATATATATTTTGCACCCTTGGATGAATTTTTCAAGCATTTGTGACCCTTAGATGATAAAATTATTTTGGGGGGAAATTCAAACTCAATGCTAAAATGTTATATAGATATATGAGCCATGTGTCAAGCTCATTAATACCCGCGGATACAAACCAACTCTAAATTAGACCCATTTCAAAGAGTCACTAGTAAATCCTTGTCACAGTTAAATCCTCTTTGACCATTGCCCTTTACCAGTATATTTAACATGGTTTACTCGCGAGCCCGGGGGTCGCAAGCAGGACGCACTTGTGACTCGGTGGGTCACGAACAGGGTCCATCTGAAATCTTATTTTACTTAATTAAATCTTTTTTTTTTTTCAGGTGATCTACCTATGACCTAGAGAAAAGAGCTTTGCCTACCTGATAGCTCCGTCCCGACCGTGCCTTTGGGTCCCGAGTGGCGCAAGGCCCCTTACATAGAGACCGTGCATGATCATTTCTGGGATGTTATCGATGCTTTTATGTATGAGGCAGAGAACACTTCTTCTGATACTTTATTGATAGGTCCAAAAGGTGATTTTGATGCCGTTTCAGCAGTACTTAGGTTCATTCCCCGTTTGAGCATTGAAAGAGGAGATTATCCCTTTTCTTCTATCGTGTATGGAAGCCACATGGGCGCTCTGCTGGACTGGACCATGTGGTCGCAATATATTCTTGCACAACCAGCCTATGTCGAAGTACTTAGTCAAGCTAAGATTTTGAAATGTATTCAGCTTTTCTCCATTTTTTCCATCAGACGGAATATTTCAAGCTTGACTTCTCTACTCTCTCGGTGGTGCGTCTCCACTCATTCCTTCATTACTACTTGGGGGGAGTTTACACCCACTCTAGAGGACGTTGTGGTTTTGTTTCGCCTACCATTATTCTCAAAATTTTCTGATAACATTACATTTAAAAGTGCCAAGACTCAAGAAATTGTGGATTACCTGGAACAGCAATCATCGGTTGCAAGCAAACTAGGCTCCTTCTTCAAAGATAAAAAACGCCTTAGTAAGCAGCCTACCCTTGAGTCCCCCAAGTTGACATATGCCGCTTGGTACCGCCACTTTTTCAGAGATTATGTCTACGACCGTAGCATTGCCATTCATCGTCGCAAGTTTGTTAGTGGGAAGGAATTCGGTAGAGAGTATGAGCTCGCAGCCTTTCTTGTTTATTGGCTAGATCGCTATATTTTTGAAGGCCGTCCAGGAGATGGTCCGAACAAGGAGGTTTTTGTTTTTGCCGCCATACTTTGTCAAGGTATTTCATTGCCTTTAGCTCCACTATTTTTGGGCCATTTGTACTATCAACTTGACCGGCTTGTTAGCGACTTTCCTCGCTCTATGGGTCGCTATGATATCAAGAGTTACGTATCCTCTACATTTTTGATGTTATTCATGTTCGAGCGTTTTCCTGGCTATGCTCCTCCTACTAATGAGTATGAAACTCACGATGCCGACGGATCCCTGCTTGACAATGGTCAGGCTATGCGTTGGGCGGGAGCAGGCACAGATGCCCATATTGAGGATTTCTTGGATGCGGAGAGTAGTTTCTCATTCCGACCTTACACCATTCATCGTGGTGGCATTCAGCTACTGGTATTTTATTTTGAGGATAACTTTCTATTAGAGGGCGGGACTCCTACTACTTCGCAACTGATGTTTTCTGCTATGATATCAGGGAGCGACCTACCAGTTACAGGTGACTCCTCGCTCCGGGTTACGCATTATGACCCAGCTCGAGTACCTCGACAGTTTGGTTTTGATCAGGGTGTTCCGCCGGTGTTTATGGGTATCCGACGGTCTTTCGATGCAAGCCTTTTATTCTATCGTCTGAATCACGAGTTTTTTCATCTCGTATCGTGATTCCTTCTATTCATCGGAGGGGGCTTTGCACACTTAGCTACCTTTCTTTTCTGCGACATACCCATTCATTGCTTCTTGCTTTTGTACGGAGCCCGGCTATTGTTCCAGAGTTAATCCCGGTTTACAAAAATGATTGCTCTCTAAAGTGTCCCCAGTCTCACATTTGTCGTGGCCTAACTAGTCGCCATGCCAGTACTGTTGCTCAACCTAGCAAGTTCTCTACACAAGTACTCATTCCCCGTGAGAGTTCTTCTGTTGCGGATTGTGAACCTATTGCTAAAATGGTTCGAACGGTAATTTGCATATTCTTTCCCTATTTTAATTTCCTCTTTATATATATATATATATAAACCGCTCACAATTTACCTCTTATAGATGCGATCACGAAAGCCAGTTGTATACACAGAAGCCTCCTTTTCTGAGAGCTTGGGGCATACCTCTTTCTCCCGTGTGGTTGAGACTCAAGTGGCAGTTGTGGATGTTGACTCATCTGGTTCTCATGATGTAGGTGGGGTGGTGACACCGCTCGGGGATGAGACGGTGGATACTGCCGGGACTCCGAGAGTGTCTCATGTAGTGGCACCTATGGCTGAGAGCCCAGGTGAGCTTTATGATGACGACACTACTGTTATTTCTGCTTTGTTGTCTTTGAGTAATTCTGATCCAAGGTTGCACTTTCATGTAGTTTTGGGTGGTTCTCAAGATCCCCCCTTAATTCCATTTGAGACGACCTGCCAAGGTACTCCTTCAGCAATTGTCCATGCATCACCTATTGTAGAAACTCCTGTGACGACCGTGCCTACTGTATCACCTGTCGTAGAGATTCCTTTCACAGCCACGCCTGTACCTACCCATCGAGAGGATAGTGTTGGGGGTTCGGGTTTTCAGGCGATCTATGATGCTGGCAAGCTTTTATTCTTTTCTCAAGAGAGTGGTCGCGGTGATGATAATGATGTCGCCACAGGAAGCCAAGATTCTGCTGTGAATGAGATGTTTCGTGAAATTCAAAGGACTGTTTCGCAATCAGATGAGACTGTCATAGTGGGTACTGATGTATAGTTGACTAGTGATTTTCAGGCAATCGAGAATGATCAGGTGAGACTCGAGAGACAGTTGTTTGGCAGTGCAGATGGTGGGTTTTTAGATGACGTCCCTAGTGAGGATGACGTGCGAGATACCACAGAGGTTGCACCCCCTGCAAGTATTCAGGCTGAGCAGGTGCCCCCTGATGTGATCAACCCCTCATCGGCTCACCCAATGTCTCCTATTAGTCCTGAGGTTCGACCCACCTTTTCAGCTACATATGTTTCACCCACTGCTGTTACTACTGCTACCGTTATTCCTGATATCATTCCCTCCTCTCCGTCTCGTACTTCGGTCATCGATGCCCATTCCGATCACGGTGTTCAAGAGGCTTCAGATATAGAGGCTTTTCTAGCCCCAACTGGTTGCAGTGCTGACGATATTATCCAGTGGCAGTCTTTCTCATGTAGTTTTCGGAGTATTGCTATGCTCAATCGTGTTCTTCGTAGCCATCCGCGAACTTTTGTGAGTTTTACTTTTTGTGACCCGATATTTCAGAGGATGTTTCTTGATACTTCTGCAGACTTCCTTTCTTCCTTAGATAACCAGATTCTGAGGGAGATCACCCGTGAGGTGATAGAAATAGCTCGAGGACGTATCAAAGATTGGAAAGCAGTAGGCTTTGAGCTTGGTTGGCTTGAATCCCGTTTTGAGGATGTCGTTTATGGTCTTGAGATCCAAGCTTTAGACGAGCAACAGGACCGTTTAGATGCTGGCCTTAAGCAGGATATGATTGAATTAGAGCATGCACGACAACATGTGGCAGGATATGATTGAATTAGAGCATGCACGACAACATGTGGCTTTCCTGGAGCAGAAGATCGCGGATGCCCAAGGTCAAATCAACGAGGTTGCTAGTGAGGTGATTAGCAAGATTGCTACCTATGGAGTTCTTCCTTCAGATCACTTTTTCAAAGATGTGATGTAGCATATTTTTTTTTTCTTTGCTCCATTTTTTTTTTTTTTTACTGCTCTTGTTTTGATATTGAGGGTGACATCATTTGTAATTATCACTCTTTCTTTGTCAAAAAGCAACCTTGTTTATTTTTGCCTATTGTCAATTACAAACACGAACAATAGCATATTAAGAAAGGTACTTTTTTATCCATTTGATGTTGATTGGGCCAGTCTTTAAGCCTGTTTCCAACTCTGTTAACTTGCAATACCCGCTGTCATTCACTTCTTTGACTAAAAATGGCCCCTCCTATCTAGGTTGAAATTTTCGTACCCCTTGCCCCCTCATGACCTCGGGGACTGTTTTGAGGACTAAGTCTCCCTTCTCAAAATTTCGCAGGCGAACTCTAGTGTCGTAGTGGCGAGATTGAGTACCCAGGTAGGCTTCATGTCTAGTCTGGGCTCTTTGTCGCCTTTCTTCCAGGACTTCAAGCTCTCCTACCCATTTTACATCCAAACCCTGTGTTGACATCCTTGTTGCTGCAATTTTTAATTCTGCGGGTAAGACTGCATCAGAGCCATATACAAGCGAATAGGGCGTTTCATTAGTAGAACTCCTCCGCGCTATTCTATAAGCCCAGAGCGCGATTGATAGCTTGTCCGCCCATTCTTTTTGATCATCATGAACTAAACGACTTAAGATACGGATAAGAGTCTTGTTACTGGCCTCTGCTTGTCCGTTCCCCTTAGGGTAGTAAGGTGTGGACTTATAGTGTGATATTGCATATTCTTCTAATAGTCCTCTTACCATGGTATTGACAAAGGGTGTTCCGTTATCTGTCAGCAGGACTTTTGGAATCCCAAAACGACATATGATGTTCTCCTTAATGAATTTTGCCACATTCACGGCTGTTGTTTTTTTCAAGGGGATTGCCTCTACCCATTTTGTGAAAAGTTCAGTCGCGACCAGGATCCATGAATGCCCCCTAGACGGGGGTGTGATGGGGCCTATGATGTCTAGAGCCCACGTATGGAAAGGCCAAGGAGTAGACAGGCTATGCAAACTTGTTGCTGGCGTTTGTATGAGGGTGCCATGAACTTGGCATATATGACATTGTCGAGCATGATCTAGTGAATCCTTCTCCATAGTTGGCCAATAATAGCCAGCTGTTAACAACTGATGAAACAACTTATGTCCCCCATGATGACCAAGCTCATGGGTTTGCCTCAGGACTTCTTTGGCCTCTTCTTCGCTGAGACATTTTAATGGTCTACCGTCGTAACTATTTCGATAGAGAATGCCTTCTTTCACAAAAAACCTTTTGGCCTTCCTTTGTAAATCCAGGGCATCTCTTCTTTCTTGAGGGAGAAAATAAAATTAGCATATAAGGGTAGCATGGTAAAAGTCCTTCTTAAAATAAATTTAAGTGATTTTCAATTAAGAGTTTATTTTATTCTAGGACAGGATGAGTTATTCTAATGTGGGTTACCAAACAGCAGTGTGAGAGAAATATTATATAAAAATAATAAGTGAGTAATTAGGGTTTTTACGTTGACAATCTCAGATTAAGGAGGAAGAAGAAGCAAAATAGGAAGGAAAAGAAGAATAACGTGAGACATCAAAGGAGATTAATTATCTCTCAGCGGTAAGTTTTTTTTATCTTTCCCACAATGATTGGTATGCTACAGTAATATTTATCACGTATTAATGTTGTATTAATGTTGATTTATTTAATAATAATCACCATTTTAAATGGCTATATGATAGAACTGGGTGTTGGAATCTGATTAATTTATGTTTGATGAGTGAACAGTATAATAAAGAATGGGAACGATGGTGACTAAATGGTGAGATATGGTTGGGATTAATAAACTCCAGTGATGGAGTAGATTGTCGCCTGTGTATGGGTGTGGTTTTATATGAAGCTAAATTAGGGAAGGTGCAGTGTATAACTATATAGATAGATATATATGTCTTTGTATATGCAGCTGATATGTATATACCTTCTATAACACTCATACAAGAATGGAAGGTCACGAGAGTTAAACCATGGACATGAGTTGATTTTTTGATTGAAATTTGAATGTGGGTCAACTTGGAGATTCACTAAACTGTTATATTCAAGCTACATGGCTTTTGTTTATAGATGCTTATATAGGTATTGTATTCAATTTTATATATAGTCTAAGGTAGATGATAAACGTGTGGATTTATTTCTTTGTTGGTTGTGATAGGGCAAACATAACCCACTGTTTGAAATATGGGTTTAATGGTGAAACAATAGAAAATTAGAAATTGGGGAAAGTCATGTTTGGTTTCGGTTCTTGATGTTTTTGGTGTCAGATGATAGATTAAGATGTGGCGAGTTACTTTTTGTTTATTTTGAATCAAATGGGGTCCCAAAATGGTCGAAAACAGCACAGGAAAAAGTTGCTGGCAAGTTGGGTTGTAACAGGCTACTGGTGTGTCGAAAAAAAATAGATGGGGAAGATGATGAATAGGTGCTGCGCAAGCCTATGCGTGCTATCGGATCGTGGGTCATGTTCCGGTGACTTTCCAGGACTGGAAAAAGGCTGGTCCGGTCCCACTCATGGAGCCCAACCTCTGGCCAGCCTCGGATCCATCTGGAATATAAAAATATTTTTTTATATTTTAAAATGATTTAAAATGTGAAAAGTTAGAAAAAAATGCTTAAAAATTCCCGATAAATGCCAGAAAATTCCCGAAAAATCAAATTAGTCTTTTAAGGGCATAGTATGATTAGAGTATAGGTTTGGGCTATATTTAGTCACATTAGTTAGTTCATCTAGTTAGAAAAGTAGGCTTTTATGCATGAAAATCGAAAGTACAAATTATCTATGAACAATTAGGTTCTAAAATTTTACCAGTAGCTAAGATAGATAGGATGACCCATTTTAGGTACAATAATCTCTCTAGATTAGGTTCATAGATAAAAAAATATAATTTAAAATATTATAGGACATGCGTGCAT
Source organism: Cornus controversa (assembly GCA_026545225.1). NCBI lineage: Eukaryota > Viridiplantae > Streptophyta > Magnoliopsida > Cornales > Cornaceae > Cornus > Cornus controversa. The sequence continues at coordinate 13,774,012 of CM048853.1, read as the reverse complement.
AGGAGTGTGTGTGTGTGTGTGTGTGTGGGTGTGAGTGTGTGGTTGATGGTGGTGGTTGAAATTATTGGAGTGTGTATAGGTCCCTCGAGTGCGGAGTTGCGGGTCCCTCTGGCACAGAGTGTGTGTCCCTCCACAATTATTATTCTTACTATGGAGTGCGGGTCCCTTCGATGTGGAGTATGTGTCCCTCCATACTGCTTGTGTTGTGTGTTCTTTCGATTTGCAGTGTGTGTGAGTCCTTCCACTTAATTTATTTTATGATCTGAACAGGTTCATGCTTGTTATATCTCTATTAGAGCATGAGTGGTATTGTTGTTTCTCCATACTACAGTCTATATTGTATATAGTGGTCTCTTGTGAAGAGTATGTTATGAATATAGATTGATTAATAGAACTGGGGTTTGATAAAAAAAAAATAGATTGAGTTGGGCAGGAGGTGGAACTTGAATAGCCTGTTAGTTGTTGTAAGTACTAAAGGATGTTAGTAATACTCTCTTTTTCATAAGTTAATGTACCGAATAATTAGTTATATTAATTAATTTTCTGTACTACCTACTGAAGTATAGTGGTTATTGTCGGTTAGTTAGAACATTACTTACTGGGCTTTAAAGCTCACCCCTATTTTTTCCCCCACATTTCAAGTGTGTGAAGTCGGCACCTATAGCATAAAGGAGGAGGATTCCACACCAGAATTGTTCTAGTGGAACCTAGTTACTAAATTCTTTTATTTCAGTTTTGAGACAACATTCATTTTAAGGATTGTTTAGATGATAACCTTGATTTTGATTGTATTTAATTTTCTGGATATCAGTTGGTTAAGTCATATGAATAAATGTGGATGGATGTGATCTCTTGATATGAAAACAATGTGAGAACAGGTTGTGCCATGATATTAGTTATCTTATGGCAAGTTGCGATATTAAGTCAACCACAAGTTGAGTGAAAGGTCGAGAATACCCTGACCTCAACTTGGGGGTGTGACACAGATCTTTCTTGAGCCTTGGCGCTCTTGAAACCCGATGATTCGGGATGTAATGCTCAGGTCAGTTATTGGGAATTTTTTTTTTCCTGGGAATATATATATATATATATATATATATATTTGTGTATATCACACAAACAGACAAATCACACACTCACTTAAAATTGAATACTGATAATGCGCAATGTCTTCTTATACTGTTTGTTTACTCTTGCTAACATTAGGATAGAATTAGTTGTGTGCTTCATTTCAGCTTCTAGTTCTGATGAATGTTAAACGATTCATTGTTTCGTTTGGCAAATTTTTAGTGATGCTGCTGGTGGATACCTCAGCTCATCTTCCCATGTATGAGATTTTGCCTGTGAAAGACCGGTGAACCTTGTTTTGATTATTGGCACTCATGCTCTGTCATCCGATATATTATATACAAGAAAACTGGATGACTAGTTATATTTTTTCTAAGTGAAAATTGAATAGTTGTAAATTAAGTTTCTGATTGAATTATTGAAAGATGATCGAGGTTGTTTATATGTTTTTGTGACTCTCTTTAAATGGTCAATAAGAGCTATGAGGTGACCTGTATGATCAGCTATTTTTCAGTCTGGGGATATTTGGGAAATTTATCGAATGAAATGTTAATTTTCATGTGACTCTTTGTATTCTATTATTTTCCTATGTATATTGGAATATCATTTTCTCTCTCTACCTCTCTCATTCTTTTTTTCTTAGTCGGTAAGCTAGATTTTATTAGACCAAAAAATATGTACAGAGATCAAGAGGGACATACCCCTTATGTTACAGGAGCAAAGACTATGGAAAACTAGTTAATCTAAGAAACAGAGAAGAAAATGACTAGCAGCGTAAAGAATGTATCAACTTAGCAAAATAAACTTCCTTATATTTCTCAAAGCCCGATCAACATTAGTTGGGCAGATGTTATTTGGTAAAAATATGCTTGGAGAGGTCATTCCTTGGCAGCTTTTTGAGGGAGGAAGTCTACATTTGATAGAGAATTCAATTACCTATGTTATTTTCCAGTTGTCTATTGCTTCTTACTCTCCATAGGTGATAGACAGTAGAGGACAAAGCTAATTTGAATGTTAATTTTGGGGAGAATTGTCCTTGGGAGATGAAGCAACCTATGAATTACAGTCATCCCAAGATCTGAATAGGGGTTTAGGTCTAAGGATGCTGCATTTACTTGAGATATAACCAAACTCTGGCTGGGAAGGACATTGAAAGAATAAATATTATGATGCTCAATTAACCATTCTTAGGGTAAGGTGCCTCAACTGCTTATGTTTGCTTTCACTCAACTCTTGTACATAGGAAATTAGATTCGGTTTTATTTACTGCAAATTTATAAGATGTTTTCTCTCACTCATATAATTATTTGGTTTAGTTCATCAATCCGAATGATGAACAAAAAAAAAACAGAAGTATCTATTCAACTCATTTAATGTCTACGAATCTGGGGATCACATTAGGGAAACGAGTGTGATAGCTGCCGGAGTGTTAAGGAACTGCTAAGAAGGTTTGGTTATGAACAATCCATTGGAGGAAATTAGCCAAGTTATGGAATTTGGTCTAGGGTAGCAAGAGGGGAAAGGAGGAAGGCTATTAAGGAGGTTGGATAAAAGGGTCAATCTGTGGCTGTTACTTGACTTATAAAAATAAGAAAAATGGAAAAAAAAACCGTGGCTGTTACCTGGCCATACCTATTGGTTGGTTATCTATGATGATATTGCTCACTGTGATAGTTCTGGAAGGACTTGAGTCATAGATGATCCTCTCACCAAAATATGTTGATGGATAGGGTCTATCAGACACTTTATAGCCTACTCAAATACTTCAGGACACGTCTGAATAGTATTCAACATTAATGTCTAAATTTTATGATAATATTATACTATAACTGTCAGTGAAAAAGTAAGGAGGGTTCCAAATATTTAGACTTTCCTCAAAAAAGAAGAATTGAAATATAATGAAAATATATTATCTCTTATTTGGCCTAAAATTTGTCCATGCAATATAATCTTTTGCTTACTTTCATATATATATTTTTTATAATGGTAAACAATAATTATTTTATCGTGTCCTTCCATATCCATATCCTATTTTATAAGAATTTATGGCTGTATTGTATCGTGTCTATATGCCGGATCCATGTCCATGTTGCCCATTTGGAAGAGGAGTCATGAAGGCTGAGAATCCAGTTGTTTCTAGCTGAATGGCTTTATTCCAAATTTTGATTTTATTAACTCTCGGCTAGCATTTAAATGAGAATTAATTCTATAAAACTCTCCTCAACTATTAGTAAATTTCATTAACCTGAAATACTAATTGCACCCCTTAAACTAACAAAAAATAAACAAACCCTCAATCGTACGGATTCACTTTCTAATCCCACTCAAATCGTTCCCTCTCCCTCTAAACTCAGATGGGTGAGAGATCGTCTTCCTAGAGAGAGAATCACAATCCTAACTTAGGGTTTCATGATCCTCATAATTCAACTGACCATAATGCAGACGCGAAGAAGAAACATACAGATGGTGATGCAGAGACGCGGAAATGGAATCTTCAGTGTCATCGTCGCACCGGAGTGGAAGTGCAGAAGCGAACCAATCTGGATCCGAGAATGGGTGCAGAGAGAGAGAGAGATGCGAACTCCTTTCAGCATTTTGGGGTATATACACTAATCGAAGAAACTCGTTGCATCTGAGGAATCGGGGCAAACAATTGAAAGGTGATTTGGCATAGTTTTGGTTATATACCAAGACATTATTGGGTTTACAGAAAGAGAGGTAAGGTTTACACCTTCACAATTTCATCTCTGTACATGGGCAAATTTTTTGGAGCGAGAAATTTTACAAAATTCACCTTTGATTCTTTTATTTCTGAGAAATTAAGAGAAAAAGCTCTTATCTTTTTCCAACTCGGTAGCTCTGTTACACAAACACTCAAATCACTATTTGCTGCGCTGTACATAAACACACCCACATACACGTACTGACACACACAAATAGATATATAGAGAGATGAGTGATGCGAATGATGGATGGTTAGGGTTTTTTTTTTTTACCAGGGATGGTTAGGGTTTGTTGCTCAATAAATTAGGGCTTTTTAATTTTCTGCAAATGTCCATGTGTGTGCGTATATATATATACATAAATCCATCATCTTCTAACTCATAATGGTTGCAAGGGTATTTTTGTCTTTTTAAATATTTGCCTCTGGGTTTATTCCGATTTATCCTTTAAACTGCTCCGTCCACCCCCATATTAATTATCTAACTAGTTGTTTCAAAATAATTGTTACAGTTGAAAAGTAAATGTATTATATTTTGTAACATTATGTTGTTTCATTGAACTTGTACAAAATTATTAAAGTGTAATACATCACAGTGGACCCCTCATGGATAAATTTAATAATTCATTCAGTACTAATATAATAAAAAATATTTAAAATCAAATTTATTTACTACTAATATAATAAAAAATATTTAAAAGTTAAGTTACTAAAGTGAAACAAATAAAATGTGACGTGGGAGTATTAGCTTTGAAAAGCATTATCCATGCAGAATTGGCCAAAAATGATCAATGCTTACTGGTTATTCGATATTGCTAATGACTATAGATAATAATGCCAAAACATGTCTCAATCAACCTAAAGTATATATCTATATTATTATATATACTTTTGTGTGCGTTTCTATGTGTTCTTTTGCATTTTAGGGAAATATAGAAACCTCTGATTTTCCACGCAAACCTATGGCTTCAAATCTCAAGGATCTCTTCTTCTTCTTCCTCCTCTACTCAATCTTCTCCTTTATCTTGACCCAACAGCACCATCCACTTGACCCACTCACTCCATCAGAGCTCAGTCAAGTCCGAACCATAGTACAGTGGTTCAAACCCAGTCCACACCACAACCTGTCATTCCACTATGTAGGCTTGGATGAACCACATAAACCCACCATCCTATCATGGTTGGCTAACCAACCCACCAAAAACCCACCTCGCCGAGCGTTTGTTATTGCCCGAATCAACCAAAAAACTCATGAAATTGTGGTTGACTTATCGTCTGATTCGATCGTATCCGATAGAGTCTATCATGGACATGGTTATCCTATTCTCAACTTTGAAGAACAGATAGCTGCAAACCAGTTGCCACTAACACATACACCATTTATAGACTCAATTGGCAAGAGAGGGCTCAAGTTAGAAGAAATTGTGTGTGGGAGTTTCACTATTGGGTGGTATGGAGAGAAGAGGAGGACTAATAGGATGGTCAAAGTTATGTGTTATTACTTGGATGGGACTGTTAATCTGTACATGAGGCCTATAGAGGGAATAACAGTGATCGTTGATCTTGATGAGATGAAGATCAAGGGATACCATGACAGGTTGATGGTTCCAGTACCGAATGCAGATGGAACGGACTACAGAGAATCGAAGCAGAAGCCGCCTTTCGGTCCACGTTTGAAGGGCATAACAGTATTGCAACCAGAAGGACCAAGTTTCACCATCAATGGACATACAATCAGGTAAAATTGTTAGTCACAAGAACCATGATATGGACGGTCTGATAGGCAGTGTGCAGTCCGCATTTTTGGGGATGTTTTGCTATTTTCACACTTATGTTGCTCTAATTCTATAAGAGTATAGTGGAGGGTCTGTAATCTGTTTGCTCTTCATTATAATGACTGGTGAGATCTTGGTTATTCTGTAATTCGTTTGCTCTTCATTATGGTGAAATCTCGGTTACTCTGTGGACGTAACTCTAGTTTTGGATGAACCACGGAAATTTGTGTTTTATTGTTGATATGGTTTTCTTTTGTGTTATTTTTTGCAATACTGTCCCCATTCTTGTGATTGTTCAACTTCATTAATTGGATGTGATACAGTGGAAGCCACGTGATTGTTTCGTCCAACAGGTGAGATTGAACAATCGTGCATTACTCATAAATTAGAATTTAACATCAAATGCTGATTCTATTCACACAGTTCATGAATAGCATCTCTTAGATCTCGGATACTCCATCGACGGAAGTTTTCTAGTTTTGGGGAAAACACGTAAATCTGTGTTTTTATTGTTCTTCTTGTTTTCTTTTATGTTATTTTTTGCAATACTGTCCCCTTCTTGTGATTTTCCAACTTCATTAATTGGATTGGTTGTGATATAGTAGAACCCACAGGATTCTTAAATTCCAATAGATGAGACTGGACAATCATGCATTAGTCAGAAATTACAATTTAACATCAAACGTTGATCGATTCACACATTTGACTGACAGCTCTTAATTTGTCACTACAATTAGGTGGGCTAATTGGGATTTCCATCTATCATTCGACATGCGAGCAGGTCCAGTGATATCCTTAGCATCGATCTATGACCTCGACAAGGATGAATATCGTCGAGTTCTCTATAAAGGGTTCGTGTCCGAGCTCTTTGTGCCATACATGGATCTAACTGAAGAATGGTACCTTAGGACATTCTTTGATGCTGGTGAATATGGGTTCGGTCTCTGTGCAGTGCCACTTGAGTCATTGAGGGACTGCCCAGAAAATGCAGTTTTCATGGATGGTTACTTCACTGGGCAGGATGGCACACCAGGAAAGATTTTGAATGTGTTCTGTTTATTCGAGCGCTACGCCGGTGATGTCATATGGCGCCATACTGAAGGTTCAGTTCCAGGGAAAGTGGTAAGTGAAATTCCAACTGGTTTTAGTATTTTTCCACCATAATAAGCTTGGAAAGTTATATGAATGAAAGTTGGAATTGTTTTGCAGATAAGAGAGGTTAGACCAGAAGTGAGCTTGGTGGTAAGAATGGTATCAGCTGTTGGTAACTATGACTACATAGTTGATTGGGAATTTAAGCAATGTGGCTCCATCAAAGTTACTGTGAGTTATGAAACTATTAGACTCCATTTGGATAACTGAAAGATTTGAAACGGATAGATTTGAGTTTAAATAAAAGATTTGTCTATTGAGGTTGGATATTGAAACTTAAGGTATTATTAGGTTAGAGAGATATTTATTGCAAGCATTATTAAGACGGAAAATGACCAAGCCAAGCTGAGCTTGAGCCTGTTCAGTTACACAAGTCCATGTTCCTAAGCATTATTGTGTGGTTAGAGTTTCTGCTGCCATGGATTTCAAACAACTCCTATATATATATATATATATTTTTTTTTATCATGTAAATACTCACACGCACTTTGCCCACATTGGGGCTCGAACCCCTCCCCTCCTCTTTGAGGGTGAGGAGGTTATACCATTGAGCTAGAGGCCCTTTGGTAACTCCTTCTGTCTTGTTATTTGAAATCCATGGATATAACTCACAAATCACTATAAAAACTTAAATCATTCATATTTTGTTGTAAGCATTTAAATGATTGAACGTTTACATTCATTTTAAATCCTTGAATTCAAATGGAGCATTAGCCAAGTCATTGCTTCGATGAATTTTAAATGCACCACTAAACAAATAATTAGGATTACAATTGAGTCAAGTGGAGTCGAGGTTGAGTTGAGCTCATTCATGTTATGGTGACAAGTTTAGAAATTTAAGCTTGACATTAGTTAAGGACATGTCTATTTTGGGATTGGCCCGGCTCAACTTGTTAATTCAAAATATATTATTTTGCATTACTTATTAATATCATCATTTTCATTATATATTATTACATTCTTTATCGATAAATGGGTACACAACTTTTTCAAAATTATAATATTGTTTTTTAATATAAGGCATGTATTATGTTCATTACTTAATGAGCAGATAAGCATTGATATTAGTACATTGTTCAAATGACATTATGTCTTGTGAACAATAGACTCAATGTGTGCATCTCACAGGTTGGACTAACTGGTCTGCTAGAAGTGAGGGGTTCAAAGTACACCCACAAAGACCAGATAGAAGAGGAAGTCTATGGTACATTGCTGGCAGAAAACACACTTGGTGCATACCACGATCATTTTGTGATCTACCACCTTGATCTCGATGTGGACGGTGATGATAACTCCTTTGTCAAGACTAGCTTGGAAACTGTGCGTGTAACTGACAACAGATCTCCAAGGAAGAGTTATTGGACGGCTGTAAGTGAAATGGCTCAGACTGAGTCTGATGCGAGGATTCAGCTTGGCTTGTGCCCAGCTGAGCTGTTAGTTGTAAATCCCAACAAGAAGACCAAGGTGGGGAACCATGTTGGCTATCGTCTGATCCCGGGGTCCACAGTGGGTCCACTTTTAACGGACGATGATTATGCCCAAATGCGTGGGGCCTTTACTAAGTACAATGTGTGGGTCACACCGTATAATGAGTCTGAAAAATGGGCAGGAGGATTATATGCTGATCAGAGCCGAGGTGATGACAACTTAGCTGTATGGAACCTCAGGTATGGACCGTTTGATCAGAGCTAAGGTGATCCAACTTTGATATGTGTATGTTTCTTCTTTCCATGGCTTGGAGAAAATATTATATCTTCTTTCCCTAGTTGAAAATAATATATTTGAGAAGAGTTTATATTTTCTCTTTTATAAGTGGTTCTAGGTAATATCGGAACTTGTACATTTTTCATAACATTATGACTTGACAGCCGGCATAAAACTCTGTCATAACCAATATGAACATGAATCCTATGAAAATGGAAACATAGAATTCATATAGCCGACTCCAAGTAGTTCGGAAAAAGGCTTGGCTGATGTTGTTGTTGTACATTTTTCATAGCAATAGTTTCTTGGTTTGAGTTACTGCTAGGTTCTCTTTTTTCTAAGGATCTAGGTTCTCTAAAACTTAGTCTAAAAAAATTATGCCAATCTTGGTTATTTGGAAATTCCTTTTGCCATTTTTGGGGTACTGCTCGCTTGTTTTTAAAATAGAGATTTTTCCCTGAAGCTTGAATTTCAACTATGTCAGAAATTTTTAATGATTGTTCTTCAGTAAAATTGTTTATTAGCTGGTGACTTAGGATTTCAAGATCTGACCAATGCATTAGTCTAGGCTGGATTTCTATATCATATGGCCTCGGTTCAAAGATTTCAACTGATTTTTTGTCTAAAGTTCTAGTTGAAGTTTCAGGTAAATAGTTAATTCATGGATTGTTTTCTAATGAATTGCTAATTGACAAGAATCAGGTTTCTTTTCTATGCCTTTTGTTTGAATCTTGATTCTGAGTGAATCTTCCAAGACGTGGATCATTTATACATCCGACATAATAATGGGTTAAGGTTGTTAATTGATATTGTTAAATTATATTGCAGGAATAGGGAGATTGAAAACAGAGACATTGTGTTATGGTACACGTTGGGCTTTCATCATGTACCATACCAAGAAGATTTTCCGGTGATGCCAACAGTGAGCAGCGGGTTTGAGCTCCGGCCAGCCAATTTTTTTGACCACAATCCGGTGCTCAAAGTAAAACCCCCCAATGATGTTAAGTGGTCTAATTGTTCCAATAAGATGGCGGTTTAACTCAGTGGTTTCTTATTGTTGTAACACTAGGTTTAAGAATAATCTCTCACACACTCTCTCATTGGGGCTCTCTTCTTAGGTATTCTTGGAATACTAACAATGTAGTACCTCGTGTAATGGTGGTGTAATGGTGTTTTACTGTTATCAAAGAAAATTGTCTCTTGTGGGGTATTCCTGGAGTACTGACAATATAGTATCTAGTGTAATGGTGTTGTATCGTTACCAAATAAAATTGCTGAGTGTTTATTGGCTGGGCGCTAAGTTGTCTGTATTGACAGGTACCCAATATTTAATAATTTCTCAACTCATCCTTGTTTCCATCGAGAACATGAATATCAAGGTAATGGAATTATTTCAGTGTGTTTTACATGTTTTTTTTTTCCCTTCTTTTTTTGTTTGGAAAACTAGAAAGGTTTTCTTACTTTTTGGGCAAGTCTAATTTATTTTGGATAGAGTGACAGGACCATTGCTATATACCAATTTTAATCTTTCTATGAGCCCAGCCTTAAGGAAGACAAATAGAACTCAAAACCAATCTCACAAGCGTAGTTACTAAGCAACTCTTCCCCCTTGGAATTATTCTGTTTACATGTTACTTATGAAAGAACATATTTCTTTCATTTTATGAATTTCAAAAACGAGTCTTCTTACCTTATGTACAACACAATTCATTTTCCATCCTAATGGGTCGATTTGTGGCTTGACTTCCATGGAAAAATGATGTGGATATATATATATACTATGATTTATGATTGTTCCAAGTAATAGTCCATGGAACCTCAGTCTGTTTGACACAGAGAGAGTACCATGCTACACCACTCAAAGTGTACTCCAAGAGGATACAATCAATTCCAGAACCACTAACTGCTGCTCTAGTTATTAAGTCTGAAGAAGGTACTGAGAAATAACTTGATTATAATTCTAATGAGTTTGAAAATCTCCATCTACCCATTGCTGTTCGAAAAGGTAAAAGACAATGCACCCAACATCCTTTAACCAACTTGGTTTCATTTTATAATCTTTCTGCATCTCACAAAGCATTTGTTACCAAGCTTAACTTCATTGATGTACCCAAAACTGTTCAAGAGGCACTAGGGAATGAGAATTGGAGGAAGACTATGCTAGAAGAGACGAGTGCGCTAAAAAAAAAAGTACTTGGGAGATTGTTGATCTTCCCGCAATAAAAAAATAGGTTGGATGTAAATGGGTATTTACCATGAAATATAGGGCAGATGGGTCACTTGAGAGGTATAAGGCAATATTAGTGGCTAAAGGTTATACTCAGACTCACATGATATATTACCAGGAAACCTTCACTCTAGTAGCAAAAAGGAACACTATTCATATATTGTTATCTCTTACTACTAACCTTGGTTAGCCTTTGTAGCAGTTTGATGTAAAAAATGCATTCCTTTATAGAGATTTAGAGGAGGAGGTTTATATGGAGATACCATGTAGTCTGGAAGGAAATTTCAAAGGGAAAAAAGTTTGTAGATTGAAAAAGGCTTTGTAAGAACTAAGCATGTTGAAGTTGATTGCCATTTTATCAAGGAGAAGCTGGATAGTGGGTTAGTATACACTCCCTACATATCCTCAGAAAGACAGTTAGCCAACATATTGACCAAGGGACTTGTAGCTCGACCATTCCAATCTAACACAAGAAAGTTGGAAATGAAGAGCATTTACTCACCAACTTGAGGAGGGGGGGGGTGTTGGAGAATTTGTTTCCTGTAATTAATGATTTCCTAGAATAGGGTAGCTTCCTTTTCCTTTTCCTGGAAAAAGATGTATAAATATCCTGTAAAAACTCATTCAATGATTCAATGATGATAATATTTTTTCCAGAAACTCTTCTCTATTCACAATTTTTTTAGGATTCATTTTCATATCTGATTTTCTCAAAAGATGAAAATGTAATATAATTTTATTAAGTTATTATTACTTTTATATATGCTAAGCTATATAGTATTTTATAGATAAACTAATTAAAATATAATATGATGTTAAGTTATATTAATAATGAAACAATGGTTGGTGTAGACTAGCATGTTTACCTCCCCCACCCCCCTAAAAAAAAAGGAAGAAAGAGAGAAATAATATGTATACTAGCATGTTTACGGTTAAGGAATGAACATATCATCTATCCACAATGCCTTATGACTACGTGAGTTGGGATTTTCTGATATATCTTTTGGAGAGGATGGGGTTTGTAGAGATGGAGGGGATAGATCCAATTCTTTATTTCTACAGTGAAATTTTAGGTGCTGGTCAATGGGGTCCCTTCTGGTTTGTTTGCAAGCTCTAGAGGGTTGAGGCAGGGGGATCCCCTTTCCTTTTTATTATTATGATGGAGGCATCTTCAGAGGGTTCAATGTAGGTAGGGATCTGATCAAGCAGATGGAGATTTCTCACTAGCTCTTTGCGGATGACACCATAGTGTTTTGCGATGCCGATGTAAGTTAGCTGAGGTAACTGAGTGGGGTCTTGATGTGCTTCTAGGTGGTTTCAGGGCTGAAGGTAAATCTAGGGAAAAGTGAGGTTATGATTGTGGGAGTGGTTCAAGAGGTTGATCACTTGGCTCACATTTTGGGATGCAAAATAGGATTCTTTTTTATGACCTATTTGGGACTTCCTTTGGGTACCCAAGTGTGGAGAAGGTCTTTTTGGGACCAAGGGTGCAGAGGATTGCAATGTGCTTGGCTGGCTGGAAGAAACAGAACTTATCAAAAGGGGGTGTCTGACTTTGATGAAGAGTACTTGACAAGTGTCTAAATTTGATGAAGAGTACTCTGTTAAGTCTTCCTACATACTTTCTTTCTCTATTTCAAATTCTTGCCTCAATGGTGGAAAATATAAAGAGACTTCAACTAAACTTTTTATGGGGTGGTATGGAAGATGAGTTCAAATACTATCTTGTTAATTGGGAGCAGGTTTGAAAGCCGATCTAGTTGGGTGGCTCAGGGATCAGGAGATTAGGGCCCTTCAATAAAGCTTTTTTGGGGAAGTGGCTATGGATGTTTAGGGTGGAGAGGTAGAGTCTGTGGAGGAGAATTATCTCTTGTAGATTTAAGGAGGAGAGGGGAGGTTGGTGCTCCTTGGAGGTGAGGACCCCAGGTGGGGTTGGTGTTTGGTGGTTTATCCGGAAGGGGTGGGATAAATTTTCTAAACATATTTGTTTTAAGGCCCGAGATGGAAGGGAAATCTGCTTTTGGGAGGACCTTTGGTGTGATGACTGTTAATTGGCTAGCCCTTTTTTGAGACTTTCTGGATTGCTTCTGATAGGTATGTCTTGCTTGTCAACTGTTATTGTCTCGATAGTGGCAGGATGACTTGGGATGTGTGCTTCTTGAGGCACTTTCAGGATTGGGAGTGTAGAGATCGTGACCAATTTTGGTCAGTTTCTATTTTCACGTCATAATTGCTATAAATGCATTTTGAGTGATGATTAACATGTTTTGAGTGTGTGGAACATGTTTGGAAATTGTTTTAAACGTTTTGGTAAGTTTTCAGAAGATTTGGAGAAGTTTGACTTTTTGGTCAAACTAGGGCCCTGGATGCGACTTAAGTGGGGCCGGGAATCTGAAATTTTTTTAAAATATTTATTTTATAGAATGACTTAGACGAAATTTTTAGAGAGTAGAGGAAGTGATTTCGAGGCTGTAGGAGTTTTTAAAATTGAAAACGAAACTCGGGAAGGTATGTTAAGTGGCTAGGGGTGAAATAGTCATTTCAGCCCTAAACCACTTTTAAAACATGTGGCTGAGTGAGATTCAATCATTCTCACAGTTGATCTTCTCTCTCTAACATTTTTCTCTTCTCCTCTCTCCCTTCTCTTTAGATTTCGATTAGCTTCGGTGGTGATTCGGGTTTCGCCGAAGAAGGGAGATATGTAGGGGACGACACGAGCTTCAATTTGAACCAAAAAAACACAAGTTCTACCAAGGTAGACATCGCTAAAATTTTGGTGAAATGCTTGGAAGGCTTTCAATTTTGAGGTAGGAGTTCTCCTTCTTGCTTAGATGTCGATTCTAGTGTTTCGGGTGAAACGGTGAGAGGTGAGGTTATGTATTGCATGATTAAGAGTGGTGAGAGGGGTGGGATATGGGGTCCTCCCCTTCCCTTGAGTCTCTTGTATGCAAATGATATGTATCTTATAGTATACATGATATGAGGGGTAAATGCACAAAATATGGAAGGATAGAGCATATATGCTTATGTGCCTAAATGTGATGTGCATTTGTGTAACATTTGTGTTTATGTGTTGATATGGTGAGTGTAAATGTATGCAAGTCAATTGTTGTAAATGTATGTATCGTATGGAGCATGACTAAATTGTGCTACTTGGTGATTTTTAGCATATGTGAATAGTATGCTAGGATTTACATGTATAGGTGATTATATGTGTGGTTATGAGAAATGGGATACATACTATGTGTTTGTGACAACTAGCTTATGCATTATGAAGCATGAACTCTATATGATTGATCATTGTGTGTTCAAAATGCATGTATGGGGTCGTTGTGAAGAAATAGGGAAAAATGGTCTAATCACTTTGTGTCAAATTATGCTTGGTGGTGGTTCTAAAATGGTCTAACCACCTTAAGCCATCTAGTACTTGGTGACGATTCTAAAATGGTCTAATCACCTTGAGTTAAATTATGCCTGGTGGCAGTGCTGAAATGGTCTAACCAACTGGAGATAATTAATACTCGGTGACGGTGCTGAGATGGTCTAATCACCTTGAGTAGACAAATATTTGGTGACGATTTTGAAATGATATAATCACCAATGGGCAAACCAAAATATTGCCCCATGAGTACAACATTGGTAGTGTAGGTCAAAGTTGTGGAATGGTTGTGGGAGGCGTCCCAGGTCATATGATTGGTCTAAATCATGTTAAGGTATCAGATTGAGTCTGAGAGAGAGATAAGGTTATAATTTTTCTTACATGCTTATTTGTGAAGCATACTATATGTTTAATGCATTTCTTTAAATATGCATTACTTATGAATGAACATGGTATATGCTGGATGATACGTGCAATGTAGTGACATATATTCATGTAGGTTGGTGTCGAGTCGGCACCTAGGTAGGTTGGGGTATCTCTACTAAGCCGCTGTGGTGCTCACCCCTTTTTTCTTAATCTTTTTACAGATAAGACACCCATGATGGACATGAATTATGTGATCAAGCGGAGTCCCTTGTAGCATTTTTGCTTATTTTGGGATATTATAGTTATGGCTGTCCATGCCTGCTTGTGGCACGTTGACTTACGTTTTCATTGTAGTTATAGATAAATTGTAATGCTTTTGGATTATGTTCATGTAATTCATGAAATGACTATGGACTTGTGGCACATGACTTTGTTATAATTGTGGTTACATCTGGATAATATGTAACTTGCTTGTATTTGGACTACGTTATATAAGGACGTTGAGAAGGACTTGTAAATTATAAACTTGTTTATGAAATGGATGGTTGGTACATTTTCATGAGATTTATGAACCGAATGCGTGTTTTGGAACATGTAAATTGAGTTGAATTCCTTAGGCTTTTGAGCTTATAAATGTAATTCTCTTGAGGTGGTGAACTTAGAGGATTATGTATGAGAGATGTATGATTTGGATGGAATATATGATTCAAGATGTAAGAATGAATAAACTATGCTTCATTTATATGTTGGGTAATGCATTGATGTTTATATATGGACTTTAGGGCATTAGGATGTGATTTGGATGTGGTTTGGATGACAAATAGGAGGTTTCATAGCTGGTGAAGAAGTTTCAGACATCTGAAATTATGGCCCCCAGCCGCCTCGAAGTTCCCGAGACTTCAAAACCTTGATTGGGCATGAAACCAGATGTTTGGAACTAGTTTCAAATGTCTTAAAATAGTTTCAGACGCCTGAAAGAATTTCCAGACACCTGGAAGTTCCTGTGTGCTACTGCTCGACGCCACAATTTTGACGGGGCATAACTTTATTGTTAGAACTCTGATTGAGGTGATTATTTTTTTTAAATTGAGTATTTTTGAATCCTCTTTCAATTAGAATAATTTTTAGTTTAGTATTACAATTACACAAAGAGTTTGAGTGTCGGAACTTAAGGGATTCATATGAGCAAGTCAGTTTAATGTTGACTGTTCACCCCATTTCCCCCACTCTACACAGGGTGTCAAAAATTAGGGAATGATAGATAGTTAGAGGTGATTGGATAGGTATGTGAGGCCAAATGTGGGGCCCATTGGGATTGGTTGATGCTGAGTTGCACACTTACATGAGTGTGCACGTAATTAAGCTTTTGTAGAAATTAAGAGTTAAGATGGTCCATTGGGGTTTAATGGATGGGTTCACCCTCAGTTTTTTGGAGTCAAAAATTGGGGCGGGATAGGGAGCCTGAGGATTCTTTTGGGTTCTTGGAGTTAGTGTATTGCCAGGATGTTAGCAGAGGGCTTGATTCCCTAATGTGGGTGCCTTCAGCTCAGGGGAGATTTTGTATCTGTTCCTTTTATAGGAGGCTAATAGGTGCATCGGGGCCTAATTTCCTATGGAAAGCAATGTGGTGTTCCAAGGCCCCCTTCTAGGTGGCCTTCTTTGTTTGGACTGCTGTCTTGGGAAGGATCTTGACTTTTGATAATTTGAGGAAGAGGGGTCATATCGAAATCAATTGGTGATACATGTGTAAGAGAGACGAAGAGTCGATTGATCATCTTTTATTACATTGCCTTATGGTTCGGGACTCTTGGAGTTTGCTTTTGGGACCTTTTGTGGTCTAATGGGTTATACCTCGCTCCTCTAAAGGTTTGATTAAGGCTTGGAGAGGTTGTACAGTTGGGTCCCAAGCCCGTGATTGTTGCAGGGTGGCGCCTTTGTGCATTTGGTGGCGTCTATGGATGGAGCGAAATAGGAGATCCTTTGAGGTTGAGGAGTCTTCTATGGGAGCACTGAAATTCACCATTATTAGTTCTCTTTTTTGTTGGGTTGTTGGGAGAAATTGTAAATCCATGGGGAAAATATTTGATTTCTTGGATACTTTGAGAGCTTAGGTGTCCTATTTGGTCCTTGTGTAGTTTTGCGGGATGTGTTCCCCGTTTGAATGCCTTCTAATACAATTTTATTTATAAAAAAAAATATATGATATCTTGGGGAAAGGAGTAAGGTTCGTTGAATGTTTAATACGTATTGTAGTGGATGATTCAGGACATTGAGCTCATATGAAAGCTGAGGCAACGTTAAGGGGAAAAGAGAGAGGGGGGAGGGGATATTACTTACAACTGCTGAAATACATTAGGAGAGAATTTCAATTGTACCACCTTTCCTTCTAGAAAATGAGTATGGTTACTCCTTTAATTGGTATCTAAAGACATGAAGGATGTAAGGATTGGAATTTTTTTGACCGGTTCCGGGTGGATTTTGACCGGATTTAATTTTTTTCGAATAAATTAATTTCGAAAAAAAAATATGTGGATATATATATATATATAAATGGAATTATATATATATATTTATAGAAGTGGATGTTTATATGTATGGAATTTTATGTATATAAATAAAGAGATTGAGAAGATTTTGTACATGGAATTATAGTAATGCCGGAGGATGCGTATATATATATATATATAGGTATATATATATATATGTGGGATATATTTATATCAAATTATAAATATATCTATTAAGTATATACATTATTATATATACACATAAAAGTGTGTATATGTATGGGCATATATACGTATAGGAGGATGGGTGTAAGTGTGTATATGGTATGTGGATATACTTATACATATATTAATATGTGGCTGTGAGTAGTGCAAGAAAAAGGGGGTTTAAAATAAAAGAAGGAGAGTGACCCACGTGGGTTGGCTGGAGAAGAGAAAAGGAGAAAAGAAGAAAAGAAAAAGAAGAAAGAAAAGAAAAGGAAAAGAAGAAAAGGAAAAAGAAAAGGGAGAGAGAAGAGAGGAAGTCGGGGAGAGAGAGGGAAACGAGAGGGAAAGAGAGAGCTGCCGAGAGGGGGAATCGGTTCCGGCGGCCGATCAGCGGCGACGGGGGCCGTTTTCGGCAGCGACGGCGACGGTGACCGTGGTTGCCCACGGCAGTGATGTCCGGCGTTGCGTGACGGCTCGATTCGACCGAGCTGCTTGCGACTGGGTGGAGTTCTCCGGTTCGGTGGAAGGTTCAACCGGCGATGATCCCGACGGTGACGCTCACGGTGACTGGGTCTGCGAAGATGGAGGTGTTTCCGGCCGTGGAGTAGGACGGCGGTACGAGGCTGTCTGGGCTTGAGACAGAGGTGGTCGATGGGTTGTGTTCGGTCCGATTGGAGGCTTCGGCTAGTAGATCCGTTACGGTGAGCCGTTGGGTTCAGTTGCTGGTTGGTTGGGTATGGTTTTTGAATGGGTTCCATTTGGGTATGGTGATTGGAGGCTCACGGCTATGGTGGATGTTCACAGTGGAAGCCGAGGCTTTGATGGTTCCTGCTGGGTCGTTGGTTCAGTTGAGGTGAGTTGTTGAGTTGAGTTGGGTTCATGGTTTGGCTGGGTTTGCTTCCATGGTTGTAATTCTCGATGGGGATTCGGGATGAAACTCGGCAGATAGCCGGGTTGTGTTTGGTTGTGGATTGTTTGGTGTGTAGTTGTTGAGTTTGTTTGAGCAACCATAATTTTGGGCTGCAATGTTGGAGATCTACAAATGTATAGGTTTGTGATTGATTTGGGTTGGGGGCCGGTTAGAGGCTAACTGCCGAATGGATGGTTTCGTGGTTGGGCCGTGAAGAGGTAACCACGGGGGTTGAATATTAGGAGGTCTCAGTTGGTCTCAGCTAGGCATGTCATGGGAGTTGCTTGGAGTAGCAGCCAGGGTTCTGATTTGATGGGTTCGGCCTCGGGGTCGACAAAAGTGCCGAAGCTTGGAGCTTCGATTGGATGGTTTGGAGATGCCGGCCTTGGGGTTGGCTTGAGGGTCTTGCATAACAAGATATTATAGCTCGTGTTTTGGGTCGGTTGTGTTAACTTTGACGAGGGATTGGACCGGACCGGACTTGGTAGAGGCCGATTTGCAGGCATGGACCGGTTGAAAGCTGGACCTAAGGCAAGTTGATTCTTGCCTCTATCTCTATGCATATTTTAATTATGCTGATTAATTTTACATATGTGCTTAATTTAGTCATATGTGGTGTTTGCATATATATATATATGTGCATATATATATATATATATAAAGGTGTTTATATATATATATATACGTGGGGTGTGAGGATAAATACATGTGGGTATATATATATGTGTGGGCTTGGAGAGTAAGAGCATTGTTAGATTCAAATGTCGATTTGCATTGTTATATGCATATTTAGGGATTGAGCCATGTAAAGTATGCTAAATTATATATGTATATTTAGCTTGATGTTGCCTTGCATGCATATATGATCCTTATGCATGATGTTAAATATATATATATATATATATATACGTGATTATATATATATATAGATATGGTTACAATGTAGAAACGCATGCTAAATTTGAATATAACATTGATGAGTACTTGAGAAGCACGATAAATGTTAAGTGTGATATGTGTGCATAATACATTTACGAATGATAGAATATATTATGGTTATATATATTGTGATTTGAATACATCCTAGATTGTTGTAGTAAATGCATGCACGGAATGATAGTATGATTCTATTTGTGCTAGTATACGTGCATATGTGATTATATACAGGATGTGACACATGTGTGTTTATATATGGGAATGTAGTTGTTGAATGCATGCTGTTTCTATGTTCTAAATGTATGTATTGGGTGGGACATGAGTAAAGTATGCTGATCTTGAAGTTGTATGCATAAGTGGTATAATATGCATGTGTTATACACATATGGGCTATATGTAGTGAGTTGTGACAGGAGATATGCCATATACTTCTTTGTAGTATTAATGAGCATGGATTAGAACACGAAAATAATATGATAAGTGTATATGCATCCGCATTGTATATAAGAGTGGGAAATGACATTCACGTGATTATATGGGGATCTATGTAGAAACGGATACACGCTAAGTATCTGTAACCAGTGTGTGCATTGAATGGGAGTATGATTACATTATGCTAGTTTATGTACATAGGTGACTTATATGCAGGATTTGGTATATATGTGAGTATGCGTTGGAGGTGTGAGTGGGATGCAGACTAGTTACCTGTAATACATGGATGTGTTGAGTGGAAAGCATGAATAATATATGCTAGATTAGAGGATTGTAAGCATATATGATTTATATGCAGGAATTGACATACATGTGTATATGGGATTGTTGGAATGTTTGTTGCTTGGAAATTGATTTAGTTGACGGGGTTGTGCCGGAAAATGAAGGGAAACTATCCTAAACTTGGCCAAGTGGTGTCGGATTCCATCGGGTTAGTAGCCCGTAAAACCGGCAGTGCTACGTGACTTGTTTTAACAAGTGCACGGAATTTACGTGACTTATCTTGTGTAAGTGCACGGAATCTACGTGACTTACCTGGTGTAAGTGCACGGAATCTACGTGACTTACTTCTGTAAGTGCACGGAATCTACGTGATTTATTTCGATAAATGCACGGAACTACGGACAACGCCCGGAATTATATGCTTAAATTGTAGCTTATGTTTTATTGAAAATGATGGAACAAAATATGATTAGCCTCTTGAATACCGGAGTTGAAATTCGCTTGATCTGTTAGTGCTTGATCATATGACTATGACTATGACTAGAACTGGGAATGTAGAGTGATGCTTTTGTTTTCTTCTTGCTAGCATGTTATACCATCTTTTATGTGCATGTTATAATATCTCATGAAGGATTGCACAATTTAGTTAGAACATTAACTACGAATACCTTGATTTGTGTGACTATTGGAGTTGTCCTATCCCACGAGTGTCGACGGAGTTAACCAACACTTTGGTGTCGTTAGAGTGACTTAACACCACATGATCGTCGAAGTGGATCGATCATGCCTATGTATCGAGTTAGAATCGAAGAAGGTGTAAATACCTTTATGTTTACATGATTGACTGTTAAGCATGTTGTACGATTTAAAAGCATTCATATCACATTTGAGATTGGTACTTATAGGGTAGATGACGTAGTGATTGATTTATATTGGTCATGTAAATGCGTGGATACTTGTGTCCTTCATACATATTGATGTTGGATTTTTACTATTTTCAAGCATGTTGAAAAATGATTTTTGAAAATCATATGAAGTTGATTTATATGTTCATATGTGCTAGGATTTCCATATGCATTGTTGATTCTTGTATGCTAGGAGGGGCATGACTTTAAATATCGTGATATATTTAAGTGCATGTATAGTTTTGAGAATATGTGAGGATCGACCTGCTGCTGCGATGATAGTATGGTTCTACATACCTTGTTGGGCCTTTGAGCTCACCCCCTCCCAGGTTTTGCAGGTATTGACGATTATGGAGTCAGTTGGGGAAACTGATAGCGCCAATTGCAGAGGTAGTAGTTAGATTCCTTAGAATCTAATTTATGTTCAGGATAGTAGATGAATGTTGTACATTTGGATTAATGTATGAAGTAATTATGTTGAGCCAATCCCTTCAGATGTATTACATTCATGTGATGTATATGTATATAATACGGACATTCAAGGACTGAGACATGTATTCTTTTGATTATATTATGCATGTGGTAGAAATGCTGGGGGGACACGAGCCCAGAAGTGTCCATTTTGATTGTTTGATATAAATGCTGGGGGGACACGTGCCCAGAAGTGTCCATATGAATTGTAAAGCAGGTGTAATATGCCAGGAGTTGATTATTTAGAATGGGTCATGCCCAATTTTTGTAAAATAATAGGAAATTGAGATTGTATGATCAGGTGGTGGTTATAGCGTGAGGTTGAGTAAACGGGTTCGCAACCTGGGCTTCGGGCCGGTCCGGGGGAGTCCCGGCGGTCCGGATTTCGGGTCGTGACAGCATGGTATCAGAGCTCTAGGTCAGAATACCTAGGGACGACGGGTGGTGTTCAGATAATATTTGGAATTATGGGGGTTAGATCAAGTCTCTGATACCAACAACATGGTATCAGAGCTCTAGGTTGGAATACCTAGGGATGAAGGGAATAGACATATCACGTGTATGGTTTGAGAATATTGGATTATGTACCTGATGCCAGAATGGTGTCTATCAGAGCACTAGGTTGGAATACCTAGGGGCGACGGGTGAAGGCTGAGGATTTGAGGAACTCTGGATTGCTGTTAAAGCAATAGGTTTGAAAAACCTAGGGTATCAAAATCGTAGGTTCGAATACCTAAGGGCAGATGGTCAAATCATGTGTTGATTTGGAGATAGGCAATGGTTGATAGTTGTCTAGATGATGGGTTTGATTACCTATGGATGATAGTGGAATGACTTGCTCGATGTGAGCAATCCTAATGAAAGATCAAAGTGTTGGTGTGCGAAACTGGTTTTGATTGGTAATAACTCCCAGAATTGGTTGAGTTTAGACCTTTGATTTGGTGATTAAGTCTCATTAGTGAGCAATGAATAGATACCGCAAGGGATGTTGCGAGTATTTAAGTCCTTAGAAATACTGAGGGACTTAGGAGATTGATGAGTGTATTGCCGAGGTTGGCAATTGAGATTGAGATGGGATACAAGGAAGGCATATTGCCGGAGTTGGGCTAACTGAGAAAAATGGCCTGATCAAACATTTTTCTTGGATTAGCGTTTCTCTTACAATACGCTGGCTCTTGTAGACGTTGAGTTGTTTCGTCCGGATGACGACATATAAAGAATTCCCAATAGTAGGGATATGTCACTGAAAGTGATTGGTGTAGATAGTCAAGGTTGCTACCTGAGACTACAGATGTGGATGGATTGGTAGGTGTTTACCAATGAGTACAGAGGATGAGAGTAGGTTGGTTTGAACCGCTCTAGAGTTTGTGTTCTAGTATGTGTGTAGTAGGGGGACTGGGCCGTGTTTCACACTTGCTCAGGCAGAGGAAGTACTGAGACCGTGTACGGACAGTGGTATTTTCCTAGTGTTAGCTCGAGGGCTAGGATTTTGATTTGATTTGATGCATCATATTTCATATCATGCATGGTATGTGTTTATTTGATTAACATGTTGTATATTATATGCTATGTGCTATGCGTGACTTATGTGACTGTGCATTACCCTTTTGTGTTACATTTGGCGTCACATGGCTAGTAGTGACATGTAGTCACCTAGAAATTTCAGTCTTAGGAATTGGCAAACCTAGGTAGAGGTTTGGAGTTGAACGAACTATGATGTTGAAATAGACATGTTGTGATAGACTTTGGAGTAAGAGTCTAGTGTGGATGAAGAAGGGCATGAAGTGCCTTGGGACTTTCCCAAACTGAGAGTTTGATAGTCCAGATTTGCGTTGCACTCTTGCACGATTATTGAGGACTCAGAATTGACCTAATTCTTGGAGTCAGTAATGCGTGGAAGGATTTGTGGGATCCTAGAAGAAGCAGTCAGGATCTTGGTGTGTCAAGTGAGATGCTGGAAAGGAATGGATAAATACCCGAACAGTCGAAAACGTCCGTTAGGATCAATGGACGGGTAAATGAGATTGTGAAGTTAAGGGTATGTAAAACCCTAATCTTGGCACTAAATGCCAACGGAATGTAGTCCATGAAAATGGACAGGACTGGATGATTTGTTTTGGACAGGTGCACTCTTCATGTGCCTTGACCTTAGTAGGGTACTGTGTTATGCGCATGATTGATGCAGTTGGATCAAAGTGTGGATATGATGTTAAGAGAAGGATAAGTTGATAATGGATGAGGACCCTGACATATGGTATCTGAAGTGAGGATAGTTTCTTACCATGAAGGGGAGAGGTGGACGCAGTGGATATGTAGATGCAGTGGGCTGCGGCCACTGTATGGTTGCTGTTTGGTTACTGTAGGTGACCTCAAACTTTCATTGGTAAGGGTTGTCTAAAGTGAAGTGCTAATATGAAAGGAATTCTCTCTAATTGTCAACTGATTCCTTGGTGTGAACGATGAAAATGGGAAATGGTTCTCTTGAGTAATGAGAGTGTGAAATCAGTGGGATGTAAGATCCTAGACTTGGCATTGGATTCCAGTGGGTTGTGGTCTATGAGACTGGGCAGAGTTATGTGGCTTGCTGCGGCAAGTACACTGCTTATGTGGTTTGTATTGGCAGGTACACTATCATGTGCCTTGCTGGTGAGTGCGCTTGTGATGTGCACTGGATTGATGCGGTTTGTGTTGTGATGATGCCCAGGGTATTAGACTAAGCCCGGGAATGGTATGCCAGAGATTGAGAGTTATGTTGGATATTAAAAGAATGACTTTGAGTATTGATGATCCCGGATTATAGGGAAGTATCACTGTGAGTGATTGGTATGATTAGTCAAAGGTGTGGCCTTAGACTAGAGGTAGAGATGGACTGGGGTAGGTCTTGAGGTAGAGACTGTGGACTCTACGAAGCAAGTGCTTCGAAGGTTTTCATGAGTGAACCGTACATGGGCTTAGGAGTCACTCAGCCATGTCACGGAAGTAGTTATATTTCCTTACGGCAGTCGAGATGCGCTGTTGTGCAAGAGTTGAGAATTATGAGTTAGGTGTTGCAAGTGTAGCGCCTAGGGTATGTGGAAAGGAAAAGTGACGATCATTGGCGAGAATGACGTTTGGTAAGGATTAGTTTGGAAAGACCATGACTATGCTAATTTCGAGGACGAAATTCCTTGAAGGAGGGGAGGTTGTAAGGATTGGAATTTTTTTGACCGGTTCCGGGTGGATTTTGACCGGATTTAATTTTTTTCGAATAAATTAATTTCGAAAAAAAAATATGTGGATATATATATATATATAAATGGAATTATATATATATATTTATAGAAGTGGATGTTTATATGTATGGAATTTTATGTATATAAATAAAGAGATTGAGAAGATTTTGTACATGGAATTATAGTAATGCCGGAGGATGCGTATATATATATATATATAGGTATATATATATATATGTGGGATATATTTATATCAAATTATAAATATATCTATTAAGTATATACA
Source organism: Cornus controversa (assembly GCA_026545225.1). NCBI lineage: Eukaryota > Viridiplantae > Streptophyta > Magnoliopsida > Cornales > Cornaceae > Cornus > Cornus controversa. The sequence goes on along the minus strand of CM048853.1, from coordinate 13,749,471 downwards.
TTATTATATATACACATAAAAGTGTGTATATGTATGGGCATATATACGTATAGGAGGATGGGTGTAAGTGTGTATATGGTATGTGGATATACTTATACATATATTAATATGTGGCTGTGAGTAGTGCAAGAAAAAGGGGGTTTAAAATAAAAGAAGGAGAGTGACCCACGTGGGTTGGCTGGAGAAGAGAAAAGGAGAAAAGAAGAAAAGAAAAAGAAGAAAGAAAAGAAAAGGAAAAGAAGAAAAGGAAAAAGAAAAGGGAGAGAGAAGAGAGGAAGTCGGGGAGAGAGAGGGAAACGAGAGGGAAAGAGAGAGCTGCCGAGAGGGGGAATCGGTTCCGGCGGCCGATCAGCGGCGACGGGGGCCGTTTTCGGCAGCGACGGCGACGGTGACCGTGGTTGCCCACGGCAGTGATGTCCGGCGTTGCGTGACGGCTCGATTCGACCGAGCTGCTTGCGACTGGGTGGAGTTCTCCGGTTCGGTGGAAGGTTCAACCGGCGATGATCCCGACGGTGACGCTCACGGTGACTGGGTCTGCGAAGATGGAGGTGTTTCCGGCCGTGGAGTAGGACGGCGGTACGAGGCTGTCTGGGCTTGAGACAGAGGTGGTCGATGGGTTGTGTTCGGTCCGATTGGAGGCTTCGGCTAGTAGATCCGTTACGGTGAGCCGTTGGGTTCAGTTGCTGGTTGGTTGGGTATGGTTTTTGAATGGGTTCCATTTGGGTATGGTGATTGGAGGCTCACGGCTATGGTGGATGTTCACAGTGGAAGCCGAGGCTTTGATGGTTCCTGCTGGGTCGTTGGTTCAGTTGAGGTGAGTTGTTGAGTTGAGTTGGGTTCATGGTTTGGCTGGGTTTGCTTCCATGGTTGTAATTCTCGATGGGGATTCGGGATGAAACTCGGCAGATAGCCGGGTTGTGTTTGGTTGTGGATTGTTTGGTGTGTAGTTGTTGAGTTTGTTTGAGCAACCATAATTTTGGGCTGCAATGTTGGAGATCTACAAATGTATAGGTTTGTGATTGATTTGGGTTGGGGGCCGGTTAGAGGCTAACTGCCGAATGGATGGTTTCGTGGTTGGGCCGTGAAGAGGTAACCACGGGGGTTGAATATTAGGAGGTCTCAGTTGGTCTCAGCTAGGCATGTCATGGGAGTTGCTTGGAGTAGCAGCCAGGGTTCTGATTTGATGGGTTCGGCCTCGGGGTCGACAAAAGTGCCGAAGCTTGGAGCTTCGATTGGATGGTTTGGAGATGCCGGCCTTGGGGTTGGCTTGAGGGTCTTGCATAACAAGATATTATAGCTCGTGTTTTGGGTCGGTTGTGTTAACTTTGACGAGGGATTGGACCGGACCGGACTTGGTAGAGGCCGATTTGCAGGCATGGACCGGTTGAAAGCTGGACCTAAGGCAAGTTGATTCTTGCCTCTATCTCTATGCATATTTTAATTATGCTGATTAATTTTACATATGTGCTTAATTTAGTCATATGTGGTGTTTGCATATATATATATATGTGCATATATATATATATATATAAAGGTGTTTATATATATATATATACGTGGGGTGTGAGGATAAATACATGTGGGTATATATATATGTGTGGGCTTGGAGAGTAAGAGCATTGTTAGATTCAAATGTCGATTTGCATTGTTATATGCATATTTAGGGATTGAGCCATGTAAAGTATGCTAAATTATATATGTATATTTAGCTTGATGTTGCCTTGCATGCATATATGATCCTTATGCATGATGTTAAATATATATATATATATATACGTGATTATATATATATATAGATATGGTTGCAATGTAGAAACGCATGCTAAATTTGAATATAACATTGATGAGTACTTGAGAAGCACGATAAATGTTAAGTGTGATATGTGTGCATAATACATTTACGAATGATAGAATATATTATGGTTATATATATTGTGATTTGAATACATCCTAGATTGTTGTAGTAAATGCATGCACGGAATGATAGTATGATTCTATTTGTGCTAGTATACGTGCATATGTGATTATATACAGGATGTGACACATGTGTGTTTATATATGGGAATGTAGTTGTTGAATGCATGCTGTTTCTATGTTCTAAATGTATGTATTGGGTGGGACATGAGTAAAGTATGCTGATCTTGAAGTTGTATGCATAAGTGGTATAATATGCATGTGTTATACACATATGGGCTATATGTAGTGAGTTGTGACAGGAGATATGCCATATACTTCTTTGTAGTATTAATGAGCATGGATTAGAACACGAAAATAATATGATAAGTGTATATGCATCCGCATTGTATATAAGAGTGGGAAATGACATTCACGTGATTATATGGGGATCTATGTAGAAACGGATACACGCTAAGTATCTGTAACCAGTGTGTGCATTGAATGGGAGTATGATTACATTATGCTAGTTTATGTACATAGGTGACTTATATGCAGGATTTGGTATATATGTGAGTATGCGTTGGAGGTGTGAGTGGGATGCAGACTAGTTACCTGTAATACATGGATGTGTTGAGTGGAAAGCATGAATAATATATGCTAGATTAGAGGATTGTAAGCATATATGATTTATATGCAGGAATTGACATACATGTGTATATGGGATTGTTGGAATGTTTGTTGCTTGGAAATTGATTTAGTTGACGGGGTTGTGCCGGAAAATGAAGGGAAACTATCCTAAACTTGGCCAAGTGGTGTCGGATTCCATCGGGTTAGTAGCCCGTAAAACCGGCAGTGCTACGTGACTTGTTTTAACAAGTGCACGGAATTTACGTGACTTATCTTGTGTAAGTGCACGGAATCTACGTGACTTACCTGGTGTAAGTGCACGGAATCTACGTGACTTACTTCTGTAAGTGCACGGAATCTACGTGATTTATTTCGATAAATGCACGGAACTACGGACAACGCCCGGAATTATATGCTTAAATTGTAGCTTATGTTTTATTGAAAATGATGGAACAAAATATGATTAGCCTCTTGAATACCGGAGTTGAAATTCGCTTGATCTGTTAGTGCTTGATCATATGACTATGACTATGACTAGAACTGGGAATGTAGAGTGATGCTTTTGTTTTCTTCTTGCTAGCATGTTATACCATCTTTTATGTGCATGTTATAATATCTCATGAAGGATTGCACAATTTAGTTAGAACATTAACTACGAATACCTTGATTTGTGTGACTATTGGAGTTGTCCTATCCCACGAGTGTCGACGGAGTTAACCAACACTTTGGTGTCGTTAGAGTGACTTAACACCACATGATCGTCGAAGTGGATCGATCATGCCTATGTATCGAGTTAGAATCGAAGAAGGTGTAAATACCTTTATGTTTACATGATTGACTGTTAAGCATGTTGTACGATTTAAAAGCATTCATATCGCATTTGAGATTGGTACTTATAGGGTAGATGACGTAGTGATTGATTTATATTGGTCATGTAAATGCGTGGATACTTGTGTCCTTCATACATATTGATGTTGGATTTTTACTATTTTCAAGCATGTTGAAAAATGATTTTTGAAAATCATATGAAGTTGATTTATATGTTCATATGTGCTAGGATTTCCATATGCATTGTTGATTCTTGTATGCTAGGAGGGGCATGACTTTAAATATCATGATATATTTAAGTGCATGTATAGTTTTGAGAATATGTGAGGATCGACCTGCTGCTGCGATGATAGTATGGTTCTACATACCTTGTTGGGCCTTTGAGCTCACCCCCTCCCAGGTTTTGCAGGTATTGACGATTATGGAGTCAGTTGGGGAAACTGATAGCGCCAATTGCAGAGGTAGTAGTTAGATTCCTTAGAATCTAATTTATGTTCAGGATAGTAGATGAATGTTGTACATTTGGATTAATGTATGAAGTAATTATGTTGAGCCAATCCCTTCAGATGTATTACATTCATGTGATGTATATGTATATAATACGGACATTCAAGGACTGAGACATGTATTCTTTTGATTATATTATGCATGTGGTAGAAATGCTGGGGGGACACGAGCCCAGAAGTGTCCATTTTGATTGTTTGATATAAATGCTGGGGGGACACGTGCCCAGAAGTGTCCATATGAATTGTAAAGCAGGTGTAATATGCCAGGAGTTGATTATTTAGAATGGGTCATGCCCAATTTTTGTAAAATAATAGGAAATTGAGATTGTATGATCAGGTGGTGGTTATAGCGTGAGGTTGAGTAAACGGGTTCGCAACCTGGGCTTCGGGCCGGTCCGGGGGAGTCCCGGCGGTCCGGATTTCGGGTCGTGACAAAGGAGGCCAATGATAAATTAACTAGTTGAAGGAGAAATATTGGGTAGATATGCTATCAAGCAGATCATCATTCTCCAAGATATGTGGCACCTATGTCTGGCATAGGAGCAAGGATGAACATTTATTTTTAAGGTTTTTGGCTTAGTTATTTTGTTTCTTAGGCAAATGACACACACATCCACTTTGCTCCATGAGGACTTCAACCCTTAATCTTCCACTTTGGGAGGTAGAGACGATACCATTGTTACTATAATCCTTGGTGGTTTTAGTGTTTCAGTTTGTTATGTGTAAAAGGCTCTTATGTAATAGAATTATGCAAACTTAAATTGACAATGTGCCTTTAAATGATCTCTCTCTTCCATTATTTTTCTCACCTTTATTTTAGCTATTCTCATCACTTTCTGTTTATATTCTCATACCCTTCTCTTTTTCCCTTCTCATCTCATATTCTCAAAATTTCTCATCCCCTTTCTTTTGTCTTCTCATACCCTCTCTTTCTTGTGTGGCATCTAGTTGGTTTCATTACAGAAATTGATGGAAATCATTATGTATTTCACACCTTTGTTAGGCTTAGGCACAGAGATATTTACTTGGGCTATTTTCTATTTTATTTTTAGGGATTTTTGGTTTATTTCTTATTCAACCCCCCCCCCCTCTCATTTTTAGTTAGTTGTTCATAAAAGGCCCTTAGGCCTTATGTAATATATTTACATAGATCTGAATTGAGAATTAGTGTGACATTCCAAAATCACTTTCCTCCATTATCTTTCCCACCTCTAGTCTTGTTCTTCTCATCCTTTACTACCTGAATTGAGAATTATTACAACTTTCTAAGCTCACTTTCCTCCATTATTTTTCTCACCTTTATTCTTGCACTTCTTTTTCTTGTCTGACTTTAGTTGGTATTGAGCGTTTATCGTCCGACATTAGGAGGTCAATAATACTCAGAGATTTTGAATGTTATTTAATTCTTAAGCATCCCTACAAGATCTAATTCCCTGGTTTAGAAGAGAATTTCAGTCCCTATGGCGATTTTATAAGGATGTAACTGTGGCCAAGTGAATCAGAATCACTTCATATTTTTGTTACACAAGGTTAGTTGCATTCCTTTTGATCATGACCTATTTGAATAGAATTGGAAGAAACAAAGATTCAATGTTAGCTAATGATGGGTGTAGATTTATCAAACATGCATTTGATTTCATTTGATAGTGATTTGACTAATTATTTTATCTACTATTTAGATAGTTGGTTGCTTGTGTATGCAACTATTCATTGTGTTTAACGTTGATATTTGTAGTCAATAGGGGTACCTATAATTTTGATATAATTTTCGTATGGACAGTTGGACCTGGTGGAAGTCCAGATGAGAATGGAATGGAGAAACTACAATTGATGCTATGGTTATGAATGGGGTAACCACCGTTTGCTTGTTTCTTATGTGAGCACTTTGTACTCCTTGTTAATAAGTTTTACTCTTCATACATTTAAAATGACAATCCAATCTAGAGTTGGGTTTGTTATGGCATGTGTAGGCAAGCATGGAGGTTGGAGCTGTTGCTGCCATGAGGTATGTGAGAGATGGCATCAGAGCTGCAAGATTAGTGATGCAACATACTAAACACACCATGCTTGTTGGAGAGAGCAAGCCTCGGCCTTTGCTATTTCAATGGGTCTTCCAGGACCCACAAACCTCAACTCAACAGAATCAATGGAGAAGTGGATTAAATGGAAAGACACACCATGAGATCCACTCTATTCTCATGATTTAAGTTTTTGGTTTCTGTGGGATACAATAGGACTTAGAATAAGATGAAACATTACATTATGCAACAAAATAACACAAGAAAAGTTGAAAGTTTTCTAATGAAGGAATAATATTGAAATTGAAGCTATATATTAAGTAAAGTAGTGCATTGAAAGTTTTCTGATTAAGGAATCATATTGAAATTGAAGCTATATATTAAATAAACTAGTGCATTTAATATGATTCGTAAGGCCACTAAACTGCTTACTGAGAATGTGGCACATAAGCACATAACCATCATTAGCATCATATAAAATTATACATTATATCATGCTGATCAACATAATACACCATTTAAACACTTGTAAGCCTAGCCGGATGCCCTAAAAATCCAACATACTCACACAAACCTCAAAGAGTTTCCAAACAAAAAACCTAAATCCACTGAATCAAAAATTGTCCAAATTTGACTTCGAACCGATTAAATCGAAACTCTTGCCTTGTAAAACACTTCGTCCTTCTGCAGCACTTCACAAATCACACTTTTAGGGCTCCAAATCTTATAGAAAGAGAGAAGAGATGAAAGACAAGAGGGTGAGAGAGATGGCGCTGTTTGGTCTCCAAATTAATGCCCAAATATTTATCTTGTGATATTTATAATATCCAACATGTGAAAAGACCAAAACGCCCCTACATCACTTAACGTACCCTCCTGACTTCGTTTTCAATTTAGGAAATGTTTATGGTTCTGAAATTCATTCCATCTCTCTTTTAATCTCTTAAATGGTTTAAAAAAAAAATAATTTCAAAAATTTTCTGATTTCCTGGACCCACTCGTTTGGCATCTCAGGCCCCGTCGACCCAAAAATCCCAAAATGAGCCGAATGACTCGGAAAGCTCCCTGGACTTAAAAATAAGTACAAACACATGATATTTATATATAAAACACATGCTTAAACACTTAAATGCATTTTTGAAAAATAAATAAATAATAATAGAAAAAGAAACGGGTTAAAATTGAACCTGGTCTTTATAGTTGAGGTCTCACAGAGGTTCATCTTGTATTAAAATTGGTGTAGGACATTGGGGCCTGTCACGTGTTTGGTGGGGAATAGTCTAGGTTCGGGTGGGAACAATCCTCTAGTAAAAAAAAAATAACAAGGTGAATTTGGAGGTAGAGAGATACCATGGGAGTCTATAAGAGTTAATTTAAGCATTAAGCATGAGAGGTGGGGTTATTAAGAGCTAATTAGGAGTGAGAGTGAGTGTGGATTTTCAAAGTGCTGGAGAGTTTTCAATGTGCATCACAATTAGGTATGACTTGTGGAATCATTGGCCAATAATTGTGGGCCCACTAATCATGAATGGTCTTAGCATATACAAACTTCTAGAGGACCCTCTAAGCTATATAAATTTTTTTTTTGGGAGTTTGTAAGGGGAGAGGGAAGAGAGGAGGGAGGGATTTATGGGCCATTTTTTATGGAGAGTAGAAAATGGAGGGAAAGAGCAAGGAGGGGAGGGGGAGAGAGGAAGAGAGAGGGAATTGATTTGTTGGGACTGTTGGTGCTGTAAATAACAAATTTACAATGCTTTTTGATGTTTTAAGCTGTTAAAATATTTTATTCTTAACATGATGCATGGTAAGGAACGTCCTTTGCTCGAATCATGATACCTCTACATCAATGTTCTTAGCCCCCTAATGATTAGGAAGGAATTTAATAAATTGAATAGAAAGGTCCTAATAAGAATTCCCTTAATTACTTTCCAAAAAACAAAAGAATTTCTAATTAATACATAACCTAAAATTAGGACTATATCACAGGGCTGTAGGATAAAGGCCACACTTTCATTTGAGATTGGTTATATAGGTTACTAAAGAGTTGATACACTATGTGCATGTTCTGGGTTGTTGGGAAGAGGGGGGGAAGGTGCGGGAACTGGGCTGGGAAACATATTTTTAGAGAGACACGTGAAGGTTTGCTTGGATTTGTATAACATCTCTTATTGATTGTTGCAATCTCCCCTCTAAGTCAGGGTATTTATGAGGAAATAATGAGCGAGTAGAAGGTGCAGAATACCCCTTAAAGTAAAATAACCTCTTCTCTTAATTTATTTATTGAGTTCGAGTTGAACAAAAGAATGAACGAGCGGGTTATGAGCCGAGCCCAACCAGACTAAAGCTCGGCTTGACTCAGTTCATTTGCCGCCCTAGATCCAATGATTGCTTATTTTGGCTAGAACATACTCATGTGAATAACTCCATTAGAGAACAATGGAGAGGCTTCAAGAAAGTACCTGATTTAGAGGTGATGTAGGATGGGAAGATGCTCTGATGCAAGACAAAAATGCTTTGATACTAAATTACTGGGTTGAGAAGATAGAAGAATGAGATGAAAAAAATAAAAAGGGATAAGAAGAGCATGGATAGATTGAGAGAAAGAAGAATAGGGAAGAGAGATTTTTAGAGACTCACAATAATTTAATTTTATAAACATAATGAAACCTTATTACATATGGCCTCATTTATAAGCAATATCATATTCAAATTCTAAGGAACCCTAGAATAAGAAAATACGAATGTAACGCTCAAAATTGAACAGTCCAAAAAATAAATAAATATGTAACCTTAATTTTATTTATCATTTCCCTTTCTCTTGGTGTAGATGTGAATCATGTGCAACTCATACTTATGAGTTAAATCTTAATCTTCATCAATTCTGACCAATTGAGAAGAACTTGCCTCCAAAGAGTTAATGCAATGGTATCACTCTTGTTCCAAAGAATGTGCAAGATGGTTTATTTGATCTAGCTTGGCGGAAAGCAATGGAAATTAAAATGGATGCCTTACATTGTAATGGAGCGTGGGAACTTGTTCCACTAGCTTTTGGTACCAAGCTTGTTGGTTGTAAGTGGGTATATACTGTCAAATATCTTCCTAATGGTTTTATTGAGCGATTCAAAGCTCAGCTTGTTGCTGAGGGTTATACGCAGACCTATGGGGTTGATTATGATGAGACCTTTTTACCGAGATTTCTTTAATTCGAGTTCTACTTTCTCTTACTTCAAATCTTAACTAGCCCTTATTTTAGTTGGATGTCAAAAATGCCTTCCTACACAACAACTTAGTTGAAGAGGTCTATATGGAGCAACCACTTGGCTTTGTTGCTTTGGGGGAGTATCGTCACAATGTTTTTTTGCCTAAAGAAGGCTCTATATGGGTTGAAACAATCCCCAAAGGCTTGGTTCAGAAATCTTTTTGAGGCAACATTAGAATTTGGCCTTAGTGGATGCCAGACAAATCATTCAGTATTTCAACAACATATTGGAGCAAGTTTCATTTTTCTTATAGTGTATGCGGATGACATTGTTATCAAAGGTGATGACTTTGAGGGCGTTGCTAAGTTGAAGTCATTTCTGTAGCATCAATTTCACACTAACTACTTGGGTAAACTCAGATATTTCTTGGGCATTGAATTTGCTAGATCTAAGGAAGGTATAAACTTGTCTCAAAGGAAATACGTGTTGAACTTATTAGAAGAAACAAGTCTATTAGATGGTCTTCCAATTGAAAAGGAAAACTAGTTCTGGAATAATGGCAAAGCAGGCTAGAAAAAATAGAACTAGAGAAAGCAAGAAAATGGCAATATAGGCCAGAAAAAAATTGGAAGAAATTCCTTTTATGAGGCAATGCAGGCCACAAATTTACACAAATTCTAGAGAGCATTTAGCTCTGATACCATGTGAAATAATGGGAATTTTTGATCTATTTTTAGCAATGTACAGGGACAACATATATAGGCAAAAAATAGCTTATAAATTTGGAATATACAGCTTACAAATCTGGAAACTAACAGCCTATAAATCTAGAATATACTATCCAAAAACTAACAGCCTAGAATACAATCCCATAAAATTAGGATAATAGTTATAGCTGGTGATTCTAACAAAATTATTATAAGCAAATTTTGCAGTTGGCAACAATAGATCCTATGTACCCTGACACTCTCCTACTAGACATTGAAGCAAGTCTCCCAAGCTCCAATTAACAACCTCAGTTTAACCATCAGTCTGAGGATGAAAAGTGGAGGAAAATTTTAAGGTCGTCCCAAAAAGCCTCTAAAGTGTCTTCCAAAAGTAACTAACAAACTTGACATCGCGGTCCGACATAATGGAAGTAGGCAACCCATGGAGCCGAACAATTCCTTGAAAAACAATTTAGCCACATGAGAGGCATTAGCTATTTTACTACAAGGAATAAAATGTGCTATTTTAGAAAATTTGTCCACAATAACTAAAATAGAATCATGCCCTCTCGCGGTCTTAGGTAGATCAAGGACAAAATCCATACTAACGTCTTTCCATGGTGTATATGGTACAAGAAGAAGTATGAACCAGTATTTCGTTTCTTAGCTTTTGCTAACTGACAAGTGCGACACTGGGATACCACTTGGGCAACATCTTTCTTTAGGGATGGCCAGTAAAATCTATCCTCAACTAAGGCAATAGTCCTATCCCTACTGAAATGACTAGCAAGTCTCCCTACATGTAACTCCTAGACTAGAAAGTCTCTAAGTGAAGTGCGGGGAATGCAAAGTCGAGAGGCTCGAAATAGATAACCATCTCGAATAACAAAATCAACATAATCATGACGGTTTTCATTTTGAACCTCTGAAAATATGATACCATAGTCAGGACAAGTAGCATAATCATCTTTCACCCTCTCCAATCCTATCACATGAGTACTCATAGCCTGAAGTAACCCTATGACTAGACTGAGGTCATCAGCTGGTTTATTCTCTATACCAGCACGATGGTTGAGTACAAAAGTGTACTCCTGAAGGAAGGCAACACATCTCGCATGTTTAACATTTAATTTTCTCTAAAACTAAAGATACCTCAAGGCTTGATGATCAAAATACAAGATAAACTCTTGAGGTAACAAATAGTAATGCCAATGGCGAAGTGCCTGTACAATAGTGTAAAATTATTTTTTGTATGTGGATTACCTCTGTTTAGCCTCACTAAGCTTCTCGCTGTAGTACGCAGTAGGGTGGCCTTCTTGACTTAAGACATTGTCGATACCTAATCTAGACGCATCACATGCAACGTCAAAGACTTTATTAAAGTAAAGATGTTGTAAGACTGGTGCCTCAATCATCTTTTGTTTAACCTCCATGAAGGCTCTAGATGCAACAGCGGTCCATCGGAACTCCCCTTTTTTCATGCAGTCTGTAATGGGAGCCATGATGGAATTGAACCCCTTGATAAAGCGTCTATAAAAAGTGGCTAAACCATGAAAGTTGTGAACCTCAGAGATAGAACTTGGTTCTGGCCACTCTATAATAGCTTTAACCTTTTGGGAGTCAGCTGCAATAGCACGCGCAGATATAATAAATCCTAAGAAAATCACTTCGGTATACATGAATAAACATTTTCGAGATTCACGTATAACTTTTCATCTCTTAAGATCTCAAGAACATGACTAAGATAACCTAAGTGCTCTCTCTTAGACCGGCTACAAATTAATACATCATCAAAATAAACTACCAAAAATTTTCTTATGAATGGATGAAGAACTTGGGTCATAACCCTCATAAATGTTCTAGGAGCATTGGACAACCCAAAAGGCCTGACTAACCATTCATACAATCCATCTTGAGTTTTAAACGCAGTTTTTCACTCATCGCCAGGCCTAATTCGGATTTGATGACACCCACTGCGCAAGTCAATCTTGGAGAACCATTGGGAGCCTGCCACTAGATCCAATATGTCGTCAAGATGAGGAATAGGAAATCTATACTTGACAGTGATCTTATTAATGGCACGACTATCCACACACATTCTCTATGAGCTATGTTTCTTAGGAGTTAGAAGTACAGGAACGACACATGGACTAAGACTATCTTAAATGAAACCTTTCTACAATAGTCCATCAACCTACCTTTTCATCTCAACACGTTCCCTAGGATTCATGCAATAATGTGGAAGATTTGGCAATTGTAATCCTAGGACTAGATTAGTGACGTGTTGGATGTCCCGCATAGGTGGCAACTCGTCTAGTAACTTTTTCGATATCACATCTTGAAAATCCTTAAGAAATTTAGTGACTTCAGGTGGTGGAGTCACTACCATATCAGATGGAACTGAAGAAACTTCTTTAGCCACAAGGGCTAGCATTAAACCAGACTCTTCACCTTCTTTTTCAAAATTCTTCCCATTTAAAAAATGGAGTTGTTTCTTCTTACGGGCTTGAGGGGAACACCTACATCCTCTATCTTTTTCAATGGGTTTTGTAGGATTTAGAGTTATATTTCTCCCATTATACTTGAAGACATGGGTGTTCTCCTTTCCATGGTTGATTACATTCAAATCATACAACCAAGGGCGACCTAAGAGTACATGAGCAACATCCATTGTATGTAGGACGTCACGCCATATTTGGTCGATATAGTCACCCATCTAAATTGGGACCAAACATCTCTTTGTGACTGGTAAAGAAGTCTCATCCACCCAAGCTACCTTGTATGGGTGTGGATGTCGTTTAAGTTTAAGCTTTATCTTGGTAACTCCTGATTTGGACACCATATTCATAGTACTTCCTCCATCAATGATGACTTTACAAACTTCTTCCCCGCATTTAACAAAAGTGTGAAAAATACTAGTGTGCTTCCAATCGTTATTCCCTGTAGGAATCGATAAGAGGCACCTCACAACATTGATGCGGGAGTCATCATTTCGCTAATATTCCTCAATTTCCTCTTCAGAACCTAACATTACTAAGGGGTCAACCACCTGGTTAACATCATTGTTGAGGGTAGGATCCTCTATCTTATTGCCTAGGGTCAATGTATGATGTGGACAACGAGAAGCAATATAACCCTTGCCATAGCAATTAAAATACTCAATAGTGGACCCACTCTAACGAGAGCTTGAGATTGTAACTTTCGTACTCTTAGAAGTGTTATCTCTTGGATTCAGATTGTTACTACCTTGAGAGATAGCTGCTCCTGACTATGGAACTCCCTTAGAACTCTCAAAGGTAACTGTTCTGGATTGTTGAGACTCCCCGACATGGGAAGTCATTCACCTGGTGCTAGGAACTCTGTTATATCTCTCAACTTCTAAAGCCTTGTGATAGGCTTCCTCTAATGTGTCAGGTGAGTGTAAATTGACCTCTTTCTTAACTTCAGGTCTCAATCCATTTATGAACTTGGTTACAGTTACCCAAGATTCCTCAAGAATGTCACATCGCATGAAAAGCTCTTCAAAGCGAGCTAGGTAATCAAAGACACAATAAGACATTTGTCGCAGATTCATCCATTGATTAAGCAATTGTCTTCTATAATATGTTAGAAGATATTTTTCTTTTAACTTTTGCTTCATCTTTGACCACAAAATAGGTGGTTCTCCTAGACGATCGAGATTTCTTGTAATTCATTGCCCATAACACTTGGTAGAACCAACTAACTTCATCCCGGCAAAGCGGACACTATGGTTATCTAACATGTCATACTAATCAAAATAGTCATCTATGTCAGCTAGGGGCATCAACTTTGACCCTTTTTGTTATGTCTCCAAAATCATTACGAAAATTTCTATGCGGGTCTTAAAGGTATGGATTTCCCCTATTCTGATTCCTATCTTCTAGATGAGCTGGTCTTTGGTAATCTTCAAGCTCATCTCCTAAAGAGGACTCAATCTCATCTATATCCACTAGACTCTTTGGCAAATGTCTACGATCTGTTACCTGATGTGGGTGAATAACTGGAGATCCCCTATTATTTTTCTAGACTTGACTCTCCCTAAAAGTGGGGTTTTGACCTTGATGATTTTGGGGGACTCTCAGAATGGGAAGTAACCCCTGTTGGGTGTGAGGAAACTATTACTGACTATCACTAGGATCGTGTGCAAAATTTGGGGAATCAAAATTTTCACCCCTCTGATCCTCAATAGGTTGTTTCCTAGCATTGTTACCAATTGGGAAAGTTGCTTACATATTTCAGTCAATTGGGCACCATGATTTGAATGAATCACATTATAAAGTTGGTTTACTAATTCTTTTAAACTGGCAAGGACCCTATTCTACTGTTTGAACTCTTTGTTCCATTATGGTTTGGGCCTCAGTCAAGTCTCGAATTGTCATAATGGTTCAATGGGAGTGGTGTGAGCATAGAATGGTCAAAAGGTATTTTGCCGATATATCAACTCAAATCGAATGAAATAAATCAAATTATAAACTTTTGCAATACTCAAATAAGAAACAAAAGTGCCAACAAAATTAATTATATAAAGCTCATGCACCAGTTTCAACTGTTGATGGTTGAGATAAAAGTGGTTATGAAATGGTAAATTGAATGAATCAGGAATGAAACAAATTTTTTATTTTAAAAAGAGTTAGCCTGCCTGATTATGGTTTAATGAATCTTACATGAAAACATGGAGCAACCTATTTTAAGTCTTTTTGGGAGGCATGTAGAGCCCATTCTTCTAAGAAACCTTGGGCTCATTTAGTGTGGAATGACAGTAAACCTACTGCTTATATCACAACTAATCTCATGATTCAGAATAAACTCCCTTCCTTGTATAATTTGCAGAATAAAGGTATTATTCTAGTGGCTGTGTGTCACAATTGCATAGTTGTCAGTGATGAAGTCGAACATCTTTTTTTCAAATGTGTTTATGCTCAAGAATTATGGAATTGGTTTAATAACCTGTTGCAGTGGAATTGGAGGGATGTGACCTCCTTTGAGCTTCTAATCCAGTGGTTCCTCACAAACTGTAAAAGGAAATCCATTAGAAGTAAGTTCCTTAGATATTTATTCACCACCACAGTGTGGAACATTTGGTGGAACAGGAATCAAGCTCTGCATAATGCTACTATTCATAATGCTTCTTAGGTGGACAGGAAAATCATTTGGGAAACAACTGATATGTTGGGATTGCAACTTCAAGACATTGTGGATGGTTTGGTGGCTTAAGTTTGTAGTTTTAATAGTTTTTTAATTCTTCCTTGGATGATTATGTTGTGGGGTGGTCCTGTGTTGTCCTAGACTAGTTTGCTCCCTTGAATGTGTTTTTCTTTTTGTTCTTTTTTTTGCTAGCTGGTTTTTGGAAGTGGGTGTTTCTAAAATGTATTGTTGTCTTTAGAAGGGTGTGCCCCTCTAATTTCTTGTATCATGTTGTTTTTGGTTAATAATATCTTGCTTAGGAAAAAAAAGTTTCTTTTGTCAATTGAATACTTCATTGCTAAGCCAGTGTTGGTGATGTTGCATTGACTCTCTCAAGGTTGTTTGCTATTAGAGGATTTTGATATTGTGCAAGTATTGAGTTATTTGTGAAGGCCAAGGTACCACTAATGTAACACTCGGGCAAATTATTGATCGTAGAGGAAGGATTTGCATGCTTTGTATCCTCTGTCTTCGTGGGTCAAAATGAGAAGGATGAAAAACAAGAACACAATATGTTATATGTGTTACAAGTGAAAACAAGTTTTAAAAAGATAAAACAATCTATCAGGTTAAAATGGTGGAAATCAAGAAAGTTTCAGATTTGGTAGGGTTACATTTTTAGAGATTTGTCAATGTGATACTACCAAAGTGTAAGTTAAAATTGTAGTGTCACATGTTTTATTAATATTGCTCAAATGAAAGAGGCTAGTGTAATTTTTGAAAACACCAAAAAGATGGATGTATTTTTGATAAATCTTAGCTAGTTAAGCCTAATTCTCCCAAATGAGCAATAGCAAGTGATTGCAATATAATTGCAACATTGCAAGTTTTTGTAAAGATTAATGTTGATATTCGCGTTCCACAAAAGTTCTAAGGAGCTCCGTCATCCTATTATCCTAAAATCAAATTATGAAAAAGTCCCTAAACCAGACAAAACATTTTCTAATGTTATATTTGCCCTTCTATGTTAGCCTGGGATTCCTTTTATTTTCTTCCTCACTTTCTCACCCTCTCTCTTAACCAAGCAACATGACATCCCTCGAATCACCAACAAAAGACCAAACACCTGTCACCCAAAGCTTTTTTTTATTTAAAAATTAAATCCATCTATACAATCATCTAGTTGAGAATTATGGGAGAGACACTCTTCTTTGCAATTGAAACGAAGAGGATAACATTATTAAATATTTTTCAATTGAGTTTCATATTAAAACTTGTTGCTTATATTTTGGAACATGGACAATGGTAACATTATTAAATATATAAATTAATCAAAGAGAAATATAACTTTTCTTCTAGATTGCTCATACAAGTGATTTTTAGTCACCGCGTGTATGTTGCAGCGGTGATAAAAAGTTAAAATAGTTTTTTAGTGACCACATCTAAGTCATTTTAAATAAAACGATCACAAGTTTTACTTTGGGGTGGTCGTGTTTGTTTTTTTTTTTTTGTAAGGAAGATAGTACTAAGCACATCCACAAATCTATGCATTTATCTCCAAGTCCTCTTTAAAAATAATTATAAATCTTCAAAGAGAAGCTTTGATGATATAGAAAATGTGAAAGAGTATTGATATGAGGAATGTGGTGTTGTCTTGTAAATAAAGTGAGAGAGAGAATGATAAATATGATATTAGAATAATATTTTGTGTGTTTTGGAATTTTTTTTTTCCTAAGGAGAATAAGAGAGTGAAGCGCGTTTGGAGGTATGTGAAATGTGAAATATAAATTTTTTTTTTTTAAAGTAACATCAAATATACAATTAATTTTATCAAAAAATAAAAAAAGAAACTACAATAAACAATTGAGGACCAAGCTACAAAATCCCATATTAAATCACAGCCATTAAACCACCACTCTCAAATTAAAACTATCGTTAGAATACTCTCTACAATCCCTTACTAAATAAAATCCCTCTCCTAGAGCCCTTCGTCTCTCTCTTCGCAAGCCCAGTCTTCATCCAATTTGTAGACCACAGATTGAATTAGAATTAATGCCTAATCTAACCCGATTCTGGATTTGAGATGGTACATTGAGTGATAGATTTACATCAGAGCACTAGGTCGAATACCTAAAGACGAAGGGTGAGGGTTTGATCACGTGTGGATTCAGAATAGTTAGAACCCTTGAGTTAAAAACCTAGAAACACGTGTAGACATGACATAGTTGATATGAGAATTTAGGTGCATTTGAAGTATACTTACATGATAATATGTTAGTGCTTATGTGATAACATGCATTATATGTTATGTGTTGACTTGAGAACATGTTTATGCGATTAAATGTGTGTTTAAAAACTTGTTTATGCATTAGATGCGTAAGTGATAACATGTTGATATGTTGCATAGTAGTTTAATCGTGTTGGGTACATAGCATGAGATAACTTACTATTATTAATCTATATCTTGATTATATAGAAATATGCTACCAAGACGCCGAGGAGGGGCACTTGGGGGTGAAATCCCTGAGGGAAACCATTTGGTCACTGATATGACTGTGGCCCTTAGAGACTTTGTGAAGATTGTAGTTAATGAAGTGCAACAATCGGTAGTGCAACTAGAAGAGAGTGAAAGTGAGAGGTATTTTAAGTTCATCACTCAATTTATGAAGTTGATGCCTCCTAGTTTTGATGTTCAGATCCATTGATAGCGAATAATTAGTTGGAACAAGTAGAGAAACACCTAAAGATGATGTCTACTCCCGATGATGGGATGAAAGTGATTCTTGCTACATACTTGTTTTTAGGTGGTGTTGAATTATGGTAGAAGTCAGTGAGTGATCGACATGATGTTGAGACAATGGCATTGGAAGAGTTTAAGACTCTATTCCTTGAGCATTATTTTCCTAAGCCGAATAGGAGAACGCTTAGGAAAGAATTTGAGGAATTAGTTTATAACGGCATAATTGTAACTGAATATGAGAACAAGTTTATTTCTCTTTCATGCTTTGCACCTAAGGTGGTGAGAGATGAGGAAGAGAATACATGGAGGTTCGTCAATGGTCTTCATTATTCGATTAGGCCATTTGTGTCTATTTTAGTCTGATCGCATTAGTCTATCATCGACATCTCCAAATTAAAGTGGGTCTGAAAATATTTCAAGGTTTTTCCTTTAACCTGTCTCATATTGAACAATGAGGAGATAGTCTTTCTTCATTATTGATTTTCAGTGTATTGAGCGATGAAAACTCACAAAGCCTTATGAAGTTCAAGATTGAGCGAGGTCGTTGTTGTTTAAACCATAGTAACGCTGGTCCTAACAGGATGGACGAAAGAATTTTGCACATGATCACATCTTTCTCCGCATCTAGAGTCATCTTCTACTAGAATTGATAAATGTGTTCTATAGGATTTTTCCTCCTATTGAAGGTAATGAATTTGGGCATGGTAAACCTTCTTGGTCTTTCAGCTCCAATTATATTTTCTGTGAAAGGAGACTCGACCAACTTGTTAGTTGCGAACACTCAGTCGGTTGGATAGCAGGATCTGTTGCCCTTTAATTCATCGATATCCCATTGCATCTGGGCTGTCCAATCCAAATAGAATTGTGCGGGATTGACCTGATTGTCATTGACCTAGTTAAGTTGTGGATCACTACCTACAGGCTGGTTGTGATAAGATGAGCTCAATGATTGGTTGCTTGAACCGGCTCCCTCGTTCCATTGTTGTCCAGGGTCTCTCGCGCTTTTGGTATGTTCCACCTTTGCTTGGAGATCGATGATCTGTTGGCACAAAATCATTTTGCTGGATCAATTATTGAACATTCGACTGTATCCAGCGGCACCTATACATTCAGTTGTATCGGTGATAACTCCCTTTGATTCCTAAGGGGTTTCCCCAAATTTTCCACATCATAAGTATTTCTTTGTGTATCCACCATAACTATGGATTGTTCAAGCTTTGAAGGAAAATGATAAAATGCTTCCCACAGACGGCGCCAAAGTGTTAGTACAAAAAATTGCTTGGCTAATTTTTGCTCAATCAATCTGTAGCATACACCCAATCTAACAAAAATAAAGAAACAATTTTCTCTTTTAAAAAAGGATCCCTTTTCATTAATCTTCCCCTCTATTTATACAAATAAGAAACTTGAATCCTTTTAGGACTCAAGTTTCTTTATTTACAGTTTTCTTTTATCTCAAGTTTATGAATTCCTAATAAAACTTGGATTGATGGTTAAGCTAGGCCACGTAGCCTTCTTTAGGAGACCTGACTCATTATTTCCTTTCAAGCTGTTCCATGAGGTTTGGTTTACTTCTCTTTTCAAAATTGGCCTTAATCTCTCTTGGACCCAACCTGTTTGTGTTTTAATAGGCCTATACGACCCATTGCGAATAGCTGGGGGATTTTTCCACTACAACCACAAATTGACAAGTATAACTCCAACCAATCAATTAACGATAATCACATTGTAATTCAATTTTAAAAAATAGTGCGTCTGACTATAAAAATAATTTTATTTATATTAAAATTTCAAACATCAAGTGCCTGGTCATGGAGAACGTCTACAGTATGCTAGGCATACTCTGTCATCACGTGAATGTGGTATGCCTTTTCCAATAGAAGCATGCTACATAGTTTAAAATTACACAAAGGCAAACCATTAGGATTACTAGACAGACATTTAACAGAGTTAAAAATTTAGATTTCCCGATCTCCCTTCGCATGTTTTCTCAACTTCCTCACCAACTTCAGTGTAATACCGTAAAAAATTTAGGTGTCAATTTAATCTCTTTACATTATTACTTTATTTTATTAATTCATGTTAAATGTTTTTTATATAAATTATCATTGTAGGTGAGTTGCTTGTCTTTTATACATACATATTGTCATTTTATGTGAATTGGTATCAATTGTGTGTTATTTTATTTAAATGTTTTGGGTTGGGTTAGGGAGGAATTTGGGCTAGGATGAGTGGGCTAAGGTTATGTTTAAAATGATGGGCCTAGGGTTGTAATAATATTTTTATTGCTATTGTTAGTATTATTAATTTGATTTTTAATTAGTTTGAGGAAAATAAATAAAAGAATAATTAAAAATAGAAGGAAAAGAAAAGAAGAAGAAATTAGGGTTTGCCGCACAGAACTAAAAGAGAGTAAACGAAAGAGAGAATGGAGTGACGATCGGGTGAACAAGTTGATTCGTCAGGAAAAAGGCAAGTTTGATTCTTCTCTTCCCCTTTGAATCCGTATGCATAGTCTAGGTTTGAGGATTGTGTTTATTTTGGAAATTTGTATATAATTGTATGTTGTTTTCTCTGTTGATAAATTTTGTGAGAATTAATTATGCTAATTGTATAAATATGTTGCTAGAAATTTGTATGCATTTATTTATGAAATTAAATGATTTTGCATGCTAAGAATAATTCTGTGAATTAAACATTAGCATTTTGGAGTTTTGGTACTGTTTTAGATTATTTTTGCATATGTATATACATGTATATATGATTGTATAGGCGGGTGTATATATATATACGAACATGAAAATTGGGTCTACTGTGTTTATCATTTTTGAGGGATTTTATTCCGATTAAAAGGTAGATCTTACTTCCTAGAACAATCCTTGAAAGTTTCGTTATGAACCGTTGGGTAGATTGACGGGAAATTGAGTTTAAAATTTTAGATTTTCGAAACTTGAAATTGGGCGTTTTTGATTTAGTTCGCGAGAGGGGATAATTTTGGTACCAATACGTAGCTTAGATCGATACGAGTTCAATGGTATATTCATATGCGTGATTCGGTGCTCGGAAGTGATCGGAAAGTGATCGGGAAGCTCGGCCTCCATTGTTGGCCGCTGGAGCTTCAGCCGGGGAAGAAGGAAAAAGAAAGAAAAAAAAAAAAAAGAAAAGAAAAGAAAAAAAAAAAAAAGGGGCCACTCGTTCGCCGGCGCGTGGGGGCGCGTGCCGCCGGCGCCGGTGGCCGGGAAATTGTTTTCGGGCCCCACTCGCGGGGGCCCACCTCTGGGTCCAATATGGGCCCATTCCGAATTGTTTTGATATTTATTTTGTATTTTTGAAATTTTTGGGAAAACTTGAAAATCTGGAAAAATCATTTTTTAAAAATACTTTTATAAGTCTAAAAATTCTCAAAATTTTATATCAACTTACTGGGAGCTTAAGGAGCTTGGGGTTTAAATTTCATGTCGAAATGATTTACCATTGCCTTTAAATTAATTTTTAAAGTATCTAAAAACTGGATTTTTCAGCCTCTTTAATTTTAGAAAATAGTTAGAAATTTCCAAAAATCCGAAATTTTTACTGTATCTCTCTGAAGGCTAATTACACTTGGGTTTAAATTTTCAACTCAAAATGATCTTTCCTTGTTGTTCAATTAATTTTTAAAGTGTCCAAAAGTTGGGTTTTTCACATTCTGTAATTTTAGAAAATACTTTTATAATTTCGAAAAAATTCCCAAATTTTTACTGTAATTCTCTGGAGGATAAATACACTTAGGTTTAAATTTTCAACTCAAAATAATATTTCCTTGTTGTTCAATTTATTTTTAAAGTGTCTAAAAGTTGGATTTTCACCTTCTTTTATTTTTAGAAAATATTTTAAAATTCCAGAAAATTCTAGAAAAATTTAGGTAACTTTATAGGATTAAAATGCACTTTGGTTTTAAATTTCATGTCAAAATGAGCCTCCCTTGTGATTGTGTTGGTTGTAAAAGTATGCCTCGAATTATGTTTATTTTCTTTTTGCTAGAATAATAATTTTTAAAATTCTAGGAAATTCCAGCATGATTTAATAGGGTTCTTAGTAGTAGAATATGCCCAGAAACCTAGATAAAAGTTAGGTTTAGACTCCCTCATATATTTGAGTGCATTGAAGGTTGAGTTGGGAAATTGCTTCTTTCATGGATGTTTGAGCTATTTGATTTACTTGAATGTAATTTTCTTTAAGGATATAAATGCCCATCAAATACTTGATTATAGTCTACTTGTGAACGATTTATCTTATGATGATAATTTCATGTTGGATGATTTGAAATAACGGTTTGTGCAAATTAAATCATAATGCACTTTGTTATTCTGTATTGCATATGGGAATGTATCTATGCATTTTATTTTGGCATGTAAGGATTGCCCGGCGTGTCAGGATCGCCCATACCTAATAAGGTATCTATGTATTTTATTTGGCATGTAAGGATTGCCCGGCGTGTCAGGATCGCCCATACCTAATAAGGTATCTATGTATTTTATTTGGTTTATTTGGCATGTAAGGATTGCCCGGCGTGTCAGGATCGCCCATACCTAATAAGGTATCTATACATTTTATTTGGCGTGTCAGGATCGCCCATACCTAATAAGGTATCTATACATGTATGCATATGTTTTCCTTATTTTGAACTTAAAGAATGTGTTCATTGTTGGATGATAAGGGTTTGTTGGAACAATGTATAAGATGATTTTACTTCTGAAAAACGTGAACTAAATAGGAATGACTAGTATGTATATATCTATACCTATTAAGGTATCAAAAGATTAAATGATGGCATGTTAGGATTGCTTAAACTTGATATTATTTCATGTTATGTTTATTTATGCTGAAATTAAGAAATGTGATCACTTTTGCATAATAAGGATTTGGGTGGAATATTATAATTAATGATTGTTGTTTTGAAAATATGAAACTGGAATAAGAATAGCTTGTATGTTAAATCTATTGTTTTCGTTTGTGTCCCTTATACTGAGGGTATGTATATTGGTTCTCTGATTGGGATGTAGTAGATAGAACTTGCTCGTGGGTTTAACCCACTTTGTTGATATTTCAGGTTTCAGACAGGTTCCACTGCAAGGATAGAGTTTTAGGGTTAGTGGTGACAGACATCTACTCTCACCAGTCTCAGGGTAGGAATCTATTTTTTTTTTTTCTTCAGGAGTAAAACTATGAACTCATTTAGAGGTTTTGGTTTTGGATTTCAATTTAAGTGTTAAACTTTTGTTCTTTCTAGTTAAGGGGTCCTTGGGTTACGGGACTTCCAAATTGTACTACTAGAATTTAATTATTTAGTTATCAATTATTTCAGTTCAATGGGATTTCTGTTCAGCTTTTAACAATTATTCTATTTCTTTCTTTTGTATTCTATGCTTGTTGCTACCAGTTGTATGTATCTTCCAGGTTTTGTGTATGAGACTGGCCACCTCATGCGCAAAATTTTCTGGGGGGTATTTCATTCAGCAACTAGCAATCTCCCACTCTCTCACCTTACTCTCTCATCTTCTCAATTAATCACAGTGTTATCAATAGGTAGAGGATGACACAGTGTTATCAAGAGGAAGAGGATTACTAACTAAGAAGATGACGAGTAACCTTTGTACAAACTAAGTGGTACATGTGTGTGTGTATATATATATGCCGCTATACATATATATATATATATACTGTATGTATACCTATATATATACACATAGATGTATACTCTCAAAAACAAAATATATAGGTTGATATATATATATTTATATATATACACACACACACATATAGATGTATACTCTCAATAGTAAAAGATAGAGCTTTCTTCTCTCCTCCATATCTCACGGTGCCCTTAACACCTCTTGGGTTTCGATTGTCTCTTTTTAAGTTTGTGTATATTTCCAAGTTACTAGGCTTAACATCCCTTTTTAGAGCCTTGATTCCTTTTATTATTGATCTTATTAAGCCCTTTCTTTATTTTTGACGCACTGATTTATATGTAATAAGATCGGAGAGTTGGGTTTGCGTGGGTCTTGTTGCCTCTATGTAGAGTTGATTATCAGAATTGAAAGAACACAGATAGAGAGTAGGGGAACGTAATACTTGATTGGTTTATATAGATGTACATTGAGAAGGACTTTGGTATTAGATGCAGGATATACTAAGAGGAGATTAAGGTACTAAGGTGTTGTTTTTGTATATATGTATGTAAATAGTGGATTGTATATTCTTATTGATATATGCTATAGTTATCATTTTCTGGATATATATAGATGGATTGATCAATTATGGACAAACCTTTCTATGAAAGCTATTGCTTATTTTTAGGTAAAGCACACACATGTTTGAATTTATTATAAGAGCTAAGTTTATTTACTTAGATACAATTTCTTATTATAAACCATTGATATTTTCTTTTATTGTTCTTAGTGTTGTTTAAAAATTAAGTTGACATCACTCAACCGTTCATGGAAAGTAAAAATCTTAATTCAGGTACATATCTTAATACTTTGTTTATGCATGCACAATTGTTAGATTCAATTGTATGGCCAATGATAGTAGATACTTTATTAATATATTTTGCCATTGTTTGAATTATTTAACAGTGACTAAATATGTGGGTGATGAAGAGAATGATAAACTTAAAATTAGAGTGAGAGTTTGTAATGAAGAGGAAGCATATAGGCTTTCACATGGATATGCCATATGGAAAGGTTTTAGTGTTCGAAAAGTAAGATTTTGATATAGTGTTGGTGAAGTTATTAGGCAACATGAATTTTCATGTTCGAAGGTAGGGAAGAATCTTGATGGTGTGACCCTTGTGAACTGAAAAAGGTAAAGAGGTCGGTAAGGTGAATAGGTTGCAGTGCCTTCATCCGGTTTACAATGAATAAATAGAAGCACAGATACCGCCAGTGCAAGTATCATCAATTCAATGATGGATGCGAGTCTTAAAGGGGTAAAGACATATTCATATCTTACTAAAGAAGTTGGTGGTCCTGGAAATGTTGGGTTTACACAAAAAGACTGTCATAATTTTATGAATTAGAGGAAGAAAAATTTGATTGAAAGGGGAGATGCTTAAAGTGTGATAAATCATTTTAAGCATTGTCAAATAGAAAACCACATGTTTTTTCATAGTGAATTAGACGAGGAAGGTCAGTCGGCAAATTTATTTTGGAGAGATGGTATATCAAAATTGGATTATGATTGTTTTGGGGATGTGGTAATATTTGACACCACATACCGAACAAACAAGTACAATATGATATTTGCTCCATTTGTAGGAATCAACCATCACAAGAAGAGTATCTTTTTTTCTTCTGCATTCCTTTTACATGAAACAATGGAAACATTCATTTGATTGTTTAAACATTCTTGGAAGCAATGGGGAATCAAGCTCCAAAGACTATATTTACTGATCAGTGCCAAAAAATGGCGAATGCCATTTAGGAAGTTTTTCCTACCACATGTCATCGTCTTTGCTCGTGGCATATTTTAAAAAATGCCACTCAAAAACTCAAAAATCTGTATGTAGATTGTGAATTCAAGAGCATGTTCAATAAGTGATTTTATGATTGTGAAATAGAGTTGGAGTTTGAAACAACTTGGCATGAGATGATTCGAAGGTTTAATCTTTCAAACAATAATTGGATCAATTCACTTTATGAAGTTCGACAAAAGTGGTGCCCAACCTTTAGTTTAGGCACTTTCACTTTTTGTACAAAATGCAGTCAAAGGAGTGAGAGCATGAATAATGTTCTTCATAAGATGTCATGTAAGGCTATGACCTTGAGAGAATTTGTGCACCACTATGACGAACAATGTCAGAAGATGTGTTTGGCTGAAAGGTATGAAAACTACTGTCGTGAAACCGGTAGCGTTCAAATCAGAGTAATATATTGTAAAATGTTGAAGCAAGTAGTTGTTGTTTACATTATTATTATTTACTACCTATTTGAGGATGAGTTTATTTCAAGTTTAGTAGTGCACATGGAGCATGTTTCTAGTGTTAATACAGTCCACACTTATCGTGTGTGTGATGAAGCTCGTAGTAAACATTATGATATAGTGTTCAACTCCTCTAGTTGTACCGTTGTTTGTTCTTGTAAGATGGTTGAGTCAGTGGGGTGGTTGTGTCATCATGCCCTTAAAGTTTTAAATGTATGGGGTGTCACCAAATTACCATCTTAATATATATTAAATAGGAGGAAAAAATGTGCAAAAGATGGCAGCCATAATTTTGATGATTCGACCTCGAAGAGGAAACCTTCCTTGACACTGGAAAGAAACAATTTGCTTCAACAATCATATCGTGCTATCAATCATTTGGTCTTAACTGATGAAGGAAAAAAGGTGGCTATGAAAAAAGTGGAAGAAATGTTGGAGGAAGCTAAAAGACTTGTGGAGCATTGCAATCTAAACAAAAATAATGATGAGTCAAGTCTTGGTGATGCAATTGGTTCTCTTGATGAAGTGCATGTATTAGATCCTCCACGTGTTAGAGCAAAGGGATTAACAAATGCAAGGATAAAAAGTCATATGGAAAGGAAGAAACGAAAGCAAAAGAGAGGTAACAAAGCATTAAAATATCTTCAAATCGATTTATCTAACTTGTTTATATATATATTGTAAAGAATATTCATGTAATTTTTTGGTTGTTATTTAATTCATGTAGGTCAAAGCACAAAACCAAATAAAGAATGTTTGAAATACCCCCCAAAAAATTTCGCGCATGAGGTGGCCAGTCTCATACACAAAACCTGAGGAATATTAACCACTGATAGCAACAAGCATAGATGCAAAAGAAAGAAATAGAATAATTGCTAAAAGCTAAACAGAAATCCCATTGAACTGAAATAATTGATAAATAAATAAATATATTCTGGTAATACAATTTGAAAGTCATGTAACCCAAGGACCCCTTAACCAGAAAGAACAAAAGTTTTTAAATTCTAAAATTAATACCAACAATCAAAGTCTCAAAAGTTCATAGTATGACTCTTGATGAAGACAAGTTCCTACCCTGTAACTGATGAGATGAGACGTCTGCTACAACCAAACCCTAAAACTCTATCCTCGCGGTGGAACCTGTCTGAAACCTGAAATATCAATACAGTGGGTTAAACCCATGAGCAAGTTCTATCTACTACATCCCAATCAGAGAACCAATATACATACCCTCAGTATAAGGGACACAAAATAAGTCTATAGATTTAACCTACAAGTTATTCTTTTACCCAGTTTCGTGTTTCCAAAACAACAGGTCAATATTTATAATATTCCACCCAAACCCTTATTATGCAAACGTGAACACATTCCTTACGTTCAGTAGAAATAAACATAATATAAAATAATATCAAGTTTAAGCAATCCTAACATGCCATCATTTAATCTTTTGATACCTGAATAGGTATAGATATATACATACTAGTCATTTCCTATTTAGCTTATGTTTTCAGAAGTAAAATCATCTTATACATTGTTCCAACACACCCTTATCATCCAACAATGAACATATTCTTTAAGTTCAAAATAAAGAAAACATGTGCATACACATATAGATACCTTATTAGATATGGGCGATCCTGACACGCCAAATAAATTGTATAGATACCTTATTAGGTATGGGCGATCCTAACACGCCAAATAAAATGTATAGATACCTTATTAGGTATGGGCGATCCTGACACGCCGGGCAATCCTGACATGCCAAATAAAATGCATAGATACCTTATTAGGTATGGGCGATCCTGACACGCCGGGCAATCCTTACATGCCAAATAAAATACATAGATACCTTATTAGGTATGGGCGATCCTGACACGCCGGGCAATCCTTACATGCCAAAATAAAATGCATAGATACATTCCAATATGCAATATAAAATAACAAGGTGCATTATGATTTAAATTTGCACAACCGTTATTTCAAATCATCCAACATGAAATTATCATCATAAGACAAATCGTTCACAAGTAGACTATAATCAAGTATTTGATGGGCATTTATATCCTTAAAGGAAAATATATTCAAATAAACCAAATAACCCAAGCATCCATTATAGAAGCAATTTCCCAACTTAACCTCCAATGCACTCAATTCTACGAGGGAGTTTAAACCTAAATTTTATCTAGGTTTCTGGCCTATTCCACTTCTCAGAACCCTATTAAATCATTCTGGAATTTTCTAGAATTTTTGAAATATTTTCAACAAATAAAAGAAGGTGAAAACCCAACTTTTAGACACTTTAAAAATTCATTGAACACTAAGGGAAGCTCATTTCGAGATGAAAATTTAAAACTAAGTTTATTTAACCTCCAGAAAGTTACAGCAAAAATTTGGGAATTTTTGGAATTATAAAAAATATTTTCTAAAATTACAGAAAGTGAAAAGCCCCACTTTTGGACACTTTAAAAATAAATTGAACAACAAGGGAAGATCATTTTGAGTTGAAAATTTAAACCCAAGTGTATTTAGCCTCCAGAAAGTTTCAGTAAAAATTTGGGAATTTTTGGAACTTCATAAGTATTTTCTAAAATTAAAGAAGGTGAAAAATCCAGTTTTTAGACATTTTAAAAATTAATTTAAAGACAATGGTAAATCATTTTGACATGAAATTTAAACCCCAATCTCCTCAAGCTCCCAGGAGGTTGACATAAAAATTTGGAAATTTTTAGAATTCTAAAAGTATTTTTAAAAAATAATTTTCCTAATTTTCAAGTTTTTCCAAAAATTTTAAAAATTCAAAACAAATAATAAAATAATTCGGAATGGGCCCATATCGGACCCAGAGGTGGGCCCCCGAGAGTGGGCCCCAAAAATACTTTTCCGGCCACCGGCGCCGGCGGCACTCGCCCCCACGCGCCGGCGGCCGGGTGGCCCCCCTTTTCTTTTTTTTTTTTCTTTTTCTTTCCTTCTTCTTCCCCACCTGAAGCTTCACGCTCCCAACAATGGAGGAAAACTTCCCGATCACTTCCGGGCACCGAATCGCGTATATAAATTACCATTGAACTCATATCGATCTAAGCTACGCATTGATACCAAAATTATCCCCTCTCGCGGACTAAATCAAAAACGCCCAATTTCAAGTTTCGAAAATCTAAAATTTTAAACTCAATTTTCCGTCAATCTACCCAACGGTTCATAACGAAACTTTCAAGGATTGTTCTAGGAAGTAAGATCTACCTTTTAATCGGAACAAAATCCCTCAAAAATGATAAACACAGTAGACCCAAATTTCATGTTTATATATATATATACCCGCCTATACAATCATATATATATGTATATACATATGCAAAAATACTCTAAAACAGTACCAAAACTCCAAAATCCTAATGTTTAATTCACAGAATTATTCTTAGCATGCAAAATCATTTAAATTTCATAATTAAATGCATACAAATTTCTAGCAACATGTCTATACAATTATCATAATTAATTCTCACAAATTTTATCAACAGAAAAAAAAACAAACAATTATATACAAATCTTCAAAGTAAACACAATCCTCAAACCTAGACTATGCATACAGATTCAAAGGGGAAGAGAAGAATCAAACTTGCCTCTTTGACGATTCAAACACTCGTTCACCCGAACTCCTTCTCTCTTTCATTTATTCTCCTGATTTTTGTGCGTAATGCAAATGGCAGAAACCCTAGTTTCTATTATCTTTTGTCCTAATCATTTTTATTCTATTATTATTATTATATTTTCTAAAAACTAAATAACTAAAAATAATAATAATAATAACCATAATAATATAACTATAACCATGGCCCAACAACTTAAGCATATCCTTAGCCCAACCATTCCAGCCCAGATTCCTCCCTAGCCCAATTCAAAGCATTTAAAATATTTAAATCAAATAATACACAATCAATAAACAATTAATATAAATTGATAAAAATAAAAATAGAGCAATTCACATGAAATGAAATAATTTATAAAGACAACCAATTCACATAAAATAATAATTG
Organism: Cornus controversa; assembly: GCA_026545225.1. NCBI lineage: Eukaryota > Viridiplantae > Streptophyta > Magnoliopsida > Cornales > Cornaceae > Cornus > Cornus controversa. The sequence continues at coordinate 13,719,811 of CM048853.1, read as the reverse complement.
TATAAAGACCTAACAATTCACATGACATGATAAAATGCATATAAAGGCATTCCACATGAATTGAAAAATAATAATAATAATAATATAAAGAAATTTAAATTCTTTAAAATAATAGACGTCCAAATTTTTCGGGGTATTACAATGTTTTTCCCAAAACTACTTTGGTGTGCCACATCTTCTTGTGGTTTCTCATCCACCTATGCATTTGTTTGATGCACCAATGCATGCAAACTTTCATCGTCCAGGTGCATCTAATGGGGTTGGTATCGTCTTAAATTCTAATTCTATGTGAAAACTGATGCCATTTTTTTTCCTAATCAATTGATGTCATTTCATTCATGTTGTATCTCTAACTTTTTATATGACATTAGGATTTAAGTATGAGTTGAAATTTTGAGGGAAACTCTTTCAATTATAGTAGAATGATTCATGCCAATGAGGTAGGAGGGATATTCATTTTGTTATGGTATATTTTACATTCAATTTTTTCTGGTATATTTTATGTCATTCATTTTTTTCCTTTTGTATTCATGTTGGGAAGAAATAATGTTACTTATTGATACTTGTTGTAACCTGTGTTTTCAAGATTTATCTCCTAATTGTCATGTATTTGAAATGGGTTCTAATACAACCTCTAATACCCAAGACTCTTTATCAAGGTATTACTTTGTTTTCTTCTATTTAAATCATGTATAGATACAGAAATTTTTGAAAAGCTATTATTTTTATTGTACTTTGTTTCTTACATTGTTATTATTATTTTATTCAAGGGTACAATATGGAAAACTTGATGAATATTTGCATAGATGAAAAAGTGACGAGTATTTTAGCATCCATGGTCTTTCTTTCACTTGGGCAAGGTTGGAGTGTTGTACTTTGTTAGCTTGAGTAGTTTTTTTTGCCTTTGTGGTTTCATTATGAAAGGTTTAATGTTTGATGGTCACTTATTTTTTAGCAATTTCTTTGTCATGTGCTTGTGGAAATCTAAAACAGGGCTAGAAAAAAAGGAACATAGAAAAAAAAGGAAGGCAAAGGTTTATTCGAAAAAGTCCATCCATATTAGCTTATGCCAACCAATTGAAAGAATCAAAACTGTATTTAGTGCACAAATCCAATAAAAAAAATGCTTTGAAAATAAGAGATGACATACATGGCATAAAGGATCATGTGGCAATCAAATGATATCACAGTAAAGTTCTACTAAGTTTAATTCATTTAAACCTTTTGACAAGTCATATATATGCCTTAACACTCCAAACGACTACCAAGGAAATGCAAAAAAAAAATACAAATACAAATCCATATCTATATCAATATATATACTAAATAAGAATAAATAAGAAGCTAAGAGTGGGTCTACTAAGGTCTCCTATCCTACCTTATCCTGACTAGTGTGGAAAACCAAAAAGCCCTATAACATTTTACCATCCCAATCAAATCTTTCTCTTTGAAATTAACTTCCAAAAAAATATATATATATATATATTGATGAATCAAATTGAACCTATAAAAGAAAAAAATATTGATAAATCCAATTAAAGAAACACAAATTAGTATAATAAAAAACTACGCATTGTCTAATCTTCTATCCCCGTCCTCACTTAGAATTTAAAGACAAAGTAACTGAAAATTGAAACGCTTAATTAAAAGTGTCATAACTTATGAGAAATTTTCAAAAGTTTACTGATGGATTCCTTTTATATCGGCATATATATATATATACACGCACACACGTACCCAAAACTTGGTTTGTACCAAGGTTAGTCGTCATGTTCCTCGGTTAGTCGTCCTCTTTTTCTTGATAATTCTGTGACTAATTAAGAAGATGAGAGAGAAAGGGATTTCGATTTTGAATTTCAATTTGAATTTGAGAGAGGAGAGGTGGGACAAAAAATTTGGCAGAAGGGAAATCCAAACTCCGTTAAATGTCTGTAACTAATTCCTAGTTGTTTGCTTATTTTGCTTATGTGTAATTTTTAAACTGTGTGGCATGCTTCTATTGGAAAAGGCATATCACGTTCGCGCGATAACGGGGTGCCTAGCATACTGTAGAGCTTCTCCCGGTCATGATATATTGAAGTATTGTTATTGCTTGAAGTTGGATGATGATGCATAATTTCTGTTAATGCAATTTTATGTGTGGTAGCTTTTGATTATCCCCAGGTGTTTAATGAAAATTGTTCATTCCTTTAAAAGATATCATGATTCATCTATATATATATATATATATGAATTTAATTACAAAATATTCTTGCTTTCTATCTATATTACATTTAAGCTTGGTCCAAAATATCTTTGTCTATTTATGGTCTAAAATCAATCTATCTAACAATCTAACGGTTGCGATTCCTTCTACATTGATAGTGTCATAGGCACGGACATAATATATATATATATTATGTCCGTGCCTATAAATTGACTCCACCCTTTCCACCACCACCAACCAGCACCCCAACATGACAAATAGATTATATACATATACTCGTATATGTATACATGCACACTCTCTCTATATATAAACACACTTGAATTTAAAACTAATTTTTCAGTAAGGAGAAAATGGAATACCTTTTCTTTCTTCTGGTTTTCTGCTCTTTTATTTAAATCTGAAAACAATTTTTGTGAATTTCTCACTTTGGTAATAAGCCATCACTTATAACAAAAATGATTTAAGCAGTTCGAAGTTGAAAAAACTAATGAACAAACAAAAATTAGAATGAGCTTTGAAACCATAGTATGAGGTTTGTAATGTACCATTCCCTGTCTTTTCCTTTAAAGGCCCAAATACCAACTTAAATTGCCAATTTTTCAACCAAATTGAGCAGTTTTGAAATTGTAGGTGCGTACACACACATATAACTCAACCTGCTATGGTTATTTTTACTCAATTTTCCAAGATAATGTCAAATTGTCAATTCATAGTTCATAAAGACAAATATATTAGATACAATCCAAAAAGAGAAATATAGGCATAGCAAACCTAACACCCAAAGCTATCATCTGCGATAAACAAAAATATTGGTAAAAAGTTTACGAATTAAAAAGAAATTTAATGTGGTACAAACATTCGTGAAGTGAGAGAAACCCAATGGCATTATGGCCAGCCTAAGATGATGTAAAATGTTTATTTTGCTATACTTTATAAGTGTGCTTATTTTTTTTGAATTTCTTCTGTATTCCTACAATTTTTCAGAAATCAAACGAATTTATAGAGTTGGTGCGATATTGCTGAACTTCTTGAGTGAAAGAATTATTTGGCTTAAGAAAGATATTTTAATATTTTAAAATAAGAGCTTGGAGCACATTTTGGACATGAACAATAATTCTCAATGCATATGTAATTCGCAGTGAGTTATATGAAGCCAACTTGAGTTTGGAGACAAAATTTTGAATGCCGCTCGTGAAAGCAATCTGGTGATGTTACCAACTGTGGCTGCGAACATGCACAAAGAAGCTATAAAACAGTCGGAAAGACCGAAAGCCGCTCGTTGGAGTGAAAACTGATTTGAAAATCAGAAAAGAAGCTCATTGAAATCAGCGACTTTGACACACAAATGCTATGACTCGTGAAAGCAATCCGGTGATGTTACTAATCGTGGCAGCGAAACACATACAAAGAACCTGCAAAAGAGCAAACTTGCTCGTGAAAGCAATCCGGTGATGTTACCAACAGTGGTTGTGAAACATATACAAAGAAGGTGCAAAAGAGCAAACTCGTTGAAGCGACAGTAAGACCGAAAGCTGTTCGTTTACACTAAAGTGTCTGAAGAAGTTACATAAATGGAGATTTCTTGGTCAGTTAGATCCGTTGCGTCCTGAAGTCTTGAGGAAAGAGGCATTCTTGGTGATTTCACGCATGGGCTTGTCTGTGAACCTGATGATATTGTAGACCCAAGCACCTGTTATGGCTCCAGAGGTTGTGGCTACTAAGTATATCCATATAGCCTTGCAATTGTTTGACACAATTACTGGCCCCAAACTTCTTGCTGGATTCATTGCTGCTCCTGAAATTGGCCCTGTAAACATCACATTTACCACAACTGTAGACCCAACGGCAACCCCAGCAAGTTCTCCAATAGCTCGATTATCAGTGGCGACACCGAATATGACAAACATGAGGTAGAATGTGATTATGAACTCCAAGACGAAAGATTGTAGATCGACCCTGCCGGAAGTGTTCCGGCGAAATGATTCTGCTTCCCCTTAAATATTAGCCGGAGGGTTCCGCTAGCAAGAGTTGATCCAAGGACTTAGACAGATACATAGGCTGGCACCTGTTTCCATGGAAACCTTTTGCAGGTGGCAAAGGCAATGGTGACGGTGGGGTTAAAGTGGCCAACAGAGTAAACCAATACCATCACAACGAGTCTCCAGACCATTGATATTCCCGGAAGTGTCACAACCTTGTCCTTATCAGAATTCACCACCACCGCGGCACAACCGACAAATATCAAGAAGTACCCAACACCTCTGCTATGAACTTATGAATGAAAGGTATAGTAACAAAGCAGCCTGCAGAGTCTCCATTGGTTTTGGATGCTGAGGCAGGAAGGTGGTTATTCATATCATCATCTTTTATATTCAAAGCCACTCCATGGTTACCATTCGCTCCTGATATCTCAGCCATCAGTATAGTCGTATTACAATTCTAGAGAGAGAGAGAGGAGAGAGATTTCTCAGCTTTGGTTTTTCACTGTAGAGTGAACAAAAGTAGCACAGAACTTATCCAATTTATGCATACCTAGAAATCTTAGAAATATAAGAAAGATTGTATTGAATTGAATTGAATTTGATTTGATGAAAAATACATAGAGGCAATCTTGAAGGTTGAGTAACTTAGGAGACAAGAGATTCTAGTTTTACGTGGCTTAGGAGAAGGTGTAAGAAACCTATCTGGTTTAGGAATATATAAATAAATAAATAAATATATATATATAGGAAATATATAGTCTAACATGCTTAATTCAACTAAATTGAAAAATAAATTATTAAAATAGATCACTTTGTTATTGACAACCCTTAACTCAATGCATGTGTAATTTTTTTTGTCAAAAGGAAAAACAAATCATATTTATTCTCATTTACTACATAAAATTATCCCGGCTATATTCAGGGACAAGAACTTGAAATACAATTATATTATCATAGATAAATTTTATATAGACGCATAAGTAATCCAAGTTACTTAGACTAAAGACATAACTCATAATTCATTTATATTAGTATTATCGATGAAGTTAAGCTCAAATTTTAATTGTTTGCTGTTATTAAATGAAAATAGTCTTAACAAACTTTGAACCAAAATGATGTTCACTAGAATATTATTTATCTTCCAAGATAAAAAGTTAAAAATTCAAGTCTCATTTAAAACAAAATGACTATGCGTGTGAGTTATATGTGAGGACAAAATAATAATGAAAAGAAATATTTGACACAACTACATAGGAGTATTAAATATTACATTTTGCATTGATTTTTTTAATCAAATTTGTTCAAACTTGACATGTTAAATTAAATGATAATCAAATTCCAACATGATTTAGGCTGCGTGACATATTTTTTGTTCTTTTTAAAAAAAAAAAATTTTAATGGAGATCAAACCTAACCTATATGGGCCACATCAGCCGAGTAAGATTCGGATCATGTTAGTTTTTTTTTAAAAAAAGGTATGTTTAAAAGGGGTGAAAATTGTGACCGGGTGTACCATGTTATTGAAGGGGTGGGAGGCATCCCGGGTAAAAAGTTGGAGGTGGTGTTGGCTTTGACAAGCTTTTGGCCACAAGTTGCATTTTTTAAGATTTGCTACATCACACTCTTTTGGCCACACTCAATCAACATTATGTGTCGGTGTTTCATTATTCTTGAAAATTTTAAAGCAATAAATTGTTTTTCTATACATAATGGCATGAAAATCAGCACTGAAAAGTAAAAATAAAATAAATTGATGTATGACAATTTTTCTGACATAATTTTACGTGCATGTTGTGACTCATCAAGATCTATTCTGAAATACCCCCCAGAAAATTCCGCGCATGAGGTGGCCAGTCTCTTACACAAAACCTGAGAGATACTAATAACTGATAGCAACAAGCATAGAAGACAAAAGATAGAACGAAATAATTTTTAAAAGCTCAACATAAAATTCCGCTGAAATGAAATTACGGATAAATAAACAATTATATGCCTGGTAATACAATTTGGAAGTCCCGTAACCCAAGGACCCCTTAACAAGAATAAACAAAAGTTTAAGACTCTAATTTAAAACCAACAACCAAAATCTCCAAAAGAGTTCATAGTCTGACCCTTGAATAAGATGATAGGTTTCTACCCTGTGACCGATGAGAAGAGATGTCTACCACAACCAATCATAAAACTCTATCCTTGTAGTGGAACCTATTTGAAACCTGAAATATCAACAAGTGGGTTAAACCCACGAGCAAGTCCTATCTACTATATCCCAATTAGAGAACCAATATACATACCTCCAGTATAAGGGACACAAAAGGAATCCATAGATTTAACATACAAGCTATTCTTTTATCCAGTTTCATGTTTCCAAAACGACAGTCATTATTTAATGTTCCACCCAAATCCTTATTATGCAAAAGTGAACACATTTCTTAAGTTCAGCAGAAATAAACATAACATGAAATAATATCAAGTTTAAGCAATCCTAACATGCCACCATTTTATCCTTTGATACCTTAATAGGTATAGGTATATACATACTGGTCATTCCTACCTAGTTCATGTTTTCAGAAATCAAAATCATCTTATACATTGTACCAACAAACCTTTATCATTCAACAATGAACACATTCTTTAAGTTCAAAATAAAGAAACATATGCATGCATTTTATTAAATCTAGGCAATCTTGACATGCCAAATATAATATATAGATACCTTATTAGGTATGGGCGATCCTGACACGCACGGCAATCCTTACATGCCAAATAAAATGCATAGATACCTTATTAGGTATGGGCGATCCTGACACACCGAGTAATCCTTACATGCCAAATAAAATGCATAGATACCTTATTAGGTATGGGCGATCCTGCCACGCCGGGCAATCCTTACATGCCAAATAAAATGCATTACCTTATTAGGTATGGGCGATCCTGACACGCTGGGCAATCCTTACATGCCAAATAAAATGCATAGATACCTTCCCAATATGAAACATAAAATAAACAAGGTGCATTATGATTTTAATTTGCCCAAACAAAGTAATTCAAATTATCCGATATGAAATTATCACCATAAGACAAATCGTCTACAAGTAACTATAAGCAAGTATTTCATGGGCATTTATATCTTTAAAGGAAAAATACATGAAAGTAAATCAAATAACACAATTAACCACTTTAGAAGCAAACACTCAATCAAACCTCCAATTTATCCAAACCTTCAAGGGAGTCAAAACCTAACTCGAATTTAAGTTCCTGGGCCTATTCTGTCCCTAAAACCGTGTTTAAACATCCTGAATTTTTTTTGATACTCTCGGGAATTTAAAAGAAATAATTTCTAATCAAAGACAAATAAAGCATAGTCAGAGGCATACTTATACAACCGATACAACCTCAAGGGAAACTCCTTTTCACTAGAAATTTAAAGCCCAGGTGCATTTTACTCCTATAAAGTTACCTGCATTTTTTTAGAATTTTCTAGAATTTTAAAAAAAAATTTCTAAAATGAAAGAAGGTGAAAACCCAAATTTTAGACACTTTAAAAATCAATTGAACACCAAAGGAAGCTCATTTTGAGATGAAAATTTAAACCCAAGTTCATTTAACATCCAGGAAGTTACATTAAAAATTTGAGAATTTTTGATATTTTTTTAAGTATTTTCTAAAATAACAAAATGTGAAAAACCCAACTTTTGGACACTTTAAAAATCAATTGAACTACAACGACAACTCATTTTGAGTTGAAAATTTAAACCCAAGTGTATTTAACCTGCAGAAAGTTACAGTAAAAATGTGCAAAATTTTGAAACTTTTTAAGTATTTTCTAAAATTAAAGAAGCTGAAAAACCCAATTTTTAGACACTTTAAAAATCAATTTAAAAACAAGGGAAAATTATTTCGACATAAAATTTAAATTCCAAGTTCCTAAAACTCCCAGGAAGTTGACATAAAATTTTGGGAATTTTTGGAATTATAAAAGTATTTTAAAAAAATGATTTTCTAAATTTTCAAGTTTTTCCAAAAATTTCAAAAATTCAAAAAAAATACCAAAATAATTTGGAATGTGCCCATATCAGACCCAAAGGTGGGCCCCCGCAAGTGGAGCCCAAAAATACTTTTTCAGCCATGGGCCGAAGCCGAAGCAGGCGACACAAGCTCCCACTCGCCGGTGGCGTGCGTGGGGGTTTTTTTTTTTCCCTCACCTGAAGCTCCCACGCTCAACAATGATGGCCGAACTTTTCGACCATTTTTCGGTCACTTCCGGGCACTGAATAATGCTTATGAATATACCATTGAACTCGTTTCGATCTAAGCTACGCATTGGTACCAAATTCATGCCCTCTCGTGGCCTAATTCAAAAATGCCCAATTTCAAGTTTCGAAAATTTAAAATTTCAAAGTCAGATTCCCGTCAATCTACCTAACGGTTCGCAACCAAATTTGCAAGGATTGTTCTAGGAAGCAAGATCTACCTATTGATTGGAATAAAAACCCTCAAAAATGATAAACACAGTAGACCCAAATTTCATGTTCGTACACACACACACACACACACACATATATATATATATATATACACCCGCCTATACAGTCATATATACATGTATATACATATGCAAAAATACCCTAAAACAGTACCAAAACTCCAAAATCTTCATGTTTAATTCACAGAATTATTCTTAGCATGCAAAATCATTTAATTTCATAATTAAATGTATACAAATTTCTAGCAACATGTCTATACAATTAATATATATTATATATATATTCCAGCAACATGTATATACAAATAATACATATGTATATAGATTCAAAGGAGAAGAGAAGAGTTCGAACTTGCCTCTTTGACAATTCAACAACTCGTTCACCCGATCGTTCCTTCACTCCCTTCTCTCTTTCGTTTACTCCCTTGGTTTCTATGCGTAAGCAAATGGCAGAAACCCTAGTCTCTTATTTTCTTTTTGTCTTAATTATTATTATTCTATTATTGTTTTTCTAAAAACTAAATAAACTAAATAATAATAATAATATAACCATAACCCTGGCCCATCAACTTAAGCATATCCCTAGCCCAACCATTCCAACCCAAATTCCTCCCTAACCCAATCCAAAGCATTTAAAAGATTTAAATCAAACAATACATAATCAATAAATAATTCACATAAAATGATAAAAATAAAAACAGAGAAATTCACATGAAATAATATAGAATCTATAAAACATAAACAATCCACATAAAATGATAACAATCAAACTTATCAATTCCCATGAAATGATAAAATGCATATAAAGGAAAAGCAACTCACATAAAACGATAAAATATAGAGACAAGGCATTTCACATGAATTAATAATAATAAAATAAAAATAAAAATAAAAATAAAAATAATAATAATATAAAGCAATTCAAATTCTTTAAAATAATTGACGTCCAAATTTCTGGGGTATTACATATTCTTTATTGAAAACAATTTAACGATCAAAATCCACTAGTTATGTTTTCAGCCAAATTTAGTAATTCAACGTGAAGAGGATGATTCATTCGAGGCGACATAAGAGTCCAACTACATTGCATTGCCATAATTCTTGAAAGAGGTTGACCTCTTTGCCTCTCTTATGGTACAATACTTCTCCTGCTGAGTCCACTTTCTCCTTAGTTCTCGAGACAAAATGTAGGACTGAACCAACAGTTCATCAAGTCAGAGCCCCTCTAGTGAGACTTCGAACAATTTAGAGATCCTCCTTGAAGATTGTGAATTATATTTATGGACCATTTACCGAATACGGCTAGGCACATAAAACTAGAGATCACACTGTACTAATTCGTTCAACGTCATTCTAAAAAATGGATTCAGGTAATCGATATCATCAGGGTTTATTTATATCGATTAAGCCCTCTCATCGGGTTGTGTGAACTCCAAAATTACATTTTTTAGTCCTATAGAAAGACTATTGAATATTTCAAATTTTTTGTTGAAGATTTCAAAAGACTCTAATTCTTTTAATTTTTGGTACTTCATAGTTTTTAGTGATTAAGTTTTTTTATCATATCTTTTTCTTAATTTGAAGATAAAGTTCCATTATGGACTTATTTATAGCAATAGTTTCGTAGATTTCCTTATGTTGTTAGTTAATAATATATTCAAAGTTCTCTCTGATACTTTGTAAATTCAAAGTTATATATTGTTCATTCACGAAGGTTCATAACTTCCACTTTCATCAAAAAGGAAAAAAATTTTAATTTTCTAATATAAAATATTTTAAAGAAAGTTTTTAAAACTACCATTTTATGATTTTAAATGCATAAAATTTATATGAAAAGAAAAGGTATTAATTTAAATTCATAAGACTTTGTCAAGAAATAAAAAAAAAATCACTATTTTTTTGTAAAAAAAATATTTATAGAAAGATGGGTGGTTATGAAATATTGCTTTTTTTCAATTTTTTATTTACATATTATGCAAAGTCGTAAAATGTTTTATTTATTTCATTTCATTTTTGCCACATCCATGTAATTGACTGTAAGAAATGATCTCAATAATTATTTTGACCCATTAATATGTACATGTGTATATATGAGCAATTGTGACACTCCATAGTCTCCATGTAACTTTTGAAGTTCTCAAATTTGAACTTGTATCTTCATACTTGCTAATCTGAATTTTTACGTAATGAATCCTATATATAGAAATTAACCTAAATTTTTTTTTAAAAAAAAGAAAAAGAAAAAATAGCTTATATACAGATATATGTTGATGTGTATAATTTTTTTCTTTCTTTTAGTCGTTAGATGAAATTTGAAATTCTTTTGTTGAAGGGCCGGAATTAATACATGATGAATGAAACCCTAAGAGGGATTTTTCCTGGAGGAACAATGCTAACCTCATACTAAAAAGTAACTCTAGCAATCTAAGAGATTAACTTAAGTACTAGAAAGACTGTAAGAAAATGTAAATCATCAAATACCATTCGGAGATTAACTACAAATGTAGTACATACATCATTTGGATTGTGATTTATAGAAATCTTTTGGATTTCACGGGTTCCATCTTTCCTTGGAAGGCAATTTGGAGAACAAAGGCCCCCTTGAAGGTGGCCTTCTTTACTTGGACAACTACCTTAGGCAAGATTCTCACCATAGATAACCTCAGGAGAATGGGTCAAATTATGGTGAATTGGTGTTGCATGTGCAAAAAGGTCGGAGGAAACGATCATCTTTTCTTAACATTGTTTAGTGGCAAGGGATGTTTGGCCTATGTTCTTGGCTGCATTTAGTATGCCCTGGGTGTTTCCCAATTCCACGGTGGATATGATCGAAGCTTGGAGAGGGTGTACAGTGGATAGCCGAGTTAGAGAAGCTTGGAGGGCAACTCCCCTTTGTTTATGGTGGGGTTTGTGGCAAGAGATGAATATGAGGCGCTTTGAGGACGTGGAGTCTCTTATTTAGTCTCTCAAATACAATATATTGAGGTTTTTTTTCCGGGTAAACGGAAAAAAATTGTACATCGAGTGGTCAAGTTGTGGACTTTATTGATAGCTTAAGCATATAGTTGGTTGTGTTCGGCTTTTTGTAGTTTCTCGGGAGGACTCCCCTCTTGAGCACCTTTTAATGAATTATTATGTATAAAAAAAATAAAAGGCCTATGCATGTAGGAATGGTGTGCAAGCCCAATCCTCTCTCTCTCTCTCAGTGCAGGCCAATAGCTTCATGGGTTCTCCTTGTGTTGCAATTCCTGAATTCTCCATTCTCATGTCTGAAGATGATGATCAACAGTCAAAGATTGGGCAAGGTCTTGGCAAAGCATACAAGGAGTGGGGCTCTTTTGTACGTGGTATATGAAAACTCAATCTGTAGTATTTTTTGTACTAACTTTTTGTTCAATTACTGAATTTTGAGTCAAAAACTATCTTCTCAAGTTGAAAGTTTGAACTAAAAGGGCATGACACTACGTTTTTCACTTTTTCCATGGTTAAGATCTTCCCATGCAATTAAGAAGGGTTCCTTGGGAGGCGCTTTCATTCTCCACCTCCTTCCAAAAAAAGAAAAATATCCTTGGAGATTTTGTCAAAATTGCTTAAACTTTAATCTACATTTTGAGATTATTCTATGTTTGATGACCTCATATTTTAGTTGTAAAATATTCCTAACTTATTAAAGATGAAGCTATTAAAATGAGAATTCTTTGGTCTCCATATTTTCCATTCATATATATGAACAAACTAGCTAAAAGATAAAAATGGGAACAGTCTTACAAGTCCCTGACCCTGTTGAATGAATCATTTATAAATGACATCAACATGTGATGATAATCCATGTTTAAAAATAATTTAGCACTATGATTGGTATATAATGCTTCTAGAGCACCAATAATTCACATAAAAGCCCTCAGGATGTACAATAATTTCAAGATAACTCCATATTAGGTGTCACCACTTCTAAGGAAGGTCACATGTCAATATGTATAATCATACTCCTCTTTTGAAAGTGCATTTGAGCATTTATTTCACATATTGAATCACAAACCTTTAGCCTTGTTCATTGGTTTCAAAATAGCATGCGCACAAACACACAAAAAAAAGAAAAAGAAAAAAAGGTCTCCTCATGAGTTGGTTTAATTTTTTTTATCTATTATTATATATGTTATTTGTACAAGATTATTTTAATTAGTTTCCCATTCTTATGCTATGTGCCATGCAATTTCAGCATCAGGTTGTGCTGTGTTCTGAAATTACCACTTACAGTAAACATAGTCATCTTACAGTTAAATATAGCCATCATGGACATTCATTCACTCACCCTCACTTATTCTCCCATCAAAGACCATTCAGACGATGATGATGATTATTCAGAATATTACTGTGACCTTTGCGAGAAAATAAGAGATCTACGAGAGCCAACTTATTATATATAGTGTGAGGAATGTCCCTATGTTCCTTAAGTTTCATGTTTGTTCAATGGGGTACGCCCGAATTTCATGATATTTAAAAATTACTTATAAGTAGTAGACTTTGCAATTAATATGCCCAACTCGACTGCTCCTCTTTTACTTTTCTAAATTCCAAATTATTCCAAATGCATAAATAAGATTTCATTTGATTTCCTATTCTTTTCTGAAATCCCAATCCTAAAAATATTTGGTATTTCATGGTATATGACTGACTTCACTTAAACTACTTTTGCATGACCACAATAAATTATCAGAGCATGACATTATCTTGTACAGTCTTACTTTAAAGTCATTAATTATTCTTTACATTTTTGTTGTGTACTGAACTTTTTGGGTTTTTAGCTTTTGTGTTTGTACCATTTTGGATGTAATGGATAATTTTTATTCAATTTTGCTTAATAACATTATGAGTCCTATGTAACTCTTGTTAATTATGGTTCGAGATTGAGTGTTTTGCTTCCTCGATTTCAATCCTCAACATATTTATTACAAGCTTCTTCTAATTAATTTGGTGCCTATTACATGCAGCTTAAAAACATTATTACAGGCTTCTTCAAATTAATTCGGCCTCAAACTCTTGTTAATTCTGGTCACTTGACTGGCTTGGGTGATACCCTATTCAATATTTTGTAGCTTGCATATCAATGTTATGGTTGTATAAATTTTAGAACCATAACATTGGTACCTTGTTACATGATAATCAAAATGGTTCCTTATTAAGTTAGTAATCTGATTTGACTCTTTGAGTGAAGTTTCTCCCAGTCATTTTGCTCTTCATGATTTCGACCACATAAGTTTCACAAGCACTAGCACTTTAAATCATTCGGGAATAATGTAGAGGAAGCGCGTAAAAGTCCTTGCTACATTGTTATACTGTAGGATTGGGATGTCGTACGTGATATTTTCATGAGTCCGGCTTATATGGTGTGAAATGATTTTCAGTGTATGTTGTAGTTTTTGACACCTAGACTTGCAAGTAACAATTCGTTAAATTGGAATGCAGGAAAAAAACAGAATTAATATTGAAAATAGGTCAAAGCTATTGATCAATCGTTGTGCTAGCTCAAAACCCTTTGTCACGCTTTGACATAGCTGGTTTGTTTCTTACATGCATTTTTCTTCCTTAAATTAAGTTGTTTAGTTATTTGTTTTCTTCTTTGAATTTAGTTGTTTATTTATTGTTTACTTTTGACATCAGTGGTATATTTAATCATTGTCGCTAATTTGAGTATAAAAACATGACAGAATCATAGGCACAAAAATGTATAGACACAATTACACATACTCCTATTTCCTTCATTGTGATTATTTGTCTATGTGATGTATTTAATTATCTATTGTCGGGGAGCTCCTAGAATATTTAAAAAAATCTATTTGTTGAAGCACTAGTGTTTGTGTCCACATAACTATCATTCCTGAGTTTGCTGCCTTTGCTACTTATATGGAGCCAACAATGTGACATTGTCACCCTTAGAGGAACTGGTTGGTGCTAGTTTGAGGATACTCATTAAAATCAACATATTGTAAATGGAATTTGTTATTGTACTGCACATGGTCATTGGCAAGCTAGGTGGTAATTTGGAAGAAGTGAATTTAAAGAAAGGAAATAGAAGGAAAACAAAAGAGAAAGTTTGTGTTGACATCCTCTTTTGTAGCTTGCATATCAATGTTATGGTTGTATAAATTTTAGAACCATAACATTGGTACCTTGTTACACAATAATCAAAATGGTTCCTTATTAAGTTAATAATTTGATTTGACTCTTTGAGTGAAGTTTCTCCAAGTCATTTTGCTCTTCATGATTTCAACCACTTGAGTTTCACAAGCACTAGCACTTTAAATCATTCGGGAATAATGTAGAGGAAGTGTCACACCCCTAAATTTAAATAATAGAAATACTGGTTCTATACTTAAATAAAGTGCGTGATTTGCAACAACAACCACCTCACACAACATAGTATAACTCTCCCAAAAAGAATTTTATTGAAAACATAAATAACTACAAACAAATGTCGCATTGTCTAATACAATCCATAAAAATCCTCGACATTATTACATAAGTTCATATCAACTTTATTGAACTACAAAGAAGTAGGAAACAACAAAATCATCTCCATCCGGCTCACATGACTCCATCACGTTCCAATCAACGTGTACCTGAAAATTGTTAAGGAGTGAGCTCACAAACTCAACAAGGGATTGCTAAACACATTCCCTGCTCAGCAAATTGACTCACCTTATATTTCAATGTGTAACCTTCAATATTTATAACTTCCCAACATCAAATTCACATGTTTTTTTCACACAGAACCTAATAATAGTTCATGTATTTTGCAATCAACATCAATTTCACACGTTTTTTTACACAGAACTCAATAACAATTTAAGATCCACAATATTGTTATTTCAAACACGTGATTTATTCCTATGGGTGCATACATATTCCAGAAGGTTTTCCCTATTCACAATTTATCGATATTTAAACACTAAGAACTCATATTTAATCTAGGAAATAATTTATACTTCAGAAAAACTCATGCGATCAATACATTAAATGTAACCCTAAGGTGTCAGCATGATCAAATATTCTAAACCTATAATTAAACGACAAGTCTCAGTTATATATAAATATGTAAAATGAATCGACTTGCCTATTATCGCTATTCCAATCACCGCTATTCGAATCACTGACTGACTCTCTCTATGCAATTCCTCAATCACCGTTTCTCCTTCTGGCTACTGCATAGGTTCGACGTATATCGGTGATATATTTGTTTTAATAAAATATTATATATATCAAATACAATATTATATCAAAAGTTATATAAGAGACGTATATTATACTTAAGAGATATAAGGGGTCTTTTGAACTTTAAAGGACTCCTATTTTATCTCCATCACTTATTATTTCAAAAATTGAAATAATATAACTATATTACAGGAAGCGCGTAAAAATCCTTTCTACATTGTTATATTGTAGGATTGGGATGTCGTATGTGATATTTTCATGAGTCTGGCTTATATGGTGTGAAATGGTTTTCAGTGTATGTTGTAGTTTTTGACACTTAGACTTGCAAGTAACAATTCGTTAAATTGGAATGCAGGAAAAAAATAGAATTAATATTGAAAATAGGTCAAAGCTATTGATCAATCATTGTGCTAGCTCAAAACCCTTTGTCACTTTGACATAGCTGGTTTGTTTCTTACATGCATTTTTCTTCCTTAAATTAAGTTTTTTAGTTGATTGTTTTCTTCTTTGAATTTAGTTGTTTATTTTATTGTTTACTTTTGACATCAGTGGTATATTTAATCATTGTCGCTAATTTGAGTATAAAAACATGACAGAATCATAGGCACAAAAATGTATAGACACAATTACACATACTCCTATTTCCTTCATTGTGATTATTTGTCTATGTGATGTATTTAATTATCTATTGTCGGGGAGCTCCTAGAATATTTAAAAAAAGCTATTTGTTGAAGCACTGGTGTTTGTGTCCATATAACTATCAGTCCTGAGTTTGCTGCCTTTGCTACTTATATGGAGACAACAATGTGACATTGTCACCCTTAGAGGAACTGGCCGGTTGGTGCTAGTTTGAGGATACTCATTAAAATCAACATATTGTAAATGGCATTTGTTATTGTACTGCACATGGTCATTGTCAAGCTAGGTGGTAATTTGGAAGAAGTGAATTCAAAGAAAGGAAATAGAAGGAAAACAAAAGAGAAAGTTTGTTTTTACAATTTTTCCTTAATGTTGCAGAAAAAGTGGGGGGAAATGATTAAGTTTTCATGGGTGTAAGTGGTATCTTTCTTTGGTTGGAAACAATCATAAAAGTTTACAAAGTCAATATTCCATAGAATTATTGTATTAAATTAGCATGCAAAATTGGGGTTAGTGGGTGTTTAAATTTGCAATTACTATATGGCCCAAACTTAGAAGTAGGAAACTGAAGGAGCTTGAAAGTAGGGGTGTATAAGCACACTCATTTAAGAGGTCTGAGTGTTGCATAGTT
Source organism: Cornus controversa (assembly GCA_026545225.1). Lineage (NCBI taxonomy): Eukaryota > Viridiplantae > Streptophyta > Magnoliopsida > Cornales > Cornaceae > Cornus > Cornus controversa. Next base: position 13,702,655 of record CM048853.1, on the reverse strand, counting down.
AAATATCAAGAATCCTTATGTGCAAGGAGTAATTTCCCTTACCTATCCCAATAAAATTAAAAAAAAATAGATGATACCCCTTGAACTTAAGCCTACATTTCCACCACTACACCTAGCTAGTGATTGCCTTTGACAAGATTTGCTTTTTATTTTTGTTTGGTTCAATTCTATGAAAACATGTTTTAAAAGGCTCTGGAAACGATTTTTGGTTTTCAGAAAATTACAAAAGAAGGTTCTCAAAATTTAGAAACTTGAATTCAAAATATTTGTTCCTCTACGGCCATGTTGTGACTTTTAATTTGATTAAAAGTCCTTGTATCCGCTAAGATGATGAAATTGGATGACGAGTATGGTAAGGGAGTGAAGTTCTTTTCTTTTTTCCATATTATCATGAAAATATGATTACATTCTTAAAAGAAATTGCTTGTATTATTTCAAATTGTAGTATAGGTTAAAAAAGGAGGAGTTAGTGAAGGATAGTAGTGAAAATGTAAGTGCCTTACATCATATGTATGATGTGATTGCATGATGTTCAGTCTCTATCCTTTTCTTTCCTCTTGCTTTCATTTTTCTCTGTAGTTATCTAAATCTTCTATGTTTTTTACATGCATTGATTTGTTTTTTGCTTTTATTTATTTATTTATTTATTATATATGTTATTTCATTGCCCCTTATTTATATTTTTTAATTTTTGTTAATTGAAATAGCGAGACCCAGAAACTCGAGGAGCCCGACAAGGTGACCTTTTATAAGAATGCACATTGTGTATGTTATTGAATAACTAGTAGGTTTTAGTCGCACACTATTTGTTTCTATATAACTCTTCCATCACATTACTACATTATACTTGCAGACGAATATGATTCCGCAGCTCAGAAACTCAAGGAGCCCGACAAGGTGACCTTTTATAAGCATTCACATTGTGTATGTTATTTAATAACTAGTAGGTTTTAGTCGCACACTATTTGTTTCTATATAACTCTTCCATCACAGTATTACATTATACTTGCACACACTATATGTTTCTATGTAATTCTTCCATCACATTATTACATTATACTTGCAGACGATTATGATTCAGTAGCTCGGGATTCGGCCTTCTGATGATTCATCCCCATCGAGATCTACTCAAGTTTACTACGATGTAGTCAACCAAAGGTCAGGATGACGTTCATGGACTTGGTGATTATGCGATGCCGACCACGTAGTCCCATTGCTGCCAGATAGAGTATATCGAGGCTAGCTAAGTTACCTAGACTCGGGTACGTGTGTTGGGTACGGGCATGTATCCAAGCATTAGACAACAACTTCTCCATATTCATATTCATATTCATATTTCTTTTTTATTTTATAGAGTAAAATGGTTTCGTTATGTTACAAAGGGTTTAATATAGTCATTTGACTCTTTTGAAGAAATAATATGATAAAATTGAATAATTAGATATGTTTTTAGGTGTATGTCCAATCAAAAGTGTTGGACACATCTCATATCCATATCCTAGAATTGTGTTCGACACGGATTTTTCAAGTCGATCATGTAATTGCTAGAGTTAAAAATAAGGTGCCTTTTTAGTCCAAGAGAAGACATGTGATTTTGCACATTGTGTATGTTTGTGTCTAGGCATTCTATACCTTGTGGCAGATACATGAGCTGGCACCCTGTTCCATGGGCCGGCACCTGTTTCCATGGAAACCTTTTGCAAGTGGCAAAGGCAATGGTGATGGCAGGGTTAAAGTGGGCACCGGAGATGTGGCCAACAGAGTAAACTATTACCATCACCGGTGCCCAGACGATTGATATTCCCAGAAGTGTCACCCCTTTGTCCTTATCAGAATTCACCACCACCGTGGCACAACCGACAAATATCAAGAAGTAAGTACCCCAGCATGCAAAGTCTCCATTGGTTTTGGATGCTAAGCAGTAACGTGGTGATTTATATCACCATCTTTTATATTCAAAGCCACTCCATGGTTATCATTTGTTCCTGATATCTCAGCCATGGTATTACAATTCTAGAGAGAGGAGATAGATTTTTCAGCTTTGGTTTTTCACTGTGGAGTGAAGAATTTAAAAATATTGAAAAAATTGTATTGAATTGAATTTGATGAATAATACAAAAAGTCCTATTTATAAGCACATAATCTTAGAAGTTAAGTAAACTTATGAGACAATAAATTCTATTTCCAGATGTTTAGGAAAAGATATAAGAAATCTATGTGATTTAGAAAAATATATATAATCTAACTGCAAATATAATAAGAAGTGTAATGATAGAGAGTCTGAATCGGACTAGTCCGATTTTTATGTTTATGTGAGTGGAGTGGTGGGTTCCATCACATGACATCACCATGATATCATATGATAGGGCCCATCACTCCACTCACAAAAAATAAAAATCGAATTAGTTCGATCGGCTGGAAATCATTATTCTAATAGAAAATATATAATCTAACATGCTTAATTCAACTAAATTGAAAAATAAATTCATTTTTTTATTTGTCAAAAGAAAAAAAAAGATCATATTTATTCTCATTTATTACATAAAATTATCCTAGCAAAATTCAGGGACAAGAACTTGAAATACAATTATATTATCATAGATAAATTTTATATAGACGCAATAAATAAGCCAAGTTACTTAGGACTTAACTCATGATTCATTTATATTAGTTTGATTATCGATAAAGTTAAGCTCAAATTTTAATTGTTTACTGTTATTAAATGAAAATAGTCTTAACAAACTTTAATACAAAATGATGTTCACTAGAATATTATTTAATGAAAATAGTCTTAACAAACTTTAATCCAAAATGATGTTCACTAGAATATTATTTATCTTCCATGGTAAAAAGTTAAAAATTCAAGTCTCATTTAAATAAATAAAAATTCGAGTCTCATTTAAAACAAAATGACTATGCATGTGAGTTCTATGTGAGGACAAAATAATAATGAAAACAAATATTTGACACAACTAGATAGTTGTATTAAATATTACATTTTGCATTGATTTTTTTAATCAAATTTGTTCAAACTTGACATGTTAAATTAAATGATAATTAAATTCCAACATGATTTAGGCTGTGTGACATATTTTTTGTTGTTTTTTTTAAAAAAAAAAAATTAAATTGAGATCAAACCTAACCTATATGGGCCACATGAGTCGAGTACGATTGATTTGGATCACGTTAGTTTAAAAAAAAAAGTAAACATCATATGGAGGTAGCTCCAATTGAGTTGATAGTTGATACACTTGACATATTTTTTTCTCAAAAAAATAAAAAAATAAATAAATTGAGATCAAATATAACCTACACACGCCACAGCAGCAAGCAAGACTCATCTCGGGTTAGTTAAAAAATGAAATAAGTAAACATCGTATGGGGGTGAAAATAGTGACCGGGTATACCATATTGTTAAAGGAGTGGAAGGCATCCGAATGTGGAGTCACCGGGTAAAAAGTTGAAGTTGGTGTTGACTTGGACAAGCTTTTGGCCACTAGTTGCTCTTTTAAGATTTGTTGCATCACACTCTTTTGGCCACACTAGATCAACATTATGTGTCAGCGTCTCATTATTCTAGAGAAAAAATTAACAATGGTTTTTCGGTAGTTGTAGCAGCGATTTTGACTGCCGCTAAAGGTTCTTTTTTTTTTTTGGGCAGATTAAAAATCTACCTATATGACAAAACAATCACCTATCAATAACCTAGATAATAAAACAATCACCATATATCAAGTACAAAGGTCAGGCAATAGCACAAAAATGATTCCTTCAAACTTGTTTCAAAATTTTTCATAGTATTCCTGGTATATGAAATTCCTATAGATTGCTCTAGCAGGACCTATAGTACTGAATTAACAAGTTCAGTCACCATACAAAATATATCCCAAACATCATTACAACAATTTAAGTCATCACAGCAAAATATAACCTCAAGGCCAGAGAATTTCCAAGTTACAACCCTCTATTTTGGAGATCAACCTGTTTACAAAACTTATGCCCAAGTCAAAACTTGCAATTCAAAGACAAAAAATAGACAACTTTGAAACAACATTCTTCTTGAAATATAACACCCACACACAAAAAGGGAAAAAACAATATGCATCCTACAAAGTAAACTTATGCTAGATGCAGTAAAATCAAAACAATAAATTTAGTGTGTTGTGGGAAACAAAGGGACTGTTGTGGTCTTGTTTCTATACATAGTTTCTTTACAAACATGAGTTCAATAAAAGTTCTTGGTGGCAGGACTATATGTAGAAACAGAGTAGCAGTCAATGAATTCTTACTTCGAATAGTTCTTTTCGCCACAATGGTAGTAGAGGTTCCGGGACTCGACAAGAGAACTTCAATTAGACCTTGAACCTATAAAACACACATATTTCAGCCATGAATAATTCAAGTGACTAATTTAGCCATGATTGTTAAATGCAGGACAAGAGCTTGGAGTCTCAGAACTATCTCTTCATATTTGGAGTTAATGTGGATGCGAACTTTCATAGTAGTTCATGTTGTACTTATTATCATCAATCAGTTTCTTGGTAAAATGGTCTATGCCAGCACTACATGAATGACATATTTAATTTTGGTCCAAAAGTGTTCATAACTTCTAGTGTGTGCATATGTAAATTAGTCACTTGAATATGTCAGCACTACTCTGTGGGGAAGTTGTTTGGACTGGTATGGGGGTCAAATGCAGCAGTTTTGGGCTCTTTGGAAAATGGGTACAGAAGCTGCTTGGTTTGTTTATCTTTATTATAACCTGAGTATGACTGGAGGAAGTGTTGCTGGTGTGAGGGGGAGACCTGTAGTCTATGCTGGTTGGTAATGGTTGACATGTTGAATTTATTCTGCTGGGCCTGTTGCAATTGGCTGGTGGATTATGGGATGGGTGACAATCTGAAAATGTTGTTCTGGTTTTACTCTAATTGGTTGTTGGTTTGTGGGATTGCTCTCGGGGTTAGGGGTCTGTCTTGAGCTGTGGGGAGGTTGGTTGTTGTTTTATGGATCAGTTGGAAGGTTGCAGGAGGAGAGGATGTTGGGGGTATCATCATCAACCTTGGAGAAATGTGAGTCCGAGTGTGTAGAAAGTTTTACATTGCTTTTGTTGTGCTGTGCTGGGATCAGTTTGGTGGCTGGTCTGTTTTGCTTTTTTTAGTTTTTTATCCACATGGTGGATTTGGGGTTTTCAGATTGAAATAATATAAACCAACACCCTTACCTTTCAAAAAAATATATATATATGTAATGCTTCATTAAGTGAACTTTGTGCTGTCCATTTATTAACTCTTTCATCTCTTCTGTTTCTTAACACACCACATAGACAGACCTAGACTAACCTTTATTTTTCTCTTTGGTTCTAGCATATCATTAATGTTGTGTAGCTGTTAGAATTAATTCCCTCATGTGATGCTATTATTATTTGTTCATTTTTTTTTTCTTATGGAGATTATCTTTTCTTTTTCTTTTTGGTTCAAATCCAACTCGGTTAAGTCTTGTCAAAAAAAAGAAAAGTACTAAAAAATAGTTATCTCTTTCTATTTAGACAGGACCCAAAAAAAGTTATCTATATTGAATAAATTATCTCTTTGGACAGGAAACGAAAAAAAGGACCAAGAAAACAATTATCTCTATAGGACCCAAAAAAAAAAACCCTAAAAGAATGTTATTTTTGCTGAATAAATACTCTTTTGACATGACCAAAAAAAACAAGTACCCATAAAAAAAATTATCTCTGTCGAATAAATTATCTCCCTTGATAGGACCGAAAAAAAAGTTTGGTATGCAAAAAAAAAAAGGAAAAATTACAATTAAGTCCTATTTTTCCATGCAAAAGACAAATAAGTCCTATAAATTTTTCTATAGGACCATTAAGTCCTACTTTTGAAACATTTTTTCATTTAAGTTCTAAATCACTTTACTTTCCACTTATACCCTTATCAAATTAGGTTTAAATTTTTTTTCCCTAAATGGGTTGCTGTATATTGAAAATGAAACTCAAAAGAGTACAAATACATAAAAGGGAAGTCCCTCAAAACCGACATAAAGATGGAAATGAGAAGAACCATTTCCAATAAATCAAGAAGGAAAAATGAACATAACCATTAAAAGTTTAAGGAAAGGTCATGAATCTGAAGATCCAAAAGCAGAAGACACTCTAGAAGGATGCCTTGCGCAACTTCATGTGAAGTCTTCTTAAAGCCTTGATGTAATGCTGCATTTCTTTGACCCCAAGTGGACCAAATAACAGTGGGAAAAAGACATTTCAAAATTTTACTCTGCATAGTAGTGGCGGTTGTATGAGTCAGGAACCAGTCAGCAAATGTGCCATAGAGAGGAAGATTAGATAGGAGATATGAAGAATATCGAAAATAAAGTGCCATATCTCAGCAGCGAATAGGCATTGTAGAAACATGTGATCAACCGTATCGGAGCCATCATAGCAACAGTGACAGATTGGCGGAGTCTGGATCCCTCTCCTCTGCAAGTTAACGAATGACGGGATAGCATTTTGAAGCACTAAGGCTGTTGTAACCGAAGCTCTGGGTCTGCACTTGCTCCACACAAGGTTATGCCAATTAACCCGTGGCCCAAAAACACGACTATGGTTCCAAATTGATTTAAACGAGCATGCCCCATGCTGCCATTTTATGACATCTCGATCACCCAATATAGGAACTGACTGAAAGTAGGCAGTGACAACCGGTGTGACATGCAAAGGAATGTGCCACTAACCATCCTCAATTATAGATGCAAGGGTTGCCTGCCTATCAAAGTCTCGACAAGATTTTCTACCAAGTTTCTGGAACAGTGTTAAACCATCGCACCAAGGGTCTGTTAGAAGGCCAATCTAAGAACCATCACCAATCTTGTAAGAAATCTGCGTGAGCATAAACTCTCGAGCCTGAAGAATACTTAACCAAATTGAAGACGAAGAGGTTTTCAAAATGCAAGACCAGAAACTTCCCTTGATGTATCTTTTCTTGAAGCAGTCAACCCATAATTTTCCTCCATTCGTGATGAAATTCCAAACCAGCATACACTTAGCAGCAAAGTCTAACTCCCCAATTTTTCGAATGCCAAATCTGCCTTCTGATTTTGGAAGGGTAACTTTAGACCATTTAAGAAAATGTAATTTGTGAACTGTGTCATCATGACCCCCAATGAAAGCTCTAATCTTTCTCTCTATGTGCAGTCTACAAGACCATGGAATCTTAAATCCAGATCTAAGCCCAGTAGTAGATAAAAGATAAAACCACTAATTTAATTAACTTAATTCTTCCTACTAGCGATAAATTCAACGTATTCCAACTTGTTAATCTCGATGAGATTTTATCCAACAGGGGATTAAAATGAGATTTCTTAAGCATGGTATCATTCAAAGGCAAGCCCAAATACTGAAGAGGAAAACTACCTCTTTTAAAAGGAAGAATTCATTCCAAAGTTCTGGACCGCCTCACCGCCTTAGAGAAAATGATTTTGCTCTTCTCTTTACTAGCATGAAGACCTATATCAGTTGAAATTTATGAAAAACAGCGAGCAGGCCCTGAGCAGGAAAGACATCAGCTTTCACCACCACAAAAAGGTCATCAGCATAAAAAATATGGGAGAGTTTAATACCCATTTTCATAACAACTTTAGAAAGAGCTATTAAACCATCATCAACCACCACATTCATCAAATTACTAAAGTATTCCGTGACTAAAGTAAAGAGCAAAGGGGACAATGGACAACCCTGCCTAATACCTTGGCCAGAGTTGAAGAAACCCACCAGCACACCATTAATAAGAAGCGAGAATTTAGGTGAAGTAATACAGGTCCTCACCCATTGTATCCACCGATCACCAAAACCATGTAGCTTCAAAACATACAGAATAAATGCCCAGGATATTGAATCATATGTCTTCCTTAAGTCCACCTTCTTTGCCATACCAGCTGCCCCCCTCTTGTTATTAAAACATCTCACCATTTCAGAGGGCAACATAATGTTGTCATGAATATGTCGCCCTTTAATAAAAGCTGCCTATTCAAGACCAATCAACTTATGTAAACAAGCCCCCATTCGATTTGCCATCACCTTAGAGATGATCTTGTATAAAGTAGAGCAAAGAGAAATTGGGGGATAATCTGAAGTCTTCAGGCCGTGATCCTTCTCTGGGATTAAAGTAAGAAAAGTACTATTTATTGCTTAAGGAAGAGATGTTGTCACGAAAAAAAATTGCACCACCTAAATAACATCTTTCTCAACCAGATGCCAAAATTTTTGAAAAAATTGAGGAGGAAACCCATCCGCACCAGGGGCCTTATCCGGGCTCAATGCCATGACCACCTCTTTAATTTCCACTGGATCAACTTCTCTCTCAAGACCCACTTTCTCGTGCTCTTCTAACATTCGTCTAGCAGAACACATATCTGATGAGGTAGATAGGTAGGCCTTATAAAGGTTCTCATAATATTGGACCAGCCAATCTTTGACCACTGCAGGATCTTCAGTATAACCACCCTCCTCATTTAATAAGGAAGTGATCGTATTCTTGGATCGCCTCTGCTTAACTTTTTGGTGAAAAAAATGAATGCATCTATCATTCTCTTTAGTCCATGTCACCCACAATTTTTGGGCCCATTTCATTTCTTCAAAACCATACATATTTTCCAAGTTAGAAGAAGCCTCTTTCTCTACTTAAAGCAAAATATAATTTAAATGCACTGCCAACAGCTGATGTTGTATGTCTCCCAGCACTTTTCGAGCGTCCAAAATTTGTTGATTAAGATGGCCCTTCTTTTTATTCCACTCCTTCATATGATCCTTGAAAATACGCAGCTTCTTAAGAAGTTGATGTATAGGATTTCCAGTAACTGTAGCACTCTAGGTCTTCTGAAGCATTATCTCCACCTCCGGCATGAAACACCACATCTTTAGGAATTTAAAAGGTTTCGGACCAAAAGAGCAGTTGGAAGCCCATTTAACAACCAGTCCATAATGCTCAGATAGCGACGCCATAGACATAGAGAGTTTAGAGTCTATAAATTGATTCAGCCACTCTGTATTCACAAGGCTAGCACAAATCCTTTCTGAAAAAATTATTTATTGGACCAGACCAAGATCCATTATTTACTGGCAAGTCATCTAACCCCACCTCATTTAGCATACTGTTGAACTCTTCAATTAAAGCCTGAGGAACACGAAGGCTGCCTACCTTTTCAGCGTGAAACCAGACCATGTTCTAGTCCCCAACAGCCAACCATGGACCAGTGATAAGAGGAGCTCAAAACTTCAAACTCTTCCAAAGCTCCTGTCTCTCACTAACAGTGTTAGCTGCGTATACAGCCAAGATATGGCAGCACACCCCTCCAGACAAGACATTGCATTTGATATGTACATGTTGCCCTTCCGAGTGCAAAACATCAACATTAAGGACTACAGGATTCCATCCCACCCAAATTATACCCCTTGGATGAGCAATATAATTGGCAATCCAACTCCATCCAGGACATAATTTCTGTGAAATTCTAGAGAAATTATGTTCCCTAACTCGAGTTTCAACAAGAATAACAAGAACACATTTTTTCAAAGGCGAACCAAAATTTTACCTCTCTCTACATACGAGGCCGATTTAGACCCCGAACATTCCTGCATCCTATCATTGAGAATTGGAAGATGGAATAGCTCCACCAGCAAGTTTACTTCTAGTAACTTGCAAAACAGGTTCCAGAACCTCCTTCTTTTTCTTTTTTCCTTTATCCACCAATTTAAAGTCCACACCCATAGGCTGATTGTGAGAAGGCAGTGATCCCCGAGTCGTATGAGAATCCCCACCACTTGGAGACTCAACCTCCTACACTGTAATAGTATTCCGAGGAGAAACACCTTTCTGCTTAGATAAAACATTACCTCCATTGAGGCCAGTTGAAGCATCCTTTTTTTGAGCTCCTCTGGGAGGCTGAAATCCTAGTAGCGTAGACATAGTAATAGCATGTGCTGAACCAACAATTTCCCTAGCCCGTTGAACCACATCTTGCACGATGGCAGGTGAAGAGGATGGCATATTAGCAGCCTGTGGAGACTCAACGGATTCCCTAGGCCTTTGAACCACATCTAGCCCAATTCATTGTGAAGAGGAAGAGCTATCGCTCATGGGATAAACTTCTGTCTAGTAGGCATAGAAATCTCAGCATCCAGGTCCTAAACAGGCAACCCACCTTCATCTACGTTAGCCAAGACTGCAAAAGAATTATTAGCATGATTCGCATCAACCGGCCCTTGCACCTCATCCTTATCTTTATACTGCTGTTGAGGATGGAACCGTCCATTAACCTTAACAACCGATTTTCTAACCCCTTTCTTTGTTGTGGTTTACAAGTGTTTCTATGGACATTTAGTAACCAAGTGATCTACACGTTTACAAAATGAGCAGACTTGAGGTTTCCATTCATACTGAAAAGAAATTGTTCAATCAATCCCATGAAAGTCCACCACCATCGTTTCAGGTAATTCTTCATGAACATTGACTTCCACTATGACTCTAACGTATTGACCTCTTTCTCTAGAAATTGGGGGATTATCCATATAAATAGGCTTAGAGAATTGGGAACATACCTTTGATATCACCGTAGAATTTCGGCAATGTATAGGCAAGTCAAAAATCCGCAACCAGATAGGAACCGACCCAAGGATTTCTTTCTCGAGATTAACATTTTTACTCCACTTCTTCAATATGATCGGATGTCCCTCAAAAGTATGAACTCACCTTAAAATCTTCTGCATATCTTCCTCACTGTTGAAGCGAACCAAAAAGAAACCCTCTTTCAAATAAACAAGAGTAATATCTGAGCTCCTTCTGTGTTCAATGAAAGTTTTGAAAAAGGGGTAATGAGGCTTCTTTCCCATTACATATCCAATCACAGAATGTTTCCAATAATTGATTTCATCGGTGACATCCTCTAATTGAATACAAACTTTCTTTGCACGTAAACCTTCCTGATACTGTAAGTTCTGAAAAGAAGAATCTGCGGCGCTCTCAAAGAGATTTCGCTAAGAGGTGCGTGGTGGCGACTCAGGCCGGCTAGTAGAAGGTGTCGATTGAGATCATGAACGATTTTTGCTAGGAATTGTTTTTTTTTAATTAGAACGACTCGAATAAAACGGGACGATGATTGGATCGACATTCTCGTTCTTTCTTCTAGACGACTTGATGGTCGAATTTGGCAAAAAGCAACATACGATTCTAATTGTGGCACGATTTCTCTAGGAATGGGACTTTTTGAAGCAAAACAACTCAAACGAAACTAGTTTAAAATTGTTATTGCGATGCTCTTTTTTTTTATGTCCAAACAGTCGAATATGGCAGAAGGCACCATATGGTTGTAATTATGCACGCTTTCTACTAGGAATTGCTTTTTTTGAATCAGAATGACTCTAACAAAATAGAATGAAGATTGGATCTACACGCTCGTTGTTTCTTCAAGTTGACCATGTATTACTAGAGTTAAAAATAAGGTGCCTTTTTAGTCCAAGAGAAGATATGTGATTTTGCCATATCTGTATGTTTGTGTCTAGGCATTCTATACCTTTTGGCAGATGAAAGTGTATGGACTAGAAAAGGATGCTGACCATTGTGCAACAACACTGCCATTATCTCATGTCTAGACTAATTGATCAGCGGATATAAAACAAACCCAAACGAGTTGTACTTTTAACTTGGCCGGTTCTTTTTCAACTAGAGACATAGTAAAATCCAATAAATGCAACTATGTATATATTGTGTTGATTATGCAACTCGGTTAGTTATGCAGCTTATGCTTTTCTTCAACTAACGACCTTCCTTTTTGAAATGCAACTTTGTTATGGTTTTCTTTAACTAATAGGTTTTTTTTTCTTTTTTTTCTTCTTATTATTCTCATTATTATTATTATTATTATTATTATTATTATTATTATTATTATTATTATTATTATTATTATTATTATTATTATTATTATTTTGCAGGTATTGTATTGATTTGCATTTTGGATTTGAGTCTTCGATTCTTGTTCTTTTGGCATGGAATTAGCATTTTGGATTTTCTAAAGAGTCATCATATCTTTTATGTATGAATGTTTGGGTAATTAATATTTAGACATCTTAATTATAATAGATGTTATCTTTTGATAGGCATTGAATGATTAATAAAGTTGTTTAACAAAATTTTAAGAGAAGAAAGATGCTAAGTGAGTGTCGGAAAAGCATAATAGTGGTAACTTTATAAAAATAGGGGAGATATACAAAGTTGTTGGAATTATAGAGGAATTAAATTAATGAGTCATATTATGAAATTATAAGAAATTGAGAAAAAAATTAATATATGTTAAATAATTCGGATTTATGCTAGGTAGATCCATTATGGAAGTCATATACTTGATAAGACAACTAATAGGACAATATATAAAAAGAGTTGCATATGATTTCATATTGAACAATATGGTTGGTTTTACAACAACAAAAAATATCGCCAAAACTTATAAATCTTATTAGGATATCTATAGTGAGACATTGACTAGAGTTACCACTACATGGAACTAAAGTTAACATTACATGTGGGGATGTTGAGTCCATACTTAATTGTGATTGTATTAGACGAAGTAATGAAAGACATTCAAGAAAACATTATATGACATAGTATTAGTAGATACTTCTATGAAAGCCTTAAAAACAAATTTAGACACATGGAGAAAGGCATCAGAATCAAGAGGATTCAAAAATAGTAAAACCAAAAACTGAATATATGGAATATAAATTTGATGGAAGGCACCTTTGTGACTGGGGAGGGTCAGATGTGCTTAGCCTCACCTATGCATGCGAAGAGCCTTGTTTCGAACATGTAACCTCTAAGTTACAATGGAGCCAAGACTTGCCCTCATCCTTTGTGACAAACAAATACAAAATAAATTAAAAGCAAATTTCTGCAGAAAGGTATGGAGTAGAGTGTTGCTTTGAAAAAGACAAATACAACGCATTCATGTAACAAATTAAAACGAGGATGCTACATTGGATGATAGGAGTAACTAGAAGAGATAAGATAAATAATGAACTTGTAAGGGAAACATTAGGTATAGTGCATATAAATGACAAGATTATGGAAAGTGGACTTAGGTTGTTTGATCATATTCAACCTAGACATGATGATGCCCTAGTTAAAAGAGGAAGAGTTGTTTGCCTAGAAGGCAACGATAAAGAGGCTAACCAAAATTTAAGTGAGATGAAGTAATTAAAAATGATTTTAAAAAATAAAATCTAAGAGAAGATATGGTGTATAATAAAAAAAGAACGAAAAAAAGAGAATTTATGTGGCCGATTCCATCCATATAAATAAAGGCAAGGAGGATGATAATGTTCAGATCTATTGATTTTGAGTGACTCGTGAATGGATCTTATAGTATTGTAATTTTTATCTTTGAATAATTTTAGGTTTTGAATAAGAGATCAAAAATAATTTATTTAAAAAAGAATAAACTTGAAGAGCAAAATATCTCCAATAACACCAAAACAAATATATATATATATAAATTCTCTTCATGAGTTGGTTTTGTTTGTTATTATTATTATATATGTTATTTGTACAAGAGTATCTTTTAACTTTTGTAAAAGGAAATAGCGAGACCTGAAAACTCAAGTGGAGCTTGACATGGTAACCTTTTATAAGCATACACACTGTAGAAAGAGCAATTGAACACGAGTCACACCATGTAAGAGAAGAACCCGACGTATGTTATTGCATAATTAGTAGTGTTTTCGAAATATTGATCCTAAGAGGGGAGTGAATCGGGTCTATGACAAACAATGCTAACTTTTTTGGTTAGCGATAACCTAAGGTTACGGAGGTTACAATTTGATTATTAGCAAATGTTTAAGTTGGGTTCTAGATTAAATTATGGTTTGAGATTGAATGATCAAATAATTGAATCTATAATATAATTATGTGATTATTGATTGGAATTGCTAATTGGTATGTTTAATTGATTAAAGCATGTGATGCATTTTCCTAGTGATTGTATACTTTAAATAATCATATAACAAACATACAACAATTATCATCTAACCACATTCAACACACATCCATATACTAAGAAAAATTTGAACTATCATTCAAACACATGTGATAATATAACGAGCATTAACTTAAATAAAAAGGATAAGGGATAATAAACCAACACAAGGCTAACACTAATCTTTTCAACTTACACACCTTATTCTTTTCTGACTCAAACCCTAGAGGAACCTCCATATAGATTTCTTCATCAAGATCACTATATAAAAAGGCATTTTTCTCCAGTCACGATTAGCGGCCAAAGACAATAAGATTCTTACAGAATTCATTTTTGCAACAGGAGCAAATGTTTCAAGATAATCTATCCCATAGGTTTGAGTATACCCTTAGCTACTAACCTTGCCTTATACCATTCAAGTGAACTATCTACATTGTATTTCACAATGAAGACCCATTTACATCCCACTAGCTTCTTTCATTGAGGCAGTTCCACCAAGTCTCATGTTTTGTTCTTCTTAAGCGCATCCATTTCAACCTTCATAGCTTCTTTCCACTCTTTACTTCCCAATGCTTCAGAGACAGTTTTTGGAATAGTAATAGTATTGAGGTGGATAAGAAAACTTTTATGACCATTTGACAGCTTTTCATAGGACATAAAGTGAGATAATGAATATACAGGCCGCTGAGTACACTTCCTAACACCTTTTCTATTTGCAATAGGAAGATCATAATCATCAACAACAGGCCCATTTTGTTCATAATCTTCAAAAGTAGGAGTTACCTCAACATTATCGGCACCAGAAATTGGTTCAGAATCAAAAACTTGCATTGGTTAAACAAGGGGTACTTTCCTTCTTGAATATACCTGCAATGGGCGAGTAGCACTCTGAGTCTGTTTATCCTTTGCTGCTGGACTAGGAGTACTTGGTAAAGGAACGGAAATGGATGATGACGAATTGGATAATGATGGATGTTAATTTTGTGAGGATGGGAAGGATGAAAGATCAAGCAAATCCTTATCTTCCATAAATGATGTCTCCCCTTGAAGATAAGGATTTGGAAAGTAATTCTCAGTTGCAACAAGTGTTACATCTATAGAGACAAAGAATCGTTTTGTTGGAGGATGATAACACTTATACCCTTTTTGTGTAGAAGAATATCTAACAAAAACACACTTAAGAGCCCTTGGATCAAGTTTCCCACGGTTATTCGAATGAAAATGAACAAAGGACACACACCCGAAGACCCTAAGAACAAGGTGATTTGTTGTTTTGAAGTTAGGAAAAAAATTCAAAAATAGCTACATGGGACTGTTATAATCAGGAACTTGAGTGGGTAATCTATTAATCAGATGTGTAGCGGTTAAAATAGCTTCCCCCCAATAATTTTTTGGAATATTTTTTTGAAAAGAAAGGCTTGGGTAACAGCTAGAAGATGACCATTTTTTCATTTTGCCACTCCATTTTGTTGTGATGTGTTGACATATGAAGACTCATAAATAACTCATTTTTCTTTGAAGAATGGTGACAACACTTGATTAAAGTAATCCCTAGCATTATCAGATCGAATTCTCTTTATCTCAACCCCAAATTGGTTTTTTGCCATGTGGATAAAATTTTGAAAGGTGGAACTAACATCTGATTTTTGTGTTAAGAGAAAAACCCATGACACACAAGTACAATCGTCAATAAATGAAACAAACCATCGAGCCCAGAGATATTATGAACTGTAGAAGGTCCCTAAACATCACTGTGAATTAGAGTAAAAGGTATTCAAGATCTTGTATTACTTATTGGAAAAGAAACACGTTTATGTTTTGCAAGTTCACAAACATCATAATGAAACAAACCTAAATCAAATCCTTTAAACAAACCAGGAAACATTATTTTAAGAATATTGAAAGAAGGATGACCAAGATGAAGATGATATATAGTGGGGTGGTATGGCAAGAGGCTGGGATAAATAGAAGGAAGATCAAAGACATAGACAACAGTGCAGCAGGGAGGGAGAGCACCACTCATACAGCTCTGGTGAATAGAAAGCATGTGATGGGTAGGAAGGTTCAATCACAGAAGCCTATTAAAGGGAGAAGATGGTCAAGAGAAGATAAACATAAATGGGTTGTCAAACTGAAACTACAAGGTAGGCCAAACTATCTCTTATCTTCCTCTTCTTTTCCTCTAGTGAGCTTGAATAAGAATTATGGCAATGGCAAAGTGCCAAGACAGTTGTCGAAAACACCAGTTACGATGAAAAGTTTGCCAGAGGGGGATAGAATGGGAACAAATTGTCTAAAATGGGATTGTCGTGAAAGGGAGTGCACTATTTTGCAACGATGGATTGTCAAACATGGGAATCCGATTGAAAGATCTTCAGGGGGAGATGGCCGCTGGCTATGGAACAGTTCTCGAACTTTATTGATCAGTACCAATTGATTGATTTGCCAATAGAGGGAGCGACCTTCACGTGGTCCAGTGGGAGGAAGGCCCCTACTCTCTTTCAGCTGGATAGGTTCCTTCTCAAAGGGGTTTGCGAGGAGAAGTACTTGAATATGGTACATGTGGCTTTGGCTAGGGTTACTTTGGGCCATATTCTATTGATTCTTGATTGTGGTGGTATGAGGTAGAGGACAACTCCATTTAAGTTCAAAAATATGTGGCTTGAGGTGAGAGATTTTAAGGAGAGAGTGAGGGGATGGTAGGAAGAATGTAGTGTAAGGGGGACCCCGAGCTTCATTCTAGCAAGCAAGCTTCGTATGCTAAAAGAAAATATTAAAACGTGGAACAAGGAAGTCTTCGACAATGTAGAATAAAGGAAAAACATGGCTTTAATGAAAATTTTGGAGCTTGGCCGTGTAGCGCAGCGGAGAGGTCTGGGGGTGGAGGAGAAACAAAGGAGGGAGACATGCAAGGCAGAGCTTGTTATTTCTGAGGAGATCTCGTGACGTCAAAAATCTCAGGCTTTAAGGTTGAAAGAGGGTGATAGGAACACAATGTACTTTCAAAGATTGGCTAATGGTCACCAGAGGGGGAACTATATTGGGAAGATTGGGGTTGATGAGGAGATGCTTTATAGGGAAGAGGATATTGGGAGGGGAGTATCTTCCTTCTTTTAGGGGTTGTGCACGGAGGAGTTTAGTTGGAGACCCCTCCTTGGGGGCCTACTGTTCAGGACAGTGTTAGAGTTAGACAGAGAGGACCTGGAGAGACCTTTCTATGAGGAAGAGGTCTTGGCGGCTTTGAAGAGTTGTGAAGGGGACAAAGCCATGGGTCTAGATGGCTTTTCTATGAGGTTTTTACTCAAAAATTGAGAGGTGGTTAGGGGAGAGATCATAGAAACTTTCTACGCTTTCCACTCTCAGTGCCGATTTGAAAAGTGTTTGAATGTTGCTTTTATTGTTCTTATTCCAAATAAGGGAGACACCACTGATGTTAGGGACTTTGGGCCTATCAATTTGGTAGGGTGCATATATAAGCTTATAGCTAAAGTCCTTGCCTTGTGGAGGATTTTATCTTGAACCCTCAAAATGCTTTTGTTGGTACGTGCCAGATTTTGGATTCAGCTCTCATCGCAAGTGAATGTGTGGATCATAGACTTGCTAACGGGATACCAGGGGTCCTATGCAAGCTAGATATTGAGAAAGCGTATGATCATGTGAACTAGAGATTTTTTATTCATTTGTTGGAGATGATGGGTTTTGGAATGCGATAGAGGAGATGGATCAAGTTTTGCATTTCCTCAGTTTGCTTATCTGTCCTTGTAAATGGATCGCCAACTAGTTTTTTTACCAGTTCAAGGGGGATTTAACAGGGGGACCTCTCTCTCCTTTTTTGTTCCTTTTAGTGATGGAGGCCCTTAGCAAATTGATGAGGAGGGCAATCGACTTGGGGTTTATTATACGATTCAAGGTGGGTAGAGATGTTTCCAAATAATTGGAGATTTCTCATTTGCTTTTAGCGGATGATACTCTTGTCTTTTACGATATGGATGAGGTACAGTTACGGTGTCTGAGGTCTGTGTTAATTTACTTCAAGACTATATCTGGGCTTAATATCAATGTTGGCAAGAGTATTTTGGTGCTGGTGGGGAATGTGCCTAATATTACTAATTTCACAGATATCTTGGATTGTGGAGTTATGTCATTCCCTATTTTGTACTTGGGCTTACTATTGGGAGATTCGGTGGTGGAAAGGTACGAGAGAAGGCTCGTAGGTTGGAAGAAGCAGTATCTTTCGAAAGGTGGTAGAGTTACTTTGTTAAAGTGTACTATATCCAACCTTCCTACGTATTTTCTCTCACTCTTCCAGATTCCTATCTCTGCAGCTGAGAGTATTGAGAAGCTTCAGCGGAATTTTCTGAGGAAAGTCATGGATGATGAGTTCAAATACCACCTTGTTAACTATGATCAAATGGGTAGACTGATTAAGGCAAGAGGGTTGGAGATTAAAAAGGTGGTGCCTTTTAATAAAACTCTCCTAGGGAAGTGGTTGTGGAGATTTGGGTGAAAGAGGCAACGAAGTAGAGGAGAATTATTTCTGGTAGACGTGAGGAGGAGAGGGGAGAGTGGTGTTTGGAGGAAGTAAGATCGACGGGCGAAGTAGGTGTTTGGAAATTTATCCAAAGAATGTGGGATTAGTTCTCTGAACACATCATATTCGGATCAGGAATGGCAAAGATATTCGGTTTTGGGAGGATTGGTGGTGTGGTGAGAGATCGTTGGTATGCTCCTTCCCTAGTATTTATGGTATTGCTCGTGATCAACAGGCCATTGTGTTTGACTGCTATCACCTTGATAGGGGTAGGATGACTCGGGATGTCAGTTTCTCGAAAAAATTTCAACATTTGGAATTGGAGGAGGCGATCCACTTTTTGGAGTTTATATTACCTGTAGAGTGTGGACGGAGGGAGAGATGATTCCTTGGTGTGGGTCCTATCGACTTCTGGGATTTTCTATGTTAAGTGATTCTACAGAACTAGTTTTGGGGCAGCAAGGTTAATTTTTTTTGTGGAAGGCGATTTGGCATTCTAAGGCCCCTTAAAGGGGGCTTTCTCATGATGGACGGTTGTCTTTCAAAAGATTTTGACAATCGACAATTTGAGGAAAAGACAAAGGGTTCTCACTAGCTGGTCTTCCATATACAAGAGAGATGAGGAGATTGTGGAGCATCTTTTGCTGCACTGCCCAGTGGCATGCGACGCTTGGAGTATGTTATTAGGGTTGTGTTTGGGATACAATGGGTTATGTCCAATTATCCCAAAGGCATGTTGGATGCTTAGAGAGGGTGTGTTGTTAATGCCCAAGATCGTGATTATTGGAGAGTGACCCCCTTATGCATTTGGTGGTGTCTATGGAAGGAACAGAACAAGAGATCCTTCGAAGATGATGAGTCTTCCATAGGGGAGCTACAATTTTTTATTCTTAGTTCTCTTTTTTCTTGGGTTTATGAGAGAATGTGTAATTCTATGAGTGAGATGGTTGATTTGTTGGATGCTATGAGAGGTTGAGGGCCTCTCGTCTTTTTGTATGTGGGATGCGCTCCCCGTTTGAGTGCCTTTTAATATATCTTTACTTGTAAAAAAAAAAAAAAAGAAAACTGGAAAAGAAGCAAAAGGTTTAGGGGTTGTCTGGGACTACGACCGGTACCCGTGAATGGTACCATCTCTGGATTTAGAGAGCCTCAATCAAAGTCTTTGAGGAAGAAAAGCAATGGACTTGAGATTTAGAAATGTGATTTTAACAAGAAAATGGAATTATAAATCTGGTTGTGGTGGTGGTGGAGAAAAAGGTTTGGAATTATGGAATAAGATTTTTTAGGGTAAAAAAATTAGTACAGATCTGGTTTTGGTCATGATTTCTAGACTCCCTGTGGATGCCAACTAATGATTCAATTCCAACCCTAACTATAATATGTATGTAATTTTAGGAACGAATCCTAGAGTTTCTTCTCCTTCCATTTTTTACCCTTAAAATCCTACTCTTTAAGCCCAAACTCTTTTCTCCCTCAAACACGCACGAGGTTTACTGTTCACAACCCCAAAACTTGGTTTTCAAATGTCTCCATAGAAACCCCAAAGTAAACACCCTTTTGTAACACTTCTGCTACCACTAAAACCCTTTTATATTAAAACCTTTAGCCAACAATAAATTGGTTCTAATCAACCCTAAAAACTATGTTCACTCATAAATTTTTGGTACTAGAGCCAAATTGCATCAGATCATGTTTAAATATTGGGTAAATTACACTTACCTCCCCTCTAGTTTGCTTAAACTACAGAGACCTCCCTGTGTTATCAAAAATGATAGAAACCTCCTCTGTTGTCTAACGGCATTAACAAAAGTTGTTAAAAATGCCATTATACCCTCATAAGAAAACAATTTTTTAACCTTAGATTGTCAGCTTTTTTTATTGTTGTGATTACTACCATAAAAAGACAATTATCCTTGATCTTTTGTAAACCAAACACTTGAACCAAATTGTGAGTTAGGTTCCCTTCTAGGGTTCATGAGAGAGAGGGAGTAAGAGAGAGAGAGATAATAAGATCCAGGGTATGTGTAATGTGTCAAGTTGTCGTCTTCTCATCTTCTCTCTCTACCAAACCTTTTACCATGGCCTTCTTTCTCTCTTACGCTTAATCTATCTTGATCTTTTATTTTTTTTCTCTCTACAACTATCGCTCCATCTCTCTTTGTGTTTATAGCAGCAGATTAAAAAGGTTGATGAAATCCATAAATAGTAATGTTTGTTGCCATCCATCGTTTACAATCTAAATTTCATCAACACCCCTCTCTTCTAAGCTCTCTCAAACCCTAAATTCCAAAACCCTCTTGGATAATTTTTTTTTTTTGGGTAAGGAGGCTAGCAGACCGTTTGTTATAGGCTGTTGACCTGCTCTTGACTATATTGGTTATGTGGAAGCAAATGCATTCTTTCCTCGTTTCAACAATGATGGTAGTGGATGGCTAGATTTTTAGGCTTGCTCATGGGACATTGGCTTCTGCTATAACATATCGAACGGACAGGAAATATCTTGCTGAGCTCTTTAACCATACCAGCGATCATCTTTATCATTAAACAGTTAATGAATTAGAAACTTTGTTATATATATAATACTTATATATATCTTTCAACATAATTTTTTAGTTTTTACAGGTTGCAAGACAAAATGCAAATTAAATGTATATCTTTCTTAATTGATTATATTTAAAATAATTTTTTTTATCAATTAGATTAATACTGTAATTATAATTTATTAAGTGCATAATCATATAGAATGATAACTGTGCTAAATAAATCAAAATTATATATTGTTATATTAATATATAATTTCAATGGGGCTAATTATGAACCAAGTGCTGTATTTCCTTTTCATCAATTATGTAATAGGGTAACACGTAATTTTTGAGCACTGTTTGAAGGCATAATAGTTTTTTTACACATTTGAAGGGTAAAATTGGAACTAAATTTGATATTTTTGCTGACATCTGCGTTTTCAGGCGTTGACTAACTGTCAAGACTAACGGAGGGGGGAAAGTGATGCCAGAACATAAACGTCAGGGGAGGTCTCTGCCATTTGGATAACACAGGAGAGGTTTGCATACTAGAGGGGAGGTAAGTGTAAATGTCTCAGTACAAGAAATCTGAAGATGATGAAGAATGTCAATAAGTGTAAACATGGAAGTTACAAATAATATGCAAGGGATACAATATCTATGATGAAATGAAATCCTTTATTGTTAAGAATGCACATAAAGAAATTGATTCCCGCTCCATACAATTGATAATATCATATTATGATCAACACTTATTAAGTAATATTGCACCAGAATGGAGCTCAAAAACAATGAGTACCACAGTTAATATAAGTAATTATCATTAGCTTGGAGCCTTGGATGATACATCTTATCGGTCATATAGAGGTCATCAACTAATTTAGGCATCCACAATGTCAATGTATTGAAGACAAAAAGTAATGGTTTGAAAATGCCATGATAGAGTTGAAAGAGAATTAAAACCACAAACCAAAGAGAGAGAGAGAGTAAAGATCAGATTCAAGGTTGGCAAAACCTTAAAGACCAGTTGGCAAAAGTTCAATTAAGTGTGTTTTATAACACATGAGCACACAATTAAGTACTTAAAACTAGATGTATTCAGAGGTCTTCAATAGTTACACGAGCAGAATTAAATGGAAAAAAATGTATTCATAGAGGCTCTTAAAATAAAAATGTGCGAATTAAATGAACAATTTTTTTAAAACAACTGAACTTCACCTATCGCTTAACGCCGAATGTACTCAGTGAAGGACATTTTCTACTTATCAAAAAAGCACATTTAATAATTTTGAGCAACTAGACAAACTTACCTTTAGACAATGTATTTCCCTAATTTATATCCCATATTTTATTCCATTTTCTCTTTGAGAACACCTCTCTATTGTTGCTAGAGTATCCTAGAACTCAATCGATGCCTAAACCACCATTGCGCTAGCAATCGGCTTCACCCTAACAATAATTGGTGTATCGTCAGTGCCACAATGGAAAAATCCACTGCACTTCCCTTTCAAAAAGCAACAAAGATGAGTAAAGAGATTGAGCCAAAGGTCAAGTCACAATGTGTCTTGGGGCCCATTTGACATTGATGTTGTAATAAAAAAATGTGTTTTTATCAGTAGAGCTGCCATAAAATTGCTTTTAGTAAAAAGCATGTCAGGTGTTTGGTGATACATTATATAAAGTACTTTTCACAATTAAAATACTTTTCAATTTGTTTGGTAACATATTGTTTAAAGCACTTCTATAATACAATAATGTCCTTTAATGGAGTGTTCTTATATTTGATAATAATAAGACTTATAAACAAGGAAATAAAATAGTCTTTATAAAAAATAAAAATGGATAAAATTGTTTAAAGAAAACACTTGCATAAAATATAGAACCTCTACTCAAAATGCAATTTTAAAAGCTAAAATTTTTAGCTTAAATCAAAAGCTCTACTAAGTTAAAATCTCTATCATTAGAAGTGTTTTTTTGTTACTACACACATTTAAAAGCAAACTTTTAAAATAAAAACTGTTTTAAGTGGTTCAACAGCAACCCCAAATGGGCTCTTGGATTAGTTGATAGTGCGGTTAGGGAGAAAGCGTTTAATTCAGACCAGTTGTAGGAGCGACTGGACAGTTTAGCTGTCGAATCCATGACTTAATTTGCAGGTCAGATGAAAGATGCCAGGATGCTTACATCCTCCCTGCCAGAGATTGTCACGCCCCGATTCCCGAGGCCCGGAAACCGAGGTGTGAGCTCCGTGAGATCACCCTCACAACATAACCATCACCTGATCATACAACCTCAATTTCCTATTATTTTCATGAAAATGGGCATGACCCATTCTAATAAATTAGATCCTGGCATGTTATACCTGCTTTACAATTCATATGGACACTTCTAAGCACGTGTCCCCCCAGAATTTATATCTAACAATACAAATGGACACTTCTAGGCACGTGTCCCCCCAGCATTTCTACAACATGCATAATATAATCAAAAATACATGTCTCAGTCCTTGAATGTCCGTATTATATACATACATCACATGAATAAATACAATTGAAGGACTGAATCAACATAATCGCTCTATACATTTAATCCAAATGTAATACATCTATCTATCCATTATCCTAGACATACATCAGATTCTAAGGAATCTAGACTCTACCTCTGCAACCGGTGCTATCAGTCCCCTAACTAACTCTGAAATCAGCAATACCTACAAAAACCTGGGAGGGGGTGAGCTCAAATGCCCAACAACGTATGTAGAACCATATTATCACCGCTGCAGCAGGTCGATCCTCACATATTCTCAAAAATATACATATACTTAAATATATCACAATATTTAAGACCATGCTCTACCTAGCATGCATGAACCAACGATGTATATGACTACTCTAGCACATATGAACATACAAAATCCACTACACATGATTTTAGAAATCATTTTCAACATGCTTGAAAACAGTAAACACTCAGCACCAATATGTATACAGAACATATATGTCAAAGCATTTACATAAACAATGTAAATCAACTACCACACCTCCTACTCGTCAAGTAGCACATCTCAAATGCAATATAGATGCATTTAAACAGAAAAACATGCTTAACAGATAAACACATAAGCATAAAGGTATTTTCACCTTCTACGGTCATAATCCGATACATAATGCAAGCATCTAAACTTGCATACACTCTCACTCTCGGTCCTCATCCGATACCCCACATGATTGGCCCGCTCCGAGGATCATGTGACCTAGGACAACTCCGATAACCATCCTATGACCTGGACCACTCCGAAAGGTCATTCTACCCTGGCAATGTATAGGATTGCCATTGTGTGAGGGATAACTCTGAGGCTCACATTCGTTGGACATACTCCGAATTCCAGGCATTAAGCCTGAGCATGGCAGGTCCACTCCGAGGGCTATACTTGTTGGACACACTTCGATGGCAATATATTGGTTTGCCAAATTGTGGAGGGGCAACTCCGAAACTCACTAATGTTGGACACACTCCGATTCTAGGCATAAAGCCTTCGTATGGCGGGTCCACTCCAAGGACCATACGTAGTGGATAGTTATACCACTTCTCGTGACACGGTTGGACCACTCCGAAGTCCCGTGCACCTCTTTTTGCGTTAATTTTTCCGCAACCTCCCATATATGCAATGTGGATGCATACGTAATCAAGCATTTTATTTTATGCAATCCCAATGCACCAGCTAGTATATAAGCACATAGCATGCATTTCTCTCTACATAAACCCACATATAACCACGTATGTGTCATTTCCGTCCCATATGTGCAATATGGACGCACATATACATAGCATAATATTTTTATGCATCAACCCATGCTTATGAACACTAAAAAGAAGTATTTAGCATGCTTTTCATCACATTCCAACACATATAGCACATACATGTTCCAAGACTTGCATAACACCTCACATATGCAAAACACCTCAATTTTAGCACATTTTTATCATGTTATAACCAATGCACACATTCGATATATAAATAAAGCTAGCACGCATCTCACATCCACATCACCACATATAAACACATATATGTCACATCCTGCATATAGTCACATATGGCTGTATACTAGCACAAATATAATCATGCTTTCACTCAAGACATGCATTTACTATAAGTAACTAGCATGCTTTTCATTCACAATATATAATCACATATATATTCCGTCACCATATATGTATTAAGAACATATAGAACACCTAGCATATCATAATCATGCTTTGCAAATGCCCGCCAAAAGTTATATTCATACTTAGCATGCATTTCTACCACAGCAACCATATATATAATCACATATATATACTGAACATCATGCATAAGAGCCACATATGCATACAAGACAACACATAGCTAAACAGGTATTAGTTAGCATGCTTTTTACATGATTTCAATCAATACAATACATGCATATCACGATGCAAATTAAGCGATTTAATTTAACATGACATCGCTCCCTAAACCCACACATATATATATACATACTCACATATATACATATCCTCACATCCCACGCATATACCATATCCACCTTTATATATATACATATGCACACACACATATATATATATATATACAACCGCCATATATGATTAAACTAAGAGCATATGCAAATTAATCAATAATATTAAAGTATATACGTAAGAGATAGAGGCAAGAATCAACTTGCCTTATGTCCCGCTCTGAACCAGTCTGTGTCTGCAAATCTGCCTGTGCCAAGTCCGGTCCAGTCCCGGGTCAAAGCCCACACGACAACCTCTTGAACCATTTCCTTCCCTTTTTAATTTCTGTGTTCAGCCCAATTTATGTTGTGGCCCAAACATCTCAATCCATGATGTCTCAACCCACATCATCAACCAAATTCAGCCCAATTCTTCACAATCCAACCCGAAACACGAGCCATAACATCCTGTTATGCAAGACCCTCAAGCCAACACCAAGGTCGGCATCATCAAACCATCTAATCGAAGCTCCAAGCTTCGGTACTATTGTCGACCCCAAAGCCGAACCCCTTGACTACCGTTGTCAACCTTAAGCATCAACCGAACCCATATCAACAATGGCTGCCAATCCACAACCCACTCTAGCTATGGCAAACCCCTATGAAAAAACCCATTAAACAGTCCTTAACCGCCACTTCAATTAAACCAGCCGAGCACCACCAACCATGGCTGGAAAAGCCTTCATCCAAGGCCACAATCGAACCCCATGTGTAACCCACACACAACTCACTACTAAGCTGAAGCCACTAGCAACCGAATCAAAGGGAACCCACAAACCAACCACCTCAATCAAACCCAAGACCACCGTGTTCCACCACACCTCAGCCACAGCCGAAGACCACACAGCCGTGATCATCACACCGGAGCCACCTGAAGTCGTTCACAAATAGCCCAATACAACCTGTCGAGGCCACCAAAAGGATTTAAAAATTGAATCCAATTTGTAACTCTCTGCCGGCATCCATGTTCGGCGCTGCCACAGTCCGACTATCAAGCCCGAAGTCACCAAAGTGGGCTGTCCGAACAGCAGTGAGAACTCACTCGGAGATCCACACAAGCAAATCGGAGATCAAACCCAACTGAGCTTAATCTAACATCGGACCAAACATAGCCCCATCCGAAGCCTCCAAAAATTGACCCACCGCCGACCACTACCATGGCCAGAACAGCTACTGCCGAACGGACCCACAAGCTGCCGGAGCGCCGTCGATCTCCTCCACCAAACCAGCGAACCCAGCTGAAATCGCCAACCGAGCTCACCTGCAACCACCGCCTTCAGCTGCTGCCACCAACCGTGGCTGGCCGTCGAGAGACCCACGTCAGAACCGCCGTCGGAGCACTGCCGGAGCACGGAAGCTCCTTCTCCTCTCTCGGCGTCACTCTCTCTTTCTCTCTCTACCGATCCCACTCTCGGTTTCTCTCTCCCTGACTTCTCCTTCTCTCTCTTCTTTTTTTTTTCTTTTTCCTTTTCTTCTTTTCCTTTTCTTTTCTTTTCTTTCTTCTTTTTCTTTTCTTCAGCCGAAGACCACCATGTGGTCTTTCTCCTTTCTTTTATTGTGGTCCACAAATTTCTCAACTACTCTCCTCCACAAGTTATATATATATACAAGTGTTTATAATACAACATGTATATACTCATACACCATACAAAAAAATACTACATTATATAATACAGGTACCTCCATGTATTTTCCCACATATACCTACAATCATGTATAGGCACCCACACTTCTTCATATTTGCATATAAGCCCACCATATATTTATAATTAAATATAAATATAGGTACTATATATATATATATATATATATATATATATATATACATACACCTTCCACTTATATGGAAATATATCCACACCCTTTCCGGAATTTAATTAATTCAAAAAAATTTAATCCGGTCAAAATTCACCTGGAACCGATCAAAATTATTCAGGTCCTTACAGAGATCTTCCTCAACATATAAGTAAGTCCGATGTTGTCAGGGTTTTTTGGGGTTTTGGCCTGTAGTCTACAGTGAGGGTTCTACGAGGGTTAGAGATCCACTAGTCTTAATGGTTTGCTAGAATTCTTGAGCTTTTTCTCTATCTTGATCTTTTTCTCTCTATCTACTATTTTCTTTCTCGCTCTAGAGGAAAGTGTCAGCATCGGATGGGTACAAGTCTGTGGATTTCAAGGAAGAAAAGAAACTTAGGAAAGAGTCAAATTAATATTTTCCCACACATTTGTATCCTTTTCAACTTTCATTTATAAAATTTTCAAAATGGAATCAACAAAATCTTTAAAAGAAAACAACATCCCTAGAACATTCTTAAATTTCAATTCATAAAATTAATTTTAAGAAATTAGGGAAGTGTTTTAAAGGTTTTCAAAAGGAAGCTTTACACTGCTCTGGTGAACGTACTTTTCATTTTAGTTATTTTTCTTTTTCCTTATTAACCGTGGCATAGCATGGGTTAGTTGAGAGCTTCTCTCACTAACTTTCTCTCACTAGGGGAGTGCATGTGGTTCTGAGTGTGGTCCTGTGATACTCAAGTTTGTATTGCTTTCTATTATTATCGGACTCCTTCATCATTGTGAGTTTGATCCCTGGTGGTTGTGTTGTGTTCCTTTGTGAATCGATTTGAGAGTTTGGTGTTGTTTTCTGCGATCTCTAGTGTTGATTGTGTGGTCCTGTGATAGCAATTCTAGAGGTAGGGTGGTGCATGGATCTGACGAGCGTATACAGCAACTGCACTTGCAACGAGAGCATAATGGTCCAGCTCAAAGGGATGTGGGACACGTGGCTGATCCAATGGTTTTGGGCATGGGGAGTGCACCTTCCTTGATCTCTTCTCAAGAGATGTTTCCACCGTTGATAGGCTCTCAAGTTGTGGATGAGGAGGGTCACGAGCATGGCATGGGAGTTACTAAAGATGGTGGCTATGAGGCAGGTCCAACGGAATTGAAGGATGAACCATTTGAATTTTCCCCCCCAGAAACTGAGGAAGATGAGACTGTTGTCTCTCCTCCTCCAAAGATTGTTGATCAGGGGTTGGAGGGCTGGAGTGCACTTTAGTGGGGTATTTTGTGGATAAGAAGCTTCCTTATTTCACTGTTAACAATGTTGTTCGTAAAATGTGGTTGAACTACGGGCTGGTGGAGGTTCTGGGAACAGATATGGGTTTTTTCTTCTTTTGATTTGTTGATGACAAGTGTAGGGATGCTAAATTTGAGCAAGGGCTATGGCATATCCTTGGGCGTCACATTGTCTTGAAGAAATGGCATGAGGGGATGGAGCTTCACAAAGATACGCTTGATAAGATCCCACTGTGGATTAAAATGTTTAATGTTCCTATGGAGTTCTGGACTACTAAGGGATTGAATTACTTGTCGAGTGCAGTAGGATGCCTCTTTACGCTGATTCTTTGACTTTACTGAAGAAAAGGGTGAGTTTTGCTAGAGTATGTGTGGAAGTTAGCCTAGATAAGGAGTTAATCTCTGAATTCAAACTGAAATTGAAGAATGGTACTAAGATCCCTATTTTTGTGGAGTATTAATGGAGGCCGATTATTTGCTCTGAATGTCACAATTTTGGGCATAGTGATGAAAATTGTGATAGGAAGCAGGAAGTGGAGGTGGTAGCAATATCTACTCTAGAGGTTGCGAAGGATGTGGAGCAGGAACAGGGGAGGACCACAGCTAAGAAGGCAGCAATAATTATCCCAGATGTTGTGAAGGATGTGGAGCAGGAACAGGGGTGGACCACAGTACCTAGGAAGACAAGTGAGGAAGACCAGAGTCATGGTGGTCTTAGCCAGTAGCAGATAACATCACCGAATATGTTCCAAGTCCTGGGTATGCTGGGTAATATGGATGTGGTGGATAATGCTGAACAGGGTGCAGGTCTGGGTTGCTCTAGTCAGAACCATTCGTTGTCAAACATGTGTAGCACCTGTCTCTGATATATCCTTGATGAGTAGTTCTCCTATGCATTTAAATAGCTTAAGCATAATATATTTTTGGTGTTTAGCATATTTTTAGTGAAGATTACCCAGATTTATATTTAACGTTATTCAAGTAATATTACATCTGTGCAACAGTACTATTCACTACTGGCGTAATTACCTATTGCTGTCAAAAGTCTAAAAATTGGTCTATCAGATTTTGCTTGATTGCTAGGCTGTCCTTTGTGATTTATTGAGTGCATTATGAACACATTAATGACGATTGTGAGGCTTTGGGACTGTTTTCATAGGTGCACCTATTTCTTAGTTACTAATGCTCAATATTATTCATAACCTTCAGTCAAGAAGTTCAGAATCTGTGCTTTTGAGCTAAGCAACATATGTGAAGATGTCTTAAATCTAGCAGACCTTATACACTTAAAAACTCATGTTTGTGTCCTGTTTCTTTTTTGTTTTGAAATACAGTTGATTTGAAGGAGCATTCATTTGTAAAAATCTGATGCATAGTTATTGGTTCATAGATTCAATCAAAAGTTACAAAAAGGGGCTGAAGGTTTATATGTCTTTCTAAAAATGCATTTGTTAGTTTAGGCATGTTTATTTACCTACACTTGATCTATATAAACTGAATTTGACATGAGTAACATGCTACATCAAAGTTTGCACATATGAACCTCATTTTTAATCCAAATTAGAGTTGTCTAGACACTTTTCTGTTTGAAAGTAAGAACCTTCCATCATACTTAGCTTAGTCTAGATTGTACCTTCAATATTGACAGGAGCTTTGATATTGAGGAAGAATTGAAGGTCTAAAGTACTTGTTCCATCCCTATGAATCAATTCCCCAAATTGATTTTGTGTTGTCTCGAGACCTTGTAATTTTAAGGCTATACTCTACAAAAAAAAAACCATGGATAAGCTGCTTTTAGTAGCAGCAGGAGGGCCAATTGATGCCACATGATCTATTGAGTGGCTGTCTTTGCCATTCAATGTTATTAATTTTAGTGTTATTAAGTTTCTGGTCATAATTTTCATATTCATGCTGATTACCTCTCCCAAATATTCGTATCTAGTTATCTATTATCAGCCTGTCATATGCATGCATGTATCTTAAGCTTCTACCTCGCATCTGTTTTCCATCCCACATATCCTAGTGCGAAGATGGTTAGAATCAGGCTACTCCTTTTTGTAGCTATGATTCGAGTGAAAACGAATAAGTAAAAAAATTAAAATCCTATTTTTGTTAAAGAAACTAAAACTTTTCATGACCTCCCATGAGCAGCAACTAAGAACTATACAACATCAGTGCAAGAAGGATGTCAACATGGGTCAGTTTACTGTTAAATCATACCATCTCATATGAAAGATTTGGGTATATGAGGCTTAAAATGCAATTATTTTTTAAAATTCCTCAAATGCTCTTATTTTAAGTCAAGTGTTGAGGAAACAAACTATTTTGAAAGCAAAGAAAGATTAACAAAACACACTAATACCACCATTTTCTATCCTATTTGGAACACCAATTTAGGTCATATGCTTTTGAGTTCAATCAGGGATTTTTAGTCATTTAACACCTATAAGTTGACAAATTGAAGAAACTTGTCGATTCAATTGCACAGCCTCTTCTAAGAAGGCCTAGCTTCTAACTTTTGCAACAGTTGTCCTATCAGAAATAGAGTATTCAGATTGCTAGTGTTTTGTAACTCAGCTAAAAACTTTTGCAACAGTAACTCCTTATGAATCCTTCCACTAGATGAAGTGTTCAAGGTAGATGGAAATATATATGTAAGCATCATTAGTGAGTTTATGTACTTGTACAAATCTCATGCCAGCATTTACTAGAGCTCAACACAAACTTAAACACATTTCTCAACTTCTCAATCCAAATGATTGATTATAATGATCTTCAGTGAATTATTTTCTATGCTCTGCTTTTTTATCTAAATTTCACTGCTTTCTTACCTTAACCTCAATACTAAATACATATATCCCCTAATTCAGGCTGGCTTCCTCCACCTTAACCTCTATTAAATTGTCCAAGTTTTGTAAAGCTCTCTATTTGTGCTTCTTAATCATGTAAGCAGAAATATCCTTTTCTATTTTATACATTCCATTTAATTTTGATACGCCATTTCTTTACCGTGCACTTCAGCTCATGATCTTTAGTTGACTTACAAAAACATCTCTAATTATTCGTCTGCATTTCTTGAGTGAGCTTCTTGATCTTATGCTCTGACCTAACCCATACATATTAGAAACATAAACATGCAATGTGACTCACAGCTGAGCAGATAAAGTAATACAAAAGGAGACTAGGATAAAATTTTAACTTTGCAATTCAATCAAGATTCTTTTATTCCTAAGTAATTTAATCAGGATTTATTTGACAAAAAATAAAATGAGGCCAGCATACCAATCCAAACCAATTGGGGATACAACTTGCAGAGGAAGGCCAACAAATTACAATAAACTGCAACATGATAATACCTATTATTAAATATAGGAAGATGCTACAAAATAGAGTGCAAGAATTTAAAAGCCCATTACTAATTACAAAATTATCTTATGGAATAACCATTCCAATCCCAAGTAAAAACAAAAAATCACATTCCTGAAAAACTTCACCACCACCGTTGTCACCTTCCACCACTACCATCGTTATCGCCGTTGTCGCCTTCCAACTACACCACTGTAGAGACCGTGACCAATTTTGGCCGGTTTACCGATTTTTTATCATTTTCGCTATAAATGCGTTTCGAATGATGTTATGGACTTTTCAAGAGTGGGAAATATGTTTGGAAGGTTAATGTGAGGTTTATGAAAGTTTTCAGGACATTTGAAAAAGTTTGACTTTTTGATCAAACCGGGGGCCCGGGATGCGACTTAAGTGGGCCCGGGAATCCGAAAAATTTCCGAAAATATTTATTTTTGAGAATGGTTGAGATGAAATGTTTAGAGAGTAAAGGAAGTGATTTCGAGACCGTCGGAGTTTTCAGAATCGAAAAAGGAGCCCGGGAAGGTACGTTAAGTGGCCGGGGGGCATTTTAGTCATTTTCTATGCCTTAGATATTTTAAACATCTGGCTGAGGTTGATTCCAGCCATTTCACACGGATCCTTCTCTCTAACATTTCCCTCCTCTCCTCTCTACCTTCTCTCTACATTTTGGAGGCCTTCGGGTGTGATCCGTGATCCGCCGAAGAAGGGAGATGCGTAGGGGACGGTTAAGGCTTCGGTTTGAACCGAACAAAGTCATCTTTCGGCAAGGTTGGACTCGGCCAGAATATTGGAAGTGCTTGGATGACCTTCATTTTCGAGGTAGGGGTTCTTCTTCTCTTCTAATTGTCGATTCTAGAGTTTCGGGTGAAGAAGAGAGGTGTAGGTTGTGTTTCACATGCTTTAGGATGGTGGAGGTGTAGAAAGTTGTGTTTTCTTCTTCTCTAGAGTCCTATCTTTTCACAATTGTGTATATTGTGTTGGTGGTAGCATGTGGGTTTGAAGTATGTGAGTGTAAGAAATTGATACATAGGCATTATGTGTTCAATTTGGTGTATATGTGAAAAATGTGTACCAAGTGTCATATATGTGATTATATGTGGGAATGTGGTTGTTGAATGCATGTTTAGTTCTATGTGCTAAAATTATGCATTGAATGTAGCATGAGTAAAATATGCTAATTTTGAAGTTGTATGCATATGAGATGATATATGCATGTGTTATACATATATGTGTTATATGTGGTGTGTGGTGGTGAGAAACATGCTTTTTACTTCCTTTTAGTATCAATGAGCATGAGTAGTGCATGAAAATAAAATGCCATGTGTTTATGCATTCATATTGCATATGTGGGAAGTTGCGGGAAAAATGACACAATTGAGGTGCACGGGGCTTCGAAGTGGTCCAACCGTGTTGTGAGATGTGGTAAAATTATCCACTATGTATGGCCCTCGGAGTGGACCCGCCATACTAAGGCTTAATGCCTAGGATTGGAGTATGTCCAATACTAATGACCTTTCGGAGTTGTCCCGGTCATTGGATGGTTATCGGAGAATGTCCATGAATTGTGAGCCTCGGAGTTGCCCCCTCACTCTATGGCAATCCCATATATTGCTACGGTAGAATGACCTTTCGGAGTTGTCCCGGTCATAGGATAGTTATCGGAGGTGTCCAAGGTTACATGATCCTCGGAGCGGGCCAATCATGTAGGGTATCGGATGAGGACTGAGAGAGAGAGCATCCTTCCTTAATGCTTGTATGTTTGAACATGTTATACATGATTCGTGATATGTGCAATCCTCTTTAATTGCAATTATTGATGTATATGTGAGATTGTGGATGTGGCATGTAGTGTATTCATATGCATTTCATGTAGGTCGTGTCGGGTCGGCACTTAGAAGGGTTGGGGAACCTTTACTGAGCCGCAGTGGTGCTCACCCCTTTATTATAAACTCTTTTACAGATAAAGCGCCGATGACGGATGGGACATGAGTGTCCAAGTGGAGCTCTAGTGGTGTTTATGCTATCTTTTGGATGTTGCACATTTTGTGGCTATCCATGTCGGCTTGTGGCATGTGACTTCCTTTTTAGTTGTGGTTGTACTTCGGACATATGTACTTTCGATATATATATATATATATATATATATATATATATATATTGGATTTTAAACTTGTTGGGTGTGAAAAAATAACGGTTTAATTTATGTAATGCCCATGGCGGCACTTGGTTCTTTTGATGATGTTTTCCTTATGAATGGATGGTGTTTGTGAAAGAAAATTATTCATTTTGATGTATGAATTCATTTATGTATGTGATCTTGAGTGTAAGATTGGTGTTGGAACCTTCAATGTATGTTATTAATCATGTTTGAGGGATTCTAGGATGATAGGATGTTGATTGGGCTTCAAATGAACCATGTATAGGGTTGTTGGAGGTCCCGGGTAGTGTATTTCGATCAATCGAGATGCCTATTTCGATCAATCGAAACCCCCATTTCGATTGATCGAAAGGGTGATGATTTATGGTAATTTTTAGAGTCCAGGAAAGATGAATTTCGATCAATCGAGACCCCCATCTCGATCAATCGAGATATTGCAGGTTTGGGGTCCCGAAAGGGTGAAAATCTCGCTTGAATTTCGATTAATCGAGATTTAATCTCAATCAATCGAGATTACTATTCACAGCTTTTTCCAAAACTTCATTTCGATGTAATTTCTTCGTTCTAGATCGGAATTGAGCGTGGTTTTTTTTGAACTTGAGTATTTTTGGATTATCTATCCAATGGTATAAACCTCATTTCCAGATTCCAAACTCAGAAAGTTTTGAGGCTCGAAAGTGAGTGATTCTTAAAAGTGTGGGCATGTAAATGTTCACTAAGGTGTGTGATTTGATGTAGAGCCCATGGGGGTTGGTTAAGATGGATTTGTATGCATTCATATGCAAGAAATTGATTAAGATTCCGCAGGGAATGAGGGTAATGAGGGTCTATTGGGCTAAATAGACAGTTTGACCTCCGGTTCTCCGAGAGTTAAAAATCGGGGTGTTATAGCATGGTATCAAACCTTGATACTAATGCATTGAGTGTAATTGAGATTGTTCATGGGGTTGAGTGAACGGGTTCACACTCGGGATTCGGGGTCGGTCCGGGGGAGTCCCGGCGGTCCGGGTTTCGGGGCGTGACAGAGAATGGTATCAGAGCATGGTTCCTTATAGAGGGTGAAATGGGTCCATTGGGATTAATGGACAGGTTAACCTTCGATTTCCCGAGAGTCGGGGGATCGGGGCGTTACAACCACCGTCGCCTTCCACCACCACCAATGCCTTCCTTCCACCACCACCCCTCCATCGCCACCATTGCCACCACCCCACCACTGCCGCCTTCCTTTTTATTTTGTTTTAGCAGGACATATTCGGATCCTCATATTCTACATTAGAGAAAGCTAGAGAGAGAAAATTCTAGGTTTCGAAATAAGAGGATTGGTATTGCAGAGAGAGTGATTGACCGGTGGTAAAAGAATAAATTGTACAGTAATATAATAAATGAACGAGTTCTACTTACAATATCTATCAAATAAACTTAGTAACGAGCTAACTTGGTGCAGCAGCTCGCGACTCGGCCGATCCAATGCTCAAAATCGGACTATAGACCAAAATTACGAACTCGAACCGAAACGACATAGTAAATAACCTACAAAAGTAAACCCTTGCTTCTGCTAGACTTTTTAGAGCTTTTTAGAGAGAGAAAGCAGCGAAAATTATAGGTTTCGAATTGAGAGGATTGATATTGCATGATAGCTTTTTAGAGAGAGAGCAGAGAAAATTCTAGGTTTCGAATTGAGAGGATTGATATTGGATGATTGACCGGTGCTAAGAGAACAGATTGTACAGTAATATATACACGCACAATTAGAGATAACCAAACCTCAACCTGGAGAGGTTGATTGCGGACAGACCCTCCATTCAATTGTTGAATCAAGAAGGAGAAGAAGCGGATCGTAGATATTTGTGTTTTTCATCTGTCCGGTGATCGGAATAGGATGAATTGTAGAGAATATGAGGGGATCTAAATCAAGGCTTGGTGGGGATTCACGGACGGTGGAACATATCGCCTCGACTCGAACTGTTCGGCTCGGTCGGGTCCAGCCTCAGGCTCCAGGTCACCGCACCATCTATTGCAATGATCGAGAAGCCAAACTGCCTGTCAAATTCAAGGTCCGTTCTCTTAGTTACAGATTTTTTTTTTCCCTATTTCAATCTATCTCTCTCTCTCTCTCTCTCTCTCTATATATATATATATATATATATATATATATAGGCATGTATGTGTGTATGTTTTTATGGGATCAAGAACTGAATTTGGTGTTTTAAATTGTCCATTTTCTGAGAATTTTGGGTTTTAGAGATGTGGCATTGATTCAAAATACAGATGGTCCCTATCTTCAGTCCTGTTGCAATAGAATACACATTTTCCTGTTAACAGAACCCCCCATTCCATTAATCTATACTTAGTCTTTAGCTTGTCCCGTATTGCAAGCCAAAGAAACATTGCATTTTTAGGTATAGGTTGAGGAAACCACACAAGATCATCCCAAGGAACTTTATTTGCTTTTGGTCTCAGCATCTCCCATGTAGACTTAATAGAGAATTCCCCCTTTGATGGCCTCCAAATCACCTTATCTCTCCTCTCAATATGAGGCAGACAGTCAGGCTGCACATTCTCTCTAAAAGACATCCATTCAAGGCCACCTCCAGCCACTACCCTGGATAAATGCAGATACCTTGGCATCATGCCCCAGCCCTGAATCTCTCACCATTCTCTCATTTGCCTGCAAGCAAATAGGCCCATTAGGTAACCAATAGTCATGCCACAGAGAGGTATCCTTCCCATCCCCAATAACATGTTGCACAGCAAATCTAAAGTCCCTCCTACTTTTGAGAATTTTCTTCCAACTCCATGATGCATCAGAAGGAATTTTCACCTCCCAGAAGTTTTTGTGTTTCAGTAAGTTTTGCCTCACCCATAAAACCCATAGAGAGGATGATTCTATTTGGTTCATTTTCCATAAATGTTTTGCCATGGCTGCAGCATTCCAAACAGTAACATCCTTAATACCCAGGCCCCCTTCATTCTTAGGATAGCATATTTCCTCCCAAGCAATATGGTTTCCCCCTTCCAGCAACATAGGCCCTTTCCAGAAGAATTTCCTCATTATAGTATTTATTGCCTTCAATACAGCCTTGGGGAGGACAAAGATAGATGCCCAGTACACCTGCACTGAAAACAAAGTAGCCTTGATCAACTAAAGTCTCCCAGCTAGTGAAAGGAATCTGTTAGTCCTTGCCTGTATCTTAGTAGTCATCTTGGTGATCAAATCCTCACAATCTTGGCTCTTAAGACGAGTTGATAAAAGAGGAACCACTAAATATCTCACTCATAAGGAGCCAACCTGAAACTGAAGTCTATTCTCAATCTGATCTTTTACAACTGAATTTAAACCAGACCAAAAAATCGTACTCTTAGACTTATTTGGCAGCAATCCTGATATTGAACTAAACAGATCAAGAGCATCCATAAGACACTTCACAGAACTCAGATTTCCTGCAGAAAATAACAAGAAGTCATCTGCAAAAGATAGGCTTGAAATCTTCTCGCTTTGACACTTCCAATGATAGTCAAAACCTCCAGTGCCTATCCTGGAATTAATCATACCCGTTAAGATTTCCATTCCCATAACAAATAGATATGGTGACATGGGATCACCTTGTCTCAAACCCCTGCCATTTTCAAAGTAACCCTCCAGCCCACCATTTATATTGATTGAGAACTTAGCAGTAGTAAGACACACCATAATCCATTTAATAACCACCCTAGGCACTTTAAAAGCTTCTAATGTTGCCTGCATGAAATCCCAAGAAACTGTATCATATGCCTTCCTCAAATCAATTTTCATAGCGACCCTAGGAGGCTTTGAGTTCTTGTGATAATTTCTCATCAACTCTTGGGCAAGAAGAATATTATCTGTAATACCTCTCCCAGCAACAAAAGCCCCCTGGTTCAAACTGATACATGAAGGCAGCACCACTTTTAATCTATTAGCCACAATTTTAGCAATACACTTATACAACGTATTACATACTGATATGGGCCTGAAATCAGAAACATAACTAGGATTATCAACCTTAGGGATGAGAGTAATAATAGTTGAATTGATCTCCTTTAGTAACTTCCCTGTCAAGAAGAAAGACTGCACAGCTTTAATAACCTCACTTCCCACAATGTGCCAGGTTTTCTTAAAGAAGACAGCATTAAACACATCACTGCCTGGAGCTTTATCATCTTTAAGAGAGAAAAAAGTCTGCTTAATCTCATCATCAGTCACTGGCCTTTTCATGACCAGAACTTGATCTTCAGTAATAGGGATTGCACAAACTGACTTAGATCAGGGATCACATTGCCATCCACATCCTTACTCAACAGCTTCCTATAAAAGTTTATAATTTCTTCAACAATTAAATTCCTTCTGCTCCAACCTTTGCCCCTGCTCATTGGAAATGGACAAAATGCTGTTATGTTGTCTCCTATGAACAGCAACTTTGTGAAAATAAGCTGTATTCCTATCCCCTAGCTGCAGCCATTGAATTCTGGACCGTTGTCAAAAAAAAGACTCTTCAGCCTTAGCCAAGTTCTGTAATTTGTGAAAACAATGCCTCTCCTCATCTTGCAGTTCACTGTTAGTGGGGCCTCTATCAAGCAGCTTCTGTTTATCTGCTAAATCACTCCTAGCATTATTCACTTGGTTAGATAGATCATTAAAATGCCTGCCATTCAAAATCTTTAAGCCAGTTTTAAGCATCTTTAATTTCTGGGTTACTCTAAACATGGGAGTACCCTGCACCTTATTATGCCACACCTCAGCTACCAAGGGATAGAAATTAGGATGCTCAATGAGATGATTATTAAATCTGAAAGGTTTTTTCGATTTCTGGGCACTTGAATCAATCTTCACCAGCATCAGGGAATGGTCAGATAAACCAGCAGGCTCAAAGATAGCTTCAGAGTTATTAAAAGTTGAGACCCAACAATCATTAACTAAAATTCTTTCCAGCTTCCTAAATAAGGTAGAATTCGACCAAGTGAACTTAACCCCTGAATATTTCAAATCCAGAAGTTTAGCAGCATCAATACACTCCCCGAACTCCTTCATACTCTCGGTCCACTCAGTAGAACCTCCCAGTTTCTCATGCCTGAACCTAATTGCATTAAAGTCCCCAGCCAAAACCCAGGCATCATTACAGTGAATTGGAGCCAAGTCCAGCAAATCAGACCACAACACCCTTCTTTTCATACCACAATTATCGCCATATATCCATGTCACCACAAATTGATCAGAACTCCCTCTCACTTTAACACAGCAGTGAATAAGCTGGTCAGTTATTGTAAGGGTATTCACCTCCATTCGATTATTGTCCCAGCAAACCCAAATCCTCCCTTTTGTAGAGAATTGATAGTTATGTACCAGCATCCACCCTTTAGCAATATTATTCAGGACCCTCTCTTTATTAGGCTCCTTTATTTTAGTTTCAACTAAGCCAAAAATAGGTAAGTCAAATTGTTTAATAACCCTACTAACCTCTTTTTGTTTATGAGGTTTATTTAAACCTCTGATATTCCAAGCAGCAAATAACATGGAAAAAAAAAAAAGAGTTTGTATGAACCTCCTCAACTAGTCCCCTTCATTGGAGACTTTAGCAGAACACATCTCTTAGGCTTCAACAGGTTGCAAAAAGTCCCTTTAGCCTTGTCAACACCCACTCCCTTGTTAATTAAATAAACTCCACCCCTGTTAGCACCAGCACCAATAGCAGGAATTACCTCTTTTTTAGTAGCACCCACCTCCTCATTTAGCTCTTCTTGCATCTCCTCTGCTTGATTGAGAACTGCAAACTTATTAGACGAGGCCATAACAGCTGGTTGCAGCACACAAGCACCCACATTTCCCCCCGCTGCATTCACCTCAGTAACCACCACAGTGTTACCAACGGCAGCATATTGATCAGCCACCTCTTGACCAGAAAGAGAATCACCGACACTCTCCACAGTTGTTCCTTTTTTAGTTACCATCTTCCAAACCTGCTCAGGTGTACCTGAATTGGTCCTTTGATCCTGCACCTGTTTTAAAACCCCATGCACAGCTTTTGAACTACAATTCTGTGTAGAATGACCAAATTTGCAACAATCCTTACAAATCATAGGTTTCCATTGACACTCCACAAAAATAGGAATGCACGACCCATTCGGAAGCTTCAAATCAAAATTTGAAACTAATTCATCCTCCACCCCGACTTCAACACAAACCCTGGCATGGCTGATTCGTTTCTGTTCCAATGTCATAGCATCAGCATACAGAGGCTTACCCACTGCGCTAGCCAAATAGCTTAATCCCGTGGGGGTCCAAAACTCCATTGGGACATTAAATAATTTTACCCACAGCGGAAGCCTATCCAACGAATCTTTATGTAGCTCCATTCCCTCCTTCCATTTTTGCATAACAATAGGCCTATTTAGGAAATGCCATGGCCCCTGTTCAAAAACTGCATCCCTACATTTCTCACTTGCAAATTTGAAAAAGAAGAACCCCTTTTCTGTAACAAGCACCTCTTTCAATCCATGAGCAGCCCACAACTTCTGAGCAATGGAATTCACGGTATCCATCCCTTCACTCCCTCAGTTGGTATTTCTGGTGGCGGAGCCACCACTCTTTTCAAATTCTCAGTGGAAGGAGGATAAAAGCCAAACAACTCTTTAGAAACAGTGTTCTTACTCATAACAACCGAGGCCCAAGTCATAGCTTGACCTATGACTTCAGTAACCCGTTTATTCTCATCCGGCGCGTCCGAACACGCACCCACGAGCTCAGATCCACTTGCACCTTCAATCTTAGATTCACTCGCGCCAGCCGTCTCACCACGCGCCACCATCCCAGACCGAAAATTCCCATTGCCACTATCATTAAGATCAGAACCACCACTATGAGGTATAGGGCCTCCAACCCCATGGGCCGCATCGCCCTTGAATCTTCGATTGCTCCCATTGAAATTTCCTCTACGACCCCAAATCTACTATTAAACCCACCACGATTACCAGCATAGCAATACCCCTCGTGAAATCCACCCTCAGTCTTGATAGGAGGAACTAGATAACGTAATTCCTTATTCTCTTGCTTCAGCACACTAGGAGCATCCCGAAGTGCAATCATCTCACGATACATCTTATGCAAACTAACTTTCTGATCTTCCTCAATGCTTATTTCCTCAAGTTCTTCTTCTGAAGCTACCTTCATCGCAACCCCAGAATTTATATCCCTCAATCCATCAGACATAGTAGCCAGCAAAATCGGTCGCTTGCAGGACAACTCGTAAATCCGGAAACCTCAAATCACAGTAGAATCGCAACACTATTAAACGCCCTTAAACACCGTCACACCACCAGTATCAGCCAATTGGACATGAACAGAGCAGAGGAGACACAACCACTAAGATCTTTAGAGAGAGAAACTAGACGGTCTTGACGTCTTGACATCCAAAAGAAACGAAAATCTACTGTGTTGGATTTACTGTGCTTTTTAGATGATTATTGATTGCCCATTTGTGATATATCCTTAAAGATTAGTGGATTAATGAACATTAAACACTCACTAATCCTTAGCAAGGGAAATGCAAAATTGTTAAGGTACTAATGCAAAGAATAACTTCTTGACCCTTAACAAAATCATCATTTGTTGAAGTGTAAATCATGCTTAACATTTAATACCATCTGGAAGTTAATTTAACGTGTTAAGGTTGCGTGGTCAAGTAATGAGGGCGAGCTTAAACACTCACTCGAATTTCTAAAATGGAGTATTGATTTGTCTTCCGAAGTCCTGACTTTCTCTTTGGGCTGGGGTGGCCGCACATTCTAATATCTTGGTTTCTTTCTCTTTCTGTCTCTATTAGATACAAAAACTAAATGGCTTAAAAATGTATGAGGGTGTACTGCGTGCCTCCCTCCCTCTGTGTATGTGACTTTCTTTCTAATTGCATTTTTTGTGCACTCTTATCAAATTTGTGTCTAATTGGTTTTGCTTTGAATTGAACTTTTCTGTTGGGAGCAAATATTATAAATTGATGTGATTTTCCTTTTTATATTTGCCCATCATTTTTTGCTTACTGATTTGTGGTATTTTTCTTTCTTTTTGTTTTTGAAGAAGATGATCCCATTGCTACTCGTGGCTACATCATTCAGATTTCTATTCCAATTCACAAGACAAAGCAAGTGGAAATTTGTCCCCCCGGCTCGAATCAAGTTTTGATAGAAGGAGGGAGTCCCGCAACTTTCTCCTAAGCGTTTACTTTCTGCATAATTTTTAATATTATTGCTTCAAGTTCCATCTTTGCTTAATAAAATAACTTGGATAATATTTCTTCACGTGTTTTAAATATTCTTGCTACTTTTGCTTGATAAAATAATGCGGATAGCATGTCTATTTGGATAGCATTTCCATGCTCACAAATATATTTTTCAAGATGTCATAAAGGGAAAGTTGTGGTCCTTAGGATGTCTCCCAACCCAAGTCCCCAAGCCTTTTGATGTGCTTAATTGATGAAGGGTCAAATGGGGAGAAATTTTTATGAAGTCTGTCTTGTTTCTATTGTTTATAGGAATTTTTGATTGTATTCTTCTTATAGTTGTTTTATTATTTTCTTTTGTTTTGTTTTTAGTTAGGATGTTTTTACGTTAATCAAGGGTTTAATACTTTATGTTGGTGCTTGACTTGCATTTCTTGGGTATGTTTTAAATTTTTAGAGACTGTACTTTGAATTTAGTGGTTTTAATCATTATTTGCATTGACATGCCTTGGGGTGATTGGTTTTAGTTTCCTCTCATGCACGGTCACACTAGCATAATCTTGTAGGGTATAAACTTTGGCTCTGAGTTGTTGGGTTACATATGCTTGATAGTAATTAGTATCCCTTGAGAAGGAATACCAATGATGTGTTTTACTTGACTTAAAAAAAAGGCTACGAAAAAAAATATATATATATTTGATGAATAGCAAATCAATTTGATCCTTTTCATGAGTAACCGGGCCTCTATGCCTCAGGAAGCACGGAGTGTTCGCGTCAAAAGTGAAAGGGTGAGAAAAGATGAGCATTGGTTGTCTTGGTTTGTAGCCTGGTTGATTCGAGTTATTAGGTTCATCGGGGTATCTTAAAACCTAGTGCCCTAAAGCCATCTGGTTTGGGAGTCACTGACTGAAAGCTTGCTACATGGATCTTCCAGAAAGCTTAATGGACCAAGACATTGCACAACCAATAAATCAATGAAAAAAAGAAGAAAAAAAGAAGTCTTGTATTCATGTGTTTTACTTGACTTCAAAAAAAAAAGAAAAAGAAAATAGCGAATCAATTTGATCCTTTTCATGAGTAACCGGGCCTCTATGCCTCAGGAAGCACGGAGTGTTCGCGTCAAAAGTGAAAGGGTGAGAAAAGATGAGCATTGTTGTCTTGGTTTGTAGCCTGGTTGATTCGAGTTATTAGGTTCATCGGGGTATCTTAAAACCTAGTGCCCTAAAGCCATCTGGTTTGGGAGTCACTGACTGAAAGCTTGCTACATGGATCTTCCAGAAAGCTTAATAGACCAAGACATTGCACAACCAATAAATCAATGAGAAAAAAAAGAAGCAAAAAAGAAGTCTTGTATTCATGTTTTTGAGTATGAATTCAATAAGGGGAGCTAGTGAGTTGAAGGGATATGTGACTTAATATATTCAGAGCTGGGTTATGCCACATGAGAGGACTGTTAGTTCACTTTTCACGAGGGAGCTAGAGTTGGTTGCTTTGAGATGTGTTGATGTAAATTGTGTATGGGGACCACTACATTGAATTATGGAATTTAAAGATTTGAAAGTATTCTTGAATGCAAGTCTTGTAACTATATATTGTAGTCCTCTTCTTGATTAATGTTTAAACATAAATTTTGAATGGTTTTGCGGGTAGCATTTTTGGAAATCCTCACGAGACTACAACTCGTCCGCTAGGGGAAACCTAGGGGTTCAAAGGCTTGTTGCATATGCTAAATGTAATCGTTTCTCCCACGATGATACTTTGATGTGATGTTCTGTTTAATAAACCGTTTGACTTTAGAATATGGAAAAAATAGAACTTACATAATTTTTATCTTTGAAGCTGAATCCTGACTATGTGGGGCAAGTTACATAAATGCGGTTTTGCCTCTTCTTTTTTTCCCCCTCTTAACTGTGGTCTTAATAATGCACCATCACACTTGACTGAAGAACTTGGTGATATTGGCACCCTTGTAGTATAATTTGTGCTTCCAACACCCTCTAGATGAATGGGCTTCTGTGCAATTATGTCCTAGTTAATCAGGCCTATATATACTTTTTATGATCGATGCTTCCAAGATCAGTATGTTCCTTTCTTTTTTAAAAGTTATAATATTATATTTATGTATTTCTAACAAATTTTTATGTTAGTTCACTTAGAACAATGGTGAAGTCTGTTGCTGTTCTTAGCAGTAATGAGGGTGTGAGTGGAATTGTCAATTTCACCCAAGAAGGAAATGGTAGCTGAACTCTACACAGTTGGTTAGGCAAAAATATGTAGTTTATTTTGGAATTCCTGCATGATTA
Source organism: Cornus controversa (assembly GCA_026545225.1). NCBI lineage: Eukaryota > Viridiplantae > Streptophyta > Magnoliopsida > Cornales > Cornaceae > Cornus > Cornus controversa. The sequence goes on along the minus strand of CM048853.1, from coordinate 13,657,912 downwards.
ACTTTCTTTTTTTAAATGTCCAGGTCCAACTACTGTAATTGGAAGTCTTTCTGGTCTCAGGCCTGGGCTTCATGGCTTCCATGTCCATGCTCTTGGGGACACAACAAATGGTTGCATGTCAACTGGTATTAGCCAATAATCAACTCCTTTCTCTTCACATCATTTTAATGAATTGGGCAAAAACTCAGTAGAAACCTGCATCTTGTTAACACGAGTTATTTTATTGCTGAAATTATATTCGCACTCCACAAAAGTACTCTTGCACTCTACTCGCTTTTTTCAGAAAAAGAAATGATGCATTGACCCATAATAGCACTTTCACACTCCATACTTGTCCCAAAAAGTATTCTTACACTCCACTTCTAAGGGGTATCATGTTGTTTCTTTCATTGAAAAACTCAAGTGGAGTGTGGGAATACTTTCGAAGTGTGAATACCTCATCCTCTTTCTGACTCCTTGTTCTAAGTTTGCACTGTATTGTTCATTGTCTCTGTTATTATCATCTGCTTTGTAATCATTATAGTTTTTTTTTTTTGAGAGATAAGCAGGTTTATATTATTTATAACAAAGTCAATTACAAGTTTACTTGAGGCGTACCCCAAAGGGGGATTAAATGTGAAACCCCAAATCCACCAAATTACCAAAAGCCATAACAAAAAACAGTAGCTAATACAAAGAGAATAATCCATCAAGATAACAATACTGTGCAGAAACGTATCTCTTCTAACAGCACTCGAAAAGTTGTCATTCTCCTTCATCTTCACAGTAGAGCAATGAAAATCCCACCTATACCAGCAGAACCCCTTAACTTCCGAAACTAACCCAACAACAATCCTCCACATCATCAAATGCATCAAGAGCAAAGTGCAAATAGCACCAATACTCCGACCTAAGCAAACCAGGACAAGACTATGCATATTTATAGCCAACATCTGAAAATCAACCATTTTAAAAATAAAATAGTAGACAGGAAGTCTCCCCTCACTTTCAACCCATTCATTGATAGCAATGGCAGGAACCCTCTTAAAAAATCACCAACAACAATCCTCTATGTCATCAAAAGCATTAAGTAACATAAGAAGCACTTAACACCAGTACTTAACATATAGTCAACAGAAGGGAAACAACAGTGCAACATATCAACCATTCTCAAATGAAGTATCAGGAAGCCCCCACTCATTTTTAACCCATTCGTTAATAGCAGTGGTAGGAAACCTCTTAAATGACAACATTTTGCACCTCACCACTTGTATAATAGATCCTTTAATGCTCTCCCAATCTCTAAATTCATCAGCCATGATCTTTTTGTTCCTTTCATGCCATATTTCATACACTATAGCAGCTAGCACCAATTTATTAACTCTTGACACCAAGGATCTTCCTTTTAGAGTTAATATAGCCCACTATATTAGACCATCCCAACAAACATCAGGCCACTGTAGGGCACATTTAACTGATATAGCTCTCCAAAGTCTTTTAGTGAAGCTGCAATCAAAAAACAGGTGATCCCTATCCTCCACTTTACTTCTGCAGAACACATAAATCCCATTACTTGAAGCCCCCCCACTGGAAGAGCCTCTGCTGAGTCAGGATTCTGTTTTGCACAACAAGCCACCAATTGAAAGCATGTTTGGGGATGTTAGTAGAGAACCACACCAAATCTCTCAATATAACTTTCCCCTTTTTGGACCTTAACTCTTCCCAGGTTGGTTTGATAGCAAATTCACCATTACTTGGCTTCTAGATGATCTTATCTGCAATACTATCCTGAGGTAGAAAATCATTAGGAATTTCAGCTCTTAAGGACATCTACTCTAGAGTATTTGTAGATGGCCATCTCCACCTATTATTATGAATAACATCTGCAACAATAGCATTATCTCCTAATCCAGAATCAACAACCAATCTTCTATTATACTTGAGGCATAAGGGTCCACAGGGAAGCCAAAAATCATACCACATTGAGGTAAGATGACCATCACCAATCTGATGTATCACATATTTCCTAAAAGTGTTTCTTAGTTTTAGAAGTTTCTTCCAAGTCCAAGTGCAATCATATGGCAGTTTCACATTCCAGAAATTCTTACCCTTTAGCAGGCGTTGCTTGACCCACTTCACCCACAGGGATGAAGAGTGAGGCTGGACTACTCTCAATATGTGCTTAGCCATAGTTGCATAGTTCCAAGTAACCACATTCTTTATACCCAGACCCCCTTCACTTTTAGGCAAACAGACCTCTATCCAAGCAATTTTCTCTCCCCCAGTGCTTAGATTAGATCCTTTCCACAAGAATTTCCTCAAAATGACACTTATCTCCTTCATGATGGCCTTAGGCAAAATAAACGTTGATGCCCAATATACTTGAGTAGAAAAGAATACAGATTTTATTAGTTGCAGCCTACCAACAAAAGATAAATAATTACTAGTCCAGGACTAAACTTTAGTTGTAATATTCCTCACTAGAGTATCACAATGCTCAGACTTCAATTTGGTAGATAGAAGGGGGCACCCCAAAATACTTGATAGGCAATTCACCCTGATGGAAGCTCAAAAAATTCAGAATCACCTGTCTATCCATATCAGAAACTCTAGAACAGAACATCAAGCTCCTATTTACATTTGGCAGCAGCCCTGAAACCTCCCCAAAATCTTTAATAACAGACATAAGCAAGTTTACAGATTTAGGGTAAAAACATCATTAGGTCATCAGCAAAAGTGATTTTATTGAGGAGTTTGGTGATATCTATAAAGCTTTTATTTTTGCCTGGTGATGAAGTCAAACGATATTTCTTTCTTTCCTTTTTGTTCTGGTAACTAAGTTGAATAATATTTCTATTGGTCATAACCTTCTGCATTGTTTATTTTTGTTTTTTGTTTTATCTTTGCCTGATTATGAGTCTAAACAATATTTCTGTCATTAACGACCTTCTACATTATATTTCTACCTAGTTCGAAACAATGCCTCCGTTAGTTCCAAAGTTTATGCATCATTCTAGTTTTTCCCACACCAAATGCGAACCATACTTCAGGGCCGCCCTTCCTCCTGCTCATACAAAGTTCCTGCAAGCCGTTTCTCCCAGCAGGTTCTTTCAAAAGGTCCATAAACTCAGAATTTTATCACTTGAGCCTTAAGGGCCTGTTTGAGTGTCTAGTTAAGTATAACAAATTTTATATGACAAGTTGGCTTTATTTATTGCCATCAGATTCTCGTTATTAAAAAGTTTGCTTTGAAGTTCAAAATCATTATAATAATACATCTCCTTATCATATTTTCAATTTATTTGATTTCAACCAAACCTTGTAAGTTGCAAATTAGGGTAAAGTATTAGCATAATAAAATGAATCTTTAGGTGAAATTCGTTAGAATAATCACCTTTGCTCAATCACAGTGCAACGCAACTTAACAAAGTTCCAAATCTTTTTATTATATGAATTCTGTTTTATAAAATGGTTTCATATCCTAAATGCATGTTCCTTTTGGCTTTTCTCTCATCTTTATGTCCCTTTTAGTTTGAACCCTGTCTCAAGTACATCCATTGGATATTATTATTTGTTCATTTTTTTTCCTTCGGAGGAAATGGATGACTTTAGAGTCTAATTTTAGTTTCTAAACTTTTTGTAGGGTCTGAAATATATGAGATGTTGGGAAGGCATTTGCCAATTACTTTGGGGGATAAATTGCTCGATTTAACACAGAAAACCCTCCAATGCTACGAAGCAAGATTCCGGAGCCACCGACTTTGCTAAGAGCACTTCTTCTACAGTCGCTGAGTAGATACACTTAGCTCCTCAAATGTTCCTCCTTTTGGCCTGGAGTCTCAACCAAAGATGGAATCTTGACACTATATCGTCTACCTTGGAGACATGTAAGAGTCGTTTTAAAGCTGGTACGCCCCTTTTGGTTTGTCAGCGAGGTTTTCATCTTTTCCTTTAGAGTGCCCTTCAACATTAAACTGTTATTTTTTCTTTTATATGAGCTCAACATTTTTTTTTCCTTTCTAAATATACTATAGAAACTATGGAACTGGTAGGTGACAAAGTGAAATTTATTGGTTTTGCTTCTGATAGCTTATATTCAATGTCATCTCTTTCATGGTATAATTTATAATTGTACAGTGCTGTCAGGGCTGCTTTTTATGTTTTCATTTCTTCTTGTTTGAGTTTGACTTGTATTTTATTCTCTCAGCACTATATCTGAGATTTTAACAAGGCATTGCTACAAAATATTTATAGGAAAACTTAGAGGGAATACTACATTGTCCTTTTTGATGTAATTGAGGCTCAGAGATCTTTTCATTTGCCATAACGTTCTCTTTTATTTTTATTCAACCTAGTTTTGTTTGTGGGTGGGTTAGCCTTTTCTAATTCAGTTTTATGATTTCTCATTTCTTTTATAACTTTCATTCCAATTGTTTTTTTATGCACTTGGCTCAAATCATTGTCTAGTAGGTTTTTCTTTTCTTTTTTTAATCTTTTGTTTCTTGCATTTGCTTTATATTTCTCTTAGGTTTTATCTTTTATTTCTAATAAAGGAATGCTGCTTCGATATGCTTTTTCTTTTGGAAGGTAAATAGACGAAACTTATTTATATGATCCAAGTTGGTATTTTTAATTTTAAGTAGTTATTAGTATTAGTCACTTGACTCTTAGTTGGATATCATTTGTTCTTATTAGGTTTATTGAAGAGTCGTAATTTCCATATCAATTTATGTGCTTATATATTTCTTTAATGTAATTTCTTATGTGTTTCAGGTTACCTTTTAGACGGAGGATAGTTAAGAGATGAAAAAGAAAACAAAAAAGTGGGATGGAGATGGTAAGATGTTCAAAAAAGAAGTGAGATGAGATGTAGAAAAAAGGAGGAGCTTTTGAGAAAAGAAAAAAATAGAGAAAAAACAGCAAAGAAGTAATGATGAAAAATGAGGCCCTCAAAGCATATACTATTATGCCTTGTGTTGTGGTGATCTAACTCTTGTTTGACGATCTTGGCATCTTATGAACTTTATCTAAAGTCAATCTATTTATGTTTCAGGTTACTCCTTAGATGAACAAGTGAGAAGGGCTAAAAAGGAATGCATAAAAAGTGGGTTGAGAATTGTAGGATGTGAAAGAAAAGAAGTGAGATAAGATATAAAAAGAAGAAGAAAAGGAGTGAGAGACGGGGGGGGGGGGGGGGGGGGGGGGAGGGGGGGGGGAGGGAGGTACGTGTTGAAACAAAAAAGAATGTGTACAGAATGAGAAAAGATGAGGGACTTGAGATGAAAAATATAGTGGAATGATGGCATTGAGATGTGTCCTTCATATGAGTGGCCTACCGTATCTTCTGTTCGTTTTCCATCTTTTAATTCACATCTCCCAGCTGCCACTGATAGATTGCATTTGGATGTTGGTCACAATTGGCATAATCATTTCCACCAATCCTTTATTCAAACAATGCATCAGTCAAGAAATCCTTCAATTGATAATGGGGGCAGCCGGATTCTGTCTCGACCGTTACCAATGAGTTTAGATTGGCCCCCAATGGTGCGTAGTATCAGTGGATTGGCTTCATCAGTGACATGTAGTAATGATTCTGGTTTTATCTTAAGGCGGCATCCTTCTTTACAGCAGGGTTTCATTGCTCAAACCGTGCAGCCCGGAGCAATGACCAATGAGGATGAAATAATGTACTCTGGAGATTTCACCGACTTGTCTGATCTACAAACTTCACAGGAACTAGTAGATGAACTTGACAATCACTGGATATCAGAGGAAGAGCTTGAGGTGCATGCAGTTTCTGGGATGGATTATAAGCAATATTTTGGTGGGGGAGTGATGTACTGGAATCCTTCTGATCATCATGGGAACAGTTTTTCTCGTCCTCCTTCTCTTAGTTCTGATGATAGTTCTTGGGCTTGGCGTGAAGCTGACATGAATAGGGCTGTTGATGATATGGTCGCATTCTCTTCATCTTACAGTACAAATGGTTTGACTTCTCCATCTGCCCCATCTTTTGTTTCTCCTTTTGATCCTTTAGGACCAGCGCACCAGGCCCTTGGTTATGTTATAGCAGGTGGTGAAGTAAACGGAAAGGTGTTGCATACCCCATCTACAATGACAGATGTAGTGGCAGATGAGAATGCCTCCGGATCTTTGTCCAATTTGCCGGTTGATGGTGAAGTGAAGGCAGGAGATTCACTTCCTTACCCCGTTCTGCAACCGATTATCATTCCAAATATGTCACGGGAAAGATCAAGGTTGGATTTTAAGCGTAGTCATGATCGTAAAAGTCCATGTGTTCCTCCTAACAGGCGAGAGCAACCTCGTATTAAGCGGCCACCTTCACCTACAGTGCTTTGTTCCACGTGCTCCTCATCCTCCTCCACCCTCTCCGGTAGGTGACTCCAGAAAACACGGGATTTCCAACTGTTTGGTTTGGTAGCTCCAGCCCAAGGCAATGGGGCGTGAGAGGTTGGTTCCATGATGGAACTAACTTTGAGGAAGCTTGCATGCCCATGGATGGTAGTGAACTGTTTTGGCCTACCTGGAGAAATAAAAGACTTTCAGCCCATCCAATGATTCAGCCTTTATCAGGTGCTTGCTGCAGGATCGGTTGATCACAATCTCCCAGCTAGCTCGTGATCAGGAACATGTAAATACATTATTTTAGTAATTCAGTTTCTGTTTCTGTATTGTTTTGTTAACAACATGGACCCGGTTCAACCCGCATTTTTCCGGCCGCCGGAGACCCCAAGAGAGCCGATGGAGTTTCTGTCTCGCTCTTGGAGTGTCTCGGCTCTGGAAGTTTCCAAAGCTCTGGCTCCGCATCAGATGCTAGTGAGCATCAGATGTTAGTGAAGACCTTAAGTGGCGGAGTTAACGGTGGCTGTGGTGGTGCGACTATACCGGAGGATTTGGCCGGAGAGTTGGAGGAGGCGGCGACCGTCGCCGGGAACCCTTTCTCGTTTGCTTGTTCTGAGACTTTGCAGTTTGCTTGTTCTGAGACTTTGCAGCTTGTCATGGAACGTATAATGTCACAGTCTGTAAGTATATATATCTGAGCATATGTCGACAAAGTACAGAAGTGGAGCCACTGGTGGCGGAGGGAAGACTGTTGGGAGGTGGTTGAAGGATAGGAAGGAGAAGAAGAAAGAGGAGACAATAGCTCAAAATAGTAATTATGTTGTTCAATATGAAATTCTATTTCCACTAATGGTTTTTACTATTTCCACAATTTTGTCCCTTCTAGAAGAATCAAAATTCTGGTAGCAGTATCTCAATAGATGATCCTTGGGACCACACCATGATTAGGCGTTTAGGGTAGTAAATAGAACTCTCTTAATGGATATTTGTGTCTGTATGCATGTGAATGTGACTAAATAAGCACAAGTTTTTCTTGAATGTTTTTAAAATGCAAGATTTTTTAGTAAGATGAGGAAAGTATGGTTTGTACCTTGCACTCGTTGTTCATGTTGTCCCACAATTTATCATACATTAAGACTGGTCCAATTCTCTATCTACTAGTGGTGTTTAATCGTGTGCACATTTATGAAATATGGTCCCTTCCACAAAGAGGTGGGTGGGTGGGTGGGTGCTTTCTAATCAAACACGCCTATTTTAGAATTGTTGTGCTTCTCCCGTTAAATTACACTATTGATGTCAAATGGGTGCATACCTACACCCTGTATTAGTGAATTCTGGAGACTAACACTGGTTTGTGTTGTAGTTTTGTCGATTGAACAACCAATTGAACACCCAGTACAGAAGTGGAGCCACTGGTGGTGGAGGGAAGACTGTTGGGAGGTGGTTGAAGGATAGGAAGGAGAAGAAGAAAGAGGAGACGAGCTCAAAATGCCCAGCTCCATGCTGCCGTTGCAGTTGCTGGGGTTGCTGCCGCAGTGGCTGCCATTGCTGCTGCTACTGCTGCCTCATCTGGGTCAGGGAAGGATGAGCAGATGGCTAAAACTGATTGATATGGCTGTTGCTTCTGCTGCTACGTTGGTCGCAGCTCAGTGTGTGGAAGCTGCCGAGGCCATGGGGGCTGAGCGTGATCCCCTTGCTTTTGTAGTTAGTTCTGCAGTTAATGTACGTTCATCTGGGGATATCATGACATTGACAGCTGCAGCCGCAACAGGTATGCCAATTATTGCAAATGTAGCTCTCAAATTTCTCTCTTCAAATGTAGTTTAGTAAGATTGAACACTTTAACAATGTTTTGATTCATTGGTCTTGTATTGTTGTTTATGTTAGTTGACAACTTTATCTGGTATTCATGAAATGTACCTAATGAAACGGTTCGGTCGGGTGGTTGGGTTGTAGCACTGCGTGGGGCAGCAACATTGAAAGCAAGAGCATTAAAAGAGGTATGGAATATTGCAGCGGTGATTCCAGTGGAGAAAGGAATGGGTGCTGGTGGTGGTAACAATGGTAGTTCAAATGGGAGTCACAGTGGTGAGCTTGTTCCAGATTATTTGGAATTCTCTCTCTCTCTTTTATTTTTTTCCTGATCAGGTATCTAAAGAGAACGTTACAGAGTTGGTTTCACCTGAAGAAATAAGTCTTCCTATGGACAAATCTTCAAAGTCAGCCATGATTAATGGTGTTGCAGAAACTGGGAATGAAAGCACTCCTGTGGATCCAGAGTCAGTAAAAATGCCGGTGGATGGTCACAATGCTGATCAGTCTGTAAATACTAGTGAAATGAGCAAGGATGGACCTGATGATCTGGACGCTGATAGGTTGGTTAAATCAGAAACTAAGCCAGAACAAACTGCCAAGAAAAGAGGAAGGAAACCCAACTCTTTAGTCACTTGACCTTCTGTTCGAGGTGATAGTGAGAAAGAAACTGAGAGGCTGCCAGACCGTCGGAAAAGTGGCAAGGAAATTCATAGTACAGCTAGTGAGGATCCATCAATTGAGGCAGCTTTGACTTCAGAAAATGGTAAAGGAACTCGTATTCAGATGGCCTCACCACAATCATGAGAGAGCAAGGATGAAACTGTTGCTTCTGCATCACCAAATGGGAGCCTTCCTGAGGAGAGTCGTCCAAAAAAGTCTGGACGGCCAAAGAAGAAAGAGAACTTGATTCAAGAAGCTTCTCCATCCACGGATGTTTCTAAGAAGGTATCTGAAGGGACACCAGCTTCAGGAGAGCAGAAACGTGCCGGAAAGAGGATTCCTGCTGGGATTACTAATGAGGTTAAGACACCAGCTTCGAAAGATAAATCAAAGAATGAAGTTGGGACCAAAAGTGATTCAGAGGCAAAACCACTGAAGCAGTCAGGTAAGAAGACAGATGCAAGCAATAATTTGGAAGATGGATCTTCAGTTAAGGAAGATGGGAAACGGCGTGGACGGGCAAAACCACCTATGAAGAAGGATAAAACGAAACCCTCTGCCATGGATGTTGATAAAGTACTTTTTGTCATACTTGGAGAAGTTCTTTTGTGGTTCTGTTAATGCTGGAGCTCATCCTTCCTTTTTATTTCTTTCTTTGAACCCTTTATCTAACAAAGTTTTTCTGTGTATTTTATAGGAAGAAGTTTCTCCATCAAAGTCTAATACGAAATTAGCTAAAGATGAAGGCCACATAGAGGAAATCCCTAAGACGAACTCTAAGAGAATGCGTACTCCAGGCAAAGAAAAAGTAAGTGTTTCAATTATTCACTTCTCTGATGAATGGTAATTATTGGCTTGTGAATTCTTCTTGTGCTCTGATTTTTATATGCACAAATGGAAGAGTAAGCGTACTCCAAGTGTTGAATCCTCATTTTTCTTTGCCTATGTTAAATTGTCAGTACCCAGTTCTGTACTCTGCAATGTTTTGAAGGATTGAAAATAGTATGGACCTAATGATTACTAGACACTAAGGCCAAGTTCTATTTCCACTTGAGCCAACCCCTTGGGGTCATAGATTATAATTTTAATCATGATAGCATTTTTATGATATATGTATGATTATGTTTATGATTGTGGATGAATGATTTTATATGGTTTGTGGTGTGGTATTTATACATGGATGAAGCTCTAGGGTTTATGTTTTTGCTATAGTTTTTTGGCAATTGTAAAGGGCAAAATGATTGTTGTCCTAAGCCAATTTATGTTTATTGCAAATTATTATGTATCTCTCACAAAGCCATGTAATAGTTTGTAGAGAATTCATCTCCAAGGAGATTTTTCAAGCCTCTAGCCATGGAGCATGTGTCAAAGGTTTCTTGTGCATGAAAAAGTTTGAGATTTCTTGAAGTCCAAGAACGTGAAGAGAATTGCTCGTGAAGAACTACGTGGAGATTAAGTTTTTTAGTTGGTTAGAGATATAGGTTAGATGGGCTTCATCTATGATTTTATCTCTTATATTTCATGCATATATAGATGTATAACCATTATGTTATGTTGATGCATGATGATTCATAAAATAACATGTTTTAAGTTGGTAATTATTAAATTATGAGAGAGTAACTTGTTTGATAACTTTTGACTTAATATTTAAATTGGACTTGGTTTATATAGTTACTTTCTATTTATAGTAGTTTTCAAAAAATATTTTATTTTAAAAAGTAATTAAATATTTCTTTTGAAATTATGAGAACAATAGAAAGTAAATATTTTTAAAAAAATTCTTATTTAAGGGTCTCCAATTTAAATATGAAAAGTCATATGGATCTAGCTCTCTCTAAATTTAATAACTATTAAATTAAAATATGGGCAAAGAGCATAATTTATAATTTAGTGTGTAGTATATTGTATTAATATGGTTTAATAGTTAGTTAAATAAATTATTATTTATGTTACATTGTTTATAATTTATAATAAATAATTATTTGTGCTACAAAGTTTATTAGTAATTATATTGTTTGTTAAATATACATAGTTCATTATTAGTTACATAGTTAGTTAAATAAATTATTATTTAAGTTATATAGTTCATTTTTAGTTAGTTAGATAGTTAAATAATTTATTATTCATGTTTCATAGCTTATTATTAATTATACAGCTTGATAAATAAATTATTGTTTATGCTACATTATTTATTATATATTTATTAATAAACTATTATTTATGTTACATAGTTCATTATTAGTTTCATAATTTGTTAAATAAATTATTATTTGTGACATAATTTATTATTAATTATATATTTGTTAAATGAATGTTTAATAATGCTACAGAATAAATTATTATTTTATTATTTATGGATTCGGGGCTCTGGTTCGGCTTTAGCGTAGTTTATTATTTATGTTCATTAGTTTTTAATAAATTATTATTCATGTTACATAATTTGTATTTAATAATATATTATTATTTATGGTTCATAGGGTCTAAGGGATTGGGGATTCGTGTTTGGGGTTTTCGGTTCGAGGTTCCGGTTCGGTTTTAGTTTAGTTTATTATTTATGTTAAATAGTTTTTAATTCATAATAAATTTTTATTTATGCTACATAGTTTATTGTTAATTATATAGTTTGTTAAATAAATTATTATTTAAGCTAGGTAGTTCATTATTAATTAGATAGTTAACTAATTTATTATTTATGCTTCATTGTTCATTATTAGTATATAGTCTGTTAAATAATTTATTATTTATACTACATAGTTTATTAGATATTTATTCAATAAATTATTATTTATGTTAGATATTTTATTATTAGTTACATCGTCTTTTAATTACATAATTTGTTAAATAAGTTATTATTTATACTACATAATCTTTTATTAATTATATAGTTTGCTTGGGTTTGGAGAATTTGGATTTTCGTGTTTTAGGTTCTAGATTCGAGGTTCTGGTTCGGCTTTATTTATTATAATTTGTTTAATAAATTATTATTTAAGCTACATAGTTTATTATTGGTTAGTTAAATAATTTGTTATTTATACTTCATAGTTCATAATTTTTTATATAGTCTGCTAATTAAATTATTATTTATGATACATAGTTTATGTAGAGATATTTATTTAAAAAGTTATTATTTATGCTACATAATTTTTTATTAATTACATAGTTTGTTTGGGTTTGAGAATTTGAGTTTTCGTATTTTAGGTTCTAGATTCGAGGTTCTGGTTCGGCTTTATTTATTATATAGTTTGTTTAATAAATTATTATTTAAGGTACATAGTTTATTATTAATTAGATAGTTAGTTAAATAATTTGTTATTTATACTTCAAAGTTCATAATTGGTTATATAGTATGCTAATTAAATTATTATTTATGATACATAGTTTATATAGAGATATTTATTTAAAAAGTTATTATTTATGTTACATAATTTATTATTAGTTACATAGTTTGTTAATTAAATTGTTATTAATCTTACATACTTAATTATTAATAATTAGAAGTTTGTTAAATAGGTTATTATTTATGCTACATAGTTTATTATTAGTTACATAGTTTGTTTAGTTTTGGAGATTCGGGTTTTCGTGTTTCGGATTTTAGTTGGGGTTACGGATTCAGGTTCTGGTTTGACTTTAGTTTAATTTATTATTTATGTTAATTAGTTTTTAATTCATAATAAATTATTATTTATGCTACAGAATTTGTATTTAATATTATATTATTATTTCTGGTTTATAGGGTTTAGGAGTTAAGATTTATTATTAGTTAAATAGTCTTTTAATTATATCGTTTGTTTGGGATTTGGGGATTCGAGTTTTCGTTTTTCCAGTTTTAGGTTTGGGGTTTCGGATTTGGGGTTCTGGTTCAGCTTTGGTTAAAAGTTTTTAGCTAATAATAAATTATTATTTATGCTACATAGTTTATTATTAGTTATACAGTTTGTTAAACAAATTATTATTTAAGCTACGTAGTCAATTATTAGTTAGATAGTTAGTTAAGTAATTTATTATTTATGTTTCATAATTCATTATTAGCTATATAGTCTGTTAAATAAATTATTATTTATGCTACAAAGTTTATCAAATATTTATTTAATATATTATTATGTATACTTCATAAGTGTTAGGGATTGAGGTATCGGGATTTGGGGTTTAAAATTCAGGCTTTATTATTAGTTACTGTTAACTACATATTTTGTTTGGAGTTTATGAATTTGGGTTTTCGTTATTTTGAATTCTTGGTTTGTGATTTAGGATTCAGAGTTTCGGTTCGACTTTAATTTAGTTTTATTTATGTTAAATATTTTTTAATTCATAATAAATTAATATTTATGATCCATATTTATTATTAATTATATAATTTGTTAGCTAGATAATTAGTTTAATAATTTATTATTTATGCTTCATAGTTCATAATTAGTTATTTAGTCTATTAAATAAGTTATTATTTATGCTACACAGTTTATTATTAGTTACATAGTTTGGGGTTTCGAGGTTTGGAGTTTGTCATTTCAGACTTTGGGAGTTTAAGAGTTAGGATTTATTATTAGTTAAATAGTATTTTAATTATATAGTTTGTTTAGAGTTTGGGGATATGTGTTTTCGTGTTTCTGGTTTTAGGTTTAGGGTTTTGGATTCGTGGATCTGGTTCGGCGTTAGTTTAGTTTATTATTTATGTTAGAAAATCTTAGTTAATAATAAATTATTATTTATGCTACATATTTTATTATTAATTACATATTTTGTTAAAAAAAATTGTTATTTAAGTAACGTAGTCAATTATTAGTTAGATAATTTATTATTTATGTTTTATAGTTCATTATTAGTTATATAGTCTGTTAAATAAATTATTATTTATTTACATAGTTTATCAGATATTTATTTAATATATTATTATTTATACTGCATAAAGAATAGGGATTGTGGTTTCGGGGATTTGAGTTTGAGGGTTCAGGGTTTGGTGTTTAGAATTTAGGCTTTATTATTAGTTACATAGTCTATTAATTACATAGTTGTTTGGGCTTTGGGATTGGGGTTTTCATGTTTCGGGTTCTAGGTTTGTGGTTTAGGATTCGGAGTTTCGGTTCGGCTTTAGTTTAGTTTATTATTTATGTTAAATATTTTTTAATTCATAATAAATTACTAATGATACATATTTATTATTAATTATATAGTTTGTTAAATAAATTATTATTTAAACTACATGGTTCTTATTAGTTAGATAGTTAGTTTAATAATTTATTATTTATGCTTCTTAGTTCATAATTAGTTATTTAGTCTGTTAACTAAGTTATTATTTATATTACATAGTTTAGGGTTTCGTTGTTTGGGGTTTAGGAGTTAGGATTTTTTGTTAGTTAAATATTCTTTTAATTATATAATTTGTTTGAGGTTTGGAGATTCGAGTTTTCATGTTTCAGATTCATGGTTCTGGTTTATTCTATAGTTTGTTAAATAACTTATTATTTAAACTACGTAGTTAATTATTAATTAGATAGTTAGTTAAGTAATTTATTATTTATCCTTCATAGTTCATTATTAGTTGTATAATCTGTTATATAAATTATTATTTATGCTACATAGTTTATACTGCATAAGGGTTTTGGATTGGGGTTTCGGGGTTTTGTGTTTGGGGATTAGGGGTTTGGAGTATAGAATTTAAGTTTCATTATTTGTTACATAGTCTCCTAATTACATAGTTTGTTTGGGCTTTGGGGATTTGTGTTTTTGTGGATCGGGTTCTAGGTTTGAGGTTGAGGATTTGGGGTTCCGGTTGGGCTTAAGTTTAGCTTGTTGTTTATGTTAAATATTTTTTAATTCATAATAAATTACTATTTATGATACTTATTAATTATTAATTATATAGTTTGTTAAACAAATTAATATTTAAGTTACATGGCTCCTTATTAGTTAGATAGATTTATAATTTATTATTTATGCTTCATAATTAGTTATTTAGTCTGTTAATGATACATAGTTTATTATTAGTTACATAGTTTGTTAAATAAATTATTATTTATTATTAGTTTAATAGTCTTTTAATTAAATAGTTTGTTTGAGTTTAGAGATTCGGGTTTTCGTATTTCAAGTTTTAATTTTGGAGTTTTGGATTCGGGGTTTTGGTTCGGCTTTGGTTTAGTTTATTATTTATGTTAATTAGTTTTTAATTAATAATAAATTATTATTTATGCTACATAATTTGTATTTAGTAATATATTGTTATTTATGGTTTATAGGGATTGGGGTTTCAAGATTTGGAGTTTGTGGATTCGGAGTTTGGGGTTTAGGAGTTAGGATTTTTTATTAGTTAAATAGTCTTTTAATTATAGGGTTTAATGATTTGAGTTTTCGTGTTTTGGATTTTAGGTTTGGGTTTCGGATTTGGGGTTTTAGTTCGGCTTTAGTTTAGTTTATTATTTTTGTTAAAAAAAAATTAGTTCATAGTAAATTATTATTTGTGCTCCATAACTTATTATTAATTATATAGTTTGTTAAATAAATTATTATTTAAGTTACGTAGTCAATTATTAGTTAGATAATTATTTAAATAATTTATTATTTATGCTTCATAGTTCATTATTATTTATATCGTCTGTTAAATAAATTATTATTTATGCTACATAGTTTATCAGATATTTATTTAATATTTTATTATTTAGACTGCATAGGTTTGTGGTTTAGGATTCTGAGTTTTGGTTCGGCTTTAGTTTTGTTTATTATTTAAGTTAAATATTTGTATAATTTGTTTGTGGTTTGGGGATTCGAGTTTTCATGTTTCGGGTTTTAGGTTTGGGGTTTCAGAATCGGGGTTCTTGTTCGGTTTTGTTTGGTTTATTGTTTATGCTACATTGTTTATTATTAGTTATACAGTTTGTTAAACAAATTATTATTTAAGCTACATAGTCAATTATTAGTTAGATAGTTAGTTAAGTAATTTATTATTTATGTTTTATAGTTCATTATTAGTTATATAGTCTGTTAAATAAATTATTATTTACGCTACATAGTTTATCATATATTTATTTAATATATTTTTACTTATACTGTATAAGGGTCAGGGTTTGAGGTTTCGAGTTTGGGAATTCGAGATTTGGGGTTCAAAATTTAAGCTTTATTATTAGTTATATAGTCTGTTAATAATATATTATTATTTATGGTTCATAGGGTTTAGGGATAGAGGTTTGGAGTTTGTGAATTCGGGGTTTGGGGTTTGGAAGTTAGGATTTATTATTAGTTAAATAGTCTTTAATTATATAGTTTTTTTGGGATTTGGATATTTGAGTTTTCGTGTTTCGGGTTTTTGGTTTGGGGTTTCAGATTCGGTGTTCTGGTTCGGTTTTAGTTTAGTTTATTATTTTTGTTATAAAAAAATTAGTTAATAATAAATTATTATTTATGATACATAGCTTATTATTAATTATATAATTTGTTAATTAAATTATTATTTAAGTGACATAGTCAATTATTTGTTAGATAGTTAGTTAACTAATTTATTATTTACATTTCATAGTTCATTATTAGTTATATAGTCTGTAAACAAATTATTATTTAATGCTATATAGTTTATCAAAAAAATTTTAATATATTGTTATTTATATTACATAAGGGTTAGGGATTAGAGTTTCGGGGTTTTGAGTTTAGGGATTCAGGGTTTGCGGTTTAGAATTTAAGCTTTATTATTAGTTACATAGTCTGTTAATTATTTGGTTTGTTTGGGATTTGGGTTTTCGTGTTTCGGGTTCTAGGTTTGTGATTTAGGATTCGGTGTTTTGGTTCGGCTTTAGTTTAATTTATTATTTATGTTAAATATTTTTTAATTCATAATAAATTACTATTTATGATACATATTTATTATTAATTATATAGTTTGTTAAATAAATTATTATTTAAGCTACATGGTTCCTTAGTAATTAGATAGTTAGTTTAATAACTTATTATTTATACTTCATAGTTCATAACTAGTTATTTAATCTATTAAATAAGTTGTGATTTATGCTATATAGTTTATTATTAGTTATATAGTTTGGAGTTCAGAGTTTGGAGATTGTGGATTCGGAGTTTGGCGTTTAGGGTTTAGGAGTTATGATTTATTATTTGTTAAATATACTTTTAATTATATACTTTGTTTGGGGTCCGGGGATTTGAGTTTTCATGTTTCGAGTTTTTGGTTTTGGGTTTCGAATTCGTTGTTCTCGTTCGGTTTTAGTTTAGTTTATTTTTTATGTTAAAAAAATTTTAGTTAATAAGAAATTATTATTTATGCTACATAGTTTATTATTAGTTATAGAGTTTGTTAAACAAATTATTATTTAAGCTACGTAGTCAATTATTAGTCAGATAGTTAGTTAAGTAATTTATTATATATGTTTCATAGTTCATTATTAGTTATATAGTCCGTTAAATAAATTATTATTTATGCTACATAGTTTATTAGATATTTATTTAATATATCATTATTTATACTTCATAAGGGTTAGGGATTGGAGTTTCAGGCTTTTGAGTTTGGGGATTCGGGGTTTGGGGTTTGCAATTTATGATTTATTATTAGTTAAATAATCTTTTAATTGTACAGTTTATTTATGGTTTGGGGATTCGAGTTTTCATGTTTCAGCTTTAGGTTTGGGGTTTCGGAATTGGGGTTTTTGTTCGGCTTTTGTTTGGTTTATTATTTATGTTAAAAAATTTATTTAATATGAAATTATTATTTATGCTACATAATTTATTATTAGTTGTACAGTTTGTTAAACATGTTATTATTTAAGTTACGTAGTCAATTATTAGTTAGATAGTTAGTTAAGTAATTTATTATTTATATTTCATAGTTCATTATTAGTTATATAGTATGTTAAATAAATTATTATTTACGCTGCATAGTTTATCAGATATTTATTTAATATATTATTGCTTATAGTGTATAAGGATTAGGGATTGGGGTTTCAGGGTTTTGAGTTTCGGTATTCGTGGTTTTGGGTTCAAAATTAAGGCTTTATTATTAGTTATGTAGTTTGTTAATTTCATAGTTTGTTGGGGGTTTGTGAATTTGAGTTGTCGTGTTTCGGATTCTAGGTTCGTGGTTAGGATTCAGAGTTTGTATTTAATAATATATTACAATTTATGGTTCATAGGGTTTAGGAACTGGGGTTTGGAGTTTGTGAATTCAGGGTTTGGGGTTTAGAATTTAGGATTTATTATTTGTTAAATAGTCTTTAATTATATAATTTTTTTGGAGTTTCAGGATTTGAGTTTTCGTGTTTTGGATTTTAGGTTTGGGGTTTTAGATTCAGGATTCTGGTTCGGCTTTAAATTTAGTTTATTATTTATGTTAAAAAGTTTTTAGTTAATAAGAAATTATTATTTATGCTACATAGCTTATTATTAATTATATTGTTTGTTAAATAAATTATTATTTAAGCTACGTAGTCAATTATTTGTTAGATAGTTAGTTAAGTAATTTATTATTTATACTTCATAGTTCATTATTAGTTATATAGTCTATTAAATAAATTATTATTTATCGTACATAGTTTATCAGATATTTATTTAATATAGTATTATTTATACTGTAAAAGGGTTTGGGATTGGGGTTTCGGGGTTTTGAGTTTGGGGATTCGGGGTTTGTGGTTTAGAATTTAGGCTCTATTATTAGTTACATAGTATGTTAATTACATGGTTCGTTTGGGGTTTAGGATTTGGGTTTTCGTGTTTCGGGTCCTAGATTTGTGATTTAGGATTCAGAGTTTCGATCGGCTTTAGTTTAGTTTATTATTTATATTAAATATTTTTTAATTCGTAATAAATTACTTTTCAATATACATATTTATTATTAATTATATAGTTTGTTAAATAAATTATTATTTAAGCTACCACTCCTTAGTAATTAGATAGTTAGTTTAATGACTTATTATTTATGCTTCTTAGTTCATAACTAGTTATATTTATGCTACATAGTTTATTATTAGTTACATAGTTTGTTAAATAAATAATTATTTATTATTAATTAAATAGTCTTTTAACTAAAAGGTTTATTTGGGTTTGGGGATTCGGGTTTTCGCATTTCGGGTTTTAGTTTTGGAGTTTTCGATTCGGATTTAGTTTAGTTTATTATTTATGTTAATTAGTTTTAATTCATAATAAATTATTATTTATTAGCGTAATTTTTATTTATTAATTTATTATTATTTATGCTTCATAGGGTTTAGGGATTGTGGTTTCGGGGTTTGGAGTTTCAAAATTCGAGGTTTGGGGTTTATTTAGGAGTTGAGATTTATTATTAGTTAGATAGTCTTTTAATTATATAGTTTGTTTGTGGTTTGGGAATTCGAGTTTTCGTATTACGGGTTTTACGTTAGGGGTTTCAGATTCGGGGTTCTGGTTCGGCTTTAGTTTAATTTATTATTTTAGTTAAAAAGTTTTTAGTTAATAATAAATTATTATTTATGCTACATAGTTTAGTATTAATTATATAGTTTGTTAAATAAATTATTTTTTAAGCTACGTAGTCAATTATTAGTTAGATATTTAGTTAAGTAATTTATTATTTACGTTTCATAATTCATTTTTAGTTAGATAGCTGTTAAATAAATTCTTATTTAATGCAACATAATTTATCAGATATTTCTTTAATATATTATTATTTATATTGCATAAGTTTTAGGGATTGGGGTTTCGGGGTTTGTGGTTTAGAATTTAGGCTTTTTTATTAGTTACATAATATGTTAATTACATAGTTTGTTTGGAGTTTAGGATTTGAGTTTTCGTGTTTCAGATTCTAGGTTTGTGGTTTAGGATTCGACGTTTCGGTTCGGCTTTAGTTTAGTTTATTATTTATGTTAAATATTTTTTAATTCATAATAAATTACTATTTGTGATACATATTTATTATAAATTATATAGTTTGTTAAATAAATTACTATTTAAGTTATATGGTTCCGTATTAATTAGATAGTTAGTTTAATAATTTATTATTTATGCTTCATAGTTCATAATTAGTTATTTAGTTTGTTAAATAAATTGTTATTTATGCTACATAGTTTATTGTTAGTTACAAAGTTTGTGAAATAAATTATTATTTATTATTAATTAAATATTCTTTTAGTTAAATAGTTTGTTTGGGTTTGGGGATTCGAGTTTTCGTATTTCGGATTTTAGTTATGGGGTTTTGGATTCAGGGTTCCGGTTCGGTTTTAGTTTAGTATATTATTTATGTTAATTATTTTTCAATAACATTTAAGTTATTATTTGTGCTACATAATTCGTATTTAGTAATATATTATTATTTACGGTTTATAATGTTTAGGGATTGGGGTTTGGAGTGTCTAAATTTGAGGTTTGGGGTTTAGGAGTTAGGATTTATTATTAGTTAAATAGTCTTTTAATTATATAGTTTTTTTTTGGGTTTAGGGATTTGAGTTTTTGTGTTTTAGGTTTGTGGTTTCAGATTCGGGGTTCTGGTTTGGCTTTAGTTTGGTTTATTATTTATGTTAAAAAAATTTTAGTTAATAATAAATTATTATTTATGATACATAGCTGATTATTAATTATATAGTTTGTTAAATAAATTATTAATTAAGCTATGTAGTCAATTATTTGTTAAAGAGTTAGTTAACTAATTTATTATTTACGTTTCATAGTTCATTATTAGTTATATAGGCTGTTAAATAAATTATTATTTAATGCTACGTAGTTTATCATATATTTCTTTAATATATTATTATTTATACTGCATAAGGGTTATTTAGTTATTAATAAATTATTATTTATTCTACATAATTTATATTTAATAATATATTATTATTTTTGGTTTATCGTATTTGGGGATTGGGGTTTGGAGTTTGTGAATTCGGGTTTTGGGGTTTAGGAGTTAGGATTTATTATTAGTTAAATAGTCTTTTATTTATATAGTTTTTTTGGGGTTTGGGGATTTGAGTTTTCATGTTTCGGGTTTTAGGTTTGGGGTTTCGGATTTGTGGTTCTAGTTCGGCTTTAGTTTAGTTTATTATTTATGATAAAAAGTTTTTAGTTAATAATAAAATATTTTATATGCAGCATAGTTTATTATTAATTCTATAATTTGTTAAATAAATTATTATTTAAGCTACGTTGTTAATTATTTGTTAGATAGTTAGTTAAGTAATTTATTATTTATGCTTCATAGTTCATTATTAGTTATATAATCTTTTAAATAAATTATTATTTATGCTTCATAGTTTATACTGCATAAGGATTTTGGATTGGGGTTTCGGGGTTTTGAGTTTGGAGATTCGGGGTTTGGAGTTTAGAATTTAAGCTTCATTATTTGTTACATAGTCTGCTACTTACATAGTTATTTTGGGGTTTGGGGATTTGGGTTTTCGTGTTTTATGTTCTAGGTTTGAGGTTTAGGATTTGGGGTTCTAGTTCCGCTTAAGTTTAGCTTATTGTTTATGTTAAATATTTTTTAACTCATAATAAATTACTATTTATGATACATATTAATTATTAATTATAGTTTGTTAAACAAATTATTATTTAAGTTACATGGTTCCTTGTCAGTTTAATAATTTATTATTTATGATTCATAGTTCATAATTAGTTATTTAGTCTGTTAAATAAGGTATTATTAATGATACATAAATTTTTATTAGTTACATAGTTTGTTAAATAAATTATTATTTATTATTAGTTAAATAGTCTTTTAATTAAATAGTTTGTTTGGGTTTAGAGATTTGGGTTTTCGTATTTTAGGTTTTAGTTTTGGGCTTTTGGATTCGGGGTTCCGGTTCGACTTTAGTTTAGTTTAGTTTATTATTTATTTTAATTGGTTTTTAATTCATAATAAATTCTTATTTATGCTACATAATTTGTATTTAGTAATATATTGTTTGTTATGGTTCATAAGGATTGGGGTTTCGGGATTTGGAGTTTGTGGATTCGTGGTTTGGGGTTTAGAAGTTATGATTTCTTATTAGTTAAATAGTCTTTTGATTATATAGTTTGTTTGGGGTTTGATGATTTTAGTTTTCGTGTTTCAGATTTTAGGTTTGGGGTTTCGGATTCGAGGTTCTGGTTCGGCTTTAGTTTAGTTTATTATTTATTTTAAAAAGGTTTTAGTTCAGAGTAAATTATTATTTATGCTACATAGTTTATTATTAATTATATAGTTTGTTAAATAAATTATTACTTAAGTTACGTAGTCAATTATTAGTTAGATAGTTATTTAAATAATTTATTATTTATGTTTCATAGTTCATTATTATTTATATTGTCTGGTAAATAAATTATTATTTATTCTACATAGTTTATCTGATATTTATTTAATATATTATTATTTACACTGCATAAGGGTTAGGGATTGGGGTTTCGGGCCTTTGAGTTTGGGGATTCGGGGTTTGGGGTTTAAAATTTAGGCTTTATTATTAGTTACATAGTTTGTTTAGGGTTTGGGGATTTGATTTTCGTGTTTGATGTTTAGGATTCGGGGTTCCGATTCGGGTTTAGTTTAGTTTATTTATGTTAAATATTTTTTAATTTATAATAAAGTACTATTTGTAATACATATTTATTATTAATTATATAGTTTGTTTAAAAAGTTTTTAATTAATAATAAAATATTATTTATGCTACATAATTATTATTTAACAATATATTATTATTTATGGTTCATAGGGTTTTGGGATTGAGGTTTAGGGGTTTGGAGTTTGTGGATTTAGGGTTTGAGATTTAGGAGTTAGAATTTATTATTAGTTAAATAGTCTTTTAATTGTATAGTTTGTTTGTGGTTTAGGAATTCGAGTTTTCATGTTTCGGTCTTAGGTTTGGGGCTTCGGAATCGGGGTTCTTGTTTGGCTTTTGTTTGGTTTATTATTTATGTTAAAAAAATTATTTAATAAGAAATTATTATTTATGCTACATAATTTATTATTAGTTACATAGTTTGTTAAACATATTATTATTTAAGTACGTAGTCAATTATTTGTTAGATAGTTAGTTAAGTAATTTATTATTTATGTTTCATAGTTCATTATTAGTTATATAGTCTATTAAATAAAGTATTATTTATGCTACATAGTTTATCAGATATTTAGTTAATATATTATTATTTATACTGTAAAAGGGTTTGGGATTGGGGTTTCGGGGTTTTGCGGTTTAGAATTTAGGCTTTATTATTAGTTTCATAATCTGTTAATTACATGATTCGTTTGGGGTTTGGGATTTGGGTTTTCGTGTTTCGGATCCTAGATTTGTGATTTAGGATTCGGAGTTTCGATCGGCCTTAGTTTAGTTTATTATTTATGTTTAATATTTTTTAATTCGTAATAAATTACTATTCAATATACATATTTATTATTAATTATATAGTTTATTAAATAAATTATTATTTAAGCTACCACTCCTTAGTAATTAGATAGTTAGTTTAATGACTTATTATTTATGTTTCATAGTTCATAATTAGTTATTTAGTCTGTTAAATAAGTTATTATTTATGCTACATAGTTTATTATTAGTTACATAGTTCGTTAAATAAATTATTATTTATTATTAATTAAATAGTTTTTTAACTAAAGTTTTTTAGGGTTTGGGATTTGGGTTTTCGCATTTCGGATTTTAGTTTTGGGATTTTGGATTCGGATATAGTTTAGTTTATTATTTATGTTAATTAGTTTTTAATTCATAATAAATTATTATTTATTAGCATAATTTGTATTTATTAATTTATTATTATTTATGCTTCATAGGGTTTTGGGATTGGGGTTTTGGGGTTTGGAGTTTCAGAATTCGAGGTTTGGGCTTTAGGAGTTAGGATTTATTATTAGTTAGATAGTATTTTAATTATATAGTTTGTTTGGGGTTTGGGAATTTGAGTTTTTGTGTTTTGGGTTTAGGTTTGGCTTTAGTTACTTTATTATTTATGTTAAAAAGTTTTTAGTTAATAATAAATTATTATTTTTGCTACATAATTTACTTTTAATTATATTGTTTATTAAATAAATTATTATTTAAGCTACCTAGTTAATTATTTGTTAGATAGTTAGTTAAGTAATTTATTATTTATACTTCATAACTCATTATTATTATATAGTCTGTTAACTAAATTATTATTTATATAACATAGTTTATCTGATATTTATTCAATAACTTATTATTCATACTGCATAAGGGTTGAGATTGGTGTTTCGTGATTTTTGGTTGTGGGGATTCGAGGTTTGTAGTTTAGAATTTAAGCTTTATTATTAGTTACATAGTCTATTAATTACATAGTTTATTTGGGGTTTGGGGATTTGGGTTTTCGTGTTACGGGTTTTATGTTTAAGGTTTAGGATTCGGGGTTCTGGTTCGGCTTAAGTTTAGTTTATTATTTACGTTAAATATTTTTTAATTCAGAATAAATTACTTTTTTTTATACATATTTTTTATTAATTATATAATTTGTTAAATAAATTATTATTTAAGTTATATGATTCCTTCTTAGTTAGATAGTTCGTTTAATAATTTATTATTTATTTTTCATAGTAAATAATTAGTTATTTAGTCTGTTAAATAAGTTATTATTTATGCTACATAGTTTATTATTAGTTATATAGTTTGTTAAATAAATTACTATTTATTATTAATTTAATAGTCTTTTAATTAAATAGTTTGTTTGGGTTTGGGGATTCGAATTTTTGTATTTCGGGTTTTAGTTTTGGGGTTTTGGATTCGAATTTACTTCGGTTTATTATTTATGTTAATTAGAAATTATTATTTATTAGCATAATTTGTATTTAATAATATATTATTCTTTATGCTTCATAGGGTTTAGGGATTGGGGTATCGGGGTTTGGTGTTTGTGAATTCAGGGTTTGAGCTTTTGGAGTTATGATTTATTATTAGTTACTTTTAATTATATAGTTTGTTTGTGGTTTGGGAATTCGAGTTTTCGTGTTACGGATTTTACGTTAGGGGTTTTAGATTCAGAGTTCTGGTTCGGCTTTACTTTAATTTATTATTTTAGTTAAAAAGTTTTTAGTTAATAATAAAGTATTATTTAATGGTACATAGTTTATCAGATAATTCTTTAATATATTATTTTTTATACTGCATAAGGTTTAGGGATTGGGATTTCGGGATTTGTGGTTTAGAATTTAGGCTTTATTATTAGTTACATAATTTGTTAATTACATAGCTTGTTTGGGGTCTAGGATTTGGATTTTCGTGTTTTGGGTTCTAGGTTTGTGGTTTAGGATTCGAAATTTTGATTCGGCTTTAGTTTAGTTTATTACTTATGTTAAATATTTTTTAATTCATAATAACATAGTATTTATGATACATATTTATTATGAATTATATAGTATGTTAAATAAATTACTATTTAAGTTATATGGTTCCTTATTAGTTAGATAGTTAGTTTAATAATTTATTATTTATGCTTCATAATTCATAATTAGTTTTTTAGTCTGTTAAATAAATTATTATTTATGCTACATAGTTTATTATTAGTTACATGGTTTGTTAAATAAATTATTACTTATTATTAATTAAATAGTCTTTTAGTTAAATAGTTTGTTTGGATGTGAGGATTCTAGTTTTCGTATTTCGGATTTTAGTTTTGGGGTTTTGGATTCGGGGTTCCGGTTCAGCTTTAGTTTAGTATATTATTTATGTTAATTATTTTTTAATTAATTTTAAGTTATTATTTATGCTACATAATTTGTATTTAATAATATATTATTATTTATGGTTTATAATGTTTAGGGATTGGGATTTGGAGTTTGTGAATTTGGGGTTTGGGGTTTAGGAGTTAGGATTTATTATTAGTTAAATAGTCTTTTAATTATATAGTTTTTTTGAGGTTTGGGGATTTGAGTTTCGTGTTTCGGGTTTTAGGTTTGGGGTTTCAGATTCAGGGTTCTGGTTCGGCTTTAGTTTGGTTTATTATTTATGTTAAAAAAATTTAGTTAATAATAAATTATTATTTATGATACATAGCTTATTATTAATTATATAGTTTGTTAAATAAATTATTAATTAAGTTACGTAGTCAATTATTTGTTAGAGTGTTAGTTAACTAATTTATTATTTACATTTCATAGTTCATTATTAGTTATATAGTCTGTTAAATAAATTATTATTTAATGCTACATAGTTTATTAGATATTTCTTTAATATATTGTTATTTATACTGCATAAGGGTTAGGGATTGGGGTTTGGGGGTTTTGAGTTTGGGGATTCGGGGTTTGCGGTTTAGAATTTAGGTTTTATTATTAGTTGCATAGTTTGTTAAGTACATGGTTTGTTTGGGGTTTGGGATTTGGGTTTTCGTGTTTCGGGTCCTAGGTTTGTGGTTTAGGATTCGAAGTTTCGGTTCAGCTTTAGTTTAGTTTATTATTTATGTTAAATATTTTTTAATTCAAAATGAATTACTATTTATGATAAATATTTATTATTAATTATATAGTTTGTTAAATAAATTATTATTTAAGCTACATGGTTCCTTAGTAATTAGATGGTTAGTTTAATAATTTATTATTTATACTTCATAGTTCATAATTATGGTTTTAGATTCGAGGTTTTGGTTCGATTTTAGTTTAGTTTATTATTTATGTTAAAAAGTTTTTAGTTAATAATAAATTATTATTTATGCTACATAGTTTACTATTAATTATGTAGTTTGTTAAATAAATTATTACTTAAGTTACGTAGTCAATTATTAGATAGATAATTAGTTAAGTAATTTATTATTTATGCTTCATAGTTCATTGTTAGTTATATAGTCTTTTAAATAAATTATTATTTATATTGCATAATTTATCAGATATTTATTCAATAAATTATTATTCATACTACATAAGGGTTAGGGATTGGGGTTTCAGGGTTTTGAGTTTGGAGATTCGGGATTTGGGGTTTAGAATTTAGGTTTTATTATTAGTTACACATTCTGTTCATTGCATAGTTTGTTTGGGGTTAGGGGATTTGCGTTTTCTTGTTTCGGGTTCTAGGTTTGAGGTTTATGATACGGGATTACGGTTCAGCTTAAGTTTAGTTTATTATTTATGTTAAATATTTTTTAATTCATAATAAATTACTATTTATGATACATATTTATTATTAATTATACAGTTTTTTAAATAAATTATTATTTAAGTTACATGGTTCCTTATTACTTAGATAGTTAATTTAATAATTTATTTAAATAATTACTTTTCAACAAATATCTAATAAATAATAAATTATGTACGATTAATAATAATTTAATTAAAAATAAACTATGTAGCATAAATAATAATTTATTTAAAAAATAACATAACCAATAATAAACTATGTAATATAAAAATAACTTATTCAACAAATATCTACTAAATAATAAATTATACAAGATTAATCAAAATTTAATTAACAAAATATGTAACTAATAATAAACTATGTAACACGAAAACCGAAATCCTTAAACTCCAAACAAATTATGTAATTAAAAGACTGTGTAACTAATAATAAATCCTAAACCCCAAACCCCAATTCCTAAACCCTAGCACCATAAATAATAATATATTATTAAATACAAATTATGTAGCATAAATAAAAATTTATTATGAATTAAAAACTATTTAAAATAAATAATAAAATAAACTAAAGTCAAATCAGAACCCCGAATCCGAAATCCCAAACCTAAAACCCCGAAGCACGAAAACTCGAATACCCAAACCCAAACAAACTACGTAATTAAAAAACTATTTAAATAATAATAATAAATTCTAAACCCCAGATCCCAAACTGTAAACCCCGAAACCCCAATCCCGAACCCCTGTTCAACATGAATAATAATATATTATTAAATACAAATTATGTATTATAAATAATAATTTATTAAACAAACAATGTAACATAAATAATAATTTATTGTTAACAAACTATTTAAATAATTATAAATGATATTACATATCTAATAATTTATTTAACAATCCATGTAGCATAAATAATATCTTATTTAACAAATATCTAATTAATAATAAAGTAAGTAGGATTAATAACAATTTAATTAACGAACTATGTAACTAATAATAAACTATGTAAGATAAATAATAATTTATTCAATAAATATTTATACGTAAACTATGTAAGATAAATAATAATTTAATTAGTAGACTATATAAAAATTATGAACTATGAAGCATAACTAATAAATTATTTAACTAACTATCTAACTAATAATGAACTATGTACCTTAAATAATAATTTATTTAACAAACTATATAATCAATAATAAACTATGTTCATAAATAATAATTTATTATGAATTAAAACTATTTAACATAAATAATATACAAAACTATAGCTGAACCAGAAATTCAGATTCCTAAACCTAAAACCTAGAACCCGAAACACAAAAATTCAAATCCCAAAACCCCAAGCAATGTAATACACAGACTATATAACTAATAATAAAGCCTAAATTCTAAATCCCTAACCCCGAATCCCCAAACTCCAAATCCCCGAAACCCCAAAACCCAAACAGCATAAATAATAATATATTACTAAATACAAATTATATATCATAAATAATAATTTATTAAACAAACAATGTGGCATAAATAATAAATTATATAACAAATTATTTAAATATTAATAAACAATGTTGCAAAAATAATAATTGATTTAACAAACCATGTAACCAAAAATAAATTATGTAATATAAATAACAACTTTTTCAACAAATCTCTAATTAATAATAAAGTTTGTAGGATTAATAATAATTTAATTAACAAGTTACGTAATAAAAAAATATAATATAAATAATTATTTATTCAATAAATATCTCATAAACAATGTATCATAAATAATAATTTATTTAACGGATCATGTAGCTAATAAAAATAAAGTATAAATAATAAATTTTTTAACAAACTATCAAACTAAAAATGAACTATGTAGCTTAAATAAAAATTTATTTAACAAACTATATAATTAATAATAAATTATGAAGCATAAAAATAATTTATTATTAACTAAAAACTTTTTAACATAAGTAATAAACTAAACTAAAGCCGAACCGGAACCATGAATCCGAAACTCCAAACCTAAAACCCTAAACACAAAAACAAACCCCAAACAAACTATATAATTAAAAGACTATTTAACTAATAATAAATCCTAACCCTAAACCCCAAACCCCGAAGCCACAAACTACAAACCCCGAAACCCCAAGCTATGTAACTAATAATACACTATGTAACATAAATAACAACTAATTAAACAGACTAAATAACTAATTATGAACTATGAAGCATAAATAATAAATTATTAAACTAACTATCTAACTAATAAGGAACCATGTAGCTTAAATAATAATTTGTTTAACAAACTATATAATTAACAATGAATATGTATCATAAACAGTAATTATTATCAATTAAAAAATATTTAGCATAAATAATAAACTAAACTAAAACCGAACCGAATCTCCGAATCCTAAACCACAAACCTAGAAATCGAAACACGAAAACACATATCCCCAAACCCAAACAAACTATATAATTAACAGACTATGTAACTAATAATAAAGCCTAAATTCTAAAGCCAAACTCCTAATCCCTAAATTCCAAACCCCGAAACACCAATCCCTAACCATTATGCAGTATAAATAATAATATAATAAATAAATATCTGAAAAACTATGTAGTATAAAAAAAATTATTTAACAGACTATATAACTAATAATGAACTATAAAGCATAAATAATAAATTACTTAACTAACTATCTAACTAAAAATTGACTACGTAGCTTAAATAATAATTTATTTAACAAACTATGTAATTAATAATAAACTATGTAAAATAAATAATAATTTATTATTAACTAAAAACTTTTTAACAAAAAGAATAAACTAAACTAAAGCCGAACCAGAATCCCGAATTCGAAACCCCAACCTTA
This sequence comes from Cornus controversa, assembly GCA_026545225.1. Classification (NCBI taxonomy): domain Eukaryota; kingdom Viridiplantae; phylum Streptophyta; class Magnoliopsida; order Cornales; family Cornaceae; genus Cornus; species Cornus controversa. The sequence continues at coordinate 13,628,217 of CM048853.1, read as the reverse complement.
AAACACGAAAACTAAATCGCCAAACCCCAAAAAAACTATATAATTAAAAGTCTATTTAACTAATAATAAATCCTAACCCCTAAATTCCAAACCTCGAAACCCCAATCCTTAAACCCTATGAACCATAAATAATAATATATTATTAAATACAAATTATGTATCATAAATAATAATTTATTATGAATTAAAAACTAATTAATATAAATAATAAACTAAACTAAAGCCGAACCAAAACCTCAAAACCGAAACCCCAAAACTAAATCCCGAAACACGAAAACCCGAATTCCCAAACCCAAACAAACAATGTAATTAAAAGATTATGTAACTAATAATAAATAAAAATTTATTTAACAAATTATGTAACTAATAATAAACTATGTAGCATAAATATTAACTTATTTAACATACTAAATAACTAATTATGAATTATGAAGTATAAATAATAAATTATTAAACTAACTATCTAACTAATAAGGAACCATGTAGCTTAAATAATAATTTATTTAACAAACTATATAATTAATAATAAATATGTATCATATAGTAATTTATTAAAAATTAAAAAATATTTAACTTAAATAATAAACAAAACTTAAGTCGAACCAGAACCCCGAATCCTAAACCTCAAACCTAGAACCCGAAACACGAAAACCCAAATTTCCAAACCCCAAACAAACTATATAATTAACATACTATGTAACTAATAATAAAGCCTAATTATAAATCCCGAAACCCCAAACTCAAAATCCCGAAACACCTCCCTGACCCTTATGCACTATAAATAATAATATATTAAATAAATATTTGATAATCTATATAACATAAATAATAATTTATTTAACAGACTATATAAATAATAATGAACTATGAAACATAAATAATAAATTACTTAACAAACTATCTAACTAATAATTGACTACGTAGCTTAAATAATAATTTATTTAATAAACTATATAATAAATAATAAATTATGTAGGATAAATAATAATTTATTATTAACTAAAAACTTTTTAACATAAATAATTAACTAAACTAAAGCCGAACCAGAACTCCGAATCTAAAACCCCAAATCTAAAACCCGAAACACGAAAAACTCGAATCTCCAAACCCCAAACAAATAATATAATTAAAAGACTATTTAACTAATAATAAATCGTAACTCCTAAATCCCAAACCCCATGAACCATAAATAATAATATATTATTAAATACAAATTATGTAGGATAAATAATAATTTATTATGAATTAAAAACTAATTAACATAAATAATAAACTAAACTAAAGCCAAACCAGAACTCCAAATCCAAAACCCCAAAACTAAAATCCGAAATACGAAAATCTAAATCCCCAAACCCAAACAAACTATTTAATTAAAAATTTATTTAACTAATAATAAATAATAATTTATTTAACAAACTATGTAACTAATAATAAACTATGTAGTATAAATAATAACTTATTTAACAGACTAAATAACTAATTATGAATTATGAAGCATAAATAATAAATTATTAAACTAACTATCTAACTAATAAGGAACCACGTAACTTAAATAATAATTTATTTAACAAACTATATAATTAATATTAAATATGTATCATAAATAGTAATTTATTATGAATTGAGAAATATTTAACATAAAAAAAAAAAACTTAACTTAAGCCGAACCAAAACCCCGAATCCTAAACCTTAAACCTAAAATCCGAAACACGAAATCCAAATCCCCAAACCCCAAATAAACTATGTAATTAACACACTCTCTAACTAATAATAAAGCTTAAATTCTAAACTTCAAACTTAGAATCCCCAAACTCAAAATCCCGAAACCCCCAATCCCTAACCCTTATGCAGTATGAATAATAATTTATTGAACAAATAACTGGTAAACTATGTAGCATAAATAATAATTTATTTAACAAATTATATAATTAATAATTAACTATAAAGCATAAATAATAAATTACTTAACTATCTATCTAACTAATAATTAACTATGAAACTTAAATAATAATTTATTTAACAAAGTATATAATTAATAATAAACTATATAGCATAAATAATAATTTATTATTAACTAAAAACTTTTTAACATAAATAATAAACTAAACTAAAGCCGAACCAGAACAAGAATCCGAAACCCCAAACCTAAAACCCGAAACACGAAAACTCGAATCACCAAACTCCAAACAAACTATATAATTAAAAAACTATTTAACTAATAATAAATCCAAACTCCTAAGCCCCAAACCCCGAATCCACAAACTCCAAACTCTGAACCCCCCCCCCCCCCCCCCAAACTATATAACTAATAATAAACGATGTAACATAAATAATAACTTATTTAACAGACTAAATAACTAATTATGAACTACAAAGCATAAATAATAAATTATTAAACTAGCTATCTAACTAAGAAGAAACCATGTACCTTAAATAATAATTTATTTAACAAACTATATAATTAATAATAAATATGTATCATAAATAGTAATTTATTATGAATTAAAAATATTTAACATAAATAATAAACTAAACTAAAGCTGAACCGAAATTTCAAATCCTAAACCACAAACCTAGAACCCGAAACATGAAAACTCAAATTTCAAACCTCAAACAAACTATGTAGTTAACAGATTATGTAACTAATAATAAAACCTAAATTCTAAACCCCAAATCCCTAATCCTTATGCAGTATAAATAATAATATATTAAATAAATATTTGATAAACTATGTAACATAAATAATAATTTATTTAACATACTATATAACTAATAATGAACTATGAAGGATAAATAATAAATTACTTAACTAACTATCTAACTAATAATTGACTACGTAACTTAAATAATAATTTATTTAACAAACAATATATAATTAATAATAAACTACGTAGCATAAATAATAATTTATTATTAACTAAAAATATTTTAACATAAATAACAAATTAAACTAAAGCCAAACCAGAATCCCAAATCCGAAACCCCAAACCTAAAACACGAAAACTCGAATTCCCAAACCCCAAACAAATTATATAATTAAAAGACTATTTAACTAATAATAAATCCTAACTCCTAAACCCCAAACCCCGAATCCACAAACTCCAAACCCCGAAACACCAATCCCTAAATCCTATGAACCATAAATAATAATATATTATTAAATACAAATTATGTAGCATAAATAATAATTTATTATGAATTAAAAACTAATTAACATAAATAAAAAACTAAACTAAAGCCGAATCGGAACCTCAAATCCAAAACCCCAAAACTAAAACCCAAAACACGAAAACCCGAATCCCTAAACCCAAACAAACTATGTAATTAAAAGACTATGTAGTTTATACTAAATAATAATTTATTTAACAAACTATGTAACTAATAATAAACTATTTATCTAACTAAATAGCTAATTATGAACTATGAAGTATAAATAATAAATTATTAAACTAATTATCTAACTAATAAGGAACCATGTAGCTTAAATTATTTATTTAACAAAAATATAATTAATAATAAATATATATCATAAATAGTAATTTATTAAGAATTAAAAAATATATAACATAAATAATAAACTAAACTAAAGCCGAACCGGAACCCCGAATCCTAACCTCAAACCTAGAACCCGAAACACGAAAACCCAAATCTCAAAATTCCAAACAAACTATGTAATTAACACACTATATAACTAGTAATAAACCCTAAATTCTAAACCCCGAATCTCTAAACTCAAAATTTGGAAACCCCAATCCCTAACCCTTATGCAGTATAAATAATAATATATTGAATAAATATCTGATAAACTATGTATCATAAATAATAATTTATTTAACAAACTATATAACTAATAATAAACTATGAAACATAAATAATAAATTACTTAACTAACAATCTAACTAATAATTGACTACGTAGCTTAAATAACAATTTCTTTAAAAAATTATATAATTAATAATAAACTATGTAGCATAAATAATAATTTATTATTAACTATTTTTTTTAACATAAATAATAAACTAAACTAAAGTCGAACTAGAGAATTCCCAAACCCTAAACAAACTATACAATTAAAAGACTATTTAACTAATAATAAATCATAACTTCTTAACCCCAAATCCCAAATCCACAAACTCCAAACCCCGAAACCCCAAACAATTTAACTAATGATAAACTATCTAACATAAATAATAATTTATTTAACAGACTAAATAATTAATTACGAACTATGAAGCATAAATAATAAATTATTAAACTATCTAACTAACAAACTATATAATTAATAATAAATATGTATCATAAATAGTAATTTATTATGAATTAAAAAATATTTAACATAAATAATAAACTAAACTAAAGTCGAAAACTCTGAATCCTAAACCACAAACCTAGAACCCGAAACACGAAAATTCAAATTCCTAAACCTCAAAAAATCTATGTAATTAACAGACTATGTAACTAATAATAAAGCCTAAATTTTAAACCTCAAACCCCGAATCCCCAAACTCAAAATCCCAAAACACCAATCTCTAACCCTTATGCAGTATAAATAATAATATATTAAATAAATATATGATAAACTATGTAGCATAAATAATAATTTATTTAACAGACTGTATAACTAATAATGAAGTATAAAATATAAATAATAAATTACTTAACTAACTATCTAACTAATAATTGACTACGTAGCTTAAATAATAATTTATTTAACAAACTATATAATTAATAATAAACTATGTAACATAAATAATAATTTATTATTAACTAATTTTTTTAATATAAATAATAAACTAAACTAAAGCTAAACCAGAACCCCGAAACACGAAAACTCAAATCTCCAAACCCCAAACAAACTATATAATTAAAAGACTATTTAACTAATAATAAATCCTAACTTCTGAACCCCAAACCCCAATCCCTAAATCCTATGAACCATAAATAATAATATATTATTAAATACAAATTATGTAGCATAAATAATAATTTATTTAACAAACTATAATAAAGAAATATGTAACATAAATAATAAATTATTTAACTATCTAACCAACAATGAACTATGCAAAATATGTGACTTTTCATATTTAAATTGAAACCTTTAAATAAGAAATATCTACGTTCTATTTATAGAGTTTTCATAATTTTAAAAAGAAATATTTAACATAATAACCATACATCTATACATACATGAAATATAAGAGATAAAGATAAATCCATAGATAATGCCCATCTAACATATATCTCTAGCCATCTAAGAAATTTAATCTCCAAGTAATCTCCACGAGCAAGTTTCGTCATGTGCTTCCAAGATATCTACAACTTTTTCATGCACAAGAATCCTTTAATACATTCTCCATGGCGAAAGGCTTGAGAATTCTCCATTAATGAAATCTCTTTGGAGATAACAAACTATTACATGGCTTTGTAAAAGATTAATTTACAATAAATATAAATTGGTCACAGGGCAACAATTATTTTGCCCTTTACAATTGCCATAAAAATACATTAAAAATATAAACCCAAGAGCCTCATCTATTTATAAACACCACAAACCATATAAAACCATTCATCCACAATACAAAGCTAAATAAAAAAATTAATATTATTACAATTTATTGTATAATGCATAAAATTATCTTTAGTACTATTAGCTACTAGTATATAATTTATTATATTAAATTAAACATAGATATTGATTTATGATAACTTTAATATTAATAAACTATGAATCATAAATAATAATTTATGATATTGTATTTTTTATATTGTTATTCAATATGATATACATTTATTAATGAGATAGAACTAATTATGTTATTATTAAAAAAATCTTAATCAATATATATTACATTGAAAACAAATAATAATGTATAATATTTCGCATTTTAAAAAATTATATAATAAATTATTAATTATACAATAATATTAATAATATAAATAATATCTCAAATTTAAAACGACATTTTGATCAATTAATTTGACAGAAAAAAAATGCCAATAAAAAACCTAAGAATTGCTCCATCAAAAGAATAAATTTCACCCTTGAGAAAATGGCAATAATTGAAAATACATGCAACAAGAAATCACATCTATGGGATGCAAGTGGCAGAAAGAGTAGAAATCATACCGCATATTTTAATACTTTCAAGCACAAAAGAAAATAACATGTCTACTTAAAGAAAGAAAAACGATGTACTCTAAAACTGCATGTTAATTATTATAAAATTGATCTATCAAAAGTTTCACAAAAGATTAAAATCACATGCAAAAGAAGTAAGAGAGAGAGAGAGAATCCTCCACATATTATATATAAATATCTATATACACATATATAATAACATACTAAATGACCCAACTTTTGAATTTCAAAATAATGCTAAACACTTCATAATTTCCCCACTTCCTTCCTTTTGATATCACACTACACATGCATATCTCACTATCTCTAATGGGTACGGAGTATTCTATATGCTTGTACGCATTCTCCCCAAATATTTTAATGATAAAACATTTTCAAAACCAGGGACTGACCCACTACACATAATTGAGCAACAACTCGTTTGCTCTTTCGGTGCCTTCAACCCCAATTGACACTTTCTCCTATCATAATACCAAATATCATTAACAAACTTCAATATACTCAAAAATTCAAGCTTTGTGCTTGTCCAACAAATCACATAGAAAAAAAGAACATAAAAAAATGAAGCATTGAAAGTCCAGATGTTCGATGAATCAAAGCAACTGATAAATGCAGTTATACACATGAAATCATGCTCAGACTAGTAATACTCAAAGCAAATCAAGTCTGAAATGAACATAAATCAGATTTCTATGATAGCAGTAAGCTTATAAGAATCAACCCCAATTTCATATGTACCTGTGACTGTGTAAGATAAGCTGATTTTAGAAGGTAACAATGGTGCACCTGTGAGAGTATTTTCAATGAAATATCCAATACCTGGGACAACACACCACCTTCGGCACACAGCCACCTCAATTCACCACCTTACCTTCACTGCTCAGCCGAGAGACCCACCTTCACTCTCCACGGTCAGCCTGCCACCATGCCCAACCGAACCAAGCTCCACCATCATGGTGGCCCTTTCCGGCAACCTCTCGCCAAGACCCACCATCGTGAACTCAGCTCCACCGCCGGAGCATCAAGTCACCCAATTCACAGTCACCATGGTCACCACCTCGACCCACTTCCGGCCACCATATACTGCCACTGTTCACCACAGCCGAACCACCCAGCTGTGACCTCCTTCTCTCTCTCTCTTAATTCTCTCTCTAGCATAATTCAGCCGACATCTGTGTATCATGATCCTATTTGATCTTCTTTTCTTTCTCTATAGGATTCTCTTTCTTTCTCCTTTCTCTCACTTTCGGCCAAACCAATATCATATGGTTCTTTGATCCCTTTTTCTTTTTCTTTTGTTTATTTTGTTCCCCATTCATCTTATATATATATATATATATATATATATATAATAACACCACTTATTATTACATCACTTACCGAACAAGAATGCACCACATTCATATCCTTTATATAATCAATTGATCTAGAGGATATATATATATATTTATATATATATATATATGCACCAGCCAGCACAATAAATGAACCTCATGTGTTGCCCTTTATCTTTCATTATTAAAGCAAAATCAGTTTGTGAATCAATTTACTAAGCCATGTGTATGGCAGACATACAAGGTGGAAAGTTGACTCAAAAATGCTAGCACCATCAGTTTATTTTTCACTTACACAAAACATATCATATTATATAAAATACGAACCCACCAATCCAATAATGCTAATGCATGTTCACTGTGCCGTAATGATGTATTATATTATGTAAATTGGTACAACTTTCGGATCATGCCTATATATAGGCTGCAATGATATAAACAAAACTTTCTCAATCAATCAAACAAAAAATTTCATATCTAATTACCACGTAATTTAATCTAAATCCATAAAATTTTCGGGTTATTACAAAAGCTCCTCTCTCACTCTAACTCTCCCTTCTTTCTCTCTCAATCTCACTATCTCTATATTCAGTCCTAGACAGTGGTGTGTGTATTTCTCTCACTACCTTCTCTCACTGCAATTTGCACACAAAGACGACTAAGATTAAACTCTAACTAATCAAATGTACAAGTAGGTGCTAGCTAGGTTTAAACACAGCTCAAAGGCATCGAACATGATTATGTACTCATGAATTCGGATTTAGACAAAGCATTTCAAGGGTTCAACACAGTTTATAAAAAAATATTCGGCAGATATTGATTCAAAACGGAAGTCATTGTCTGCTGAGGTTCATGCAATTTAAAGCATATATTAAGTAACCACTGCAGACCTCAAATACAGCTAAACCTAGCATGTTCCATTTGAATAAGCCCACAGAAGTTACACTGCTGCAATCTTAAACTCAGATAAATCTTGACAACATTTTCAAATGATTACTAATAAGGTCCAGATGACCAAGCTGCAAAGCAGCAACTAATACAGGTTAATAAAAGTTCTAAAAGCTCAAATATGTCAACTTACACATGCCAGAACTAGAAAAGAACCTTAGTAAATAGCATGAACAAATCAGTCCCTAAGTTTAGCTTATTATAGCATAAATGAACAGCAATAGTGCAGCAGCTGTACACAGATCAATGCACCTTCATATGAGCCTTCTTTCAAACACTAACAGGTCATAATTAATATGATAAACAAACATACAGGGACAGCCAATTTCCGTCCAGAAGGAATTTAAATTCAGTTTGACAATTCTCAGCAGTGAACAGTAACATTTTGCAAAAGTTGAGCAGCAGGTGTACTATTTGCAAAGAAGCCTCTATGTTTCCTTCTAAAAAGCATTTGTCACGACACAAATAATGATTCAAACTTGCAGATAGCCTAAATAGAAGCCCAGATATCCTTCAAAACACTTTTGTCCCAAAAATGTAATTTGACAGCAAAGCGAGAACTAACATAGAAATCAGGACATTCAAAATGAATCTTTGGTACTCCAAATCAATTCAACAGGTTAATCAATTCAATGCAGCACATATGCATCAGAAATGATTGATTACACTTGCTAAGATCACCTAAACTACTCAAAATTACCATATGATTGACCGTTTAGCTCCAGAATAGATTGAGTTTGAAAACTACAAGTTTCATACTTAGATGAAGCAAAGAAACTATACTCACAGTATAGTTTGAGACACTGATTTATGTACTCACGAGTTCGGATTTAGACCAAGTTCAGGATCTCCAGCTGTTGTGCCTCCATTCGAGCTTCTCAAATATCATTTCTGGGTTGAGTGGTTTTCTTTAGGTAGCCCAGAACTCCACTTCGATAAGCCCTCAGAAGTTACACTGCTGCAATCTCAAACTTCAATAAATCTTGACAGCGGTTTTAAATGACTAGTAATAAGGTCCAGATGATCAAGCAGCAAAGCAACAACTAATACAAGTTAATCTTAGTTCTAAAAGCTCAAATATGTTAATTTACACATGCCAGAACTAAAACAAGCAACTTAGTAAATAGCATGAACAAATCAATCCCTAATTTTAGCTTATTATAGCATAAATGATCAGTAATAGTGCAGTAGATGTACACAGATCAATGCACATTCATATGACCCTTCTTTCAAACACTAACATGTCATAATTAATATGATAAACATACGGGGACAGCCAATTTCCATCCAGAAGGATTTAAATTCAGTTTGACAGTTACTTGATCAATTCTCAGCTGGTGTACTATTTGCAAAGAAGCCTCTATGTTTCCTTCTAGCAAGCATTTGTCATGACACAAATAATGATTCAAACTTGCAGATAGCCTAAATAGATGCCCAGATATCCTTCAAAACACTTTTGTCCCAAAAATGTAATTTGACAGCAAAGTGAGAACTAACAGAGAAATCAGGGCATTCAAAATGAATCTTTGGTACTCCAAAATCAATTCAACTGGTTAATCAATTACAAATGCAACACATATGCATAAGAAATGATTGATTACACTTGCTAAGATCACCTAAATTAGACCAAGACCATAAACAATCAATCTGACAAAATATCTACCATTATAGGCAGTGAACAGTGCACAGTTCTGAGTTCTGAGAATCTGAAGTGAAAAGCCTACCAAAACAAACCTAATGCAATCTAAATGAGACTTCATAAGCATACTTAGATGAGCACACATAATTAAAATTCATTGCAGATCAATGTGTGAGATTCAGATAATTCAGTAGACTTGGAGGCAGCAAAATCGAACTTTAAACCATGATATAAATGTGCGCCTGTGAATAGTGTGCATATACTGAATTAAAGAACAAAATATAGCAAAATATAGCTCAACTTGACAAGCATGAGTGATTATATAAAACCATTTAAGAGATAGGCACATTAAGCTCTCGGATTCCCTCAATTTCAGCACAAGAACTACTCAACATTACCATATGATTGACCGTTTAGCTCCAGAATAGATTGAGTTTGAAAACTACAAGTTTCATACTTCGATGAAGCAAAGAAACTATACTCACAGTATAGTTTGAGACACTGATTTATGTACTCACGAGTTCGGATTTAGACCAAGTTCAGGACCTCCAGCTGTTGTGCCTCCATTCGAGCTTCTCAAAGATCATTTCTGGGTTGAGTGGTTTTCTTTAGGTAGCCCAGAACTCCACTTCGATAAGCCCTCAGAAGTTACACTGCTGCAATCTCAAACTTCAATAAATCTTGACAGCAGTTTTAAATGACTAGTAATAAGGTCCAGATGATCAAGCAGCAAAGCAACAACTAATACAAGTTAATCTAAGTTCTAAAGCTCAAATATGTTAATTTACACATGCCAGAACTAAAACAAGCAACTTAGTAAATAGCATGAACAAATCAATCCCTAATTTTAGCTTATTATAGCATAAATGATCAGTAATAGTGCAGTAGATGTACACAGATCAGTGCACATTCATATGACCCTTCTTTCAAATACTAACATGTCATAATTAATATGATAAACATGCAGGGATAGCCTATTTCAATCCAGAAGGAATTTAAATTCAGTTTGACAGTTACTTGATCAATTCTCAGCAGGTGTACTATTTGCAAAGAAGCCTCTATGTTTCCTTATAGCAAGCATTTGTCATGACACAAATAATGATTCAAACTTGCAGATAGCCTAAATAGATGCCCAGATATCCTTCAAAACACTTTTGTCCCAAAAATGTAAAAAAAAAAAGTATATCCTGACAGCACTGAAAACATAAAAAGCAGTCCTGACAGCACTGTACAATTATAAATTATACCATGAAAGAGATGATATTGAATATAAGCTGTCAGAAGCAAAACCACTAAATCTCACTTTGTCACCTACCAGTTCCATAGTTTCTATAGTTTATTTAGAAAGAAAAAAAAAATGTTGAGCTCATATAAAAGAAAAAATAACAGTTTAATGTTGAAGCACACTCTAAAGGGAAAGATGAAAACTTCGCTAACATGTAACCAAAAGGGGCGTACCAGCTTTAAAACGACTCTTAGATGTCTCCAAGGTAGACAGTATAGTATCAAGACTCCATCTTTGGTTGGGACTCCAGGCCAAAAGGAGGAACATTGGAGGAGCTAAGTGTATCTGCTCGGCGACTATAGAAGAAGTGCTGTTAGCAAAGTCGGTGGCTCCGGAATCTTGCTTGGTAGTATTGCAGAGTTTTTCTGTGTTGAATTGAGCAATTTAGCCCCCCAAGTAACTGGCAAAATGCCTTCCCAACATCTACTTATATATTTCAGACCCTGCAAAAAGTTCAGAAACTAAAATTAGACTCTACAGTCATCCATTTCCTCCGGTGCAAAAAATACAATCTCCAAAATAAATATTATTCGTTAAGAAAACCACGCGAACCAATTGAGTTAGATTAAATATATGACATGAGAAGAAAGAAATTGGAGTACTTACAGTATCACCTTGAGGACTCCATAATGTTATAGGAACACCAAGCATGGAAAGCATTGAACTGGTCGAAGAATTTGACAAAGACTTAGCATGAACATAGTACCCACCTTCTGATAGAAAACTGATATTTGGATTGTCCTGCTTTGAACCAAAAAGAAAAAGAAATGATAATCTCCATAGGAAAAAAAATGAACAAATAATAATAGCATCACATGAGGGAATTAATTCTAACAGCTACACAACATTAAGGACATGCTAGCACCGGAGAGAAATACAAGGGTTAGTCTAGGCGTGTCTATGTCTTGTGTTGAGAAAGAGAACAAATGGAAGAGTTGATAAATGGACGGACCAGCACAAAGTTCACTTAATGAAGCATTAACAAATTTTATACAAGCATTGTCTCAATTATGAAAGGATGTTGATGTATCCATCCCTTAAGTTCTTCAAACTCAAGAACAAACTCCGCCTAAAAGGAAAACTTTATGTTGGTGACTCACTTGTGCATTGCGCTCCACTTGTAATTGACCCCTCGAGAAAGTTGAGTGGTAGATAGGAGTTGGAGGATTATGAGAAGGGACAACAAGTTCTGGATCAGGTTATGAGCAAAATATGAGAGTTTTCTTTTACTTTGGGGCAAGAGGGTGATTAGTACTTAGTAGGAAGGAAAAAACAAAAACTTTTGGGGCAAGATTTTGGCCCAACTTGAGCTTCTTTGATAGCAGGTAAGGATATTAGGTCTAAGGAATTATTTGGGTTTTATCATAGTTGTTAAAGGCTCAAGGCGCACCAAGAAATGAGAGACGGACTCTGCAGTGGTAGAATGACAATCATTTTGTGTTTTTTTCCCAGCCCTATTAATGTAAAGATCCGAGAAGACCCACAAGTGATAAGAATTACTAGATGTAAAAAAGAAGCCATGAAAGAGAGTCCCCTTAATATAGAATAGCATGCGCTTGCCATTCCAATTCAGGAAAGGACTCTCCCAGTGACAATGGATTCATTCATTCCTATATCTATCTTTCAATCGGTCTCAGGTTTGAGGGCATAGCATCCTTGCTTGAAATAGTTCCTCTCCTCTGTGCCCTACTAATTTCATTGTGTAAGATACTAGTTCGCTCTTCCAGTTGCTAGTGCTAGTTGGACTGCTCTTATAATACTAGTAGCGGTCCCTTATGCCAGATCAATCTCAATAAGAGTCCTGTAAGAGAATGGTGCGCTCTCCTCCTGATCCCAGATGAGCTTAGCTCCGAAGTTTGGCATTTGTGAGGACACAACACCTTCCCAGTTATCTAGATTGGGCATTCATTCCTGGTCTTAGTTTGTTGTCGTTTTCTCCATTGCTTTTCCTTCAAGCGGAGATCTTGATTCAAGTCTCGAAGGATTGGAACAATAAATGAGAACTGAATATGAAATCACAGTTATCACTCGGATCAGATTCAAGGATTGGTGCGAAAGATGCTAGATCGTTTCCTTAGAGTAAAAAACGAGCTTGTCGAACCTTATAGTTTCCTCTGAGTTGCGGGATAAAACCTTGCCTTGATCTTTCTTATTGATTTTGACCGCTTTATAGAAAAGGTTAATAGCCTAAAGAACCTAGCCCCTAGCTCTCCCAGTTTCTCTTCCTCCATGAGAATTATGTTATCCACGCACTTTTATATTCAACGGCCATTGTTAATTGCTTGAACATTTGGGGCGAGTTTCACATCTCTTGATTGGCCTAGGCGGCTAGGCTTATACCCTGGTTAAGATACTTGCTGATATAATCTCGATAAGAATGAACAAGTAGGGGGTTGGGGGTGGGGCATCCTTGCTTGAGTCCACGACTCGCCTTTAGAAATCTGCCTTAGAGTCGATAAGTGCTGTTGATGGGGCAATCCAAGGCCCATTGATACATATTTTCTCCAGTTTACCATTTCTCGGGAGAAGCTAAATTTGAGGAGAGTTATGAATAAGAACGCCTGGTTCAAACAATCACAGGCCTTTGCCATGTCAAGTTGAACCAGTCTCTCTGTCTCCTTTTTCATTTGGGAGAGATGGCTGAGTGGACAGATTCTTTAAGCTGGAGCGAAGATTTGTATACCGAATAAACGCGACCTATTCCTGCGAGCCCCATACTAAGCTTTCCCTGTCCATGATTCTCTTGATTCTATTTTCAATCCTTTTGGCTGAGATTTGTTTATTACAATAAGATATTGGCCTGAATCTAGATAGTCGGTTAGGACTTAACTCTTTTGGAATTCAAGTGAGGAAAGTACTATTGGCCCCTCATCTGACCAGTTTTCCTGATATTCTCCATGTGAGTTAGCAGATTGGCCTCGATCAGTCGCCAGAATTCTTTCAAAAGATTGGGAACCCGGAGCTGAAGGCCTTTTCCTATTATTCTGTGGTTTTTCAAAAAAAGAATATGCCGCTTAGTTTGCTAGTGGAGTTTGGAGTTCACATTCATCAAGATAGAGTCCTCTGCCTGCCTGCTAGTGTTGCCTTCCTCTGTTAACAGATCCTGGAAGTGTCTCTTAGCTTAGCATAGTCTTTAATCTCAGCTTGGGAGTGGAGAGTGTTACCTTCTTTTTTGATTGAGAAAATGGGCGCCCTCCCCAGTCCCCAGCTCCCTCCTTGATTTTTGTCTGATTCTCTCTTATAATCAATTGAGGCTTTTTAGCTTATAGATAGACTCCACTTCTTTCTCTATACATAGTCTGATCAGAAGTATCTCAGCTTTTGATTTTCTTTTTTATTTCATCTGACTGACACTCTTCTTTTTGTATAACTTCACTGATGTGATTGCTCCTCACCCATACCATCCTTTTGTATTTTGGGAAGACTAAGCTTGTCTTCGATGTCGATCTGGTTTTTCTTCCTGGTTTACAATCTCCCTGCATTCGAGGTTTTTGAGCCAGTTCCGTTGTAATCTGAACAGGATAGGACCAAGGATAGGAGACTGATTAATCCTTCCAAGGGGCGGTGGTCTGATATCGAATTAGGATGCACTTTCAGTTTGACCTTGACAAAAGACAGCGCCTCCTCTCTTAATTACTAGCATACAATCAATTCTCTCCAAAATACGATCTTTAGATTTGTGTTAAAGCAGGGAGTGATTTTTAGGCGTAAAAGAAGGCGAAATTAGAAAGCTTTACGAATGCGTTCGCTCATTCGTTATATTTTCAAGCCCTTCTTATATATTTATTATATTAGCTTATCTTTAGAACATTCTTATAGTGAACTCTATAATAAGGATAGAACGCGCGTTAGTTCTTTCACCCAGTCCAACTAATCAGTATTAGCCCTCGATAGAATAGATAGTTAAGGCGAACCAAATTCTCACTTTTTGAAAACACATAGACAGCTTGGAGAGGAAACCTGCAAGCAAAGGCTGCTTCAAAGCCTTTGCGCAATCTTTCGTTTTTCAGCAGGTCGAGCTAGCTTCAGCTTTCGCTATCACTTCCTTCGTAACCGAAGCCTTGCTATTTTATAACCTTCGCTCTGCTAAGCCTTGCAATTTCATAACCTTTTGTTGCTAAGCAGCAGTAAGCCGTTTCACTTTCATTAAGTAAGTCAGGAAAGCTACAGGCTTAGCTTATGTGAGCTAAGGGAGGGACTTATACCTATAATCTATGCGAACCGTGTGATCTTTGCATAATAAAGCGAGTTCTTTCTCCTTCGGACCCTGCTTTCTTTCTGTGCAGTAGCATTAGCAGTGTAGGGCTGGGTTCTCCCTTCCTTTCATAGTGGTAGTACTACAAAAGGACAGAGCTACAAAAGAGTACACCTAAAGGTAGAGTGACTCCATCTCAGGAATAGGCATCACAAGACAGAGCTGCCTAAAGAGTAGCACCTCTAGACAAAGCTAGACAAGAGTAAACTTGAAGCAAAAGCTAACTAAACCAAGAAGAGAACCTCAAGAAAGAGGAGCTAACCATCTAACATCTAGCTAAAGAGTTGCATAGAAGGAGAGAGCGGACCACAAGATAGAGCACTATAAGCTTCTTCAAAAGGCCTCACAATGATCTTTTTTTTAGAGTTTCCCTGTTTGCATGATAGACAGGCAGCCAATCAGCCAATCCCAGAACAGAAGAAATAATAGCTCACTAAGGCAAGGGGTGTCTTTGATAGGATCACTTTGGTGTCGATTATCAAGTTGTATTCTAGTTTTGAGTTACCTTTTGAGTTCTTGCTTCTTGAAAGTAGCTACCTCCTCTCAAACGAGGTAGTAGCAGTAGTTGTTCTCTCTTACATAGGCAACTCACTCAATATAGAACAAGCTAACTCAACAGATAGAGCTAAAAGTACACTTGAAGAACGAGCTAGCTAAGCAAGGAGTAGCATCTTAACTAACCCCATCTCAATCAAGAGTAGCACCTTTCGCATCTCAAGAGTCTCATCTAGCATCTAATGGTAGAGCCGGACCACAAGATAGAGCGATAAGACAGCGAGTGCGGTCACGAGTAAGTCTCATAATAAAGCTATCACTAGTCTCATAATAAAGCTATCGCTAGTTCCATTGCCTATACTATAGTAAACGGGAATAGTATACAAGTTTCGTTTAGTAGTATAGAGAAAATACAAGAAACAGAAGATTAAAAAAATAAAGAAAAAAACCTACTAGACAATGAATTGAGCCAAGGGCATAAAAAACAATTGGAATGAAAGTTATAAAAGAAATGAGAAATCATAAAGCTAAATTAGAAAAGGCCAACCCACCCACAAACAAAACTGGGTTGAATAAAAATAAAAGAGAACGTTATGGCAAATGAAAAGATCTCTGAGCCTCAACTGCATCAAAAAGGACAATGTAGTATTCCCTCTAAGTTTTTCTATAAATATTTTGTAGCAATGCCTTGTTAAAATCTCAGATATAGTGCTGAGAGAATAAAATACAAGTCAAACTCAAAAAAGAAGAAATGAAAACATAAAAAGTAGTCTTGACAGCACTATACAATTATAAATTATACCATGAAAGAGATGATATTGAATATAAGTTGTCAGAAGAAAAACTAATAAATCTCACTTTGTCACCTACCAGTTCCATAGTTTCTATAGTTTATTTAGAAAGAAAAAAAAATGATGAGCTCATATAAAAGAAAAAATAACAGTTTAATGTTGAAGGGCACTTTAAAGGGAAAGATGAAAACCTCGCTGACATGTAACCAAAAGGGGCATACCAGCTTTAAACGACTCTTAGATGTCTCCAAGGTAGATGGTATAGTGTCAAGACTCCATCTTTGGTTGGGACTCCAGGCCAAAAGGAGGAACATTGGAGGAGCTAAGTGTATCTGCTCAGCGACTGTAGAAGTGCTGTTAGCAAAGTCGGTGGCTCCGGAATCTTGCTTGGTAGTATTGCAGAGTTTTTCTGTGTTGAATCGAGCAATTTAGCCCCCCAAGTAACTGGCAAAATGCCTTCCCAACATCTACTTATATATTTCAGACCCTGCAAAAAGTTCAGAAACTAAAATTAGACTCTACAGTCATCCATTTCCTCCGGTGCAAAAAATACAATCTCCAAAATAAATATTATTCGTTAAGAAAACCACGCGAACCAATTGAGTTAGATTAAATATATGACATGAGAAGAAAGAAATTGGAGTACTTACAGTATCACCTTGAGGACTCCATAATGTTATAGGAACACCAAGCATGGAAAGCATTGAACTGGTCGAAGAATTTGACAAAGACTTAGCATGAACATAGTACCCACCTTCTGATAGAAAACTGATATTTGGATTGTCATGATTTGAACCAAAAAGAAAAAGAAATGATAATCTCCATAGGAAAAAAATGAACAAATAATAATAGCATCACATGAGGGAATTAATTCTAATAGCTAAAGAGAGTAAAATATGCAAATTAAGATGCTAGAATGCGTAATATTCTACGCCTATCACACCCCCAAACTTACATATTGGTAGTCTCTTAGCAATAGAACAAAATAAAACCACAATAAAAGAAATTAACTAAGCACTAACTAAACTACCCAACTCCTCTTTCGTGGGAGAAACGATTGCATTTAGCATATACAACAAGCCTTTGAACCCCTAGGATACCCCTAGTGGAGGAGTTATAGTCTCGTGAGGGTTTCTAGAAATGCTACCCACAAACATTCAAAATTTATGTTTAAAGATTAATCAAGAAGAGGACTACAATATCTAGTTACAAGACTTGCATTCAAGAATACTTTCAAATCTTTAAATTCCATAATTCAAAGCAATGGTCCCCATGCACAATTTACATCAACACATCGCAAAGCAACCAACTCTAGCTCCCTCGTGAAAAGTGAACTAACAGTCCTCTCATATGGCATAACTCAGCTCCGAATATATTAAGTCACATATCCCTTCAACTTACTAGCTCCCCTTATTGAATTCATACTCAAAAACATGAATACAAGACTTCTTTTTTGCTTCTTTTTTTTTTCTCATTGATTTATTGGTTGTACAATGTCTTGGTCCATTAAGCTTTTTGGAAGATCCATGTAGCAAGCTTTCAGTCAGTGACTCCCAAACCAGATGGCTTTAGGGCACTAGGTTTTAAGACACCCCAATGAACCTAATAACTCGAATCAACCAGGCTACAAACCAAGACAACCAATGCTCATCTTTTCTCATCCTTTCACTTTTGACGCAACACTCCGTGCTTCCTGAGGCATAGAGGCCCGGTTACTTATGAAAAGGATCAAATTGATTTGCTATTCATCACATATTTTTTAATTTTTTTTTTTTTAAGTCAAGTAAAACACATGAATACAAGACTTTTTTTTTTCTTCTTTTTTTCATTGATTTATTGGTTGTGCAATATCTTGATCCATTAAGCTTTCTGGAAGATCCATGTATCAAGCTTTCAGTCAGTGACTCCCAAACCAGATGGCTTTAGGGCATTAGGTTTTAAGACACCCCGATGAACCTAATAACTCGAATCAACCAGGTTACAAACCAAGACAACCAATGCTCATCTTTTCTCACCCTTTCACTTTTGACGGGAACACTCCGTGCTTCCTGAGGCATAGAGGCCCGGTTACTCATGAAAATGATCAAATTGATTTGCTATTCATCAAATATATATATATATTTTTTTTCGTTACTTTTTTTTTAAGTCAAGTAAAACACATCATCGGTATTCCTTCTCAAGGGATACTAATTACTATCAAGCATATGTAACCCAATAACTCAGAGCCAAAGTTTATACCCTACAAGATTATGCTATTGTGTCCGTGCATGAGAGGAAACTAAAACCAATCACCCCAAGACATGTCAATGCAAACAATGATTAAAACCACAAAATTTAAATCACAGTCTCTAAAAATTTAAAACATACCCAAAAAGTGCAAGTCAAGCACCTACATAAAGTATTAAACCATTGATTAACGTAAAAACATCCTAACTAAAAATAAAACAAAAGAAAATAATAAAACAAGTATAAAAAGAATACAACCAAAAATTCCTAGAAACAAGACAGACTTCATAAAAATTTCTCCCCATTTCACCCTTCATCAATTAAGCACATCAAAAGGCTTGGGGAGGTGGGTTAGGAGACATCCTAAGGACCACAACTTTCCCTTTATGGCATCTTGAAAATTATATTTGTAGGCATGAAAATGCTATCCAAATGGACACACTATCCACATTATTTTATCAAGCAAAAGTAGCAGGAATATTTAGAACACATGAAGAAATATTATCCAAGTTATTTTATTAAGCAAACATGGAACTTGAAGCAATAATATTAAAAATTATGCAGAAAGTAAATGCTTAAGAGAAAGTTGTGGGACTTCCTCCTTCTATCAAAACTTGATTTGAGTTGGGGGGGGGGGGGGGGGGGGACAAATTCCCACTTGCTTTGTCTTGTGAATTGGAATAGAAATCTGACTGATGTAGCCAAGAGTGGCAATGGGATCATCTTCTTCGAAAACAAGAAGAAAGAAAAATACCACAAATCAGTAAGCAAAAAATAATGGGCAAGTATAAAAAGGAAAATCACATCAATTTATAATATTTACTCCCAAAAGAAAAGTTCAATTCAAAGCAAAACCAATTAGACAAATTTGAGAAGAGTGCACAAAAAATGCAATTAGAAAGAAAGTCACATACACAGAGAGAGGGAGGTAGCCATTTTAGAAATTCGAGTGAGTTTTTAAGCTCGCCCTCATTACTTGACCACGCAACCTTAGCACGTTAACTTCCAGATAGTATTAAATGTTAAGCACGATTTACACTATAACAAATGATGATTTTGTTAAGGGTTAAGAAGGTATTCTTTGCATTAGTACCTTAACAATTTTGCAATTCCCTTGCTCAGGATTAGTGAGTGTTTAATGTTCATTAATCCACTAATCTTTAGGGATATATCACAAATGGGCAATCAATAATCGTCTAAAAAGAGCAGTAAATCTACATAGATATTTTTTAAAAAAACTATTAAATCCACATTTGAAAGATACAATCAACACAAAGGAAAGTACAATCAACTTGCACTGAGATAACATAGTCAAAAAATTAAGAACTAATATAAAAACAAATTAAATAGTCATATTAGTTTCAATCTCATTTCTCTTAGTTGTTCCTTCCTCTCTAGTATTATGCTATTAGTGTTGAGAATAGAGATGTTACATCATTAAACTTATAACAAGAATTATCGAATTTCTTGGCTTCTAAAGACATTTACATCTAAAAAAACTATTCAGACTATTAATTGTTCCAGTACCATTAAACCTTCAAGCCCAAATTGTTTCAATAATTCCGAGTTGTCCAAAATTTACTCTAAGAATTGTGGAGTGCTCTAAGAGTAGTTTGATATCATTTGTACTAAATTCATTCTCTTTCTTCTTTCATTAATTTGTCACTTTGTAAGAGGGAAAAGATGAGGGATGAAACAAGTTTCCATTATTTGGTAGAAGAGAGAGGAAAAGGAGGAGGATGAGAGAAGGGGTGAGACATCCCTCTGGGCCCACCATTTTACTTCCATCCAAAAATGGGTGGAGTAGCAGAGAGAAATTTGAATATTTGTTAGATGAAAGTGAAAGGACTTTAGTATCCTCATTCAAATATGATAATTTATATTTTTAGGGGTATATTATTAAAATAATAATAGAATTCATTTCCTTCCCGTCCACCCAACCAAACAAAATGAGTGACGGACACCATCCCTTCCCTAGGGAT
Source organism: Cornus controversa (assembly GCA_026545225.1). Lineage (NCBI taxonomy): Eukaryota > Viridiplantae > Streptophyta > Magnoliopsida > Cornales > Cornaceae > Cornus > Cornus controversa. The sequence continues at coordinate 13,607,120 of CM048853.1, read as the reverse complement.
GCCTCATCAATCCCTCCCTTCCATCCATTATTCCATCCCTCTTACCAAACGAAGCATAAAAGTAGTTTCTTCTAGAGTCTTTCAAAAATTAGTTTGTTCTCTCTCCTCGAATGTAAATTTATTAATGCTGAGATAACAAAGTCAAAAAATTAAGAACTAATATAAAAACAAATTAAATAGTCATATTAGTTTCAATTAAAATGCTCATCCTTTCTCATAATAAAGTAAAGAAATTCTCACACACTTTTTTGCACCATGCTTTAGGTAGCATTTGGGTGAGCTTTCTAACATTAAAATTTCTTCAGTAGGAATGCTTTTATAAGAAAAACCTCATTAAAAGAAACTTAAAAGGGCAGAGATGTTTGGTGAATGTATTCATTTAAAAGTTCTTCAAGTATTAGAATAGCTTTCAGTCGACAGAGTTACGATCAGAATAGCTTTTAGTTTACAAAGTTACGCTTTATCCACAATACTAAAATATGTAACATTTGATACAAATAACTCTAATTACAAGCTTTATCCACAATACTAAAATATATGTTACATTTGATACAAATAACTTTAATTACAAGCTTGTTGCAAATGATTTAATTTTTTGTTGATAATCCACACATAAAATAAAAATAAATGAGGATAATGGATGAGTTAGCAAAATGTAAATCACATATATTATTATCACGAGGTATTATAGCAAGGGTGTAGGATTCACCCCCCAAAAAATGGAACAATTCATCATCCCTTTCTAAAATAATACAACTTGACTCTCCATCCTTCTCTGTCTTGTGTTACCGTCCCTCTCTAAAGACCCAACAAAAAGAGAGAAGGGGATGTAAAAATGCCTAACCAATAAAGAACAAAACCTGCTGAATGTGAAAATTTTCCATTAAAATTCTTAATGTCTTTACTCTTTTCTTTGCTAAGTGAGACCATAATCAATAGTTCACATCATCCAATACATTGAAATAGATTAATTTATATTAATTATTTTCTAATGATATGCCCACAGCACAAAAGCTCTCACAAGCCAACATACAACTTTCTCTGGTCACCCAAAATAGCATGCCCTAATACCAAATGGTTTACATATCTACTGTCATGTTGCAAGCATAATCAATGGATGCTTTCTGAGACAAGGCAATCATTTTTGAAGAAGTGGGCAATAAGTGCAAGAGTATAGGATAAGAGAGCAAAATTCTGGAAATTTTTGTGGGTAAGATAGAGAGAAATAGTTTTTTTTTTTTTTTTTATAAATAAAGATTCATTAGAAAGCGCCAAACGGGGGATGCATCGCAAAACAACATCAACGAAAGCTTAAGCTATTTACAAAAGAAAGAAGGGACTCTGAATTGTTACAAAAGTAACCCTCCGACCAAAAGAATAAAGAGCTAAGAATGGGTATCTAAATGCTTCCCAGGGATGCTCTTTATCTTCAAAAGATCTCTTGTTCCTCTCACTCCATAAGGCCCACCATAAGCAATAAGGGGCAACCCTCCAAGAATGTCTAACATCATGTCGCACTCGAGAACCATCCCGAACAGAATATCCCAAACCAGTCGTCCGCCATCAAGATGATAGCACTGAGCTACCATTGCCTGTCTATCTACTTCTAGTCTGACAAGTCTCGAGAAGGAACCCTCCAACGGTCACTCACCACACCAATGATCAGTCCAGAAACTCACAAATTTGCCATCCCTAACCCTAAATCGGATGTGTTCGGAGAACTCATTCCAACCCTTCGCTATGTACCTCCATAACCCAACCCTAACTGGAGTTATTTGAGGCTTATTATCTGCCTCCAAACCTTGTCTCTCTCCGTCCCTAACCGCCAAAGCCACTTTTCCAATAACGCTTTATTGAAGAAGTTCAGCTTCTGCACCCCAAGCCCTCTTTTCTGAATAGGACGACAAATCTGCTCCCATCTTACAAGATGATATTTGGGCTCGTCCCCCAGACCACCCCATAGGAAATTCCCCTTAAGCCTTTCCAACCTCCTTAAAAAAGAAGTCAGTAGTAGGAATAAAGACATGAAGTAGGTAGGAAGGCTCGAAAGCGTGCTCTTCATCAAAATAAGTCTACCCCCTTTCAAAAGATACGGTTTCTTCCACCCCGCTAACCGCCTCTCGAATCGCTGTACAACAGGATCCCACAAAGAGGCTCTCTGCGCCTTCACACCTAACAGGAGACCCAAGTAAGTCAAAGGAAAGGATCCCACTTTACAACGTAAAATATCTGCCATATGATCAATCCCTTCCACATCCCCCACAAGAGCAATCTCATTCTTTCTGAAATTCACCTTCAAACCCGAGACAGCCTGAAAACACCAGTACTCCTCTCAGGTATCTCAATTGCCTCCGCTTTGCGTTGCAAAACACAATAGTGTCATATGCAAATAGCAAATGCGAGACCTCTACTTGGCAAACTAGATTCCTTCCCACCTTAAAGCCTCTATAGAACCCCAGGTCACAAGCTCTCTTCATCAGTATGCTAAAGGCCTCCATCACAATAATGAATAAAGAAGGGGATAATGGGTCCCCCTACCTCAAACCTCTCGAGCTACCAAAGAAACCAGACAGGACGCCATTAACCATCACCGAAAACTTCACTTTGGAGATACAAAAACTGATCCAACCCCTCCATTTCTCCCCAAAACCCATCCTCTCAAGAAGATAAATCAAGAAGTCCCAGCTCGCATGATCATATGCTTTCTCCACATCGAGCTTACAAACCACCCCCGGATCTCCATCACAGATTCGAGCATCCACACACTCACTTGCAACCAAAACTGAGTCCAGAATCTGACAACCTCCTACAAAGGCATTTTGAGATTCGGAAATAATTCCCTCCATTACTTCCTTCAACCTGATCGCTAAGATTTTTGCAATAATCTTGTAAATACTTTCCACCAGACTTATGGGTCTAAAATCTCGAATGTCATCTGCCCCTCCCTTCTTTGGAATCAAAGCAATGAAGGTGGTATTCATGGACTTCTCAAATTTTCCATTCGCATAGAAAGTATGGATAGTTGCCAACACCTCCCTCTTCACCACCTCCCAATTGTGATGGAAGAAAGCCATAGAGAAACCATCTGAACCAGGGGCTTTATCACCCTGGCAACTCTGAAGAGCAAAAGTCACCTCCTCCTCCTTAAAAGGCCTCTCCAAGTGATCCCTATCCTCTGCCGAAATCATAGCGAACTCCAAGCCCCCTAGAAGAGGCCTCCATTCTAAAGTCTCCCTATACAATCGCTAAAAAAATGATGTCACACCTCTCGCCACCTCCTCCTCTGTATTCAGAACAGCTCCATCCACTTTAATTTTTCCTATATGATTGCCCCTCATGCGAGCATTTGCCATCCTATGAAAGAATCTCGTATTTCTGTCTCCCTCTTTTAACCACAAAGTCCGGGACTTTTGCCTCCACGAAATCTCTTCCAAAACAACAATCTCCTCAAATTTAGTCTTGTAGTCCTCCCTTTTCAATCTTTCCTCCTCCCCCAAACCCTCCAAGCTCTCCTTTGTATCCAATTCTGCTATTTCTCCCACAATCATATTCTTTCTCCACTCAATGTTACCAAAGGACTCCTTATTCCACTTCTTTAGGTCCTCCTTCAATTTGCGTAATTTCCCTACAAGGACAAAACTGGGAGTGCCCAAAATCTCATAACCCGTCCACCATCGTTTCACCATCTCCTTAAAACCTTCCGCCCGAAGCCACATATTTTCGAATTTGGAAGGTGTTTTCCTCCTTCTCAATCCCCCACAATCAAGCACCAGCAGAACATGATCAGACGTTACTCTTGCCAGCGCCACCTAAGTCACGTCCGGGAATCTCTCCTCCCAATCACTCGAGATCAAGAACCGATCCAAACGAGAGAAAGTCGGAACCTCTCTAACACTGGACCAAGTAAATCGAGCCCCCTCCAATGGTAAATCAATCAATTCCTCGCCATCTATAAACTCCGAGAAGGAGGTCATAGCCGCCGTCCATCACCCCCCGAATACCTCTCGTCCGGGGATCTAACAACATTAAAATCTCCCACCACACACCACAGAACCCCCCATCGCCTTTGAACATTGGACAACTTTTCCCACAGAGCGCCCCTCTCTGCATCCTCCACCAGACCATACACTCCAGAGAAAATCCATTCGGCTCCATCCTCTTCCAACTTGAATAAGCAAGAGATTGAAAATCTCCCTTTCCACACATCCACTCTAGACATCCATCTCTTATCCCAAAGCACCAAAATGCCTCTTGCCACCCCTGCTGCATCAAGCGCTTCCCACTCTAAGAACCGCCCACTACAAACACTTCTCACCATCTCCTTAGAGACATTGCTCAGTTTGGTTTCTTGAAGGCAAACCACTTGAGCCCCCCACTTGCGTAAAACCAACTTCACCACCTTCCTCTTGCGGATCATTAAAACCCCGGACATTCCATGAAACTATGTGCATCATCATAGACAAATAAAGGCTTTCTCCTCCTCCCCCCTTGACTCCTACCCCTCTCTGACCCACTTCTCCCTTCATAGGAGATAAGATTACGGAGCTCCCTTTCCCCCTTCCAAGAAGAGCTCTTTTTTTAAACAGTAAACTTCTGTTTTCCTTCAATAGCTCCATATATTCCCATGGTCCTCTCATTCTCTCCAGCATATGTCACACCCAAACTCTGACCCATCTCCTCCACGTTATTTCTTAACCAACTCTCTACTTTCTCTGAATGGAGAGAATAAGTTCTACTCTTTCACTGGCTACTATCTTACTAAAGAGTCGTCCTCTCTTTGCTACCCTCTCGTCACTCGCTTCCTTTCGAGAAGACGAAGAGGATGACACTGGGGATCGTTCTTACTTAAAAAAATTCCCATAGCTTGAGCCGGTAACTCCAAAATCGAGGATTAACAGTTCGACATCCCTCAAGTCCCCCTCCTTCATTAGGTCCCATGGCTGCCAAAGGGTGTGTTAGACCCAAACCTTCCCCTTCCTCTGCATCCTGGGTCATAATGGCATGGTTGATGTCAAACGGATCAACAGGAAGGCCCCCCTCAGCCTCATTCCCTCCGTTCCCCCAGTCAGGAGAACTCCCAATTCCTTTTTTTGATTCAACTGTATCTGTTGAACAGAAATCATTCTGAAGCTCACCTAAATCCACCCCACCGTGCATTTTCGTTTCACTTAACAAAGCTATTGCGCAGCTTCTTTCTGAAGGCTCAATTGGATTCCTTTCCCAACACACAAAATAATCCCTTCATACAACCTGTCCGACTTGATTGATAGTCTGTGTGGAGCATTATTCCTCAACCTGACTTCTCCCCCCACTTTCTCAGCTGCCAGAAGCTTGTTTGCCACAGTAATTGGGGCAGCACCATCCCAGTCCTTTCTCCATTGATCATCCAGTCATCAGTGAGGTCTCTTCCCAATCTCCCTTTAGAAAAAGGAGGAGGAGAAGAAGAGAAAATAGAGCAAGCAGAGACAGGGGCCAACCACCTGTGCTCCATCCTGTCCTGCGTCACTCTTCTGTTCTTGTTCCAATTTCGATTTCATGACCCATTCCTATTTTTCTTTCTCGACCATCTCTTCCCCTTGAGAGAATTTTTAGGGAATGATTGAAGCCCCAACGCCACTGTGTTCCGATGCAACTGGACTGAGCACCTATGTCTCGTATGATTCCAGAAAATCTATTCTTCCTACCACAACTGTGCTTCTTCACCGACTGTGGCCAGACCACCCCGTCCTCATCAGCTTCCTTGTTTCTCCTCTCCAGCACCACCACATCGTTAGCTAAGCTGATGTTCTGTTCTACCACCATCATAACTCTGTGAGATGCGCTGAAGGATATTTGGGGCTCTACGATGAGGACGATCAATGTGCGATTGTTTTGATCTTTGTTTCTGTCAAGTATTCTCATATTGCTTAGGCCTAACTTTTGTGAGCCCAGATGGCTTCAACAGGTTTTTCCTCACATTGGGCTTACAGAATCTATGTTTTTCCTTCTGGTTACATGAGCCCAACTGAAGACCAACCCCAACTTCCTTTACTGGACTTAAAAGAGGCCCAAATTGATTAAAAACAGAAGGCCCATCAGATTTTGAGTTCAAATATGATCTTCTGCTATCACGTGAGTCCTTAAATGCGTGGCCCAACCCCGTCACGCCATGTCACCCTCCAACTGTCTCTCCCACTATTGGCCACTAGTGACCCACATGCCCCTCTGTTGTTCGCCTCAAAGCCACAAGTTTCGAGCGCGTGCTCGTCCTCTCGTCCCTGTCCTCTTGCCATTCCCACTCTCTGGCATTCCGTTCTCCGATCAGTCCTATCAAAGCCACCATATTAGATTATAAATAGATTTATATATGTTTTCAATGTAATTTACATATGTAAGGACTTGTTTAAAGGTCCGGAGAGTTTTCTAAGCCATTTGGCTCAATTTGAAATTTTTGGATCGGTGGGGCCCAGAAAACTCGAAATTTTTCCAAAAAATTTTCTTTTTTATTTTAGACCAAATAGAATGTTAGAAGAGATGTAGAATTGATTTCGAGTCCATAGCTCGCTTTCGAATTCGAAAACAGAGGTCGGGAAGTACGTTAAGTGAATTAGGAACGTTTTGGTCATTTTACGCCCTAGGGCTTATAAATATTAGATTTTAGATATCTCCAGCCATTTCTTTCTTCCTAACCATTCGTGAACTTCTGTTCTCTCTTCTCTCTTCATTTTTCTTCCTTCTCTCTAAGTTTTGGAGGCTTTAGGGTGAGATTTGAAAGGTGACGGTGAAGGGAAGTTTGTTCTACATGGCAAAGGCGTCATTTGAACAGAACAAAGATAGGTTTGGGTGACTTTTGAGTTGCTGAATTTGAGGGGTTGTTAGAGATTTAATCTCTTAAGGTAGGAGGTGTGTGTTGTGTCTTTCAATTCAAACTTGATTTCATATTATATGCATAAAATGTTAGGTTTTCATATTATTGTTGAAAATATGAGAAATTATGTTATTTTTTTTCTTTTCTTTGATGAAAATGACGAATTGTGATGTAGAATGCCTAGAATGCATGCCTTGTGATTATAGGCCATATGTGATAAATGTTTGGCATATACGAGGTTATGTGGAATTTCTAGTGATGTGGTGTTATGCGTTAAGCTTAGGGCTTAATGTGAATTGTTTTGAAATAAATGGATTTTGTATATGTCATTAACGGTTCATTGCATGACATGCTAGAAATTGATCCTAGGACATGAAATGGGTGTTTATGCATCGAGGACTTGCGTATGTATATGCTAAACGTGACATGTTTGGGGTGTATGGAATGACATTTCGGAAAGGACTCATGTATAAAGTAGAGATCATCCGAGGTTGAAAGACCTCAAACCTGCGCAAGAGGATTGGTTATCGGTGGGTTAGTAGCCCAAAAATAATCATGGACATGGGGTATGAGGCTTCAGCACGTATCCGGTTTGTGTGTGTGAGTGTGAACACAATTCCAAGAGCAATGTGATTTTGTGTTGGACTCTATGTTCGAATTACTTTGTTTTTGTCATATGTTCTAAGTATAATAAAGTTGTGCATTAATGTATGGAAACTAGATTGAGCCTTATGAATTGTCATGTATATTGACGTGTATGCCATATGAATGAATCAATTGTGGTGTTGACTAGAATGCTAGGGAGCATGACACGTAGCTATACTATGCATTTTGATTGATTTATGTACTAATATAAAATGTGAGGACTTGAGTGAATTACACAACATATGACCATGAGCCGTTGATTTTGCTCACCCCCCTACATTAACAATTTCAGAAAATGGCACGGAGGTGACGGAAGGTAGCCAACCATGAGTTGGATTTAGAGTTTAGAAGAACTCCTTTTGGTTATTTTGTGTTATGCACATCCGAGATGTGAACATAGTGCATTTAGACATGTATAATGAGACTTTTATTTTGAGATATTGTATATAAGCATCTGTGCCTCGAGTGTTGGTTTTGGACAAGAATAATTATGTATAAATGGAGTATTTATTCACTTGATGAGTATTCTATGTGTTAGTTGATATTTATATATGTTAAGGTTGTGTTGTGATATATGTTAGGATGTGAGGTTTCCCTTGAGTTTTTGTACTGTTCTGGGTATGGGAATTCGGGGTGTGACAGATATGGTTTTTAATTATATATAAATAAAAAGGTAGCATAAGTAACTTGTAGTAAATTATAGGAGCACTATTGTGATTTAAAATTTATCAAGTGTACCGTCCAAAACTCCGAGAAGCTGATCTGAAAGCTAATTCTTAAAGATTCCAGTAAACGGACTTTGGGACACCGGAGCTTCTGGAAGAGACCATTTGAAAAAGTTCACCAAAGACTCACATTTGTTTGAGAAGGACTTTTAAGGCTTACAAGACCTTCTAAAACCTCCTAGAAGATCCCCCAAAGAACCTTATTTCTTTCATAATTAAAAGAAGGCACTACTCATACAATTTCTGCACTATCCAGGTGATTTTTCTATGAAAAGAGTCTCTCTCTCTCTCTCTCATTTTTTTTTTTCTAATCATATTTATTTATTTATTTGGGAGAGTTTGGCGGTGAATTGGATATGTGTATTGTTTCATTTATTTTCTCTTGGTGGGAGGGGGGTTGCGGAGAATTAGTTTGCCACCCTCAGCCTACTAACCCTCCCTTTCTGGATGCCTACTGAAATCAGGAAAGCAACATGAAGAAGATGGCATCACTAACATAAACACATCCATTTAGAAAAAAAAAAATAGGTCACGCCATAGCATGCTGCAGCTTTCTTGTCAGAAGAGATTGGCCTTAAAAGTACAAAAAACATTAATAATAGTAGTAATAATAATTATAATGATTTGAAGAATTGTTTGATAAATAGCAATAAGAGGTTAACTAAATATATAACATGAATCAGTGTCACACCTGAATACTATCAACGGCAGTGAGAGGTAGTAACTGAGTGATGCATTTGCTCCTAATGGCTCCCAGCAATGGGGACTTTCCTCCTCATCTTTGGCATCAAGTTCCACAGCATCAGGAGACTGAGGTGGCATTAAATCAAGAAAAGAAAAAAACACCATGTAACTTCAAACTTCATCCCAGAAAGAGGCTTATATAGATAATATGTTTTACACTCCAGGCATGAGCAAGGATACAAAATCTAACAAGGTACAGAGGTACCACATTTTTATAAATAGAGCCACTCAAGCACACAAAAACAATAGAGAATGCACCTTGAAAGGCTATTTTTCTTTATTAAATAGAAACAAGATTAATAGAGAAGGAAAATAAATTCAGTGAGAGAATGATTCACAAGAAAACTCGCCATTAAAGTAACACGTTTAGTATCATGATGATAGGAGACAAGTAGATTTACTCGAGGAGATAGAAGATAAAATTATAACATTCTCAATCAATGAACTTCGAAGGGGAAAAAAAACAATTCCAAGTGAGATCAGAGAGGGAAGGAGTATAAGCATCTGCAGTGGTGCATTTTAGCTCTCTAAATAACCATACAGACATGCAAATGACAACATGCGCATCAAATTGTGAAACTCATTATAGATTTTCCTCGGTTACATAACTGGATTTTCTAACACATTGATACTTTCTTAAGATGACTGGATGTGGAAGTGATTCATTCTGTCCAAGAAACCAACACTTAAATTGCCCAGACATTCTTAAGACAACGACAAAAAGTGTTTCAATTAACAAGATGTTTTTTCCCTGTCATTTATAGATCAGACCCAACAAAAATCCCTTTATAACCTTTCTAAGCTACTAGCCATGCTAATGGTCTATAAAGAAAAGAAGGTATAAAAAAAAAATCAAAGAAGAACAATTCCCACCACGACAGTCTTGACAGAAGTGCTCATTCCACCCAGCTATCCACTTGCAAATGTCTTTACCCATTTTAATTCCATTCTCTTATAGTACACCTACGCTAAAATAAAGTATCTATCTGATGTCCTGCAATAAGAAAAATTTAAGCAATACAATATCTACTGGCCTAGGTTTGCAAAATTTGATAACACCATGTACAATATGAATATTATATTGTAGAGGGGAAAAAAAATCTAGATGAACTTTGAGAAAACTAGGAATCTGTTCTAGTATGCTTTTCTCACTGGAAAGCCATGAAAAATTACAGAAATTTTGCATGGAGATCAATACATGTAACTATTATTAGTAACTACATGAAAGTTACTTGCACGAGGAGTAAATAAAAACAATATTTGTTAGAAGATTACAAGGTACCAAACTGAAATTAATCATATAATGTAGAATTTCAAAACCGTAATACCTTGGATGGAGAAGATGGCACCAAAACCTCTGAAGCATTGCTTTTAGATTTAGAGGTAAAACTTCTGACAAAGAGGTTGTCCATCATATTTCCCATAATTCTTTGACCTATTGTTTGATTCCGTTGAAGACCTCCAGCTTCAGCAGGTTTCTGAAATCTTCCAGAAGGTGATGGTAGGCCTACAGAAAAAAGAGATTTTAGGTTTGCTATTTAATGAATTGCTTAAAAAGCAACTCGTACAGTTTCTCAGTTATTAGGATTACTCCATACAGCATTCATATTTACAAGTACTGATCTAAAAGATTCTAACCTTCAGAGCCCTCTAAATCCACTGCCAGCCCCATTAATTGATTGTGATCACCAGTATTAGGGGATGCCAAAGCACAAGTGTTCCCATTGTCACTGACCCTACGCTGATGATTATCGAGTGACTCATTGTCAACAGGCTTTATGTGAGTTGCGCGGTGCGGAAGCAGTTTAGTTAATTTAGAGTGAGATGCTAATCCTTAGACCTAGAGGGGGGTGAATAGGTCATCTTGCCCAATTTTTATGATTGATTAATTACCCACAATTATTATCAATTAAGCATCCAAACCAATCACAAAATAAATAAAGCAAGTAAGGAAAAGTTAGAGATGACACCAGGAATTTTACGTGGAAACCCAAGATGGGAAAAACCACGGGGGTGAGGCAGAAACCCCAGAGAAACCAATCCACTATCTCGAAGCAAAGTACACCAGACTTTGTCCCAGACTCACACCCACTCCACTCTGACAAGAACTTGATGCGAAACACCTCAGGCTTACAATTGCGACAACACGTCCAACTGCTGCAGACTCCCGGCTAACGTCACAATTCTTTCAGAAGGGTTGCTGAAAGAACACAAATACTCCGTAAGTATTTTGTTCCCTTCGTAGTGATCGTTTCTCTTCCTCTTCAGATAAAATCTTGTAGTTTGAAGGAACCACCTCTGCTGCTCTTGATCAACCTTTGTAGACTGATGATGTCTTGAAGATTCCGTTGATCAGATGAAGAAGAACATCACAACTTAAACACTCCGTGTGTGTGTGCTCTCAAAAATAAAAATCAATGAAGATTTTCTCTCATAAATTCCTCTTTTAGCTCTCAAAAATATATTCCTGGTTCTGAATATTAAATCATTGAGTTCCTCATCTCTCTCTTTTTGATTGAAGCATAAAGAGGTATTTATAAGGTTTAGAATCCTTAGTCTACTTGGAAAACAAGTTTAAAACACCTAAGGAAAGTTTTAGAGAAGTTTTGGTTGACTAGGAAATCAATTCGGATCAAAAAGGAAATTTTCGCGCATGTCAGCCAAGTCGGACCGGTCCTAAAAATTGGGGACGGGTGGGACTTTTCAGACATGTACAAAATCAAAAGTCCCGAGATAAGTTGGACCGGTCCTCATTTTTGGGGACCGGTGGGACTTAGCAAAAACTCAATTTTAACTTTTAAAGCATATTTTCCAAGTCCTAAGCCCACCAAACTTCAAAACATAGTGTCCTCACTCACATACCTGTTATAAGTGATGTCCTCATCAAATCCACGGTATCGAGACACCTTCCGTTCAGCTCCGAAGATCGAGACACAAGATCAAACAAAAATTACAACTCGATCAACAAGTTTTGACACCGAAATTTGCCAATTACAATTATATATCTCACAATCTCCCCCTTTGGCAATTTCGTGACAAAACCAACCTAGACAATATGTAATCTACCCCGTAGCAGAAAAGATAAATTACAATGTTGTCAAAAATAAAAACATATCTGAACCAAACTGAGCATTCACTTTGATCTTGAGCTTGTGGCAAATATGAAGAACACCTATATTCAGCAAATATGATGAACCACGATAATCTGCAAAACACCACTCAAAGATACCTTCGTAAAAGCTTAATAAAGATAAATAAGCATAACCATAAGCAAGAATAAAACAAAACATGTAATGCCAATGCTATGTAATGCTCTCTCTCAAACAATTTATCTCCCCCTTAATGATAAATGACTAGACAACTCTCCCCCTGAAAGTCACAAAGTCTCTCCAATAAATTTCCCAAATCTCTCCCCCTTTTTGTCACAAATTGACAAGGGACTCAAAAGAAATAAAAAAAAATAATAAGGAGGAAGCAAGCAAGCATATAGAACTTGTATATGTAAACAATAGAAAATATTGACTCCACAAGACTATATGAACACAACAAACTAAAACCAAAGCTTAATCACTTAGTTTCACACACTTAGTAAGTGTAGTAAAATCACCATAAATTTCCATAAGCCAAAATATTTCTTTTGCCAATTGTTCAGATTTTCAGACAATATTTCAATGACATTACACTCACTCAGAAATCAAACAATCAACATGTGCACAGACTTTTAATTTTTCTTTTATTGTTCCTCGCACATACATATTCGGTGGCTTTCACTCTTACGGGTAGCCAGCTATTTCCTCAAAACAACTCTTTTCAAAAGATATCTCATTGGAGATTTATGTTGTAATGGTAGCTTCGAACAAATCCCGAAGGTAGCCTTTTCCATAAGAATATGCTCAACAGCAATTTTTCATTTTTTTTTTATTCTTTTCTTTTCCAGCTGTTGATATTATTTTTTTTCACTCATCACTCTTTTTGATCTTTAGCACAATATTTGAACATTCAATTCCCAAGATAATGCTCTATCACGTCAACACTATCTTCGACCAAAACAATGACATAAAAATAATCCAGTAAATGTACTCATCATGATTCATCTACTAAACAAAATAAGTAAGCAAAACCAAATTTTCAACTCTTAGCCATAGTATGTTATACACATGTAATCTATGTGTCACTAATTTCCTTGTGTTCAAACATACTCATTCTAACAGGGTTTGCTTAACTTCTAAAAAAAATAAACATAAAAATAAACCTAAAACTACAAGGTTCAATGCATAATCTAGACTCATAAGATGAATATGAAGTTCCTTTCTAGATTATGTCAATGCTATGCAATCTAATCAAGACAACAAATGCCTATAGATTTCCTAAGGCGATGAAACCTAGAAGCATCTAAAGGCTTTGTGAGAATGTCGGACAAATTATTATCAGTATGCACTTTCTCCAAAGACACGACATTTTGTTCAACTAATTCCCGAATAAAATGATGTCGAATGTCAATGTGTTTTGTCCTAGAATGCAAAACTGGATTCTTTGAGATATTAATTGTACTATTGTTATCACAAAAGATAGACATTGTACCTTGTTCAATTCCATAATCCAGTAGTATCTGCTTCATCCAAAGTAGTTGTGTGCAACAACTTCCAGCAGCAATATATTCAGCTTCACATGATGATAAGGAAACACAATTTTGCTTCTTGCTGTACCATGAAACAAGATTAGTACCAACATAGAAACAACCACCTGAAGTACTTTTCCTATCATCCTTGTTACCAGCCCAATCAGCATCAGTGTAACCTGCAATCTCAGAATTAGACTCCATAGAAAAACGTAATCCATAATTCAAAGAGCTATTGACATATCGAATAATGCGCTTGACTGCAATGAGATGTTGTTCTCTAGGATCAGCTTGATACCTAGCACATACTCCTACACTAAATGCAATATCAGGCCTACTTGCTGTTAAATACAACAGGCTGCCAATCATACTCCTATATAATGAAGGATCAACTCTCTTAGAATCAGAGTTCTTTTCCAACTTGGAAGAAGTACTCATAGGAGTTTGCACATGTTTGGAACCTTCCAAACCAAATTTCTTGACTAACTCCTTTGCATACTTAGTTTGAGATATAAAAATTCCATCATCAAATTGCTTCACCTGGAGTCCAAGAAAAAATGTTAGTTCACCAACCATGCTCATCTCAAAAGTATTACCCATATCTTTAGCAAATTCATGAACAAGGTTATCAAAAGTAGAACCAACAACAATATCATCCACATAGATTTGAGCAACAAGCAAATTTTTCCCTTTCCTGATTATGAACAAAGTTTTATCAGCTCCCCCTCTCCTAAAGACCTTATGTAACAAATAAGAAGTCAATTTTTCATACCATGCTCTAGGAGCTTGTTTCAAACCATAAAGAGCCTTTTTCAAATGAAAAACATGATCAGGATTATGAGGATCAACAAAACCTTTAGGTTGAGCTACATACACTTCTTCTTGCAAAATACCATTTAGAAAAGCACTTTTAACATCCATTTGAAACAATTTAAACTTAAAGTGACATGCAAGAGCAAGAAGAAGACGAATAGACTCAAGTTTAGCAACTGGTGCAAAAGTTTCATCAAAATCAATTCCTTCAACTTGAGTATATCCTTGTGCAACTAACCTGGCTTTATTTCTCATTACAAGCCCATTCTCATCAAGTTTATTTTTAAAAATCCATTTAGTTCCTATGATGTTCATATCCTTAGGTTGAGGCACTAACTCCCAAACATCATTTTTCACAAATTGATTCAACTCTTCTTGCATTGCTATAAGCCAATCAGAACTTTGAAGAGCTTCATCAACATTTTTAGGTTCAAATTGAGCCATATGACATGAGTGTCCTATGTTATCTCGGACTCTACTCCTAGTATTTCTTTCCTCCTATGGCCCTATCACATTAGTCAATGGATGACTACTTCGAATCCTAGAACTGCCAGACATTGGGACTTCCTCATGTGGTATAGGATTTTCTATAGGTGCATGTGTATCATCAACAATTTCATCACCACCTACATGCTCACCTTCATCCTCAGTTTCACTTTCTTTCTCAACCTCTCTCTCACTAGGTTCACTCTCAGGTAACCCTAAGGAGTTTATACCTTCTTCTTCCTCAGGTTGATCATGTATCTCCTTAGGCCTTGAGTCATCAATCACAACATTAATTGACTCCATTACAACTTTAGTGCGACGGTTATACACCCTATACGCCCAACTATTTATTGCATATCCCAAAAAGTATCCTTCATCACTTCTAGAGTCAAATTTTCCTAAATTCTCCCTATCTCTAAGGATATAACATTTACTCCCAAAGACTTTAAAGTGTTTAATATTGGGCGTCTTTCCATACCACAATTCATATGCAGTCTTTTCAGTTCCAGGCCTAAGGTACACCCTGTTTAAAATATGACAAGCAGTACTAACAGCTTCAGCCCAAAAATGTTTAGCTAACTTACTCTCATGAAGCATAGTACGTGCCATCTCTGCAATTGTCCTATTCTTTCTTTCAACTACACCATTCTGTTGAGGTGTTTTAGGTGCAGAAAATTCATGACTTATGCCAAGATTATCACAATACTCAATGTAAGGTCTAGGTTCAAACTCACCTCCTCTATCACTCCTAACACGAGTTATTGCATATCCTTTCTCATTCTGAATCCTTTGGCAAATTGACCTGAAGAACACAAAAGCATCAGATTTTTCTCTCAAGAAAGCAATAAAAGTAAATCTAGAAAAATCATCAACCATTACAAGCATATACTTTTTACCACTTATGCTTTGAGTTCTTACTGGACCCATTAAATCCATATGAATCAGTTCCAATGGTCTTGAAGTGACTTGATGCTTAAGTCTCTTATGTGACACTCTAGTTTGCTTACCTAATTGACATGGTCCACATACCTCATCTGTTGGCCTTTTCAATTTAGGCAAACCTCGAACTTGTTCATGATTAGATAAACTTACCAAATCATTGTAATTCACATGACCAAGTCTCCTATGCCACAAAATAGCTTCATCAGTCACAGCAGAAAAACACATATGTGAAGGATCTGAAAATATCACATAACAATTTTCAGGAGTTCTAGATCCTTTCAAAATACAATCACCCTGCTCATTAGTTACAAAACATCCATGTTGAGTAAAATTAACTTGAAAACCACTATCACATATTTGACTGATACTCAACAAGTTTGCAGCTAAACCTTTAACATATAGAACATTTTTCAATTCACCAAAAGCAGGAAAATCAATTTTACCTTTACCACTTACTTTAGATGCATTGCCATCACCAAAGGTAACAGATCCACCAGTATAATCCTTAAAAGTGGTAAACAATGTTCTATCCCCAGTCATGTGCCTAGAGCAACCACTATCAAAGTACCAACCTGTAGGACCAAGTGCTCTAAGTGCAGTGTGCATGACAAAACATTTCAGATTATTCTTTTTCACCCAAACAGTTTCAGATTTTTTATCAAATGATTTCCTAACTGTTTTAGAATCAGAATTATCAGTCTCAAGGGGCTTTTTCTTCTTATTGCCTAGAACAGAATTAAAGCAATTCAATTTATCAAATTTTTCTTTCAATTCCTGTTGCTTCTTTTCAAGTTCTTTCATCTCATTCAGCAAAACTCTTGAACTGTTTAAGTTTTTATGTTTTTTCAATTCAACTTTTCTCTTTTGACACTTGTATTTAATATGACCTATTTGTCCACAAAAATGACATGTTGGAGCAAGTTTTAGAGCATGAGTAATAATAAAAGGCTTAGCCTCAACTTTCACAAAAATATCTTTTGATTTTAAAAATGAGAATTCCTTTGAAGTTGAACCCAATTCTTCTTTGTTACTCAAGTTTTTAGAAAAATCCAACTTACCAAATTTGCAAGTGTCAGAGTTAAATTTCTGGAAAGACTGATTAGATTTAACAAATTCACAATTCAACTTATCAATCTTATGCTCAAGTGAATTATTAAACCCTTTAATCTGTTTAACTTCCTGTTCCAGAAATTCAACTTTACCAAGAAGATTCATCTTTTCATGTCTAAGTTCTTCTAAATTTTTATTGGTAACAGAAACTTCCAATTTGTAAATATCTCTATCAAGTTTAGCAAGTTTCAATTTTTTCAACAAATTTTCATAGTCCCTTTTCAACTTAGACCACTCAAGATGCATGCCAGTTATAGAATCAAAAAATTGGGGTAAAACAATTTCCTCATCAAAAGACACAACATGAGACATCATGAAATTCACAACTAAATTAACCAAAAAAAAATCTAACTCAGAATTGAGCAACCCGCTCTGATACCAAATGTGAGTTGCGCGGTGCGGAAGCAGTTTAGTTAATTTAGAGTGAGATGCTAATCCTTAGACCTAGAGGGGGGTGAATAGGTCATCTTGCCCAATTTTTATGATTGATTAATTACCCACAATTATTATCAATTAAGCATCCAAACCAATCACAAAATAAATAAAGCAAGTAAGGAAAAGTTAGAGATGACACCAGGAATTTTACGTGGAAACCCAAGATGGGAAAAACCACGGGGGTGAGGCAGAAACCCCAGAGAAACCAATCCACTATCTCGAAGCAAAGTACACCAGACTTTGTCCCAGACTCACACCCACTCCACTCTGACAAGAACTTGATGCGAAACACCTCAGGCTTACAATTGCGACAACACGTCCAACTG
Organism: Cornus controversa; assembly: GCA_026545225.1. Classification (NCBI taxonomy): domain Eukaryota; kingdom Viridiplantae; phylum Streptophyta; class Magnoliopsida; order Cornales; family Cornaceae; genus Cornus; species Cornus controversa. The sequence goes on along the minus strand of CM048853.1, from coordinate 13,589,429 downwards.
CTGCAGACTCCCGGCTAACGTCACAATTCTTTCAGAAGGGTTGCTGAAAGAACACAAATACTCCGTAAGTATTTTGTTCCCTTCGTAGTGATCGTTTCTCTTCCTCTTCAGATAAAATCTTGTAGTTTGAAGGAACCACCTCTGCTGCTCTTGATCAACCTTTGTAGACTGATGATGTCTTGAAGATTCCGTTGATCAGATGAAGAAGAACATCACAACTTAAACACTCCGTGTGTGTGTGCTCTCAAAAATAAAAATCAATGAAGATTTTCTCTCATAAATTCCTCTTTTAGCTCTCAAAAATATATTCCTGGTTCTGAATATTAAATCATTGAGTTCCTCATCTCTCTCTTTTTGATTGAAGCATAAAGAGGTATTTATAAGGTTTAGAATCCTTGGTTGCCTAGTAAGGGAGACTTCTCCATTAAATCTGCATGGGAAGAGTTAAGGCACAAGGTGAGCCCAGTAAGCTGGGCTGATATTATCTGGTGTTGACCTAGTATAGATTGCTGCAATGGGGGACTGTCTCTAATGCTAATTGTATTTTTTGTAGGAGTAGAACAGAGGACAAGGACCATCTTTTCTTCGAGTGCAGCTTCACTAAGAGGTTATGGCGGGCTCTATCCAGTAAGTGTGCTTTGCAATGGCCTGTTTCATGCTGTGAGGGGCTCATTCATTGGGCTGAGCTAGCCCTAAAGGGTAAGACTTTGATCTCCATTCTAAATAAACTTGTGTTGGCGGCTACTTTTTATATAGTGTGGCAGGAAAGGAATAAGAGGATCCTGTCTAATGAATATAGAGATTTTGAGACTCTCAAGGCTACTATAATTCAAGTGGTCTGACATAGGTTACTGTCTATGAAGAATTTCCCTAGATCCCATGCAAACAATTGGCTTAAGGATGAATGGAGACTTCCAGACTCTATGTTTGAAAATGGGTAACAAAGCTGCTTGGCTTGTTTTTGCTATAGTTGGCCGTTGGTTTGTAGGAATGTTTCGGGAATAGAGGGGCATGGTTGTTGCGCTGTGGGGAAGTTGTTTGGACTAGTATGGGGTTCAAATGCAGCAGTTTTGGGCTCTTTGGAAAATGGGTACAGAAGCTGCTTGGTTTGTTTATCTTTATTATAACCTGGAGTATGACTGGAGGAAGTGTTGCTGGTGTGAGGGGGAGACCTGTAGTCTATGCTGGTTGGTAATGGTTGACACGTTGAATTTATTCTGCTGGGCCTGTTGCAATTGGCTAGTGGATTATGGGATGGGTGACAATCTGACAATGTTGTTCTGGTTTTACTCTAATTGGCTGTTGGTTTGTGGGATTGCTCTTGGGGTTAGGGGTCTGTCTTGAGCTGTGGGGAGGTTGGTTGTTGTTTTATGGATCAGTTGGAAGGTTGCAGGAGGAGAGGATGCTGGGGGTATCATCATCAACCTTGGAGAAATGTGAGTCCGGGTGTGTAGAAAGTTTTACATTGCTTTTGTTGTGCTGTGCTGGGATTAGTTTGGTGGCTGGTCTGTTTTGCTTTTTTTAGTTTTTTATCCACATGGTGGATTTGGGGTTTTCAGATTGAAATAATATAAACCAATACCCTTACCTTTCAAAAATATATATATATATGTAATGCTTCATTAAGTGAACTTTGTGCTGTCCATTTATTAACTCTTTCATCTCTTCTGTTTCTCAACACACCACATAGACAGACCTAGACTAACCTTTATTTTTCTCTTTGGTTCTAGCATATCATTAATGTTGTGTAGCTGTTAGAATTAATTCCCTCATGTGATGCTATTATTATTTGTTCATTTTTTTTTCTTATGGAGATTATCTTTTCTTTTTCTTTTTGGTTCAAATCCAACTCGGTTAAGTCTTGTCAAAAAAAAGAAAAGTACCAAAAAATAGTTATCTCTATCTATTTAGACAGGACCCAAAAAAGTTATCTATATTGAATAAATTATCTCTTTGGACAGGAAACGAAAAAAAGGACCAAGAAAACAATTATCTCTATAGGACCCAAAAAAAAAAACCCTAAAAGAATGTTATTTTTGCTGAATAAATACTCTTTTGACATGAACAAAAAAAACAAGTACCCATAAAAAAAAATTATCTCTGTCGAATAAATTATCTCCTTTGATAGGACCGAAAAAAAAGTTTGGTATGCAAAAAAAAAAAAGGAAAAATTACAATTAAGTCCTATTTTTCCATGCAAAAGACAAATAAGTCCTATAAATTTTTCTATAGGACCATTAAGTCCTACTTTTGAAATATTTTTTCATTTAAGTTCTAAATCACTTAACTTTCCACTTATACCCTTACCAAATTAGGTTTAAATTTTTTTTTTCCCTAAATGGGTTGCTGTATATTGAAAATGAAACTCAAAAGAGTACAAATACATAAAAGGGAAGTCCCTCAAAACCAACATAAAGATGGAAATGAGAAGAACCATTTCCAATACATCAAGAAGGAAAAAATGAACATAACCATCAGCAACATTAAAAGATTAAGGAAAGGTCATGAATCTGAAGATCCAAAAGCAGAAGACACTCTAGAAGGATGCCTTGCGCAACTTCATGTGAAGTCTTCTTAAAGCCTTGATGTAATGTTGCATTTCTTTGACCCCAAGTGGACCAAATAACAGTCGAAAAAAGACATTTCAAAATTTTACTCCACATAATAGTGGCGATTGTATGAGGCAAGAACCAGTCCAGCAAATGTGCCATAGAGAGGAAGATAGATAGGAGATATGAAGAATATCGAAAGTAAAGTGCCATATCTCAACAGCGAATGGGCATTGTAGAAACACGTGATCAACCGTATCGGAGCCATCATAACAACAGTGACAGATTGGCGGAGTCTGGATCCCTCTCCTCTGCAAGTTAACGAATGACGGGATAGCATTTTGAAGCACTAAGGCTGTTGTAACCGAAGCTCTGGGTCTGCACTTGCTCCACACAAGGTTATGCCAATTAACACGTGGCCTAGAAACACGACTGTGGTTCCAAATTGATTTAAACGAGCATGCCCCATGCTGCCATTTTATGACATCTCTACCACCCAATATAGGAACTGACTGAAAGTAGGCAGTGACAACCGGTGTGACATGCAAAGGAATGTGCCACTAACCGTCCTCAATTATAGATGCAAGGGTTGCCTGCCTATCAAAGTCTCGACAAGATCTTCTACCAAGTTTCTGGAACAACGTTAAACCATCGCACCAAGGGTCTGTTAGAAGGCCAATATGAGAACCTTCACCAATCTTGTAAGAAATCTGCGTGAGCATAAACTCTCGAGCCTGAAGAATACTTAACCAAATTGAAGACGAAGAGGTTTTCGAAATGCAAGACCAGAAACTTCCCTTGATGTATCTTTTCTTGAAGCAGTCAACCCATAATTTTCCTCCATTCGTGATGAAATTCCAAACCAGCATACACTTAGCAGCAAAGTCTAACTCCCCAATTTTTCGAATGCCAAATCTACCTTCTGATTTTGGAAGGGTAACTTTAGACCATTTAAGAAAATGTAATTTGTGAACTGTGTCATCATGACCCCCAATGAAAGCTCTAATCTTTCTCTCTATGTGCAGTCTACAAGACCATGGAATCTTAAATCCAGATTGAAGCTCAGTAGTAGATAAAAGATAAAACCACTGATTTAATCAACTTAATTCTTCCTACTAGCGATAAATTCAACGTATTCCAACTTGTTAATCTCGATGAGATTTTATCCAACAGGGGATTAAAATGAGATTTCTTAAGCATGGTATCATTCAAAGGCAAGCCCAAATACTGAAGAGGACAACTACCTCTTTTAAAAGGAAGAATTCATTCCAAAGTTCTGGACCACCTCACCGCCTTAGAGAAAATGATTTTGCTCTTCTTTTTACTAGCATGAAGACCTATATCAGTGGAAATTTATGAAAAACAGCGAGCAGGCCCTGAGCAGTAGAGACATCAGCTTTCACCACCACAAAAAGGTCATCAGCATAAAAAATATGGGAGAGTTTAATACCCATTTTCATAACAACTTTAGAAAGAGCTATTGAACCATCATCAACCACCACATTCATCAAATTACTAAAGTATTCCGTGACTAAAGTAAAGAGCAAGGGGGACAATGGACAACCCTGCCTAATACCTTGGCCAGAGTTGAAGAAACCCACCAGCACACCATTAATAAGAAGCGAGAATTTAGGTGAAGTAATACAAGTCCTCACCCATTGTATCCACCAATCACCAAAACCATGTAGCTTCAAAACATACAGAATAAATGCCCAGGATATTGAATCATATGCCTTCCTTAAGTCCACCTTCATTGCCATACCAGCTGCCCCCTCTTGTTATTAAAACATCTCACCATATCAGAGGGCAACATAACGTTGTCATGAATATGCCGCCCTTTAATAAAAGCTGCCTGTTCAAGACCAATCAACTTATGTAAACAAGCCCCCATTCGATTTGCCATCACCTTAGAGATGATCTTGTATAAAGTAGAGCAAAGAGAAATTGGGCGATAATCTGAAGTCTTCAGGCCGTGATCCTTCTCTGGGATTAAAGTAAGAAAAATACTATTTATTGCTTGAGGAAGAGATGTTGTCATGAAAAAAAATTGCACCGCCTAAATAAAATCTTTCTCAACCACATGCCAAAATTTTTGAAAAAATTGAGGAGGAAACCCATCCGCACCAGGGGCCTTATCCGGGCTCAATGCCATGACCACCTCTTTAATTTCCACTGGATCAACTTCTCTCTCAAGACCCACTTTCTCGTGCTCTTCTAACATTCGTCTAGCAGAACACAGATCTAATGAGGTAGATAGGTAGGCCTTATAAAGGTTCTCATAATACTGGACCAGCCAATCTTTGACCACTACAGGATCTTCAATATAACCACCCTCCTCATTTAATAAGGAAGTGATCGTATTCCTGGATCACCTCTGCTTAACTTTTTGGTGAAAAAAATGAATGCATCTATCATTCTCTTTAGTCCATGTCACCCACAATTTTTGGGCCCATATCATTTCTTCAAAACCATACATATTTTCCAAGTTAGAAGAAGCCTCTTTCTCTGCTTAAAGCAAAATATAATTTAAATACACTGCCAACAGCTGATGTTGTATGTCTCCAGCACCTTTCAAGCGTCCAAAATTTGTTGATTAAGATGGCCCTTCTTTTTATTCCACTCCTTCATATGATCCTTGAAAATACGCAGCTTCTTAAGAAGTTGATGTATAGGATTTCCAGTAACTGTAGCACTCTAGGTCTTCTGAAGCATTGTCTCCACCTCTGGCATGAAACACCACATCTTTAAGAATTTAAAAGGTTTCGGACCAAAAGAGCAGTTGGAAGCCCATTTAACAACCAGTCCATAATGCTCAGATAGCGACGCCATAGACATAGAGAGTTTAGAGTCTGTAAATTGATTCAGCCACTCTGTATTCATAAGGCTAGCACAAATCCTTTCTGAAAAAATTATTTATTGGACCAGACCAAGATCCATTATTTACTGGCAAGTCATCTAACCCCACCTCATTTAGCACACTGTTGAACTCTTCAATTAAAGCTTGAGGAACACGAAGGCTGCCTACCTTTTCAGCGTGAAACCGGACCATGTTCTAGTCCCTAACAGCCACCCATGGACCAGTGATAAGAGGAGCTCGAAACTTCAAACTCTTCCAAAGCTCCTGTCTCTCACTAACAGTGTTAGCTGCGTATACAACCGAGATATGGCAGCACACCCCTCTAGACAAGACATTGCATTTGATATGTACATGTTGCCCTTCCGAGTGCAAAACATCAACATTAAGGACTACAGGATTCCATCCCACCCAAATTATACCCCCTGGATGAGCATTATAATTGGCAATCCAACTCCATCCAGGACATAATTTCTGTGAAATTCTAGAGAAATTATGTTCCCTAACTCGAGTTTCAACAAGAATAACAAGAACACATTTTTTTAGAGGCGAACCAAAATTTTACGTCTCTCTGCATACGAGGCCGATTTAGACCCTGAACATTCCAGCATCTTATTATTGAGAATTGGAAGATGGAATAGCTCCACCAGCAAGTTTACTTCTAGTAACTTGCAAAATAGTTTCCAGAACCTCCTTCTTTTTCTTTTTTCCTTTATCCACCAATTTAGAGTCCACACCCATAGGCTGATTGTGAGAAGGTAGTGATCCCCGAGTTGTATGAGAATCCCCACCACTTGGAGACTCAACCTCCTACACTGTAATAGTATTCTTAGGAGAAACACCTTTCTGCTTAGATAAAACATTACCTCCATTGAGGCCAGCTGAAGCATCCTTTTTTTGAGCTCCTCTGGGAGGCTGAAATCCTAGTGGCATAGACATAGTAGTAGCATGTGCTGAACCAACAAATTCCCTAGCCCGTTGAACCACATCTTGCACGATGGCAGGTGAAGAGGATGGCATATTAGCAGCCTGTGGAGACTCAATGGATACCTAGGCCTTTGAACCATATCTAGCCCAATTGCATATGAAGAGGAAGAGCTATCGCTCATGGGGATAAACTTCTGTCTAGTAGGCATAGAAATCTCAGCATCCAGGTCCTGAACAGGCAACCCACCTTCATCTACGTTAGCCAAGACTGCAAAAGAATTATTAGCATGATTCGCATCAACCGGCCCCTGCCCCTCATCCTTATCTTTATACTGTTATTAAGGATGAAACCGTCCATTAACCTTAACAACCCATTTTCTAACCCCTTTCTTTGTTGTGGTTTACAAGTGTTTCTATGGACATTTAGTAACCAAGTGATCTACACATTTACAAAATGAGCAGACCTGAGGTTTCCATTCATACTGAAAAGAAATTGTGCAATCAATGCCATGAAAGTCCACCACCATCGTTTCAGGTAATTCTTCATGAACATTGACTTCCACCATGACTCTAACGTATTGACCTCTTTCTCTAGAAACTGAGGGATTATCCATATAAATAGGCTTAGAGAATTGGGAACATACCTTCGATATCACCGTAGAATTTCAGCAATGTATAGGCAAGTCAAAAATTCGCAACCAGATAGGAACCGACCCAAGGATTTCTTTCTCGAGATTAACATTTTTACTCCACTTCTTCAATATGATCGAACGTCCCTCAAAAGTATGGACTCGCCTTAAAATCTTCTGCATATCTTCCTCACTGTTGAAGCGAACCAAAAAGAAACCCTCTTTCAAATAAACAAGAGTAATATCTGAGCTCCATCTGCATTCAATGAAAGTTTTGAAAAAAGGGTAATGAGGCTTCTTTCCCATTACATATCCAATCACGGAATGTTTCCAATAATTGATTTCATCGATGACATCCTCTAATTGAATACAAACTTTCTTTGCACGTAAACCTTCCTGATACTATAAGTTCTGAAAAGAAGAATCTGCGGCGCTCTCAAAGAGATTTCGCTAAGAGGTGCGTGGTGGCGACTCAGGCCAGCTAGTAGAAGGTGTCGATTGAGATCATGAATGATTTTTGCTAGGAATTGCTCTTTTCAAATCAGAACGACTTGAATAAAATAGGACGATGATTGGATCGACATTCTCGTTCTTTCTTCTAGACGACCTGATGGTCGAATTTAGCAAAAAACAACGTATGATTCTAATTATGGCACGATTTCTCTAGGAATGGGACTTTTTGAAACAAAACAACTCAAACGAAACTAGTTTAAAATCGTTATTGCGATGCTCTTTTTTTTTTTATGTCCAAACAGTCGAATATGGCAGAAGGCACCATATGGTTGTAATTATGCACGATTTATGCTAGGAATTTCTTTTTTCGAATCAGAATGACTCTAACAAAATAGAATGAAGATCGGATCTACATGCTCGTTGTTTCTTCAAGTTGACCATGTATTACTAGAGTTAAAAATAAGGTGCCTTTTTAGTCCAAAAGAAGATATGTGATTTTGCCATATCTATATGTTTGTGTCTAGGCATTCTATACCTTTTGGCAGATGAAAGTGTATGGACTAGAAAAGGATGCTGACCATTGTGCAACAACACTGCCATTATCTCATGTCTAGACTAATTGATCAGTGGATATAAAACAAACCCAAACGAGTTGTACTTTTAACTTGGCCGGTTCTTTTTCAACTAGAGACATAATAAAATCCAATAAATGCAACTATGTATATATTGTGTTGATTATGCAACTCAGTTAGTTATGCAGCTTATGCTTTTCTTCAACTAACGACTTTCCTTTTTGAAATGCAACTTTGTTATGGTTTTCTTTAACTAATAGGTTTTTTTTTCTTTTTTTTTTTCTTATTATTCTCATTATTATTATTATTATTATTATTATTATTATTATTGTTATTATTATTATTATTATTATTATTATTATTATTATAATTATTTTGCAGGTATTGTATTGATTTGCATTTTGGATTTGAGTCTTCGATTCCTGTTCTTTTGACATGGTTATGTCTAAATATTTCCACTATGTAATATGCTTATGGAATTAGCATTTTGGATTTTCTAAAGAGTCGTCATATCTTTTATGTATGAATGTTTGGGTAATTAATATTTAGACATCTTAATTATAATAGATGTTATCTTTTGATAGGCATTGAATGATTAATAAAGTTGTTTAACAAAATTTTAAGAGAAGAAAGGATGCTAAGTGAGTGTCGGAAAAGCATAATAGTGGTAACTTTATAAAAATAGGGGAGA